>CM042046.1:49391239-51813108 GCA_023525975.1 Smallanthus sonchifolius | reverse complement strand
GCAGGGCGACGAAACATCTTCAGCCTATCTAAATCGAGCCAAAGCCTTACAAGATGCTCTTGCTAATATTAATGAACCGTTTAAGGAAAAGGATCTTGTCATGATTGTTATTTCAGGTCTCCGGGATGAGTACAACGGATTAAAATCCAACATTCTTACAAGAGAGACTCCTGCAGCCTTCACCGAGTTGTATGGTCTTCTTGCTGACCATGATTACATGATCAACCAGTCGGCTCCAGTGGTCCCACCCTCACAAGCTTTTGCTATCACCACTGCTGGATCTTCCCAGCCGCCGACTCCCTCACAATCAGATCCTTTACAGGCCGTTACCCAGCTTGCCTCATAACTTGGCTTTCATCTTCAGCCCACAACTCAGCAGTCCCAGGCCTTCTTTACGTCTCAGCATCGTGGACGTGGCCGTACCTCACCCTACCGTGGTCGTGGTCGTGGGTCCAAAAACAGGTACAACGGGGGAAACAAAAGTCAATTCAACTCGGCCTCAAACCAAAACACAGTTTATGGTACGTGTAATAGGTGTGGTATTGGACACATACCATCAGATTGCCCCAACCGTGACCCGGCTACCATGCGCCCGAGTTAGCAGCCCTCGGCCAATCATGCTGATTATCGCTCCCAAGCATCTTCATGGCTCCCGGACACAGGCTCTAATAGCCATGTAACTCCAGACCTGTCTAGCCTTGGCACTGCTGAACCATACTTTGGTGAGGATGCTCTTCATGTTGGTAACGGTAAGGGTTTACCCATTCTACATATTGGTTCAACTCGTTTTTCTTCACCTAACAAAACCTTTTCCTTATCCAATATTCTTCATGTTCCACAAATAAAAAAAAATCTCCTTTCCGTACAAAAGTTTTGTCATGATAACCATGTCTTTTTTGAATTTCATGCTACTTTCTTTTCTGAGAAGGACAAGTTTACATGCACTACCCTCCTCACGGGTCCAAGTGAACACGGGCTCTACTCCATTCATCTTCCTCAAATTCAACCTGTTCCAAGACTTGCTTTCACAGCTGTTCGTGCTCCTATCCACACATGGTATCAACGGCTTGGACATCCTCATCCACAACTTTAAATTTTATGTTATCTAAATATTCTCTTCCTGTTTTAAATAATAGTTCAAATTCTCCTTGTAATGCTTGTCATATTGGGAAATCATCGAAACTACATTTGGATTCTTCTAATTTTAAAAGTGCGTGTGTTTTGGATTTATTTTTTTGTGATGTTTAGGGACCCGCTCCTGTTACCTCTTATGATGGTCACCATTACTTCTTACTATGTGTGGATCACTTTACCCGATACATGTGGATTTTTACTTTAAAACAAAAATCCGATGTTTTTACTGTTTTTAAACAGTTCCTTATCATGGTTGAACGACAATTTAACACCAAACTAAAAACTGTTCAAACTGATTGGGGAGGAGAGTTCAGGAATCTCTCCAATTTTTTCTCTCCCCTTGGCATTATTCACCGTTGCTCCTGTCCATATACTAGTGAGCAAAACGGATTTGTTGAGCGCCGCCATAGACATGTGGTTGAAACGGGTCTCACTTTACTTGCCCAATCCGGTGTTCCAACCCGTTTTTGGCATTTTGCTTATGAAACTGCCGTTTACCTAATCAACCGAATGCCGTCTCGTACCTCATCCAATATCTCACCCTTTGAGCATATTTTCTCTCACAACCCCGATTTCTCCTTTTTGCGTGTTTTTGGTTGTCAATGCTACCCACACATTTGCCCGTATAACAAACATAAAATGGATTTTCGGTCTATTCCCTATGTTTTTCTCGGGTACAGTCCCATACACAATGGTTACCGTTGTCTAGACACGACAACTGATCGCATCTATATTGCTCGTCATGTTCGATTTACCGAACAAAACTTTCCTTTTCTAACACCCTCGTCCCGGTCCTCGTCCCCTCCTCCTTCCGACCCGTATGTTTCATCTTATCCTGCCTTTGCTCCTTCTCCAGCCCATAACATAGCAACCCCAACCCCACCAACCAGCCCTCACCATTCAGCACCATCTCTATGTTGATGACATAATTCTGACTGGTAATGATTCTGGAGTCATTGAGCATGTTATTAAAAGTTTAAGTACCACATTTACCATTCAGGATTTGGGCCCCCTATCTTATTTTTTGGGTATCGAGGTGATTTCAAAAGGATCGGATGTGCTTTTGTCTCAACAAAAATATATCATGGAACTCTTACATCGGGCCAATCTCTCACAAGCTAAACCGGTTCCTTCACCCGTGTCTACAACAGCAAACTTATCCTCTAATGACAGCCCGTTATATGACGATCCAGTTCGATACCGTCAACTTGTTGGTGCTCTCCAATATGCCACCTTGTCTCGCCCCGACATCGCCTATGCAGTTAACAAGGTCTGTTAATTTATGCATTCACCAACTACAAACCATTGGGCAGCTGTTAAGCGGATTCTCCGGTACCTTAATGGCACATCAGCATTTGGTCTTTTGATTACGCAGAATTCTGGGTCTACTTTGCACGCTTATATAGATGCCTACACCTCCTTATTGCGTGCCTTCTCGGACGCTGATTGGGCTGGTTGCCCAGATGACCGTCGCTCCACCGGGGGATACGCCATCTATCTTGGTTCCAATCTGATCTCTTGGTCTGCAAGAAAGCAGAAAACTATCTCTCGGTCATCCACAGAGTTTGAATACAAAGCCTTAGCTGACACGGTTGCTGAACTCACTTGGCTTGAGGCGCTTCTACATGAAGTTCATGTTCCGATGACATAAGTTCCTGTTTTGTGGTGTGATAATTTGGGAGCAACATACTTATCCGCCAATCCAGTATTTCATGCTCGCACAAAACATGTTGAAGAGGACTTCCACTTTGTTAGAGAAAAAGTTGTTGCAAGAAAACTCTCGGTTCAATTCATTTCCACCAATGACCAGATTACTGATATATTCACCAAGCCGTTGCCCTCAGAACGTTTTATTCATCTACGGTCCAAGCTACTAGTCGCTACCCGCCTTTAGCTTGCGGGGGAATATTAGTCAAATAATAACTTAGTCAATAGTAGATGGGTTCATTATGTAATTATGTTTTCTATTTATACTCTCTTGTAATCACCATATCATTACACAATAATACAATGCAATTACCAAGTTTATATGTTGGTACGCTCCCCCTTGTGAAAGAAGTCCTCTATCTGCACACTAATGGGAGACTTTCCCCATTTTCCATTTTCCCCTTGCTCGAATTGATAATGACCTCTTAACTAGTTTTTCCATGGATTCGTTCCATAATTTGGAAGTTTCTTATGTCTCACTTCAGAATCAAATATTCCTTGCCTTCCACAAAAATCCTTTATTTCATTCTTAAGAAAAAAAAGATGGTCCATTATACTTAAGAATATATCTTAACTTATTGAAGTTAATAACATGGGTTTGTGATAATTTTAAAAATACATATTTTTGTGACAAGTAAGATAACTAAAAAAAAATATGTGACTTTCTCTTGAGGGACAAGGGAACATCTTCAATGATCTGGAATTTATGCGAGGAGCTAAGTCCTATCACCAATCATGTCCTCGTAGAGGTGCAAATCCACGAAATCATGCTTATTTTGCTTATCCCATGTTAGTTTTGGTGTGTCTTTACTCATCTTTCCCTCCACTATGAAGGTTTCCACGGTTCTAACAAGTGTTGTTGTCTATCTCCTTCGCACATGCCCAAACACAAATCAGTCGCCCCTCTCTTATCTTATCCAAAATTCATGACCCTCTCACACATATGCATTTAGACAAAAGACTATAAATATAGTGTTCGAGAAGCGGGTTTGAAGATCGGAGGGCAGGCGTGAAATCAAAGGGTTGTCGTTACAGCGGTGATTATCCAGGAAGAAGTTTCGGGACTGTGTGACAGCAGTAGACGGAGTTGGCGAGGTGTTTCGGATCATTCGTTTCCGCGGGGAGGACGACGGGGGTGACCGGTGATGAACACAGGTGGTCCGTGGCTGTTAGTGGTGATCAAAGGAAGAAGATTCAGGGCTGTTTGGTTGTTAGTTGTGGGTTTGTGCAGCTGGTATACAACTGGTGACAACATCAGAAGCATTTTGCGGGTGCCTTGATCAATTTGTTTCGTGATAAGAGGAGACTGGCGTACGTGCGTGAAAAACAGGTAGAAAGGATCTGTCAAAGCAGGTGGCTTTGGGTTCGATTCGTTTAGCGTGTGAAAGAAAACGGTAAATGACGGTGGCTTTGTTTTCTAGGTCGGTGGAGAAGCCTCTTTGAGCAAGGTGATCGGCAAAGGTATGGGTTGTTACTTGGACTTGAGAATTCATCTAGGAGTGCACTAGTTGAAGGAGTGAGTCATAATGTTGGCTCGTTTCCACTGTGTTGGTGCACAGGGTCCTCATGGGTCTAGTTTTAATGAATTGTTCATGATTTGTCAAAGGTGCTTGCTATGATTGTGTTACCCGGGTGGCAAAACAATACGTTTGAAAACATTATGGTGGTGGAAGTTCAAATCGGGTGGCTTTGGACGTGGCCGGGGAAGAGGTCGTGTGTCCGTTAAGAGTCAAGATATTAATGAACGGTTCCAGCGGGATAGCCATGTTAGATGTTGCACGTGTGGTAAGGACTTTGGTTCATGCCCTTGTTAACACACAATATCACACACACTAAAACTCTTTCTATGTATTCAACTTCAAAGGAGTAATAAGGGTATTAAAACTCTACGTGCTACTGCCACTATTTATTGAAAACAAAACCAAAACAAACACATGCAAAATATGGCCACGTCCTCCTTCATTTCAGCAACAACTTCTAGCATTCACTTCCCACATACTCGGTCAACAGAGACCATTTCTTCAGCATGATTAAATCAATCTACTGCTGTCCTGAATCCATATCTTCGACCCATATCCGCTTCATGACCCAACTTGACCCGACCATCAAGATTATACCCAACATTCACCCCCTTAATCTTGATGTAGGTCTTGCTAGCAATATTTCCCGATTGAATCGTACCGATCTTGCTTGCTCTTTCTAATCTTGCTTGATTCGAACTCTCTTGCTTGCTTCGAATCTCCCTGCTTACTTGCTATTCGAACCACAAAGGTTCGGTCTTGCTACGAGCCACACTGCTTCTTGCCATATTTTCTTGACACTTTTGCTTCATCTTGCTGAGTTGCTTCATCTTGCCAACACTCCATGTCTCCATGCACATGATGCATACGTAATCCATCATGGCCATCTCTATTCATCCTTTTCGACAGCATCGGCGGCCAAAGGAAGTGATTGAATCTTGATTGCTTGCTTCACCTACATGACTGGTTCTATTTTCTTTCTCAATAACTGATCACGTATTTTTCTTTCCCTTTTTTTTCTCGAACCCTTTTCTACAGCCCTTTTTCTTCCGATGAATTAACACAGCGACGGCTCTTCACCGTTCCAATCTCATCGCTTCACACAGAAACGTTTGATGGCTTCGTTTCATCTTCTCCGCTACACATGTCTTCTCTCTGTCACACAAATTTGCAACTCTTAATCACGAAGATTAACTATTCTTTCGGTCTCCTTTTGTTCACACAGAACCACCTTTTCTTTCTCAGGCAAACCGCCATTCACGGTTGTATCCTTTGTATTAGACAGATAATAATATTGTTTAGTATTAGAGGGATACAAAGTGTAATTATAGAGGTTATATATACCTGATGTATTAGGGGTTAAACATACACAATAATACAATACAATTACCTGATGAATTAACACTTCAGATACTCGCCGTTCCAGAAACATGACATCCTCCACCACTAGCACCACACCCACTGCTGCCCCACCTATCCCACCACCACCGGCACCTGCCGCGCCTACCGCCCTCCCGCCCACACTAGCGGATCCAACACCGCCAGCAACAGCTGCAACCAACCCCTCTCCTCCTCCCCGTAACCGGCCAGCTAACCTTCGCCAGAACCCAAAACAGCGGGTTCCCTTTAATCCCTCAGCTTACGTTGCATCCACTTGTCATTCTGATTCTGAACCCACAACCTTTGCTATTGCTAACAAATCACCTCAGTGGCGGGGTGCTATGGCTGAAGAATATGCAGCCCTGCTTCGGAATGGTACATGTTCCCTTGTTCCGCCTGTTCCAAAGGCAAATGTAGGAGATTGCAAATGGTTATACAAAATTAAACGGGATCAAACAGGTGCTATTATCCGTCAGAAAATGAACAAAATGGCCACAATCCAATTGAGAATCATGCTGATACAAGTGATGATATACAAACTGCACAAGACGGTGTACAAACTGCACAAGACAGTGATCAACAAGGTGTGAGTATTGAGTCACAACAGGAACCTGAATTGAGAAGGTCAAGTAGGGTGCCTGTAATGCCATCAAAGCTAAGTGATTTTGTTTTGGATGGAAGAGTAAAATATGCAGAAAATAGGCAGGAGGAAGAAGAAAGAATAGAGCTCCTACTTGCACAAGAAGGAGAACCATTGTGTTTCCAAGAGGCAGTTAATGTGAAAGAATGGAAGGTAGCTATGGATGAAGAAATTCAAACCATAGAGAGAAATAAAACTTGGTGTTTGACAGATCCTCCTCCCAAGTGCAATCCAATTGGTTTGAAATGGGTCTACAAGTTAAAAAGAGATGCACATGGGAAAATTACCAAGTATAAAGCAAGATTAGTTGCAAAGGGGTATGTACAAAAACTTGGCATTGACTATGAGGAGGCTTTTGCTCCTATAGCAAGAATAGAGACAATCAAGCTTATTCTAGCCTTGTCTGCTAAGATGGGATGGTTGGTATATCATCTTGATGTGAATGCAGCTTTCTTACATGGGGAGTTAAAGGAACAAGTATTTGTTAAACAACCTGAGGGTTATGTAAAGAAAGGGGCAGAATCACAAGTGTACAAGTTGTCAAAGGCATTGTGTGGCCTTAAACAAGCCCCAAGAGCTTGGAATTTGCGCCTTGATGAAGTTCTAAAGGAGTTGGGTTTTAAAATGTGTCAAAGAGAACAAGCAGTATATGTGAAAGTTAAGGCAGAGTCACTATTAATCTTGGGAGTTTATGTGGATGATTTGCTGATAACAGGTAGTAAGAAACAAGAAGTTGAAACTTTTAAACACCAAATGAAGCAGAAATTTGAAATGACTGATTTAGGTTTGTTATGCTATTATTTAGGAATAGAAGTAATGCAGAATAAACATGGCATCATGATAAAACAATCTGCTTAGCTTATGCTAAAAAGCTTGTAAAGATGACTGGTTTAGAGGAATGTAATGAAACAAGGATACCAATGGAACCTGGCTCTGATACCAATTGAAATAAGGTTCCAAGAAAATAAGATCAATCAATTTGGAATATGAACAACAAAGAAGATTCAGAAGGAAAGTTTTATTAAGAAAAACTGAATTAACAAACTTCAATGAAGTTGTTCTTCTTATACAAACAGGAAACAGAAATGTTACAAACTAACCCCTCAACTATTTGGAATTACAAATTCAATCCCTGAACATTTACAAAACAAACTAATTGACTAACTGCCACTATTTATTGAAAACAAAACCAAAACACACATGCAAAATATGGCCACGTCCTCCTTCATTTCAGCAACAACTTCTAGCATTCACTTCCCACATACTCGGTCAACAGAGACCATTTCTTCAGCCCGATTAGACCCAATCTACTGTTGTCCCGAATCCATATCTTCGACCTGTATCCGCTTCATGACCCAACTTGACCCGACCATCAAGATTATACCCAACATAAACGCTGTTGTGAGTAAAGGTGTGAACAAACAACCGATTAAGGGGGTGATTGTTGGATTAGTCGGGTTCGTTCACGGGTACCGGGTCACGTGTACGAGCCATGCGGGTAATCAAGGCTTTAACGGGTCATGTGTGAAAGAAGTCAATGTTTGAACGTGTTTAAGGGATATGAACGTTGGAGTTTGTTGCTAGAAAGGAGTACGTGGTTGAATATGCATGTTTTTTTTTCATTTGTTTACTAGATAAATAGGAGTAGCAGTACCTAGTTTCAATTAACCCTTTTGTAATTCCTATTCAAGTTTAATACACGTAAGTCTGCTTTGTGAGTGTGTGTCTGTGTGTGTTTAACAAGGGGCCTGAACCAACAAACCTTACCAAATATTTGACCCATACCCTAGGTTATTGCACGATGCGCTCGGACGTGTTTGGTCACAAAATCCGATGCGCGATGCGAGCACATCGCATTTAAAAAAATACTAAAATATTAATTATACGTAACAAGTTTTAAAATATATTATGTAATCATATTATCAAACAAAAACATCAATGTAATACTCTAACTATCAAACAAAAAACATATTATGTTATCATATTATTAAACAGAAAACATCAATGAAACATTAAATTAAACACATATTATCAACCATAAAACAGCAGGTCTAATACTCTAATTCAAACAGAAACCCATTTTTATTATCAAACATGAAACAGCAGCATAAGATTGCTCTGCCCTCCTTTGCCACTCCTGCTGCTGCAAAAGACCCCCCTGCAATCTCCACACAAAAGCTTCCATGTGTTGTTTTGGTCTCTTCTTGCAAGAATACCTACAGGCTGCAAAAGATGATAAAGTAATTAATTATCAAAACTTACATATAAATATTTGAATCTTTCCAAAAATCATTTTTCAACAGTACCATACTTTCCATCCGACTTCATAACTATATATATTTAAACCACAAAATAATACATTTTCTAAAATCATATTTGACACATTATTTATATACAAATATAAACAGCAAAAAAAAAGTTTCAGTGGGGCAACCCAACCTGACCCAGCCCGTTGCAACCTGTACTAATACCCATTTAAAACGCGTTGCCACCTCTAGAACAAACTGTATTTTACAACATACACTGTTTGCCATATAAAAGTTTGAATGGGGTAACCAATTCTACCCGACCCGTTATAACCCATACTAAAAAACTACCAATTAAAAACCTGTTGCCCTCTAGTACAACCTGACCCGTTATAACTTATAATTCATGCTAAAAAACTCATAATATTGCAGGGGAAAAGCTTGGATCACTTGAGACTTCAATTGAGTGATATAGAATCTGCCACAGGTAAATTTTCTGAAACCTACTGCATTGGATCAGGTGGATACGGTATGGTGTACAAAGCAGAACTCGATTATCCTGATGGCATAAATTTGTTGGCCATTGAAGAGAAGAATAAAGGTGAATGGCCTAAGAAACATAGCACCGTAGCTATTAAACGCCTCTATAGTAGAGTAGACATGCAAGGAGAACAAGGGTTTGTTGCAGAAATTGAAACGCTTAGTAATTGTAAGCATCCTAATATTGTATCTCTTCTTGGCTTTTGTGACGAAGGACGTGAGCTAATTCTCGTTTACGAGTATGCTGCTAATCGAAGCCTTGATGATTATTTGGGAAACATTGATAACATGACTAATCTTATTTGGGCTAAACGTTTACAAATATGCCTTGATATTGCGCATGGATTACATTACCTTCACACTTATACAGATGACAAACCAATGATAGTGCACCGCGATATAAAGAGTGCAAATATTTTATTAGATGATAATTGGGTGGCGAAGATTGCTGACTTTGGGCTCTCTAAGTTACAAAGTGCAACTCAACAAGGTAGCACCGTTGTTACCAATAATATTGCTGGGACAGAAGTGTACTTAGATCCAGAATATCTGAAAACTGGTAAGTTGAAAAAGGAATCAGATATCTACTCTTTTGGAGTAGTTTTATTTGAAATCCTATGTGGGAGGTTGGCATATGATAAAATTTATAATGAGAAAGGGCTTCCGTCAATAGCTCGACAACACTTCAATGAGGGAACGTTGAACGAAATTGTAGATTCAAAATTAAAGGAAGCCGATGAAATCATTTCTATGATTGACGGAGGTGTCAATGACACATTTCCAAAATTAATGGAAGCTAATGAAATCATTTCTATGCTAAACGGAGGGGTCAATCAAGAATCTCTTGACACATTTTCAAAGATTGCGTACCAATGTTTGGCAGAAACTCAATCCGAGCGTCCAATAATGGAAGCCATCATCAGAGAACTTGAGAAAGCATTAAACTTTCAAGTAAGTAACTTCTTTTAAAATATAACTTTCTTTTTTCTTTTCTTATTCTTGATTCGTGGTAGTGAGTGGTTTGTTAATTAGTTAATTTACGATTTATGTTCACATTTGTTTGTAAAGCATAAAGCACAAACTGAAAATCTTATATGTTACAAAATTTCTGTAAAATATAATAAGTTCTTCAACATATTATTAATCTATTTATTACCATTTTCAAATTTATTCTCAATTTGCGGATTTTTATCATTGACTAAACATTATATATAAAATATACTAGGGGATTTACCCGCCTCGCGTTGCGGCGGCGTCAAAACGTACAGCAACTCGAACCGCCCTGCGTTGCGGCGAATTCAAAACGTACAGTAACTCGAACAGCCCCGCGTTGCGGCGGATTCGAAACGTACAGTAACTCGAACCACCCCGCGTCACGGCGGCGTCGAAAAGTAAACTAACTCTACCGCCTCGCGTTGCGACGACGTCAAAACGTATAGTAACTCGAACCACCCTGCGTTACGGCGACGTCGAAACGTAGGTCATAATTTAATTGAGTTACAGAAAAAGGTTTATTAAAGTTGAGGGACCATATATTAAACTTATTAAAGCTGAGGGGGCTAAATAGAAAAATTATTTATTGTCTTTTACTACTTATAAATTGGGGTTGAAGTTGATAATAATTACCATTTTGCCATCATCTCTATTTTCTCTTTTACAGTGAAAGATGGCATTGTTGTAATTAATCTCAAATGAAGGGCAGCTTTGTAAATTTACATAAGTTACTATTCATTTCACATGGTTAATCAATAACAAAGAGAATGTTTATATGTGTTGGAACCTATAATACATAAAACAATTCAAAAGTTCAGAACTTGTTGTGTCTTATTAAATAGGTCAAGACTTTAGATTATGTTGGGTCATTAAACAAATAATCGTGTTTATGTTTGTCTGGGCTATAGGCCAACAAACAAGTGTATTAGTCCAGGTCATAAGTTAGAAACGACATGAACAACAAACGGCGTAAAACAGTTACTAACGTCACAACCTTTCATGCCGGTTGTTGGTGTTGTTTCAAGTTGTATATAATCTAGTCTGTAAGTTAGAAACATGTGTCGATTTGTAATTCATCAATTGAATGCAAGTTAGTTTGTTGGTTTTTTACTTTTCTTATAATTCACGTATGATACTATGAGTGATCGAAATATGAGCGAGAGAGAATCGATCTTGGGAAATACCCTGTGGTACAATTTTTTTTTCTCTTTTTTAACCAATCAAGAATATGAACAAGTAGAAGAAGAGAACATGGATAAACCCTAAAACATATTCGTATTATTTGATCCAACAATCTGATTGTTTACGTACATGACATTGATACTTATACATACCACAGGGAACGACACAACCATTTGTGTAACGCGCATCCTTAACCTATATCTGAACGACGTACAGTTTATTAGTTACAAAATGTACACTACTAGCCCCTCTACTAATTACAAATACATTCTTGACACTAAACTTAGCTTTAATAATTACAATTTTGACCCATTAACTTTTATCCAAACTTGTATTCAACAATTAAGGCCAACAATATGTATGGAAGATGAGAGATATGGTATGCAATGGAAAATCACATGTTTCCTTTCAGAATGTCCCAAAATGTGCATGAACATAAAGAGGAGTAGAGGATATACACATTATAGATGAACATTTGTATATTTGTTAATATCCATGATATCCTCGACAGTGGTTGTCTCATTCATATGGTTAAATGTTTGATTGTTAAACACAATGTTCTTATCAATATACATATTTTTTTTTCTTTTTAAATTGTTCAATGTGGTATCATGTTTACACTTCAATTTACCTGCAGAAAATGGCCATGAATTAGTTACAAAGTTGATTTTTTTAATTGCTATGATTCACAGATAAACAAGGGCCACCTCCATATATCACTTAAAGCCATAAAACTAGGCACACAAAACTTCAGTGATTGCAATTGCATTGGAGAAGGAAGATTTTGGAAGCTTTATGAAGGAGAACTTGCACATGCTGAAGGGCGTACCATCTTTGCAAAACGGTGGGATAGCAAGTCTCCTCAAGGATATTTTCAGTTTTTGACAGAGTATCAAATTCTTCTCAAGTATAAGCACAAGAACATCATTGATCTTGTTGGCTATTGCAACGAAATGAATGAAAAAATCATTGTTTATGAGGATGCGTCTAAAGGAAGACTAGATAAACATTTGGCCGATCCTAGTCTTACATGGACGAAACGCCTCAAGATATGCATTGGTGTTGCAAATGGATTGAACTTTCTTCATAACGGTGGTGTAGAGCAACTGGATGGCGTGATACATAGAGACATTAAAAGTGGTAGCATTCTACTTGATGGTGATTGGAATGCTAAAATTTCTAATTTGGAGGTGTCCCGCGCGAAATGGGTACATGTTAGAGCTGAACATGCCGATGATAGTGCTTGTGACTCTTTGGGATACATTGACCCATCATACCAAAGTGTGGGTTACTTAACAAGATACTCGGATGTATACTCATTTGGTGTGATTTTATTAGAGATGTTGTGTGGGAGATTGGCATGGGCAGATGGATGTGAGGATCATTCTCAATCATTAGGCCCTTTAGCTCTAAGACACTACGATGAAAAAGGAAACCATGATGAGATGATATTTGACGGTATAAAGGAACAAATTGTGCCACGATCGTTGACTAGATATAAGCGACTTGTCATTCGATGTTTACGTTATAGAAACAATAAGCTGCCATCAGCAAACTGGGTCGCAAATCGTCTTAAAAAGGCATTGGAATTCCAGGTACGTCTTCATACTTTTATGTGAGTTAGCTTCCTGCTTTCAATACATTAAAAACATGCAGCAAAACATTAATATGTATTAACTCAAAACATATCAAGCAATAAATGGAAAAGAAAAAAATGTTAATTGTCCAATCTTAAAAAGATATTAAACAATTAACAAATGTGAAATAGTATTTCTTAACAGATAAACATAAAAACACATTTTTTGTATATTTATATTTTGCTTTGCAAAGTTAAAAAAGGTTCACATATCAAAATGAAAATGAATTTGTATATTATTTGTTCAGTTTTAATTGTTTAAATAATATATAGGAGGATTATGAAATATGGGGTCCCAAGCTGCCTATAGACTACGAAGAGATCATCCGGGTATCTAATACTCCAGAGATCTACAAGAAAAAATTGAAAAAAGATCTCTACAACATGTTCTCAAAAGGAATCCTCCTTCAAGACGGCAAAGTGGTAGCTAACTCTTAATTTCTCATGTTTCATTTCATTTGAACTTTCTATGTGATTTATTCTTTAATTCAAAATTTAGTGTTCTTTGGTTTATATCATTTTTTTGTGTAACAGTGGTTTTGGCTCGGGAAGAACGGGGAAAGAAACGAAATGATATCAGCAAAAAGGTTTTCATATAAAAACCATTTGTTACGTAAATGGCGATCTATTCCTGAATCAAGGTACTTACATTCCTCTCTTTCCATTTGTGTGAATGATAACATATTTTGCAGTTTTATCTAAGAGAAATGATTAACATGCCTAATCCATTCAATGCTTGATGAAGCAGGTTTCCGAAAGTAGCAGAGATGCTTAATATTTCAAATTTGAATATACAAATCAAGATAAGAACTCAATTTTTATCTCCAAGTGTCAACTACAAAGTCCATCTCATCTTTAGATTTCGTGGTCCAAGAAACTCTCAAGCTAAACGGATGTATGTGAACCTAAAGTACAAAATGGAGAACGAAAGCTTGCATTCATATTTCGCGACAAGGGGAGAAGATGGGTGGATGATGATTGAATTGTTTCAATTCTTGAATCACAAGAAAGATACAGATTTTGAGGTTATACTAGAAAGCTTTTCACAATGCTATTGTGGAAGTGATTCCATCTACATTGAAGGCATTCAATTTGAAGCACTTGACAATGCAAGTTTGAAAAATATCCTTAATTTGGCTCCCATTCTTTGAAGGAAAACATTTTCATGTCTATATCAATGACAAGTTTATAAAATGTTCTTATCATTTTTATGCAGGCGGAACATGAAGAAATCCAAAAGTTGAACGATATCCAACAAGTCTTGAAATCAAAATCGAAGGCAGATAAGGTGAAAACACCCATTCTTTTCTGAGAAGAATTAAAATATCCGTTCTTGTGTTGATTACAAATTGTTAATCCTTTGATCAAACAGTTCCGGTTCTCTCCAAGTAATATGAAGGTAAAGAAAGATCATATGACTTGGTACTCGTTAAGTCGAATAAAGAGAAAGAAAGATGAGATGCTTTCTGCAACTAATGTTGTGTACAACTCTTCAAGTGTGGCAATCCTATCCAGGTTTGTTTTTTGAACTAACTTCATGATACTAGATTTCATAGTTTTAAACCTGTTCTTGTTTATTACCTAATACAATGCTAAGAGAATGGATTCACTTAAATCACTTGCCACATCACCATCTTTAGTTCATACAAATATAGATTAACTAATATATGTATTTTCGATAATCCATTTATTTTATTATATATCAGTAACACTAAAGCTTTAATAAAAGTTTATAAAAAAGCTAAAAGGTTCAAAGTTTTATAGAATTTTGTTAAGGGCTAAATTGTTTAAAGTTTTATATAGCTATTAGCTAAGAGGGTAAATGTTTTATAGAAGTTTAAAAGGCTGAAATGGTTAAGAGTTCTATAAAATTTCATAAAAACTAGCCATAAAGGGACATCATGGTGGTTAAGTGGGTGTTTCACAACAAAAAGATTAGGGTTAAAATCATGCTCGGTGTAGGTTGTGATGTATCTATCTTAGGAATTGTTGTTCAAAATTTTTTTTTTCATAAAAACTAACTGGTCAAAGTCCTATGAAAATGCATAAAAATCTTTTCAATTTCTAATTACCCCCATTAGGGTGACAAGGCTACTCCATGTGCTCTAAGTATATGTTAGTTGGTGGATTGCAAAAGTTTTATATCTCGAGTGTATCTTTAAGAAGTATGTGATTATATGATATGTCTTACATGCAGATTTAGTGGGGCGATTGAATTTTTACCACGACAAGTATTGCGCATCAAGTGCAAGATTAAAAGTCAAATGTTATCACCAAATACCGGAAACGCGTGCTATCTTGTCTTCAAGCTGTCAGAGAAGTTTTGTGGGTTGCATGGTCCGGTGATGGTACGAGATCTGCTCCCCCGGAGAAGCAAACAGAGGGGAATTCTTTATTTTAGATATCCAAATCCTTGGAACATACAAAATACAGATTGGGTTCCAAAAAAGAGGAAAGATGGATGGATGGAAGTTATTGTGTGAAAATTCAACTCAAATTACGAGCTTAAAAATGATCATCTTTTTGTTAATTTGAAACTCGTAACATATGAAGGAGCTATGTCGGGCCTTATTGTACGTGGAATCAAGTTACGTCCAATCTAAGTTCGTCCCAAGACAATACTAGATGAAATACATCTTATGTCCAATCTCACACGTTAAACAAAGGAGCCATTGGAAGCCTAAGCGTGACTTCATTGATGATGAGAAGGATCTTCATTTCAAAATGATGATAATAAACATCATAATGATGAATTTGATACCAAAGAGTACAAAAGCATCAACAATAGGGCATGAGGTGACAAGATATGCTAGGATGTTGGAGAGTTGTGGAGTCAAAGCTACATACGCTAGAAAGGATGAGGATGTAGAAGGTCGTGGCATTGACGACGAGCAAGTTGTATGGTTTCGAGTTATAACAAGTTGCCTTTGTGCTTGTAGAACGCGCCCTTATGGACATAGAAAATTTGTGAATTTACGAGTTTATCACACGATATGTAACTAAGTTTCATGTTTTTCTAGTTAACATGGTTTTTTTTTTCTAGATGCATAGATGTCTTTGTTCAAATTTTTTTTCTTCATAAAAGCTAATTGGTCAAAGTCCTATGAAAATGCATAAAAACAATAAAATGGTTAAAGGATTTACAACTAAACAAAATTTAAAGATTTTATTAGTTTTGAGTAAAAATAGAAAAAGGATTTTTTTTATTATAAATTTATAATAGAGCATAAAAGCAGATGGAGGCCACCATTTTTCTCAATAATACATTTGATGGTTTTCTCCTATATACACCCTTGTGATGTATATTCTTCTCTTAATGTATGAATAATAAATCTTTTCAGTTTCTAATTACACCCGTTAGGCCCTATGTTGTCAAAAGCTCTTCGGGCGTGCCCCTAGGCCCTCAGGCGAGGCGCAGGAAAAGCGCATTACTGCAACCTAGGCCCTCCGGAGACCTTCGAGCAAGATTCCAGCTAGATTCCGGTCGCATTCCAGTGAGATTCCAGCCAAATCCTTAAAATTCTACAAATTCCAGGCAAATTGGTCTTAACAATCCAAAAATGGCCCACAACTAGCCTAAACAGGCCCTAAACAAGCCTTAAACATGTCTAAAAGCCCAAAAGTGGTATATTTGTGCTATGCGCCTTGCTTATCTCGGGCCCTCGCTTTTTAAGCGCCTTACGCCTAGGCCTAAGGCTCACCCGTTGGGCCTTGAGTGCGCCTTGCACCTTTGACAACTATGGTTAGGCCACACAAGCCTACTCCATGTGCTTTAAGTATACGTTAGTTGATCGATTGCTAAAGTTTTACATCTCGAGCGTATCTTTAAGAAGTATGTGATTATATGATATGTCATACATGCAGATTCAGTGGGGCGATTGAGTTTCTACCACAAGTAGTATTGCGCATCCAGTGCAAGATTAAAAGTCAAATGTTGTCACCAAATACTGGAAACGCGTGCTATCTTGTGTTCAAGCTTTCAGAGAAGTTTTGTGGGTTGCATGGTCCGGTGATAGTACGAGATCTGCTCCAAAGGAGAAGCAAAGAGAGGGGAATTCTTTATTTTAGATATCCAAACCCTTGGAATATACATAATTCTGATTGGGTTTCAAAAAAGAGGAAAGATGGATGGATGGAGGTTATTGTGTGGAAGTTCAACTCAAATTACGAGCTTAAAAATGATCATCTTTTTGTTAATTTGAAACTCGTAACTTATGAAGGAACTATGTCGGGCTTTATTGTACGTGGAATCAAGTTACGTCCAATCTAAGTTCGTACCAGACAATTTCAGTCATATTTTAGCCTAAACCTGAAACAGCTTGGTAGGCATATCCTCTCAAATTTATAATTCAAGAACAATCAATATTAATCTAGCTTAAGGGGTGTGTTAAATTATATGTAATCTATACTTATCCTAGATATTAGTATTAGTATTGTTATATTTTATATCCTAAGTATATTATATCCTACGTATAATTATTAGTTAAGTTAGTTATAGGTCACATATATAACCATCACTTTGAAAGGGTGCAATGGTTGGTGGTGCGTCTTAGTTTAGTATAAATAGTTGTATTGTAAACCAGATTAATGTGTTATATATTACGTATTAATAATATTTTGTTTATTCTATCAAATCTATCTTGATCTGTTTCTCTAAAATTCATGCGTCAGACTGTCTTCCATCAAATCGTTGTTGTTTATCTAAATTCAATAATCATTGATTCAAAGTTCTAATGATCCTACAAGTTTATGGTCAAAGGGAAGATAATTGTCGTTTGAAATCAAAGATTGTTGAGATCTATTGACAAAAAGAATGATTGAAGCATAGTTGATTAACTAATTGACACAATACTAGATGAAATACATCTTATGTCCAACCTCACACGTTGAACAAAGGAACCATTGGATTGGAAGCCTAAGCGTGACTTCATTGACAGTGGCGGTTTGAAGAAAAACGCAGGGGGCGGGATTTTTGTTTCCTAAGGGGGGGCCGGAACTATAAAATTTTCGGCCGAATGCGTATAAATTAACACTATCCTTCAACCCTGTTCATTGATGATGAGAAGGATGTTCATTTCAAAACGATGATAATATACATCATAATGATGAATTCGATACCAAAGAGTACAAAAGCTACATATGCCAGAAAGGTATGCTAGATACCGGAGAGTTGTGGAGTCAAAGCTACATATGCCAGAAAGGATGAGGATGTAAAAGGTCTTGGCATTGACGACGAGCAAGGTGTATGGTTTGCCTTTGTGCTTGTAGAACCTGCCCTTACGGACATGGAAAATTTGTGAATTTACGAGTTTATCACATGATATGTAAGGAAGTTTCATGTTTTTCTAGTTAACATGGTTTTTTTCTAGATGTTTTTGTAAATAACATTCCATTCAACATACAAATAACATTCCATACAACATGTAAAACATAATTATTTAAATATTTTGAAAGGAAAAAGGACTTTTTCATTAGGGTAAATATTATAAAAACTGATTCTTATTTTATGAGAAAAAACCACTTACCTAATTCTAGTATATAAGGTTGTAAAAAGTACACGAAAATAGGGTGAGAAAATACCCGTCTAGCGCAGCCGAATCAGCCTGGCCGCTACCGCCCCACAATCCGATTCTCATTTTTTTATTTACATGACCTATATATGTTATCACAAAACATGGGATAATCACCATATAATTCAAATCATAAAGTCAAAAAAAAGTTCCTATGTTCATTTGTCTCGAGAAGTCACAGTGTGGTTGTGGAATGGTGAAGTTCACTATTAAAAACTATAAATTCAAAAACTCATGAACTACGTTAAAAACGTATGAAGTTCACCATTACGCAAAGTACATGCAACAAAACAGATGAAGTTCAATTGGCCTTGTAGTTCTCCCTTTCTTGGACAAGTCATCACAGTGAAAAAAGTCACCATAACTCTAAAATGCAAGAAATAAAAAGGAATACAAGATGGATCAGGTTTAAAAGACATGCATATTCAACCTTATTTACCTTTTAATACGGAGGCTTTCCAGAAATTATACTACCCGATCAGGTTCCAGATATTTTTGTGTTGAAACGTTTCAAGTGTTTATGAAGATGAATTCCCCACCAAAAATAGGCGATTCACATTGTTAAAAACTACAAAAAAAATATTTATAAAAAAAACAAACTGACAAAATCTAATGTTGTAACGGGTTTACATCTCTAATGTACTTTAATGAGAACATTCAAACAACTAAGAATCTATCTTATCAGGAAAATAGGAAATTATCTAATAAGCTATCCAAATAGACCAATCCCCGATCCCTGCTTACTTCTTTCTAATTAGTGCCAATGACAGCTCTTCTGATAGCTCTAAACTAATGGAGCTTAAAGTACACAACTAAGAAGGTATCACTATCAACACTAAGCTTCGTTAGTAGCTATCAAAGTAACCGTTAATACAAATTATTAGATGCAATCAGATTGTATATAATTAACATAACAGTTAAGGAACTACAAAATACCATTTCACACTCCTTTTCCACTGCTTTCTGCAGGGAGCATTGCCCCATAGACCATCTCAGAAACTGGTATGTTGGTTTTTTTTTTAATCTTTTTCTTTGGAGCTTCCACCTGTACAACAAAAAACAAATTAAAAAACAGGTACTAATATTGTACATCCAGAATGAAAGATCCTATAATATTTATCAAAACAAGTTCATGTTCTACAAATTGATGTGTTTTTGCCCCAAACGTGCCCATGTCGATCACCCAAAAACCAAAGAACACAATTACACATCAAATTCGTTATAATAATCTGGCTATCAGATGATCAATCATCATTAGAGATCAAAACGGCAATAATAATTTTGGAAGGTAACTATGGAGAATTTTATAGACCTAAAAAATTCTTTTATCTATGTAGCAGTAGATAGCATCTGTTTCTACTAACCTTGACATCAGCCTCCATCTGAACAGGATTATCTCCCGTTTCTTGAGCACCATTCTCAGTCACAGGAGCATCTCGCATCTTTACATCAGTTTCAACGGTAAAAGCCATATAAGCTGGAGCCTTGATCTGCATGGTAAACCCTACCATATAACAAAACCCCTCATAGCACAAATTTGCAATCAAAGAATAAAACTAAAATCACAAATAATCTAAATGAATTTGGACAAACAAAACTACACAGCCACCAAAATATGCATCTTCAATTGTGAATCTTTTGTTATGAATACAGGTTGAATTAAATTTTTTTAAGAAACCCTAAAACCCAATTCTAATTCTCAATTAACAACTTTTAAAGACTGAAAATTAAAAGAAATTACGAAAACCTAGTTAAGAACCCTAATTACTTGTCCCCAAATATAAGAAAACGAAGCAAGTGACCGAAGAAAATAAAAATTCAGAAACTCGTCAATAAGCGATACAAAAATTCAAAATACACCCAAATTAAAGAACCTTACCTGTGGCTAAATCCGCCACCGCCTACATCATCGGCTCCGGTTGCTTCTCCTCCACCACCAGTTCGACGTCGTACACGAAGAAATTGACGGAACAGCATAAGGTTGGGACTGGGTCGTTTGGGAGGACGATCTATCTATCCCACCTCCATCTGGTGGTGAAGAAGAGCAGCGAAACCCTAGCACGTCCCTCTTCTTTGAACGATCTCCATCTGGGTATAAACAGGATTGACCGCTGGGATGAAGAAGAGGGAGACACCCATGATTTTCATCGGTTAAAAGAAACCAGTGAAGAGGAGAGGAAGAGCAGGTGGGAGGGAGACCTAGTGCGTCTTACATTTGGCATAAAAAGACATAAAAAACAGGTGGTAAAAAGACATATACCACTCAATACTTTTTATCCAAGCTTTAAATGTATAGGTTAAATAATAATTGATAAGGTTTAATTATAAATAAAGGGTTAGAAGGTAATTGTATATTTATATGACATTGACAATATGTATACTATGCAATACACAATGTACAAGGTGTCTTAATTTTTTTTAAAATTACATCAATATCTTTTCAATCTCTATTATATAGTAGTATACATATATTTAAAGTTTAGATGGAACATATAAAATTCCTCCCATATTAATGCAACCCAACACTATCAGCTAGCTGCAACGTTAATATAAATATGGACTGGACTAACCCCTTTTCTCTTTGATCCGGTCCCGGTTTGAGATTTCTAACTTTTTTTGTACGAAAAAGTTTAACATACTATTAAGAGTTAACTGCAAAGAAAGACCCTAGGTACAACCATATTGCACATTTGGAATCTAAGTTTGAGAAACTACAAAGTCGATAAAATAGTTTTCAAAAAAGTAACAAAAATGAAGTCTCCTCACGTGTTGCACAAGTCGGATATGATGAGCGGGGTTAGGGTGGCCCGGCAGGTCGGTAGATATATGTTGGTGCCCAGAAAGACGTTGCAGAAGTCGCTTTGACATGTGAAGAATAAAAATGGACGTGGTCTATTTTTATGCGACTTTTTATTATTTTTTAAACAAAGGGGCATTTTTGTCATTTTACAACCACCTAACAGAATTAATTAACTACCTTCCAGCCCAGAGAAGAAACGCATGACGAATTATAGGGGTGTTAAAAAGAAATCCAAATTCAAAACCAAACCCGAATTATATGAAATTCCGAATCCAAACAATCCGAAACCAAACCCTAACTATACGGATTTGGATATTGATTTTAAAAAATTCAGATATTTCGGATATCCGACTATCCGAAATATTATATTTATATATATTTTTTAATTTGAAAATAAAAAAATTTGAATTCCAAACCAGAGATATTATATTTTATATATGTATACTTTTATTTGTTTTATAAACTTTTTATTTTTTTATAATTTAAAAATAGAGTAAACTACATGAAAGCTCCCTGTGGTTTGACATTGTTTTGGATTTGCTAATCAAGTACGAGAAACTACATGTTTCCTCCCCGTGGTATGTTAACTTTTAACATAATAGGTCCCCAAGTTGTATGTCTGTTAATTTTTCTATCAAATTTTTAAAAAATAACCAAAATACCCTTAGTTAAAAAATAAAAAATAAATCTTTGTTTACTCAAGAAAATTAAGAACCCTAAAACCCACCCCCTCGTTTATTCCTCCATTTATCGCGCTCTCAATTTGAATCGCCACCGCCATCATCCCCGGCAAGTCTATCACCACAGCCATGGAGAGCTAAACAACCACCGCAGCCACTGTCGCACGTTCTTTCCCTAACCATCATATCCATCGATTCAATCTATCCCCAACCCCACGACCAAAAAAACTCCCTCTTATGGCTAAGTCGTCTTCTCCGGTCGGTTCCATTTGTCTTTATAGTTACCTTTTCTTTCTCATACCATGCAGGTGTAATATTAAAATACAAATGGAAATGAAAACAAATTCATCACAAGAAAGTCGTCTCTGCGTTTCTCTCTCTCTCTCTCTCTCTCACACACACACACCAAATCTCCGGCAAGGTTAGTAACTTCCATTTTCAACTTCTTCCTGCTTGCAATAGTTCGATCTTTTTGGTTCTTGATTTAGGTTTTCTGGATTTAGGTTCTCGATTTTTGAGGTCTGAAATCAAACTTTTATCTGGAATCTTCACCTAATTCGATCCTTTTCAGATCGAACCATGTCCGACGATAGATTAAAATTCTTACGGATCAAATATGGAATGATAAAATCAGCCATGAATAACTTCGCTGATGAAAAACTCCTCAAAGAATGTACCTGTTTCAAGGTTTACAAAGGACAACTCTGGGAATCAAGAGAATTGATCGATATTGTTGCACGCAAATGTCTGCAAAAAGACCTTGTCTCTAAGGAGCTGAGTTTTTCTAAAAGAATCGAGCACAAAAATATTGCATCTGTTTTTAAGTATGCTAAATATCAAAATGAGTATATCATCATAAATAAGTACGAGGCCAATGGAAGCCTTGACAAACATCTAAGTGGTCCAACCCTCACCTGGTTGCAAAGATTGCATATATGTGTCAGGGTTGCACAAACATTGAGTTACCTTCATTATGATGTATACGGAAATCATCATATCATACATGGTAACGTTAAGAGCTCTAAAATCTTACTAGATGATAACTGGGAACCCAAGTTACATGGTTTTGCATTTGCTGTTAAAGTTAAAAAGCATCATCTTCACCTTACTAGTAAATATAATGGCTCATTACAATATATGGACCCAACATATGAAAACACCGGAGGTTTGACTCATAAGTCGGATGTCTTCTCCTTTGGTGTCTTGTTGTTTGAAGTTTTGTTTGGGAGAGAAGCATCTATTGAAAACAATGATAATTGGTACTTTGCTCGGTTGGCTAGATCACATTATGAAGAGAGAAAACTAGATGATTTGATAGATCCCGACATTCGAAAACAAATGAACTTGCAATCGTTCAATGTTTTTGCTGAAACAGCATATTGTTGCATAAAGGAGGAGCGATCAGAGCGTCCAGACATGAATCAAATACGCTTAAGACTTGAGAGAGCTTTGAACCTTCAACACAAACATGTAAGACCATCAAGCTTTTGACTTTTTTTTTTCTCCTTTTATCTTTTTTCTGTTAATTCAATTCTCATGATTGCGATTATTCAAATTAAAGGAACAATCAACAAGTGCAGTTGAAGGTACAACATCCAATCACTTGAAGGTAAGATTACTATTTTGTTACGATTAAAGTGATTGTGGTAAATAATAGTTACATAGACCAAAATGCTACAAACATGACATTTAACCAAAAGTACTTTTATTTATACAAAATGTTCTTTTACCTTTTTCTACACACAAAGGAGGAGCGATCACATATAACGACTTACTGATCTATAATTTATATATCATTCACGGTGAACCTCTTTTTTTCAATATAGCAATCCTATACTAAAATTAAAGATAAAAACTACTCGTTTTTATGGTGTAATTTAAAAAGAAAACCAATAATGTATAAGAAAAGTTATTAATGTTTAAAAAAAATGAGAGAAAACTTGATAAAAGTAACAATAGTGACTCTTCCCATTTTACCCCTATATATAATAAAATAAAAAGTTATATAAAAGTTTTGTGATTGGTCCACAGGGGTTATCTCATTTAGGAGAAATTTTTTATCAACTTGTATATAGATATACTAGCTTAGAACCCGTGTTTACATACGGGGTGAAAAATATCAATATATAAAATTCTTAAATCTATTATATATATATATATATATATATTACATGTGTAAAAATATATTATATATACCAATTATAGAAAACAAAATTCAAAATATGTAAAAATTATATATAACTGGGTTTCGAAAATACGTTAATTACTATTTAATGTAATTTGACTTTCATTTACTATTTGATTGAAAATAAAAGTTACATGATTAGATTTTAAAATTTTCTTATAATAAGTGATAAATTTAAAATAAATGTGTTTTATCAGTTATAATTAGTATTTTCTTCTAAGTTATTATTATTAAGAAATAGATGTGTATTTAATACAAGAGAGAGGTGGGAAAAAATGGTGAGAATGAATATGGATGCGACACGTGGCATGAAAAACCTTTATTTATTATATAGTATAGATATAGATATTGTGGGTGTGTGTGTGATAACATACAAGGTACATAGGCAAAACAAAACAAGAAAAAGAGTACTAATAGTAGTAATAGACCACGGGAGCACTTACTGCATAGAAAATAACTAACATCTACACCATAGTAGACAATATAAAGAAAATAAACATGTAGGAAGAAGCTAAGATCCTAAAAGACAAAAGCTAAGTTGAACCAGTATACTCCCATAATATTCATAACTCGCCGCTGTCCGGGTGATTCGACTGGAACTAAGCACCTGAATGGAATTTCAGAGCTCTCACGGCTCACGCTGCTATCTAAAGAATGAAGAAAGCGCTAATGAACGAGAGTGAGTGAAGTGAGTAAGCCCCTTTAGAGATAGGGTCAAGCCAAAGAGAAGTTGTAGCAACGAGCTACTAAGGAGTGGCGTTCGTCTTGTCTGATTGTTTTTGTCTTGGTTGGTATTAGTCAAATAATAACTTAGTCAATAGTAGATGGGTTCATTATGTAATTATGTTTTCTATTTATACTCTCTTGTAATCACCATATCATTACACAATAATACAATACAATTACCAAGTTTATATTGGTATCAGAGCTAGGCTCTCAACCCTAATTGCCGCCACTTTTTTTCCAAACCCTAATAGCCATCAACACTATTCCGGCTTCATCACAGCTGTAGGGGCTGTTCCGACCTGCTCCTTCTCAACAACTCAGCCTTAAACAATGGCGTTACTTACTGCTTTCTCCACAACCGAGAAAACATCTCACAATTCTCATAAATTCGGATTTACTTTGTCTCCAACTAACTATGGTTTTTGGAAAACAATGATTCATCCTTTTCTTCTAACCAACAATCTAATCGGTTATGTTGATGGTACCATTCCTTGTCCTCCACCATTGATCGAAAGGGCTGCCTCATCAGACAAGGATGCTGCTACGGTACCACAGCCTAACCCTAACTACATGACATGGGTTGCCAATGATGCTCATGTCCGTATGTTACTCATCTCTACCATCTCGGAAGCATCATTCCCACATGTCTAAGGTGCAACATCTAGAGAACTATGGCTGTCATTAGAACGTGTGTATGCTCCTCATACGTCTTCTCGGGAATACACCCTCAAAAGTCATCTCTTGAAGATTCAGATGCAGGGCGACGAAACATCTTCAGCCTATCTAAATCGAGCCAAAGCCTTACAAGATGCTCTTGCTAATATTAATGAACTGTTTAAGGAAAAGGATCTTGTCATGATTGTTATTGCAGGTCTCCGGGATGAGTACAACGGATTAAAATCCAACATTCTTACAAGAGAGACTCCTGCAGCCTTCACCGAGTTGTATGGTCTTCTTGCTAACCATGATTACATGATCAACCAGTCGGCTCCAGTGGTCCCACCCTCACAAGCTTTTGCTGTCACCACTGTTGGATCTTCCCAGTCGCCGACTCCCTCACAATCAGATCCTTTACAGGCCGTTACCCAGCTTGCCTCACAACTTGGCTTTCATCTTCAGCCCACAACTCAGCAGTCCCTGGCCTTCTTTACGTCTCAGCATCGTGGACGTGGCCGTACCTCACCCTATCGTGGTCGTGGTCGTGGGTCCAAAAACAGGTACAACGGGGGAAACAAAAGTTAATTCAACTCGGCCTCAAACCAAAACACAGTTTATGGTACGTGTAATAGGTGTGGTATTGGACACATACCATCAGATTGCCCCAACCGTGACCCGGCTACCATGCGCCCGAGACAGCAGCCCTCTGCCAATCATGCTGATTATCGCTCCCAAGCATCTTCATGGCTCCCGGACACAGGCTCTAATAGCCATGTAACTCCAGACCTGTCTAGCCTTGGCACTGCTGAACCATACTTTGGTGAGGATGCTCTTCATGTTGGTAACGGTAAGGGTTTACCCATTCTACATATTGGTTCAACTCGTTTTTCTTCACCTAACAAAACCTTTTCCTTATCCAATATTCTTCATGTTCCACAAATCAAAAAAAATCTCCTTTCCGTACAAAAGTTTTGTCATGATAACCATGTCTTTTTTGAATTTCATGCTACTTTCTTTTCTATGAAGGACAAGTTTACATGCACTACCCTCCTCACGAGTCCAAGTGAACACGGGCTCTACTCCATTCATCTTCCTCAAATTCAACCTGTTCCAAGACTTGCTTTCACAGCTGTTCGTGCTCCTATCCACACATGGCATCAACGGCTTGGACATCCTCATCCACAACTTTTAAATTCTATGTTATCTAAATATTCTCTTCCTGTTTTAAATAATAGTTCGAATTCTCCTTGTAATGCTTGTCATATTGGGAAATCATCGAAACTACATTTGGATTCTTCTAATTTTAAAAGTGCGTGTGTTCTGGATTTATTTTTTTGTGATGTTTAGGGACCCGCTCCTGTTACCTCTTATGATGGTCACCATTACTTCTTACTATGTGTGGATCACTTTACCCGATACATGTGGATTTTTCCTTTAAAACAAAAATCCGATGTTTTTACTGTTTTTAAACAGTTCCTTATCATGGTTGAACGACAATTTAACACCAAACTAAAAACTGTTCAAACTGATTGGGGAGGAGAGTTCAGGAATCTCTCCAATTTTTTCTCTCCCCTTGGCATTATTCACCGTCGCTCCTGTCCACATACTAGTGAGCAAAACGGATTTGTTGAGCGCCGCCATAGACATGTGGTTGAAACGGGTCTCACTTTACTTGCCCAATCCGGTGTTCCAACCCGTTTTTGGCATTTTGCTTATGAAACTGCCGTTTACCTAATCAACCGAATGCCGTCTCGTACCTCATCCAATATCTCACCCTTTGAGCATATTTTCTCTCACAAACCCGATTTCTCCTTTTTGCGTGTTTTTGGTTGTCAATGCTACCCACACATTCGCCCGTATAACAAACATAAAATGGATTTTCGGTCTATTCCCTGTGCCTTTCTCGGGTACAGTCCCATACACCATGCTTACCGTTGTCTGGACACGACAACTGATCGCATCTATATTGCTCGTCATGTTCGGTTTACCGAACAAAACTTTCCTTTTCTAACACCCTCGTCCTGATCCTCGTCCCCTCCTCCTTCGGACCCGTATGTTTCATCTTATCCTGCCTTTGCTCCTTCTCCAGCCCATAACATAGCAACCCCAACCCCACCAACTAGCCCTCACCATTCAGCACCATCTCTATGTTGATGACATAATTCTGACTGGTAATGATTCTGGAGTCATTGAGCATGTTATTAAAAGTTTAAGTACCACATTTGCCATTCAGGATTTGGGCCCCCTGTCGTATTTTTTGGGTATCGAGGTGATTTCAAAAGGATCGGATGTGCTTTTGTCTCAACAAAAATATATCATGGAACTCTTACATCGGGCCGGTCTCTCACAAGCTAAACCGGTTCCTTCACCCATGTCTACAACAGCAAACTTATCCTCTAATGACAACCCGT
Source organism: Smallanthus sonchifolius (assembly GCA_023525975.1). Taxonomy (NCBI): domain Eukaryota; kingdom Viridiplantae; phylum Streptophyta; class Magnoliopsida; order Asterales; family Asteraceae; genus Smallanthus; species Smallanthus sonchifolius. The sequence continues at coordinate 51,785,101 of CM042046.1, read as the reverse complement.
AATATGACGATCCAGTTCGATACCATCAACTTTTTGGTGCTCTCCAATATGCCACCTTGTCTCGCCCCGACATCGCCTATGCAGTTAACAAGGTCTGTTAATTTATGCATTCACCAACTACAAACCATTGGGCAGCTGTTAAGCGGATTCTCCGGTACCTTAATGGCACATCAGCATTTGGTCTTTTGATTACGCAGAATTCTGGGTCTACTTTGCACGCTTATATAGATGCCTACACCTCCTCATTGCGTGCCTTCTCGGACGCTGATTGGGCTGGTTGCCCAGATGACCGTCGCTCCACCGGGGGATACGCCATTTATCTTGGTTCCAATCTGATCTCTTGGTCTGCAAGAAAGCAGAAAACTGTCTCTCGGTCATCCACAGAGTTTGAATACAAAGCCTTAGCTGACACGGTTGCTGAACTCACTTGGCTTGAAGCGCTTCTACATGAACTTCATGTTCCGATGACATCAGTTCCTGTTTTGTGGTGTGATAATTTGGGAGCAACATACTTATCCGCCAATCCAGTATTTCATGCTCGCACAAAACATGTTGAAGTGGACTTCCACTTTGTTAGAGAAAAAGTTGCTGCAAGAAAACTCTCGGTTCAGTTCATTTCCACCAATGACCAGATTACTGATATATTCACCAAGCCGTTGCCCTCAGAACGTTTTATTCATCTACGGTCCAAGCTACTAGTCGCTACCCGCCTTTAGCTTGCGGGGGAATATTAGTCGAATAATAACTTAGTCAATAGTAGATGGGTTCATTATGTAATTATGTTTTCTATTTATACTCTCTTGTAATCACCATATCATTACACAATAATACAATACAATTACCAAGTTTATATGTTGGTACGCACCCCCTTGTGAAAGAAGTCCTCTATCTGCACACTAATGGGAGACTTTCCCCATTTTCCATTTTCCCCTTGCTCGAATTGATAATGACCTCTTAACTAGTTTTTCCATGGATTCGTTCCATAATTTGGAAGTTTCTTATGTCTCACTTCAGAATCAAATATTCCTTGCCTTCCACAAAAATCCTTTATTTCATTCTTAAGAAAAAAAAGATGGTCCATTATACTTAAGAATATATCTTAACTTATTGAAGTTAATAACATGGGTTTGTGATAATTTTAAAAATACATATTTTTGTGACAAGTAAGATAAATAAAAAAAAAATATGTGACTTTCTCTTGAGGGACAAGGGAACATCTTCAATGATCTGGAATTTATGCGAGGAGCTAAGTCCTATCACCAATCATGTCCTCGTAGAGGTGCAAATCCATGAAATCATGCTTATTCTGCTTATCCCATGTTAGTTTTGGTGTGCCTCTACTCATCTTTCCCTCCACTATGAAGGTTTCCACGGTTCTAACAAGTGTTGTTGTCTATCTCCTTCGCACATGCCAAACACAAATCAGTCGCCCCTCTCTTATCTTATCCAAAATTCATGACCCTCTCACACATATGCATTTAGACAAAAGACTATAAATATAGTGTTCGAGAAGCGGGTTTGAAGATCGGAGGGCAGGCGTGAAATCAAAGGGTTGTGGTTACAGCGGTGATTATCCAGGAAGAAGTTTCGGGACTGTGTGACAGCAGTAGACGGAGTTGGCGAGGTGTTTCGGATCATTCGTTTCCACGGGGAGGACAACGGGGGTGACCGGTGATGAACACAGGTGGTCCGTGGCTGTTAGTGGTGATCAAAGGAAGAAGATTCAGGGCTGTTTGGTTGTTAGTTGTGGGTTTGTGCAGCTGGTATACAACTGGTGACAACATCAGAAGCATTTTGCGGGTGCCTTGATCAATTTGTTTCGTGATAAGAGGAGACCGGCGTACGTGCGTGAAAAACAGGTAGAAAGGATCTGTCAAAGCAGGTGGCTTTGGGTTCGATTCGTTTAGCGTGTGAAAGAAAACGGTAAATGACGGTGGCTTTGTGTTCTAGGTCGGTGGAGAAGCCTCTTTGAGCAAGGTGATCGGCAAAGGTATGGGTTGTTACTTGGACTTGAGAGTTCATCTAGGAGTGCACTAGTTGAAGGAGTGAGTCATAATGTTGGCTCGTTTCCACTGTGTTGGTGCACAGGGTCCTCATGGGTCTAGTTTTAATGGATTGTTCATGATTTGTCAAAGGTGCTTGCTATGATTGTGTTACCCGGGTGGCAAAACAATACGTTTGACAACATTATGGTGGTGGAAGTTCAAATCGGGTGGCTTTGGACGTGGCCGGGGAAGAGGTCGTGTTTCCGTTAAGAGTCGAGATATTAATGAACGGTTCCAGCAGGATAGCCATGTTAGATGTTGCACGTGTGGTAAGGACTTTGGTTCAGGCCCTTGTTAACACACAATATCACACACACTAAAACTCTTTCTATGTATTCAACTTCAAAGGAGTAATAAGGGTATTAAAACTCTACGTGCTATTGCCACTATTTATTGAAAACAAAACCAAAACAAACACATGCAAAATATGGCCACGTCCTCCTTCATTTCAGCAACAACTTCTAGCATTCACTTCCCACATACTCGGTCAACAGAGACCATTTCTTCAGCATGATTAAATCAATCTATTGCTGTCCTGAATCCATATCTTCGACCCATATCCGCTTCATGACCCAACTTGACCCGACCATCAAGATTATACCCAACATTCACCCCCTTAATCTTGATGTAGGTCTTGCTAGCAATATTTCCCGATTGAATCGTACCGATCTTGCTCGCTCTTTCTAATCTTGCTTGATTCGAACTCTCTTGCTTGCTTCGAATCTCCCTGCTTACTTGCTATACGAACCACAAAGGTTCGGTCTTGCTACGAGCCACACTGCTTCTTGCCATCTTTTCTTGACACTTTTGCTTCATCTTGCTGAGTTGCTTCATCTTGCCAACACTCCATGTCTCCATGCACATGATGCATACGTAATCCATCATGGCCATCTCTATTCATCCTTTTCGATCAAGTCAGCATCGGCGGCCAAAGGAAGTGATTGAATCTTGATTGCTTGCTTCACCTACATGACTGGTTCTATTTTCTTTCTCAATAACCTATCACGTATTTTTCTTTCCCTTTTTTTTCTCGAACCCTTTTCTACAGCCCTTTTTCTTCCGATGAGTTAACACAGCGACGGCTCTTCACCGTTCCAGTCTCATCGCTTCACACAGAAACGTTTGATGGCTTTGTTTCATCTTCTCCGCTACACATGTCTTCTCACTGTCACACAAATTTGCAGCTCTTAATCACGAAGATTAACTATTCTTTTGGTCTCCTTTGGTTCACACAGAACCACCTTTTCTTTCTCAGGCAAACCGCCATTCACGGTTGTATCCTTTGTATTAGACAGATAATAATATTGTTTAGTATTAGAGGGATACAAAGTGTAATTATAGAGGTTATATATACCTGATGTATTAGGGGTTAAACATACACAATAATACAATACAATTACCTGATGAATTAACACTTCAGATACTCGCCGTTCCAGAAACATGACATCCTCCACCACTAGCACCACACCCACTGCTGCCCCACCTATCCCACCACCACCGGCACCTGCCGCGCCTACCGCCCTCCCGCCCACACTAGCGGATCCAACACCGCCAGCAACAGCTGCAACCAACCCCTCTCCTCCTCCCCGTAACCGGCCAGCTAACCTTCGCCAGAACCCAAAACAGCGGGTTCCCTTTAATTCCTCAGCTTACGTTGCATCCACTTGTCATTCTGATTCTGAACCCACAACCTTTGCTATTGCTAACAAATCACCTCAGTGGCGGGGTGCTATGGCTGAAGAATATGCAGCCCTGCTTCGGAATGGTACATGTTCCCTTGTTCCGCCTGTTCCAAAGGCAAATGTAGGAGATTGCAAATGGTTATACAAAATTAAACGGGATCAAACAGGTGCTATTATCCGTCAGAAAATGAACAAAATGGCCACAATCCAATTGAGAATCATGTTGATACAAGTGATGATATACAAACTGCACAAGACGGTGTACAAACTGCACAAGACAGTGATCAACAAGGTGTGAGTATTGAGTCACAACAGGAACCTGAATTGAGAAGGTCAAGTAGGGTGCCTGTAATGCCATCAAAGCTAAGTGATTTTGTTTTGGATGGAAGAGTAAAATATGCAGAAAATAGGCAGGAGGAAGAAGAAAGAATAGAGCTCCTACTTGCACAAGAAGGAGAACCATTGTGTTTCCAAGAGGCAGTTAATGTGAAAGAATGGAAGGTAGCTATGGATGAAGAAATTCAAACCATAGAGAGAAATAAAACTTGGTGTTTGACAGATCCTCCTCCCAAGTGCAATCCAATTGGTTTGAAATGGGTCTACAAGTTAAAAAGAGATGCACATGGGAAAATTACCAAGTATAAAGCAAGATTAGTTGCAAAGGGGTATGTACAAAAACTTGGCATTGACTATGAGGAGGCTTTTGCTCCTGTAGCAAGAATAGAGACAATCAAGCTTATTCTAGCCTTGTCTGCTAAGATGGGATGGTTGGTATATCATCTTGATGTGAATGCAGCTTTCTTACATGGGGAGTTAAAGGAACAAGTATTTGTTAAACAACCTGAGGGTTATGTAAAGAAAGGGGCAGAATCACAAGTGTACAAGTTGTCAAAGGCATTGTGTGGCCTTAAACAAGCCCCAAGAGCTTGGAATTTGCGCCTTGATGAAGTTCTAAAGGAGTTGGGTTTTAAAATGTGTTAAAGAGAACAAGCAGTATATGTGAAAGTTAAGGCAGAGTCACTATTAATCTTGGGAGTTTATGTGGATGATTTGCTGATAACAGGTAGTAAGAAACAAGAAGTTGAAACTTTTAAACACCAAATGAAGCAGAAATTTGAAATGACTGATTTAGGTTTGTTATGCTATTATTTAGGAATAGAAGTAATGCAGAATAAACATGGCATCATGATAAAACAATCTGCTTAGCTTATGCTAAAAAGCTTGTAAAGATGACTGGTTTAGAGGAATGTAATGAAACAAGGATACCAATGGAACCTGGCTCTGATACCAATTGAAATAAGGTTCCAAGAGAATAAGATCAATCAATTTGGAATATGAACAACAAAGAAGATTCAGAAGGAAAGTTTTATTAAGAAAAACTGAATTAACAAACTTCAATGAAGTTGTTCTTCTTATACAAACAGGAAACAGAAATGTTACAAACTAACCCCTCAACTATTTGGAATTACAAATTCAATCCCTGAACATTTACAAAACAAACTAATTGACTAACAACTGCCACTATTTATTGAAAACAAAACCAAAACACACATGCAAAATATGGCCACGTCCTCCTTCATTTCAGCAACAACTTCTAGCATTCACTTCCAACATACTCGGTCAACAGAGACCATTTCTTCAGCCCGATTAGACCCAATCTACTGTTGTCCCGAATCCATATCTTCGACCTGTATCCGCTTCATGACCCAACTTGACCCGACCATCAAGATTATACCCAACATAAACGCTGTTGTGAGTAAAGGTGTGAACAAACAACCGATTAAGGGGGTGATTGTTGGATTAGTCGGGTTCGTTCACGGGTACCGGGTCACGTGTACGAGCCATGCGGGTAATCAAGGCTTTAACGGGTCATGTGTGAAAGAAGTCAATGTTTGAACGTGTTTAAGGGATATGAACGTTGGAGTTTGTTGCTAGAAAGGAGTACGTGGTTGAATATGCATGTTTTTTTTTTCATTTGTTTACTAGATAAATAGAAGTAGCAGTACCTAGTTTCAATTAACCCTTTTGTAATTCCTATTCAAGTTTAATACACGTAAGTCTGCTTTGTGAGTGTGTGTCTGTGTGTGTTTAACAAGGGGCCTGAACCAACAAACCTTACCAAATATTTGACCCATACCCTAGGTTATTGCACGATGCGCTCGGACGTGTTTGGTCACAAAATCCGATGCGCGATGCGAGCACATCGCATTTAAAAAAATACTAAAATATTAATTATACGTAACAAGTTTTAAAATATATTATGTAATCATATTATCAAACAAAAACATCAATGTAATACTCTAACTATCAAACAAAAAACATATTATGTTATCATATTATTAAACAGAAAACATCAATGAAACATTAAATTAAACACATATTATCAACCATAAAACAGCAGGTCTAATACTCTAATTCAAACAGAAACCCATTTTTATTATCAAACATGAAACAGCAGCATAAGATTGCTCTGCCCTCCTTTGCCACTCCTGCTGCTGCAAAAGACCCCCCTGCAATCTCCACACAAAAGCTTCCATGTGTTGTTTTGGTCTCTTCTTGCAAGAATACCTACAGGCTGCAAAAGATGATAAAGTAATTAATTATCAAAACTTACATATAAATATTTGAATCTTTCCAAAAATCATTTTTTGCAACAGTACCATACTTTCCATCCGACTTCATAACTATATATATTTAAACCACAAAATAATACATTTTCTAAAATCATATTTGACACATTATTTATATACAAATATAAACAGCAAAAAAAAAGTTTCAGTGGGGCAACCCAACCTGACCCAGCCCGTTGCAACCTGTACTAATACCCATTTAAAACGCGTTGCCACCTCTAGAACAAACTGTATTTTACAACATACACTGTTTGCCATATAAAAGTTTGAATGGGGTAACCAATTCTACCCGACCCGTTATAACCCATACTAAAAAACTACCAATTAAAAACCTGTTGCCCTCTAGTACAACCTGACCCGTTATAACTTATAATTCATGCTAAAAAACTCATAATATTGCAGGGGAAAAGCTTGGATCACTTGAGACTTCAATTGAGTGATATAGAATCTGCCACAGGTAAATTTTCTGAAACCTACTGCATTGGATCAGGTGGATACGGTATGGTGTACAAAGCAGAACTCGATTATCCTGATGGCATAAATTTGTTGGCCATTGAAGAGAAGAATAAAGGTGAATGGCCTAAGAAACATAGCACCGTAGCTATTAAACGCCTCTATAGTAGAGTAGACATGCAAGGAGAACAAGGGTTTGTTGCAGAAATTGAAACGCTTAGTAATTGTAAGCATCCTAATATTGTATCTCTTCTTGGCTTTTGTGACGAAGGACGTGAGCTAATTCTCGTTTACGAGTATGCTGCTAATCGAAGCCTTGATGATTATTTGGGAAACATTGATAACATGACTAATCTTATTTGGGCTAAACGTTTACAAATATGCCTTGATATTGCGCATGGATTACATTACCTTCACACTTATACAGATGACAAACCAATGATAGTGCACCGCGATATAAAGAGTGCAAATATTTAATATTTTATTAGATGATAATTGGGTGGCGAAGATTGCTGACTTTGGGCTCTCTAAGTTACAAAGTGCAACTCAACAAGGTAGCACCGTTGTTACCAATAATATTGCTGGGACAGAAGTGTACTTAGATCCAGAATATCTGAAAACTGGTAAGTTGAAAAAGGAATCAGATATCTACTCTTTTGGAGTAGTTTTATTTGAAATCCTATGTGGGAGGTTGGCATATGATAAAATTTATAATGAGAAAGGGCTTCCGTCAATAGCTCGACAACACTTCAATGAGGGAACGTTGAACGAAATTGTAGATTCAAAATTAAAGGAAGCCGATGAAATCATTTCTATGATTGACGGAGGTGTCAATGACACATTTCCAAAATTAATGGAAGCTAATGAAATCATTTCTATGCTAAACGGAGGGGTCAATCAAGAATCTCTTGACACATTTTCAAAGATTGCGTACCAATGTTTGGCAGAAACTCAATCCGAGCGTCCAATAATGGAAGCCATCATCAGAGAACTTGAGAAAGCATTAAACTTTCAAGTAAGTAACTTCTTTTAAAATATAACTTTCTTTTTTCTTTTCTTATTCTTGATTCGTGGTAGTGAGTGGTTTGTTAATTAGTTAATTTACGATTTATGTTCACATTAGTTTGTAAAGCATAAAGCACAAACTGAAAATCTTATATGTTACAAAATTTCTGTAAAATATAATAAGTTCTTCAACATATTATTAATCTATTTATTACCATTTTCAAATTTATTCTCAATTTGCGGATTTTTATCATTGACTAAACATTGTATATAAAATATACTAGGGGATTTACCCGCCTCGCGTTGCGGCGGCGTCGAAACGTACAGCAACTCGAACCGCCCTGCGTTGCGGCGAATTCGAAACGTACAGTAACTCGAACCGCCCCGCGTTGCGACGGATTCGAAACGTACAGTAACTCGAACCACCCCGCGTCACGGCGGCGTCGAAAAGTAAACTAACTCTACCGCCTCGCGTTGCGACGACGTCAAAACGTATAGTAACTCGAACCACCCTGCGTTACGGCGACGTCGAAACGTAGGTCATAATTTAATTGAGTTACAGAAAAAGGTTTATTAAAGTTGAGGGACCATATATTAAACTTATTAAAGCTGAGGGGGCTAAATAGAAAAATTATTTATTGTCTTTTACTACTTATAAATTGGGGTTGAAGTTGATAATAATTACCATTTTGCCATCATCTCTATTTTCTCTTTTACAGTGAAAGATGGCATTGTTGTAATTAATCTCAAATGAAGGGCAGCTTTGTAAATTTACATAAGTTACTATTCATTTCACATGGTTAATCAATAACAAAGAGAATGTTTATATGTGTTGGAACCTATAATACATAAAACAATTCAAAAGTTCAGAACTTGTTGTGTCTTATTAAATAGGTCAAGACTTTAGATTATGTTGGGTCATTAAACAAATAATCGTGTTTATGTTTGTCTGGGCTATAGGCCAACAAACAAGTGTATTAGTCCAGGTCATAAGTTAGAAATGACATGAACAACAAACGGCGTAAAACAGTTACTAACGTCACAACCTTTCATGCCGGTTGTTGGTGTTGTTTCAAGTTGTATATAATCTAGTCTGTAAGTTAGAAACATGTGTCGATTTGTAATTCATCAATTGAATGCAAGTTAGTTTGTTGGTTTTTTACTTTTCTTATAATTCACGTATGATACTATGAGTGATCGAAATATGAGCGAGAGAGAATCGATCTTGGGAAATACCCTGTGGTACAATTTTTTTTTCTCTTTTTTAACCAATCAAGAATATGAACAAGTAGAAGAAGAGAACATGGATAAACCCTAAAACATATTCGTATTATTTGATCCAACAATCTGATTGTTTACGTACATGACATTGATACTTATACATACCACAGGGAACGACACAACCATTTGTGTAACGCGCATCCTTAACCTATATCTGAACGACGTACAGTTTATTAGTTACAAAATGTACACTACTAGCCCCTCTACTAATTACAAATACATTCTTGACACTAAACTTAGCTTTAATAATTACAATTTTGACCCATTAACTTTTATCCAAACTTGTATTCAACAATTAAGGCCAACAATATGTATGGAAGATGAGAGATATGGTATGCAATGGAAAATCACATGTTTCCTTTCAGAATGTCCCAAAATGTGCATGAACATAAAGAGGAGTAGAGGATATACACATTATAGATGAACATTTGTATATTTGTTAATATCCATGATATCCTCGACAGTGGTTGTCTCATTCATATGGTTAAATGTTTGATTGTTAAACACAATGTTCTTATCAATATACATATTTTTTTTTCTTTTTAAATTGTTCAATGTGGTATCATGTTTACACTTCAATTTACCTGCAGAAAATGGCCATGAATTAGTTACAAAGTTGATTTTTTTAATTGCTATGATTCACAGATAAACAAGGGCCACCTCCATATATCACTTAAAGCCATAAAACTAGGCACACAAAACTTCAGTGATTGCAATTGCATTGGAGAAGGAAGATTTTGGAAGCTTTATGAAGGAGAACTTGCACATGCTGAAGGGCGTACCATCTTTGCAAAACGGTGGGATAGCAAGTCTCCTCAAGGATATTTTCAGTTTTTGACAGAGTATCAAATTCTTCTCAAGTATAAGCACAAGAACATCATTGATCTTGTTGGCTATTGCAACGAAATGAATGAAAAAATCATTGTTTATGAGGATGCGTCTAAAGGAAGACTAGATAAACATTTGGCCGATCCTAGTCTTACATGGACGAAACGCCTCAAGATATGCATTGGTGTTGCAAATGGATTGAACTTTCTTCATAACGGTGGTGTAGAGCAACTGGATGGCGTGATACATAGAGACATTAAAAGTGGTAGCATTCTACTTGATGGTGATTGGAATGCTAAAATTTCTAATTTGGAGGTGTCCCGCGCGAAATGGGTACATGTTAGAGCTGAACATGCCGATGATAGTGCTTGTGACTCTTTGGGATACATTGACCCATCATACCAAAGTGTGGGTTACTTAACAAGATACTCGGATGTATACTCATTTGGTGTGATTTTATTAGAGATGTTGTGTGGGAGATTGGCATGGGCAGATGGATGTGAGGATCATTCTCAATCATTAGGCCCTTTAGCTCTAAGACACTACGATGAAAAAGGAAACCTTGATGAGATGATATTTGACGGTATAAAGGAACAAATTGTGCCACGATCGTTGACTAGATATAAGCGACTTGTCATTCGATGTTTACGTTATAGAAACAATAAGCTGCCATCAGCAAACTGGGTCGCAAATCGTCTTAAAAAGGCATTGGAATTCCAGGTACGTCTTCATACTTTTATGTGAGTTAGCTTCCTGCTTTCAATACATTAAAAACATGCAGCAAAACATTAATATGTATTAACTCAAAACATATCAAGCAATAAATGGAAAAGAAAAAAATGTTAATTGTCCAATCTTAAAAAGATATTAAACAATTAACAATTGTGAAATAGTATTTCTTAACAGATAAACATAAAAACACATTTTTTGTATATTTATATTTTGCTTTGCAAAGTTAAAAAAGGTTCACATATCAAAATGAAAATGAATTTGTATATTATTTGTTGAGTTTTAATTGTTTAAATAATATATAGGAGGATTATGAAATATGGGGTCCCAAGCTGCCTATAGATTACGAAGAGATCATCCGGGTATCTAATACTCCAGAGATCTACAAGAAAAAATTGAAAAAAGATCTCTACAACATGTTCTCAAAAGGAATCCTCCTTCAAGACGGCAAAGTGGTAGCTAACTCTTAATTTCTCATGTTTCATTTCATTTGAACTTTCTATGTGATTTATTCTTTAATTCAAAATTTAGTGTTCTTTGGTTTATATCATTTTTTTGTGTAACAGTGGTTTTGGCTCGGGAAGAACGGGGAAAGAAACGAAATGATATCAGCAAAAAGGTTTTCATATAAAAACCATTTGTTACGTAAATGGCGATCTATTCCTGAATCAAGGTACTTACATTCCTCTCTTTCCATTTGTGTGAATGATAACATATTTTGCAGTTTTATCTAAGAGAAATGATTAACATGCCTAATCCATTCAATGCTTGATGAAGCAGGTTTCCGAAAGTAGCAGAGATGCTTAATATTTCAAATTTGAATATACAAATCAAGATAAGAACTCAATTTTTATCTCCAAGTGTCAACTACAAAGTCCATCTCATCTTTAGATTTCGTGGTCCAAGAAACTCTCAAGCTAAACGGATGTATGTGAACCTAAAGTACAAAATGGAGAACGAAAGCTTGCATTCATATTTCGCGACAAGGGGAGAAGATGGGTGGATGATGATTGAATTGTTTCAATTCTTGAATCACAAGAAAGATACAGATTTTGAGGTTATACTAGAAAGCTTTTCACAATGCTATTGTGGAAGTGATTCCATCTACATTGAAGGCATTCAATTTGAAGCACTTGACAATGCAAGTTTGAAAAATATCCTTAATTTGGCTCCCATTCTTTGAAGGAAAACATTTTCATGTCTATATCAATGACAAGTTTATAAAATGTTCTTATCATTTTTATGCAGGCGGAACATGAAGAAATCCAAAAGTTGAAGGATATCCAACAAGTCTTGAAATCAAAATCGAAGGCAGATAAGGTGAAAACACCCATTCTTTTCTGAGAAGAATTAAAATATCCGTTCTTGTGTTGATTACAAATTGTTAATCCTTTGATCAAACAGTTCCGGTTCTCTCCAAGTAATATGAAGGTAAAGAAAGATCATATGACTTGGTACTCGTTAAGTCGAATAAAGAGAAAGAAAGATGAGATGCTTTCTGCAACTAATGTTGTGTACAACTCTTCAAGTGTGGCAATCCTATCCAGGTTTGTTTTTTGAACTAACTTCATGATACTAGATTTCATAGTTTTAAACCTGTTCTTGTTTATTACCTAATGCTAAGAGAATGGATTCACTTAAATCACTTGCCACATCACCATCTTTAGTTCATACAAATATAGATTAACTAATATATGTATTTTCGATAATCCATTTATTTTATTATATATCAGTAACACTAAAGCTTTAATAAAAGTTTATAAAAAAGCTAAAAGGTTCAAAGTTTTATAGAATTTTGTTAAGGGCTAAATTGTTTAAAGTTTTATATAGCTATTAGCTAAGAGGGTAAATGTTTTATAGAAGTTTAAAAGGCTGAAATGGTTAAGAGTTCTATAAAATTTCATAAAAACTAGCCATAAAGGGACATCATGGTGGTTAAGTGGGTGTTTCACAACAAAAAGATTAGGGTTAAAATCATGCTCGGTGTAGGTTGTGGTGTATCTATCTTAGGAATTGTTGTTCAAAATTTTTTTTTTCATAAAAACTAACTGGTCAAAGTCCTATGAAAATGCATAAAAATCTTTTCAATTTCTAATTACCCCCATTAGGGTGACAAGGCTACTCCATGTGCTCTAAGTATATGTTAGTTGGTGGATTGCAAAAGTTTTATATCTCGAGTGTATCTTTAAGAAGTATGTGATTATATGATATGTCTTACATGCAGATTTAGTGGGGCGATTGAATTTTTACCACGACAAGTATTGCGCATCAAGTGCAAGATTAAAAGTCAAATGTTATCACCAAATACCGGAAACGCGTGCTATCTTGTCTTCAAGCTGTCAGAGAAGTTTTGTGGGTTGCATGGTCCGGTGATAGTACGAGATGTGCTCCCCCGGAGAAGCAAAGAGGGGAATTCTTTATTTTAGATATCCAAATCCTTGGAACATACACAATACAGATTGGGTTCCAAAAAAGAGGAAAGATGGATGGATGGAAGTTATTGTGTGGAAATTCAACTCAAATTACGAGCTTAAAAATGATCATCTTTTTGTTAATTTGAAACTCGTAACATATGAAGGAACTATGTCGGGCCTTATTGTACGTGGAATCAAGTTACGTCCAATCTAAGTTCGTCCCAAGACAATACTAGATGAAATACATCTTATGTCCAATCTCACACGTTAAACAAAGGAGCCATTGGAAGCCTAAGCGTGACTTCATTGATGATGAGAAGGATCTTCATTTCAAAATGATGATAATAAACAACATCATAATGATGAATTTGATACCAAAGAGTACAAAAGCATCAACAATAGGGCATGAGGTGACAAGATATGCTAGGATGTTGGAGAGTTGTGGAGTCAAAGCTACATATGCTAGAAAGGATGAGGATGTAGAAGGTCGTGGCATTGACGACGAGCAAGTTGTATGGTTTCGAGTTATAACAAGTTGCCTTTGTGCTTGTAGAACGCGCCCTTATGGACATAGAAAATTTGTGAATTTACGAGTTTATCACACGATATGTAACTAAGTTTCATGTTTTTCTAGTTAACATGGTTTTTTTTTCCTAGATGCATAGATGTCTTTGTTCAAAATTTTTTTTTCATAAAAGCTAATTGGTCAAAGTCCTATGAAAATGCATAAAAACAATAAAATGGTTAAAGGATTTACAACTAAACAAAATTTAAAGATTTTATTAGTTTTGAGTAAAAATAGAAAAAGGATTTTTTTTATTATAAATTTATAATAGAGCATAAAAGCAGATGGAGGCCACCATTTTTCTCAATAATACATTTGATGGTTTTCTCCTATATACACCCTTGTGATGTATATTCTTCTCTTAATGTATGAATAATAAATCTTTTCAGTTTCTAATTACACCCGTTAGGCCCTATGTTGTCAAAAGCTCTTCGGGCGTGCCCCTAGGCCCTCAGGCGAGGCGCAGGAAAAGCGCATTACTGCAACCTAGGCCCTCCGGAGACCTTCGAGCAAGATTCCAGCTAGATTCCGGTCGCATTCCAGTGAGATTCCAGTCAAATCCTTAAAATTCTACAAATTCCAGGCAAATTGGTCTTAACAATCCAAAAATGGCCCACAACTAGCCTAAACAGGCCCTAAACAAGCCTTAAACATGTCTAAAAGCCCAAAAGTGGTATATTTGTGCTATGCGCCTTGCTTATCTCGGGCCCTCGCTTTTTAAGCGCCTTACGCCTAGGCCTAAGGCTCACCCGTTGGGCCTTGAGTGCGCCTTGCACCTTTGACAACTATGGTTAGGCCACACAAGCCTACTCCATGTGCTTTAAGTATACGTTAGTTGATCGATTGCTAAAGTTTTACATCTCGAGCGTATCTTTAAGAAGTATGTGATTATATGATATGTCATACATGCAGATTCAGTGGGGCGATTGAGTTTCTACCACAAGTAGTATTGCGCATCCAGTGCAAGATTAAAAGTCAAATGTTGTCACCAAATACTGGAAACGCGTGCTATCTTGTGTTCAAGCTTTCAGAGAAGTTTTGTGGGTTGCATGGTCCGGTGATAGTACGAGATCTGCTCCAAAGGAGAAGCAAAGAGAGGGGAATTCTTTATTTTAGATATCCAAACCCTTGGAATATACATAATTCTGATTGGGTTTCAAAAAAGAGGAAAGATGGATGGATGGAGGTTATTGTGTGGAAATTCAACTCAAATTACGAGCTTAAAAATGATCATCTTTTTGTTAATTTGAAACTCGTAACTTATGAAGGAACTATGTCGGGCTTTATGTACGTGGAATCAAGTTACGTCCAATCTAAGTTCGTACCAGACAATTTCAGTCATATTTTAGCCTAAACCTGAAACAGCTTGGTAGGCATATCCTCTCAAATTTATAATTCAAGAACAATCAATATTAATCTAGCTTAAGGGGTATGTTAAATTATATGTAATCTATACTTATCCTAGATATTAGTGTTAGTATTGTTATATTTTATATCCTAAGTATATTATATCCTACGTATAATTATTAGTTAAGTTAGTTATAGGTCACATATATAACCATCACTTTGAAAGGGTGCAATGGTTGGTGGTGTGTCTTAGTTTAGTATAAATAGTTGTATTGTAAACCAGATTAATGTGTTATATATTACGTATTAATAATATTTTGTTTATTCTATCAAATCTATCTTGATCTGTTTCTCTAAAATTCATGCGTCAGACTGTCTTCCATCAAATCGTTGTTGTTTATCTAAATTCAATAATCATTGATTCAAAGTTCTAATGATCCTACAAGTTTATGGTCAAAGGGAAGATAATTGTCGTTTGAAATCAAAGATTGTTGAGATCTATTGACAAAAAGAATGATTGAAGCATAGTTGATTAACTAATTGACACAATACTAGATGAAATACATCTTATGTCCAACCTCACACGTTGAACAAAGGAACCATTGGATTGGAAGCCTAAGCGTGACTTCATTGACAGTGGCGGTTTGAAGAAAAACGCAGGGGGCGGGATTTTTGTTTCCTAAGGGGGGGCCGGAACTATAAAATTTTCGACCGAATGCGTATAAATTAACACTATCCTTCAACCCTGTTCATTGATGATGAGAAGGATGTTCATTTCAAAACGATGATAATATACATCATAATGATGAATTCGATACCAAAGAGTACAAAAGCTACATATGCCAGAAAGGTATGCTAGGATACCGGAGAGTTGTGGAGTCAAAGCTACATATGCCAGAAAGGATGAGGATGTAAAAGGTCTTGGCATTGACGACGAGCAAGGTGTATGGTTTGCCTTTGTGCTTGTAGAACCTGCCCTTACGGACATGGAAAATTTGTGAATTTACGAGTTTATCACATGATATGTAAGGAAGTTTCATGTTTTTCTAGTTAACATGGTTTTTTTCTAGTTAACATGGTTTTTTTCTAGAAGTTTCATGTTTTTCTAGTTAATATTTTGAAAGGAAAAAGGACTTTTTCATTAGGGTAAATATTATAAAAACTGATTCTTATTTTATGAGAAAAAACCACTTACCTAATTCTAGTATATAAGGTTGTAAAAAGTACACGAAAATAGGGTGAGAAAATACCCGTCTAGCGCAGCCGAATCAGCCTGGCCGCTACCGCCCCACAATCCGATTCTCATTTTTTTATTTACATGACCTATATATGTTATCACAAAACATGGGATAATCACCATATAATTCAAATCATAAAGTCAAAAAAAAGTTCCTATGTTCATTTGTCTCGAGAAGTCACAGTGTGGTTGTGGAATGGTGAAGTTCACTATTAAAAACTATAAATTCAAAAACTCATGAACTACGTTAAAAACGTATGAAGTTCACCATTACGCAAAGTACATGCAACAAAACAGATGAAGTTCAATTGGCCTTGTAGTTCTCCCTTTCTTGGACAAGTCATCACAGTGAAAAAAGTCACCATAACTCTAAAATGCAAGAAATAAAAAGGAATACAAGATGGATCAGGTTTAAAAGACATGCATATTCAACCTTATTTACCTTTTAATACGGAGGCTTTCCAGAAATTATACTACCCGATCAGGTTCCAGATATTTTTGTGTTGAAACGTTTCAAGTGTTTATGAAGATGAATTCCCCACCAAAAATAGGCGATTCACATTGTTAAAAACTACAAAAAAAATATTTATAAAAAAAACAAACTGACAAAATCTAATGTTGTAACGGGTTTACATCTCTAATGTACTTTAATGAGAACATTCAAACAACTAAGAATCTATCTTATCAGGAAAATAGGAAATTATCTAATAAGCTATCCAAATAGACCAATCCCCGATCCCTGCTTACTTCTTTCTAATTAGTGCCAATGACAGCTCTTCTGATAGCTCTAAACTAATGGAGCTTAAAGTACACAACTAAGAAGGTATCACTATCAACACTAAGCTTCGTTAGTAGCTATCAAAGTAACCGTTAATACAAATTATTAGATGCAATCAGATTGTATATAATTAACATAACAGTTAAGGAACTACAAAATACCATTTCACACTCCTTTTCCACTGCTTTCTGCAGGGAGCATTGCCCCATAGACCATCTCAGAAACTGGTATGTTGGTTTTTTTTTTAATCTTTTTCTTTGGAGCTTCCACCTGTACAACAAAAAACAAATTAAAAAACAGGTACTAATATTGTACATCCAGAATGAAAGATCCTATAATATTTATCAAAACAAGTTCATGTTCTACAAATTGATGTGTTTTTGCCCCAAACGTGCCCATGTCGATCACCCAAAAACCAAAGAACACAATTACACATCAAATTCGTTATAATAATCTGGCTATCAGATGATCAATCATCATTAGAGATCAAAACGGCAATAATAATTTTGGAAGGTAACTATGGAGAATTTTATAGACCTAAAAAATTCTTTTATCTATGTAGCAGTAGATAGCATCTGTTTCTACTAACCTTGACATCAGCCTCCATCTGAACAGGATTATCTCCCGTTTCTTGAGCACCATTCTCAGTCACAGGAGCATCTCGCATCTTTACATCAGTTTCAACGGTAAAAGCCATATAAGCTGGAGCCTTGATCTGCATGGTAAACCCTACCATATAACAAAACCCCTCATAGCACAAATTTGCAATCAAAGAATAAAACTAAAATCACAAATAATCTAAATGAATTTGGACAAACAAAACTACACAGCCACCAAAATATGCATCTTCAATTGTGAATCTTTTGTTATGAATACAGGTTGAATTAAATTTTTTTAAGAAACCCTAAAACCCAATTCTAATTCTCAATTAACAACTTTTAAAGACTGAAAATTAAAAGAAATTACGAAAACCTAGTTAAGAACCCTAATTACTTGTCCCCAAATATAAGAAAACGAAGCAAGTGACCGAAGAAAATAAAAATTCAGAAACTCGTCAATAAGCGATACAAAAATTCAAAATACACCCAAATTAAAGAACCTTACCTGTGGCTAAATCCGCCACCGCCTACATCATCGGCTCCGGTTGCTTCTCCTCCACCACCAGTTCGACGTCGTACACGAAGAAATTGACGGAACAGCATAAGGTTGGGACTGGGTCGTTTGGGAGGACGATCTATCTATCCCACCTCCATCTGGTGGTGAAGAAGAGCAGCGAAACCCTAGCACGTCCCTCTTCTTTGAACGATCTCCATCTGGGTATAAACAGGATTGACCGCTGGGATGAAGAAGAGGGAGACACCCATGATTTTCATCGGTTAAAAGAAACCAGTGAAGAGGAGAGGAAGAGCAGGTGGGAGGGAGACCTAGTGCGTCTTACATTTGGCATAAAAAGACATAAAAAACAGGTGGTAAAAAGACATATACCACTCAATACTTTTTATCCAAGCTTTAAATGTATAGGTTAAATAATAATTGATAAGGTTTAATTATAAATAAAGGGTTAGAAGGTAATTGTATATTTATATGACATTAACAATATGTATACTATGCAACACACAATGTATAAGGTGTCTTAATTTTTTTAAAAATTACATTAATATCTTTCCAATCTCTATTATATAGTAGTATACATATATTTAAAGTTTAGATGGAACATATAAAATTCCTCCCATATTAATGCAACCCAACACTATCAGCTAGCTGCAACGTTAATATAAATATGGACTGGACTAACCCCTTTTCTCTTTGATCCGGTCCCGGTTTGAGATTTCTAACTTTTTTTGTACGAAAAAGTTTAACATACTATTAAGAGTTAACTGCAAAGAAAGACCCTAGGTACAACCATATTGCACATTTGGAATCTAAGTTTGAGAAACTACAAAGTCGATAAAATAGTTTTCAAAAAAGTAACAAAAATGAAGTCTCCTCACGTGTTGCACAAGTCGGATATGATGAGCGGGGTTAGGGTGGCCCGGCAGGTCGGTAGATATATGTTGGTGCCCAGAAAGACGTTGCAGAAGTCGCTTTGACATGTGAAGAATAAAAATGGACGTGGTCTATTTTTATGCGACTTTTTATTATTTTTTAAACAAAGGGGCATTTTTGTCATTTTACAACCACCTAACAGAATTAATTAACTACCTTCCAGCCCAGAGAAGAAACGCATGACGAATTATAGGGGTGTTAAAAAGAAATCCAAATTCAAAACCAAACCCGAATTATATGAAATTCCGAATCCAAACAATCCGAAACCAAACCCTAACTATACGGATTTGGATATTGATTTTAAAAAATTCAGATATTTCGGATATCCGACTATCCGAAATATTATATTTATATATATTTTTTAATTTGAAAATAAAAAAATTTGAATTCCAAACCAGAGATATTATATTTTATATATGTATACTTTTATTTGTTTTATAAACTTTTTATTTTTTTTATAATTTAAAAATAGAGTAAACTACATGAAAGCTCCCTGAGGTTTGACATTGTTTTGGATTTGCTAATCAAGTACGAGAAACTACATGTTTCCTCCCCGTGGTATGTTAACTTTTAACATAATAGGTCCCCAAGTTGTATGTCTGTTAATTTTTCTATCAAATTTTTAAAAAATAACCAAAATACCCTTAGTTAAAAAATAAAAAATAAATCTTTGTTTACTCAAGAAAATTAAGAACCCTAAAACCCACCCCCTCGTTTATTCCTCCATTTATCGCGCTCTCAATTTGAATCGCCACCGCCATCATCCCCGGCAAGTCTATCACCACAGCCATGGAGAGCTAAACAACCACCACCACCACCGCAGCCACTGTCGCACGTTCTTTCCCTAACCATCATATCCATCGATTCAATCTGTCCCCAACCCCACGACCAAAAAAACTCCCTCTTATGGCTAAGTCGTCTTCTCCGGTCGGTTCCAATTCCCGTCTTTGACCAACAATTTCATCGTTTTGATCATGAAAAACATCATTTCTTTAATCTGAGTTTGTATTTTGAAAGCAATGTATAACTGGTAGCTTCATAGCTCAGTGGAATGCGTGACGGTGGTTGTTTAGATGGAAGCGACAAACGAAGGGGGTGGTGATGGAGTTGATTCATGATGATTTGTTTAAGAGGCATTGTGATTATCATATTGTTGTTGTGGAAAAGCGAACCCACCACCGAGATGAAGAACAGATTATCATATTGTTGTTGAGGAAAATGAACTATCGTTGGATTTGTTTCTCGATCTCAATAGCTACAATGGAGATGAAGAACATATTTGTTGGAACACGATTTGCAGGTGGTGTCGTGGCGGCTGCATGAATTTTTGTTGGTCGGGAAATCAAATGAAGAAAACAAAGATGAAGATGTAGGGGTGGGTGGGGGTAGGACGGAGGTGAAATGTGATGGAGCCACAAGAAGTAATTTTTTTAATTTAATTTAATTCATTTATAAGGGTATTTTGATTATTTTTAAAAAGATTAACAGAAAACTTAACAGATATTCATTCTAAGGACTCTTTATGTTACCTGTTATCATACCACAAGAAGCAAATATGTAGTTTCTTATACTTGGAGAGCCAATTCAAAACACTAACATACCACAGGGATCTTTCGTCTACTTTACTCTTAAAAATATTATATTTATATATTTTTTTTAATGTTTGAATACCCGTTTTTCATTATCCCCCGAGTCGAATAGATAGCAAAACTATAATTTGAAAATGATGTTTTAACAAACCCAATAATTTAGTGAAAAGAAAGTCGTCTCTCCGTTTCTCTCTCTCACACACACACCAAATCTCCGGCTGACAGCAACGGCGACAAGGTTAGTAACTTCCATTCTCAACTTCTTCCTGTTTGCAATTGTTACTTCTTTGGTTCTTGATTTAGGTTTTCTGGATTTAGGTTCTCGATTTTTGAGGTCTGAAATCAAACTTTTATCTGGAATCTTCACCTAATTCGATCCGTTCAGATCGAACCATGTCCGACGATAGATTAAAATTCTTACGGATCAAATATGGAATGATAAAATCAGCCATGAATAACTTCGCTGATGAAAACCTCCTCAAAGAAGGTACTTGTTTTAAGGTTTACAAAGGACAACTCTTGGAATCAGGGGACTTGATCGATATTGTTGCACGCAAATGTCTGCAAAAAGACCTTGTCTCTAAGGAGCTGAGTTTTTCTACAAAAATCAGGCACAAAAATATTGTTTCTGTTTTTAAGTTTACTAAATATCAAAATGAGTATATCAACATAAATAAGCATGAGGCCAATGGAAGCCTTGACAAACATCTAAGTGGTCCAACCCTCACCTGGTTGCAAAGATTGCATATATGTGTCAGGGTTGCACAAACATTGAGTTACCTTCATTATGATGTATACGGAAATCATCATATCATACATGGTAACGTTAAGAGCTCTAAAATCTTACTAGATGATAACTGGGAACCCAAGTTACATGGTTTTGCATTTGCTGTTAAAGTTAAAAAGCATCATCTTCACCTTACTAGTAAATATAATGGCTCATTACAATATATGGACCCAACATATGAAAACACCGGAGGTTTGACTCATAAGTCGGATGTCTTCTCCTTTGGTGTCTTGTTGTTTGAAGTTTTGTTTGGGAGAGAAGCATCTATTGAAAACAATGATAATTGGTACTTTGCTCGGTTGGCTAGATCACATTATGAAGAGAGAAAACTAGATGATTTGATAGATCCCGACATTCGAAAACAAATGAACTTGCAATCGTTCAATGTTTTTGCTGAAACAGCATATTGTTGCATAAAGGAGGAGCGATCAGAGCGTCCAGACATGAATCAAATACGCTTAAGACTTGAGAGAGCTTTGAACCTTCAAAACAAACATGTAAGACCATCAAGATTTTGACTTTTTTTTTTCTCCTTTTATCTTTTTGGGCATAATTTATAGTCTATAATTCTGTTAATTCAATTCTCATGATTGCGATTATTCAAATTAAAGGAACAATCAACAAGTGCAGTTGAAGGTACAACATCCAATCACTTGAAGGTAAGATTACTATTTTGTTATGATTAAAGTGATTGTGGTAAATAATAGTTACCTAGACCAAAATGCTACAAACATGACATTTAACCAAAAGTACTTTTATTTATACAAAATGTTCTTTTACCTTTTTCTACACACACAAAGGAGGAGCGATCACATATAACGACTTACTGATCTATAATTTATATATCATTCACGGTCAACCTCTTTTTTTAATATAGCAATCCTATACTAAAATTAAAGATAAAAACTACTCGTTTTTATAGTGTAATTAAAAAAAACAATAATGTATAAGAAAAGTTATTAATGTTTAAAAAAAAATGAGAGAAAACTTGATAAAAGTCAACAATAGTGACTCTTCCCATTTTACCCCTATATATAATAAAATTGAAAATTATATAGAAGTTTTGTGATTGGTCCACAGGAGTTATCTCATTTAGGAGAAGTTTTTTATCAACCTGTATATAGATATACTAGCTTAGAACCCGTGTTTACACACGGGGTGAAAAATATCAATACATAAAATTCTTAAATCTATTATATATATATATATATATATATATATATATTTTACAGGTGTAAAAATATATTATATATACCAATTATAGAAAACAAAATTCAAAATATGTAAAAATTAATATATATAACTGGGTTTCGAAAATACGTTAATTACCATTTAATGTAATTTGACTTTCATTTACTATTTGATTGAAAATAAAAGTTACATAATTAGATTTTAAAATTTTCTTATAATAAGGGATAAATTTAAAATAAATGTGTTTTATCAGTTATAATTAGTATTTTCTTTTAAGTTATTATTATTAAGAAATAGAGGTGTATTTAATACGAGAGAGAGGCGGGAAAAAATGGTGAGAATGAATATGGATGCGACACGTGACATGAAAAACCTTTATTTATTATATAGTATAGATATAGATAGTGTGGGTGTGTGTGTGATAACATACAAGGTACATAGGCAAAACAAAACAAGAAAAAAAGAGTACTAATAGTAGTAATAGACCACGAGAGCACTTACTGCATAGAAATTAACTAACATCTACACCATAGTAGACAATATAAAGAAAATAAACATGTAGGAAGAAGCTAAGATCCTAAAAGACAAAAGCTAAGTTCTGTGTTTAAAAAAGCGCCGTGAGGCGCTGCCTTAAGCGCGAGGCGCCCGAGACGCTGGGCAAAACGCCTCAAATGGGTGAGGCGCCCGAGATACATGAAGCGCTTCGAGGCGCTGCCTCAGGCTTGAAGCGCGAGGCGAGGCGCCGCTTCATGTATTTTCACGTTTTTAGCTTTAAATCAGTTGGGCTTGGCCCATCATTTAAACCAATTTGGGCCTAAATCTGTAGTTGAGCTTAACTTGTGAGGCTGTGACCAACTTAAATAACCCTAAATCAGGCATGTAACCATATTTGGGCTTATCCTGTGAGGCTGTGACCAATTTATGAATGTTTAATTATGTTCTAAGCTTTTAACTTCTAAGTATTAAAGTATGTTTTGTGTTTTTATGATTAAGAAGTGAAGTGTGTCATGCATAATACATTTTTTATTATTTTTTTAGTTTTAGCGCCTCGCATACGTGAAGCCCTCGCCTCGCGCCTGAGGCGTGGCGCCTCCGATTTTGGGACCGAAACGCCTCGCCTCGCGCTTTTTTAAACCAAGGCTAAGTTGAACCAGTATACTCCCATAATATTCATAACCTTAATCCTACGTCTCGCCGTTGTCTGGGTGATTCGACTGGAACTAAGCACCTGAATGGAATTTCAGAGCTCTCACGGCTCACGCTGCTATCTAAAGAATGAAGAAAGCGCTAATAAACAAGAGTGAGTGAAGTGAGTAAGCCCCTTTAGAGATAGGGGCAAG
The DNA here is from genome assembly GCA_023525975.1 of Smallanthus sonchifolius. Classification (NCBI taxonomy): domain Eukaryota; kingdom Viridiplantae; phylum Streptophyta; class Magnoliopsida; order Asterales; family Asteraceae; genus Smallanthus; species Smallanthus sonchifolius. Next base: position 51,761,154 of record CM042046.1, on the reverse strand, counting down.
CCAAAGAGAAGTTGTAGCAACGAGCTACTAAGGAGTGGCGTTCGTCTTGTCTGATTGTTTTTTTCTTGGTTGGTACGCTCCCCCTTGTGAAAGAAGTCCTCTATCTGCACATAAACCTGGGAGACTTTCCCCATTTTCCATTTTCCCCCTTGCTCGTATTGATAATGACCTCTTAACCAGTTTTTCCATAGATTCGTTCCATAATTTGGAAGTTTCTTATGTCTCACTTCAGAATCAAATATTCCTTGCCTTCCACGAAAATCCTTTATTTCATTCTTAAGAAAAAAAAGATGGTCCATTATACTTAAGAATATATCTTAACTTATTGAAGTTAATAACATGGGTTTGTGATAATTTTAAAAATGCATATTTTTGTGACAAGTAAGATAAATAAATAAAAATATGTGACTTTCTCTTGAGGGACAAGGGAACATCTTCAATGATCTGGAATTTATGCGAGGAGCTAAGTCCTATCACCAATCATGTCCTCTTAGAGGTGCAAATCCATGAAATCATGCTTATTCTGCTTATCCCATGTTAGTTTCGGTGTGCCTCTACTCATCTTTCCCTCCACTATGAAGGTTTCCACGGTTCTAACAAGTGTTGTTGTCTATCTCCTTCGCACATGCCCAAACACAAATCAGTCGCCCCTCTCTTATCTTATCCAAAATTCATGACCCTCTCACACATATGCATTTAGACAAAAGACTATAAATATAGTGTTCGAGAAGCGGGTTTGAAGATCGTAGGGCAGGCGTGAAATCAAAGGGTTGTGGTTACAGCGGTGATTATCCAGGAAGAAGTTTCGGGACTGTGTGATAGTAGTAGATGGAGTTGGCGAGGTGTTTCGGATCAACCGTTTCCGCGGGGAGGACGACGGGGGTGACCGGTGATGAACACAGGTGGTCCGTGGCTGTTAGTGGTGATCAAAGGAAGAAGATTCAGGGCTGTTTGGTTGTTAGTTGTGGGTTTGTGCAGCTGGTATACAACTGGTGACAACATCAGAAGCATTTTGCGGGTGCCTTGATCAATTTGTTTCGTGATAAGAGGAGACTGGCGTACGTGCGTGAAAAACAGGTAGAAAGGATCTGTCAAAGCAGGTGGCTTTGGGTTCGATTCGTTTAGCGTTTGAAAGAAAACGGTAAATGACGGTGACTTTGTTTTCTAGGTCGGTGGAGAAGCCTCTTTGAAAAAGGTGATCGACAAAGGTATGGGTTGTTACTTGGACTTGAGAGTTCATCTAGGAGTGCACTAGTTGAAGGAGTGAGTCATAATGTTGGCTCGTTTCCACTGTGTTGGTGCACAGGGTCCTCATGGGTCTAGTTGTAATGGATTGTTCATGATTTGGCAAAGGTGCTTGCTATGATTGTGTTACCCGGGTGGCGAAACAATACGTTTGACAACATTATGGTGGTGGAAGTTCAAATCGGGTGGCTTTGGACGTGGCCGGGGAAGAGGTCGTGTGTCCGTAAAGAGTCGAGATATTAATGAACGGTTCCAGCGGGATAGCCATGTTAGATGTTGCACGTGTGGTAAGGACTTTGGTTCAGGCCCTTGTTAACACACATTATCACACACACTAAAACTCTTTCTATGTATTCAACTTCAAAGGAGTTACAAGGGTATTAAAACTCTACGTGCTACTGCCACTATTTATTGAAAACAAAACCAAAACAAACACATGCAAAATATGGCCACGTCCTCCTTCATTTCAGCAACAACTTCTAGCATTCACTTCCCACATTCTCGGTCAACAGAGATCATTTCTTCAGCACGATTAAACCAATCTACTGCTGTCCTGAATCCATATCTTCGACCCGTATCCGCTTCATGACCCAACTTGACCCGACCATCAAGATTATACCCAACATTCACCCCCTTAATCTTGATGTAGGTCTTGCTAGCAATATTTCCCGATTGAATCGTACCGATCTTGCTCGCTCTTTCTAATCTTGCTTGCTTCGAATCTCCCTGCTGACTTGCTATTCGAACCACAAAGGTTCGGTCTTGCTACGAGCCACACTGCTTCTTGCCATCTTTTCTTGACACTTTTGCTTCATCTTGCTGAGTTGCTTCATCTTGCCAACACTCCATGTCTCCATGCACATGATGCATATGTAATCCATCATGGCCATCTCTATTCATCCTTTTCGATCAAGTCAACATCGGCGGCAAAAGGAAGTGCTTGAATCTTGATTGCTTGCTTCACCTACATGACTGGTTCTATTTTCTTTCTCAATAACCGGTCACCTATTTTTCTTTCCCTTTTTTTTTTCTCGAACCCTTTTCTACAGCCCTTTTTCTTCCGATGAATTAACACAGCGACGGCTCTCCACCGTTCCAATCTCATCGCTTCACACAGAAATGTTTGATGGCTTCGTTTCATCTTCTCCGCTACACATGTCTTCTCTCCGTCACACAAATTTGCAGCTCTTAATCACGAAGATTAACTATTCATTCGGTCTCCTTTGGTTCACACAGAACCACCTTTTCTTTCTCAGGCAAACCGCCATTCATGGTTGTATCCTTTGTATTAGACAGATAATAATATTGTTTAGTATTAGAGGGATACAAAGTATAATTATAGAGGTTATATATACCTGATGTATTAGGGGTTAAACATACACAATAATACAATACAATTACCTGATGAATTAACACTTCGGATACTCGCCGTTCCAGAAACATGACATCCTCCACCACTACCACCACACCCACTGCTGCCCCACCTATCCCACCACCACCGGAACCTGCCGTGCCTACCGCTCTCCCGCCCACACCAGCGGATCCAACACCGCCAGCAACAGCTGCAACCAGCCCCTCTCCTCCTCCCCGTAACCGGCCAGCCAACCTTCGCCAGAACCCAAAACAGCGGGTTCCCTTTAATCCCTCAGCTTACACTGCCTCCACTTGTCATTCTGATTCTGAACCCACAACCTTTGCTATTGCTAACAAATCACCTCAGTGGCGGGGTGCTATGGCTGCACTGCTTCGGAATGGTACATGGTCCCTTGTTCCGCCTGTTCCAAAGGCAAATGTAGTAGATTGCAATTGGGTATACAAAATTAAACGGGATCAAACAGGTGCTATTACCCGTCACAAAGCTCGTCTTGTGGCGAAGGGGTTTAACCAACAACAGGGGGTGGACTACCATGAAACATTTAGTCCGGTAGTGAAATCTACTACTATCCGTACGGCTCTTGCACTTGCCGTAACACAACGGTGGACACTTCGACAGTTAGATGTCCAAAATGCGTTTTTGCATGGAGAGTTGAAAGAGACAGTTTACTTAAAACAGCCACAAGGCTTTGTTGATCCTCAGAAACCGGATCATGTTTGCTTGCTTCACAAATCCTTATATGGACTCAAGCATGCACCACATGCCTGGTTCAACCGACTAACCAGGGCTCTCCATTCTCTTGGGTTCAAAGGATCTAAAACCGATCCCTCTTTATTCATTTATTCCTCCCAAGGAACTCTCCTTTACATATTGGTTTATGTTGATGATATCATTCTCACCGGCAACAACCCTGGTGTGATTGATCGGATTATTGAAAGTTTGGGGCGGATATTTGCTATTCAGGACTTGGGTTTTCTATCCTATTTTCTGGGTGTTGAGGTTGTTCACAGAGGGTCTGGTATGATTCTCCCTCAAAAGAAATACATTCTCGAATTACTACTTAAGGCTGGCTTGTTGCAGGCGAAATCGGTTGCATCGCCGATTACCACTACTGTTACTTTGGCTCTTGGTGACAGTCCCTTGTTTGAGAATCCTGTTCGTTATCGCCAGATTGTCGGAGCACTACAGTATTTCACCATATCTCGGCCAGACATCACCTATGCAGTTAATAAAGTTTGTCAGTTCATGCACTCCCCAACTGAAAACCATTGGTCTGCTGTTAAGAGAATTTTACGGTATCTTCAGGGTACACCAGATTCTGGTCTCTTAATTCAACAAGCTTCGGGTACTACCCTTCATGCCTACACTGATGTTCATAATTCATCTCTGAATGCCTATTCGGATGCAGACTAGGCTGGTTGTCCCGATGACCGTCGATCCACCGGGTGATTTGCTATCTATCTTGGTTCTAATCTTATTTCATGGTCAGCTAGAAAACAACATACTGTTTCTAGGTCATCAACTGAAGCAGAATACAAAGCCTTAGCTGATACAGTTGCAGAGCTCACTTGGCTTGAAGCTCTTCTACGTGAACTACAGTTTCCTTTGACATCAGCTCCAGTCCTGTGGTGTGATAATTTGGGTGCCACATACTTATCTAAAAATCCAGTCTTTCATGCTTGCACGAAACATGTTGAGGTGGACTTCCACTTTGTCAGAGAAAAGGTTGCTGAAGGAAAACTCGCTGTGCAATTTATATCTACTCATGACCAGATTGCTGATATTTTTACCAAGCCCTTTTCGTCACAAAGATTTGCTGATTTAAGATCCAAGCTACGGGTCGTCACCCGGTCTTAGCTTGCGGGGGAGTATTAGACAGATAATAATATTGTTTAGTATTAGAGGGATACAAAGTGTAATTATAGAGGTTATATATACCTGATGTATTAGGGGTTAAACATACACAATAATACAATACAATTTCCTTGTTTATCTCGTTGGTCTCGTTCTCGTTCAATCTTTCTTCCTTAGGTGAGCCTTCGGTCTCCGGTCACCACTTTCGGTTTTCTTTCTTTCTTCGGGATGTCGATTTCATTCTTTCTTTCTAATCGACGCTCATACTTTCTTCTTTCTAGCCGATGCTTTCTCTTTCTTTCTTACTGCACTGGTCTATTTCTTTCTTTCTTGCAAGGACTTTCTTTTTTGCTAAGCGACGCCGGCTTCTTTTCTACTTTCTTCTTTCTTGTGGCGCCTCTTCTTCTTTCCTTTCTTTCGATATGACTTGCCTGCTTCTGCTTATTATTGCCGGTCACAAAATTGATCAACCCTGCTACTTTCTCACAGACCCACTTCTTCTGCTTCTTCCTCAACCCTACAGCCAAGGGCTGCTCCTTTACTCGATACCGACTCTCAAACCGGCCCTCTTTCTTTAACCTCCGCTCTTATACCAATTGTTGGTTCAGGCCCTTGTTAACACACAATATCACACACACTAAAACTCTTTCTATGTATTCAACTTCAAAGGAGTTACAAGGGTATTAAAACTCTATGTGTTACTGCCACTATTTATTGAAAACAAAACCAAAACACACATGCAAAATATGGCCACGTCCTCCTTCATTTCAGCAACAACGTCTAGCATTCACTTCCCACATACTCGGTCAACAGAGACCATTTCTTCAGCCCGATTAGACCCAATCTACTGCTGTCTCGAATCCATATCTTCGACCCGTATCCGCTTCATGACCCAACTTGACCCGACCATCAAGATTATACCCAACATAAACGCTGTTGTGAGTAAAGGCGTGAACAAACAACCGATTAAGGGGGTGATTGTTGGATTAGTCGGGGTCGTTCATACCGGGTCACGTGTACGAGTCATGCGGGTAATCAAGGCTTTAACGGGTCATGTGTAAAAGAAGTCAATGTTTGAACGAGTTTAAGGGATATGCATAGTTGTCAATAGCGCTTGTAGGGGGCGCTATAGCGCGCTACATAGCGATTCGATTAGTCATCGCTATCTCCATTTCTCGAGTGAATAGCGACCCAATAGCGTTTTTTCTTTTTTTTTTAATTATTTTTTAATTTTTTACTTGATTAATATAAATAGGGTTGCTAATAACCCTAATATATGAATATTTAGATGATTATTGATTATAATTGCTACAAATCCTACAATAGTTGAATATAAAATATTTCTAAAAATTTCTAGCAGTGTATCGCTAAACGTGAAATAGCGCCCGCTATTTACCACTATTCGCTACGTAGCGTATAGGTGGCTTGTCGCTATTTACCGCTATTCGCTATTGACAACTATGGGGATATGAACGTTGGAGTTTGTTGCTAGAAAGGAGTACGTGGTTGAATATGCATGTTTTTTTTCATTTGTTTACTAGATAAATAGGAGTAGCAGTACCTAGTTTCAATTAACCCTTTTGTAATTCCTATTCAAGTTTAATACATGTAAGTCTGCTTTGTGAGTGTGTCTGTGTGTGTTTAACAAGGGGCCTGAAACAACAAACCTTACCAAATATTTGACCCATACCCTAGGTTATTGCACTATGCGCTCCGACGCGTATGGTCACAAAATCCGATACTAAAATATTAATTATACATAACAAGTTTTAAAATATATTATGTAATCATATTATCAAACAAAAACATCAATGTAATACTCTAACTATCAAACAAAAAACATATTATTAAACAGAAAACATCAATGAAACATTAAATTAAGAACTAATTACACGGATGGTCCCTGTGGTTTGGTCAAATTACGGTTTTCGTCCCTGGGATTCAAAAATTACAAGGATGGTCCAAAATAGTTTGATTTTGTTGCACCCATGGTCCCTGACATGGATGGGGGTTAACTTTTCCAGTTAAGTGACTGTAAAAAGACCAAAATGCCCCTCAATAAAAAAATAATAATAAAAACATAAAAAATTAAAATCATTATCCACCCCTTTTTATCTAAAACCCTAGACACCATGAACCACCACCACCACCACCATAATATCGGAACAATTGATTTTTGTTGTACATGGTTTCATTCTCATCTCCTAGATGTATTTTTAGGTTCAGAAACAATGTTTACAGATCTTTGCTACAAATCTACTACTTCAATGTTTTAGGTTCAGAAGCAAGTAAAGCAGTTATATATATATATACAAAGAGTTCAATTGCACAGATCTCCGGCCTTCCGCCTTTCATCCAGCCGATCTCCGGCCTCCACCTACATATAAAGAGTTCAATTGCACAGATCTCCGGGCCTCCCCTTCATCCAGCCGATCTCCGGCCTCCACCGCCGCAGCCACCATTGCACGCCCTTCATCTCTGACAGTTTCGACGACTCAACCAAATCTTGGCCGCCACATATCTCCAACTAAACAGGGGGTGGTGATTTAGGTTTGCGGCATCACAAGGTCGGGACGACTGCAACTTCTTTTTTACGCCTGCAACTCGAAACCAAGCATCCTCACCATCCATTAAACCCTAAAATTCGTCCTCTCCTCTTCGACCTTTCATTCGATGTTCACAAAAGAAGGCATCACAGGGCCGGGGCGACCACGAGGAAGGTCTGATCTGGACGGAATCACGCAAGGCTGGACAGGAGCCGATAGTTGTGGTGACGGTTCATCCAAAGCTTATGTCTATCGCCGACATAACTCCGGCAGCAGCAGTGAGATGTGTGGCCGGCGAGGAAGACGACGGCGACAGTGGTGTCAACCATGGTGGTGATGGTGGCAGCCATGGTGGTGATGGTGGCAGGTTCATGGTGTCTAGGGTTTTAGTTAAAAAGGTGTGGATAATGATTTTAATTTATTTATGTTTTTATTATTATTTTTTTATTGAAGGGCATTTTGGTCTTTTTACAGCCACTTAACTGGAAAAGTTAACCCCCATCCATGTCAGGGACCATGGGTGCAACAAAATCAAACTATTTTGGACCATCCTTGTAATTTTTGAATCCCAGGGACGAAAACCGTAATTTGACCAAACCACAGGTACCATCCGTGTAATTAGTTCTTAAATTAAACACATATTATCAACCATAAGACAGCAGGTCTAATACTCTAATTCAAACAGAAACCCATTTTTATTATCAAACTAGGTTAGAATCCCGTGTATTGGGTTGAATAAAAGTAATGTTAAATTCGTAGTAATAAGAAGTTTACGTTTTTAAAAACCTGTGTAATCCACTTGTTGAATAAAATCTAATGTAATCGATTAACACATACATTCGTCAAAAGAGAACATTGTAAATATAAAAATATATGATTAAAAGATTTTTATTTGAATCCTAGGTTGGTATAAAATTGTTTTCAGTTTGTAGAGTTCATAAAAGTATGATTGAACAAATTAATTGATAATAAAATAATTTTAAATAAAAAATGTGTAGATAAAAATTGAAACAAATAATTAATTTAGTTGCCTAAAATAGTGGAGTTGATTATTAATATGAGAAAAATGCGGAAAAATTAGAATGAGGAGACCTAGAATTGTGACAAATGTCCAACTAATTTACTTGTTTATTAAGTAATAAGATATAGATATCATTATTATTTAATAAGATACATTTGTATTTATTAGGAGAGAGAAGCGGGAAAACTAATGTGAGAAGGCATAAGGAAATGACAAGTGTCCCTCTCAAAACATTTATTTATTAGTATGTATAGATATGAAACGGCAGCATAAGATTGCTCTACCCTCCTTTGCCACTCCTGCTGCTGCAAAAGACCCCCTGCCATCTCCACACAAAAGCTTCCATGTGTTGTTTTGGTCTCTTCTTGCAAGAATACCTACAGGCTGCAAAAGATGATAAAGTAATTAATTATCAAAACTTACATATAAATATTTGAATCTTTCCAAAAATCATTTTTCAACAGTACCATACTTTCCATCCGACTTCATAACTATATATATTTAAACCACAAAATAATACATTTTCTAAAATCATATTTGACACATTATTTATATACAAATATAAACAGCAAAAAAAAAAAGTTTCAGTGGGGCAACCCAACCTGACCCAGCCCGTTGTAACCTGTACTAATACCCATTTAAAACGCGTTGCCACCTCTAGAACAAACTGTATTTTACAACATACACTGTTTGCCGTATAAAAGTTTCAATGGGGTAACCAATTCTACCCGACCCGTTATAACCCATACTAAAAAACTACCAATTAAAAACCTGTTGCCCTCTAGTACAACCTGACCCGTTATAACTTATAATTCATGCTAAAAAACTCATAATATTGCAGGGGAAAAGCTTGGATCACTTGAGACTTCAATTGAGTGATATAGAATCTGCCACAGGTAAATTTTCTGAAACCTACTGCATTGGATCAGGTGGATACGGTATGGTGTACAAAGCAGAACTCGATTATCCTGATGGCATAAATTTGTTGGCCATTGAAGAGAAGAATAAAGGTGAATGGCCTAAGAAACATAGCACCGTAGCTATTAAACGCCTCTATAGTAGAGTAGACATGCAAGGAGAACAAGGGTTTGTTGCAGAAATTGAAACGCTTAGTAATTGTAAGCATCCTAATATTGTATCTCTTCTTGGCTTTTGTGACGAAGGACGTGAGCTAATTCTCGTTTACGAGTATGCTGCTAATCGAAGCCTTGATGATTATTTGGGAAACATTGATAACATGACTAATCTTATTTGGGCTAAACGTTTACAAATATGCCTTGATATTGCGCATGGATTACATTACCTTCACACTTATACAGATGACAAACCAATGATAGTGCACCGCGATATAAAGAGTGCAAATATTTTATTAGATGATAATTGGGTGGCGAAGATTGCTGACTTTGGGCTCTCTAAGTTACAAAGTGCAACTCAACAAGGTAGCACCGTTGTTACCAATAATATTGCTGGGACAGAAGTGTACTTAGATCCAGAATATCTGAAAACTGGTAAGTTGAAAAAGGAATCAGATATCTACTCTTTTGGAGTAGTTTTATTTGAAATCCTATGTGGGAGGTTGGCATATGATAAAATTTATAATGAGAAAGGGCTTCCGTCAATAGCTCGACAACACTTCAATGAGGGAACGTTGAACGAAATTGTAGATTCAAAATTAAAGGAAGCCGATGAAATCATTTCTATGATTGACGGAGGTGTCAATGACACATTTCCAAAATTAATGGAAGCTAATGAAATCATTTCTATGCTAAACGGAGGGGTCAATCAAGAATCTCTTGACACATTTTCAAAGATTGCGTACCAATGTTTGGCAGAAACTCAATCCGAGCGTCCAATAATGGAAGCCATCATCAGAGAACTTCAGAAAGCATTAAACTTTCAAGTAAGTAACTTCTTTTAAAATATAACTTTCTTTTTTCTCTTCTTATTCTTGATTCGTGGTAGTGAGTGGTTTGTTAATTAGTTAATTTACGATTTATGTTCACATTAGTTTGTAAAGCATAAAGCACAAACTGAAAATCTTATATGTTACAAAATTTCTGTAAAATATAATAAGTTCTTCAACATATTATTAATCTATTCATTAGCATTTTCAAATTTATTCTGAATTTGCGGATTCGAAACGTACAGTAACTCGAACCACCCCGCGTCACGGCGGCGTCGAAAAGTAAACTAACTCTACCGCCTCGCGTTGCGACGACGTCAAAACGTATAGTAACTTGAACCACCCCGCGTTACGGCGACGTCGAAACGTAGGTCATAATTTAATTGAGTTACAGAAAAAGGTTTATTAAAGTTGAGGGACCATATATTAAACTTATTAAAGCTGAGGGGGCTAAATAGAAAAATTATTTATTGTCTTTTACTACTTATAAATTGGGGTTGAAGTTGATAATAATTACCATTTTGCCATCATCTCTATTTTCTCTTTTACAGTAAAAGATGGCATTGTTGTAATTAATCTCAAATGAAGGGCAGCTTTGTAAATTTACATAAGTTACTATTCATTTCACATGGTTAATCAATAACAAAGAGAATGTTTATATGTGTTGGAACCTATAATACATAAAACAATTCAAAAGTTCAGAACTTGTTGCGTCTTATTAAATAGGTCAAGACTTTAGATTATGTTGGGTCATTAAACAAATAATCGTGTTTATGTTTGTTTGGGCTATAGGCCAACAAACAAGTGTATTAGTCCAGGTCATAAGTTAGAAACGACATGAACAACAAACGGCGTAAAACAGTTTCTAACGTCGCAACCTTTCATGCGACGGTTGTTCGTTGGTGTTGTTTCAAGTTGTATATAATCTAGTCTGTAAGTTAGAAACATGTGTCGATTTGTAATTCATCAATTGAATGCAAGTTAGTTTGTTGGTTTTTTACTTTTCTTATAATTCACGTATGATACTATGAGTGATCGAAATATGAGCGAGAGAGAATCGATCTTGGGAAATACCCTGTGGTACAATTTTTTTTTCTCTTTTTTAACCAATCAAGAATATGAACAAGTAGAAGAAGAGAACATGGATAAACCCTAAAACATATTCGTATTATTTGATCCAACAATCTGATTGTTTACGTACATGACATTGATACTTATACATACCACAGGGAACGACACAACCATTTGTGTAACGCGCATCCTTAACCTATATCTGAACGACGTACAGTTTATTAGTTACAAAATGTACACTACTAGCCCCTCTACTAATTACAAATACATTCTTGACACTAAACTTAGCTTTAATAATTACAATTTTGACCCATTAACTTTTATCCAAACTTGTATTCAACAATTAAGGCCAACAATATGTATGGAAGATGAGAGATATGGTATGCAATGGAAAATCACATGTTTCCTTTCAGAATGTCCCAAAATGTGCATGAACATAAAGAGGAGTAGAGGATATACACATTATAGATGAACATTTGTATATTTGTTAATATCCATGATATCCTCGACAGTGGTTGTCTCATTCATATGGTTAAATGTTTGATTGTTAAACACAATGTTCTTATCAATATACATATTTTTTTTTCTTTTTAAATTGTTCAATGTGGTATCATGTTTACACTTCAATTTACCTGCAGAAAATGGCCATGAATTAGTTACAAAGTTGATTTTTTTAATTGCTATGATTCACAGATAAACAAGGGCCACCTCCATATATCACTTAAAGCCATAAAACTAGGCACACAAAACTTCAGTGATTGCAATTGCATTGGAGAAGGAAGATTTTGGAAGCTTTATGAAGGAGAACTTGCACATGCTGAAGGGCGTACCATCTTTGCAAAACGGTGGGATAGCAAGTCTCCTCAAGGATATTTTCAGTTTTTGACAGAGTATCAAATTCTTCTCAAGTATAAGCACAAGAACATCATTGATCTTGTTGGCTATTGCAACGAAATGAATGAAAAAATCATTGTTTATGAGGATGCGTCTAAAGGAAGACTAGATAAACATTTGGCCGATCCTAGTCTTACATGGACGAAACGCCTCAAGATATGCATTGGTGTTGCAAATGGATTGAACTTTCTTCATAACGGTGGTGTAGAGCAACTGGATGGCGTGATACATAGAGACATTAAAAGTGGTAGCATTCTACTTGATGGTGATTGGAATGCTAAAATTTCTAATTTGGAGGTGTCCCGCGCGAAATGGGTACATGTTAGAGCTGAACATGCCGATGATAGTGCTTGTGACTCTTTGGGATACATTGACCCATCATACCAAAGTGTGGGTTACTTAACAAGATACTCGGATGTATACTCATTTGGTGTGATTTTATTAGAGATGTTGTGTGGGAGATTGGCATGGGCAGATGGATGTGAGGATCATTCTCAATCATTAGGCCCTTTAGCTCTAAGACACTACGATGAAAAAGGAAACCATGATGAGATGATATTTGACGGTATAAAGGAACAAATTGTGCCACGATCGTTGACTAGATATAAGCGACTTGTCATTCGATGTTTACGTTATAGAAACAATAAGCTGCCATCAGCAAACTGGGTCGCAAATCGTCTTAAAAAGGCATTGGAATTCCAGGTACGTCTTCATACTTTTATGTGAGTTAGCTTCCTGCTTTCAATACATTAAAAACATGCAGCAAAACATTAATATGTATTAACTCAAAACATATCAAGCAATAAATGGAAAAGAAAAAAATGTTAATTGTCCAATCTTAAAAAGATATTAAACAATTAACAAATGTGAAATAGTATTTCTTAACAGATAAACATAAAAACACATTTTTTGTATATTTATATTTTGCTTTGCAAAGTTAAAAAAGGTTCACATATCAAAATGAAAATGAATTTGTATATTATTTGTTCAGTTTTAATTGTTTAAATAATATATAGGAGGATTATGAAATATGGGGTCCCAAGCTGCCTATAGACTACGAAGAGATCATCCGGGTATCTAATACTCCAGAGATCTACAAGAAAAAATTGAAAAAAGATCTCTACAACATGTTCTCAAAAGGAATCCTCCTTCAAGACGGCAAAGTGGTAGCTAACTCTTAATTTCTCATGTTTCATTTCATTTGAACTTTCTATGTGAATTATTCTTTAATTCAAAATTTAGTGTTCTTTGGTTTATATCATTTTTTTTGTGTAACAGTGGTTTTGGCTCGGGAGAAACGGGGAAAGAAACGAAATGATATCAGCAAAAAGGTTTTCATATAAAAACCATTTGTTACGTAAATGGCGATCTATTCCTGAATCAAGGTACTTACATTCCTCTCTTTCCATTTGTGTGAATGATAACATATTTTGCAGTTTTATCTAAGAGAAATGATTAACATGCCTAATCCATTCAATGCTTGATGAAGCAGGTTTCCGAAAGTAGCAGAGATGCTTAATATTTCAAATTTGAATATACAAATCAAGATAAGAACTCAATTTTTATCTCCAAGTGTCAACTACAAAGTCCATCTCATCTTTAGATTTCGTGGTCCAAGAAACTCTCAAGCTAAACGGATGTATGTGAACCTAAAGTACAAAATGGAGAACGAAAGCTTGCATTCATATTTCGCGACAAGGGGAGAAGATGGGTGGATGATGATTGAATTGTTTCAATTCTTGAATCACAAGAAAGATACAGATTTTGAGGTTGTACTAGAAAGCTTTTCACAATGCTATTGTGGAAGTGATTCCATCTACATTGAAGGCATTCAATTTGAAGCACTTGACAATGCAAGTTTGAAAAATACTCTTAATTTGGCTCCCATTCTTTGAAGGAAAACATTTTCATGTCTATATCAATTACAAATAAAATGTTCTTATCATTTTTATGCAGGCGGAACATGAAGAAATCCAAAAGTTGAAGGATATCCAACAAGTCTTGAAATCAAAATCGAAGGCAGATAAGGTGAAAACACCCATTCTTTTCTGAGAAGAATTAAAATATCCGTTCTTGTGTTGATTACAAATTGTTAATCCTTTGATCAAACAGTTCCGGTTCTCTCCAAGTAATATGAAGGTAAAGAAAGATCATATGACTTGGTACTCGTTAAGTCGAATAAAGAGAAAGAAAGATGAGATGCTTTCTGCAACTAATGTTGTGTACAACTCTTCAAGTGTGGCAATCCTATCCAGGTTTGTTTTTTGAACTAACTTCATGATACTAGATTTCATAGTTTTAAACCTGTTCTTGTTTATTACCTAATACAATGCTAAGAGAATGGATTCACTTAAATCACTTGCCACATCACCATCTTTAGTTCATACAAATATAGATTAACTAATATATGTATTTTCGATAATCCATTTATTTTATTATATATCAGTAACACTAAAGCTTTAATAAAAGTTTATAAAAAAGCTAAAAGGTTCAAAGTTTTATAGAATTTTGTTAAGGGCTAAATTGTTTAAAGTTTTATATAGCTATTAGCTAAGAGGGTAAATGTTTTATAGAAGTTTAAAAGGCTGAAATGGTTAAGAGTTCTATAAAATTTCATAAAAACTAGCCATAAAGGGACATCATGGTGGTTAAGTGGGTGTTTCACAACAAAAAGATTAGGGTTAAAATCATGCTCGGTGTAGGTTGTGGTGTATCTATCTTAGGAATTGTTGTTCAAAATTTTTTTTTTCATAAAAACTAACTGGTCAAAGTCCTATGAAAATGCATAAAAATCTTTTCAATTTCTAATTACCCCCATTAGGGTGACAAGGCTACTCCATGTGCTCTAAGTATATGTTAGTTGGTGGATTGCAAAAGTTTTATATCTCGAGTGTATCTTTAAGAAGTATGTGATTATATGATATGTCTTACATGCAGATTTAGTGGGGCGATTGAATTTTTACCACGACAAGTATTGCGCATCAAGTGCAAGATTAAAAGTCAAATGTTATCACCAAATACTGGAAACGCTTGCTATCTTGTCTTCAAGCTGTCAGAGAAGTTTTGTGGGTTGCATGGTCCGGTGATAGTACGAGATCTGCTCCCCCGGAGAAGCAAACAGAGGGGAATTCTTTATTTTAGATATCCAAATCCTTGGAACATACACAATACAGATTGGGTTCCAAAAAAGAGGAAAGATGGATGGATGGAAGTTATTGTGTGGAAATTCAACTCAAATTACGAGCTTAAAAATGATCATCTTTTTGTTAATTTGAAACTCGTAACATATGAAGGAACTATGTCGGGCCTTATTGTACGTGGAATCAAGTTACGTCCAATCTAAGTTCGTCCCAAGACAATACTAGATGAAATACATCTTATGTCCAATCTCACACGTTAAACAAAGGAGCCATTGGAAGCCTAAGCGTGACTTCATTGATGATGAGAAGGATCTTCATTTCAAAATGATGATAATAAACAACATCATAATGATGAATTTGATACCAAAGAGTACAAAAGCATCAACAATAGGGCATGAGGTGACAAGATATGCTAGGATGTTGGAGAGTTGTGGAGTCAAAGCTACATATGCTAGAAAGGATGAGGATGTAGAAGGTCGTGGCATTGACGACGAGCAAGTTGTATGGTTTCGAGTAACAAGTTGCCTTTGTGCTTGTAGAACGCGCCCTTATGGACATAGAAAATTTGTGAATTTACGAGTTTATCACACGATATGTAACTAAGTTTCATGTTTTTCTAGTTAACATGGTTTTTTTTTCTAGATGCATAGATGTCTTTGTTCAAATTTTTTTTTTCATAAAAGCTAATTGGTCAAAGTCCTATGAAAATGCATAAAAACAATAAAATGGTTAAAGGATTTACAACTAAACAAAATTTAAAGATTTTATTAGTTTTGAGTAAAAATAGAAAAAGGATTTTTTTTATTATAAATTTATAATAGAGCATAAAAGCAGATGGAGGCCACCATTTTTCTCAATAATACATTTGATGGTTTTCTCCTATATACACCCTTGTGATGTATATTCTTCTCTTAATGTATGAATAATAAATCTTTTCAGTTTCTAATTACACCCGTTAGGCCCTATGTTGTCAAAAGCTCTTCGGGCGTGCCCCTAGGCCCTCAGGCGAGGCGCAGGAAAAGCGCATTACTGCAACCTAGGCCCTCCGGAGACCTTCGAGCAAGATTCCAGCTAGATTCCGGTCGCATTCCAGTGAGATTCCAGCCAAATCCTTAAAATTCTACAAATTCCAGGCAAATTGGTCTTAACAATCCAAAAATGGCCCACAACTAGCCTAAACAGGCCCTAAACAAGCCTTAAACATGTCTAAAAGCCCAAAAGTGGTATATTTGTGCTATGCGCCTTGCTTATCTCGGGCCCTCGCTTTTTAAGCGCCTTACGCCTAGGCCTAAGGCTCACCCGTTGGGCCTTGAGTGCGCCTTGCACCTTTGACAACTATGGTTAGGCCACACAAGCCTACTCCATGTGCTTTAAGTATACGTTAGTTGATCGATTGCTAAAGTTTTACATCTCGAGCGTATCTTTAAGAAGTATGTGATTATATGATATGTCATACATGCAGATTCAGTGGGGCGATTGAGTTTCTACCACAAGTAGTATTGCGCATCCAGTGCAAGATTAAAAGTCAAATGTTGTCACCAAATACTGGAAACGCGTGCTATCTTGTGTTCAAGCTTTCAGAGAAGTTTTGTGGGTTGCATGGTCCGGTGATAGTACGAGATCTGCTCCAAAGGAGAAGCAAAGAGAGGGGAATTCTTTATTTTAGATATCCAAACCCTTGGAATATACATAATTCTGATTGGGTTTCAAAAAAGAGGAAAGATGGATGGATGGAGGTTATTGTGTGGAAGTTCAACTCAAATTACGAGCTTAAAAATGATCATCTTTTTGTTAATTTGAAACTCGTAACTTATGAAGGAACTATGTCGGGCTTTATTGTACGTGGAATCAAGTTACGTCCAATCTAAGTTCGTACCAGACAATTTCAGTCATATTTTAGCCTAAACCTGAAACAGCTTGGTAGGCATATCCTCTCAAATTTATAATTCAAGAACAATCAATATTAATCTAGCTTAAGGGGTGTGTTAAATTATATGTAATCTATACTTATCCTAGATATTAGTATTAGTATTGTTATATTTTATATCCTAAGTATATTATATCCTACGTATAATTATTAGTTAAGTTAGTTATAGGTCACATATATAACCATCACTTTGAAAGGGTGCAATGGTTGGTGGTGCGTCTTAGTTTAGTATAAATAGTTGTATTGTAAACCAGATTAATGTGTTATATATTACGTATTAATAATATTTTGTTTATTCTATCAAATCTATCTTGATCTGTTTCTCTAAAATTCATGCGTCAGACTGTCTTCCATCAAATCGTTGTTGTTTATCTAAATTCAATAATCATTGATTCAAAGTTCTAATGATCCTACAAGTTTATGGTCAAAGGGAAGATAATTGTCGTTTGAAATCAAAGATTGTTGAGATCTATTGACAAAAAGAATGATTGAAGCATAGTTGATTAACTAATTGACACAATACTAGATGAAATACATCTTATGTCCAACCTCACACGTTGAACAAAGGAACCATTGGATTGGAAGCCTAAGCGTGACTTCATTGACAGTGGCGGTTTGAAGAAAAACGCAGGGGGCGGGATTTTTGTTTCCTAAGGGGGGACCGGAACTATAAAATTTTCGGCCGAATGCGTATAAATTAACACTATCCTTCAACCCTGTTCATTGATGATGAGAAGGATGTTCATTTCAAAACGATGATAATATACATCATAATGATGAATTCGATACCAAAGAGTACAAAAGCTACATATGCCAGAAAGGTATGCTAGGATACCGGAGAGTTGTGGAGTCAAAGCTACATATGCCAGAAAGGATGAGGATGTAAAAGGTCTTGGCATTGACGACGAGCAAGGTGTATGGTTTGCCTTTGTGCTTGTAGAACCTGCCCTTACGGACATGGAAAATTTGTGAATTTACGAGTTTATCACATGATATGTAAGGAAGTTTCATGTTTTTCTAGTAAACATGGTTTTTTTCTAGATGTCTTTGTAAATAACATTCCATACAACATACAAATAACATTCCATACAACATGTAAAACATAATTATTTAAATATTTTGAAAGGAAAAAGGACTTTTTCATTAGGGTAAATATTATAAAAACTGATTCTTATTTTATGAGAAAAAACCACTTACCTAATTCTAGTATATAAGGTTGTAAAAAGTACACGAAAATAGGGTGAGAAAATACCCGTCTAGCGCAGCCGAATCGGCCGGGCCGCTACCGCCCCACAATCCGATTCTCATTTTTTTATTTACATGACCTATATATGTTATCACAAAACATGGGATAATCACCATATAATTAAAATCATAAAGTCAAAAAAAAGTTCCTATGTTCATTTGTCTCGAGAACTCACAGTGTGGTTGTGGAATGGTGAAGTTCACTATTAAAAACTATAAATTCAAAAACTCATGAACTACGTTAAAAACGTATGAAGTTCACCATTACGCAAAGTACATGCAACAAAACAGATGAAGTTCAATTGGCCTTGTAGTTCTCCCTTTCTTGGACAAGTCATCACAGTGAAAAAAGTCACCATAACTCTAAAATGCAAGAAATAAAAAGGAATACAAGATGGATCAGGTTTAAAAGACATGCATATTCAACCTTATTTACCTTTTAATACGGAGGCTTTCCAGAAATTATACTACCCGATCAGGTTCCAGATATTTTTGTGTTGAAACGTTTCAAGTGTTTATGAAGATGAATTCCCCACCAAAAATAGGCGATTCACATTGTTAAAAACTACAAAAAAAATATTTATAAAAAAAACAAACTGACAAAATCTAATGTTGTAACGGGTTTACATCTCTAATGTACTTTAATGAGAACATTCAAACAACTAAGAATCTATCTTATCAGGAAAATAGGAAATTATCTAATAAGCTATCCAAATAGACCAATCCCCGATCCCTGCTTACTTCTTTCTAATTAGTGCCAATGACAGCTCTTCTGATAGCTCTAAACTAATGGAGCTTAAAGTACACAACTAAGAAGGTATCACTATCAACACTAAGCTTCGTTAGTAGCTATCAAAGTAACCGTTAATACAAATTATTAGATGCAATCAGATTGTATATAATTAACATAACAGTTAAGGAACTACAAAATACCATTTCACACTCCTTTTCCACTGCTTTCTGCAGGGAGCATTGCCCCATAGACCATCTCAGAAACTGGTATGTTGGTTTTTTTTTTAATCTTTTTCTTTGGAGCTTCCACCTGTACAACAAAAAACAAATTAAAAAACAGGTACTAATATTGTACATCCAGAATGAAAGATCCTATAATATTTATCAAAACAAGTTCATGTTCTACAAATTGATGTGCTTTTGCCCCAAACGTGCCCATGTCGATCACCCAAAAACCAAAGAACACAATTACACATCAAATTCGTTATAATAATCTGGCTATCAGATGATCAATCATCATTAGAGATCAAAACGGCAATAATAATTTTGGAAGGTAACTATGGAGAATTTTATAGACCTAAAAAATTCTTTTATCTATGTAGCAGTAGATAGCATCTGTTTCTACTAACCTTGACATCAGCCTCCATCTGAACAGGATTATCTCCCGTTTCTTGAGCACCATTCTCAGTCACAGGAGCATCTCGCATCTTTACATCAGTTTCAACGGTAAAAGCCATATAAGCTGGAGCCTTGATCTGCATGGTAAACCCTACCATATAACAAAACCCCTCATAGCACAAATTTGCAATCAAAGAATAAAACTAAAATCACAAATAATCTAAATGAATTTGGACAAACAAAACTACACAGCCACCAAAATATGCATCTTCAATTGTGAATCTTTTGTTATGAATACAGGTTGAATTAAATTTTTTTAAGAAACCCTAAAACCCAATTCTAATTCTCAATTAACAACTTTTAAAGACTGAAAATTAAAAGAAATTACGAAAACCTAGTTAAGAACCCTAATTACTTGTCCCCAAATATAAGAAAACGAAGCAAGTGACCGAAGAAAATAAAAATTCAGAAACTCGTCAATAAGCGATACAAAAATTCAAAATACACCCAAATTAAAGAACCTTACCTGTGGCTAAATCCGCCACCGCCTACATCATCGGCTCCGGTTGCTTCTCCTCCACCACCAGTTCGACGTCGTACACGAAGAAATTGACGGAACAGCATAAGGTTGGGACTGGGTCGTTTGGGAGGACGATCTATCTATCCCACCTCCATCTGGTGGTGAAGAAGAGCAGCGAAACCCTAGCACGTCCCTCTTCTTTGAACGATCTCCATCTGGGTATAAACAGGATTGACCGCTGGGATGAAGAAGAGGGAGACACCCATGATTTTCATCGGTTAAAAGAAACCAGTGAAGAGGAGAGGAAGAGCAGGTGGGAGGGAGACCTAGTGCGTCTTACATTTGGCATAAAAAGACATAAAAAACAGGTGGTAAAAAGACATATACCACTCAATACTTTTTATCCAAGATAAAAATGTATAGGTTAAATAATAATTGATAAGGTTTAATTATAAATAAAGGGTTAGAAGGTAATTGTATATTTATATGACATTGACAATATGTATACTATGCAATACACAATGTACAAGGTGTCTTAATTTTTTTTAAAATTACATCAATATCTTTTCAATCTCTATTATATAGTAGTATACATATATTTAAAGTTTAGATGGAACATATAAAATTCCTCCCATATTAATGCAACCCAACACTATCAGCTAGCTGCAACGTTAATATAAATATGGACTGGACTAACCCCTTTTCTCTTTGATCCGGTCCCGGTTTGAGATTTCTAACTTTTTTTGTACGAAAAAGTTTAACATACTATTAAGAGTTAACTGCAAAGAAAGACCCTAGGTACAACCATATTGCACATTTGGAATCTAAGTTTGAGAAACTACAAAGTCGATAAAATAGTTTTCAAAAAAGTAACAAAAATGAAGTCTCCTCACGTGTTGCACAAGTCGGATATGATGAGCGGGGTTAGGGTGGCCCGGCAGGTCGGTAGATATATGTTGGTGCCCAGAAAGACGTTGCAGAAGTCGCTTTGACATGTGAAGAATAAAAATGGACGTGGTCTATTTTTATGCGACTTTTTATTATTTTTTAAACAAAGGGGCATTTTTGTCATTTTACAACCACCTAACAGAATTAATTAACTACCTTCCAGCCCAGAGAAGAAACGCATGACGAATTATAGGGGTGTTAAAAAGAAATCCAAATTCAAAACCAAACCCGAATTATATGAAATTCCGAATCCAAACAATCCGAAACCAAACCCTAACTATACGGATTTGGATATTGATTTTAAAAAATTCAGATATTTCGGATATCCGACTATCCGAAATATTATATTTATATATATTTTTTAATTTGAAAATAAAAAAATTTGAATTCCAAACCAGAGATATTATATTTTATATATGTATACTTTTATTTGTTTTATAAACTTTTTATTTTTTTTATAATTTAAAAATAGAGTAAACTACATGAAAGCTCCCTGAGGTTTGACATTGTTTTGGATTTGCTAATCAAGTACGAGAAACTACATGTTTCCTCCCCGTGGTATGTTAACTTTTAACATAATAGGTCCCCAAGTTGTATGTCTGTTAATTTTTCTATCAAATTTTTAAAAAATAACCAAAATACCCTTAGTTAAAAAATAAAAAATAAATCTTTGTTTACTCAAGAAAATTAAGAACCCTAAAACCCACCCCCTCGTTTATTCCTCCATTTATCGCGCTCTCAATTTGAATCGCCACCGCCATCATCCCCGGCAAGTCTATCACCACAGCCATGGAGAGCTAAACAACCACCACCACCACCGCAGCCACTGTCGCACGTTCTTTCCCTAACCATCATATCCATCGATTCAATCTGTCCCCAACCCCACGACCAAAAAAACTCCCTCTTATGGCTAAGTCGTCTTCTCCGGTCGGTTCCAATTCCCGTCTTTGACCAACAATTTCATCGTTTTGATCATGAAAAACATCATTTCTTTAATCTGAGTTTGTATTTTGAAAGCAATGTATAACTGGTAGCTTCATAGCTCAGTGGAATGCGTGACGGTGGTTGTTTAGATGGAAGCGACAAACGAAGGGGGTGGTGATGGAGTTGATTCATGATGATTTGTTTAAGAGGCATTGTGATTATCATATTGTTGTTGAGGAAAAGCGAACCCACCACCGAGATGAAGAACAGATTATCATATTGTTGTTGAGGAAAATGAACTATCGCTGGATTTGTTTCTCGATCTCAATAGCTACAATGGAGATGAAGAACATATTTGTTGGAACACGATTTGCAGGTGGTGTCGTGGCGGCTGCATGAATTTTTGTTGGTCGGGAAATCAAATGAAGAAAACAAAGCTGAAGATGTAGGGGTGGGTGGGGGTAGGACGGAGGTGAAATGTGATGGAGCCACAAGAAGTAATTTTTTTAATTTAATTTAATTTATTTATAAGGGTATTTTGATTATTTTTAAAAAGATTAACAGAAAACTTAACAGATATCCATTCTAGGGACTCTTTATGTTACCTGTTATCATACCACAAGAAGCAAATATGTAGTTTCTTATACTTGGAGAGCCAATTCAAAACACTAACATACCACAGGGATCTTTCGTCTACTTTACTCTTAAAAATATTATATTTATATATTTTTTTTAATGTTTGAATACCCGTTTTTCATTATCCCCCGAGTCGAATAGATAGCAAAACTATAATTTGAAAATG
The DNA here is from genome assembly GCA_023525975.1 of Smallanthus sonchifolius. NCBI lineage: Eukaryota > Viridiplantae > Streptophyta > Magnoliopsida > Asterales > Asteraceae > Smallanthus > Smallanthus sonchifolius. The sequence goes on along the minus strand of CM042046.1, from coordinate 51,738,389 downwards.
ATGTTTTAACAAACCCAATAATTTAGTGAAAAGAAAGTCGTCTCTCCGTTTCTCTCTCTCACACACACACCAAATCTCCGGCTGACAGCAACGGCGACAAGGTTAGTAACTTCCATTCTCAACTTCTTCCTGTTTGCAATTGTTACTTCTTTGGTTCTTGATTTAGGTTTTCTGGATTTAGGTTCTCGATTTTTGAGGTCTGAAATCAAACTTTTATCTGGAATCTTCACCTAATTCGATCCGTTCAGATCGAACCATGTCCGACGATAGATTAAAATTCTTACGGATCAAATATGGAATGATAAAATCAGCCATGAATAACTTCGCTGATGAAAACCTCCTCAAAGAAGGTACTTGTTTTAAGGTTTACAAAGGACAACTCTTGGAATCAGGGGACTTGATCGATATTGTTGCACGCAAATGTCTGCAAAAAGACCTTGTCTCTAAGGAGCTGAGTTTTTCTACAAAAATCAGGCACAAAAATATTGTTTCTGTTTTTAAGTTTACTAAATATCAAAATGAGTATATCAACATAAATAAGCATGAGGCCAATGGAAGCCTTGACAAACATCTAAGTGGTCCAACCCTCACCTGGTTGCAAAGATTGCATATATGTGTCAGGGTTGCACAAACATTGAGTTACCTTCATTATGATGTATACGGAAATCATCATATCATACATGGTAACGTTAAGAGCTCTAAAATCTTACTAGATGATAACTGGGAACCCAAGTTACATGGTTTTGCATTTGCTGTTAAAGTTAAAAAGCATCATCTTCACCTTACTAGTAAATATAATGGCTCATTACAATATATGGACCCAACATATGAAAACACCGGAGGTTTGACTCATAAGTCGGATGTCTTCTCCTTTGGTGTCTTGTTGTTTGAAGTTTTGTTTGGGAGAGAAGCATCTATTGAAAACAATGATAATTGGTACTTTGCTCGGTTGGCTAGATCACATTATGAAGAGAGAAAACTAGATGATTTGATAGATCCCGACATTCGAAAACAAATGAACTTGCAATCATTCAATGTTTTTGCTGAAACAGCATATTGTTGCATAAAGGAGGAGCGATCAGAGCGTCCAGACATGAATCAAATACGCTTAAGACTTGAGAGAGCTTTGAACCTTCAAAACAAACATGTAAGACCATCAAGATTTTGACTTTTTTTTTTCTCCTTTTATCTTTTTGGGCATAATTTATAGTCTATAATTCTGTTAATTCAATTCTCATGATTGCGATTATTCAAATTAAAGGAACAATCAACAAGTGCAGTTGAAGGTACAACATCCAATCACTTGAAGGTAAGATTACTATTTTGTTATGATTAAAGTGATTGTGGTAAATAATAGTTACCTAGACCAAAATGCTACAAACATGACATTTAACCAAAAGTACTTTTATTTATACAAAATGTTCTTTTACCTTTTTCTACACACACAAAGGAGGAGCGATCACATATAACGACTTACTGATCTATAATTTATATATCATTCACGGTCAACCTCTTTTTTTTAATATAGCAATCCTATACTAAAATTAAAGATAAAAACTACTCGTTTTTATAGTGTAATTAAAAAAAACAATAATGTATAAGAAAAGTTATTAATGTTTAAAAAAAAATGAGAGAAAACTTGATAAAAGTCAACAATAGTGACTCTTCCCATTTTACCCCTATATATAATAAAATTGAAAATTATATAGAAGTTTTGTGATTGGTCCACAGGAGTTATCTCATTTAGGAGAAGTTTTTTATCAACCTGTATATAGATATACTAGCTTAGAACCCGTGTTTACACACGGGGTGAAAAATATCAATACATAAAATTCTTAAATCTATTATATATATATATATATATATATATATTTTACAGGTGTAAAAATATATTATATATACCAATTATAGAAAACAAAATTCAAAATATGTAAAAATTAATATATATAACTGGGTTTCGAAAATACGTTAATTACCATTTAATGTAATTTGACTTTCATTTACTATTTGATTGAAAATAAAAGTTACATAATTAGATTTTAAAATTTTCTTATAATAAGGGATAAATTTAAAATAAATGTGTTTTATCAGTTATAATTAGTATTTTCTTTTAAGTTATTATTATTAAGAAATAGAGGTGTATTTAATACGAGAGAGAGGCGGGAAAAAATGATGAGAATGAATATGGATGCGACACGTGACATGAAAAACCTTTATTTATTATATAGTATAGATATAGATAGTGTGGGTGTGTGTGTGATAACATACAAGGTACATAGGCAAAACAAAACAAGAAAAAAAGAGTACTAATAGTAGTAATAGACCACGAGAGCACTTACTGCATAGAAATTAACTAACATCTACACCATAGTAGACAATATAAAGAAAATAAACATGTAGGAAGAAGCTAAGATCCTAAAAGACAAAAGCTAAGTTCTGTGTTTAAAAAAGCGCCGTGAGGCGCTGCCTTAAGCGCGAGGCGCCCGAGACGCTGGGCAAAACGCCTCAAATGGGTGAGGCGCCCGAGATACATGAAGCGCTTCGAGGCGCTGCCTCAGGCTTGAAGCGCGAGGCGAGGCGCCGCTTCATGTATTTTCACGTTTTTAACTTTAAATCAGTTGGGCTTGGCCCATCATTTAAACCAATTTGGGCCTAAATCTGTAGTTGAGCTTAACTTGTGAGGCTGTGACCAACTTAAATAACCCTAAATCAGGCATGTAACCATATTTGGGCTTATCCTGTGAGGCTGTGACCAATTTATGAATGTTTAATTATGTTCTAAGCTTTTAACTTCTAAGTATTAAAGTATGTTTTGTGTTTTTATGATTAAGAAGTGAAGTGTGTCATGCATAATACATTTTTTATTATTTTTTTAGTTTTAGCGCCTCGCATACGTGAAGCCCTCGCCTCGCGCCTGAGGCGTGGCGCCTCCGATTTTGGGACCGAAACGCCTCGCCTCGCGCTTTTTTAAACCAAGGCTAAGTTGAACCAGTATACTCCCATAATATTCATAACCTTAATCCTACGTCTCGCCGTTGTCCGGGTGATTCGACTGGAACTAAGCACCTGAATGGAATTTCAGAGCTCTCACGGCTCACGCTGCTATCTAAAGAATGAAGAAAGCGCTAATAAACAAGAGTGAGTGAAGTGAGTAAGCCCCTTTAGAGATAGGGGCAAGCCAAAGAGAAGTTGTAGCAACGAGCTACTAAGGAGTGGCGTTCGTCTTGTCTGGTTGTTTTTTTCTTGGTTGGTACGCTCCCCCTTGTGAAAGAAGTCCTCTATTTGCACATAAACCTGGGAGACTTTCCCCATTTTCCATTTTCCCCCTTGCTCGTATTGATAATGACCTCTTAACCAGTTTTTCCATGGATTCGTTCCATAATTTGGAAGTTTCTTATGTCTCACTTCAGAATCAAATATTCCTTGCCTTCCACGAAAATCCTTTATTTCATTCTTAAGAAAAAAAAGATGGTCCATTATACTTAAGAATATATCTTAACTTATTGAAGTTAATAACATGGGTTTGTGATAATTTTAAAAATGCATATTTTTGTGACAAGTAAGATAAATAAATAAAAATATGTGACTTTCTCTTGAGGGACAAGGGAACATCTTCAATGATCTGGAATTTATGCGAGGAGCTAAGTCCTATCACCAATCATGTCCTCTTAGAGGTGCAAATCCATGAAATCATGCTTATTCTGCTTATCCCATGTTAGTTTCGGTGTGCCTCTACTCATCTTTCCCTCCACTATGAAGGTTTCCACGGTTCTAACAAGTGTTGTTGTCTATCTCCTTCGCACATGCCCAAACACAAATCAGTCGCCCCTCTCTTATCTTATCCAAAATTCATGACCCTCTCACACATATGCATTTAGACAAAAGACTATAAATATAGTGTTCGAGAAGCGGGTTTGAAGATCGTAGGGCAGGCGTGAAATCAAAGGGTTGTGGTTACAGCGGTGATTATCCAGGAAGAAGTTTCGGGACTGTGTGATAGTAGTAGATGGAGTTGGCGAGGTGTTTCGGATCAACCGTTTCCGCGGGGAGGACGACGGGGGTGACCGGTGATGAACACAGGTGGTCCGTGGCTGTTAGTGGTGATCAAAGGAAGAAGATTCAGGGCTGTTTGGTTGTTAGTTGTGGGTTTGTGCAGCTGGTATACAACTGGTGACAACATCAGAAGCATTTTGCGGGTGCCTTGATCAATTTGTTTCGTGATAAGAGGAGACCGGCGTACGTGCGTGAAAAACAGGTAGAAAGGATCTGTCAAAGCAGGTGGCTTTGGGTTCGATTCGTTTAGCGTGTGAAAGAAAACGGTAAATGACGGTGACTTTGTTTTCTAGGTCGGTGGAGAAGCCTCTTTGAAAAAGGTGATCGACAAAGGTATGGGTTGTTACTTGGACTTGAGAGTTCATCTAGGAGTGCACTAGTTGAAGGAGTGAGTCATAATGTTGGCTCGTTTCCACTGTGTTGGTGCACAGGGTCCTCATGGGTTTAGTTGTAATGGATTGTTCATGATTTGGCAAAGGTGCTTGCTATGATTGTGTTACCCGGGTGGCGAAACAATACGTTTGACAACATTATGGTGGTGGAAGTTCAAATCGGGTGGCTTTGGACGTGGCCAGGGAAGAGGTCGTGTGTCCGTAAAGAGTCGAGATATTAATGAACGGTTCCAGCGGGATAGCCATGTTAGATGTTGCACGTGTGGTAAGGACTTTGGTTCAGGCCCTTGTTAACACACATTATCACACACACTAAAACTCTTTCTATGTATTCAACTTCAAAGGAGTTACAAGGGTATTAAAACTCTACGTGCTACTGCCACTATTTATTGAAAACAAAACCAAAACAAACACATGCAAAATATGGCCACGTCCTCCTTCATTTCAGCAACAACTTCTAGCATTCACTTCCCACATTCTCGGTCAACAGAGATCATTTCTTCAGCACGATTAAACCAATCTACTGCTGTCCTGAATCCATATCTTCGACCCGTATCCGCTTCATGACCCAACTTGACCCGACCATCAAGATTATACCCAACATTCACCCCCTTAATCTTGATGTAGGTCTTGCTAGCAATATTTCCCGATTGAATCGTACCGATCTTGCTCGCTCTTTCTAATCTTGCTTGCTTCGAATCTCCCTGCTGACTTGCTATTCGAACCACAAAGGTTCGGTCTTGCTACGAGCCACACTGCTTCTTGCCATATTTTCTTGACACTTTTGCTTCATCTTGCTGAGTTGCTTCATCTTGCCAACACTCCATGTCTCCATGCACATGATGCATATGTAATCCATCATGGCCATCTCTATTCATCCTTTTCGATCAAGTCAACATCGGCGGCAAAAGGAAGTGCTTGAATCTTGATTGCTTGCTTCACCCACATGACTGGTTCTATTTTCTTTCTCAATAACCGGTCACCTATTTTTCTTTCCCTTTTTTTTTCTCGAACCCTTTTCTACAGCCCTTTTTCTTCCGATGAATTAACACAGCGACGGCTCTCCACCGTTCCAATCTCATCGCTTCACACAGAAAGGTTTGATGGCTTCGTTTCATCTTCTCCGCTACACATGTCTTCTCTCCGTCACACAAATTTGCAGCTCTTAATCACGAAGATTAACTATTCATTCGGTCTCCTTTGGTTCACACAGAACCACCTTTTCTTTCTCAGGCAAACCGCCATTCATGGTTGTATCCTTTGTATTAGACAGATAATAATATTGTTTAGTATTAGAGGGATACAAAGTATAATTATAGAGGTTATATATACCTGATGTATTAGGGGTTAAACATACACAATAATACAATACAATTACCTGATGAATTAACACTTCGGATACTCGCCGTTCCAGAAACATGACATCCTCCACCACTACCACCACACCCACTGCTGCCCCACCTATCCCACCACCACCGGAACCTGCCGTGCCTACCGCTCTCCCGCCCACACCAGCGGATCCAACACCGCCAGCAACAGCTGCAACCAGCCCCTCTCCTCCTCCCCGTAACCGGCCAGCCAACCTTCGCCAGAACCCAAAACAGCGGGTTCCCTTTAATCCCTCAGCTTACGCTGCCTCCACTTGTCATTCTGATTCTGAACCCACAACCTTTGCTATTGCTAACAAATCACCTCAGTGGCGGGGTGCTATGGCTGCACTGCTTCGGAATGGTACATGGTCCCTTGTTCCGCCTGTTCCAAAGGAAAATGTAGTAGATTGCAATTGGGTATACAAAATTAAACGGGATCAAACAGGTGCTATTACCCGTCACAAAGCTCGTCTTGTGGCGAAGGGGTTTAACCAACAACAGGGGGTGGACTACCATGAAACATTTAGTCCGGTAGTGAAATCTACTACTATCCGTACGGCTCTTGCACTTGCCGTAACACAACGATGGACACTTCGACAGTTAGATGTCCAAAATGCGTTTTTGCATGGAGAGTTGAAAGAGACAGTTTACTTAAAACAGCCACAAGGCTTTGTTGATCCTCAGAAACCGGATCATGTTTGCTTGCTTCACAAATCCTTATATGGACTCAAGCATGCACCACATGCCTGGTTCAACCGACTAACCAGGGCTCTCCATTCTCTTGGGTTTAAAGGATCTAAAACCGATCCCTCTTTATTCATTTATTCCTCCCAGGGAACTCTCCTTTACATATTGGTTTATGTTGATGATATCATTCTCACCGGCAACAACCCTGGTGTGATTGATCGGATTATTGAAAGTTTGGGGCAGATATTTGCTATTCAGGACTTGGGTTTTCTATCCTATTTTCTGGGTGTTGAGGTTGTTCACAGAGGGTCTGGTATGATTCTCCCTCAAAAGAAATACATTCTCGAATTACTACTTAAGGCTGGCTTGTTGCAGGCGAAATCGGTTGCATCGCCGATTACCACTACTGTTACTTTGGCTCTTGGTGACAGTCCCTTGTTTGAGAATCCTGTTCGTTATCGCCAGATTGTCGGAGCACTACAGTATTTCACCATATCTCGGCCAGACATCACCTATGCAGTTAATAAAGTTTGTCAGTTCATGCACTCCCCAACTGAAAACCATTGGTCTGCTGTTAAGAGAATTTTACGGTATCTTCAGGGTACACCAAATTCTGGTCTCTTAATTCAACAAGCTTCGGGTACTACCCTTCATGCCTACACTGATGTTCATAATTCATCTCTGAATGCCTATTCGGATGCAGACTAGGCTGGTTGTCCCGATGACCGTCGATCCACCGGGTGATTTGCTATCTATCTTGGTTCTAATCTTATTTCATGGTCAGCTAGAAAACAACATACTGTCTCTAGGTCATCAACTGAAGCAGAATACAAAGCCTTAGCTGATACAGTTGCAGAGCTCACTTGGCTTGAAGCTCTTCTACGTGAACTACAGTTTCCTTTGACATCAGCTCCAGTCCTGTGGTGTGATAATTTGGGTGCCACATACTTATCTAAAAATCCAGTCTTTCATGCTTGCACGAAACATGTTGAGGTGGACTTCCACTTTGTCAGAGAAAAGGTTGCTGAAGGAAAACTCGTTGTGCAATTTATATCTACTCATGACCAGATTGCTGATATTTTTACCAAGCCCTTTTCGTCACAAAGATTTGCTGATTTAAGATCCAAGCTACGGGTCGTCACCCGGTCTTAGCTTGCGGGGGAGTATTAGACAGATAATAATATTGTTTAGTATTAGAGGGATACAAAGTGTAATTATAGAGGTTATATATACCTGATGTATTAGGGGTTAAACATACACAATAATACAATACAATTTCCTTGTTTATCTCGTTGGTCTCGTTCTCGTTCAATCTTTCTTCCTTAGGTGAGCCTTCGGTCTCCGGTCACCACTTTCGGTTTTCTTTCTTTCTTCGGGATGTCGATTTCATTCTTTCTTTCTAATCGACGCTCATACTTTCTTCTTTCTAGCCGATGCTTTCTCTTTCTTTCTTACTGCACTGGTCTATTTCTTTCTTTCTTGCAAGGACTTTCTTTTTTGCTAAGCGACGCCGGCTTCTTTTCTACTTTCTTCTTTCTTGTGGCGCCTCTTCTTCTTTCCTTTCTTTCGATATGACTTGCCTGCTTCTGCTTATTATTGCCGGTCACAAAATTGATCAACCCTGCTACTTTCTCACAGACCCACTTCTTCTGCTTCTTCCTCAACCCTACAGCCAAGGGCTGCTCCTTTACTCGATACCGACTCTCAAACCGGCCCTCTTTCTTTAACCTCCGCTCTTATACCAATTGTTGGTTCAGGCCCTTGTTAACACACAATATCACACACACTAAAACTCTTTCTATGTATTCAACTTCAAAGGAGTTACAAGGGTATTAAAACTCTATGTGTTACTGCCACTATTTATTGAAAACAAAACCAAAACACACATGCAAAATATGGCCACGTCCTCCTTCATTTCAGCAACAACGTCTAGCATTCACTTCCCACATACTCGGTCAACAGAGACCATTTCTTCAGCCCGATTAGACCCAATCTACTGCTGTCTCGAATCCATATCTTCGACCCGTATCCGCTTCATGACCCAACTTGACCCGACCATCAAGATTATACCCAACATAAACGCTGTTGTGAGTAAAGGCGTGAACAAACAACCGATTAAGGGGGTGATTGTTGGATTAGTCGGGGTCGTTCATACCGGGTCACGTGTACGAGTCATGCGGGTAATCAAGGCTTTAACGGGTCATGTGTAAAAGAAGTCAATGTTTGAACGAGTTTAAGGGATATGCATAGTTGTCAATAGCACTTGTAGCGGGCGCTATAGCGCGCTACATAGCGATTCGATTAGTCATCGCTATCTCCATTTCTCGAGTGAATAGCGACCCAATGGCGTTTTTTCTTTTTTTTTAATTATTTTTTAATTTTTTACTTGATTAATATAAATAGGGTTGCTAATAACCCTAATATATGAATATTTAGATGATTATTGATTATAATTGCTACAAATCCTACAATAGTTGAATATAAAATATTTCTAGCAGTGTATCGCTAAACGTGAAATAGCGCCCGCTATTTACCACTATTCGCTACGTAGCGTATAGGTGGCTTGTCGCTATTTACCGCTATTCGCTATTGACAACTATGAGGATATGAACGTTGGAGTTTGTTGCTAGAAAGGAGTACGTGGTTGAATATGCATGTTTTTTTTCATTTGTTTACTAGATAAATAGGAGTAGCAGTACCTAGTTTCAATTAACCCTTTTGTAATTCCTATTCAAGTTTAATACATGTAAGTCTGCTTTGTGAGTGTGTCTGTGTGTGTTTAACAAGGGGCCTGAAACAACAAACCTTACCAAATATTTGACCCATACCCTAGGTTATTGCACTATGCGCTCCGACGCGTATGGTCACAAAATCCGATACTAAAATATTAATTATACATAACAAGTTTTAAAATATATTATGTAATCATATTATCAAACAAAAACATCAATGTAATACTCTAACTATCAAACAAAAAACATATTATTAAACAGAAAACATCAATGAAACATTAAATTAAGAACTAATTACACGGATGGTCCCTGTGGTTTGGTCAAATTACGGTTTTCGTCCCTGGGATTCAAAAATTACAAGGATGGTCCAAAATAGTTTGATTTTGTTGCACCCATGGTCCCTGACATGGATGGGGGTTAACTTTTCCAGTTAAGTGACTGTAAAAAGACCAAAATGCCCCTCAATAAAAAAATAATAATAAAAACATAAAAAATTAAAATCATTATCCACCCCTTTTTATCTAAAACCCTAGACACCATGAACCACCACCACCACCACCATAATATCGGAACAATTGATTTTTGTTGTACATGGTTTCATTCTCATCTCCTAGATGTATTTTTAGGTTCAGAAACAATGTTTACAGATCTTTGCTACAAATCTACTACTTCAATGTTTTAGGTTCAGAAGCAAGTAAAGCAGTTATATATATATATACAAAGAGTTCAATTGCACAGATCTCCGGCCTTCCGCCTTTCATCCAGCCGATCTCCGGCCTCCACCTACATATAAAGAGTTCAATTGCACAGATCTCCGGGCCTCCCCTTCATCCAGCCGATCTCCGGCCTCCACCGCCGCAGCCACCATTGCACGCCCTTCATCTCTGACAGTTTCGACGACTCAACCAAATCTTGGCCGCCACATATCTCCAACTAAACAGGGGGTGGTGATTTAGGTTTGCGGCATCACAAGGTCGGGACGACTGCAACTCGAAACCAAACCCTAAAATTCGTCCTCTCCTCTTCGACCTTTCATTCGATGTTCACAAAAGAAGGCATCACAGGGCCGGGGCGACCACGAGGAAGGTCTGATCTGGACGGAATCACGCAAGGCTGGACAGGAGCCGATAGTTGTGGTGACGGTTCGTCCAAAGCTTATGTCTATCGCCGACATAACTCCGGCAGCAGCAGTGAGATGTGTGGCCGGCGAGGAAGACGGCGGCGACAGTGGTGTCAACCATGGTGGTGATGGTGGCAGCCATGGTGGTGATGGTGGCAGGTTCATGGTGTCTAGGGTTTTAGTTAAAAAGGTGTGGATAATGATTTTAATTTATTTATGTTTTTATTATTATTTTTTTATTGAAGGGCATTTTGGTCTTTTTACAGCCACTTAACTGGAAAAGTTAACCCCCATCCATGTCAGGGACCATGGGTGCAACAAAATCAAACTATTTTGGACCATCCTTGTAATTTTTGAATCCCAGGGACGAAAACCGTAATTTGACCAAACCACAGGTACCATCCGTGTAATTAGTTCTTAAATTAAACACATATTATCAACCATAAGACAGCAGGTCTAATACTCTAATTCAAACAGAAACCCATTTTTATTATCAAACTAGGTTAGAATCCCGTGTATTGGGTTGAATAAAAGTAATGTTAAATTCGTAGTAATAAGAAGTTTACGTTTTTAAAAACCTGTGTAATCCACCTGTTGAATAAAATCTAATGTAATCTATTAACACATACATTCGTCAAAAGAGAACATTGTAAATATAAAAATATATGATTAAAAGATTTTTATTTGAATCCTAGGTTGGTATAAAATTGTTTTCAGTTTGTAGAGTTCATAAAAGTATGATTGAACAAATTAATTGATAATAAAATAATTTTAAATAAAAAATGTGTAGATAAAAATTGAAACAAATAATTAATTTAGTTGCCTAAAATAGTGGAGTTGATTATTAATATGAGAAAAATGCGGAAAAATTAGAATGAGGAGACCTAGAATTGTGACAAATGTCCAACTAATTTACTTGTTTATTAAGTAATAAGATATAGATATCATTATTATTTAATAAGATACATTTGTATTTATTAGGAGAGAGAAGCGGGAAAACTAATGTGAGAAGGCATAAGGAAATGACAAGTGTCCCTCTCAAAACATTTATTTATTAGTATGTATAGATATGAAACGGCAGCATAAGATTGCTCTACCCTCCTTTGCCACTCCTGCTGCTGCAAAAGACCCCCTGCCATCTCCACACAAAAGCTTCCATGTGTTGTTTTGGTCTCTTCTTGCAAGAATACCTACAGGCTGCAAAAGATGATAAAGTAATTAATTATCAAAACTTACATATAAATATTTGAATCTTTCCAAAAATCATTTTTCAACAGTACCATACTTTCCATCCGACTTCATAACTATATATATTTAAACCACAAAATAATACATTTTCTAAAATCATATTTGACACATTATTTATATACAAATATAAACAGCAAAAAAAAAAGTTTCAGTGGGGCAACCCAACCTGACCCAGCCCGTTGTAACCTGTACTAATACCCATTTAAAACGCGTTGCCACCTCTAGAACAAACTGTATTTTACAACATACACTGTTTGCCGTATAAAAGTTTCAATGGGGTAACCAATTCTACCCGACCCGTTATAACCCATACTAAAAAACTACCAATTAAAAACCTGTTGCCCTCTAGTACAACCTGACCCGTTATAACTTATAATTCATGCTAAAAAACTCATAATATTGCAGGGGAAAAGCTTGGATCACTTGAGACTTCAATTGAGTGATATAGAATCTGCCACAGGTAAATTTTCTGAAACCTACTGCATTGGATCAGGTGGATACGGTATGGTGTACAAAGCAGAACTCGATTATCCTGATGGCATAAATTTGTTGGCCATTGAAGAGAAGAATAAAGGTGAATGGCCTAAGAAACATAGCACCGTAGCTATTAAACGCCTCTATAGTAGAGTAGACATGCAAGGAGAACAAGGGTTTGTTGCAGAAATTGAAACGCTTAGTAATTGTAAGCATCCTAATATTGTATCTCTTCTTGGCTTTTGTGACGAAGGACGTGAGCTAATTCTCGTTTACGAGTATGCTGCTAATCGAAGCCTTGATGATTATTTGGGAAACATTGATAACATGACTAATCTTATTTGGGCTAAACGTTTACAAATATGCCTTGATATTGCGCATGGATTACATTACCTTCACACTTATACAGATGACAAACCAATGATAGTGCACCGCGATATAAAGAGTGCAAATATTTTATTAGATGATAATTGGGTGGCGAAGATTGCTGACTTTGGGCTCTCTAAGTTACAAAGTGCAACTCAACAAGGTAGCACCGTTGTTACCAATAATATTGCTGGGACAGAAGTGTACTTAGATCCAGAATATCTGAAAACTGGTAAGTTGAAAAAGGAATCAGATATCTACTCTTTTGGAGTAGTTTTATTTGAAATCCTATGTGGGAGGTTGGCATATGATAAAATTTATAATGAGAAAGGGCTTCCGTCAATAGCTCGACAACACTTCAATGAGGGAACGTTGAACGAAATTGTAGATTCAAAATTAAAGGAAGCCGATGAAATCATTTCTATGATTGACGGAGGTGTCAATGACACATTTCCAAAATTAATGGAAGCTAATGAAATCATTTCTATGCTAAACGGAGGGGTCAATCAAGAATCTCTTGACACATTTTCAAAGATTGCGTACCAATGTTTGGCAGAAACTCAATCCGAGCGTCCAATAATGGAAGCCATCATCAGAGAACTTGAGAAAGCATTAAACTTTCAAGTAAGTAACTTCTTTTAAAATATAACTTTCTTTTTTCTTTTCTTATTCTTGATTCGTGGTAGTGAGTGGTTTGTTAATTAGTTAATTTACGATTTATGTTCACATTAGTTTGTAAAGCATAAAGCACAAACTGAAAATCTTATATGTTACAAAATTTCTGTAAAATATAATAAGTTCTTCAACATATTATTAATCTATTTATTACCATTTTCAAATTTATTCTCAATTTGCGGATTTTTATCATTGACTAAACATTGTATATAAAATATACTAGGGGATTTACCCGCCTCGCGTTGCGGCGGCGTCGAAACGTACAGCAACTCGAACCGCCCTGCGTTGCGGCGTATTCGAAACGTACAGTAACTCGAACCGCCCCGCGTTGCGGCGGATTCGAAACGTACAGTAACTCGAACCACCCCGTGTCACGGCGGCGTCGAAAAGTAAACTAACTCTACCGCCTCGCGTTGCGACGACGTCAAAACGTATAGTAACTCGAACCACCCCGCGTTACGGCGTACAGTTTATTAGTTACAAAATGTACACTACTAGCCCCTCTACTAATTACAAATACATTCTTGACACTAAACTTAGCTTTAATAATTACAATTTTGACCCATTAACTTTTATCCAAACTTGTATTCAACAATTAAGGCCAACAATATGTATGGAAAATGAGAGATATGGTATGCAATGGAAAATCACATGTTTCCTTTCAGAATGTCCCAAAATGTGCATGAACATAAAGAGGAGTAGAGGATATACACATTATAGATGAACATTTGTATATTTGTTAATATCCATGATATCCTCGACAGTGGTTGTCTCATTCATATGGTTAAATTAGAATGTTTGATTGTTAAACACAATGTTCTTATCAATATACATATTTTTTTTTCTTTTTAAATTGTTCAATGTGGTATCATGTTTACACTTCAATTTACCTGCAGAAAATGGCCATGAATTAGTTACAAATTTGGTTTTTTTAATTGCTATGATTCACAGATAAACAAGGGCCACCTCCATATATCACTTAAAGCCATAAAACTAGGCACACAAAACTTCAGTGATTGCAATTGCATTGGAGAAGGAAGATTTTGGAAGCTTTATGAAGGAGAACTTGCACATGCTGAAGGGCGTACCATCTTTGCAAAACGGTGGGATAGCAAGTCTCCTCAAGGATATTTTCAGTTTTTGACAGAGTATCAAATTCTTCTCAAGTATAAGCACAAGAACATCATTGATCTTGTTGGCTATTGCAACGAAATGAATGAAAAAATCATTGTTTATGAGGATGCGTCTAAAGGAAGACTAGATAAACATTTTGCCGATCCTAGTCTTACATGGACGAAACGCCTCAAGATATGCATTGGTGTTGCAAATGGATTGAACTTTCTTCATAACGGTGGTGTAGAGCAACTGGATGGCGTGATACATAGAGACATTAAAAGTGGTAGCATTCTACTTGATGGTGATTGGAATGCTAAAATTTCTAATTTGGAGGTGTCCCGCGCGAAATGGGTACATGTTAGAGCTGAACATGCCGATGATAGTGCTTGTGACTCATTGGGATACATTGACCCATCATACCAAAGTGTGGGTTACTTAACAAGATACTCGGATGTATACTCATTTGGTGTGATTTTATTAGAGATGTTGTGTGGGAGATTGGCATGGGCAGATGGATGTGAGGATCATTCTCAATCATTAGGCCCTTTAGCTCTAAGACACTACAATGAAAAAGGAAACCTTGATGAGATGATGTTTGACGGTATAAAGGAACAAATTGTGCCACGATCGTTGACTAGATATAAGCGACTTGTCATTCGATGTTTACGTTATAGAAACAATAAGCTGCCTTCGGCAAACTGGCAAATCGTCTTAAAAAGGCATTGGAATTCCAGGTACGTCTTCATACTTTTATGTGAGTTAGCTTCCTGCTTTCAATACATTAATAACATGCAGCAAAACATTAATATGTATTAACTCAAAACATATCAAGCAATAAATGGAAAAGAAAAAAATGTTAATTGTCCAATCTTAAAAAGATATTAAACAATTAACAAATGTGAAATAGTATTTCTTAACAGATAAACATAAAAACACATTTTTTGTATATTTATATTTTGCTTTGCAAAGTTAAAAAAGGTTCACATATCAAAATGAAAATGAATTTGTATATTATTTGTTCAGTTTTAATGGCAAAGTGGTAGCTAACTCTTAATTTCTCATGTTTCATTTCATTTGAACTTTCTATGTGAATTATTCTTTAATTCAAAATTTAGTGTTCTTTGGTTTATATCATTTTTTTTGTGTAACAGTGGTTTTGGCTCGGGAGAAACGGGGAAAGAAACGAAATGATATCAGCAAAAAGGTTTTCATATAAAAACCATTTGTTACGTAAATGGCGATCTATTCCTGAATCAAGGTACTTACATTCCTCTCTTTCCATTTGTGTGAATGATAACATATTTTGCAGTTTTATCTAAGAGAAATGATTAACATGCCTAATCCATTCAATGCTTGATGAAGCAGGTTTCCGAAAGTAGCAGAGATGCTTAATATTTCAAATTTGAATATACAAATCAAGATAAGAACTCAATTTTTATCTCCAAGTGTCAACTACAAAGTCCATCTCATCTTTAGATTTCGTGGTCCAAGAAACTCTCAAGCTAAACGGATGTATGTGAACCTAAAGTACAAAATGGAGAACGAAAGCTTGCATTCATATTTCGCGACAAGGGGAGAAGATGGGTGGATGATGATTGAATTGTTTCAATTCTTGAATCACAAGAAAGATACAGATTTTGAGGTTGTACTAGAAAGCTTTTCACAATGCTATTGTGGAAGTGATTCCATCTACATTGAAGGCATTCAATTTGAAGCACTTGACAATGCAAGTTTGAAAAATACTCTTAATTTGGCTCCCATTCTTTGAAGGAAAACATTTTCATGTCTATATCAATTACAAATAAAATGTTCTTATCATTTTTATGCAGGCGGAACATGAAGAAATCCAAAAGTTGAAGGATATCCAACAAGTCTTGAAATCAAAATCGAAGGCAGATAAGGTGAAAACACCCATTCTTTTCTGAGAAGAATTAAAATATCCGTTCTTGTGTTGATTACAAATTGTTAATCCTTTGATCAAACAGTTCCGGTTCTCTCCAAGTAATATGAAGGTAAAGAAAGATCATATGACTTGGTACTCGTTAAGTCGAATAAAGAGAAAGAAAGATGAGATGCTTTCTGCAACTAATGTTGTGTACAACTCTTCAAGTGTGGCAATCCTATCCAGGTTTGTTTTTTGAACTAACTTCATGATACTAGATTTCATAGTTTTAAACCTGTTCTTGTTTATTACCTAATACAATGCTAAGAGAATGGATTCACTTAAATCACTTGCCACATCACCATCTTTAGTTCATACAAATATAGATTAACTAATATATGTATTTTCGATAATCCATTTATTTTATTATATATCAGTAACACTAAAGCTTTAATAAAAGTTTATAAAAAAGCTAAAAGGTTCAAAGTTTTATAGAATTTTGTTAAGGGCTAAATTGTTTAAAGTTTTATATAGCTATTAGCTAAGAGGGTAAATGTTTTATAGAAGTTTAAAAGGCTGAAATGGTTAAGAGTTCTATAAAATTTCATAAAAACTAGCCATAAAGGGACATCATGGTGGTTAAGTGGGTGTTTCACAACAAAAAGATTAGGGTTAAAATCATGCTCGGTGTAGGTTGTGGTGTATCTATCTTAGGAATTGTTGTTCAAAATTTTTTTTTTCATAAAAACTAACTGGTCAAAGTCCTATGAAAATGCATAAAAATCTTTTCAATTTCTAATTACCCCCATTAGGGTGACAAGGCTACTCCATGTGCTCTAAGTATATGTTAGTTGGTGGATTGCAAAAGTTTTATATCTCGAGTGTATCTTTAAGAAGTATGTGATTATATGATATGTCTTACATGCAGATTTAGTGGGGCGATTGAATTTTTACCACGACAAGTATTGCGCATCAAGTGCAAGATTAAAAGTCAAATGTTATCACCAAATACTGGAAACGCTTGCTATCTTGTCTTCAAGCTGTCAGAGAAGTTTTGTGGGTTGCATGGTCCGGTGATAGTACGAGATCTGCTCCCCCGGAGAAGCAAACAGAGGGGAATTCTTTATTTTAGATATCCAAATCCTTGGAACATACACAATACAGATTGGGTTCCAAAAAAGAGGAAAGATGGATGGATGGAAGTTATTGTGTGGAAATTCAACTCAAATTACGAGCTTAAAAATGATCATCTTTTTGTTAATTTGAAACTCGTAACATATGAAGGAACTATGTCGGGCCTTATTGTACGTGGAATCAAGTTACGTCCAATCTAAGTTCGTCCCAAGACAATACTAGATGAAATACATCTTATGTCCAATCTCACACGTTAAACAAAGGAGCCATTGGAAGCCTAAGCGTGACTTCATTGATGATGAGAAGGATCTTCATTTCAAAATGATGATAATAAACAACATCATAATGATGAATTTGATACCAAAGAGTACAAAAGCATCAACAATAGGGCATGAGGTGACAAGATATGCTAGGATGTTGGAGAGTTGTGGAGTCAAAGCTACATATGCTAGAAAGGATGAGGATGTAGAAGGTCGTGGCATTGACGACGAGCAAGTTGTATGGTTTCGAGTAACAAGTTGCCTTTGTGCTTGTAGAACGCGCCCTTATGGACATAGAAAATTTGTGAATTTACGAGTTTATCACACGATATGTAACTAAGTTTCATGTTTTTCTAGTTAACATGGTTTTTTTTTCTAGATGCATAGATGTCTTTGTTCAAATTTTTTTTTTCATAAAAGCTAATTGGTCAAAGTCCTATGAAAATGCATAAAAACAATAAAATGGTTAAAGGATTTACAACTAAACAAAATTTAAAGATTTTATTAGTTTTGAGTAAAAATAGAAAAAGGATTTTTTTTATTATAAATTTATAATAGAGCATAAAAGCAGATGGAGGCCACCATTTTTCTCAATAATACATTTGATGGTTTTCTCCTATATACACCCTTGTGATGTATATTCTTCTCTTAATGTATGAATAATAAATCTTTTCAGTTTCTAATTACACCCGTTAGGCCCTATGTTGTCAAAAGCTCTTCGGGCGTGCCCCTAGGCCCTCAGGCGAGGCGCAGGAAAAGCGCATTACTGCAACCTAGGCCCTCCGGAGACCTTCGAGCAAGATTCCAGCTAGATTCCGGTCGCATTCCAGTGAGATTCCAGCCAAATCCTTAAAATTCTACAAATTCCAGGCAAATTGGTCTTAACAATCCAAAAATGGCCCACAACTAGCCTAAACAGGCCCTAAACAAGCCTTAAACATGTCTAAAAGCCCAAAAGTGGTATATTTGTGCTATGCGCCTTGCTTATCTCGGGCCCTCGCTTTTTAAGCGCCTTACGCCTAGGCCTAAGGCTCACCCGTTGGGCCTTGAGTGCGCCTTGCACCTTTGACAACTATGGTTAGGCCACACAAGCCTACTCCATGTGCTTTAAGTATACGTTAGTTGATCGATTGCTAAAGTTTTACATCTCGAGCGTATCTTTAAGAAGTATGTGATTATATGATATGTCATACATGCAGATTCAGTGGGGCGATTGAGTTTCTACCACAAGTAGTATTGCGCATCCAGTGCAAGATTAAAAGTCAAATGTTGTCACCAAATACTGGAAACGCGTGCTATCTTGTGTTCAAGCTTTCAGAGAAGTTTTGTGGGTTGCATGGTCCGGTGATAGTACGAGATCTGCTCCAAAGGAGAAGCAAAGAGAGGGGAATTCTTTATTTTAGATATCCAAACCCTTGGAATATACATAATTCTGATTGGGTTTCAAAAAAGAGGAAAGATGGATGGATGGAGGTTATTGTGTGGAAGTTCAACTCAAATTACGAGCTTAAAAATGATCATCTTTTTGTTAATTTGAAACTCGTAACTTATGAAGGAACTATGTCGGGCTTTATTGTACGTGGAATCAAGTTACGTCCAATCTAAGTTCGTACCAGACAATTTCAGTCATATTTTAGCCTAAACCTGAAACAGCTTGGTAGGCATATCCTCTCAAATTTATAATTCAAGAACAATCAATATTAATCTAGCTTAAGGGGTGTGTTAAATTATATGTAATCTATACTTATCCTAGATATTAGTATTAGTATTGTTATATTTTATATCCTAAGTATATTATATCCTACGTATAATTATTAGTTAAGTTAGTTATAGGTCACATATATAACCATCACTTTGAAAGGGTGCAATGGTTGGTGGTGCGTCTTAGTTTAGTATAAATAGTTGTATTGTAAACCAGATTAATGTGTTATATATTACGTATTAATAATATTTTGTTTATTCTATCAAATCTATCTTGATCTGTTTCTCTAAAATTCATGCGTCAGACTGTCTTCCATCAAATCGTTGTTGTTTATCTAAATTCAATAATCATTGATTCAAAGTTCTAATGATCCTACAAGTTTATGGTCAAAGGGAAGATAATTGTCGTTTGAAATCAAAGATTGTTGAGATCTATTGACAAAAAGAATGATTGAAGCATAGTTGATTAACTAATTGACACAATACTAGATGAAATACATCTTATGTCCAACCTCACACGTTGAACAAAGGAACCATTGGATTGGAAGCCTAAGCGTGACTTCATTGACAGTGGCGGTTTGAAGAAAAACGCAGGGGGCGGGATTTTTGTTTCCTAAGGGGGGACCGGAACTATAAAATTTTCGGCCGAATGCGTATAAATTAACACTATCCTTCAACCCTGTTCATTGATGATGAGAAGGATGTTCATTTCAAAACGATGATAATATACATCATAATGATGAATTCGATACCAAAGAGTACAAAAGCTACATATGCCAGAAAGGTATGCTAGGATACCGGAGAGTTGTGGAGTCAAAGCTACATATGCCAGAAAGGATGAGGATGTAAAAGGTCTTGGCATTGACGACGAGCAAGGTGTATGGTTTGCCTTTGTGCTTGTAGAACCTGCCCTTACGGACATGGAAAATTTGTGAATTTACGAGTTTATCACATGATATGTAAGGAAGTTTCATGTTTTTCTAGTAAACATGGTTTTTTTCTAGATGTCTTTGTAAATAACATTCCATACAACATACAAATAACATTCCATACAACATGTAAAACATAATTATTTAAATATTTTGAAAGGAAAAAGGACTTTTTCATTAGGGTAAATATTATAAAAACTGATTCTTATTTTATGAGAAAAAACCACTTACCTAATTCTAGTATATAAGGTTGTAAAAAGTACACGAAAATAGGGTGAGAAAATACCCGTCTAGCGCAGCCGAATCGGCCGGGCCGCTACCGCCCCACAATCCGATTCTCATTTTTTTATTTACATGACCTATATATGTTATCACAAAACATGGGATAATCACCATATAATTAAAATCATAAAGTCAAAAAAAAGTTCCTATGTTCATTTGTCTCGAGAACTCACAGTGTGGTTGTGGAATGGTGAAGTTCACTATTAAAAACTATAAATTCAAAAACTCATGAACTACGTTAAAAACGTATGAAGTTCACCATTACGCAAAGTACATGCAACAAAACAGATGAAGTTCAATTGGCCTTGTAGTTCTCCCTTTCTTGGACAAGTCATCACAGTGAAAAAAGTCACCATAACTCTAAAATGCAAGAAATAAAAAGGAATACAAGATGGATCAGGTTTAAAAGACATGCATATTCAACCTTATTTACCTTTTAATACGGAGGCTTTCCAGAAATTATACTACCCGATCAGGTTCCAGATATTTTTGTGTTGAAACGTTTCAAGTGTTTATGAAGATGAATTCCCCACCAAAAATAGGCGATTCACATTGTTAAAAACTACAAAAAAAATATTTATAAAAAAAACAAACTGACAAAATCTAATGTTGTAACGGGTTTACATCTCTAATGTACTTTAATGAGAACATTCAAACAACTAAGAATCTATCTTATCAGGAAAATAGGAAATTATCTAATAAGCTATCCAAATAGACCAATCCCCGATCCCTGCTTACTTCTTTCTAATTAGTGCCAATGACAGCTCTTCTGATAGCTCTAAACTAATGGAGCTTAAAGTACACAACTAAGAAGGTATCACTATCAACACTAAGCTTCGTTAGTAGCTATCAAAGTAACCGTTAATACAAATTATTAGATGCAATCAGATTGTATATAATTAACATAACAGTTAAGGAACTACAAAATACCATTTCACACTCCTTTTCCACTGCTTTCTGCAGGGAGCATTGCCCCATAGACCATCTCAGAAACTGGTATGTTGGTTTTTTTTTTAATCTTTTTCTTTGGAGCTTCCACCTGTACAACAAAAAACAAATTAAAAAACAGGTACTAATATTGTACATCCAGAATGAAAGATCCTATAATATTTATCAAAACAAGTTCATGTTCTACAAATTGATGTGCTTTTGCCCCAAACGTGCCCATGTCGATCACCCAAAAACCAAAGAACACAATTACACATCAAATTCGTTATAATAATCTGGCTATCAGATGATCAATCATCATTAGAGATCAAAACGGCAATAATAATTTTGGAAGGTAACTATGGAGAATTTTATAGACCTAAAAAATTCTTTTATCTATGTAGCAGTAGATAGCATCTGTTTCTACTAACCTTGACATCAGCCTCCATCTGAACAGGATTATCTCCCGTTTCTTGAGCACCATTCTCAGTCACAGGAGCATCTCGCATCTTTACATCAGTTTCAACGGTAAAAGCCATATAAGCTGGAGCCTTGATCTGCATGGTAAACCCTACCATATAACAAAACCCCTCATAGCACAAATTTGCAATCAAAGAATAAAACTAAAATCACAAATAATCTAAATGAATTTGGACAAACAAAACTACACAGCCACCAAAATATGCATCTTCAATTGTGAATCTTTTGTTATGAATACAGGTTGAATTAAATTTTTTTAAGAAACCCTAAAACCCAATTCTAATTCTCAATTAACAACTTTTAAAGACTGAAAATTAAAAGAAATTACGAAAACCTAGTTAAGAACCCTAATTACTTGTCCCCAAATATAAGAAAACGAAGCAAGTGACCGAAGAAAATAAAAATTCAGAAACTCGTCAATAAGCGATACAAAAATTCAAAATACACCCAAATTAAAGAACCTTACCTGTGGCTAAATCCGCCACCGCCTACATCATCGGCTCCGGTTGCTTCTCCTCCACCACCAGTTCGACGTCGTACACGAAGAAATTGACGGAACAGCATAAGGTTGGGACTGGGTCGTTTGGGAGGACGATCTATCTATCCCACCTCCATCTGGTGGTGAAGAAGAGCAGCGAAACCCTAGCACGTCCCTCTTCTTTGAACGATCTCCATCTGGGTATAAACAGGATTGACCGCTGGGATGAAGAAGAGGGAGACACCCATGATTTTCATCGGTTAAAAGAAACCAGTGAAGAGGAGAGGAAGAGCAGGTGGGAGGGAGACCTAGTGCGTCTTACATTTGGCATAAAAAGACATAAAAAACAGGTGGTAAAAAGACATATACCACTCAATACTTTTTATCCAAGCTTTAAATGTATAGGTTAAATAATAATTGATAAGGTTTAATTATAAATAAAGGGTTAGAAGGTAATTGTATATTTATATGACATTGACAATATGTATACTATGCAATACACAATGTACAAGGTGTCTTAATTTTTTTTAAAATTACATCAATATCTTTTCAATCTCTATTATATAGTAGTATACATATATTTAAAGTTTAGATGGAACATATAAAATTCCTCCCATATTAATGCAACCCAACACTATCAGCTAGCTGCAACGTTAATATAAATATGGACTGGACTAACCCCTTTTCTCTTTGATCCGGTCCCGGTTTGAGATTTCTAACTTTTTTTGTACGAAAAAGTTTAACATACTATTAAGAGTTAACTGCAAAGAAAGACCCTAGGTACAACCATATTGCACATTTGGAATCTAAGTTTGAGAAACTACAAAGTCGATAAAATAGTTTTCAAAAAAGTAACAAAAATGAAGTCTCCTCACGTGTTGCACAAGTCGGATATGATGAGCGGGGTTAGGGTGGCCCGGCAGGTCGGTAGATATATGTTGGTGCCCAGAAAGACGTTGCAGAAGTCGCTTTGACATGTGAAGAATAAAAATGGACGTGGTCTATTTTTATGCGACTTTTTATTATTTTTTAAACAAAGGGGCATTTTTGTCATTTTACAACCACCTAACAGAATTAATTAACTACCTTCCAGCCCAGAGAAGAAACGCATGACGAATTATAGGGGTGTTAAAAAGAAATCCAAATTCAAAACCAAACCCGAATTATATGAAATTCCGAATCCAAACAATCCGAAACCAAACCCTAACTATACGGATTTGGATATTGATTTTAAAAAATTCAGATATTTCGGATATCCGACTATCCGAAATATTATATTTATATATATTTTTTAATTTGAAAATAAAAAAATTTGAATTCCAAACCAGAGATATTATATTTTATATATGTATACTTTTATTTGTTTTATAAACTTTTTATTTTTTTTATAATTTAAAAATAGAGTAAACTACATGAAAGCTCCCTGAGGTTTGACATTGTTTTGGATTTGCTAATCAAGTACGAGAAACTACATGTTTCCTCCCCGTGGTATGTTAACTTTTAACATAATAGGTCCCCAAGTTGTATGTCTGTTAATTTTTCTATCAAATTTTTAAAAAATAACCAAAATACCCTTAGTTAAAAAATAAAAAATAAATCTTTGTTTACTCAAGAAAATTAAGAACCCTAAAACCCACCCCCTCGTTTATTCCTCCATTTATCGCGCTCTCAATTTGAATCGCCACCGCCATCATCCCCGGCAAGTCTATCACCACAGCCATGGAGAGCTAAACAACCACCACCACCACCGCAGCCACTGTCGCACGTTCTTTCCCTAACCATCATATCCATCGATTCAATCTGTCCCCAACCCCACGACCAAAAAAACTCCCTCTTATGGCTAAGTCGTCTTCTCCGGTCGGTTCCAATTCCCGTCTTTGACCAACAATTTCATCGTTTTGATCATGAAAAACATCATTTCTTTAATCTGAGTTTGTATTTTGAAAGCAATGTATAACTGGTAGCTTCATAGCTCAGTGGAATGCGTGACGGTGGTTGTTTAGATGGAAGCGACAAACGAAGGGGGTGGTGATGGAGTTGATTCATGATGATTTGTTTAAGAGGCATTGTGATTATCATATTGTTGTTGAGGAAAAGCGAACCCACCACCGAGATGAAGAACAGATTATCATATTGTTGTTGAGGAAAATGAACTATCGCTGGATTTGTTTCTCGATCTCAATAGCTACAATGGAGATGAAGAACATATTTGTTGGAACACGATTTGCAGGTGGTGTCGTGGCGGCTGCATGAATTTTTGTTGGTCGGGAAATCAAATGAAGAAAACAAAGCTGAAGATGTAGGGGTGGGTGGGGGTAGGACGGAGGTGAAATGTGATGGAGCCACAAGAAGTAATTTTTTTAATTTAATTTAATTTATTTATAAGGGTATTTTGATTATTTTTAAAAAGATTAACAGAAAACTTAACAGATATCCATTCTAGGGACTCTTTATGTTACCTGTTATCATACCACAAGAAGCAAATATGTAGTTTCTTATACTTGGAGAGCCAATTCAAAACACTAACATACCACAGGGATCTTTCGTCTACTTTACTCTTAAAAATATTATATTTATATATTTTTTTTAATGTTTGAATACCCGTTTTTCATTATCCCCCGAGTCGAATAGATAGCAAAACTATAATTTGAAAATGATGTTTTAACAAACCCAATAATTTAGTGAAAAGAAAGTCGTCTCTCCGTTTCTCTCTCTCACACACACACCAAATCTCCGGCTGACAGCAACGGCGACAAGGTTAGTAACTTCCATTCTCAACTTCTTCCTGTTTGCAATTGTTACTTCTTTGGTTCTTGATTTAGGTTTTCTGGATTTAGGTTCTCGATTTTTGAGGTCTGAAATCAAACTTTTATCTGGAATCTTCACCTAATTCGATCCGTTCAGATCGAACCATGTCCGACGATAGATTAAAATTCTTACGGATCAAATATGGAATGATAAAATCAGCCATGAATAACTTCGCTGATGAAAACCTCCTCAAAGAAGGTACTTGTTTTAAGGTTTACAAAGGACAACTCTTGGAATCAGGGGACTTGATCGATATTGTTGCACGCAAATGTCTGCAAAAAGACCTTGTCTCTAAGGAGCTGAGTTTTTCTACAAAAATCAGGCACAAAAATATTGTTTCTGTTTTTAAGTTTACTAAATATCAAAATGAGTATATCAACATAAATAAGCATGAGGCCAATGGAAGCCTTGACAAACATCTAAGTGGTCCAACCCTCACCTGGTTGCAAAGATTGCATATATGTGTCAGGGTTGCACAAACATTGAGTTACCTTCATTATGATGTATACGGAAATCATCATATCATACATGGTAACGTTAAGAGCTCTAAAATCTTACTAGATGATAACTGGGAACCCAAGTTACATGGTTTTGCATTTGCTGTTAAAGTTAAAAAGCATCATCTTCACCTTACTAGTAAATATAATGGCTCATTACAATATATGGACCCAACATATGAAAACACCGGAGGTTTGACTCATAAGTCGGATGTCTTCTCCTTTGGTGTCTTGTTGTTTGAAGTTTTGTTTGGGAGAGAAGCATCTATTGAAAACAATGATAATTGGTACTTTGCTCGGTTGGCTAGATCACATTATGAAGAGAGAAAACTAGATGATTTGATAGATCCCGACATTCGAAAACAAATGAACTTGCAATCATTCAATGTTTTTGCTGAAACAGCATATTGTTGCATAAAGGAGGAGCGATCAGAGCGTCCAGACATGAATCAAATACGCTTAAGACTTGAGAGAGCTTTGAACCTTCAAAACAAACATGTAAGACCATCAAGATTTTGACTTTTTTTTTTCTCCTTTTATCTTTTTGGGCATAATTTATAGTCTATAATTCTGTTAATTCAATTCTCATGATTGCGATTATTCAAATTAAAGGAACAATCAACAAGTGCAGTTGAAGGTACAACATCCAATCACTTGAAGGTAAGATTACTATTTTGTTATGATTAAAGTGATTGTGGTAAATAATAGTTACCTAGACCAAAATGCTACAAACATGACATTTAACCAAAAGTACTTTTATTTATACAAAATGTTCTTTTACCTTTTTCTACACACACAAAGGAGGAGCGATCACATATAACGACTTACTGATCTATAATTTATATATCATTCACGGTCAACCTCTTTTTTTTAATATAGCAATCCTATACTAAAATTAAAGATAAAAACTACTCGTTTTTATAGTGTAATTAAAAAAAACAATAATGTATAAGAAAAGTTATTAATGTTTAAAAAAAAATGAGAGAAAACTTGATAAAAGTCAACAATAGTGACTCTTCCCATTTTACCCCTATATATAATAAAATTGAAAATTATATAGAAGTTTTGTGATTGGTCCACAGGAGTTATCTCATTTAGGAGAAGTTTTTTATCAACCTGTATATAGATATACTAGCTTAGAACCCGTGTTTACACACGGGGTGAAAAATATCAATACATAAAATTCTTAAATCTATTATATATATATATATATATATATATTTTACAGGTGTAAAAATATATTATATATACCAATTATAGAAAACAAAATTCAAAATATGTAAAAATTAATATATATAACTGGGTTTCGAAAATACGTTAATTACCATTTAATGTAATTTGACTTTCATTTACTATTTGATTGAAAATAAAAGTTACATAATTAGATTTTAAATTTTTCTTATAATAAGGGATAAATTTAAAATAAATGTGTTTTATCAGTTATAATTAGTATTTTCTTTTAAGTTATTATTATTAAGAAATAGAGGTGTATTTAATACGAGAGAGAGGCGGGAAAAAATGATGAGAATGAATATGGATGCGACACGTGACATGAAAAACCTTTATTTATTATATAGTATAGATATAGATAGTGTGGGTGTGTGTGTGATAACATACAAGGTACATAGGCAAAACAAAACAAGAAAAAAAGAGTACTAATAGTAGTAATAGACCACGAGAGCACTTACTGCATAGAAATTAACTAACATCTACACCATAGTAGACAATATAAAGAAAATAAACATGTAGGAAGAAGCTAAGATCCTAAAAGACAAAAGCTAAGTTCTGTGTTTAAAAAAGCGCCGTGAGGCGCTGCCTTAAGCGCGAGGCGCCCGAGACGCTGGGCAAAACGCCTCAAATGGGTGAGGCGCCCGAGATACATGAAGCGCTTCGAGGCGCTGCCTCAGGCTTGAAGCGCGAGGCGAGGCGCCGCTTCATGTATTTTCACGTTTTTAACTTTAAATCAGTTGGGCTTGGCCCATCATTTAAACCAATTTGGGCCTAAATCTGTAGTTGAGCTTAACTTGTGAGGCTGTGACCAACTTAAATAACCCTAAATCAGGCATGTAACCATATTTGGGCTTATCCTGTGAGGCTGTGACCAATTTATGAATGTTTAATTATGTTCTAAGCTTTTAACTTCTAAGTATTAAAGTATGTTTTGTGTTTTTATGATTAAGAAGTGAAGTGTGTCATGCATAATACATTTTTTATTATTTTTTTAGTTTTAGCGCCTCGCATACGTGAAGCCCTCGCCTCGCGCCTGAGGCGTGGCGCCTCCGATTTTGGGACCGAAACGCCTCGCCTCGCGCTTTTTTAAACCAAGGCTAAGTTGAACCAGTATACTCCCATAATATTCATAACCTTAATCCTACGTCTCGCCGTTGTCCGGGTGATTCGACTGGAACTAAGCACCTGAATGGAATTTCAGAGCTCTCACGGCTCACGCTGCTATCTAAAGAATGAAGAAAGCGCTAATAAACAAGAGTGAGTGAAGTGAGTAAGCCCCTTTAGAGATAGGGGCAAGCCAAAGAGAAGTTGTAGCAACGAGCTACTAAGGAGTGGCGTTCGTCTTGTCTGGTTGTTTTTTTCTTGGTTGGTACGCTCCCCCTTGTGAAAGAAGTCCTCTATTTGCACATAAACCTGGGAGACTTTCCCCATTTTCCATTTTCCCCCTTGCTCGTATTGATAATGACCTCTTAACCAGTTTTTCCATGGATTCGTTCCATAATTTGGAAGTTTCTTATGTCTCACTTCAGAATCAAATATTCCTTGCCTTCCACGAAAATCCTTTATTTCATTCTTAAGAAAAAAAAGATGGTCCATTATACTTAAGAATATATCTTAACTTATTGAAGTTAATAACATGGGTTTGTGATAATTTTAAAAATGCATATTTTTGTGACAAGTAAGATAAATAAATAAAAATATGTGACTTTCTCTTGAGGGACAAGGGAACATCTTCAATGATCTGGAATTTATGCGAGGAGCTAAGTCCTATCACCAATCATGTCCTCTTAGAGGTGCAAATCCATGAAATCATGCTTATTCTGCTTATCCCATGTTAGTTTCGGTGTGCCTCTACTCATCTTTCCCTCCACTATGAAGGTTTCCACGGTTCTAACAAGTGTTGTTGTCTATCTCCTTCGCACATGCCCAAACACAAATCAGTCGCCCCTCTCTTATCTTATCCAAAATTCATGACCCTCTCACACATATGCATTTAGACAAAAGACTATAAATATAGTGTTCGAGAAGCGGGTTTGAAGATCGTAGGGCAGGCGTGAAATCAAAGGGTTGTGGTTACAGCGGTGATTATCCAGGAAGAAGTTTCGGGACTGTGTGATAGTAGTAGATGGAGTTGGCGAGGTGTTTCGGATCAACCGTTTCCGCGGGGAGGACGACGGGGGTGACCGGTGATGAACACAGGTGGTCCGTGGCTGTTAGTGGTGATCAAAGGAAGAAGATTCAGGGCTGTTTGGTTGTTAGTTGTGGGTTTGTGCAGCTGGTATACAACTGGTGACAACATCAGAAGCATTTTGCGGGTGCCTTGATCAATTTGTTTCGTGATAAGAGGAGACCGGCGTACGTGCGTGAAAAACAGGTAGAAAGGATCTGTCAAAGCAGGTGGCTTTGGGTTCGATTCGTTTAGCGTGTGAAAGAAAACGGTAAATGACGGTGACTTTGTTTTCTAGGTCGGTGGAGAAGCCTCTTTGAAAAAGGTGATCGACAAAGGTATGGGTTGTTACTTGGACTTGAGAGTTCATCTAGGAGTGCACTAGTTGAAGGAGTGAGTCATAATGTTGGCTCGTTTCCACTGTGTTGGTGCACAGGGTCCTCATGGGTTTAGTTGTAATGGATTGTTCATGATTTGGCAAAGGTGCTTGCTATGATTGTGTTACCCGGGTGGCGAAACAATACGTTTGACAACATTATGGTGGTGGAAGTTCAAATCGGGTGGCTTTGGACGTGGCCAGGGAAGAGGTCGTGTGTCCGTAAAGAGTCGAGATATTAATGAACGGTTCCAGCGGGATAGCCATGTTAGATGTTGCACGTGTGGTAAGGACTTTGGTTCAGGCCCTTGTTAACACACATTATCACACACACTAAAACTCTTTCTATGTATTCAACTTCAAAGGAGTTACAAGGGTATTAAAACTCTACGTGCTACTGCCACTATTTATTGAAAACAAAACCAAAACAAACACATGCAAAATATGGCCACGTCCTCCTTCATTTCAGCAACAACTTCTAGCATTCACTTCCCACATTCTCGGTCAACAGAGATCATTTCTTCAGCACGATTAAACCAATCTACTGCTGTCCTGAATCCATATCTTCGACCCGTATCCGCTTCATGACCCAACTTGACCCGACCATCAAGATTATACCCAACATTCACCCCCTTAATCTTGATGTAGGTCTTGCTAGCAATATTTCCCGATTGAATCGTACCGATCTTGCTCGCTCTTTCTAATCTTGCTTGCTTCGAATCTCCCTGCTGACTTGCTATTCGAACCACAAAGGTTCGGTCTTGCTACGAGCCACACTGCTTCTTGCCATATTTTCTTGACACTTTTGCTTCATCTTGCTGAGTTGCTTCATCTTGCCAACACTCCATGTCTCCATGCACATGATGCATATGTAATCCATCATGGCCATCTCTATTCATCCTTTTCGATCAAGTCAACATCGGCGGCAAAAGGAAGTGCTTGAATCTTGATTGCTTGCTTCACCCACATGACTGGTTCTATTTTCTTTCTCAATAACCGGTCACCTATTTTTCTTTCCCTTTTTTTTTCTCGAACCCTTTTCTACAGCCCTTTTTCTTCCGATGAATTAACACAGCGACGGCTCTCCACCGTTCCAATCTCATCGCTTCACACAGAAAGGTTTGATGGCTTCGTTTCATCTTCTCCGCTACACATGTCTTCTCTCCGTCACACAAATTTGCAGCTCTTAATCACGAAGATTAACTATTCATTCGGTCTCCTTTGGTTCACACAGAACCACCTTTTCTTTCTCAGGCAAACCGCCATTCATGGTTGTATCCTTTGTATTAGACAGATAATAATATTGTTTAGTATTAGAGGGATACAAAGTATAATTATAGAGGTTATATATACCTGATGTATTAGGGGTTAAACATACACAATAATACAATACAATTACCTGATG
This sequence comes from Smallanthus sonchifolius, assembly GCA_023525975.1. Lineage (NCBI taxonomy): Eukaryota > Viridiplantae > Streptophyta > Magnoliopsida > Asterales > Asteraceae > Smallanthus > Smallanthus sonchifolius. The sequence goes on along the minus strand of CM042046.1, from coordinate 51,707,600 downwards.
AATTAACACTTCGGATACTCGCCGTTCCAGAAACATGACATCCTCCACCACTACCACCACACCCACTGCTGCCCCACCTATCCCACCACCACCGGAACCTGCCGTGCCTACCGCTCTCCCGCCCACACCAGCGGATCCAACACCGCCAGCAACAGCTGCAACCAGCCCCTCTCCTCCTCCCCGTAACCGGCCAGCCAACCTTCGCCAGAACCCAAAACAGCGGGTTCCCTTTAATCCCTCAGCTTACGCTGCCTCCACTTGTCATTCTGATTCTGAACCCACAACCTTTGCTATTGCTAACAAATCACCTCAGTGGCGGGGTGCTATGGCTGCACTGCTTCGGAATGGTACATGGTCCCTTGTTCCGCCTGTTCCAAAGGAAAATGTAGTAGATTGCAATTGGGTATACAAAATTAAACGGGATCAAACAGGTGCTATTACCCGTCACAAAGCTCGTCTTGTGGCGAAGGGGTTTAACCAACAACAGGGGGTGGACTACCATGAAACATTTAGTCCGGTAGTGAAATCTACTACTATCCGTACGGCTCTTGCACTTGCCGTAACACAACGATGGACACTTCGACAGTTAGATGTCCAAAATGCGTTTTTGCATGGAGAGTTGAAAGAGACAGTTTACTTAAAACAGCCACAAGGCTTTGTTGATCCTCAGAAACCGGATCATGTTTGCTTGCTTCACAAATCCTTATATGGACTCAAGCATGCACCACATGCCTGGTTCAACCGACTAACCAGGGCTCTCCATTCTCTTGGGTTTAAAGGATCTAAAACCGATCCCTCTTTATTCATTTATTCCTCCCAGGGAACTCTCCTTTACATATTGGTTTATGTTGATGATATCATTCTCACCGGCAACAACCCTGGTGTGATTGATCGGATTATTGAAAGTTTGGGGCAGATATTTGCTATTCAGGACTTGGGTTTTCTATCCTATTTTCTGGGTGTTGAGGTTGTTCACAGAGGGTCTGGTATGATTCTCCCTCAAAAGAAATACATTCTCGAATTACTACTTAAGGCTGGCTTGTTGCAGGCGAAATCGGTTGCATCGCCGATTACCACTACTGTTACTTTGGCTCTTGGTGACAGTCCCTTGTTTGAGAATCCTGTTCGTTATCGCCAGATTGTCGGAGCACTACAGTATTTCACCATATCTCGGCCAGACATCACCTATGCAGTTAATAAAGTTTGTCAGTTCATGCACTCCCCAACTGAAAACCATTGGTCTGCTGTTAAGAGAATTTTACGGTATCTTCAGGGTACACCAAATTCTGGTCTCTTAATTCAACAAGCTTCGGGTACTACCCTTCATGCCTACACTGATGTTCATAATTCATCTCTGAATGCCTATTCGGATGCAGACTAGGCTGGTTGTCCCGATGACCGTCGATCCACCGGGTGATTTGCTATCTATCTTGGTTCTAATCTTATTTCATGGTCAGCTAGAAAACAACATACTGTCTCTAGGTCATCAACTGAAGCAGAATACAAAGCCTTAGCTGATACAGTTGCAGAGCTCACTTGGCTTGAAGCTCTTCTACGTGAACTACAGTTTCCTTTGACATCAGCTCCAGTCCTGTGGTGTGATAATTTGGGTGCCACATACTTATCTAAAAATCCAGTCTTTCATGCTTGCACGAAACATGTTGAGGTGGACTTCCACTTTGTCAGAGAAAAGGTTGCTGAAGGAAAACTCGTTGTGCAATTTATATCTACTCATGACCAGATTGCTGATATTTTTACCAAGCCCTTTTCGTCACAAAGATTTGCTGATTTAAGATCCAAGCTACGGGTCGTCACCCGGTCTTAGCTTGCGGGGGAGTATTAGACAGATAATAATATTGTTTAGTATTAGAGGGATACAAAGTGTAATTATAGAGGTTATATATACCTGATGTATTAGGGGTTAAACATACACAATAATACAATACAATTTCCTTGTTTATCTCGTTGGTCTCGTTCTCGTTCAATCTTTCTTCCTTAGGTGAGCCTTCGGTCTCCGGTCACCACTTTCGGTTTTCTTTCTTTCTTCGGGATGTCGATTTCATTCTTTCTTTCTAATCGACGCTCATACTTTCTTCTTTCTAGCCGATGCTTTCTCTTTCTTTCTTACTGCACTGGTCTATTTCTTTCTTTCTTGCAAGGACTTTCTTTTTTGCTAAGCGACGCCGGCTTCTTTTCTACTTTCTTCTTTCTTGTGGCGCCTCTTCTTCTTTCCTTTCTTTCGATATGACTTGCCTGCTTCTGCTTATTATTGCCGGTCACAAAATTGATCAACCCTGCTACTTTCTCACAGACCCACTTCTTCTGCTTCTTCCTCAACCCTACAGCCAAGGGCTGCTCCTTTACTCGATACCGACTCTCAAACCGGCCCTCTTTCTTTAACCTCCGCTCTTATACCAATTGTTGGTTCAGGCCCTTGTTAACACACAATATCACACACACTAAAACTCTTTCTATGTATTCAACTTCAAAGGAGTTACAAGGGTATTAAAACTCTATGTGTTACTGCCACTATTTATTGAAAACAAAACCAAAACACACATGCAAAATATGGCCACGTCCTCCTTCATTTCAGCAACAACGTCTAGCATTCACTTCCCACATACTCGGTCAACAGAGACCATTTCTTCAGCCCGATTAGACCCAATCTACTGCTGTCTCGAATCCATATCTTCGACCCGTATCCGCTTCATGACCCAACTTGACCCGACCATCAAGATTATACCCAACATAAACGCTGTTGTGAGTAAAGGCGTGAACAAACAACCGATTAAGGGGGTGATTGTTGGATTAGTCGGGGTCGTTCATACCGGGTCACGTGTACGAGTCATGCGGGTAATCAAGGCTTTAACGGGTCATGTGTAAAAGAAGTCAATGTTTGAACGAGTTTAAGGGATATGCATAGTTGTCAATAGCACTTGTAGCGGGCGCTATAGCGCGCTACATAGCGATTCGATTAGTCATCGCTATCTCCATTTCTCGAGTGAATAGCGACCCAATGGCGTTTTTTCTTTTTTTTTAATTATTTTTTAATTTTTTACTTGATTAATATAAATAGGGTTGCTAATAACCCTAATATATGAATATTTAGATGATTATTGATTATAATTGCTACAAATCCTACAATAGTTGAATATAAAATATTTCTAGCAGTGTATCGCTAAACGTGAAATAGCGCCCGCTATTTACCACTATTCGCTACGTAGCGTATAGGTGGCTTGTCGCTATTTACCGCTATTCGCTATTGACAACTATGAGGATATGAACGTTGGAGTTTGTTGCTAGAAAGGAGTACGTGGTTGAATATGCATGTTTTTTTTCATTTGTTTACTAGATAAATAGGAGTAGCAGTACCTAGTTTCAATTAACCCTTTTGTAATTCCTATTCAAGTTTAATACATGTAAGTCTGCTTTGTGAGTGTGTCTGTGTGTGTTTAACAAGGGGCCTGAAACAACAAACCTTACCAAATATTTGACCCATACCCTAGGTTATTGCACTATGCGCTCCGACGCGTATGGTCACAAAATCCGATACTAAAATATTAATTATACATAACAAGTTTTAAAATATATTATGTAATCATATTATCAAACAAAAACATCAATGTAATACTCTAACTATCAAACAAAAAACATATTATTAAACAGAAAACATCAATGAAACATTAAATTAAGAACTAATTACACGGATGGTCCCTGTGGTTTGGTCAAATTACGGTTTTCGTCCCTGGGATTCAAAAATTACAAGGATGGTCCAAAATAGTTTGATTTTGTTGCACCCATGGTCCCTGACATGGATGGGGGTTAACTTTTCCAGTTAAGTGACTGTAAAAAGACCAAAATGCCCCTCAATAAAAAAATAATAATAAAAACATAAAAAATTAAAATCATTATCCACCCCTTTTTATCTAAAACCCTAGACACCATGAACCACCACCACCACCACCATAATATCGGAACAATTGATTTTTGTTGTACATGGTTTCATTCTCATCTCCTAGATGTATTTTTAGGTTCAGAAACAATGTTTACAGATCTTTGCTACAAATCTACTACTTCAATGTTTTAGGTTCAGAAGCAAGTAAAGCAGTTATATATATATATACAAAGAGTTCAATTGCACAGATCTCCGGCCTTCCGCCTTTCATCCAGCCGATCTCCGGCCTCCACCTACATATAAAGAGTTCAATTGCACAGATCTCCGGGCCTCCCCTTCATCCAGCCGATCTCCGGCCTCCACCGCCGCAGCCACCATTGCACGCCCTTCATCTCTGACAGTTTCGACGACTCAACCAAATCTTGGCCGCCACATATCTCCAACTAAACAGGGGGTGGTGATTTAGGTTTGCGGCATCACAAGGTCGGGACGACTGCAACTTCTTTTTTACGCCTGCAACTCGAAACCAAGCACCCTCACCATCCATTAAACCCTAAAATTCGTCCTCTCCTCTTCGACCTTTCATTCGATGTTCACAAAAGAAGGCATCACAGGGCCGGGGCGACCACGAGGAAGGTCTGATCTGGACGGAATCACGCAAGGCTGGACAGGAGCCGATAGTTGTGGTGACGGTTCGTCCAAAGCTTATGTCTATCGCCGACATAACTCCGGCAGCAGCAGTGAGATGTGTGGCCGGCGAGGAAGACGGCGGCGACAGTGGTGTCAACCATGGTGGTGATGGTGGCAGCCATGGTGGTGATGGTGGCAGGTTCATGGTGTCTAGGGTTTTAGTTAAAAAGGTGTGGATAATGATTTTAATTTATTTATGTTTTTATTATTATTTTTTTATTGAAGGGCATTTTGGTCTTTTTACAGCCACTTAACTGGAAAAGTTAACCCCCATCCATGTCAGGGACCATGGGTGCAACAAAATCAAACTATTTTGGACCATCCTTGTAATTTTTGAATCCCAGGGACGAAAACCGTAATTTGACCAAACCACAGGTACCATCCGTGTAATTAGTTCTTAAATTAAACACATATTATCAACCATAAGACAGCAGGTCTAATACTCTAATTCAAACAGAAACCCATTTTTATTATCAAACTAGGTTAGAATCCCGTGTATTGGGTTGAATAAAAGTAATGTTAAATTCGTAGTAATAAGAAGTTTACGTTTTTAAAAACCTGTGTAATCCACCTGTTGAATAAAATCTAATGTAATCTATTAACACATACATTCGTCAAAAGAGAACATTGTAAATATAAAAATATATGATTAAAAGATTTTTATTTGAATCCTAGGTTGGTATAAAATTGTTTTCAGTTTGTAGAGTTCATAAAAGTATGATTGAACAAATTAATTGATAATAAAATAATTTTAAATAAAAAATGTGTAGATAAAAATTGAAACAAATAATTAATTTAGTTGCCTAAAATAGTGGAGTTGATTATTAATATGAGAAAAATGCGGAAAAATTAGAATGAGGAGACCTAGAATTGTGACAAATGTCCAACTAATTTACTTGTTTATTAAGTAATAAGATATAGATATCATTATTATTTAATAAGATACATTTGTATTTATTAGGAGAGAGAAGCGGGAAAACTAATGTGAGAAGGCATAAGGAAATGACAAGTGTCCCTCTCAAAACATTTATTTATTAGTATGTATAGATATGAAACGGCAGCATAAGATTGCTCTACCCTCCTTTGCCACTCCTGCTGCTGCAAAAGACCCCCTGCCATCTCCACACAAAAGCTTCCATGTGTTGTTTTGGTCTCTTCTTGCAAGAATACCTACAGGCTGCAAAAGATGATAAAGTAATTAATTATCAAAACTTACATATAAATATTTGAATCTTTCCAAAAATCATTTTTCAACAGTACCATACTTTCCATCCGACTTCATAACTATATATATTTAAACCACAAAATAATACATTTTCTAAAATCATATTTGACACATTATTTATATACAAATATAAACAGCAAAAAAAAAAGTTTCAGTGGGGCAACCCAACCTGACCCAGCCCGTTGTAACCTGTACTAATACCCATTTAAAACGCGTTGCCACCTCTAGAACAAACTGTATTTTACAACATACACTGTTTGCCGTATAAAAGTTTCAATGGGGTAACCAATTCTACCCGACCCGTTATAACCCATACTAAAAAACTACCAATTAAAAACCTGTTGCCCTCTAGTACAACCTGACCCGTTATAACTTATAATTCATGCTAAAAAACTCATAATATTGCAGGGGAAAAGCTTGGATCACTTGAGACTTCAATTGAGTGATATAGAATCTGCCACAGGTAAATTTTCTGAAACCTACTGCATTGGATCAGGTGGATACGGTATGGTGTACAAAGCAGAACTCGATTATCCTGATGGCATAAATTTGTTGGCCATTGAAGAGAAGAATAAAGGTGAATGGCCTAAGAAACATAGCACCGTAGCTATTAAACGCCTCTATAGTAGAGTAGACATGCAAGGAGAACAAGGGTTTGTTGCAGAAATTGAAACGCTTAGTAATTGTAAGCATCCTAATATTGTATCTCTTCTTGGCTTTTGTGACGAAGGACGTGAGCTAATTCTCGTTTACGAGTATGCTGCTAATCGAAGCCTTGATGATTATTTGGGAAACATTGATAACATGACTAATCTTATTTGGGCTAAACGTTTACAAATATGCCTTGATATTGCGCATGGATTACATTACCTTCACACTTATACAGATGACAAACCAATGATAGTGCACCGCGATATAAAGAGTGCAAATATTTTATTAGATGATAATTGGGTGGCGAAGATTGCTGACTTTGGGCTCTCTAAGTTACAAAGTGCAACTCAACAAGGTAGCACCGTTGTTACCAATAATATTGCTGGGACAGAAGTGTACTTAGATCCAGAATATCTGAAAACTGGTAAGTTGAAAAAGGAATCAGATATCTACTCTTTTGGAGTAGTTTTATTTGAAATCCTATGTGGGAGGTTGGCATATGATAAAATTTATAATGAGAAAGGGCTTCCGTCAATAGCTCGACAACACTTCAATGAGGGAACGTTGAACGAAATTGTAGATTCAAAATTAAAGGAAGCCGATGAAATCATTTCTATGATTGACGGAGGTGTCAATGACACATTTCCAAAATTAATGGAAGCTAATGAAATCATTTCTATGCTAAACGGAGGGGTCAATCAAGAATCTCTTGACACATTTTCAAAGATTGCGTACCAATGTTTGGCAGAAACTCAATCCGAGCGTCCAATAATGGAAGCCATCATCAGAGAACTTGAGAAAGCATTAAACTTTCAAGTAAGTAACTTCTTTTAAAATATAACTTTCTTTTTTCTTTTCTTATTCTTGATTCGTGGTAGTGAGTGGTTTGTTAATTAGTTAATTTACGATTTATGTTCACATTAGTTTGTAAAGCATAAAGCACAAACTGAAAATCTTATATGTTACAAAATTTCTGTAAAATATAATAAGTTCTTCAACATATTATTAATCTATTTATTACCATTTTCAAATTTATTCTCAATTTGCGGATTTTTATCATTGACTAAACATTGTATATAAAATATACTAGGGGATTTACCCGCCTCGCGTTGCGGCGGCGTCGAAACGTACAGCAACTCGAACCGCCCTGCGTTGCGGCGTATTCGAAACGTACAGTAACTCGAACCGCCCCGCGTTGCGGCGGATTCGAAACGTACAGTAACTCGAACCACCCCGTGTCACGGCGGCGTCGAAAAGTAAACTAACTCTACCGCCTCGCGTTGCGACGACGTCAAAACGTATAGTAACTCGAACCACCCCGCGTTACGGCGTACAGTTTATTAGTTACAAAATGTACACTACTAGCCCCTCTACTAATTACAAATACATTCTTGACACTAAACTTAGCTTTAATAATTACAATTTTGACCCATTAACTTTTATCCAAACTTGTATTCAACAATTAAGGCCAACAATATGTATGGAAAATGAGAGATATGGTATGCAATGGAAAATCACATGTTTCCTTTCAGAATGTCCCAAAATGTGCATGAACATAAAGAGGAGTAGAGGATATACACATTATAGATGAACATTTGTATATTTGTTAATATCCATGATATCCTCGACAGTGGTTGTCTCATTCATATGGTTAAATTAGAATGTTTGATTGTTAAACACAATGTTCTTATCAATATACATATTTTTTTTTCTTTTTAAATTGTTCAATGTGGTATCATGTTTACACTTCAATTTACCTGCAGAAAATGGCCATGAATTAGTTACAAATTTGGTTTTTTTAATTGCTATGATTCACAGATAAACAAGGGCCACCTCCATATATCACTTAAAGCCATAAAACTAGGCACACAAAACTTCAGTGATTGCAATTGCATTGGAGAAGGAAGATTTTGGAAGCTTTATGAAGGAGAACTTGCACATGCTGAAGGGCGTACCATCTTTGCAAAACGGTGGGATAGCAAGTCTCCTCAAGGATATTTTCAGTTTTTGACAGAGTATCAAATTCTTCTCAAGTATAAGCACAAGAACATCATTGATCTTGTTGGCTATTGCAACGAAATGAATGAAAAAATCATTGTTTATGAGGATGCGTCTAAAGGAAGACTAGATAAACATTTTGCCGATCCTAGTCTTACATGGACGAAACGCCTCAAGATATGCATTGGTGTTGCAAATGGATTGAACTTTCTTCATAACGGTGGTGTAGAGCAACTGGATGGCGTGATACATAGAGACATTAAAAGTGGTAGCATTCTACTTGATGGTGATTGGAATGCTAAAATTTCTAATTTGGAGGTGTCCCGCGCGAAATGGGTACATGTTAGAGCTGAACATGCCGATGATAGTGCTTGTGACTCATTGGGATACATTGACCCATCATACCAAAGTGTGGGTTACTTAACAAGATACTCGGATGTATACTCATTTGGTGTGATTTTATTAGAGATGTTGTGTGGGAGATTGGCATGGGCAGATGGATGTGAGGATCATTCTCAATCATTAGGCCCTTTAGCTCTAAGACACTACAATGAAAAAGGAAACCTTGATGAGATGATGTTTGACGGTATAAAGGAACAAATTGTGCCACGATCGTTGACTAGATATAAGCGACTTGTCATTCGATGTTTACGTTATAGAAACAATAAGCTGCCTTCGGCAAACTGGCAAATCGTCTTAAAAAGGCATTGGAATTCCAGGTACGTCTTCATACTTTTATGTGAGTTAGCTTCCTGCTTTCAATACATTAATAACATGCAGCAAAACATTAATATGTATTAACTCAAAACATATCAAGCAATAAATGGAAAAGAAAAAAATGTTAATTGTCCAATCTTAAAAAGATATTAAACAATTAACAAATGTGAAATAGTATTTCTTAACAGATAAACATAAAAACACATTTTTTGTATATTTATATTTTGCTTTGCAAAGTTAAAAAAGGTTCACATATCAAAATGAAAATGAATTTGTATATTATTTGTTCAGTTTTAATGGCAAAGTGGTAGCTAACTCTTAATTTCTCATGTTTCATTTCATTTGAACTTTCTATGTGAATTATTCTTTAATTCAAAATTTAGTGTTCTTTGGTTTATATCATTTTTTTTGTGTAACAGTGGTTTTGGCTCGGGAGAAACGGGGAAAGAAACGAAATGATATCAGCAAAAAGGTTTTCATATAAAAACCATTTGTTACGTAAATGGCGATCTATTCCTGAATCAAGGTACTTACATTCCTCTCTTTCCATTTGTGTGAATGATAACATATTTTGCAGTTTTATCTAAGAGAAATGATTAACATGCCTAATCCATTCAATGCTTGATGAAGCAGGTTTCCGAAAGTAGCAGAGATGCTTAATATTTCAAATTTGAATATACAAATCAAGATAAGAACTCAATTTTTATCTCCAAGTGTCAACTACAAAGTCCATCTCATCTTTAGATTTCGTGGTCCAAGAAACTCTCAAGCTAAACGGATGTATGTGAACCTAAAGTACAAAATGGAGAACGAAAGCTTGCATTCATATTTCGCAACAAGGGGAGAAGATGGGTGGATGATGATTGAATTGTTTCAATTCTTGAATCACAAGAAAGATACAGATTTTGAGGTTGTACTAGAAAGCTTTTCACAATGCTATTGTGGAAGTGATTCCATCTACATTGAAGGCATTCAATTTGAAGCACTTGACAATGCAAGTTTGAAAAATACTCTTAATTTGGCTCCCATTCTTTGAAGGAAAACATTTTCATGTCTATATCAATTACAAATAAAATGTTCTTATCATTTTTATGCAGGCGGAACATGAAGAAATCCAAAAGTTGAAGGATGTCCAACAAGTCTTGAAATCAAAATCGAAGGCAGATAAGGTGAAAACACCCATTCTTTTCTGAGAAGAATTAAAATATCCGTTCTTGTGTTGATTACAAATTGTTAATCCTTTGATCAAACAGTTCCGGTTCTCTCCAAGTAATATGAAGGTAAAGAAAGATCATATGACTTGGTACTCGTTAAGTCGAATAAAGAGAAAGAAAGATGAGATGCTTTCTGCAACTAATGTTGTGTACAACTCTTCAAGTGTGGCAATCCTATCCAGGTTTGTTTTTTGAACTAACTTCATGATACTAGATTTCATAGTTTTAAACCTGTTCTTGTTTATTACCTAATACAACGCTAAGAGAATGGATTCACTTAAATCACTTGCCACATCACCATCTTTAGTTCATACAAATATAGATTAACTAACATATGTATTTTCGATAATCCATTTATTTTATTATATATCAGTAACACTAAAGCTTTAATAAAAGTTTATAAAAAAGCTAAAAGGTTCAAAGTTTTATAGAATTTTGTTAAGGGCTAAATTGTTTAAAGTTTTATATAGCTATTAGCTAAGAGGGTAAATGTTTTATAGAAGTTTAAAAGGCTGAAATGGTTAAGAGTTCTATAAAATTTCATAAAAACTAGCCATAAAGGGACATCATGGTGGTTAAGTGGGTGTTTCACAACAAAAAGATTAGGGTTAAAATCATGCTCGGTGTAGGTTGTGGTGTATCTATCTTAGGAATTGTTGTTCAAAATTTTTTTTTTCATAAAAACTAACTGGTCAAAGTCCTATGAAAATGCATAAAAATCTTTTCAATTTCTAATTACCCCCATTAGGGTGACAAGGCTACTCCATGTGCTCTAAGTATATGTTAGTTGGTGGATTGCAAAAGTTTTATATCTCGAGTGTATCTTTAAGAAGTATGTGATTATATGATATGTCTTACATGCAGATTTAGTGGGGCGATTGAATTTTTACCACGACAAGTATTGCGCATCAAGTGCAAGATTAAAAGTCAAATGTTATCACCAAATACCGGAAACGCGTGCTATCTTGTCTTCAAGCTGTCAGAGAAGTTTTGTGGGTTGCATGGTCCGGTGATAGTACGAGATCTGCTCCCCCGGAGAAGCAAAGAGAGGGGAATTCTTTATTTTAGATATCCAAATCCTTGGAACATACACAATACAGATTGGGTTCCAAAAAAGAGGAAAGATGGATGGATGGAAGTTATTGTGTGGAAATTCAACTCAAATTACGAGCTTAAAAATGATCATCTTTTTGTTAATTTGAAACTCGTAACATATGAAGGAACTATGTCGGGCCTTATTGTACGTGGAATCAAGTTACGTCCAATCTAAGTTCGTCCCAAGACAATACTAGATGAAATACATCTTATGTCCAATCTCACACGTTAAACAAAGGAGCCATTGGAAGCCTAAGCGTGACTTCATTGATGATGAGAAGGATCTTCATTTCAAAATGATGATAATAAACAACATCATAATGATGAATTTGATACCAAAGAATACAAAAGCATCAACAATAGGGCATGAGGTGACAAGATATGCTAGGATGTTGGAGAGTTGTGGAGTCAAAGCTACATATGCTAGAAAGGATGAGGATGTAGAAGGTCGTGGCATTGACGACGAGCAAGTTGTATGGTTTCGAGTAACAAGTTGCCTTTGTGCTTGTAGAACGCGCCCTTATGGACATAGAAAATTTGTGAATTTACGAGTTTATCACACGATATGTAACTAAGTTTCATGTTTTTCTAGTTAACATGGTTTTTTTTTTCTAGATGCATAGATGTCTTTGTTCAAATTTTTTTTTTCATAAAAGCTAATTGGTCAAAGTCCTATGAAAATGCATAAAAACAATAAAATGGTTAAAGGATTTACAACTAAACAAAATTTAAAGATTTTATTAGTTTTGAGTAAAAATAGAAAAAGGATTTTTTTTATTATAAATTTATAATAGAGCATAAAAGCAGATGGAGGCCACCATTTTTCTCAATAATACATTTGATGGTTTTCTCCTATATACACCCTTGTGATGTATATTCTTCTCTTAATGTATGAATAATAAATCTTTTCAGTTTCTAATTACACCCGTTAGGCCCTATGTTGTCAAAAGCTCTTCGGGCGTGCCCCTAGGCCCTCAGGCGAGGCGCAGGAAAAGCGCATTACTGCAACCTAGGCCCTCCGGAGACCTTCGAGCAAGATTCCAGCTAGATTCCGGTCGCATTCCAGTGAGATTCCAGCCAAATCCTTAAAATTCTACAAATTCCAGGCAAATTGGTCTTAACAATCCAAAAATGGCCCACAACTAGCCTAAACAGGCCCTAAACAAGCCTTAAACATGTCTAAAAGCCCAAAAGTGGTATATTTGTGCTATGCGCCTTGCTTATCTCGGGCCCTCGCTTTTTAAGCGCCTTACGCCTAGGCCTAAGGCTCACCCGTTGGGCCTTGAGTGCGCCTTGCACCTTTGACAACTATGGTTAGGCCACACAAGCCTACTCCATGTGCTTTAAGTATACGTTAGTTGATCGATTGCTAAAGTTTTACATCTCGAGCGTATCTTTAAGAAGTATGTGATTATATGATATGTCATACATGCAGATTCAGTGGGGCGATTGAGTTTCTACCACAAGTAGTATTGCGCATCCAGTGCAAGATTAAAAGTCAAATGTTGTCACCAAATACTGGAAACGCGTGCTATCTTGTGTTCAAGCTTTCAGAGAAGTTTTGTGGGTTGCATGGTCCGGTGATAGTACGAGATCTGCTCCAAAGGAGAAGCAAAGAGAGGGGAATTCTTTATTTTAGATATCCAAACCCTTGGAATATACATAATTCTGATTGGGTTTCAAAAAAGAGGAAAGATGGATGGATGGAGGTTATTGTGTGGAAATTCAACTCAAATTACGAGCTTAAAAATGATCATTTTTTTGTTAATTTGAAACTTGTAACATATGAAGGAACTATGTCGGGCCTTATTGTACGTGGAATCAAGTTACGTCCAATCTACGTTCGTCCCAAGACAATACTAGATGAAATACATCTTATGTCGAACCTCACACGTTAAACAAAGGAGCCATCGGAAGCCTAAGCGTGACTTCATTGATGATGAGAAGGATCTTTATTTCAAAATGATGATAATAAACATCATAATGATGAATTTGATACCAAAGAGTACAAAAGCATCAACAATAGGGCATGAGGTGACAAGATATGCTAGGATGTTGGGAGAGTTGTGGAGTCAAAGCTACATATGCTAGAAAGGATGAGGATGTAGAAGGTCGTGGCATTGACCACGAGCAAGTTGTATGGTTTCGAGTTATAACAAGTTGCCTTTGTGCTTGTAGAATGCGCCTTTATGGACATGGAAAATTTGTGAATTTACGAGTTTATCACACAATATGTAACTAAGTTTCATGTTTTTCTAGTTAACATGTTTTTTTTTTCTAGATGCATAGATGTCTTTGTAAATAACATTCCATACAATATGTAAATTTGACTTATCACATCACAGACTTTGTGTAATTTGTAGTCTCAACTAGTTTTAATTTGAACAAAGTAACTTTTTACCTAAGTTTTACAACTCTAATTATAAAAATTTTGATTTTAAATATTTTATAAGTTTTGAGAAAAAAATTTAATAATACTTATTATTGATACTTTCATGTTGCTTACTACTAAGGGTGAATGGGGCGCCCTCGGGTAAGGGCTTGCGGGTTCACGGGTTAATCGGGTACGCCGCCGTCGACGTGTCGGGTAAGCATCCGGGTTAGCTTTTGCAGGTATATGTACCCGAGTCTCTTTGTTGAATTCGAACGTTGTCAAACGGCTTTATAACCTTTGGGATGATTAAAAAAACTTTTTTATGTTTATAAACACCATACAAACACAATACATTTTTTACATCCAAAACCTTTAATCCTTCTACTATATTTCTACCCAAAAAATACTTTTTTTATAGGATAATATCATATATATATATATATATGAAATTGCCCCTTTTTTTATTCATGAATTCCAAAAAATCAAAGGCCGGTTCTAGCCAAGATGTGACGAAGAAAAAATGAGGTTGCAGATCTGAGTCGACGGCGTTGAGCCACATTACGACAGAGATTAGACGAATCAGGAGCAGAGTTTGAGTCGGCGGTGGCATCGATGTTTGCTCCGGTGATTAGATTTACTGGGTGTGCGATATCAAAAGGAGGATCGAAGCTTACTGTGATGTAGATGATGATGATGATGATGAAGAGATTTCAACCAATCTAACTGGATTACAGATCTCAATCTCTCTCATTGGATTTTGGTTTTGGCAGTTGAGAGAATCAAGATTTTCAACACAAAACCGTGTATGAAACTATGTTAAATATGGTTTGCAGATTTCATCATTTAGTGTTGTTGTGGGTCAACGGGGCTTCAGCAAACAACCCGGAGAAGATGAAGCGGTGGCAGTTTCTAGCCGGAGAAGACGACTAGTGGAGGGGGAATGGTATGGCGTTTTTTTTTTAATAAAAAAATGATTGTGGTCCCACCGGGTGGGTTTATTATATTTTAGAGTAAAATTTGTTTTTAACCCCAGTGTTTGGCATGTTTGGCATCTTGAACCATTTTAGTTTAAAAATGAATTTAATATAAAAGATTTTTTTTAAACTAAAAGAGTTAAACAGACCAAAATACAGGGGTCAAAATCAAAATTTATTTTATATTTTAAAATAAAGTGAAAAGTTGGTAACGTGAATTACTCGGTATGAATCATGAAAAAAATATAATAGATTAATATCTTATATGTCAAGAAATTATTATTAGATTTTAAAGGGTCACAATTACGAGATAACTTAAGTTTATTAAATTTTATGAAAAAAATGTCAATATAAATCTTATGTTCATTATTGATTTAAAAAAAATTATAAGAAATATTTTGTTTTATATGTTGATATTAATCAAATATTAAATAATGATTAAATATAATATTATTATGATATTGAATTATAAGAAATAATTTAGTTGCCTAACATAAATGCTAGAATGGTTTAAGCAATAAAATATAAATAGAGGGGCTCTAGAATTATGTCACTTGACCCGTAGGATTTTTATTTATCAAATACTATAAATAATTATAATAGATTACGTGTGTGTGTTCGGCATATGCAATTGTTCCAACATAAATAATACATTTATACAATAACAACTTATGATATTTCAAATTGTTTTTTTAGAACGTATAATATTTCAAAAATAATAAAAAATTAACACATTTAAATCTTATGAATAAGTTAAATTTAATTATAAATAGTGCATTTAAAGAAAGGAAGTTATTGATTAACCAAAGGTTATCATACATTTAATATTTAAAATTTAAAATAATAAGAAATAGGGAAACATTTAAATGATATTTAATTAATTTAAGAGTTAAAAAATAAAATAAAATAGATAATTGAAAAATGTTTAGACAAGAAAACAAATATCTAGAGGCTCTATAATAATACGTGACATCTCAAAAGTCTTTATTTATTATAATTGATAGATAAATTGATATTGTTTTTTTGTTCTCATTTTTAACATAATGGAATTTTATCATTTTACACTAATTTAAAATTTTTTTTAACTTCGGTTAGCGTCAAGGTCAACCACTGTTACCCGCTTGTATACATTAGAGAGTATAATTGTAAGTTTACAATGGTGAGGACTAATACGCAATGTAGCCAAATCACAATGGGGTGTTTAAAGTCGGATATCCGTATTTTCGGATATCCAAAAATTTCCGATAGTACATTTCACTATCCGAATCCGTATCCGAAATTAAAGTCGGATATCCGTATTTTCGGATATCCGAAAATTTCCGATAGTTCATTTCACTATCCGAATCCGTATCCGAAATTTCGGATACGGATTCGGATAGTGAAAACAGATATCCGAAATTCTAAAAAAATTTAAAAAAATGTGTTCCTTCCCTGTGTACACTGAACAATTAACACCATTACCATAAGATTTCTTACATGAAACAAATCAAAACTGATATGTACTTAAATTTCAAAAAAAAAAGATGCAAGCAATTTTTTGCACATCGTCATATGAAAAGGAGCATATTCACCCCATAT
The DNA here is from genome assembly GCA_023525975.1 of Smallanthus sonchifolius. NCBI lineage: Eukaryota > Viridiplantae > Streptophyta > Magnoliopsida > Asterales > Asteraceae > Smallanthus > Smallanthus sonchifolius. Next base: position 51,691,189 of record CM042046.1, on the reverse strand, counting down.
GTTTTTACCAACCTTTAATACATCCATTATATACCCATGAGTCCATGACCTAGTCTACGAGGGTGTTTGAGAGTGTGGTGAGAAAGTGCTTATTGGCTTTTTTAAAAAGCCGATAAGTAAAAAAATTAGCATTTTTGTCTGAAAAGCTAATAAGTCAATAAGTCATTCTCAAAAGCCAAGAAATCTTGACTTTTGAAAATGACTTATTCACTTTTTGAAAAACCCAATAAGTCAATAAGCACTTTCCAAAAGCACTCCCAAACACCCCCTAAATATCTAGGGAAAACAACATTTGCAGATCAACCGTGAAGAAATCAATGAACCAATTTGTTGGTGAATCAAACTGAACAATCACAAAGTAAATAGAATGTAACGATCTTTAACCAACATTGATTCATTGGTCCCACATGGATGGGAGCATCTCTTGTGGTTGCTGCGGATCTGAATATCCAAGGCGGTGCGATCGACAGGGATGGAGCACCGCAAACAACCCCCAAAATCGTGGTGGGTTTATGAGCTCGAGTAAATTTCGTACGAAGAATGGGACAACAACAAATAATCCATGTCAATCTCGAGGTTGTGAAGATGGCGACGACGAGGGTTGAGGGATCGCTCGAAACTACGAAGTTGAAGTAGTCGTCAGGGAGGCGGAAAAGTGTTGAGATTTCTAGGGTTAAGAATGAGGATATTATATATTTAATATAATTAATAAAAAATAATTTAATATTTTCGGATATCGGATATCCGAAATATCAGAAAATTTTCAATATTAATATCCGAATCCGAAAATTCAAAATTTCGGATAATTCGGATTCAGATTTTTTTGCACACCGATAGATTATTCATGTAATTAACTCTAATTTTTAATTTTGATGAATTTTATTGTAAATCAACTATATATTTCATTTTCATTAACCTTCGATATGTGGATACATATCTATACTTCTATATCTATACTATATAATAAATAAAGGTTTTTGATGTCACGTGCCACATCCATATTTATTCTAATAATTTTTTTTCGTCTGTCTCTATTATTAAATACATATTTATCTTTTAATAACAATATATTTTAAAAAAACTACAAATCTTTATATTAATAAATCTCCTCACATATTTAATAAGTGTATGTGCTAACAAATTATATTGTATTCCACGGGTTTATTCAACCCGTGTAAAACACGAGTTTCTAAAAAATAATTTTATTATTACTTAATATATAATATTATATTTATTCAGTGCGTGTAATACACGAGATTTTATCCCAGTATATCTATACTATATAATAAATAAAGGTTTAGTGGAACACTTGTCACTCTCATATTCACCCTCAACATTTTTTTTCCGCCTATCTCTCTCATATTAATTATACAAATTTATTTAATGTTTTATTTATTTATTTGTTTCTCGTCTCTCTCTTCTATTAAATAATAATGATTTTTATAATTATTTTTATAAAACGATTTTTATTTAAAAGAAATATGTTCGTTCATAAAATATTTTTCATAAAATGAATATTTTTTTATTTTTGAAAACAACTGGTTTACAACAAATTATATTTATTCAACTCATGTAGTACATGGGTTTCAACCTTGTGTGTGTGTATATATATCTTTTATCTCTAATAAAATAATACATTTGGATGACACTTGTCATCATTTGATGTATCCTCACATAGTTTTCCTCCTAAAACTACTAAGATATCACTAACATATTAATTGTTACATATAAATATAATTAAATAACTAACAATCTAAATATTTAGATTTTTAATTACTTAATTCTATTTATATGTAATATTTAATAGCAATCATTAGTAATCTTTTTTTTCTTTACATATTTTAGTTATGTATGTAACTACACTTTAAATATCTAATAAACAAAATAGAAAAAATAGACGATGGACCTAAAATTCAATCTAATGTATATAAAATTTCTCAAATATTTTAATAAACTTCTTTACCTTTATAATTATTTATATATAGAAGATGTATTAAGAGAAATCCCTATATATTCATATACAACCAATTTTAGGTACACTAGTATGATAACCGAATAGATACTTATATTTGTTATTTTACCCCTATTAATGTTTTTATTGCACTACGTATAAAAATTATATTGAAACGCCCTACTTTTACAACATTAATTTATCAGAGTTTTATATCGAAAAACGGTCCCAGATTTTCAAAACCTTGTCACTAAAGTGACACATGCATATTTTATTATAAATATTGTTTTACATAAAATATTACATCATGTTACTTAGGGATTCTTCAACTCCGATCAGCCACGTCCTCAGGAAGTCTCATTCCACGTGCTCTTAACCTGTAGTGTTTGGAAAACGTTTTTGGATTAGCTTACGCTAAGTAAGTACACTGCATCGTTCCCTTTAGGTTCTTATTGTTCAAGTTTTCTAGGGCTCTCGAGCCCACGTGACCAATTGTCACACCCCGACCGATGGCGGAATCATCGAGGCGGACAATGTGATGATTGTTCAAAAGCACATGATAACTAAATGTTGCATAATTCATTCATTTAATTTAAAGACAACAAGTTCCAAATACAATACATTTCAAATAACCTAGTCTAGTTCAAAACATTAATTTATTTAACTAGGTCCATAGTTCCTAAGTGGAGAGATCTTCGGCAAGCAGTCACATATCCAAACCTGAAACATTATTTAAATCAAGTGTCAACTAAAAAGTTGGTGAGTACATAGGTTTAGTATTTCCTGTAAATAGTAGTTGTAAATCGTTTTGCAACTCATTGTTTATCTTGTTAAACATAGCATATGATGTAACATTTATTTAAATCACAATTCAAACCGAGTTTGACGCGCTTGAACAGAGCACAACAGCTAAGTCCGGTATGCTTGAATATAGTTACCCACTATATCCGGTATGATTGAATATAACACGCGGTTATATCCGAGTATGCAGTAATAAACACCCTAACCGGGTGGGCTGGTCAGGCACAATAGATCTATCAATATTACAGTTGGTTGTCTTGTGTTTAAATGTATGTACATCCAAAGAATAAGCATATAGTCTCATGTATAACACGTATAAACAGTGTGAGTAGCATGTATAATGTTTCACCCCAAAACTTATAAAAATGTGAAATAGGGGCTATGTAACTCACCTTGCAAGCGGGTATTTTCCACGCGCGTAGGTGATAAGTATGCGGAAGCCTAAGCACGTTGATACCCTATGTAGACAAATGGGTATTATTGTATGCGTATAGGTGTGTATTTGTATTTAAATGTATATAGGCTCTAATATAATTTTCTTTAATATTTATTTGTATAAAGTATAGAAATAGAATGATAATGGGTTTTTTTATAAAACTTTAACTTATAAGGATATATATATATATATTGTTTTAAACAAGTATTATTATATTCAATGTATTTATATAATAATAACAAAAGAAAAGTCTTTATTTATTTAAACAAGTTCATAAAATAAAAAAAATATAATGCTAGGTTCATATAAAAATAATGAGACATTTTATATATTATATGTATTTTAATAAGTTTATAAAATGTTACAAGATTTATAAAAAGATATAGAACATTTTATATTTAAAAATGTAATTAAGTGAGTTTATAAAGATATTTCAAGATTTATATAAATATGGACATTTTATATCTAAAAATGTAATTAAGTAAGTTTATAAAAATATTACAAGATTTATAAAAATATAGGATATTTTATGTCTAAAAATGTAATTAATTAAGTTTATATAAATATTGTAAGATTTATAAAAGTATGTGATATTTTATATATATTATAATGTATTTTAATAAGTTTATATATATATAAAATAAATGGGATGGTTTATAAAAATATAGTTTAAATTGATTTTAAAATAAACGAACGAGTAAACCGACTCGTTTTAGTATTTATTGCATAAAAAGAGTATTATGATAATTAAATAAAATAAATAAATGAAAACAGAATTAAAAATAAATAAAAAAAAATTTGGCCGTAGGCTAACCGGGATCGAACCCGCGACCTTTGACACAAACCCACACACGCATAACCAGCCGGGCTACTGCCCATCGCTGGTTATGTGTGTGTCATTTAATTGATATACACAAACGCGACCCTGGTCGCTGGTCCTCGGCAACCGGCAAACCGTGTCCGAGGACATTGGTTTGCCCGGTAATCAACGGTTTATTGCCGTGATTTCGATTTGGGGAGGTTACCTGATGATAACAGAAGGTACAGGAATCGAATCGAGGCTCGAACCCAGTCGCGAAGGGCTTGGTCGGCAGAGACTTTTGAATCGAAATGTCCAAAACGGGAATCAGACTTCGGGGTGGAATCAGGCCTTGATATCCTGGTCCAAGCTTCACTCAGAGTCGACGAATGCAATGGTGCCTTCAATTTGGGGTGAGAGTGGGTGTAAGAGGGGCATCGAGTTCGAACAGGTTCGTTAATGGCTATTTATAGTCGAGCCTAAACCTGATAATAAGGCAAGCAATTGAGCATGCCTGAACATTCGTCTGGACGAGACGAAGCTAACCAGACCATCGACAGGCGTGGAGGTGGCCTGTCGGGCCTGAATTCGGGCGTGGGTTCTCGGCCACCAACAGGATCAGACAATCCGTGTGATGGGGAGACCAATTGGTCGAGGGGTCTAGTTCGCGTGGGGGAGACGAAGTCGGGGAAACTTTTGTCGGGCGTTGAGGTGCAGGGAACAGCCCTGTCGGGGTGTTCGCCGGAGAAAGCTTCGGACCGCCGGACCAAGGTTGGGGGTGACCGGAAACGCGAATAGGAAAATGGCAGGTTTAGTCCCTGTGGTTTGATTTAATTCGAAACAACCCTTAAAATAATTACGGATGGATCCTTGTGGTTTCATTTGTCCAGAAATAGTCCCTCAAACGATTTTAGTTTTAAAACCTTCTAGTTTAGTTAATTACAAAACGAACCCTAAACTTTTTATTAAATAAATTAATTTAATTTCTTTTAAATCAATTTACTTTAACATTATATTTTAAATGTTTTTATAAACTTACTTATTATTATTATTATAAATAATTTTTATAAGGTTATTCATCTTATTCAAATGGGTTATTTTATTAAATATGTAACTTCTTTTTTTTTTTTTTTTACTTAGATTTTTATATAAAATTTTATATTAGTTTTAAAATTTATAAATTTCTAATTAGTTTAAATCCATAAAATAAGATACCTATTTGTATAAAACCAAATAAAACTTAAGCATATAGAATTTTATAAAACTTATGTTTTTATTTAAAATCAATCATTTTGAATGGTTAATAAAATTGAAAACCATTGATTTATTTATATAAATTATCTAATTTGATAACATGATTTATATAGTTTATAATCTTCAAATATATATATATATTTTTTTTTAAATTAAAAATATCTAAATTGAAATTTGCCAATACACCGATTTGTATAAATTTGATTAAATATACGTGTATATGTTTTGAAATAAAATGTTAATATTTACACGATAAATTTCGCAACGAAAATCTTTGAAATGTCACAGTCTCCCCAAGTTGAAGGAATTTCGTCCCGAAATTCGATTAGCGAAGGTTATGGGAACGGGAAAAGGGGTGCCAATAGACTTAGAATGGAATTACTTCACAAGAGAAAGATTCAGCGGGGAAATATCGTATGATAACGGATGACGATGCTAATTCGAGTCGAGTTGTCAATTAGTTGATCTAATAGTATAATGAGATTTATGCATACAATTGTTCGTACAATGCATGAATGTAAACTACTAGAACCCAGATTTAACAATATTGGTGCCAATCACTTTGTGACATGGCATTTTCCTTTAAAACTCCACCCCACGGGTGTTCATATTTTCAAATTTTGCAAAAACATTTTCTAAAACCGGTCCTCCTCTTAGTACTTATGCACGGTTTATACTCGTTATATCAAGTGGGTTTATGTATAGGGTGTACCAGCGGCTAACCCACCACCCCTTTGATATACCGGGGATTCCCCGCGCATAATTACTAGGATTTGGAACTTCAACAATTTAGGTAAACTTTAACAGAGCTAGCAAGTTGTATGACCGAGTTTAAACCTAATAGGTTTGTCTCACAAAAGTATAGGAATGAGATGAATGGTGATAGCATAGCTGTTATATGCAATTACGGGTTATAAAACTCATAGCAATGGATTTCCCATCCGCTATTTCCATGATATACGAGTTATCAAGATTGATTGATGGTTTAGCAAACAGTTGGTTAAAAGCAAGAGACACAATTTTTCTATTGGCATGAATATTGAATAAATCGGATGTATAAAAATAGTGTACAAAGGAACGTACCGTTAACAGTGTCGTCATTGGCCGGAGTCTCGTTAGCATTTATATTAAAGGCTCGTCCACGAGGACCACCTTGATTTTGAAGTCTTGGACATTGGTTCCGAAAGTGGTTTGGGTCTCCACATTCGTAACAGGCCCGTCCATAGGTGACAGTGAGAGGCATTGAATGATTGCCTTGAGTAGCTTGATTAACGATAGTGCGAGCACGGCAAGTAGTAACAACGTGCCCATAGCGTCCACACTTTGAGCATAGACGGCATGCAGCATGCGGGGCATGGTGATACTTGCAAGTAGGGCATTGGGGAAATGAACCTACATAGTTTCTCGGAATTTGACCCGTAGGAGTAACTTGGGTCATAGGTATGGCAGGAATGATGGCCGCAAAGTTTTGGGCCTTGCGCTTCCTATCATGATGGGAAGATTTGAGCTCTTCGTTTTTGTCGGACACAGAAGTAGCAGCTTTGTCGACCACCTTCTTGGTACTCTTCCTAGATAAGGTACCCGCTTTGACGTGATTGTCAGTCAATACAGCAGATAAACGGATAGCGTCCCCGAGAGTGGAGGGATCACTTCCCGATACGGTGTCTTGGATTGGCATAGGCAGTCCACCTATGTATTTCTCAATTCTCCGTGCTAAGGGAGTAACCATGTGGGGCACGAGCAGACTTAGTTCTTGAAAACGAGTGGTGTAAGCCAAATTTTCTCCGCTATCTTGGGTGAGATCCCAAAACTCAGCTTCGAGCTTCCTCATTTCGTTGCGAGGACAGAACTCGTCAGTCATAAGTCGTCTCATTTCGTCCCAAGACAAGGACATAGCAGATTCGTTGCCTCGAGTACGCTTCCCACCGTTCCACCAGGTGAGTGCTCGTTTTTGGAAGACGCTGGCAGCATAACGGACTTTGAGGACGTCGGGACAACCGCTGTTTAGGAAAGTACTCTCCATACTTTCAAACCATTGAAGAAGGCTAGTAGCACCTTCCGTCCCGAAGAATTTGGTGGGGTTGCAAGAATTGAAATGCTTGAATGTGCAGTATGGTGGGTTTGCACCCTTCCCTTGCGTATTAGACCCATTACCATTGTTGTTAGCTTGGATCATTTGGCCTACTAGTTGAGTAAGTAGTGCAGCAAGGTCAACGTTGGAGTTGCTAGAGTTAGCATGTCGAGGAGGCATTCTAACACCATAAGAAAAGACAATGATATTTTAGATAAGATGGATATATATGAGTTATAGCGGGAAATAATGTAAGCAGAAAAACGGGATTCATCATGACGCGTGCCAGTGCATGTGTATTTATTCTAGGTTGATGGGGGAAACTAAGTCATCTATTCCGGATAGAACATGATGTTATAGGTCATTATTCGCGTAATAGGAATTGCCGGGACTTGCATGCACTACAAATTGTTATTACGTGTGCACCCGTAATAATGATTTGTTTTGCATGTTCGTCTAGTTTTTCCTATTTTGCTATAATGTCCCCAGATTTTGAGTTTAAGTTCGGATTGTATCCTTGCGAATACATTGACTTATCAACGTTAAATAATTCCTCAAAACTTTCAAAGAGACATGCTTTAGCCTATAGGTAAACACTCACGTCAGGAATTCCCAGGAAAGCATACGGGTCCGTTTATTTGGATTTATACGAAATGCTTTCCTAGACAGAAAACCCAATGTACAGGTGTCACCCTTCCAGATTGCACGTGTCCTTTACTGGTTTCAAGAAATTAAGTCGTTGACGAGATTTTAAGATTTTAGTAGAATTGAGAGTTTATGTGTATAAAATGTGTAGAAATGTTGCAATTTATATGGATGAGGAGAGAGTATGGACAAGGATTTGTAGTGTATTTGTTTGCATAAGTGTGTTGATCAAATGTGTATGTAAAGTATGTATCATGTATCAAAGTCTTGTATGTATGTGTATAAGTCTCATGTACCAAACTTGGGAAAATTCAAATAATACCTAACTACAAATAATTCACATAGCAATTAATCATTTAGCACATAACACATAAAAGGGAGTCCTAGGGTTATAGTCTAGGTCATTGTGTCTAATAACCTAATTCCCTATAACCATGGCTCTGATACCAATCTGTCACACCCCGACCGATGGCGGAATCATCGAGGCGGACAATGTGATGATTGTTCAAAAGCACATGATAACTAAAGGTTGCATAATTCATTCATTTAATTTAAAGACAACAAGTTCCAAATACAATACATTTCAAATAACCTAGTCTAGTTCAAAACATTAATTTATTTAACTAGGTCCATAGTTCCTAAGTGGAGAGATCTTCGGCAAGCAGTCACATATCCAAACCTGAAACATTATTTAAATCAAGTGTCAACTAAAAAGTTGGTGAGTACATAGGTTTAGTATTTCCTGTAAATAGTAGTTGTAAATCGTTTTGCAACTCATTGTTTATCTTGTTAAACATAGCATATGATGTAACATTTATTTAAATCACAATTCAAACCGAGTTTGACGCGCTTGAACAGAGCACAACAGCTAAGTCCGGTATGCTTGAATATAGTTACCCACTATATCCGGTATGATTGAATATAACACGCGGTTATATCCGAGTATGCAGTAATAAACACCCTAACCGGGTGGGCTGGTCAGGCACAATAGATCTATCAATATTACAGTTGGTTGTCTTGTGTTTAAATGTATGTACATCCAAAGAATAAGCATATAGTCTCATGTATAACACGTATAAACAGTGTGAGTAGCATGTATAATGTTTCACCCCAAAACTTATAAAAATGTGAAATAGGGGCTATGTAACTCACCTTGCAAGCGGGTATTTTCCACGCGCGTAGGTGATAAGTATGCGGAAGCCTAAGCACGTTGATACCCTATGTAGACAAATGGGTATTATTGTATGCGTATAGGTGTGTATTTGTATTTAAATGTATATAGGCTCTAATATAATTTTCTTTAATATTTATTTGTATAAAGTATAGAAATAGAATGATAATGGGTTTTTTTGTAAAACTTTAACTTATAAGGATATATATATATATATATTGTTTTAAACAAGTATTATTATATTCAATGTATTTATATAATAATAATAAAAGAAAAGTCTTTATTTATTTAAACAAGTTCATAAAATAAAAAAAATATAATGCTAGGTTCATATAAAAATAATGAGACATTTTATATATTATATGTATTTTAATAAGTTTATAAAATGTTACAAGATTTATAAAAAGATATAGAACATTTTATATTTAAAAATGTAATTAAGTGAGTTTATAAAGATATTTCAAGATTTATATAAATATGGACATTTTATATCTAAAAATGTAATTAAGTAAGTTTATAAAAATATTACAAGATTTATAAAAATATAGGATATTTTATGTCTAAAAATGTAATTAATTAAGTTTATATAAATATTGTAAGATTTATAAAAGTATGTGATATTTTATATATATTATAATGTATTTTAATAAGTTTATATATATATAAAATAAATGGGATGGTTTATAAAAATATAGTTTAAATTGATTTTAAAATAAACGAACGAGTAAACCGACTCGTTTTAGTATTTATTGCATAAAAAGAGTATTATGATAATTAAATAAAATAAATAAATGAAAACAGAATTAAAAATAAATAAAAAAAAATTTGGCCGTAGGCTAACCGGGATCGAACCCGCGACCTTTGACACAAACCCACACACGCATAACCAGCCGGGCTACTGCCCATCGCTGGTTATGTGTGTGTCATTTAATTGATATACACAAACGCGACCCTGGTCGCTGGTCCTCGGCAACCGGCAAACCGTGTCCGAGGACATTGGTTTGCCCGGTAATCAACGGTTTATTGCCGTGATTTCGATTTGGGGAGGTTACCTGATGATAACAGAAGGTACAGGAATCGAATCGAGGCTCGAACCCAGTCGCGAAGGGCTTGGTCGGCAGAGACTTTTGAATCGAAATGTCCAAAACGGGAATCAGACTTCGGGGTGGAATCAGGCCTTGATATCCTGGTCCAAGCTTCACTCAGAGTCGACGAATGCAATGGTGCCTTCAATTTGGGGTGAGAGTGGGTGTAAGAGGGGCATCGAGTTCGAACAGGTTCGTTAATGGCTATTTATAGTCGAGCCTAAACCTGATAATAAGGCAAGCAATTGAGCATGCCTGAACATTCGTCTGGACGAGACGAAGCTAACCAGACCATCGACAGGCGTGGAGGTGGCCTGTCGGGCCTGAATTCGGGCGTGGGTTCTCGGCCACCAACAGGATCAGACAATCCGTGTGATGGGGAGACCAATTGGTCGAGGGGTCTAGTTCGCGTGGGGGAGACGAAGTCGGGGAAACTTTTGTCGGGCGTTGAGGTGCAGGGAACAGCCCTGTCGGGGTGTTCGCCGGAGAAAGCTTCGGACCGCCGGAACAAGGTTGGGGGTGACCGGAAACGCGAATAGGAAAATGGCAGGTTTAGTCCCTGTGGTTTGATTTAATTCGAAACAACCCTTAAAATAATTACGGATGGATCCTTGTGGTTTCATTTGTCCAGAAATAGTCCCTCAAACGATTTTAGTTTTAAAACCTTCTAGTTTAGTTAATTACAAAACGAACCCTAAACTTTTTATTAAATAAATTAATTTAATTTCTTTTAAATCAATTTACTTTAACATTATATTTTAAATGTTTTTATAAACTTACTTATTATTATTATTATAAATAATTTTTATAAGGTTATTCATCTTATTCAAATGGGTTATTTTATTAAATATGTAACTTCTTTTTTTTTTTTTTTTTACTTAGATTTTTATATAAAATTTTATATTAGTTTTAAAATTTATAAATTTCTAATTAGTTTAAATCCATAAAATAAGATACCTATTTGTATAAAACCAAATAAAACTTAAGCATATAGAATTTTATAAAACTTATGTTTTTATTTAAAATCAATCATTTTGAATGGTTAATAAAATTGAAAACCATTGATTTATTTATATAAATTATCTAATTTGATAACATGATTTATATAGTTTATAACCTTCAAATATATATATATTTTTTTTTTTAAATTAAAAATATCTAAATTGAAATTTGCCAATACACCGATTTGTATAAATTTGATTAAATATACGTGTATATGTTTTGAAATAAAATGTTAATATTTACACGATAAATTTCGCAACGAAAATCTTTGAAATGTCACACCAATCCCGGACGTACCTCCGGCCACGCTTTTCGTATATTTTATGGGTGTGCTAACCCCCTCACAACCATCATAGACCGTATCTCCGGTCCGAGTTTTCATTTGAGACCCGCCCTCGTAGTCTGGACATCTCTGAGACCCGCCCCGTAGGCTGGACATCTCATTTCATTCATTCATTCATTTCTTATTGAGACCCGCCCCATAGGCTGGACGTCTCCTTTCCTTTCATTTATTGAGACCCGCCCCGTAGGCTGGACATCTCATTACATTGAGATCTTGAGTATCATAGACTCACAGCCTCCCAATGTATTCTCAATCAGTCCTCACCTTAAAACTTCCTAACGTTTTCCCCATAATGCACTAAAGAGGTTTATATATAGGAAGTATCAGCGGCGTATCCACCACCCCTTTAACGCTTCATGAGTATTCCATTATTCCAATTTAAGACTTAGACTCGTTTCCATCACACATTTACATTTACACATATAGCATGATCATATATCATGCATTCACTTACATTGGGACCTTGAGTATCATAGACTCACAGCCTCCCAATGTATTCCCAACCAGTCCTCACCTTAAAACATCCTAACGGTTTCCCCATAATACCCTAAAGAGATTTATATACATGAAGTACCAGCGACGTATCCACCACCCCTTTAACGCTTCATGAGTATTCCGTTATTCCATTTTAAGACTTAGACTCGTTTCCATCACACATTCACATTTACACATATAGCATGATCATCTATCATGCATTCACTTACATTGGGACCTTGAGTATCATAGACTCACAGCCTTCAAATGTATTCCCAACCAGTCCTTACCTTAAAACATCCTAACGGTTTCCCCATAATGCACTAAAGAGGTTTATATATAGGAAGTACCAGTGGCGTATCCACCACCCCTTTAACACTTTATGAGTACTCCGTTATTCCATTTTAAGACTTAGACTCGTTTCCATCATACATTCATATTTACACATATAGCATGATCATCTATCATGCATTCACATATTTCCATTTAACACACATTGCATATTCGCACATATATTATGATTTCTTGTCTTACTTTTATCCCTGCTCTAATTCCTTATAAAGGTTTCTCCATGTTACGTTAAAGAGGATTATAAATAGGAAGTACCAGCGGCGTATCCACCACCCCTTTAATGTCCCATGAATACTCCGTTACTTAGAATTAAGTTTTCCTATCTAAAGAGGATTATATATAGGAAGTACCAGCGGCGTATCCACCACCCCTTTAATGTCCCATGAATACTCCGTTACTTAGAATTAAGTTTTCCCATCTAATTCTCATTTAACAGCATGATCTCTTCATGCTTTCATCTTACTCTTGCTCTAATCCCTTACAAAGGTTTCGTCATGTTATGTTAAAGATGTTTATATATAGGAAGTACCAGCGGCGTATCCACCACCCCTTTAACATCTCATGAATACTCCTTTGCTTAAGATTAAGCATTCATCATTTATTTAATAGCATGACTTCCTCATGCTTTTATCTCATTCTTGTCCTAATCCCACGTAAAGGCGTCTCTGCGAAGTATTAAAGAGGTTTATATATAGGAAGTACCACCGGCGTATCCACCACCCCTTTAATGCATCACATATATTCCTTTATTTAGAATTAAGCCTTCATTTATTCATTTTTATCATATATTGTAAACTAGGGTGATTATCTTTCCAGAGTAGTACCTCTAACAGAGATGTTCCCAGAAAAGAGTGACGGGTATAGGAGAGATTTATACACCACTCTTTCCTTAGACAAAACATTTCATTTGTCAGATAACTACTGTCACACCCCCAATTTCAACTAACGGAGTTTTACCGTTTGGGAAGTGACAAACCAGGATCTCAGTCATTAGTTACATTGAACGACACTATATGTGACTAAAACAAAAATATACCATAAATGATCAAAGTAAGTGCGGAAGCGTAAAACAAAAGTAAATGCGCAAAACAAACGCGCATAAGATAAGTCCCAATGTGTTCTGTCCAAACAAAGTCCAAAACAAAGTACAAAGCAAATCAACAATAATATTTTATAATTTCAATCATAAGACTCCATGCATGCCCTATGCGTGCACCTGTGCCTTATCCTAAGCGTCCTGAGAAAACATGTAAGAAAAGATGTCAACACGAGGTTGGTGAGTTCACATGTTTCAGTTTGCAACAAAGTTCAATAGGTTAATGTACATTCAATATATAATTCAATAGGTAGCTAACCCATAAGCATATTAACTAATGCGCTCGCAACCGATAGCTGACTGTTTATGTTTTTGCCTCCCACCAGGCCTATCAACCATGGTGCATGTTTAGGTCAAGAATGCACCCGTTCGACATCCAGTCGGGTTAGCGCGACTAACACGGGTGAGGTTTGTCAAACCCAGTAGTACTACTCAAATTACCTCGCTATGTTCATATTAACGGTCCGATGTGAGGACTTAGTGATAGATGTGTACGCGTAGTTCAACAAGTGATAACATATATGAATTACATAACCAAAAATGTTTACGTCATGTTTTCTCCCCCAAATTGTAAAACAGTAAAAGGGGTCGTGAAAACTCACCTGATTGCGTAGGTAGTAATCACACAAGTACGAGATTAAAATCTCAAGCGGTAGCCTGACACAGCTCACAAATGCCCTAGAATTACAACATAACAGTTAGGGACTCAATGGGATTTGTGACGACACACGGAATATTAGAACGTCTTTAAACATTCTAAGGATTTGTGGGTAAACGAACGAGTTTATGGGAATACAGGATTCTTAATTTATCCAATTAAGAAAAACTACGATTTGCGACGAGTGAAAAATAATAATAATATAAAAATATATATCGTTTTTAATTGAGTTCGAGGATTGGAAATAATATATTATTTTATAACGAGCTTTAAATAACGAATACGAGTTACAAGACTAAACCCGAGTCTACGGGTGGTTTTCTGGTTTTAAAACATATTAATATAATATAATAATTATTGTTTTGAAAATATAAATATTAATCAAAACATTCTGACAAAAGGTTTTATCACACACGACCGCGCCTAAGACAAGGCACGACCGCGTTTAGGTCACGGGCGCGACCGTGTTGGTCAGGGGCGCGACCGTGTTGATCAAAACAGAAGACACAATAAAGCTGATCACTAGGCACGACCGTGTCTGAGCCAGGCACGACCGTGTCTAGGGTTCTAAGGCACGACCAGGTCTAGCCAAGAGGCACGACCGGGTCAGAGTGTGAGGCACGACCGTGCTAAAACCTGGCACGACTGTGTCTCCCGGATACACAAACACAGAGTTTAATAAAATAACCCAATAAATCCAAATCCGGTTGGTTTCGATTGCGATTGACCAAAAGAACATGGGGTTTCTGTTATTTAGGATCATTCGAATCTGGGTATGACTTTAATTGCAAAACCATAGCGTTTTAAATCGTTAATTCTCTGCTTCAAGATCCGAAACCCTAAGTATGAACGTGGAATCAATTTGATAAAAAATGGATGTTAAAACTCAATGGAATCATGGGGCTTTTACTGAACGATGGTGTGGATTAATTTGATGAAGGTAATGATTAGGATCAAAACCCCCAAATTGCTTTTATGAAGAAACCCTAGATTCCGATCTTGACAGAATCGATGATAAACAAATAAATTAACATAGGGCTTTCAATCTAGAGACACAAACGAAGTTAAGGATGTAAGCATTTACCAAAATGATGCTCGAATTGATAGAGGTCGACTAACACGTGCTCCGACTTCGGCGAATCTTGGCCTCCGACGATTTCTACAACGATTCCAGTCAAATTGGTGTGCGGGATAGCTTCTGCGGAGTTCGTAGGGTGTGTGAAGATGTTCAATTGAGAGTAAAAAAGACGAATTGATGTGAATTTGATAGCGGTTGATGAGGGTGTCGACGGTTTCGAGATATATGATCATAATGGAATTAATTCGAACGTAATGCAAATTATTAAGGCTTAATGATGATCGTCATTAGGGATTTTACGTTACAAACTTGATTATTCGAACGGATTTATGTTTAAAGGCTGCGTTTACGTTTCAACTGGGCAAGAGGCGCGATCATGCCAATAAGAGGCGCGACCGTGCCTACTAGGGTTTCTGGTTATTTACAAAACTAGCCCTTGCAACTTTAGCTTTGACAGAAATGATCCCTTGGTTTTAGAATTGGGTTAACTTGGTTAGGATTTAACAGAATATTTAACGAAATTACTAACGGGGCTAACTTGAAAAGTCGGATTGTCACAACTACATACCGGTCGGAAGTTCTCTCGTACGTTTACTATATTCTCATTACTTTTATTTAGTCTATGCCCCTAAACATTCGTAATGGTTTCATCATGAAGTACCAAGAGGTTTATACATAGGAATTACCAGCGGCGTATCCACCACCCCTTGGATACGTCGTGACTACTCTGTTATTCCTGTTTAGTTTTAGACTAATTCGTCATTACCCTTTTATTTCCCCGTACCTTAGTTCCACATATAGCACATAACACATAATCACATAATTCATATAAACATTTATCTAAGGTACGAGTCCAGTGTACTTACAATGGTCTCAGGTCGTTTACTACGCTCGTTCCTCGCTTAAACGTCTCTCCGGATCTGAACCGCACTCGTAGCGTACCGCTCTCGCACCTAAACGCACTTCACCGGGTCTTCTAACCTTCCTTAGAGAATGTGTGTGTGTGGTAATGGTATTGGTGTGTGTTTTGTTGTGATTCTCATTTGAACGGCAAATGATTTCTATTTATAGGCTGAAACTGTGTCGATGTCGGACCGACGTCTAAAACGATATCGGTCTGACGTCCGCATGTCGGACTGAAGTCTAAAACCATGTAGGTCCGACGTCGAGTTGAGTCACCAAACACGCGTCAAAGCCTCCTGATTTGCTTCAGCAACACACGTCGGATCGTTATGCTTTGGATATTGGTCCGACATACCTTATTTTCATATTCTCCTCGTCGAAACACCCCATTTTCATATATTACAGCTCCCGTAACTCATTTTCTAGCCCGAGATATGCTTATGCGAAATTTTGGGTGATTTACGGGCAAATAGTCTTCCAGTTTCGAACCCGGTTGGGTTCTTTGGCCACGTTTCTCAACCGACACGTGTCCCATATTATGTTTAGGAGTTTTTGGGATGTTACATATATTTATATAGTTCACATAGTTTTTTTAAGGGCATCATTTCTCACTAAACAATTTATACTATATAATAAATAAATGTTTTTCCATTCCACGTGTCGCGTCCACTTCTCTTCTCATCAATTTTGTCCGTCTATCTCTCTTATTAAATGCACATTTTTTAAATAATGATTTATATTTAAAGATAAACATTAATTATACTAGTAAAACACATTTATTTTAAATCATCTCTTATTTTAAGAAAACTTTAAAATTTAATTATGTTTTTTTAACTAAACACTGACGTAAGTCAAATTATATCAAATATAAATTAATGTATTCAAACCGTGTAATATACAAGTTTTTAAAGATATAATTTTTTTTACCAAATACATAACATTACATTTTATCAACCCGTGTAATACACGGGTTTTTAAAATATAATTTTTTTATTACTAAGTATATAATATTTTATTTTATCAACCCGTATAATACACGAGATTTTAACCTAGTGTGTGTGTGTATATATATATATATATATATATATATATATATATATATATATATATAAATATATATATATATATATAAGGTTGAGTTAATGAGAAAACTCATTTTAATGAGAAAATTAGAAAACATCCTCCCTTGATTTTTAAATTTTAATAACTTTTTCATACGTTATTATTTCTATAAAAAAACTACACAAATAAATTAAATATTTTTTTATATATAGTTATTTTATATAAAAAAACAAAAAATAACATGTCAAACTTTTTCGATAGCACCTATATGGGTTAGATTATAGTAAAAATGATTTTAAAAATAAGAAGGGTTAGAAGGATTCTGGGCTTGACATGTGTCTTTTATTGTTTTTAAAGGAGGGCATAATGGTCATTGTGTAATATACCAGGTAATTACACAATGAACAGACGTTGTATTACACAATGAACTTGTATTACACAATGACCTAACTAATTACACAGTGAACTTGCATTACACAATGACCTGACTAATTACACAATGAACTTGTATTACACAATGACCTGACTAATTACACAGTGAACTTGCATTACACAATGACCTGACTAATTACACAATGAACTTGTATTACACAATGACCTGACTAATTACACAATGACCAGGCGTGGTATTACACAATGAACTTGTATAACAATGACTTGACTAATTACACAATGAACTTGTATTACACAATGACCTGACTAATTACACAATGAACTTGTATTACACAATGACCTGGAAAACGTAATTTTTTTCGTTTTTATTTATAACGACATTATACTCGTTTTAATTATGGTGTAGTTTTTTTGAAAAAAAATGTCGTATGTAAAAATTATGAACGTTTAAAAATGAGGGAAAAACTTGATAAAAATTCAACAAAAGTTTCCAAGACTAAAATACACTTTCAACAACTTTTTCTCCTACAATTTAATCTTAACTATTAAATCTTTTCTACAATTTGATCTAATAACCATAAATCCTTCTCACACTTCTTAGAATCCTTTTTACGCCACACCTATATATTCGGGTATCATTTTAGTTTTGGGAAAACTTCATCAAATAACGAACAAACATGAACAATAAATTTCGTTTGTTTAGTTAAACGAAAGACGATAAACAAATGTAATGTTCGTTCAAGTGGGTTCGTGAACGCTCGTTTATGTTCATTTATTTTCGTTTGTTCACCATTTATCATTTCATTTTGTTTATGTCATTCAAACACGAACAAATTCATTTCTTTAATACACGAAAACATAAACGAACAAATCCATTTTTAGTGCTAACTCTGTTTTCACTTCGTTTTCCTGTTTGACTTCAAAGAGGTATTGATGTGTGAATGCAAGTAGGTCCATGGTGGGGTAGGTTTCATTTCCCTTTCTCCCATAAACGTTCTTCCCGGCTCAACACCTGTCTACACTATATAATAAATAAAAAAATTTCATCACACGTGTCATTTTGATATTATTATTTTTTTCTTGTTTTTGTATCTTATTAAATACACATTTATATTTTAATAATTAAAAAATTTTCCAGACATATTTTGACGAGTGTATATGAATATTATAAAACTAAAAGTTCCGAGAGAAGATAATTATAGTAAACTTTTGGAGCTGCTTGAAATCTTGCACAGAGACATACTGCAAACATGATATCTGGTCTTGAGACAGTGAGATACATGAGAGACCCTATCATTGCACGGTACTGATGTTGATCAGTGTCTTGGCCATCTTTTTCTAGAGTCAGCTGATGGTGCACTTGCATAGGGGTTCTTACAGCAGAGCAGTCAGCCATTTTGAATCTTTCCAAAATGTTTTTTACATATTTGGATTGGCTGATGAAGATTCCATTTGGGACTTGTTTGACTTGTAGACCCAAGAAGAAATTTAGTTCACCCATTGAACTCATTTCAAACTTTGAGTGCATCAGAATCTCAAAGTCTTTGCACAGCTTTTTCCTTGTTGATCCAATCGTGATACCCATATGTTTGCCGAGTGGAGTGATGGACAGATTTGTCATAGAGATAAATACATGTTAGCACAAGGAAAGAACGATAAAATTCTCATGGAACATAAGTCACCCTCTCTTTCAAAACTATAACTTTAATGTGGTGACTAACTACGCAAGATGCTTTAAGGTGTGTTCGTTTGTTAAGAAATAAATATTCGTAAAAGTTTATATGTATAATTAAGTATAATATGCACGACTCTCTAATTTTGTTGTATTGTGTGATTTTGTTTTTAATGATTCAGTAAATGTTACTTCAAGTTACTTAAATTTACTACATGTTTATACGAAATTTAGTAATAGAACCGGAATTTATTGGTAGGGGTGTGCAAAAAACCGAAAACCGAAATCATAATCGTATCCATAACCGAAAAAACCCGAACCGAATTGTGAATTCGGTTTTCGGTTAACGGATATACCTTTTTTTTAATTCAGTTTGTTCGGTTAGACAAATTTCCAATCCGGTTCAGTTTATTCGATTTATTTGGTTTATTCGAATATACTTTCCTTTTGAAATCGGTTTATTCGGTTCGGTTAGAAAAATTTCCAATTCAGTTAACGGATAAGGGTTAAAAAAAAATTAAAAACCGAATAAACTGAATCGAATAAATCGAACAAACCATTAACTGAACCGATGAACACCCCTAATAGGGGGTCAAGATAAAGTTATTTTATCTATAGCGACTATAACTAGAGAGTCCAACAAATGTTTTTCTTTAAAAAAACTAAGACTTTGTAAAAAAAACAATAAAGAATTCCTTTAACGGAATTAGTGGACCCCTTTATCATCTCACTTAATTTGAATATTATTATCCTCCACCAAGTAAACTAGAAAGCTTTTCACAATGCGATTCCATCTACATTGAAGGCATTCAATTTCAAGCAACTGACAATGCAAGTTTAAAAATACTCCTATTCTATTTTGTTTATATACAGGAAAACAGTATCATCTCATCATTAATTACAAGTTTACTGCACCGGAGTGTAAAGTTAGGGGTTTTTGCAGTAGGAGTTTACAATTTACGGGCTTATATAGTAATTAACGTATTTTTGAAACCTAATTATATATTAACTTTTACATATTTTGAATTTTGTTTTAAATCCTTACTGTATATAATACGTTTTTATTGATATTTTTCACCTCGTGTGTAGTACACGGGATCTAAGCTAGTAGGGAACCCTCGTGTTGCAGCGGAGTCCACAATTTACAGCGTTGTACCCGGTTTCCATTTGTTTATCAAATCATAGCTCTGTGCGGCGCCAAAGGTCTCCCTTGTGTTTTTTTGGTGAGATTACATAAATTATAAAAAAATATGTATTTTTCATAAAGTTATTGGTATATATAATCCGCATTTGAAAGTTCTGATCAAATATTTGAAGTTTTGACAAACCTATCGGATCCAATAACAATAAGCTTAGTTTGGCTGAAAAAATGAACCAAATATAAATATAATCTGATGTTTGATTGGCTGAAATAATGAACAAAAAATGGCTAGAAGTAACTCCCATAAGTATTCAATGAATTCTAAACAAGTTCTGTTGGTTCTCGAGTAACCGCAATCAAGATACGCAACATATTTTCACTTCCAAGTACATCTAAAACAAAACATGTTTTCACCATTGCAATTGCAAAATGAATAGGTGAGTTTTTTAAATGTGTATGTATCATTAAAAACACGCCTTCGAGTGACAGTCGTTATAATAGGTGTGAAATAAGGAAGTTTTGCATGTCAAGTTATTATAATACAGCGATAAGTCATCTGAGAATTAAAAAAATTGAAATCTGAATCAGTGTACACGGTTTGAAATTTTTTCTGGTCGGAATGAAAACCGGACCAAAACAAATTCAGAAAGTTCAAAACCGAACTCGAATTCGGTTATGTTTCCAACCGATTAATTTTTATTTATTTATTTTTTTAACAACTTTTTGTTATTGGATTTGTTGAGCTAAATAAGATTACGCTAAAAATGTAATTTGATTGGGCTAAATGACAACTTAAACAACCATTGATTGATATCCGGCTTATTCGGTTGCTTGGTTCAAACCGAATTCAAATTTCTGAAACCGAAAACCAATCCTAAAACCCAACCGAAAAATGAATATTTGTTCGGTGTATACAGTTTTGCTTCGGTTTGGACATTTTAATCACAAACAATTTTAAATAATAAGGAAATCAACATCTTGACAGAGTATTTTATAATGAAAGCATGAAGATTTATATGAATCCTGACCTTAACTAACTCATCGTATACAAATCTTGCACATTGAACACTTAGATCTAATAAACGAGCAATGTGTCTTCTAATGAGAACTTCAAAGGGAACCTGCAAATGCATGTTAAAAATATATCAAGCATATGAGTTATTAAGCAGCCAAATGTGATAGAAGAGAACTGATAAGTTGAGAGTAAGACCTACTTCAGGCACAAACAAGGCAGATCTAGGGCCAGTTGCATTCTGTATGGCGGTCTGAATGTCATCATCGGTCAAGTCTACACATGGATCAACCTCCTGCAAGCAACAAGAATCAAATATTTGTTTAGAGGGGTTATTTATTGATAATAGCTTCAATAATACAATAAGGGTTAAAAAATTGTTCATTTGTCAAAATTATTCATTTGTCAAAATTATTCATTTGTCAAGGTTATACTGCATAAAATATTGAGCGAAAAACACTTCTAACAGATAAACTCGACCAACACACACCTCCAAAATCTTCACAAATATTGATCGGAAAATAGTGTATTCTCGCCCCACCAGATAACTCAGCAGTCGACATCTCTTCATTCTTTCCCTCAACCATTGAACATAAGGCTTTTAAAAAGATCAACATAAAACTAAAATAAATAAAAATAAAACCCGGCTCCAATTATCACTGACAAATACAAACGTCATGAGAAGTCACGACTTTCCGAATACTTCGATAGAATGTTTAAAAGAAGAGCTCCCATGCCAGCCTGAAATTATCAAACATATTTATGTATCAATGTAAATATTCCTTGTACAGGAAAACTAAAAGTATATGGTTTGGGATTCATCGTAGCATTCAATATCAAATTTAAAAGTCACAAAACTCACAATTAATGATTCTTAAGTTGAACACAAAGTAGGTCTTAAGGTTCCAGTTAACGTAACATATTTTAAAGTACAAACATAGCCAACAGATTATTTAAACATAATCACCCATGAAAGCTACTGGACATGATAAGTCAACAAACACGGACAGGCGCCCCAGGCGAGGGCTTTTAACAACTATGCAACAACCAGGCTAATAACACACAAACTTTATATAAGAAAAAATAGAAAAAAGAAATTGTCAATACTAACAACCAGGCCAATGAGGCATATTTGCAGTTTCTTTTCTCGACTTTCAAATGTTAAAACATGAAGAAAGACACCATTGGTCAAAGCATCTAAGGATGGTAGAAAAAAAAGTAATTTGATTGAAGATATGAGAGAACAAACAGTCATGTCTAAGAAGAAAATAGTGTAGTGGGCTGCAAAAAGATATGCTATAACATAAACAAAAAAACACTTACTAAATGCACCAACAAAGCCATATATCCAAGACGGGTTTACGGGGATAGAATAACTGGATCCAACTGTGAACGTTGATCTCATTACTCGGCTTTAATCTTCCAAAAAGCAATCATGCATCAGATAAAGAACAACCCTGCTGCATTTCTATGGCAACTGGAAGACTTGAGGCTTCATTTATCCTAACAACCATTAGTCCCTGAAATTTAATACAATCAAACAACCATAAACACTTTTTTTTCATCAAATTTAATTACAAATAGACTCAGAAATGGCCTGTGGACCTCAAAGTTGACTAAATAAACTTGAAATTGTTTCATTATGTTCTTCATGTCATGAACCCGAGATGGATCTGGAGAAGACAAAGCAGTGTTTATCTCCTTAGGTGAATAACCTATCTTTTTCTGTACAATCTGATAAATAAAACCATAAAACAAAAATTATCTTAAACACTTGGATTTTATTATTTAAATATTATGAACAGAATGATATGAACTTACATTGTGATCAATAAGGATCTCAGATATCAAACTTCCATCATCTACATATACCTTAAGCTTATATGTGTTCCTTTTCTTATACAGGAATTCATTAAAATTGAAATGAAAATCTTATAACAATGTGTCATTTAGAACTTAAAATCTTGAAACAGAGTACCTTAGGGCTGCCACAAGTTTGATCAATAGAAGTAAGCTATCTTCACATGTATATGTAGGTATTTCAAAGGCATAAATTTCAGTCCATAACTATACACCTGCATAAAAATTAGTCTGTTTAAGAAAAGATAATAATCATAACTAACCAAAGAGATTTTCACACCACATTACAGTAAAAATATGAACATAAAAGAATAAAATTTTAAAAAATAACTAATAACTAATAACAAAATTTTGAATCAGAAACTGAAAGGTAAAGCTGAACTTACCAAAATTTTCAAATCAAATGACCCAGTAGATGACCTCAAACTATCCAAATGGAACAAGCAAATCTGTACAAAAAAAAACCACGCAAAGTAAAATTAAAAAATAACTAATAACAAACATAATAGTAACTTACTTGTATATGAACACAGGGCGTGTACATAACCGATTCAAATCAAAACAACTACATATTTTTCTTCAAATATGTAACCCTAGTTGTGCCATTATCATACTGCCACAGGAAACAAAAATAAAAAAAGAAGAAAGATGAATACCTTTCCGGGAAGTGCGAACGGTCTGCGACGGAGGATTAACGACCGGCGAGTGGCTAGGGTTAAGATGCGGAGGAGTGGCGGTCTGTGGATGACTGAATCTGAATGAGAGATTGAGATTAAGCTTTCGGATCATCTAAAAAAATAGTCTCAAGGGCGGAACCCTAACCGCCGCCGTCGATATTAAAACGTTCCACCGCCGTTGAGAGCGAGACAGAATGAGAACGGCGTTTTGAAATGGGATTGGGCCACGTTTGTGAGCACTGGTGATGAAGGTTGGCATGGTGCTGCGGTGGTCGGTCACGTCGCCGAAGGTGTGGCTGTGGTGAACTTCTGGAGAGGGTGGGGAGAGCGCCGGAGAACTGATGGGAGTGAAATGAGATTTAGGGTTTTTGTTAAAAATGGGTAGATGGGTTAATTTGTAATTTAACATGTTTTATGTGTCGATAAGTTGTACTCCATGTATAATAATGTGTATTTGGTGTATTAAAATTTTTGATCAATTACATTTGTATCATTTCAATATGTATTATATAGTAATATAGATATAAATAAAATCATCTTAAAAAATTTTATAGATAAAATCGTCTTAAAAAATTTTATGCAGGTGAAACATGAAGAATTCCGGAAATTAAAGTATGTAATAGTCTTGAAATCAAAACCGAAGACGGATAAGGTGCAACAGTTTCCTGCTAACTATGAAAACACCCTTTTTTTTTTTAAGAAGAACCTCTATTTTACAGAATTAAAAAATTCATTCCTGTTTTGACTATAAATTCTTAGTACTTTGATCAAATATTTACGGTTCTCTCCAACTAAGATGAAGGTAAAGAAAGATCATATGACTTGGTTTTGGTTAAGTCAAATAAAGAGACAAAAAGATGAGATGCTATCTGCAAAGAAGGTTGTGTACAACTCTTCTAACGTCACAATCCAATCCAGGCTTGTTTTTTGAACCATCATCATTAGACCATCCCCAATGGTTGTTCTTTCACTCGTTTTAGGTGATGACAATGTGACGTTGCAAGTGTTCTTCACCATTGGGTGGTGATGTTTTTGGGGGAGGTGTTCATGGGTATGAACGGCCAAAAACGGAGAATGGGAGAAGGGGGGAAGGGGGGAGAGTCGTTTTTAAGCTTATTAAAAAGCTTAAAGGGACAAAGAAACAAAAATATTGAATTTTTATAGATGTTTATTTAAAATCCAAGAGTCCATTTTTTATATAATAATAGTAAAATGGTTAGAAGTTTTGCAACTCTAAATATAAACAAACTAAACTGATTTTAAAGATTTTATTAAGTTTGAACAGAAGTACAATTTTTTATACAAATTTAAAGAAAAAAAGTTTTTATTTTTTTATTTAACAAAGCAAAAAAGCAGTTGGTGCCACCAATCAAATGACGCCACATAAGCCCACTTTGTGTGCTTTAAGTATATGTCGATTGTGGTTTTGTAGGCCTTACTGTATCTTTAACAAGTATTAATTATATGATATGCGTATAGGTTTAGTAGGGCCATTGAGTTTCTACGTGAAGAAGAAGTCTTTTACATCAAGTGCAAGATTAGAAGTCAAATGTTGTCAGCAAAAATACCACTGGCTTGGTCCAGTGGTTAAAGGCGATGAAGGACGAACTTGTCCACGCAGGTTTGATCCCGAGTCAACCCGGGTTTTAGTTCGGAGTGCGTTAAGCTAGCGGGTCTTGGCCCGTGTAGCGGCGCAACGACTGTCAAGTGGCAGCAGGCTCCATGGTTTCCCGGTGAATGCCTAGCCTCTCGCTCTGAACCCGCGGGCCCGGTTTAGACAACGTAGTGGTCAGGTTGGAGGGGTGACAGGGTCTCCGACTTGTCGGAGATGCGACTGCCACTCATATTGAAAGTCGCCGTTCAAAAAAAAAAATGTTGTCAGCAAAAACCGAAAATGTATGCTACCTTGTGTTCAAGCTTTCAGAGAAGTTTGGTGGGTTGCATGGTCCGGTGATAGTACGAGATATGTTCCACCGGAGAAGCAAAGAGGCAAAAATACTTTATTTTAGATATCCAAACCCGTGGAACGTAGATGGTACTAATTGGGTCCCAAGAAAGAGGAAAGATGGATGGATGGAGGTTATTGTGTGGAAATTCAACTCAATTTATGAGCTTAAAAACGATCATCTTTTTGTTAATTTGAAACTCATAACTTATGAAGGAACTATGTCAGGCCTTATTGTACAAGGAATACATTTGGTACAATCAAAGTCCGTTCAAAAAACATGATCATACGCTTGGTGTTGATGGTGCAGCGGCGACGGGTCTACTGAAGAAGGGATGCTTTGGGTGTATGTCCAGATAACATGAATGTTGATTCAGATAATGATTTGGGAAACACGTTGTTGGTTTACGGTCAAAGGGAAGGTAAGTGTGGTTTGTTCAAAATCAGAGACTTTTAAAATTATTGAAGGTTTAAAATAAATTAGTAAGTTTAAGGTCTTAGTGCCATTATTTGAAAGTGTATTTGGAGTCATTTATGTAATATGTAAGGGTCAAGTGTGTAAACTTAGAAACCAATATATGTATAAGATTTAGGGTTGTGTCGCTTCTAAAGGAAGCATCGCGTCGGCTCGCATATGTATATATATGTATGTCTGTGTCTGTATGAACAAGTTTTAACATTCATAATAACATTCAACAAGTTTACATTCAAAATCATTATGTTTATTCATCAATTTCATATCTACTTACTAACAATTGGTATTAGAGCACTAGTATAATCGATTAAGGGAACAAAGATATTGAAGCCACTGACGTTTTCAGTGTTAATCGGTCAAAAGGAGGGTGCATGTATCCCAAATCAATCGAAGGAACAAAGCAAGCAAAAGGCGCATACCAGAATCTGAAGGTCAATTTTATTGACAATTGTCTTCGATTAAGAAGCGTGGAACAAAGGAGGCGGCAATGGTTTCAATCATCAATCAAGTGTAACACCTTAAAATCCTGACACGTTAGGAAAATTAATGAGAAAAGATGTTGTCTAATAAATTTTTATGATATAAATCTTCTAACAAACAGTTTTTGATGAACAAAAATTAACTAATTAATTTTAGCAAAAAACAACCCAAAAAATATGTTGCCAAGAAGAATCGAACCTGCGTGTTCAACAGGATTCAACTGAAATTGAAGGAAGTATCAAACCACGACGCCATAATTAAATAGATGTTGTGTATATGAAAAACAAACTATTAAATAAATAGAACTTTCAGTTGAATAAAAAAATATCTTTTTACTGTAGATACCGACCTACAGTTTTTAATAGGTACACCTAGTGTAGAAAAACCGCGCGTTGGGACGAACCGATTGTGATTATCGATTGTGATTATTGAGTTTTTAAAAATATTACTTTGTTTTGAAAACATATATAAGTTGCTTGATTTTTAATAAAATTCATAAAAAATATTACATTGTTTTAAAAAAAGTACAAAACATATCATATTTGCATTCTCTGCTCTCGTCTCTCTCTCTCTCTCTCTTTTTCTCTCTAGCCAAATAATTAAAAAAATAAAAGAAAATCCATGACCCAAGTAGATGATGACATGTGAACCAGTACAAAGAAGCCACATGCCGGTAGCTTTCATACCTAGCACGGGTTTTAATATTTCATATGATAAAAATACGAACTTATTGGATGATTCAATTTAACAACCTAAATATTAGTCAAAGAGGCTGTGGTGTAGTGGTTGAGGTGAAGTCTGAAGTTTCAAGGGACTCGGGTTCAATTCCTATCATCATCATTAATTTCTGAGACATGCAAATGAGACATAGTTCTTACGCTGATGCACCAGGGTTTTACCCACGCCGATCCAGGGTTCGAGCCTCGGCTCTCCCTCAAGCCCGGAAAGGGCCGTATTAGGTGGGATTTTTCCTTGGATGCTCTCCAACTCTGAAGCCAAGTGGGCCCGGTTAAGACAACATATTAGACGGAGTTGGACGAGACTCTCCCATGTGACGGGGGGTGCGACGTCACAACATTCAATGTTCGCCGTTAAAAAAAAATATTACTGGCGCAAGTGTTATTAAATGCTCTTATATCATTAATATATAATATTTTTTTTTAAATACAAGTAAATATACATAAATAAAATAAGTTTTAAGGTGGTTATAGCATTATTGGAAAGTTTTTAATTAAAAATAAATAAACAAAAACATTATATTATATTATACTCTTGAAGTAATTTATAATTTGCTTTTGAAGTAATTGTTCCTGTCGTTCAACAGATGGGTTTTGATTTCAGTCCTTTGATTTTTATTTAGCTAAATTACATATTTAATCCCTTCAACAATAAAGTAAATTACATAAGGGTAAATTAGCTTCTTTTTTTATTTACATTCAAAGAAATTTTGGTCATTTTATCTGGATTTATCAGAAAAACTAACGTCTGGTACCCTTAGTACCCAAACTCGTTACAAAATTGAAAACACAAAACCCAAACCTATTACTTTTAGCACACCACAGGGAGTAACTATGTAATTAACTCTATTTTTTAAATCTTCATTATTTCTTATTTTTATCAATGGTTAACGATATCTAATATACAAATCTTTATCGAACCTAAACTTATTCAACCGATGTAATAAATGAGTTTTTAACCTAGTTTAATTATATATCATTATATCATTATCTAAAAGAAGAAAACAAAATAAAAAAAATCATTATGAAAAGTAATTTTCAAATTGACCCTAACCACACAAAATAAAATAAGAATATAATTTATGTTGGTGTGGCTTTTTGGGAACCCGACAGCCCATGGAAATACATCAATTTAGGCGGGTCCCTTGGGTTGATGTTGGGACTGGTTTGACAGGTCAGGTGGTCAAACTAAGGAAATAAAAGAAAGAGAAAATTATAAAAATGTACATTTAACTCGTCAAATTTGTAAAAATGGGCAAACCTTTTTAGCCGGCTAACTCGTGGTCATTTAGGCTTGTAGTCGGCTGAAGACGGCTAGTTTAGCCGGCTTGGTTTTCAGCAATATGTAAGTTTTTTTTCAGAATTTCAACCTATCAGAAATTGCCACATGGCAATGCGTATTCCTAGGCAGCTAAAGCACGCTAAGTAGCAGGCTTAGCCGGTGAACTTTTTTTTTTGCATGGCTTAGCCGGCTTAGTTCAAGATGGCTTACAGGGCGGCTTGTTTTATTCGGTTAGGCGTGGCTTAGCCGGCGCCGAAGGTCTTATTACACCTCTAAGCCGGCTGCAGTGGTATTTCTAGCCTACTTCGAGTTTATAAATAAAAATCTTCTCCTTTCAACATTCATTTTCATTTTTCAAATCATTATAACGTTTTAGTTCTCAAATATGGGTGGAGGATATCATTTACCATCAAACCCGTCTCAACCTGTAACTCTTCTCCACCGATTCAACCTGGACAAAGTGTCAACCCTTCTCCACCAGCTGCTCAACCTAATGAACCATTGACCTTGACTGATGAAAAGTGGAATTGGACATTTGATCAAGTTTTTGGCCAACTACAAATTGGGGACGTTCCGAATTCTGAAGAGGGGCATGTCACTGACCCCGACGATGAATATGTCCCTGATTCTTTCGAGCATCTCCCAAACTCTGAGGAGGGTTACATCACTGACCCCGGAGAGGAGTACGTTCCAAGGTCCGAAGATGAAGAGGAATACATCTCCGAGGACGAGCGTCTAAGTTATTTTGATCCATGGGAAGACGAGCGGTCGTGACATTCGGATTATCCCTTTGATTCCATCTTTAATTATTAGGTAATCTATTATATTTAGTTTATGTAATTTTTAAATTTTTAGGTTATGTTATGTAAGTTTTTTAATCTTATGTTATATAACTTTTAATTTTTATTTTATGTTAGTGACAAAATTATAAGAAACGAAAATTAAAAATTTAAAACAAAAGAATATTTGGACAAAACATAATAATATTTCATTATAACAAAATAATATAGCATACAACCTCACTCTACGTTAGTATGTAAACATCGACAAATATAAATTTTATCAGCCATCAATCGTCGATATTTGGTAACATTCTCCCCGATATCTCCATCTAAAGTTAAAGGTTTTTTCAGAGTTAGATGCTCCATTAGCATACAAGCTAAAACTCCTGAATTTTCAACTAGGAAACGGTGCTGGCTTTGGATGTATTTTTCTTCACTCAAAAATGTAAACTGTTTCTCACTTTGCTTAGATTTCCTCCAATAATGAATATTGACCAACAAAGCTCCGAAGTGTACTTTAAATTTTGTCACAAGCGGATAAATTAAGTGTCGATATACTACTCCAGAAAAATTTCTAGTCCAATATTGTTGTATTCCCATATTTTTCATATCGATTCCTAATAATAACCAACGTCTTTGTTCTATTAATAGCGGGACATAAACGTAATGTACTTCCCAAAAGGGAGGAAAATATTTTTTCTGACCCATAGAAAATGAAAATGTTATTTTCGACGACTGATTTAATAAATGATTATAATACTGCGGTGGAAACACGGTTCAACGCAAATTTTGTGGTGATTCGTTCTTAATCACTTTTACGTGTCGAATACGCATAATTCTACCAACCCAAGCTTCGATATGCTGTAAAAAAATAGTTAGAAGATTAGTAACTATTTAATAATAAATGTAACGAATTAAAAAGTTTAGATGCTTTACGATTGGGGAAAAAGAACCGTTGCTATCCAATAGATTTCCCCAAAATTTGTTACCCAACTTTTCCGTGGATTCGAGTAAAGCATAATAACAAAATGTTGCATCTCCGTTGTTATAAAATTCAACAACATTTTTCGACCAATTATCTGACTCATCGCATGGAAACAACCATTTTGGTTTTTTCTAGAATATTTTGATGTATTGTCGATGATTCTCCAGCCTTCCTTTTTGATAAACGTCTCCACCATGTAGTGGTCCACTTTGACGATGCAAAATACCGTCGGGAATTATATTGTTCTTCGTTTTTCTCTAAATCCCCTCGATTATCCATTTTTGGTGTGCAAACAACTCACTTCACCCAGTAATATTTATAAAATTAAAAAGTGAGAATTGGGAATTAGCCGGCTAATGAATTAAAAAGCCTGGTAAACGTTTCAAATCAGTCTTCTTAACCTTGGGAGTTATCCGGCTAATGAAGGAGCTGACACCACTCTGACACCCCTATCAGCCTACACTATTACCTTCCCAACACCCTGACACCATTCCCGGTTATCGATGCCGGCTAAGCCGACGAACATTCAAATTTTCTACTATCTAGACCGCTAATTAAATCTCTAAACACTCACGTTTATCGAAGCCGGCTTAGCCGGCGTACTTTTGAATTTAATACATTGAAGGCGGCTTTTTTAGCCTGTTACGTGAACTAGGCTGAAACAAGTTTTGAGAAGGCTGAGTTAGTCGGGTTTGTTTCTTCCACGTGTTTTGAGAAGGGTTTAGAAGGCTTGAAGGCTGAATCTTACATTCGTGAAGGCGAAGGTTGAAAGTTGCAATCAGAAGGCTGAATCTTACATTCGTGAAGGCGAAGGTTGATGGTTGGAAGGCTGAATCTTACGTTCGTGAAGGCTAACATTCAGACGATCATGGCTGAGGAGTTTGACTACATGATGGTAATATGTCAATATGTTCGAATGTATTTTTGTTCAGAAAAATGCTTGATGCATATGTTAGCCTGTAATGTGTTATATGTTAGCCTTGTTGATTTGTTGTCCAAGATTTAGCCTACAATATGTTATATGTTAGCCTAAAAGATGTCATGTGTTAGCCTGAAAGATGTCATATGTTAGCCTGCTATATACTCATGTCTAATGCAATCGGAATAATGATACACTATAATCATGCCTAATGCAATCAGAATAATGTTTGAATGGCCATTGTAGGCCATTGTATGTAATCATTCAAGATGTTATATGTTAGCTTGCCATATGTGATATGTTAGACTGCAATATATCATTTGTTAGCCTGCTATATATCATTTGTTAGCCTGGTTGATTTGTTGTCCAAGATTTATAGTGATACACTATACTCACGCCTAATGCAATCAGAATAATGATACACTATAATCATGCCTAATGCAATCAAAATAATGTTTGAATGGCCATTGTATGCAATCATTCAAGATGTTATATGTTAGCCTAAAAGATGTCATATGTTAGCCTGCTATATACTCATGCCTAATGCAATCAGAATAATGATACACTATAATCATGCCTAATGCAATCAGAATAGTGTTTGAATGGCCATTGTAGGGCATTGTATGCAATCATTCAAGATGTTATACGGTAGCCTGCAATATGTGATATGTTAGCCTGCAATATATTATTTGTTAGCTTGCTATATATCATTTGTTAGCCTGTTTATATCATTTGTTAGCCTGGTTTATATCATTATATGCAATCATTCAATATGGTAATATGCAACTCTTTGTTATTTTTGGCAGGCTAAGGTGAAAGTAAGATGTTCACCGGGTGTTGTAAATACAATTAGAAGGAAGCTGAGTCAAAATCAAATGAAGATATGGAAGAGGACATGCTTTAGTAGGTGGTTAGGATGCAAATGTACGGGTGCTGACAGCTTGTTAATACACGTCATGTTTCAATATGAATTTTTAACAAAACTTAATCCAAGAACGGATGTGTTGTACTATTCTATTGGATCAGAGACATTGTGGTTTGGACCTAAAGAGTTTTGTCTCATGACAGGCTTTAGATTTGGAGATTGGAGTGATTCTATATCCACTTTAAATGTAAAGTTTAAGGATAGGGTGTTAGGTGGGGCTAGATTGACTTGTAAAGAACTAGTGAAATTTTATGCTGGGGATTTATCTGGTGTAGAAAGCGATGATGTTGTGAGGCTGTCGTTGTTGTTATTGGTGGAATACGGCTTCAAAGGAACGCAGACCACGTCTTACATTGATGACTTCTTGGTTGAATTGGTTAATGATTTAAACCAATGGGACCAGTATACTTGGGGTAACTATCTATGGGATGTTACTTATCCAAGTCTGCATAGATGTTTTCACTTGAAGAAGCAACAAATGGAAGAAAAGAAGTTGACAGAAATGCATTACTCTTTGAATGGTTTTGTCTGGGCTTTCAAGGTAACCAAATTTAATACATTTCAGTATATGTGTTCGCTATTACTAATTAATTTGAATTATATGTTCAAAAGATGTGGATATGTGAGGTTCTGCCGGAGTGCCGCAACTTGGTTGACACATACAACTTAAAGGTTCCTAGATGTCTCAACTGGGGTGTTGGTGATAGACTAAAGTGGATGAAAGCTACTGGTATTCTGATAAATGCATTGCAAGTTAGTTTCATATCTTAGCCTTGTACATTTTTTCTTTTAGCCTACTCAAAAGCTTTACTTAGCCTTTTAATTTTTTAGCCAAAAAACAGGCCGGTTGCACTTAAGCCTAATGAGGAGGAAATGAAATTGGAATGGTGGATTTCAGGTTTAGAGTATATCAGTAAACAACAAAATGTTGAGGATCGCCACACCCTTCATAGGAACGAGATTGCTGTTTCTGAACCAATGCCAATGAGTGACAATATACCGAAAGTTGGTGAGAAGCTTGATAAATTGTTGGAACTGGGGTTGAAAGATAAGGGCAGATTATTGGAGCTTGTACAACAAGTTGTGTCTAATATTGAGGTAAACTTATCAAAATAAACATTAACTTAGTTAGCCTTCTATAATACTTTTATGCTGTTTTAAAGGAGGAGGGGTATCAAAAACGGAAGTTTGTTGTGGAAGGTGAAGAGGAAGAAGAGATTGATATCGAGTTTGTGAAAAATGTATGTAACTCAAACTACTTAATCTGCTATTTTTTCATAACTTAGTTTGCTATTTCTCATAACTTAGCCTGCTATTTCTCACAACTTAGCCTGCTATTTCTCATTAATTAGCCTGCTATTTCTCATAACTTAGTCTTCTATTTCTGACTTACCCTGCTGTTTTAGATTTTAGATGAGGATTATGCTGCAACTTATGGCACACCTGGTCCAAGTGTTGAGGTTCTTAGTCCCGACCAAGTTGTTGAGTTGAAGAAAAGAGTTGGAGGACGGATGAGGAAGCCGTCTGCACAAATGGTGTCTCCATATATTGTGTATAAGAACAAAGCTCGTCAGAAGAAAACCGAACCATTTAATTTGGAAAAAAATAAAATATCTAAATAAATCAAAGAATGAAATCAAAATCTCACTTAACAATGGATCACCATTGAAACCCGAATTTTGGAAAAACATTTTGGGGGCAGATCAGTCGGCGGGATGGTTCGAGACAGACGTAGGTATCATTTAAGTGTTTTAACCGTTTATATAAATTCATCTAACTTTATTTTACTGTTTTGAATAACATATTCAATCGTGGATGACATATCTATACTATTCGCGACCAGAGGACGCCAAATGGAGTATAATGCCACCCTAGTTTGTGTATGGATTGATGCATGAAGATCATCAATATTCGTTAGGAAGCGGAGATTATCCACCATACCCATCGATCAAAACAGTTGACACTGTAAGTTTATAATACAATACAATTTTATTTTGCCAATAATATTTTACTGTTTTATTGATTTTGCCAATAAAATATGTATTTTTTAGGTTTATATTCCAATGAATATCGAGAGGTTACATTGGTTTTTAGTCTCCTTCTACCTTCCTACAAACAAATGAGAATTTATGACAGGTATTATAGTGATACACTGTATGCAATCATTCAAGATGTTATATATTAGCCTGCAATATGTGATATAAACTGTATGCAATCATTCAACATGTTAGGCTGCTAGATGCCATATGTTAGCCTTTTTGATTTGTTGTCCAAGATTTGAATGGCCATTATATGTTAGCATGCAATATGTTATATGTTAGGCTGCTAGATGCCATATATTAGCCTGCTATATATCATTTGTTAGGCTGGTTGATTTGTTATCCAAGATTTATAGTGATACACTATACTCATGCTTAACAAATTATATAAACTGTATGCAATCATTCAAGATGTTATATGTTAGCCTTGTTGATTTGTTGTCCAACATTTTAATGGCCATTATATGTTAGCATGCAACATGTTATATGTTAGGCTGCTAGATTTCATATGTTAGCCTTTTCGATTTGTTGTCCAAGATTTGAATGGCCATTATATGTTAGCCTGCAAGATGTCATATGTTAGCCGGCTATACATAATCTGTTAGCCTGCTATATATCATTTGTCTCTTTCAAAATGAGAAATAACACAATTTTATTCATAATAGTCTACGAGTTGGTCCCGATTCGAATTTGGGGAAAATGGCAGAAGAGTTACTCGTGTCCATCGAATATGCCTTTGGTATTTGGTTACACTTTGTTGGTTATTTTAAACCACAATGAGTTACCGTGTACCACCCCCCGATGGGCTTTGCAAGAGAAATCGTTGACTGTCCTCAACAATTCTCGTCCGGTGGAAGAGGTGACTGTGGCTCGTGGGTCTGCATATTCATGGAAATATTGACTGGAAACGGCGAATGGGTGAAGGATGATCCGGACGCGGAGTTGACAGCGACACAATTTCGAAATTGTTTTGCAAATATCTGTTTTGATCATCTGCTTGAGAATTGATCTGGTACACTTTTTAGACAATGTTTGTGGTGACATGTTTGTTTGGGTGTTTCTTTCGCTGTGTATCCCATTTTAGACAATGCTTGTGGTGACAATGGTTGGTTTTAGACAATGGCTGTGGTGACAATGGTTGTTTTAGACAATGGTTGTGGTGACAATGGTTGGTGGTGATAATGGTTGTTTTAGACAATGGTTGTTAATATTTGGTTTTAGACAATGTTTGGTTTTAGACAATGTTTGATTAGTAATATTTGATAACTTAGCCTATATTTAGCCTACAATATGTTATTACTTAGCCTAATATATTTGCTATGCTAGCCTGCTACATATGTTAAGAAACATATATATTCATAAGATTAAAGACAACAAAACAATACATTATAAATGTCAAGTACTCGTACACATATTGATTACCATCATAAGAAAACAAAACAAACAACTACTCATCATCATTCAAATCATAATTGAACTGTTGTGTGGTTGAATCGTACACATACCTACAGAAATCTTCTTCTTCGACAATGGTAGGCTCTCTCAGAATAAATGGTTCTTCTTTGCATTTGGATTTGTTGAAATTTGAGACGCGACAGGGGGTTTTACAAGTATCTCGAGAATGACCTCTTGTGTGACACCTTCCACAAAACAACAGTGTTATTTCCTCTCCTTGGGATGAGATACGATTATTTGCACGAGGACGTCCGGCTTGTCTTTTATCCATGTGTGGTGGCTTGACAATAATAAGGTTATCGGGTTGATCCCATTTTACTTCATCAGGGACCGGATAGACTATTCCTTCGTATGTCCTTTTGTAGACTTCATTTGTAAACCAATGCATCGCCCAAGTGCTACAATTAGTTTGCTTTAAGTACTTAGAAACAGATATCACGTGACCACATGGTAAACCAGAAAGTTGTCATTGTCGACAACTACAAGTACAATTAAGCAAATCCACAAAACCTCTTCGTGACGGGGATGCAACTTCAAATTTGTAACCGTCAATACCATGCATTGTCCATGTCACACATTTTGATATTCTTTTTGCAACCTTAGCTTCCGCCCAAACGGTAAGATCATGTGTATTTTTAGCTGTAATTAAAAAAATATGTTAGCCTGCTATATTGTATAACTTAGTCTACTATACATTAGCCTGATATATCTGATAACTTAGCCTACTATACAAAATATACTTAGCCTATTATACAAAAACTTATTTACCTGCTTGATGCCGCCTGTTGAAATACCATTGTTGGACCGACTCACGAAAGAATTCTATTAGTTTGGTAATAGGCATCCGTCGAGCATTACGTGATAACGCGTTAATAAACTCATCACTATTTGATGTCATAATGCCATAACGTTGACCAACAAAATGTGCTTGTGCCCATTTATGCAAACCAACAGCTAGTAACGTATCACGAACAGTAGGAACAACTTCACAAAATGCATTGAAATTTTCTTCAAAATCAGACACCGTAAAGGCTTTGCATGTCTTCCACCAAAGGTAATCGTGTTTTTTTGCCAAAGATTTTAATCGCATGTTCATTATTAAATGACGACAACAAAGCCCATGATGTGCGTATGAAAAAACGACTCTAATAGCCAAGTCAATTGAAGCTGCCATATCTGATATGATAACAAGTTTAGGATTTTCACCAATACATTCTCTTAGCTTTGTTAAAAACCATGTACAACAATCACCACTCTCTGATTTTCCAACACCATAGGTAACAGGAAGA
Organism: Smallanthus sonchifolius; assembly: GCA_023525975.1. Taxonomy (NCBI): domain Eukaryota; kingdom Viridiplantae; phylum Streptophyta; class Magnoliopsida; order Asterales; family Asteraceae; genus Smallanthus; species Smallanthus sonchifolius. Next base: position 51,653,941 of record CM042046.1, on the reverse strand, counting down.
ATCTGATTATTCCCACCCATGGCTACAACTAAAAACATCGTGCCTTTAAAACTACCTTTCAGATGTGCGCCATCAATAATAATTATCGGTCGAAAATAACGCCTAAAACTTTCAATCTGTAATACATAAACAAAGCGTCATAAACACATTAAATCTTAAACAAAAAAAAGAATAACATACTAACGCAACACCAATAGCAACAAAACACATTTCGAAACGGCTCAAGTTGTCTGTTAAAATATCAGTGACAGTTCCAGGGTTGGCCCTCTTCAAATTATGAAAATAAGCTAGCAGTTCGGCAAATGAATCATGTGAATTTCCCCTCAACATCTGCAATACACATTCCTTTCCTCGCCAACCTTGGTGGTATGTAATTTTGATAGGAAACCTTGAATTAATTTCTTTCATTATGTCTTTTCCTCTGTAGACATAGCCGAGATCCTTAAGTTGATCTTTTATCAAATCACCAATCACCTTTTTATTTGCTTTACGGATATGAGGGTACGTCTGTATCCGTGAACACGTGTGTTGGTTATTAAAATATCTAACATGAAACGTCCCAGATTCACCATAACTGTAGGCCCTTATACGCCAGTCACAATTAGGCGTAATACATGATGCTTCATACCTATTTTTTTCGATATATTAACCTTGAAATCGAAACACTCTCTAACACACATTTTCCCTAACTCCAACTTTAAATGTTCTTTATCTCTAAAGCACGTACCTTCAAAAACATTATTAATTGATTTACCACTTCTAACAACAGAATTTTTAGGTGTTAGGTCTGGAATAAAATCTGGTAACGGCTCGGATTTAGGAGCTGGAAACATATCTTTACTCCCCGGATTTGAGTAAAAAGTGATATCACTAGGATAAGAATAAAAGTTGTTAATATTCGGCTCAGAATTCAAGTAACTATCTTTTTCATAGTTATCTACATGAACATTTAAATCAAAAGAGAACTTAAATTCATCTTCGTTTCCCATGTGTTGAGAGCCCGGTAAACCAGAAGGTAATATACTTGAACCAACAGACATAGGTTTTTTTGAAGAAGAATGAATAGACACATGTTTTTTTTGAAGAAGAACCAACACCATCTTCTTGGATAACATACAACTTGTATATTTCAAACGGATTTTTATGAAATATACCAAAAAAAAAGAAATTTCACTATCATCATATATGTCGATTGGGTAGGTGAATGTTGACATTTTATAAGATATCCGATAAATATTCTCGCCACAAACATTAGAAATAATAGATAACAAACCATTGTAAGTAACATTTGTAGATAACCTTATACCGCGCTTTACACAATCGAATGAGACGTATTCAACAGCACTGTCAACAAATTCCCATCTCCTCCCGCTGTAAATTACAATGTCCATAGACATCTCGAAACACTTCACTTGCTTAGAACAATGGAAATTGTGAGAAAGAATGAAAAAAATGGAAAAAAACAAAGTTAAATAAGTGAGAAAAACTCGAAGTAGGCTGGTAAGACCACTTCAGTCGGCTAAGAAGTCTAATAACACCTTCGGCGCCGGTTAAGCCGAGCCATGTAAGCCATCTCGAACCAAGCCGGCTAAGCCATGCAAAAAAAAAATAGTTCGCCGGCTAAGCCTGCTACTTAGCGGGCTTTAGCCGCCTAGGGAATACGCATTGCCACGTGGCAATTTCTGATAGGTTGAAATTCTAAAAAAAGCTTACATATTGCTGAAAACCAAGCCGGCTGAACTAGCCGTCTTCAGCCGGCTACAAGCCTAAATGACCATGAGTTAGCCGGCTGAAAAGGCTTGCCCATTTTTGCAAGTTTAACCAGTCAAATGTCCATTTTGGTAATTTTCCCTAAAAAAAGGCAGACGGGTTGAGAGTGATATCTCTTTTCGGTGTATATAATATAAGTTATATGATTTATATAAATACATAAAATATATTGTGTATCTACTTTGTATTTTTTATGTACTATCTACTTCTTTTACATGTTTTTTTTGAAATCCGAACATTGAATGTTGTGACGTTGTACCCTCCCGTCATATGGGACCTCCAACTCTGGTCAATACGTTGCCTTAACCGGGCTCGTTTGGCGTTAAAGTTGGAGAGCTTCTAAGGAAAAACCCACCCAACACGGCCCCTTCCGGGCCTTGATGGAGAGCCAAGACTCGAACCCTGGATCAACGGGGGTAAAACCCATGTACATCAGCCTAAGAGGTAAACCTCATTTGCAATGCCGCAGAAACTAATATGAAGGGCATAAATCGAACCTGAGTTACATGTATTTAGTTTATTTTCATATATTAACTTTATATTATTTTAAAGTTATTTATATTATAATATATTCACGATGGTATACGAACATAAAGCATTAAAGGCAAGAAATTTATTCATGTATTCCTTACTACCAAGGTATAATTTGATATGGTATTTTTAGTGAAATACAACTAGACCTAAAAAAGTTCCCTTCAAACATGGATCAAACATGAATATTCTTATATCAATGTACTAGTTTAGATCCCGTGTCTACACTGTCACACCTCAACCGACGGCGGATTATACGTCGGGACGGACGCAGTTGTTCAAAGGCACAAGGTTGACTATTAAAGTTTAAACATTTTATTAATAACTTTCAAAGGTTCAATACAAGAAATGAAAATAAAGCATAACAAGAATACAAGTTTAATTTAATAGGTAATCTAAGTCCAAAGCATCCTATGTGATTCACAAACAAGTCTCATGCTAGCGTACCTGAAACATGTAAGTAAACTGTCAACTAAAAATAGTTGGTGAGATACGAAGGCTTTATCATAGTTTAACAAAGTTTTGAAAAGTATTACAATTCACTATGCCATGCATTCTATAGTGTAAGTATGAGAGCAAACAAGTTCAAACATTGTGCATATCAACCCTCCAACCAAGTTTAGGCATAACCCACATGTTACCCTTAAAAGTTTAAAGTTTAAATTCAGTAACAATCATCATGGGCTCCCCCCGACTGGTCAATCAAACTAGGTGGATTGGTCAAATACAATAGATCTATCATTGTTGCTATAGGCTTCATCAGAGTTAATTAATATGCTAGTATTAAGTCTAATTTAAGCATGCAAGTCTCAAGTATAACACAAGAATAAGCATATAGGCATAGTTGTACAAGAATTGTATAAGTTTGGAAGTTTGTACATGTTTCACCCCAAGTTTATAGAGAGTGTAAAATGAAAAAGGGCTAAGTATACTCATTTGGATGATGAGGAGTGTCCAACAAAGATTTAGTGTAGCAAGACTTTGAGGGAGAATATTCTCACAATAAGCCTAAGAATGCAAGTCTTAAAGTTTCAAGTTTAATCCTATAAGTCTATGACAAGGATTCTAGGATTCTAAGATTAACTAGGGTTTCAAATGGGAGACGAGAATGATTTGTGTTTATAAAGTTTAAATCAACTTCTAATATAAGGTTTTAAATGAATAACACAAGTCTTTAATATCAAAGTTTAATAAGTTTATAGTTTAGAATAATTAGAATAATTATTTAAAAGTATTTATAATTATCAATTTAACAAGTTAAGTTATAATAATCTAAGATAGTTAAGTGTAACATTAAATAATTATTAAAGTTTAACAAAAAATATTTAAAGTATAAATTATGAATTAAGGTTTAGAATAATCATCTAGAGGCTTATTATTTATCAATGATAGATAATAATTATTTAGGGAATAAATAATCTCTAAAAGTAATTAATAATTATTTAAAGAATAAATAATGATTAAAGGATGACAATAATTATTTCAAGATTAAAATAATTATTAAGGGTAAATAATCATTTAAAGAGCACTCAATTTATTAAGGATAAGCAATTATCTACAAGAATAATTATCTTATCTAGTATAAATCATTTAAGATTTATTAAAGAATTTAAGTGTTAAACTTTTATTTTAAATTTTAATTTGTAAAAAATATGACTATAAGTTTAAATGAATGAGTTTAACAATTATGTTAAATAGAAATCATTATAAAGTTTAAATTTTAAATGTAAGTTTTTAAAGTTTACATTTCATAAAGTTTTTAAGTTTATAAGCATTTAGGAAAAACAAATAAAGTGTATTTATTTATCTTGTTTTAAGTTTATATAAACAAGTAAGTTTTTGTTTATATAAAGTATAAGTTTTATAACTGTATAAGTTTGTGATTTATTAAATTAAAGTTTCTATTTTTTATAAAGTTCATAAATTTATAAGTTTATAAATTTCTAAAAGCAATGTATATTTATTTCCTTGTTTTATTTAAATAAATAAATAAGCCTTGAAATAAATATAAATTTTATAAAAATGCACCAGTTTATAAGTTTTCTGTTTTCTGAATTAATATGTAAGTTTTATAAGCTTTTCTGATTTTTATATAAGTTTTCTGTTTAAATTAGAGCTTTATAAATTAATTTAAAAGTTTATTAGTTAATTTAAAGTCTAAATAAGTTTAGTTATTTTAGAAAACAAATATATTCCTGACTTCTATAAAATAGTTTGAATGTATAAGTTTTATAAAGTATTTTTATAGTTTTTATAAATTTAAATCTATTTTAAAGATTAAATCTTTCTAAGTTTTTAACTAAGTTTATTTTAATAAAAATTGTTTCTGAAAAAATAAAAGTGTAAGAAAAATTCAGATTCAAGTTTATATGAGTTTTACAGAATTTATAATTTTTTTTACAAGATTTAAAATTGATTAAAAAGGTTAAAAAAAATAAAAGGAACAAAACTCGGGTTGGCCGGATTCGAACCCGGCCCACCCGATGCCACACACAAGCGCACAAACCACCCGACTACGAGCCTCGTTAAGTTTAAACACGGAAAATCAAATTGATAAACACAATCCCAAATCGAGCCCCAAATCCGTATGAACCCTAGAACTTCAAACCCAAATTACGAATCGATAATCCCTCTGTCATTGTAAATTGACAGAGGGCTTTTGATTAAGTAATGAAAACGAGGAAGATGGCCATGAGAATTACCTGAAACGATGGCGAATCGAGGGAGAACGGGTTCGAGCTTTGGGTCGGCTGTCCACGAGCTCCAACAGCCAAGGCAGGTTCGATTCGTAGGAATTGTGGGTTCAGATAGTTTGAATGTGATGTCGCTAAGGAATTGCAGTAGGTATTTATAAACGATTTCATCATTTAATGATGGATCAGGTGGGAGGATTACGGTTGAGCTTAACAAGTTCGAATTCGAAATTACGCGGGTCTAGAGTTTAATTCTGGCATTGAAATACCTTGGGTTTGGGTCGCAAGCTCGAGTCGAAGCTCGAGGTGCATTGAATTCGGACGTTTATGCGTTTTCGAAGAATCTGAACTCAAAACCGGTCTCGGCTGGGATCGAACTCGGGATCGGTTTCTGGGTTGAAAGTTTGGGTTGATTACAAATTCAGTTTCTGAAGTTTCAAGGTTCTATTATTTTATGTTAAAACGTGGATTTAAGTTTAAAATAAGTTTCAATAAATGACAGTTTTAGTCCCCGTACTTTTTATAAAAATAATTATGTTTTATTTTTATAAAAACTAAATAAGTTTTATAAGTTTTATTTCCTTTTTATTATTTCGTACATTTATAAAATAATTTCTAGGATTTATGATTTACAAGTTTTTAGAATAAGTTTATAAATTATTTTATTTATATAATTATAAATCCATAAAGTTTTTTTTTGAATTTAATATAGTTTATTTATAAGATATATACTATCCAATAAGTCTCATATTATATATATATATATATATATATATATATGAATATATATATCTCAAGTATTATTGTTTTTCTTAAATATATATCCATTAAATCAAAACTTATTATTTAAGAATAAAGAGGAATATTCAAGTTTTAAATTAATTATACATGCAAGACTTTAGGAAAAATATAAGTCGGAAAAATCCTGGATATTACATACACACGGGTGAAAATTGAAAAATATCAACATATAAATTTTTTGATAGAAAAAACTAAAATTATATAAAAATTAATATATAATTGGGTTTCGAAAATACGTTAATTACTATTTAATGTAATTTGACTTTTATTTGTTATTTGATTGAAATAAAAATTACATAATTAAATATCAAATTTTCTTATAATAAGGGATAATTTAAAATAAATGTTTTTATTAGTATAATTAGTATTTTCTTTAAATATATATTATTATTTAAATATAGAAGTGCATTAAATAAGCGAGAGAGAGACGAGAAAAAAATAATAAAAATGAATGTAGAGGCGACACGTGACGCTAAAAACCTTTATTTATCATATACAATAGATTAGACATTTTACAGATTTGTCAATGAGATATCAAGACGCATTAAAGCATATAGACATCTTCAAAATTACATTTTGCACCTATTAGTTGACTATTTAAAATTTCTATATATACTTTTAGGTTTTATTTAAAATATAATTTTATTTTTATGACTTTTATCGTAATTTATTTTATAAAAATTCAAATACGTCATTACAGTGTACTTATATTTATCTACATTATATTATAAACTTTAAACAAAAAATAAGTTGCATAAATCTATATGGACCAGTTTTTATAAAAACTACATCAAAATATTGATAAAAATAAATAAATAGTAACAACACATTTGAAGTTATATAAAATATTTTATATTAAACTTGTAAAAGAGAGACAAAATTATATTTTGAATAAAAACCTACAAAATATCAAAAAAGTTTAATGATCATTTCAAAAGATGCAAAATGTAATTTTAGAGGTGCAAATAGATTAATAAAAAAGATACATTTCTATATACATACACATATGATGAATGACTTGTATCTATATATAGATATGTATATTATTATTTTTTATTTAATAATAATAATGGTTATTTTTGGAAACAAAAAATGTTATGCGAAAAACTATGTTATATATATTTATAAAATATTTTTATTATTGATATTAACATACTTTTGAGGCTTTTCATAATCACCCCTCGAATTAAAACAGGTGACTTGGAGATAACGAAACTTGGGGGCCGGTATTAAAAGAAACCGGGTTCTCTCTCGTGTTTCAATATAAAACTCCGAACTCAACATATTCTCTTCTTCTTCTTCTTCTCCTCAAATCATCCATCATCTCCTTCGATCTCATCTTGCACGGTTTCTCTCAGTCGATATGCATTCCAATCACTTGCTTCTCGAGGAGCCTATCAGAATGGCGACGATCCTCGAGCCTTCGAAAGCTGTAAGTACAATGAATTTCAATTCCTGGATCTGTTTTTGTGTTTTTTGTTTGATTTTCGATTTCATGCGTTGAATCGATAGATGTGCGTATGTTTTTTTGCGTATTAACGATCTAGGTTTTCTAAATCGCGATTTTGTTTACGTGTTTGCAGAATTTCTTCCCTGCGATGACTAAAATCGTTGGAACTTTAGGTCCTCGATCGCGATCTGTTGAGGTTATCTCTGGTTGCCTCAACGCTGGCATGTCTGGTATGTTTTCGTTTTGTTTACGTGTGTTAGTGTGTGTGGTGTTGAATCGGAGTCGTTTAATCGACTTGAAGATCTGTGAATTTGTGATGCAATTTTAGGGCTGTAAGGAACTGAAAGTTCAGCAGACCGTTCGGTGCGAGTTTGTTTATGTTTGTTTAATAAATGAAAAAACACTAACAAAGAAATTATGTTGGGTTAATTAAATGAACGAACACGGAACAAAGGGCGCGTTCGTTCAGTAGGGTTCGTGAATGTTCGGTGGTTTGTTCGTTAATGTTCGTTTGTTACAAGTTTTTAGTATCTTTTAAAGTTTTTTACCATCAAAATTAAATTATTCTATGTTCATTAGTGTTCATTTATTTTGTTCGTTTGTTACAAACGAACAAACACAAACACAAACTTTTATCTGGTTATGTGGTCATGAACCATTTGTTTATCCGCTAAAACTTAACGAACGAACCATGAACTACGTCTCGTTCGGTTGGTTTACAGCTCTAGACTGATGCTTGTATAGTGATTTCAAGCAGGAGTTACTTTATGCAAGTAATGTCACTCAGACCTTGATTTTTAAACTCCACAATGATATGAAGTTATTGTTTTTGATCTCTTTGATTCCTGAAGTCATTGCATATCTTTTTAGTTAGGAACAACTGATTCCTTTACTGACTGATTGGTGTTGTTACATGAGATAATTTTTGTGGTGGTTGGTTGATGTTGATGTGGCAGTTGCTAGATTTGATTTTTCATGGGGAGGCTCTGAGTATCACCAAGAAACTTTGGATAATATGAGGACTGCTGTCAAGAGCACTAAGAAGCTTTGTGCTGTATGCTCTTTTTTCCTTTATTTTAACCTGATTCAGTTGATTATGTTAATGTAACTACAAGTTTATCTCTGAATTGTATTAAAATGATTTTTTTTTGTACTTTCAGGTGATGCTCGATACTGTTGGCGCTGAGATGCAGGTTGTGAATAAGAGTGAGAAGGCCATTTCCCTTCAACAGGATGATAATGTAATCCTGACTCCTGACAAAGGCCAGGAAGCTTCTTCTCAAGTACTGCCAATCAACTTTGATGGACTGGCTAAGGTGAGAAAGCTCTTGCCTCTTCTCATCATTATATACATTTTTTTCTTGTATATAATGTTTTTAACCTGATGCCATGGGGACCTACACGAAAACTAGTAGCTCTATAAATTTAAGTGTTTCGATCATGTAACGTTGATAATTTACCAAAAGACCCATAAAATTTATTGGACTTTACATGCTGATACTATATGATCTATAAAAGACATGTGCGTGTGCTCCTATTTATTTCTGACCTGTGTTAGTGGCCCATATATGCTTACAAGACTCTTTATGTGGTCTTTTCAGGCTATGAAGAAGGGAGATACCATTTTTGTTGGCCAATACTTGTTCACAGGAAGTGAAACCACCTCTGTTTGGCTGGAGGTAAGATTTGTTTTTTCTAATCATGTATCTTAAAAAACATAGGTTGTCTCTTTTTGCTCATCCAGGCTAGTTTAATTTTTGGTTTGGATGCGAGTTAGATGTGGATAAGCACATGTAAAACCGATGTACATGTTTTGATGTAACATGGGCTTTTTTACCAATCAACAACAACCCATAGTAATTAATAACTAACACATGTAAAATAAAAATCTGAAAGCATAATTTTTTTCAAGAAAACCAAGTATGATCTTTTCATGACTGGACTTGTGCAGGTTGATAAAGTGGACGGAAATGATGTTCATTGCATTGTAAAGAATTCTGCAACTCTAGCTGGCGCTTTGTTCACTCTCCATGCCTCCCAAATTCATATTGATCTGCCTACTCTCACTGAAAAAGATAAAGAGGTGAGCCTGTTGATATAATTTTGGTTCAACTATCAAGATTTATGCCTTCATATTCTTTGTTTTCTTCGAATGGTTATGGATATCCCTTGAAACTGATAGTTCCTATTTGCTATTTAGTCTGGCAAACCTTTTTTTCTATAAGCAAATCATGTTGATTTTACTAACTAGATTGTTAATCTGATGCTCTGGTTTTGTAGCATTCAATGTAAGGTGGAAGAATTCTATTGATTTTTATTGACCTCTTATTTCAGAACATTAGCACTTGGGGTGTTGCAAACAAAATTGACTTTCTTTCATTGTCATACACGCGCCATGCACAAGATGTTCGTGAAGTAAGTGTGCCTTTATGGAATTGTCATCATTTTTGTGTATTATGTTTTACCCTTTCCACTTTACTTATCTGGTGATTACAATTGTTTTGTCATGCAATCATAGGCACGTGAATATCTTTCCAAGCTTGGTGATCTTAGTCAAACTCAAATATTTGCAAAAATTGAAAATATAGAGGTGATTTTCTTTGATTTATATGTTTTTCTTTTGTGTTTCTTAAGAAAGTATTTTTTTGGCTTTATATCCACTGTTGTTTTGTTTATTTTTCTACAGGGTCTAACTCACTTTGATGAGATTTTACAAGAGGCAGATGGTATCATCCTTTCCCGTGGAAATCTGGGCATTGATCTTCCACCAGAAAAGGTATATATTTCCTTTTTCTTTTCGTGGTAGTGTTATGTTACTAATCAGTAGGAATATTAGAGGGACCAATGTTGCTCGGTAGGATGCTATAGGGACTTAAGTGAATGTTGATTTGTAACTACCATAACTACTTTAGTTAGTTGTTATGAGGTAACCGATTGTAAAAGTGAGCTACTTAAGCTTAACTGGATTCATAATGAGAGTTGCAAATGATTTGAGAATACGTTCTGTTTCTATTTCTTCTTATTGTTCATGACTACCAATTGTGCCCTAACAGGTAGCCGAAAATATAAAATATTACATCTTTTTGCGCCTTCTTTTGTTTTATTTCAATGTGTGTGTAGTCTTAATCTGACCATAATAAATTTGGCAGGTGTTTTTGTTTCAAAAAGCTGCTCTTTACAAGTGTAACATGGCCGGAAAACCAGCAGTGGTTACTCGTGTTGTGGACAGCATGACTGACAATTTAAGACCAACTCGTGCAGAAGCAACTGATGTTGCCAATGCTGTACTAGACGGTTAGTTACTTTTTTTAATTTCTGTGAATTCATATGTCATCATGTCAATTTCCTCATAAATCATCACAATGTTGCAGGAAGTGATGCGATTCTTCTTGGTGCTGAGACTCTGCGTGGATTATACCCTGTTGAAACAATATCTATTGTTGGTAAAATTTGTGCAGAGGTATTGTTTTATTTGAATCAATGGTGTTTAGGAGCACATTTTGAAAATAGATTATGTGTTACGAATAATCGAAGTTAATTAAATAGCTGTAACAAAACATGTTGCAGGATATTTAAATAATCATTTTAAAAAAAAATATATTTTAAAGCTAAAAAGGGACCTCAAAACCCACAAAAACAATAGGTGGAGCGCCTTGCTTTTTCATATTTTCTTAAGCTCCAATTACATATTTATCAATAAATAATTTAAAGGGTGTTTGAGTGTATTTGAGTAATCTTCACAGGGGGAGCCGCAATGCATTTTACTGCAGTAGTTGGGTACTTGCCTTTCACAACTGTGTTTTGAATTTTTGATGGTCCCAAAACGCAAATAATCACTCAGTTATCAATATATTATTTTTGCTTTCCAAACATAATAATATGAAAGCCATTCCCAAACACCCCCTTAAATTATTTGTACATAATTTGATCTGATTAATAAACATTTGGATATTACTTTCAAATTTTTACTGATGAAATTCATATATATTTGGATGTTACTTGCAGGCAGAAAAGGTTTTCAACCAAGATCTTTATTTCAAGAAAACCGTCAAATATGTTGGAGAACCAATGAGTCATTTGGAGTCAATTGCTTCGTCTGCGGTATCCTTTCATTATTTTTCATATTCTTTCCACTGTAAATCGAAACTTATTTTTTCAACAAGTGCAGTATCCTGATCAGTATAATTTATGCCTATTTTAGGTTCGAGCAGCCATTAAGGTGAAGGCATCTGTTATTATTTGCTTCACTTCTTCGGGAAGGGCTGCAAGGTATGTATGATGCTATGATCAACTGATGGATGACACTTATTTAGTAAATAAAAGAAATTCTAGGTTGCTTAAAAAAGCAAATTCTTTTAAATGCAGATTAATTGCAAAGTATCGGCCAACAATGCCAGTTCTATCGGTTGTTATCCCTCGGCTAAAGACTAATCAGTTACGTTGGAGTTTTAGTGGCGCTTTTGAGGTTTATTTTACTCCCTTGACTTTTTTAACATGTTTTATTTTATATAAAACTAATCTGTTTATTTATTTATCCTTCAAACGAATGGCCAGGCAAGGCAATCACTTATTGTCAGAGGTCTTTTCCCCATGCTTGCTGATCCTCGACATCCCGTAAGTTTATTTATTTATTTAGTCAATTTTCTGCGTTCAAAAGTTATTATAACAAGAATCAGATTATCAGTTATAATAGTAAGATAATTGAACATCGACCGAAGATACTATTGTAAAAAAAGAGATGTTCTGTACTTCTGTTAAATGAAGTGGAACTGGGGTAATTTGGTAATTTTATTTCACCATTTGATATTTATCTTTTTACACCACTTATTATGAAACTAGTTATACAATAATCAGATAATTAGTAGAATATGATTATCCAAAAAGTTAAAACATTAAAAAACTGTTGTAATAAATCAAGCAGTTGAAGATAGTGCTTGGTTGTGAGAGAAAAAATCTCAAACTGGGTTAAGAAGGGTAAATTAGTAATTTTATTTTACCCTTTGATATGAAATAATCATACAACCCTTGAATAATCAGATTATTAGAAGCAGAATCGGGTCATCCAAACATTAAAAACCGGTTATTACTACATAAAGCTGCAATAACTAGATCAGTTCCTAAACATACATCCAAACACTACCTAAATTCCCATAATATCATATCATTATCATGTCTACTAAATGCCATTTTTCGAAAGTTGTCATTTTAAAATTAATAATTCCAATTCTTGAATTTTCAGGCTGAATCTACAAGTGCAACAAATGAATCAGTACTGAAAGTAGCACTGGACCATGGAAAAGGCTCAGGAGTGATCAAGTCACATGATCGAGTTGTGGTCTGCCAGAAGGTTGGAGATGCAGCTGTCGTTAAAATCATCGAGCTTGAAGATTAGAAACCATTTGCACGAGGCCACGAGGCATCTCGTGACGTTTTGAAATTAATTTTTTGCCTTAATTTTTTCTTGGAAACACTTGTGACATATTATTGCAACTGATATTTCGGTTTGGAGGGAATTTTGGGTCAACAGAATCCTGTTTCTGAGACAATTATTTATGCCCCTCCATCCATATATTAAATGGCTGATCAAGATTCAAATAAAAAAGCGGTTGTCTGATATCAAGGTTGTTATGTAACAGCATTTTTTATTCTCTAATGGTGTTAAAATTAAAGGTTAGTTTAGTAAAATGTTATTATGTTTATGTTTTATGTCTTTATTAAAGGTTTTATAAGTTGAGGGTATATTTTGTAAGTTGCTGAACCTTAAGGGCTGAAGTGTAATGTTGTGAGTATAAAAGGAAAAAGATGTCAGGAAGGCTTCATCGTTGTCTCCTCCTTCTTCATTATTAGGGTTTCACTTTTCAGATCCGGCCTCATCCGCCTTCCGTTCTTTCATATCTTCTTCTTCTTCGCTTAATCTCAAGGGCTAATCACTGCTATTTTGGATCGGACTGTGGGTATTGGCCCACCCTCATTCTGCTTACATGCAACTTTTAGAAGATAGATTTGTTACCTTGATAACGCTTATCGATAGTTTTTAAAAGTATTTATTGATGATCACTTTACTTTATCAAATTCTTATTTGTGTAAAGATCTCTTTGTTCACTTTCATTCAAAAGAGTTTATTTTTCTACTGTGTATACCTGAGTTTTTCAAAACTTGTCATCATTAAATAGGGAGTATTTTTATCTTTTAATATATTTATTTATTTTTAAACCCTTACTCATTTCCATTTATCATTTAATGCTAACGGACGAAAATAATGTTTGGTAGTGCTTTTAATTCATTATGTTTATATATTTTAGAAGAAGATAGAAAAACAAGAAAGCGCCCATGGCCTAATGGATAAGGCGTCTGACTTCTAATCAGGCGATTGTGGGTTCGAGTCCCACTGGGCGTGAATTTTATATTTTTGGTGCGTTTTTCTATTTCAAACGGTGTCGTTTAAGCCGAAAGAGAGAATTTATTCTACATATTACCATAATATAAATTATAATTCTCCGTTCATTTTGAACTTTGTAGTAATCTATACTCGATTTTTAAAACTAATATTAATCGTTCAAGTTTTTGAGAAACAAAAGAAATTATGCAAATATATATTTTTTAAATTACGGTCATAATCAAAGTTACAAAGAAAATAGCCTAATTTATATTTTGCATTATAGCAATTATGGAGCCAAGTACAAATTGATAAAATTCCAATTTAGAGTGTCCTTGTTTTAAGAGTTAACATGAAAAAAATTATGAAAGTGATTACAATGTCATTGTAGCTAATAGTGCAAGAGACGGTTCTTCGGGTCAACAGTGATCTTGTTGGCCTCATGGAGCTGTTCTTGCCCTCTCTAAACCAATCTTGAGTTGTGAATTATCACAAGGAATCATTAGAAGGGTCTCGAGGCCGAAACCTAGGCACCACCCTCTAAAAATATGTATATTAAAATAGAGAGTACGGGTAGAGAGAAAGCTAGAACAATGAAACCCTTTATGTTGACGAGATTCGTTTCTATTGAGGTAATTATTGGGGGTAATTGGACCAACCCTAACGTGTCATTTAAGGATAGGCCAAAGCCCACTAGACTAGGCCCAAAATAAGGGTACCGTGACTAGACACAAACTAAGATTATCTGTAACGAAATTGAGGTAATTGGGTCAACCCTAACGTGTCATTTAAGGATAGGCCAAAGCCCACTAGACTAGGCCCAAATTAAGGGTAGCGTGATTATATACAAACTAAGGCTATCTGTAACGAAATTGAGGTAATTGGGCTAACCCGAACGTGTAATTTAAGGATAGGCCAGAGCCCACTAGACTAGGCCCAAATTAAGGGTACCATGATTAGATACAAACTAAGACTATCTTTAACGAAATTGAGATAATTGGGCAAACCCTAACGTGCCATTGAAGGATAGACCAAACCCCATTAGATCAGGCCCAAGTTAAGGATACCATGATTAGATACGAACTAAAATCATATGTAACGAGGTCCATAGACACCATGAACATGAGAAACAAGGATACGGACCTCCATGAACACGAGAAACAAGGATAGAAGAAAGGATGCGGGAGAGAGAAGTCATTGTTCGTAGCCACTGACAATCCGTTAGACAAGTTTGCCGGTTTTATGAGAGGGGATGAGAGAGAAGCCATGATTGTGGATGCTCTAAGAAGCTATTGATATAGAATATCCATGTAATCATGTAATGTGCTTTAATATTCATAAGAAACAAAATTAAAATGAACAAATAACAAAGAACAAACCCATGTCTAAAACAACTTGTGTATACACAAAAGAAGAAACAAAAACTTAAAAAAAAATCAGCCATTAATAGAGGATGGATCACTACTCTTATGAACAACATTAGAGGAATATTGTTGCTGCTGATGATGATGTTGTTGAACATCCACCAACTCCATTTCTTTCTGCTTCAACAAAACCACCATCCTCTCATTCTCCAACTTCATCCTTTCATTCTTCAACCTCTCAACCTCCATTTCCCTCTCTTTACTATAACTAAATTTCAACCACTTTAACCTCCTTTTCTCCAACTCATAACACTCACTTTGAAACCCTACTCTTTGTTCCTCAAGTTTCATCATCTTCACCTTCATCCACTGCCTCTTCTCCCACACACTTTTTGTCAAATCTTGCATCACCAAACTCACTTCACCGGTAAATTGGTTCATCACACTCTCATGCCCATCATTCTCTGCCACCCGAACCCTTTTCCGGCCGCTTAAACCGTCGTCTTCCTCCCCCTCATCCTCCTCATTTTCATCATCACCCTCCTCTTCATCTTCCTCATCTTCATTATCATTTTTAGAATGCACACACTTCCCTCCATGGTGTAATAAATCTTGTTCCCTAGTGTTCACTTCCATTGGTGAAACATGATGCCCACCACCACCACCACCACCACCACCACCACCACCACCACCGCCGGCGCCGCAGCTGTTATGGTAAGCACACATTTCCCGGAAAAAAAGGTGTTTTGAGTTGAGTAACTTCTTGACTTCTTCCTTCAACTTCACCGGAATATGATCCATAGTTTCTAACAAACTTTGATTCTCAACAACTTTGCATGAAGTTCCTTTCCCTAATATATCATTAACCCTTTTATATCTTTTATTCAAATCATTAAACTTATCTTCACATTGCTGTGGTGAAACATAAAACCCTCGTTCCATCATAGCCCAAGAAACCGACTTCCACTTCCCCTTTTTCTGCAAAGCCCCGCCTGCACCGGCTCCGGCGCCGGATTTTTTCTTCGCCGCCGATTCAGACCCATGTTGTTGATCAGACCCAGCTTCATCTCCGACGTAGAAAACCAACATGATCAACAACCTCACCATGTTATCCGTCCACTTCATTCTCTGCCACGGTGACCCTTTTCTCAGCTTACCGTCTCCGCCGCTGTCGTCGGCGGTGACCGGATTGTTTATATTGTTGCTGTGTGGTTCTTCTTCATCGCTGATTGGTGAAGCTCTTTGTTTAGAAGGGTATGGGTATTGGTGGAGGAAATTAGGGTTTTGGTGATGGTTTAATGACATTTCAAGGCCTAATGTGTTAGAGAAGACGCCATTGTTTTCCATTGGAAGAGTTTCTTGATTCTTGAAAAAGTGAAAACTGATCAAGATTAGATTTTGAAATATGAATTTGAACCGGAATGATGTGTTGATGAAGACCCAGGATTTAGATTCTTGAAAAGATGGAAATTTTGTTGTTAGTTTTGGTGAGGATGAAAGTAGATGATACATATGGTGGGTTGATATAGGGGTGGAGCAGCTGTTTTGAAGGAGGTTTTGGACTAACAAGCAGATTGCCCATGGTTTTGCTTTTATTCCTGCCACCGTTTTAAGGAAATATATGTATATGCATCTAGTGGGCTGGGGGGGGGGGGGTATAGATTAATAGATTATAGTCCACAGAATGTGTAAAACTGCAAATCATATTTTAATGGAGTTGACCTTGATGTTCTTCTTGGTACTACTTCCAGTGCATGCATATTTCATTTCATGTTCATTTAGTTAACCTAGTTAATGATGGTGATTTTATAATTTTCTTTAATAATTATTACAATGAATATGATAAAAGTTTATTTATTTTGAAATTTGTTATTTGTATATGCATGTCTTGATGATTATATATATGAATTAGATAATAATTAACAAGAAATAAAAGTTATTCGTTTGAGTATGAGATGAATGATTTGATAGTAAAATGTTAAAAGGAAATTCACAAGTTTAATAATATGAGTCTATTATACTTCTATAAATACCGGTTAACACGATATCTTTGTATCTGTTAAATCTAAAAGGAAATTCTAACAAATAATTCTGATAAATAATGAGGAAAATAAATCATATTGTTTTCCGTGTAATTTTTATAACTAAAAAAACTAGTTTTTTACCCGTCCGGTGGCCGGGTTCCTTAACCGTATAAGTAATACTTGATATAGAAGATAGACGAACAACCCAAATACAAAGATGAAATACAAATGAAAGGCTTTTATACATTCAAAATCATTAATACATACCTTATTCAAATAACCGTACGGGTATATTTTGTGTGTAATAATGGTTATAACATCAATGGATTTAATGAAGCTATAGTATAAACGTGAGATTATCATGTTTTAGGATTTTTGAATAATAGCAACATAACTCCTTTATAATGTTGTTATATACCAAAAAAACATTTAACAATAAAACCCAAAAATAGAAATACCGAAGTGAGATTCTATAAAGTTGCCAAATAATGTAAAAGAGCACATATATAAAAATCTAAATTTTGTGTCGGTAGAAGAACAAACAACCAAAAGAAAAAGATCCGACTTGCTACTATTCATAAAGTACATATTACTGGAATAAAGACAAAGAAAACATTGAAACAACTGCAAAAGTGTCAATGTACTTGTGTTAAATGAAAAATTAAAACTAACGTAAGAAAATACAACAAAAACAAAAAACTCAAGCTTGGTCCTGCAAAAAAAGCCAGAATTTGACATGTGGCTGCAAAATAAATAATATGTTCGATACAAAAACCCGTTAGCTAAAATGAAGCACAAGCAGTGGCGGATGCATGTTGAGCCCAATGGGGGCCAATGCACCCCCTCAATTTCAACCCACAACTATATTTTTCTAAAAAAAATAGTGTGTGCCCCTTTACATTTTATTGACACGCCATTTTGGGCAGTAAATTTCACACAAACTGTCAGTATAATTTTTAATTTATGCTATGAAAACTAATGGAGTTATGTAGATAAGAACCATCTATCAAGGTAAATTGTAATATTCTTATTTTTTAGCCCATATGACTTGGCGTAAAAGTCCTTGTGAGTTGTTTTTCACCATCATCTAGTTTTATACCCGTCCCAATCCGGGTTTTCCAAAATAATAAAATTAAAACTTAACCAAAATGTTCATCCTAAAAACTTACTAAATAACAGGGAATTAACAAACGTAACAGAACAATTACTTCAAATTAACAAACTTAAGGGTGATCTACTCCTTAAATTGCCTAGGCCTCCACAAAGTCCATATCGACCTCGACTACTGCCCCGATTCATGTTATGGACCTGGATTTGGGCATCTATCTAAAGTCATCAACACCGGATATGTCAAAAGTGCCACCCCAACATTATCATCACCCTTTGAAAAAGGAAAGAAAAGTAAAATATGAGTAACAGCTTTAAAAACCAATGCACATACCTCATGTTATTTTTTTCATCACTCTTTAAGATGGTTATTTTGACCCATTTACTTTGAACGAATCAATTTATGTTATGGGTCAAAAGTCTCCCAAATGGTATAATGTTTTTTTGAAATCATATAATTTCTATACCATGTTTATCACACAAAGTGTTTAAAAAAATATAGAATTATAAACAAATGGTATTTTGACCAAACACAACCCATATAAAACTAACCATAAAATGACCCATTTTGACCTAAGGCTTCATTGAGTGGGTTCAGTGGGAAGGTATTAATGTTTTTTTTGAAAAAAAAGATGTAAAGAAAATAGAAAAGTGCATAAAAGATTAACACAGTTATGTCAAAAACTTCTAAATAATAAGTAGATAAAAATGTGATTTCAAATTGGAATTTGCAAAAAGAAATGATAAACTTTACACATGTTTTAGGACATCCATTTAAGAAAGTGTTCCTATTTATTTAGGGATGGATGGAATATTTGTTTTATGTTCTCATTTTATGGATCCTTATCTATATAGCATGAGAAGATCAGAAGAAAAATTAAAATATCATTGTGAGCTGATAATGTAGAAAAGATGGTAAATATGAAGCAAATGAAGTATTTTAAGACTATACTTAAATGGAATGCTTGATCACCTCAATAGCCTCAACAGTTGGCAAGAATGCATTGACACCAACTTCCTTCTTCTCATTCTTCTTGTCTAATTAGTTGTCAAGATAAAAAAAATTGATTCCATTAACGGTGTTGTCAATCAAAATCGATACAAATTCGGAATACTTAAAAGGGTGACAAAATGGGCGGGTCAGACAAGTTAGGTAAAGTTTCAAATATGTTCATTTTTAGAAAAGACAAATTATAAATAATTAATATGTATAGAAAGATTACAAAAACAATACTTTACAGTAATAATCTAAATCTTTAAAACGGTTTAAGGGTTCTTATGCGTTAAAAATATACTTACAGTTTCAAAGAAGCGGCAGATCTCAGCCAAGCGATGTGGCGGGAGCTCCTTGATGTCATTGTAGTATCCATACAACTATACTCAAGGATCAATAGCACATACTGCAATTATCTTATCATCCTTTTCTCCCTGATTTGTCAACCATGGCAGTAAAATTCAATGATAAACAAAAGAAATTGACATTTTTGTGATTTCTAAAAGAAATTCAATCTTTTGTCTATTTTCTAAATTTTTTATAAATAGTTATTGCATTAATTATGATTACCAAACCAATATTATTACAATGCTAATCAATATTTTTGAATAAAATGATAAGGAGATTATATGTATTAAAAATAAACCTTGGCATTCGTTCCCTCTTTTGCTAATTTTTTATTGGACCCATTTGACCCGTTTGAAATAAAACACAACCCAAATATCAAATTTCGACACATTCATAAGTTAATGGGGGAGATATTGCCAAACCATTGGTGACGGGGACGGCTCAACCGTTTTGGAGGCTCAAACCAAAGTTAGAGTCCGGGGCCCTTTTCCAAATTACTAAGAAAAACTTAAAAAATGAACTTATATAGCACCTAATCAATTTACAAGCTAGGTGGTTTTTTCGCATACTAAAACTGGTTATCTAAAGCATAACGTAAACCAATGTTGGTTGAAGGAGTTTTACCTAAAGAGACTACAAAGCAATAAGTTCATATAAACTTTAATATATGTGAGTGTAATGATGATAGAAACATTTTGATGGATGTATGAAACACAATTGGAAGGGCAGAAACATGAGAGATTGAAATACATGGTTATGCTAGAAATTCACAAATCGCAATCAAAAGTTCTGAGAGATATATGGGCTGGACATACACATATATACATAATATATATATACACACACATAATATATATATATACACACACATACATTCATATGTCAAAATATGATGCCTCAGATCCCAGTTTATATAACATGTTAATTTTTAAATAATGAGTAAGTTTCACAATTACTAAGCAATGTCTGGATGTATTTATTTTAAGATTAGATCATATGGTAAAAAGTACCGACATTGGATGCAAACTTTGCATACATACTTGCATCATACATAGATACATACATTTGAATCTAAGGAACATATTGAATATAGATGTAATCCTGATCCTCAAAACCACTCTCTTCCAACCCATTTAAATCATAATTTCTAAAAATTCTATAATGAGGATAAACCGACCTATTCCAACAACTACCCGTTTTGGCTTGTTACTCAATCCGCCTTACACATTTTACCACATAGACATAAACAAAGAAAGCATAACACAGTTCCATTTGGGTATTAAAATCAGAGAATAAGTGTATTATTTGTTTTTATCCTCATGTTTTCAATCACACACACCCTTCACAATTCACACCCAACTCACAAAATCAACATTAAATTTTAAATTTTCATCTAACCCAATTTACCCAAATTCTCATACGACTTTCATTGAATACTTGAACAAACACTTACATGATATCAAATACACTGCTATCTTCTGTGCACACTACATCCTCAAATGGAGTGAATGTGAGGCAGCAAATAGCATTCAATTACTATAATTAACTTCAAATCAAGCAACATATAAATTCAAATTGAGAGAGAAGAAAGTGTGTACGCACAGCAACAGAAGGGGAGTAGCAACAGTTACCCATACAGTTTCCTAAACATTGGGAGAGCATCAGTTCGCATCCAAACAATAAGGTCTTCTTGCTCATTTAACTATCAAAACAAACCAATCCCACAAAATAAAACTGATGATTAGATAATTTCACTTATTTGATAAAATCAAAAAGAGGACATAAATTCTATGGTGGTCAAGACTTAATATACTTACAGGGATAGACTCGTTGAGATGGCCACTGCCAATGAGACTACCGTTTTGGAAATTTTTTGGGAAAACATCACTGCCAAACGTTTCATCCTTGTCACTCTTCCATGAAATGGGCCGCTTGTTTAAGGTTAGTTGGCTGTTGTTACTGGTGGATGTACTTGTGTCATTCTTTATCACCACGGTTTCACAATTGTTTGCTATGTTCAGGCTCACATGTATTTGTGTCATTCTTGACATACCTGAAAAAGTAGGTTTTTAGTTTTAAATGAAATGAATTTATGTTTTAACTCGAGGAAAGTATAATATGGAAATGAAAAGGTTGTTACCTGCGATGATTCTAATAGAAATGGTCAAGCTGATAATAGACAAAAATAGGCTGCTTCATTTTCTCCCTAACCCAACGTTCTTTCGGTTGAGAGAACATTAAATGTTGAATCTTTATTGCATATGTTTCTACTTTCTAATAATGAAGAAATTATTAGAAAGTAGTTGATTTAAAACTTACTGTCAAGCTTCTGACACAGGTTTTATTTGTAGTTACGGATTGTATATGTTGGACCTTTTAGTTTTTTGAGCCTTGTATGCAGGCATTATTGTACCGGTCAATAATTTCAACTACCTACTTGAACAAAAACAAATCCAAAATTATAAACTATTACAAGCAAGAAAGGAAATGCTCATGAAGTTAGTTAATTAAGTCGATTTTAAACATACATCACGAGAGGCAAAGGCTTGAAGCAAGTCTTATAGGTATGAAGACTGAAATCACCTGTAGTAGCTGAAATCACCTGTAGTAGATTACATAAAAAGAAATTCAGCTCGGTTCTTTATCATAAGTTGATGAATAAGAAACATGAGGAAATAAAGGTAAATACCCATTTGGGGGTAAGAATTCGCTTGCAAGCTGGAAGTTCTTGCTATGTAAACCTAGAATCTAAAAATAACACATAAAAAAATTAGTATTTGTTATCAATTCTGTTCATACTATAACAATTTTGATTGTTTTAAAAGGAATATCTCATAATATAACTGTGTTTCTATGGAAGATGAGCCAAAGACATCATAAAACAACTACTTCTCAATAATAAGAGTTCTTGTGTTAAATGATGATGCTATTAACTAAAGGTAATCAACTGAGGAAGCAATTTGCGTATCAACTGCATCTGCAACAACACCATAACTTATTCCCTTCCCCACAACTTCCTGAATTTCATACAGACTTGTTTCACCATACTCGGTGAAAAATTCCTTGCCAAGCATGGTATCCGATTCTGATTTTTTATCAAATAGTACACATAAGTTCAATTTATAGAAACCCTAACTTCATCAAGTTGAATCAGATTGTATAGATAAAAACAGTGAAAAAATAGAAATTAGAACCGTAGATTGAAATTTTGACCCTAACTTACACTATTATGGCATTTAATGTCAGGATCTCGGATCTCAGCCAGATTCAGAAGCTAATTAGGCAGTAAGATCTATCAAATTCAAAGAAATTGAAGTGAAAGATGAACCTTAAAGTTGTGCTTAGCAATTAGCTCCGACGGTGGCATGACTGCCGGAATAATAAGAGTTAGTAATTTCAAGTTGTGCTTAGCGGTTAGTTCGAATATAGAAATTATAATGGTCGACTTTAAAGTTGAGATTGTTACCTTGACTCAAGGTTAACACAACTATCGATTAGGTACTGGTTTGTGGCGATGAAACTACCAAGAGGAACAGAAGATTGAAATTTGATTTAGGGTTTTACCTTCAAGAAGAAGATGGTGAAGCAGGTTAATAAATCGTGAAGAAATGGAGGCTTGCGGCAGAAGGTTGACGGTGAAGAAGATGATGTTGGTGGCGGAGGCTTGCGACCTGGACGTAGCGTCCGATCGTTCACCAACTTGTAGGATTGTAGAAGATGCGGGAATTTAGGGAGGGAAGTGAGTGCAGAAGTTATAGAACGTGTGTGATCCGCGTGAGGAAAACACAGATTGCTCCTTTTGACAAATAACCGTCAATTTTAAAGAGTTTGTAGCGCTCTGATCCGCTGTGGGTGCACCCACTGAATAACCATTTAATTAACACGGCTGAGATCAATCCAGAAATGATCAAACGGCTGACGGTGTTCTAAAATTCGGTTACTTATTTGGGGTCAATAATATAGAGGAATATGTTGTATCGTTCATACCACTGGGGTGAGGAAACTCGGTACGGTTCGGTTTTTAGGCCCTGACAGCCGCACGCATGGTTTTGAGCCTCCCCATCCGTCCGCACAATGCACGTCCCCAAGGGCTGTTGCCCGTTTGATGAGTGGGCTATATGGTTTTTATTTTTCTCCTTTCCAACGGATAGTTTGTTGTTTTTTTTTTAATTTTGTTTTAGTAAGTTCTTAAATTAACTTTTGTATTTTTCGTAACGGCTAGTGTTTTTTGTATTTTTCTTAACGGCTAGTTTTTTTTGCTATTACAAATACTTTTAAACACCTAAACCATTTTCACATCTAACTATCTCAAACAATTCTCCCAACTAAACATTTTTGTTCACTAAATTTCAAGGATCCAAATCACCCGTTTTCGTTCACTAAATTCCATAGATCCAAACCGACCACCTACACCCTCACCGGAGAGGCTTTTTGGCCGAACTCAGTTCATGTCGAAACTGGAAAATGGTCAAACCCGGTTTGGGTTAAAACCAATTCGGGTTGAAACCAGTTTTTAAAAGTGGAATACCCAACCCGGTTCAAACTGATTTGATTAAAAAAGTATTTATTTTTAAAAACAAATAAACTTTAATATTTTTATAAAATAAAAAGAAACGTAAAATAAACAAGATAGTTTCTCTTATTGTATATTTTAATCTTAGAAATTACAAACATAAAATTAAATTGCAATACATTACAGAAAATACATAGAAATTGCATTCATTTTATTTTTTATTTTTTAGTCATCGCCAAAAATGTTGTTTCATGCATCATCGAAAACGAGTTTTTCATCGGATAGTTGGAACGACCTTCCTTGTTCTACCTAATCCTCGTGTATTTTGTGTTCTACTTCAATTTCACCTTCAAAACTTAAAATATGTTGTATCCATTCTTTGCTTCAAAGTGGTCTTTCAAAAAGAAATGCACATTTTCGTCATTATGGGGTGATTATGCATGCAAAATATATATAATAGATGACACATCAGTGTTCTAAAAACTCGTTGGGCTATAGTTCGACTACCTGCATGGGCAATACATCATTCCAAAGTTAAAAATATAATGTAGGATTATATTACATTAGTACATAATATGATTTTGAAAGACAAAGGCTTTGTAATGTCTTGATCACGTTGAAGATTCTTGAACCGGTGAAGAAGTAGATGATGATATTCTTGTGGAACTGTGTTGCTAAGAAACCCACGATTACCTTCGATCAGATCTAGTGAAACATATTGCAAACGCTAACGTACCCCACTTTGATGGTAGTCGTAGTTTTCATGTTTTCATTTGTATTGTAGTTTTTTTAAATGAGTGGAATGTTGTTTTATATTAGCTTTTAATTATCATTTTATAATTAATATTTTTTTTATAATTTTATTGATTTATTTTTAGGTAATGTAATATTAAAAGGTGGCTTACACTTTTGTAATGATGTGAAACTCCTTTTCCCTCTAGCATCCCAAGTTGTTTAAAAAAAATCAGAGTTTTTGTCAATATCATCAACTATTTTTGGAATAGTTGTTTTCTCATCCGAATCCTTGTTTTGAACGTGTCATTCTTGTATATTGGATTTTTAGAGAAGTAATCTTGCACGAGACGATCATGTAGAAGTTCACGATCTCTTCTTTACATAACTTCTTGAACTTGCAGCATCTTAAACATGATTATTTAATGATTCTTAAACAATTGAAGAAAGAAAACAAACCGAAACAACCTACTTATCCACATTTAATAGTTAAGTTTGTGAGTTGATGGGTCCTTCTAACCATCCTTGAAGCATCCTATGAGAATTATAATCATGGTAGGTCGGTTTAGTTTATAAGAAACTAGTTTATAGTTTTATACGGTCGGTTGACTCCTGCGACGTTCTGGGTCGAGGGTGCCGCAGGCCGTTTTGCGAGTACGAGTCAACTTGTAGGCTGCTATTTGAAATCGGGGCCCAATATAAATTTGGATTATTGGATTTTAATAATCCCACCTTTTACCAATTGGCCGATAATAATCCCAACTGAGAATATTCTTACCACTGGTCCCTACTTTCAAACTATTTTTTTACATTGGACCCCCCGTTAAAAAAACTTAACGCCGTTAGAGTTTATATGACGTGGACATCTGCAAACCGCCGGAAAGTCGAGCCAAGCTAGCAGTGGTCTCGTGGTGGCTTTTGAAATTGGCTCTGGTGGTGTTTAACTGGTCTCGTGGGTCCGGAAAGTCCAAACAGAGAAAACGGTGGTGTTTAACGAGTCCAGTTAAACACCACCAAAGCCAATTTCAAAAGCCAACACGAGACCATTGCTAGCTTGGCTCGACTTTCCGGCGGTTTGCAGATGTCCATGTCATATAAACTCTAACGACGTTAAGTTTTTTTAACGAGGAGTCCAATGTAAAAAAATAGTTTGAAAGTAGGGACCGGTGGTAAGAATATTCTCAGTTGGGATTATTATCGGCCAATTGGTAAAAGGTGGGATTATTAAAATACAATAATCCTATAAATTTTAGCTTCAAGATATTTTTGCTAACGGGCCATGTGGGTTGGGCCAGTAATAGACGGCCTGTGAAGAGGTAACTGCTGTAAAGGGCTCATTTGGCCAATTGGGTGTTGAGTTGAGATGGTATTGATTTATTTAGGGGTCACATTTCAGTTTTTCCCTCAAACCGGTTCGGGTACCAGTTCTTGGTTAAACTGGTTTTTTAGGGGGAAAGAAGGCCGGTTTGTTTGAAATCGGTTCGGTTTAAAACAATTTTTTTTTAAATTTGGTTCGGTTTCAAACCAGTTTCAATGAGGGGTTTACAAACTGATTTCAAACCTAT
This sequence comes from Smallanthus sonchifolius, assembly GCA_023525975.1. Classification (NCBI taxonomy): domain Eukaryota; kingdom Viridiplantae; phylum Streptophyta; class Magnoliopsida; order Asterales; family Asteraceae; genus Smallanthus; species Smallanthus sonchifolius. The sequence continues at coordinate 51,627,673 of CM042046.1, read as the reverse complement.
GTTTTGGTTCTGGTTAAAACCGGTTCTAGTTCATAAACCGTTTTTTTTTTCACCTCGAGTATTCTCTCTTGTGCTTGGACTTTCGTTTTTAAACCCACTCAATTTTTTTATCGTTTGAGCAGTTATCGAAAAATTCATGAGATCTTATTAATACTTAGCTAACCAATGCGATTAGGTAAAACGTAACTTGCGCAGTTGCGCTGGTCAAGTGTCATTAAAAGGGGATAAAGACAGAAAGTAGGAAAGTTGAATTCAAGCTCCTGACATCTTTTTTTTGAACGGTCAACGAATATTATATGCCCGGTCACCCGGGTAAACTCATTGGCAAAAGCTCCTGACGTCTAATTCTATTGTAGCAGTGAATACATCATGATAGATTTGTAACATTCCATTTTTAGTTTATAAATTAAAACAAAAAAGTTTGTAATAATTAATGGGATGGTTTAAAACCAGTCTTATTCTTCTTGTTTTATATTATGTTGGTGAAAAACAAATAAATCTTTGCAATTTAAAATAAGTTTTATAAGCGGGTCAAACCTCTAGAAAGTCAAGTGGCGTCAAAGGTAGATTCGATGTGTCAGGGTCTTCATTGATCCATATTATTGAGGTAAATCTCATCTTTGATTCTTATTTTTGCAAGAAAAACATGGGTTCATAGCAAAGTATAAAGTGAAATTGGTAACTTTGATGTGCTAGAAATGATAAGAATGATGTTTAGTACTTGAATGCATCCTTAATTGATAAAAAAACGATTTTATTGCATACAAGTAGATTGCTTTCCATTTGTGGTTTAGTGCAACGGGTTTTCGGATTGGTTCATAGGAGTTTGTTATCGTCTCGCTCCCTTTCGACCTTATTTTTTGTTCTGTTTCGTGTGATTAGTTTTGTGTGTTTCTCTGTTCTGGTCTTTTACTTGTTTGCTTTTGGGGTCTTTTTTGGGTCAGTTTGTAATTCTGTCTCGTCCTGTATAGTTCTTAATAGCAAGGTTAATCTTATTTATAAATTTTTTGCTGTTAAAAAAATGATATGGGTTGGTTCTAGATGGAATTGCAAGAGTTGTGATACTCAAGGACATTTGATTCACGAAATGTTTTAGAAATGGTATTGAAATTTAAAGGATTCCTTTAAAAATCTATTATGTGTTTGGTTGTTACATTTGTTAATGGAATTGGAATGTAAAAATACTTAAAATGATAAAATTACCATTTAAAATTAACAAAATATAAACAAAGATTTAAACTCAAATATCTTTAGAAAAATGTAAAAAAGAAACGAAAAAGGCTACGGTTATCACGTAAATTATAAACATTCATAAGATGTTCTTTGAAATGTTGAGAGATTCTGAATTCCATCAATTAAATGATTTGGTTGGAATTCATTCCAATTCTACTTTATTCTTTTAGCCAACCAAACATGTAAATAAATGAAATTTAAATTCCAACAAGTTCTTTTACCCGCGCGTTGTAGCGGGGGCGTAAACTTCGTTTCATGTGTGGTGGCGACATTAACGTGGTCAAAACATTTAAATCTTTATAGAAGAAACGAAACCATAGCAAACTCGTACGTTATGCCGAGACCGTTAATTATACTCGTAAATATAAACGTAGAAAACATTCGAAACTTTATATAAGAAACGAAGCCGTTACAAACTCATACGTTACAATGAGACCGTTGATTATACTCGTAACTTTATATAAAAAATGAAACATTAAAAAATATGTAAAAAACTTGAAATAAAAGGCCAAAAAAAGGACAACCACAAATTAGTTATAAAAAATTAACGAACGAAAGTTAGTAAAGAAAAACATATTATATATACCATAGATAAGAAACTCTAAACATTAAAAACTTCAGAGGGTTAAAGTGATGTTGTAAAAAGGTGAGGGGATTACTTGAAAATTATACAAAGGCTAGAAAGTAGAGGGGGTTGATTTGAAAAATATTAAAAGTCAAGGGGTTGTTTTTGGTCACTTGTGAATAAGAGTAATAAAATTCCAATTCCATTGAATTCTTGTTAACCAAATAACCCTTTAGTTTTGAATCGACTGAAAGATGGAAAGAATAATATAAGGGTTCTTGTAATAAGGTGTTTGTCAATTGTTGAGTAACTAGTCAAATTTGTTCGCTTGTTGGCAGGTCCGGCTTAACCTTGTTGGTTGCCCAAAGTGAAATTAAATTCCGGGACCCTTATTCGAAAGCCTTAACACGTTATTTCTTCTTGTGTGTTGATAAACTTTAGGTTTCTAACTAGCCAAACTAGAGCTTAGTGTAATTGCAGTTACGAAAAAACTACGCAGGGAAGCACACAATTTAGAACGGGTGCATTCTTATGTTAACAACTCAATTTAAAAACCAAATATCTTCTTCTACATTTGCTTATCAAGAAAGTAGCTCTTGCATGTTGATTCATGTCACATATGGTTTGATGGAATTGAGATCCAAAAGCTAAAAGTGAAGGGGTTAAGGTAGCAAATGGGTCTAATGGCCTAAGAGGCAGTCGTGTTAATGACAAAATCCATGCCAACTTGCATATGGGAAGGAAGGCAATGTTTTTCTATAACGTCACTAATTTTGTGGTGAGTAAACATAGCATCTTTTAGAATGCAATAATGAGTAAAAACTAAAAAGAATACAGGGTTTGTTTTCGGTTTTCACATGATTTTGATAAGATGTTTTTCATATCATGTGATGAAGAAGACGGTGAAGAGTGCATCAATGATCTCATCCTTTAATTATAATAAAAGGAAGAATTGTTGATATCGGTTGAAACCCATGGCTCGAGCCCCAGGCATAACCGGAAGGATAGATAATATGAATCGATCGCAAAACTTAACTTCTAAATAAATTTTTGGAGGTCATGTAGATGTGGGGGGGGCCAAGGCCCAAGCTAGGCCTTGTCCTTTTAGACTATAGGGCCGACCCTGCTTGTTGACAGGTCGACTTTGAATAAAATTTATATCGAAACATTGATAAAATTGGTATATTCAGAATATTAAGTTGTTGTGATATACCGTATATAAAAATAACAATAAAATTTATATTAAAACGTAGATAAAAATGGTATATTTGTAATTTAGAAAAAAAACATTAAAACCTAAAATTGATTATTAAATTTAGCATTTCAAAAATAATTTAGTTACATAATAAAAGAGCCAAATTTAGTTAAATAGTGAAATAATTAAAATACAAAAAAATTATTTTATTTAATTGAAAGCATTAAAAAAAGAATTAAAAAAAAAAACTAAAGCCGGCTTCGGTGGGGGGGGGGGGGGGTGATATGTACCCATGTCGCGTGGGTGATTGAGGGTGAGACAAACCTTTGAGCCAAATATGTTTTTTATGGTTAATTTGTATTTTTTTTGTGTTAAAGTACGTCCCTGTTAAAGTATTGTGTTTTGTTTGGAAACTGTTTCAAAATGACATTCCTCTTAGTAGCAACATGGCGGCACGAGGTGTCGAAATTCAGTCTGTATAAATGGTTGGACTCACGTACGTCTTGCCTTGATGTTTGTCTTGGTCAGGGTAACATCTTAATTATGTAGACTTGCTAAATGAAAGTTTGGTGTTTGGTGTAATCTCTTTCAACTCTCTGCTAGATTTTGGTTGAAAATAGTATTTATATGTTGTTAAAAAAAAGTAATAAAAGAATCTAAAAAACCTGTCAAAAATGGTATTAGAACTAAAAATTACTTAAACAGAAACTCGAACCAAAAGGTTTCGATTACACCCAAAGAGTTTGAATTTTGTTGATTAGCCCAAAAACACCTAAACAACAAAAAAGGAAATAAACCAAATTAAGAAGATAAAACAAAATAGGACAGCCATTGAATTGTAAATATATAAATATATATTTTTTAACATCCCCTCAATTCAAATGGCAAACATATCATACATGTTTAAGGACTTGCATTAAAGATCATGTTGATTTACCAACAACCCTTTAGTTAGAAGAATATCTGCTAGTCGGTCTTTCGAATTTGTTGAGAAAACTTTTTAGCTCCTGAAGTAATTTTTTCTCTGAGGAAAAATAGATCAATTTCAAAATGTTTTGTCTTATCATGAAAGACAGGATTTGTAGAAATAGAAACGGCAACATTGTTATCATTAAGGATTTGCAGGATCAAAGCATTTTATTTATATAAGTAAAAAAGACCAATTTTTTTTTGTGTTAGTGTTCATAAGAACCTTGTGCTTTGTAGTATTATTAATTTTGATGCTAGAAGTGTATGTACCTTTAACAAAGTGGCATATTCTAGGTGCTGAAGACTGAAGAGAAAAGATTATGGAAAAAAGGAACTTAAAGGTGGTGTGCATTGTACATGATTTTTTACCTAACGGAGGTATATGTCAAAAGATATTTTTATCAAACAAGTCGATCTATTGTGTGTGAATTATGATATCTTTGATAGTATTATTTAGTTAATTTAAATATCTTGTTGTTAGCATATTAGTATAGAAATTATTACAAAACCACATAATAATAAATAATTAAAAAAGAAAATATTAAAAAAATAACAATAAAAGATAGTTTCCTTTTCCTGTCGGCTCGAGCCCAGCCGGGGGTTAGAGCTTTAACATGCATAACCACTTTGTCACGCCTAATCGGTTTTAACCAAGATTTAAAGTGTAAGAAATAATAAATATTAAAATGTATTTCATTTGATTTATAATTACTGAACAATTCTCCTTTGTTTTTATAATCAAGGTAGATAAATAATAAAAGTAATATATGATATTTTATATACATTAGTAAACTGACCATAGGTAATGAAAATATTGCGTTAAATTGGTTGGGATCTTCAAGCCCACTGTCACATCGTCTTGAAGCGTCAAAGCTCATGTTATTTTTAGTTACCATAGGTTTTTTTTAAATCAAATTTCTTTAATACGTGGGAATCAGACTTAAACCTATGATCTTCTTAAATTTTAGTGTACCTAGATGATTTTTCTCTATTACTGGACCACCAAACCCAATAACAACAATAAATTCTTTGAGCGGTGTTTTCATGAATAATCTTCCTAAACCATTTACTTGTTTAAAATGTTCTGTATTAGTTATTTACTTGTTACAACTAAGTTAAAATATTTATTTTAATTATTATTCCTTATTGTTCTTTGAAAAATATGAAGGAAAAAAATATTGTAAAAGAAAGTGTTTCATTTTCTAAAGTGAAATAAGTCAATAACAATAAAGAATGAAAAGGACTTGCACGTGATATTTCTTTGACGTCTCCTTTTCAATTTTATCTACTTTTATTAGTTTTTTTATTATACCTATTAATGTCGGTTCCTGTGATTGGTTCGTACATGTCCAGCCGCTTTCTCTATATATATATTTTTTTTCTTTTTTCAATCTTTTAATGTTTAAACTCAAATTAAACATATAAAAATTTATTCTTATTTTTATCTTTTACTGAATAAACAAATAGTTAATTTGGATTAGTCGTCTTAGTAAGAAAATTCATGGATTACACACTATTTATTATCTTTTTTTTAACTTTTAAAACTTTGTTCGTGAAGTTTTTTGAAAATTTTAAATACACGGTTATGCTTAATAATTTTTTTGTCAACATTCTAATGTTCGCTTTTTTTACACTTGTTGATCTCATTTTGGGCATGTAATGACTTTATTTTTATTTTTTTGGTTTTTTTTCTTTTTGTTGCTATAGCGAGTGCCGGTTTCGTACCGGTACCGTAACGAGCATAATCGATACCGATCAAATTCCCCTCGCGTAGCGCAAGAAATCCGTGCTTTTTTCCCACATATGTTTTTTCTCTTTAAAAGATTAAATGGAGGAGGTTAAATATAAAAGCCCTTTCGGCTAACGGCAAGGCTGCACCTCTTGGTCCCCATCCACCCGAGTTCGAGCCTTGGAGTTGCCATTTTTATGTTTTAAATTTTTTATTATTCAGCTTTTTTTATCCGTGGGTTTTAATGTTTTGTTTCAATATCTAAGAATATTTTATTTTTCTACTACTTTTACGTGTTATCGCTTATATTTTGGTTCGAGTCTACCACCCAGCCGCCAAGCGTTGGTGTAATGCTAGTTATATCTATATTTGGAAGCGAATGAAATGAATAGTTACTTCTTTTTCTTTTAGTGATTTTTTTATTTAATTCTTTTTTTTTGTTTTTACGTTCGTGTTTCTTGATACAACCTTTCAGGGGTTATGGTGAACTAACGTTCACTTTTAAGACGTGGTACGATACAGGGTTTTATGGTAGAGTGACAAACGTTGTGACATGTTTTTGTTTCTAGATTTGTGTTTTGTTTACATAACGCTATGCTTTCAGTTTTTTGAAGGCCGGAGTGGTGACACTCGTTTTTACGATGGGGCATTTTTAGGGCTCTAATACGGAGTGATAACTGGTGTGTCGTGTTTTTATATACGGGGTATGTATTGGGATTTTATGATGGAGTGACAGCTGTTGCCGTAGATGAACCGAACCGATAACGACCAAACTCCCTCGACTATGAGCGAACATTTTTGCTGTCAGCATTGGTGTTATCGGAACTGGTATCGTTATTCACTTTGTCGTTATTCGTTTTTATGGTTTGCGATCAACCGAGCCGATAACAACCAATGTCACGCCACATATCGTAGAAAAGAAACGACTAAGCTTCTGTCGTGTGGCGCAAGATTTTTAATAAACAAAATCCACGAAACATGCAAGTGGACCCAACAAGTTATTTAAAAAGTAACACGAAGAATATTATTTAAAAAAAGTGAGAATTTGATTTTGAATTCTTTTAAGAAAAAGGGTTGGAAAAAGGGAATAGCAATAATGGTAAAGAGCTATGTTTTCAGATTCAGATTGAGAACTGAGTATCTAAACGGTTTGATTGTGTGTAGTTGAAACGTTGTCGTTTGAACCGGTCGGACTGCGGGGTTAGACCGGATTTCAAAAAAAAAAATTCTCCAAAATATTCTTCTTCTTAATTTAAATATTTTATTTATTTAAATGTTCACACGACATCAAAATTGTAAATTACATAAAAACAATAAATCTTTTACATTTTCTATCTATATACATTTTTTTAATATTTTTATTATTTATCACAACATCCGGTTCTTTAATCTGGTCCAACCGGTTGCACCGGTGGACCTATAAGGTGACCGTTCGCTGTCTGACCCGGTTCTGAAAACATATGAGTGCGTCCGGTGGGACAACATTAACTCTGAGTTTTTTTTCCTAGTTGAGTGTTGGCGGAAAATTTATTTATTAAAATGGGTGATTTGAAAAATATTTACCAAAATGAATGTTTTTTAAAAACTTCATTTTTCTCATTAATTACTAATCTATACTATATAATAAATAAATATATTTTTTTCCTGCCACGTGTCGTCTCCTTATTCATTGTCGTCATTTTTTTTCTCGCCTCTCTCTCTTATTAAATACACCTCTATCTTTTAATAATAATGTTAATATATATTTAAAAAAAATACTAATTATAGTAATAAAACACATTTATTCTAAACTATACTTATTATAATAAACTTTAAATTCTAATTATGTAAATTTTAATTTCACTCAAAATACATTAAATAATAATTAACGTATTTTCGAAACCCAGTTTTATGTTAACTTTTTTTTTTACATATTTTGAATTTTTATTTTATATATTTAGTATATGTAATACATTTATACACATGTAAAGTATGCATATAAAGATTTAAAAGTTTATCTATTAATATTTTTCATCTAGTAATCCCGTGTGTATTACACGTGTCCTAAGCTAGTCTTATCTAATAAAGAAAAGTTTATATTTTAAAAATGCTCCTGGAAAAGTTTTAATAAAATAAAAATAAAACTTTTTTATTGGAACGTGATATTTTATAAACGTTTTTAAAGTTTTATAATTCTTTTATAAAAAACATTGTTGTTTTTGTAGTGCTCTCGTATGTACAGTAACATGAGAATGTGTTATTGTGAGTTTTTTTTTCTTTCAATTTTGCTCTTGTATACATTAGCATTATTTATTTTATTTTTTCCAATTTTGCTCTTGTACACATTAGCAATAATGAAAAAGCAATTCATGTGGAATTAAATAAAATAAAAAAGAACGAAACTATTCCAAATCAAATTGTACAGCAAGCTTAAAAGTTAAAAACATGACATGTCCATCAATGCTAGTACGGCTTATATTGTTGCCGACAAACGTGCATTGTCAATAAAATCCCTATCATGATCTTTATAAGTATACAACAATGGTTACTTTTCTCTCTCATTTTTAATTAAATAGTATTTTTTTATAACTTTATTATTATATTTTCTTTATATGTTATTTTTTAAAAAATATTAAAAAATTTATATGAGTAAACATTATTTCCTTCAAATATATTTATATATTTTCTTTTTTCTCCACCTACAACCAATTAAATTAGGTCGATTCTAACCACACACGGAATATTGCTAATTAAACCCGCCGTCGCGCGATACGCCCTCGTATAGGTCAATACGAGGGCGTATAGGGTTTAGTCTCTGACACCAGAATGACACGTGTCATTCTCTGTGTCTCATACGATTCGTATTGCCCTATACGCCTCGTATGAGGCAGGGCTCAATATTTTTATTCAAAAGTTGGAAGATTTGGTGTTAAATAATCCTATACGTGGCGTATAGACCTATACGCCACGTATAGGATTATTTATTTAATTATATTTTTTTATAATAATATATTATTGTGTATTTTAATTTATATAATTTTGTTAATATAAGTTTGTTATCTATTTATAAATTTTATAAATTTTATATATTTTATATTTTTTTTAAACATTTATTATATTTTTACAGTATAATCAAACAAAATATTAAACATTACAAACCAAACAAAATATTAAACATTACAAACCAAACAAAATATTAAACATTACAACCAAACAAGTAAACTAAACATTATATACATTACATCATAAAATTAAATATATACATCAAAATGTTTTACATACATAACAACGAAATAAACAAAATACAAATAAAAGAACTAAACCTAATCGGCTCCGGCGTCACCCTGACCTACCCCGCCCTCACCCTGAACGGGGCCGTCCGGATAATGACGTGGCGGTGGTAGTGGGGGTGGCTCGATGCCGGCGGCTCGTGACTGATTCACGAGCTTTCCAACCGCCCACGTCATCAGGTCCTCCATGCGATCGAGTTGACGACCCTGTCGCCGTGAGTCGGCAACAAGGCCATCAAGCAATGTCTGGGTAGCCCTATCCAGCCTAACAGACCGACGTACGTGTCGGGGATGCTGTGGCGGATGCTCGTGGACCTGCTCGACGTGTGGCGGCTCGTCCTCAATCGCCATACCCTGCAGCGGCTGAGGCATAGGCGGGTCCCCCTGTCCAGGCATCTGCGGCAACGGCACCGGGACCCAAACCTGGTCCTGGACGGCCCCTACGAACCGAAGGCCCTGCGAGAATCGGTGCGTGATGCGCATGCCGCTCGCCGTGCGACGATCTAATCGGACAGGGGGAATGGTCGGTAACATCTGAGGCTCATGGTGGCCAAATGGTATGACCGACCGCATGATATGCGTGATGAATGCACTGCCATATAAAAGTCCGCACCTCTGTCGCATATAGGCTGAAGCAAAATAAAGCGCCATGCTCGTGGACAGGTCGCACCGCCTCCCAGTAAGCAGGCAGAAAAGTAAGAAAAGATCTCTATCAGTGCACCACTCACGGCTTTTCAGACGCGGTGCGATCGACGTCGAAATAAGTCGGTGCAGATATCTATACAAAGGGTCTCTAATACCCGAGACCCTCCCCTTGGTACCCAACCAAGGACTATCTGAAATCAAGCCCTAAAAAACAAGGAGTTCCTCCTTGTCAACCTCCGTCACCGCCTCGGTGAATAGCGACGAGACCGTCTCAGGCTCGTAGTACAAGCCCGTCGTGACGGCCCACTGACGGAGGGTCTGACGGTAAACGACCCCAAAAATAGAAAAAGAAATACGATCCGGATCCTCAATATCCGGCGCCTCCCCGGGTAGAGGCTGCAGCCCAGTCTCTGAATTGATGAACGTCGAAAGAAACTCGAAGACAAGCTCTCGGTATGTCTCCTCAAAAGAAAGGTCAAAAAGATGCGACCATGGCGTGTCCTCACCGATGATGGCCCTAGCTCGCTCGGCCTCATGCACCTCCTCGAGGAGGGCCCAATCCACCGCCGTACCCGGACCCATCTGCACCTCCCGGAGCTTCTGGCACCGGGAATAAGCCTCTGTATCGGGCGGAAAATCTAGAAAAGGATAGTGCACAAAATCGTCTAGCTGATCCATCTGAATATCATCATCATAATCCTCCATATCTGATAATAATTAATTGTTTTTAATATTTTGATTTAAATAATAAATAATAATAATAATATATTTTTTAAATTTTAAATAATAAATAATAATAATATTTTTTTTAAAAATAATAATAAATAATAATAATATATTGTATTTATTTTAAATAATAATAATAATAATAATATATTGTTTTTATTATATTTTCTTTAATTGAATTAATTTATATAATTAAATTTTTTTTTAAATTAAAAACCTATACGCCACGTATAGGCTTATACGTGGCGTATAGGCGGTTGTCGGGTAAACAAAGCCATACGCAGGCCAAATAGGCCATATGCGTGCGAGTTGTCGGGTAAACCAAGCCATACGCGACCAAACTAGGCCATACGCAGGCATGTGACCGGGTAAACTGAGCCATACGCAGCGTATAGGCTTATACGTGGCGTATGGCTTCATCTTCTTCTTTAGATCAATCCAGAAGAACTATACGCCACGTATGGTCCTGTACGTGGCGTATAGTTCTTAATTTCAAACCTAAAAATCGCTAATCTACCCAGTTTTACCCGCTAATATTCAATAAAAACCTAACATTAATGATCGTGGGTTAAGACACGTACATTTTCAAAGTTTTTTTAATGGCACAATCCAAATCAACGAGCGTTTTATAAGCGGGTCGCGTATGGCTTTGTCTTTGTTTTTTTGGTTCGTTTGGTACAATACGGGGCCAAAACCAGATAAATCAAATGTATATACGCCACGTATAGGGCAATACGTGGCGTATATAATACCAAAGGTTAGGGAAGATACGCCACGTATTGATCTATACGTGGCGTATAGAAATTTGAATTTTGAAAAAATTTGAATTTTGAAACATTTGAATTAAAATTAATTATTATTATATTTAATTAACATTATAATTAGTTATAATTAAATAAAAATATTTAAAATGACAATAAAACTAATTTAAAAAGAATTACAATACAATTTTAAACAAATATCATCCGAGATTCGTGAAATATTGTGGAAAACTAGATCTATTAGTGGCCATTATTTTCTTAAATCGTTCTATACGATCATTGTATATATTTTCCCATTTTGCTACATCATCATTTTGGTGCAAATTTCAAAGTGCATTCGGCGTAGGAATCGGAAATTCTCCATCTAACTTGACGTGGATGAAATGAGCATTTTTGACGTGAACTAACGATAAGACTTGATGTTGAGCGTGAACGTTAGGACCAAACCACAACGGAAATTCTCCACAACGTTAGGACCAAACCACGTTAGGAGTCCTGTGTATGGCATCGACATCCAACGACTAACTGGTGCGGCTTTCACATCCTGCCAATCTATTGTGTGACGTAGCTTATCATACTCTTGAAAGACGACTCTGTCAAAAACAGTTCTCCACCATTCCTCTTTATTATCCATCTCATGTAGAAGTTGTTGTCGGACAAAGAGCCACCGGTTTTCATTTAACCCTAAGCCCAAAGCTACCGATCGAAAACCACAGTTACCGTCGGGTTTTACATCCTGTAAATGTGAAATGTACGGATAAAATAAAGAGGGTATCGAATCCTTAAAACATTTTATATTGTTAACCGCATCATTCCCCGTAATCAATGGAAACCCAAGATGGGCGTTATCATCTTGCGGTTGCTTTCCTTTACCCTTAGTTGAACGACTGTGTTGAAAGACCGAACTCGCTTGTATAGAGTCTTGTGACGCAATATACGAGCTGTGTCTCGCATGGTCACATTTGCTTTGTTGGGATCCTGTGAATGAGTTGTTTCTCGCGACATCCTGTTTCCTTTGTTGTTGCTTTTTCAAAGTTGGACGACCGCGAGTATCTTCTTGTACCATAGGCGCTTTCTTGTTACTTTTGCTCGGAAAGACAACCCCTGCAATTCTCGACAGCATACTTCTTTTGACCTGATCGGGTTGTGACATAATTTTGTTTCTCACTTGACCCAGTACCTTATCCACGTCTACAAACTTTTCTTTATACGGGTCCAGCCAATTTTTTGAAATTGAGGTTTTTGTTGGACCACGCGGATACAAACTTTTCTTTATACGGGTCCAGCCTATTTTTAGTCACATAATCAATAACTCCTGGAAAAATATTTAATATTGAATAAATATTTAAACACTGAAAATATTAAATATTTAATATTTAAAACTTACTTCCTCGTTTGGCTGCGTACAGACGTTCGTAAAGTCGGTTGAAGTTGTACTGGTATATATCTGGCGTGGGAGACTCACATAATACCGACCATGAATACTTGAAATTTTTCCAGTCTTCGTCTGTAAATGATGCCCTGCAATGTTTTGCGATATTCTCGTGTATGTGCCACCGACATAGGTTCTTGGAACAGCTCGAAAATATTTTATCACACGCGTTCATAAGAGCTTTGTCCCTGTCTGTTACTATCACACGCGGCTCCATACACTTTTGCAACATTGCTTTTATTTGAAGTAACACCCAGACGAAGCTTTCCTCCCCTTCTTTTGATATAAATGCATGAGCGACGCAAAACGACTGGTGTGTGGAGGTCACACCGACCACTTGGACAAATGGAAGTTTGTACATGTTTGTTTTGTATGTCGCGTCGATCTTCAACACGTGCGGGAATGCACGCCACATCTCGTACGATTTCGGATGAACAAAGAATATCTCCTCCACACTATTTGTGGCAGGATCTTCTCGAGTATAGTAGACGTATTTTTTTGAAGAAAGCAGGTTTTCCAGAATCTGTATTGGAGTTTCACCGACTCTCGTTTCGTTTTTTATCTTTTGTATTGCATTATAAATGTCTTTTTTAATGCAACTAGTTTCTGGGTTTTGTTCCCTTATAGTTGCTAGAATGTTTCGTGGCAACATCTTTTGCGAATACAACTTCCCCACCAAAAGTTGTTCCGACTGAGACAGTCTCCTTGCAAACGAGTGCGCCTCAAGATGTTGACTAGGATCGTGGTTATGACTGTCATCCTTCACCGTTAATTTCCAATCACCAGTATTTTCTTGGTACTCTTCTTCCAATTTAAAGGGACAACCAATTTTCTTGCTACCAGCACGTATAACCGTGGCAGTAGACGCACGTTCGCCGTGACGGTCACACACAAGCCACACCTTGATAAACGGTTCCGTCGGATCGTCGCCTTTTCTCCTCGATCATCGGGTGACAATGACGTAACCATTGTCACGTCCTCTCCGGATAGCCCAATCAACCAACTGTTCACGAGACTGAAAATTCTGGTTAGTTTTATAAGACATATTTTGATTATTTTGTTCTTCGTCTTCGGAGTCATCGGTTTGTTGTGTCGGGTAAGAGACTTCATCGTATACGTATTCGTTCGTGGGTTGTGTAAGGTAAGACGGTTCGCCGTATATGAACTCGGGATTGCTTAGTGGCTCGTTCAAATCTGGAAGCCTTACCCGTTGATGAGAATAAACGTTGGACGAGACCTCCTCCTGGTTCACCTCTTGAACGCCAAAACTTTGCGGATTGTTTTCCACCGACTCGTTAGAATATACCTGAAAACCGTAGTTACCATCCCACCACCAAGACATGTTTACAATTTTTGAATTTTGAAAGCATACGTTCGGTTCGAATGAGAATTCTGCATGGTTAAATACACAAAATTTGGGCCCTATACGCATCGTATAGCCCAATACGATGCGTATAGGGTACGAGGTGATGTGACTAGTGGCAGAAGGTACATTGTACCCTAAACTGCAGCGTATTGCCCTATACGATGCGTATACGATGTTTGAATGACCAGGTTGTAAGAGAATGTCGGGCATGGAAAATTGTGAAGGGCTATACGCATCGTATTGCCCTATACGATGCGTATATGGCCAAGTCCGATTAGCATTCTCCGTGTATGGTTAGTAGTCCCCTTAAATTAACCCTTAAAATATAAGGAAATCATTCGCATAAATATACAGAGACAGCTGTGAATCATCTAAGGAAAGGGAAGGAGGAAGGATTTGATGTCGTCGGAGAAAGATACATCCACCATGACCACCGCCGGCGTAGACCTTCACGTTGTCTTCATCCCTTTTTTCATTTCTAGCCACATGATTCCTCTTGTCAGCACCGCCAGGCTCTTTGCCGCCCGTGGTGTTCGCTCCACCATCATCACCACCGTTAAAAACGCCCTGATATTTAAAGACTCCGTCGACCGTGATACCGCCGCCGGCTACGATATCACCGTCCACACCCTCAACTTCCCGTCATCGGAGCTCGGCCTGCCCGCCGGAATTGAAAACATCAGCTCAGCCACCACTCTAAAAATGGCAGACGCCGTGTTCCGTGGCATGATTATGCTTCAAATACCCATGCAACAAGCAATACGTCATCTTGCTCCAGATTGCATCTTCTCCGACATGTTCTTCCCGTGGACCGTTGACCTCGCCGACGAACTCAAAATCCCAAGACTCATGTTTTACCCTACAGGTTTCTTTTATCACTCTGTTTCACATAGCTTGAGGGTTTACAAACCTCACGAGAAAGTGGAATCGGAATCCGAAAGCTTCGTGGTTCCTCACTTGCCGGATGAAATCACCATGAAAAGGTCTCAAATGTCCGAGCATTTCAAAACCAAAACGGATTTTGGTGAGATGCTTGAGTTGATTCAACAATCGGAGAAACGAAGCTACGGATTGGTGTACAACACGTTTTACGAAATCGAACCGGCTAATGCCGATCACATGAAGCAGATCAAAGATCCGACGAAAGTGTTCCATATTGGTCCCCTTTTTCAGTTTTTCAAAGGTGAGAATAATTGCAACAACAATGTGTTAGAGAAGCATGAATGTTTACGTTGGTTAGACGGTCAAAAACCTCACTCGGTGATATACGGTTGTTTCGGAAGCATAGTGAGATTCCCGGAAGCTCAGATCACTGAAATCGTGTTGGCGCTTGAAGAATCGAAGCAACCGTTTATTTGGGTGGCAGGGAAGGCCGGAAACGAAGGGACTGGTGGGTTGCCGGAAGGGTTTGAAGAGAGAGTCAAGAGGGAAAACAAGGGTTTGATCATAAAGGAGTGGGCCCCGCAGGTGGAGATTCTACAACACCCTGCTGTCGGAGGGTTTTTGACTCACTGTGGTTGGAACTCGGTGCTTGAGGCCGTGGTGCCCGGGGTGCCGTTGTATGCAGAGAACTTTTACACTGAGAAGCTGGTGGAGCTTATAGGGATCGGGGTGAGGGTTGGTGTGGACGTTTGGAACCCAAGTTTCGAGATTACTAGCCCGATTATTGGGAAACAGGGTATTATAGAGGCTATTAAGCTTTTAACTGGGGAGTCCGCAATGGCTGAAAGGATTAGACAAAACTCGAAAGAGTTGGCCGTGAAAACGAAAAAGGTAGTTGAAGAAGGTGGTTCTTCTCTCAATAATTTAACGGCTTTGATACATGCACTCAAAGCCGTTAAACTGGCCGCAAAGCCTTGATGCAATCAGTTGTGTATCATTAGCTATGCAACTATTATTTCATAATTTGATACGGTAAAGAGGTTCAACTCTATTTCTCAGCACGTGTCATTTCCAGATTTCAGCATGTTTATTCGTGTGTATAAAGGGGAGAATGGGATGCCATTTCTCACCCATGTTATAGTAGTAGTTGTTCCTTTGTAAACGTTAATTATATTTATAGGGCTATGTTATTCAATTAAATAAAGCTGAGAATTAAGTCTGAATTTCCTCTCGTTTTCTTCCCCCTTAATCTCTTTGGCCATTTGGATTGTAAGCTTGATACATATCAATTGGTATCAGAGTGGACGTTCCTATGGATATCCCTAACAAAACGAATGCCGAATTTCGTCAAGAAACGGAGAGCTTCATGACCCGACATCAAGCAACCATGGATCGCCATGATACCCTCTTTGACACCATCATCACCTGACTGCAATCCTTGGAGACCAACCGCTCTGGTAGGTCTGTCTACGGCTTTTCTGGGTCGTCCCGCCTCCCCCTTTTGGTACTAATAAGCCCCAAACCAAACTGTTTTTTTTTCCCCAAAATTCACCGGCACCGACCCAATTGGATAGGTATATTTGTGCGTGCAGTACTTTGAATTCTCTAAGATTCCGGTCGCACAATAAGTTTCATTGACTTCGTCATTTGGAGGGAACCGTTCTCCAGTGGTATCGGTGGTATACCAAATTGAAGGATCTGATCTCAAAGGAAGAGCTCACTCGAGTGGTTTGATGTAACTAAGGTCAGATATCCCGTGTATATGTGTTATTTTGTATACATTTTAATAGCTTAATCCTGTATATCGAGTGGGGTTTATGTCCAATAATTGTTTGAGCCATAATATTAATTATTGGATGAAATCATGCATATGATGGCAACTAAAAGATTATGTTGGATGCTTGATGACCCACGTGGATTACTACAGCAACAAAAGGAACAATTTAATTGGGCTAGCAATTTTATGTGAATTATATAGTCTTTAGGTTGGGCTGGAACAATTGAGTAAATGGGCCAAAAGCAATGAATGGCGGGCTACACTTGGAACACACGAAAAGAGGGCAATTAAAAAGGGAATTGGACAGAAGCAATCGACGGCAATTTTAGGACGCACAAAATAGGAGTGGAGGTACGCAAAAACAAGGAGAGCCTTGTGCTTTTTGGACGGCTGTTCGATAATCAAAGGGAAAAAGAGAAACAATATTCGATATGCGCGGCTAAATACGGTTCGTATAGGGTTTTATATTTTATTCAGTTGTTTGTTTATATGATTGGATATGTTTAGTTTCTAACAATAACTTGATGGATCGATGTATTGGTTAATTTAAACAGTTTATATTTGTGCTTTGAGTTTTCGTTCTTTACAATTTGTTCGGTTGATGATAAAACCTAGAGCAGGGTTGATTGACTAAAGGGGTTAACTTGGCACTTATAAATTGGGTGATTGTATTATACTAGTTTATAACAAAACTGGTTGTATAGGTTTGCTGACAACAACCTGTCTTCAATTGCTATTTTAACTGATTTTTCAACACTATATCTATGTGGTGTCCAATTGAACAACTAGTTTTATGTGAAACCTAGAACGCGATCATGGTTCTGCAAAGATTTGGACCGACCGATTTTGAGGACCCGTCTGAGTCCTTATCCCTCTTGAAGCAGGTCGTGGCGGCTTATATAGAGTCATTCGTACAGATTTCCAACCGCGTCGATGGCTTGTCAGAATTTTATCTAATTGGGTGTTACATGCAGGGTTGAAAGATGAGATCAGGTATGAGTTTAAGTTGAAGAAACCCGACACTCTTCTAGAAGCAGTCGGGCTCGCGCGTTTGATTGAGGAGAAGCACAATAGCCTCAAGACTTATAGTTTGGAACCTGCTCCTGATTCTGCTGTTAACCAAATTGGCAGTCCACCTTCGACCCAGCTGGCTTCCACCATTGCTACTGGCCTCTTAGGTCCACATCCCGCACCTCGGGTTGCTCTTCCAAGCCTCGGAGGCAATTCTTGGTGGAAGGGGGAGGGGGTGGTACACGCCGCGTGGCTGTTTGAGGTGAGACAAACCATTGAGCCAAATATGCTTTTTATTATTAGAGTTAATTACACGAATGGTTCCTGTGGTTTGTTCAAATTATGGATTCAGTCCCTAACTTTGAGAAATTACGGGTTTGGTCCTAGCATATTTTGGTTTTGTTACACTGACGATCCCTAAAGTAGATGGAAGTTAAATATTTCAGTTAAGTGCCCGTGAAATGACCAAAATACTATTGAATACTGAATTTCCAGAACCCTATAACACTGAATTTCCACACATCCTTACCATCTCCCAAAAAACCCTATAATACTGAATTTCCAGATCGATCGGTTGATCAGATATAGGGTCTTATCTTCACACACATCTTTGGAAGGAAAACTATGATATAATATCACTAGTGGTTCATATGCTGCAGCATCCATGGGGCAAGGCTATTGATGGTTGAGTTTGTATTGGACTTTCTTCTACTAATCCATCACCTCTTGTCTGGTATGCAGCACTGAATCGTGAATTCTGCATTTCATAATCAAAATGTTGAATGAAATCAAAGATTTAAATTTAAGAATACAATCGGAAACATCCATACCTAACGAATGGCATGTCAAAAAGCACCGGTTCCAATGTCAAAATTTCCCCCCAAACTGAAGATTCAAAGCCAACCTAAACTGCCAAGTAGATTCGAGAACCTGTGTAATCAACTCTTAACAAGTTCAAGATCCTGCACGCCTGTTTTCCTCCCACGTATACTAAAAATAACAACCTAATTTTAACATTTTATTGAAAAAACCCATTTATAATCTATATCTATACTATACAATAAATAAAGGTTTTTCATTACACGTGTCGCCTCCATATTTATTCTCATCATTTTTTCCCGCCTCTCTTTCTTATTAAATACATCTCTATCTTTTCTTTTCATAGTAATTTATTTTTAAAAAAGTACTAATTTTATATTAATAAATCTCCTGACATATTTTGACGAATGTATATGTTAACAGATTATATTGTATTGTACAGGGCACTGCTAGTGCATCAGGGAAATATTGATGCTCTTGGTGGCGAAGAAATTCTTCATGCAAAGCTGTTACACAAGAAGAAAAAAGACATTATGGAAACGGATCATGTGCTCCGGTTTTGAGTCTTGGTGATAGAATATTGCAAGACGTGTCAACGGAAACCTCTTTAAGGGTGAAAGTGTCGCATAACCCAGTTACAATCGAGTAAGGGGGAGTAGGCCAATATCCCCAAAGATATTGAACAAGATCTTGTAGAAGTGCTAAAGAGTAGAACTTCAACCTTCGCCTGGAAGCATGAGGACATGACAAGTATCTCCAAAAACGTTATTACACATAAACTGGGTCTTGATAACAGTTTCAGGCCTATACACCAAAAGAGAAGGAAGTTTGCTCCTGAAAGAAACACAGTGATACAAGAGGAAGTGGAAAGACTACTAAAAACAGGGATGATAAGGAAGTGAAATTCTCAAGATGGCTAGCTAATGTGGTGGTGGTCCAGAAGAAGAATGGAAAGTGGAGAGTCTGTGTAGACTTCACAGACTTAAACAAAGCATGTCTGAAAGATCCATTTCCATTGCCACACATAGATTCAATGGTTGATGCTACAGCAAGCCACGAGATGCTCACGTTCATGGATGCTTCATTAGGTTCCAACAAATCCAGATGGAATCCTCAGACCAGGAGGATACTGCCTTCATGACTCATGGTTAGAAATTAATGTATAATCATATATTTCATGGGATCTGTAAAATATAATAGTGTGAGCTGGCGCTGAGGGTGGAGACGGCCAGGAAGGAAAGGGGATAGGGGAGGCCATGGCGATGGTATAGGAGAGTGTGGCGGCGGCGCCCTGTGTTACTGAATAGGGAGGAGAGGTTGGTGGATGGAGAGGTGTCGGAGTTGGACGAGGCGAAAGAGGCGTTGCGTGTGGTGGTGACGGAGGCGGACGGTATGCTTGGGACGGGTCAGTGGCGGAGTTTGAAGAAAAACGCAGGGGGCCGAGATTTTTTTCCTATCAGGGCGGCGTAACTATAAAATTTTCGGACGAATACGTATAAATTAACACTACTGAGCGAAAAATATGGGGAGGGGCCAGAGGAGGTTCTAGGGAGATGCAGAGGGTGTTGAGGGGACGATGGTTGTAGGTCCCACAACCATTAAACATAATTTAATATCTAGTTATTTCATTTAACCTTAAGGAAATTTTTTGTCTTTTGACACTCGCTTAGCAGAAAAAAGTTAACCTTCATCCATGCCAGGGGCCGTCAGTATAACAAAACCAATGTCTGCTAGGACGAAACCCGTAATTTCTTAAAGTTATGGACTATATCCGTAATTTGGCCAAACCACAGGACCATCCTTGTAATTAACTCTTATGATTAATTTGTAAATTTTGGTTGTTAAAGCAGGTCCCTGTTAAAGTATTGTTTGGAGACTGTTACAAAATGGCATTCGTCTAACTAGCAACCCGGTGGCACGAGGTGTTGGAATTCAGTCTGTTAACTGCCCTAATGTTTCCTCGAAGTTGAGGATGTGGACTATGCCTTCATTAGATGCCCGGTGGCATGTGCGGTTTGGAAAATCATTTTTAGATGGATGACCCACAAGTCGAATGCTCTTTCCCCTAGTATGATCCTTTCCGAGGTAACACACAGGTCCAGAATCAAAACAGGTCCGAAAAATAAAGCTCCTTATCATCTATGTCGTTGTTTGGATTTTTTGGAAATCAAGGAATGAGTGGGTATTTTTGAAGAAGAAGCAATCGGTGGAGAAGTTAGTGGAGGAGGTTAAAATACAGGTTTTCTCTTGGGTGGTAAATAGAGGTAGAAATCCGACCGTCTCCTGAGATAAATGGCTTGACTCCCCGTACGTCTTGCCTTGATGCTTGTCTTGGTTAGGGTAACAACTTAATTATGTATGTAAGACTTGCTAAACTCAATGTTTGGTATCTGGTGTAATCTCTTCCGGCTAAGGTAACAAATTAATTTTAATGGGTTTAATTCAAAAACGGCATAGTTTTGATGGGTTTTGCATACAACTTAGATTTGTAACACTGTCATATTCACTTTTCTTTTTTTATTTATTATAAGAAACTAATTCCATCGGTTTTATCTCCCATCCTCCATCAATTTCGCTTCCCAAGTCTTTGTATTCTCCATCAATTCCTTCAGTTTTATCTCCTATTCTCCTTTAATTTAAGAAACTAAAATGAATTAATAAACCTAAATATCACTACTATGTTTATGTATTAATATGAGTTTTCTTTATTTGTGATAAATTTTATGGGTTGAATCAAAACTGTAAAACTAAATATTTAACTGAATGAAGAAAATATGGATGTAGTTTTGATGGATTTTAGATACAAGTTATATAGTAATAACACTATATTCACTTTCCTTTTATATAAAATAAAACCTAAACATCTACAAAACTCCAACAATTAAACTTCAAAAACATTTTTGGTCTATATATAAAAAAACACCCCTCAAATTTTAAAATCGCCGGGCCGGCAATATTATTATTAGTTATTAATTGTTACGAATATATTTCAAACTTTAAAAGGGTAACCGAAGGCAAAGCAAAAAGGGAAAGATGTCGTCGGAGAAAGATACATCCACCATGACCACCGCCGGCGGAGACCTTCACGTTGTCTTCCTCCCTTTTTTCACTTCTAGCCACATAATTCCTCTAGTCCACGCCGCCAGGCTCTTTGCCGCCCGCGGTGTTCGCTCCACCATCATCAGCAGCGTTCAAAAGAATTTTTTTTCAAATTAGTATATTTTGGAAAAAGATAGTGGCTAATAGTCTGTAGGTGAGTAAAATTTGGTTGAAGGTAAAACCGGTACTACCAGTACCGGTTTCAGTGTTAATCGTTTCAACAAATCATTGGGTGTCAGAGGGGTGACAGAGTTACAGTGAAACCGGTACTGCCAGTACCGGTTTCAGTATTAATCCACTAACAGAGCTTTAACGTTACCGTTTGAGTAAGTTTGTACTGAAACCGGTAGTACCAGTACCGGTTTGAGTTGCTTTTTGGTGTTTGTACTGAAACCGGTGGTGCCAGTACCGGTTTCAGTTGCTTTTTGGTCAATGATATGTCTAGTCGTTGCTTTTTGTGTTTGTACTGAAACCGGTGGTACCAGTACCGGTTTCAGTTGCTTTTTGGTCAATGGAGAACTGTACCGTGTGTAAGTAATGTGTCATAGAAAAAGTAACTGAAACCGGTGGTGCCAGTACCGGTTTCAGTTACTTTTGTATAAATTGTACCATTCGAAGTGTCATTAATTCATACCTACCTACCATTCGAATATAAACTCTCATCTACTATATCTATACTATATAATAAATAAAGGTTTTTGCATGCCACATGTCGTCTCCATATTCACGTGGTATAGACATAAATATGTAAAAATTAATATATAACTGGGTTTCGAAAATACGTTAATTACTATTTTTTAATATAATTTGACTTTTATTTACTTTTTGATTGAAAATAAAAAGTTATATAATTAAATGTTAAAGTTTCTTAATACTGAAACCGGTACTGGCACTACCGGTTTCAGTACAAACTTACTCAAACGATAACGTTAAAGCTCTGTTAGTGGATTAATACTGAAACCGGTACTGGCAGTACCGGTTTCACTGTAACTCTGTCACCCCTCTGACACCCAATGATTTGTTGAAACGATTAACACTGAAACCGGTACTGGTAGTACCGGTTTTACCTTCAACCAAATTTTACTATTAGCCACTATCTTTTTCCAAAATATACTAATTTGAAAAAAAATTCGCGTTCAAAACGCCCTGATATTTAAAGCCTCCGTCGGCCAGGATACCGTCGCCGGTAACCCTATCTTTGTCCACACCCTCAACTTCCCGTCATCGGAGGTCGGACTTCCCGTCGGAATTGAAAGTATGAACTCAGCCCCCACTCGAGAAATGGCAGCCGCCGTGTTCCGCGGCATGATGATGCTTCAAACACCCATGCAACAAGCAATCCGTCATCTTGCTCCAGATTGCATCTTCTCCGACATGTTCTTCCCGTGCACCGTTGACCTCGCTGACGAACTCAAAATCCCAAGACTCTTGTTCTACCCTTCATGTTTCCTTTACCACTCCATTTCCCATAGCTTGAGGGCTTACAAACCTCACGAGAAAGCAGAATCGGAATCCGAAAGCTTCGTGGTTCCTCACTTGCTGGATGAAATCACCATGAAGAGGTCTCAAGTGTCCGAACATTTCAAAACCAAAACCGCGTTTGGTGAGATTATTGAGTTGATTCTACAATCGGAGAAACGAAGCTACGGATTGGTGCACAACACATTTTACGAACTCGAACCGGCTTATGTTGATCATTTTAAGAAGATTAAAGATACCAAAGTGTGGCACATTGGTCCCCTTTTTCAATTTTTCATTAGTGAGAATAATTGCAACAACAATTTGTTAGGGAAGCATGAATGTTTACGTTGGTTAGACGATCAAAAACCTAACTCGGTGATATACGGTTGTTTCGGAAGCATGGTGAGATTCCCGGAAGCTCAGATCACTGAAATCGCGTTGGCGCTTGAAGAATCGAAGCAACCGTTTATTTGGGTGGTGGGGAAGACCGGAAGCGAAGGGATTGGTGGGTTGCCGGAAGGGTTTGAGGAGAGAGTCAAGAGGGAAAACAAGGGTTTGATTATAACGGAATGGGCCCCACAGGTGGAGATTCTACAACACCCTGCGGTTGGAGGGTTTTTGACTCACTGTGGTTGGAACTCGGTGCTTGAGGCCGTGGTGGCGGGGGTGCCGTTGATGACGTGGCCGTTGTATGCGGAGCATTTTTATAATGAGAAGCTGGTGGAGCTTTTAGGGATCGGGGTGAGGGTTGGGGTCGACGGTTGGAACCTAAGTAATGAGATTACTAGCCCGGTTATTGGGAAACGAGGTATTATCGAGGCTATTGAGGTTTTGACAGGTGAGTCTGTAATGGCTGAAAGGATTAGACAAAACTCGAAAGAGTTGGCGATGAAGACGAAAAAGGTAGTTAAAGAAGGTGGTTCTTCTGTTAATGATTTAACGGCTTTGATACAAGAACTCAAAGCCGTTAAATTGGTCGCAAAACGTTGACGCAATTTTTTTTTGAGTTCCAAAATAAAGTTTAAAACATGCTATGTTTTCGATTTATATCATTAGTTATGGAACTCTTATTTCATAATTATCATGTGTTTATGTTTTTAGTGCGTGATTGAACATTAAAAGGGTCGTCTTGTTGTTAAAACCTTAAGCCAATTTAAGAACCAAATAATTTCATAATTAGTTTAATAATCTAAACATATAAAAAAAGGCAAATTGGATTTTAATAATCCAAAATATAACATATTAATTGAGAATAATCCATATTATCATTTTGGTTGGTGTCAGACTTAACATTTACTTTTATGGTCAATAGTAGTTCCAGTAATACAGGGATGAGTGACCCCTGGGAATGTAGTGGATGAGAGGAGAAATTCACAGTTAAGCGTGCTCGAGTGAGAGTAATTCAGGGATGGGTGACCCCCTGGAAAGTTTTCACCCGGGTAACCAAAAACAAATCCGTGAACTCTTAAGAGGGCAAAACTGGTAATATTTTTGGTACGAGTGGCCGGATGTTACATCCGCACTGCCCCCAAACTTAATTGGAAGCTATATTTTGGGTTTCAATCGCTAGTGTGTTGGAGACGAGAGAAGTGATAGTCGGAGGTGGAATTAACTTTATTTATTAATAAGGATTAACTTATTGTCAAAGACTACCGTGTTTGGAATTCATGTTGTAAAAGAAACTCCAAAAGTCTAAATAGTTGACAAACAATGGTGCTAAACTTTCATTTGCCTTTGTACTTCTTAGAAAACTCTTGCCAACTTATTGATTTCTTATAGTTAGTTTTCAATGCTTTTCTAAACAAAGTTAGAGCTTTCAATGCCTTATCACGTATAAGTGGGTTTTGCGTCATGACGGAAAGGTTAAAATTTTTAATACTCTGTTTAGATGATCCGTCCAATATTATTTACCCAACGAAATGTTACAAAAAAAGAATGTTAAAGTAAAAAACATAATTATATTTTAAGTTAAATATGATATCCGTTAAATAATACGAAAACAATAAAAACAAAAAAAAGGCAAGAAGAGACTCCCGAACTCGAACCCGAGTTATTGGAATACAGTCGAGGGCGCAGACAACCATCTCAACCAACGCTAGTTTTATTTTAATTTTCATTTGTATATAATTAAACAAAAACGCGACTGGAAAAAAAATTAATTGTGCCCAATCACCATGTGACATATGGCATGACAACCTAATGACATGAAAGATATATTCATCTCCTTCTTTAAGTCTCCTGTTTTTCGTCTAATAATCTTTTTGTTATTTATTACTTCTTTTTATCCAACTTTTATAAATACTTATTGAATTTATGTTACTATATTGATATTTCATATTAATAAAACGATTCCCCCTCGCTACGCGGCGGTGACATGGTCGTTACCGGTTCGGCTCGTTTGCAGGGATAAAACTTACATCGAAATGCAAACACGCAATAGCGTACGATACAAAAACAAAATACCCTAATACGAATACAAATCCATTTTCAATAAAATTTATACAGAGACGTTGACACAGAAAACTAAAGAAAGACGCACTTTCCGTTAAAAAAAATAACGACGTAAATGTATTAAAAAAAACGTAATTGCTAGAAAAGTAAACGGACTAAAAACGTATATTATATATAGTATGAGAGGTTAAAATAAAAATAAATTAAATAAATAAATTATTCTCCATGTGTCAGTCCCTATGGTGGGAGAACTATTGGCTTCCGTTGATTTTTAAAGGGAAAACTTAATACAATAATAAGAAACTTTCAACTTTGTTTCAATTAAGTGACTCATACTTTTTTTTGTCTCAATTAGGTCACTCAACTTGTTAGTGGTGTTCTAATACTATGTTTTTTACCTAAGAAATAAGTTAACTTGCCTATGTGGCATTTTTTCTAATTCTTTTTTTTTAATTGATGCTAATGTGGAATTAATATATATACTTTTAAGAAAATAATCAAAATTCTTATATTCAAACCATCGATTAAATTCATACTACGTCCACGAACTTTCAAGAATTAGGGTTCCACGAAGAAACATGAACGGCGACCGTAGAACTAGGACGTAGAACAAGAAAGCCGGAAGAAACGTAGAACTGGGACGTAGAACAAGAATGTTGTGAACTTGGTGAACGTGAACGACGGTTTCTGCGACGGCAGGAGCTTGAACTCTGTGAACAGGAAGAACAAACGTGAACAACAAAAGATTGACGGCAAGTTTATTTGATGATATTTCTTGACTTTGGCTAACTATTAGTTTGATATTTTATTGCTTTTGTACGGCTTGCCATGGCATGAATTTTAGTTTGACTTTGGCTAACTTTTAGTTTAATATCTCATTTATGGCTATTATTATTTTTTTGGTTATTCCATAAATGATAAATCAACCCATAAATGATAAATCAACCGTGAACAGCTCGAAGAACTTGTGACTTATGGCTATTTTTTTTTGTTCTTTGGTTGATATGTGCTATTTTAATGTAGGTAAAGATGAACATAGATCATGAAGAAGATAATGATAGTATTGTGAATCAACCAATCAATGATCCTTTCTTGAGTTTACTATGTTATGACAACGATGATAAGGATGAAGATGATGTCATTTCTGTTGAAGACTTGAGTGCAAGTGAACAAGATTATGAGAGTAACATTGATGGGGATTATGAACGTGATGCAGTCTGTTATGATTCTACTGTGGATTGGAAATTGATGAAGCCTATGCTAGGAATGAAATTTGAGAGTCCATCACAACTAAAAGAGTGCTTGATTGATAGTGTTTCAAATGGTTACCAATTAGTTTTTGTGGTAAATGACCACAATAGGTTGTTGGTAAGATGTGGGAAAGAAGAAACTGAAGAGGATGGTGAGGGAAATAGAAAAAAAGTGGAAGTGTTCATTTAGGATTTGGGCCTCTAGGATCAAAGGTGATGATTCTTTCCAAATAAAATCACTACATGATGAGCATTCATGCTCAAGAAAGTTTTCATTGGGATCTCTTGTTACATATTATTGGATTGCAAAAAGGTATTTCAAGCAAATAATTCAAAATCCTGAAATTAGTTTAAGGGAAATGAAGGAAGATATCAAGAGAAAATACGAATGTATGGTGAGTATTGGTCAATGTGATAGAGCAAAAATAAAGATATTGGATGAGTTTTAAGGTTGCTTGAAAGAACATTATGCAAGACTTTCGGATTATCAAGCTGAGATATTGAAAACGAACTCGGGGAGTACTGTGAAGATGGATGTGAATACGATGGTAAATGGAGATATTTACTTTAGTAGTTACTATATTTGTTTTAAAGGTGTCAAAGATGGATGGATCAATGGTTGTAGGAAAGTTATTTGTTTAGATGGATGTTTTCTGAAAAATAGTGTCAATTACTCTCGGCTATTGGAAGAGACGCTAATAATCATAATTTTCTTTTAGCATGGGCTGTTGTGTCCGTTGAGAATAAGGAAAACTGGAAATGGTTTCTTGATCTCTTGAGGGATGACATTGAAATGGAAGGTGGACTAGGACTAACTTTAATTTCTGATCAACATAAGGTACTTTGTACTTATTATTTTGTTGTTATTTAATTGCTTATATGTTATTCACTGCAGTGAAGGATGTATTTCCATATGCTGAGCACAGACAATATACAAGACACATATATGCTAACTTTAAGAAAAAAATTCCGTGGGCTTCAATTTAAAAATTTGTTTTGGGCTGCTGCAAATTCAACAACCGAGCAACAGTTCCAGGAGAAAATGTTAAGAATTTTAGAGAAATTATTATATATTATTTTTTTAGTCGTTATTGAACTGAAACGAAAATATATAGATGAATGTTCGCAATTGTTTGTTTGTACATGAAAATATATATATGAATTATTGAACTGGAAAGAAAATATGTTATTTGTTTGTTTCATTGGAATTTTTTTCAAATATTGCTATTGAAAACGGAATTATAAACTAATTAAAGACCAACAACAACATAAAATGATATTTAGGAATTTAGAATTTTATTTTTTTTAAACATTTTTTTCGAACATGGAATTTGCAAATTTTGTTCATACAGTTATATTTACGAATTTATTCAAATATATATATATATCAATTCCACATCAACATCAATTAAAAAAAGAATTAAAAAGAAAATGCCACATAAGCAAGTTAACCTGTTGTTCAGGTAAAAAACATAGTATTAAAACACCACTAACAAGTTGAGTGACCTAATTGAGACAAAAAAGTATGAGTTATTTAATTGGAACAAAGTTGAAAGTTGGTTACTATTGTATGGAGTTTTCCCATTTTTAAACCGTTGTGTTTTAAAGTGGGATAATAGTTTTTTTCTCCCGTATTACGTGGTGACAGTTTGGTACTTATTGGTTCGGCTTGTCTATGGAGATGAAACATACGTCGAAACACAGACTCGCTATAACATACGATACAAAAAAAAAACCGGCACCTAACAAAAAAAAAGAAAAAAAAAGTTGACGAACGAAAATCATTATAGGTAAACGAAACTATTATAAAAATAAAACGGGTTAAAAACGTGAATAAAAAAATTCTCAAATTTTACTAAAAAAATAAACTCATTGAACTTAAGTTTACTAAAAAATAAACCCATTGAACTTTTGTTACAATTTTATAAAAAAAAAAGAAAGTTGAGGCAAAATATAAAAAAAAAACTAAAGTTTACTTCGTTTATGTTTTGTGACAAATCTACGAAAAAAAACTTTTGAGAGAAAAGAAAAAACAAACTTTACCTTAGGGGTGAGCATAAAACCGAATTAACCGACCCGTAACCGAATTAACCGACATAACCGAACCGAAGTAATAACCGACGGTGCGGTTGAGTGTTTTTATGAAAACCGACTTTTTCGGTTCGGGTTCGGTTAAGCTACTATTTTTCACCGAAAATAACCGAACCGCACCGATTAACCGAACCACCCATGGTTAACCGAACCGAACCGCACCAAATATAACCGCCCCGTCAATTAACCGAACCGAAAGTTATGAAAGGGTTCACTTTCATGTTTTTTTTATGTTTAGCCCAATTATCTATTTGTTTAGCCCAATTGTTTTTGCGTTTTTTTATGTTTAGCCCAATTATCTATTTGTTTAGTCCAATTATCCATTTTTTTTTAATGTATGTGGTTAAAGATTTGAACAAGCAATGTATTTTGAAAGTGTCATTTGCTTGTTAATAACTATAATCTACTGAAGCTTTTTTTTGTTATTAGTTAGAGTGGTATGTTTTTTGATTTTATGATATAATACATATAAACTTTGTGGCATAATGTTTTTATTTCTTTCAAATTCCATTTGAGATGTGATCAAGAAAGAAAAATATATCAATCTAAAAAAGCATTAATTTTTATATCTGAGCTGTGAAAAAAATGATCATGAGAGGGGAAAAAGTAAAAAATAAAAATAAAAAAGTTGGTTAACCGACCCATAACCGAAGAATTAACCGATTAACCATAACCGATTAACCGAAAACCGATCGGTTAAGAAACAGTCATAACCGAAGATCTCGGTTTCGGTTTCGGTGGAGGGTTAAAACCGAACCGACCCGCCCCATGCTCACCCCTACTTTACCTTATGTGACAAACTAGGAGGACATCCCGCGCTTTGCAGCGGTGTCGTAAGTTATGGTAACATTGACAAAACTGGAATGTAAGTTCTAACATAAAGAAAAAAAAAAATCTAGAAAAAAAAATTATGTAAAAGAAATTGAAAAAAAATTATGGAGAAAGAAAGTAAAAAATAGGTGCATTAAAGGAGAAAGAAAAAATGCAAACTAAAATTAAAGGGTTACATGGAGAGCCTCAAGACTCGAACCCGTGACCGCTTAAAGTTACGCAAACAACTCAACTACTCCATCCAATCTCCAGTTTGTTAAATAAACGAAATGTAATTGTATTTATTATAGGGGACTACTAATCACACACGGAGAATGCTAATCGGACTTGGCCATAAACGCATCGTATAGGGCAATACGATGCATATAGCCCTTCACAAATTCCCGTGCCCAACATTCTCTTACAACCTGTCATTCAAACCTCGTATACGCATCGTATAGGTCAATACGATGCAGTTTAGGATACGAGATTCCTTCTGCCACTAAACCCATCACATCGTACCTTATACGCATCGTATTGGGCTATACGATACGTATAGGGCCCAAATTTTGTGTATTTAACCATGCAGAATTCTCATTCGAACCGAACGTATGCTTTCAAAATTCAAAAATTGTAAACATGTCTTGGTGGTGGGATGGTAACTACGGTTTTCAGGTATATTCTAACGAGTCGGTGGAAAACAATACGCAAAGTTTTGGCGTTCAAGAGGTGAACCAGGAGGAGGTCTCGTCCAACGTTTATTCTCATCAACGGGTAAGGCTTCCAGATTTGAACGAGCCACTAAGCAATCCCGAGTTCGTATACGGTGAACCGTCTTACCTTACACAACCCACGAACGAATACGTATACGATGAAGTCTCTTACCCGACACAACAAACCGATGACTCCGAAGACGAAGAACAAAATAATCAAAATATGTCTTATAAAACTAACCAGAATTTTCAGTCTCGTGAACAGTTGGTTGATTGGGCTATCCGGAGAGGACGTGACAATGGTTACGTCATTGTCACCCGACGATCGAGGAGAAAAGGCGACGATCCGACGGAACCGTTTATCAAGGTGTGGCTTGTGTGTGACCGTCACGGCGAACGTGCGTCTACTGCCACGGTTAGACGTGCCGGTATCAAGAAAATTGGTTGTCCCTTTAAATTGGAAGGAGAGTACCAAGAAAATACTGGTGATTGGAAATTAACGGTGAAGGATGACAGTCATAACCACGATCCTAGTCAATATCTTGAGGCGCACTCGTTTGCAAGGAGACTGTCTCAGTCGGAACAACTTTTGGTGGGGAAGTTGTATTCGCAAAACATGTTGCCACGAAACATTCTAGCAACTATAAGGGAACAAAAAACCTAGAGAGTAGTTGCATTAAAAAAGACATTTATAATGCAATACAAAAGATAAAAAAACGAAACGAGAGTCGGTG
Organism: Smallanthus sonchifolius; assembly: GCA_023525975.1. Classification (NCBI taxonomy): domain Eukaryota; kingdom Viridiplantae; phylum Streptophyta; class Magnoliopsida; order Asterales; family Asteraceae; genus Smallanthus; species Smallanthus sonchifolius. The sequence goes on along the minus strand of CM042046.1, from coordinate 51,596,685 downwards.
AAACTCCAATACAGATTCTGGAAAACCTGCTTTCTTCAAAAAAATACGTCTACTATACTCGAGAAGATCCTGCCACAAATAGTGTGGAGGAGATATTCTTTGTTCATCCGAAATCGTACGAGATGTGGCGTGTATTCCCGCACGTGTTGATGATCAACGCGACATACAAAACAAACATGTACAAACTTCCATTTGTCCAAGTGGTTGGTGTGACCTCCACACACCAGTCGTTTTGCGTCGCTCATGTATTTATATCAAAAGAACGGGAAGAAAACTTCGTCTGGGTGTTACTTCAAATAAAAGCAATGTTGCAAAAGTGTATGGAGCCGCGTGTGATAGTAACAGACAGGGACAAAGCTCTTATGAACGCGTGTGATAAAATATTTCCGAGCTGTTCCAAGAACCTATGTCGGTGGCACATACACGAGAATATCGCAAAACATTGCAGGGCATCATTTACAGACGAAGACTGGAAAAATTTCAAGTATTCATGGTCGGTATTATGTGAGTCTCCCACGCCAGATATATACCAGTACAACTTCAACCGACTTTACGAACGTCTGTACGCAGCCAAACGAGGAAGTAAGTTTTAAATATTAAATATTTAATATTTTCAGTATTTAAATATTTATTCAATATTAAATATTTTTCCAGGAGTTATTGATTATGTGACTAAAAATTGGCTGGACCCGTATAAAGAAAAGTTGCATCCGCGTGGTCCAACAAAAACCTCAATTTTGGTCAACATACAACGAACCGAGTCGAGAGCCAGTATTCGCTCTTAAAGAGCTATCTTAGAAACGCTAACAGCTCGCTAGATAGACTTGTTGGGTTTGTTGATGAAATTGTATCAGATCAGTATTATCACTTACAGTTTGGGTTTGGAACAAGCATCATAAGGAAAATGGACAGCCACATAGCTATTCAATTGTTTGATATCCTGCACGGTAAAGTTTCACATAAAGCTCTAGATTTGATAGAAAACGAGTGGAACAAGTTATCAAATATACGGAAACAAAATGCAACGTGTGGGTGCCAACTTTTCAGTAGTTGTGGGTTGTCGTGTGCTTGTCGTCTAGCAAATATCGAAGCTACAGGTAAACTGTTCTGACTATTTAATTATTATTATTATAAATTAATTCAATTAAAAAAAATATAATAAAAACAATATATTAATATTATTATTAAAAAATATTATTATTATTTATTATTTAAAATAAATACAATATATTATTATTATTATTATTTAAAAAAAATATTATTATTATTTATTATTTAAAATTTAAACAATATATTATTATTATTATACAGGTGGCATAATCCCTCTAGATGCAGTGGACGTTTTCTGGAGGAAACTTGATTTAAAACCGTCGTTTGTCGATGATGAAAATGTAGACGTGGATAAGGTACTGGGTCAAGTGAGAAACGAAATTATGTCACAACCCGATCAGGTCAAAAGAAGTATGCTGTCGAGAATTGCAGGGGTTGTCTTTCCGAGCAAAAGTAACAAGAAAGCGCCTATGGTACAAGAAGATACTCGCGGTCGTCCAACTTTGAAAAAACAACAACAAAGGAAACAGGATGTCACGAGAAACAACTCATTCACAGGATCCCAACAAAGCAAATGTGACCCTGCGAGACACAGCTCGTATATTGCGTCACAAGACTCTATACAAGCGAGTTCGGTCTTTCAACACAGTCGTTCAACTAAGGGTAAAGGAAGGCAACCGCAAGATGATAACGCCCATCTTGGGTTTCCATTGATTACGGGGAATGATGCGGTTAACAATATAAAATGTTTTAAGGATTCGATACCCTCTTTATTTTATCCGTACATTTCACATATACCGGATGTAAAACCCGACGGTAACTGTGGTTTTCGATCGGTAGCTTTGGGCTTAGGGTTAAATGAAAACCGGTGGCTCTTTGTCCGACAACAACTTCTACATGAGATGGACAATAAAGAGGAATGGTGGAGAACTGTTTTTGACAGAGTCGCCTTTCAAGAGTATGATAAGCTACGTCACACAATAGATTGGCAGGATGTGAAAGCCGCACCAGTTAGTCGTTGGATGTCGATGCCATACACAGGACTCCTAATTGCTCAAAGATTTGGGGTGATTGTTCATCTTTTAAGCATCAACGGTAATCAAACATTTTTTCCATTGTGGTTTGGTCCTAACGTTCACGCTCAACATCAAGTCTTATCGTTAGTTCACGTCAAAAATGCTCATTTCATCCACGTCAAGTTAGACGGAGAATTTCCGATTCCTACGCCGAATGCACTTTGGAATTTGCACAGAAATGATGATGCAGCAAAATGGGAAAATATATACAATGATCGTATAGAACGATTTAAGAAAATAATGGCCACTAATAGATATAGTTTTCCACAATATTTCACGAATCTCGGATGATATTTGTTTAAAATTGTATTGTAATTCTTTTTAAATTAATTTTATTGTCATTTTAAATATTTTTATTTAATTATAACTAATTATAATGTTAATTAAATATAATAATAATTAATTTTAATTCAAATGTTTCAAAATTCAAATTTTTTCAAAATTCAAATTTCTATACGCCACGTATAGATCAATACGTGGTGTATCTTCCCTAACCTTTGGTATTCTATACGCCACGTATTGCCCTATACATGACGTATATACATTTGATTTATCTGGTTTTGGCCCCGTATTGTACCAAACGAACCAAAAAAACAAACACAAAGCCATACGCGACCCGCTTATAAAACGCTCGTTGATTTGGATTGTGCCATCAAAAAAACTTTGAAAAGGTACGTGTCTTAACCCACGATCATTAATGTTAGGTTTTTATTGAATATTAGCGGGTAAAACTGGGTAGATTAGCGATTTTTAGGTTTGAAATTAAGAACTATACGCCACGTACAGGACCATACGTGGCGTATAGTTCTTCTGGATTGATCTAAGGAAGAAGATGAAGCCATACGCCACGTATAAGCCTATACGCTGCGTATGGCTCAGTATACCCGGTCACATGCCTGCGTATGGCCTAGTTTGGTCGCGTATGGCTTGGTTTACCCGGCAACTCGCCCGCGTATGGCCTATTTGGCCTGCAAATGGCTTTGTTTACCCGGCAACCGCCTATACGCCACGTATAAGCCTATACGTGGCGTATAGGTTTTTAATTTAAAAAAAAATTAATTATATAAATTAATTCAATTAAAGAAAATATAATAAAAACAATATATTAATATTATTATTATTATTTATTATTTAAAATAAATACAATATATTATTATTATTATTATTATTTATTATTATTTAAAAAAAATATTATTATTATTTATTATTTAAAATTTAAACAATATATTATTATTATTATTATTTATTATTTAAAATAAAATATTAAAAACAATTAATTATTATCAGATATGGCGGATTATGATGATGATATTCAGATGGATCAGCTAGACGATTTTGCGCAATATCCTTTTCTAGATTTTCCGCCCGATACAGAGGCTTATTCCCGGTGCCAGAAGCTCCGGGAGGTGCAGATGGGTCCGGGTACGGCGGTGGATTGGGCCCTCCTCGAGGAGGTGCATGAGGCCGAGCGAGCTAGGGCCATCATCGGTGAGGACACGCCATGGTCGCGTCTTTTTGACCTTTCTTTTGAGGAGACATACCGAGAGCTTGTCGTCGAGTTTCTTTCGACGTTCATCTATTCAGAGACTGGGCTGCAGCCTCTACCCGGGGAGGCGCCGGATATTGAGGATCCGGATCGTATTTCTTTTTCTATTTTTGGGGTCGTTTACCGTCAGACCCTCCGTCAGTGGGCCGTCACGACGGGCTTGTACTACGAGCCTGAGACGGTCTCGCCGCTATTCACTGAGGCGGTGACGGAGGTTGACAAGGAGGAACTCCTTGTTTTTTGGGGCTTGATTTCAGATAGTCCTTGGTTGGGTACCAAGGGGAGGGTCTCGAGTATTAGAGACCCTTTGTATAGATATCTGCACCGGCTTATTTCGACTTCGATCGCACCGCGTCTCAAAAGCCGTGAGTGGTGCACTGATAGAGATCTTTTCTTCCTTTTCTGCCTGCTTACTGGGAGGCGGTGCGACCTGTCCACGAGCATGGCGCTTTATTTTGCTTCAGCCTATATGCGACAGAGGCGCGGAATTTTATATGGCGGTGCATTCATCACGCATATCATGCGGTCGGTCATACCATTTGGCCACCATGAGCCTCAGATGTTACCGGCCATTCCCCCTGTCCGATTAGATCGTCGCACGGCGAGTGGCATGCGCATCACGCACCGATTCCCGCAGGGCCTTCGGTTTGTAGGGGCCGTCCAGGACCAGGTTTGGGTCCCGGTGCCGTTGCCGCAGATGCCTGGACAGGGGGACCCGCCTATGCCTCAGCCGCTGCAGGGTATGGCGATTGAGGACGAGCCGCCACACGTCGAGCAGGTCCACGAGCATCCGCCACAGCATCCCCGACACGTACGTCGGTCTGTTAGGCTGGATAGGGCTACCCAGACATTGCTTGATGGCCTTGTTGCCGACTCACGGCGACAGGGTCGTCAACTCGATCGCATGGAGGACCTGATGACGTGGGCGGTTGGACAGCTCGTGAATCAGTCACGAGCCGCCGGCATCGAGCCACCCCCACTACCACCGCCACGTCATTATCCGGACGACCCCGTTCAGGGTGAGGGCGGGGTAGGTCAGGGTGACGCCGGAGCCGATTAGGTTTATTTCTTTTATTTGTATTTTGTTTATTTCGTTGTTATGTATGTAAAACGTTTTGATGTATATATTTAATTTTATGATGTAATGTATATAATGTTTAGTTTACTTGTTTGGTTGTAATGTTTAATATTTTGTTTGGTTTGTAATGTTTAATATTTTGTTTGGTTTGTAATGTTTAATATTTTGTTTGATTATACTGTAAAAATATAATAAATGTTTAAAAAAAATATAAAATATATAAAATTTATAAATAGATAACAAACTTATATTAACAAAATTGTATAAATTAAAATACAAAATAATATATTATTATAAAAAAAATATAATTAAATAAATAATCCTATACGTGGCGTATAGGTCTATACGTCATGTATATGATTATTTAACACCAAATCTTCCAACTTTTGAAGAAAAATATTGAGTCCTGCCTCATACGAGGCGTATAGGGCAATACGAATCGTATGGGACACAGAGAATGACACGTGTCATTCTGGTGTCAGAGACTAAACCCTATACGCCCTCGTATTGACCTATACGAGGGCGTATCGCGCGACGGTGGGTCCAATTAGCAATATTCCGTGTGTGGTTAGAATCGGCCTTATTATATTGGTGAAATGTTTTTTATATAAAAAACAGCAGCCTGCCAAGTGGCAGGTGCTGGTTGGCTAACAGCCCAAATCCACCGATAAAGATTTAGAACTGTTCACATCCACTAAAATCATTCTTAAAATGTATATAGTTATAATGTATAAAAAAATAGTTTTGTGAAAAAATGAAGAAAAAAAAGCCTACTATTCCTCCCATGGAAATAATAGGTTAATAATATGAAAAATAATATATTATCATAAGTATTTGAAAGAAAATGAAAAGAATCATATTTATTTTATAAAAGCTTAGTATATTTCTTACGTAATTTTTTTTTTAATTAAAACCATATTCCGTACTCGGTCCAGTTCCCGTTAGTTATTTGTCTGGGATCGGGCATACATGCATGTACTAGGTATATACATTAGTTTGTTTAAAAAATACCCGTTGAGGTTTCCAATGCATTTATTTTCCCTACATGATAGTTTTTATACAATTTTATGTTTGGCAAATTAGATTTTAATAAAAGTATGACCAATTGACCAATAATAATTCATACTCGCAATTAATTAAACCAACGACACTCCTAACTTTCACTTTTGTTGCTAATAGCAATTCAAGTACCATAATCATAGAACATTTACACTTGATTTGCACTCGATTTCGCTTTCACGTTTTCCCATTTCATTCATATGATTATGGGTAAATCAAGTGTAATCTTATATGATTATGCTAATGAGATTGCCCTTTACAACGAAAATGAAAGTTATAAGTGTCATTGGTTAAATTGTCAATATAGATTATTATCAGTCATAGATTGGATTATTAAAATCCAAGTTGCCTTTATCTTTTGAACAACTACAATAAATTAAAATCTGATAAATTATGTACATGTGTAATCATCACAATAAAAGTTTTAAAACATATAAAATATGTAAATTTCATGCAGGGCCGGCTCAACCTTTTAGGGGGCTTAAAGCGAGTTCTAAAATTGGGGCCCTTTTAAAAAAAATTATTTACGATTCTGATAATATTAGATTGACCCGTTAATGAGTGAAATTACTAAAAAGGTTAATGAAATACCTCCGATCGTGAGTAACTCTAGCAATATTGTCGTCATAACTCATATGTTTCTAAATAAAAATAGCAATCAAGTACAACATCAGTTTGGAAAGAACCCTAGCTTCATAGGGTACAACTCCTGCACATGTTCATAACAAAATACAAGTAATTACAGTGTACAAAATAGAAGTAAATAGAGGAGCTCACACAAACATTATTATTGAAAGAATGAAAAAGCTACGAGAGAATCGAATAAATTAAAAAAGTAAAGTGTCATTTTCGTCCATGTGGTTTATCTATTTTAGCCACTTTCATTGAAATTTTTTTTTTTAACTTTTTCGTCCTTGACTTGTCAAAATTTAGCCATTTTCATCCGCTTAACTAACTCTGTTAACTTTTTAACGTTAACTCAGGTCAATTTGGTCTTTTTAAAAATCTTTTTTTTATTCCCCTTTTCTTTAATCCCTTTTATCCCCATGACTAATTGCAGAAAACCAAAATCACGCAATAAATCAAGTAACCCCATGAACAACACTGCTCCTACCATTTAGGATCATCATCCCACTAATTCACAAAATTTAGGTGCTTTCTCCAATATGAATTTGCAAAACAATGCCAGCACTTCATCATCCTCACTAGGGTTTAGAAAAGGAAACCTTTTTGTCAATCCAAGAAATCTTGACATGTGTTGAGGGGAACAAATTCCACCATTAAAAGGGGTGGGATATTCTTGCCACTATCTGCTTCTGCCATGCTTCCTCACTCATTATCTCAATTTCCAGTCGATACAGGATTTATTGAGAGGGCAGCTAGGTTATCATCATTTAGTGAAGGTAATTTTGAAGCTATAACTTTAGTTGCTAATACATCAGTAAAGTAATGAAATTTATAATTGATTAAAAGTAATAAAATTGATAATTCAAAGACTATTATACAAGGATAAGTTTATGCAATATAATAGAAATTCTAATAATAAAGCTACAAAGCAAACTAGCAATTAAAAAATCAATTGAGCAAATCGTTATATAGGTAAACAGTCCATATAAATCTTTCTGAATTATCAATTTAGGGCATAAGTTAATAAAGGAAAGTTAAGTTTTGATATAATCAAATAAGCAATTAGGGCAAAAGTAAATTAAGCAAAATCAACTACTAAGCTTTGATATAAACAAATTAGGCAGGGGCGGCCTGATAAGCTTACGGGGTAAAACAACCGCTTTAGGCCCCCATTTTATTAGGGCCCATTAATGTTTTTTTATATATAACATATATGTATTTGGAAAATTGGCCCTGTTTAGTAGTCTGCAAGCAAGTCCGTGTAAGGAGGCCCTGGACTGGATAAAAAAAACGCTATAACCAGCGCCTGGATCAAAGATCAAAAAACACGCTTGCGGCTGCTTGCCTGCTACCTACGACCCTACATTCGTTCATGTTCTTCAATCGTCATTGGTGAAACGGATCTTTTGCCATCATTGATTCCTGAAACGTCGCCACCATTCAATTCCCTTCTTGATTCCTAAATCGTCGCCAAGATATATTCCAATGGAGTACCAGAATCGGCTTGCGTGTTGCTTGTTCTTCTTGTTTTGAAAACCACTAATCGCAATCATCATATTCGAAACAAGTTTTCTACTCAAAGGTAAATGTTCGATCCTTTTGTCTTTTGTAATACCTAATCATTTGATTTTGCCTAATTTTGCTCTAACTTCTTTTTGTTCTACATCAATTTCTTGTAGACAAAAAGATTGTTGGATATCGTTTTCAACATGCCTAACTTCTTTCGTCTTCTAAAATCATTGTGTAATATGATACATGCATATTTCTTGTTCTTTTCATTGACCATGCTTGTGCAGGATTGTGCACTGTGTGCCAACTTTGCTTAAGAACACCAAATGATCGTCCCACATATTTCCTTGCTACTTAGGGCTGACAAAACAAGTCAAATCGTGTTAAACAGGTTAGAGGCGACACGAATAACACAATTATCAAACATAAATATGACTCGTTTAACTACTTTATATTTCATGTCTATAAGAAAAGTGTATCTTTTATGTACCTAGAAGGAGAAATGATGGAGTCTAACCTCCTAATTTTACTTATTTAAAAAAAGTATAAAATTACATAGTATACTATTTTATTAAACGGTTTTAATCGTATTTTAAACCGGTCAGTAATTGCCAATGCTGCTTCTTGTGATGTCATTGTTGAATATTGGCGACATATGAAGAACATTGATGACATTATTGGAACCACACTCACAAAAAAAGCATGCCAAAACCTTGTGATGGCACGATTTCTAGTATCATCGTAGGGTATGGATTGCCAACTCGCATGTATTGACCTAGCCAAGCATTCATGTAACTACTCAACTCCCGGTGCATATAATCAATGCTACCAAACACTTCGAGAAAGCCAAGTCTAGATTCATGCGCCTCTTACAATTGTTGAAAGCCATGTCTACGATTGTTGTGATAAAAATCATTTGGCCTGGTTCGATGATGATGACATCTTGACATACTCATAACTTTTGTGAAAGGATTTTAGAATATTGAAGTGTAAAAAATATAGTTCAAAATAAAAAAAAATTAAAAAGATTTTTTTATTTGTATCCGTTGAACCATCTCACGCCTGACACCTCCACCCTGCGCGGCGTCACCACCTTCAACATCGTGTGAGGTTCTCAGATGGTGCCACGTGCCCGGTGTCCACATCAGCCCAACATTGGGTTGGTATAAATCTCTTTACACAAATTCACTGTAATTCAAGTTTAATTTCGTGACTATTACATGTTGAGCTCCGACACATGTTGATGTGGCTCAAGTTGGAACGCAATAAATCAGGGGATGTGAGATTAATACACCATTGAATCTTTATACATCACATTAATAAAAAACTACGTAAAATTTAGTGCCACTTTAATAAATAGTAAACATAAAAAGTTGTGTTGTATGTCACCATCAACTCATACCTTAATGACCATTAATTTTTTAAATTAGTGTCGGGGGACATTAATAAAGGGAGGCTTTATTTGTACACACCTTTGTAAAAGAAAGTACATACACCCATATTATTTATATTTTTTTAATGATGATGATGGGATGGGATGAGATTATATGAATACCTAAAAAAAAGTATAATAAGAAGATAATTTATAGTTATTTTAATTTATATTTTTTATATTAAATTTAATAAAAATGCTTGTTAAATGTTAAAGTCATCTTTATTTTCTTTAAATGGATTAACGTATTTTGAGCTGTTATTTTTATAAAAAAAATAAATTAAAAACACTGTCATTTTTATAAAAAAATATATAAACATCATAAGATATATTCTAATAATTTATATAAAACTTTTAATAAGCATATGACCTTAGTATAGTAAATACGAAATTGGGTGACCTTCACATAGTTTGTTCAAATGAATTTTTTTTAATATATCAGATACTTTTAGCATTTAAGTTACTAGAGTTGTATTTATTTCTAGTTGTGACGCTAAAATATCAGATGAATTTTTTAACTTTTTTTATTTATTTAATTTTATATAATTTTAATTTAAGTTGAAAATGTAAATAAATAAAAATAACTTTACAATTTACATAATTATACAAGTTGAATTTTTTTATGATTTTAATAATTTAAATAATGATATAAATTTAATTTAAGTTAAAAAGTAAATAAATAAATAATAACAAAATATCAATAGATTTGATATTGTTTGATTTGATTGATTTGATGTGATGATGGTGTGAAAAAGAGGGAGTGAGTGTACAAATAATAACTCTCTTAATAAAAAGCTATATAAAATTTAGTGCCACTTTAATAAATAGTAAACATAAAAAGTCGTGTTGTATGTCACCATCAACTCATACCTTAATGACCATTAATCTTTTTAAATTTCTTGGGGGTTAGTGGGGTTTTCCCAAAGGGTTTCCCATTTGTGGAGGTCATGGGTTCAAATTTTGTAAGGTGCACTTCATAAAAACTAGGAACACCCTCTGCAGATTTCGAATTCCTTGGGGATGTTCGGGTAGACTGATGTACGAGCCTCCCCTAGTGGGACGTGACAGTTGAGCCCACGCCGTTCAAAAAAAAATAATCTTTTTAAATATGTTTTTATAAAACCTATGTAACTTTTATATTTAAACCACTACCTACTACCTATTATTCTCAATGAAATACACAATATCATCCAACAAAAATCACATATTTTTTTATAAATTTTTTGCATCAAATACAAAATTTGAAGAACGACAATATATCTATTTATCAAAATTATTTAATCTTTTATTTTAATGAGTATCTAAAATAATTGACCGACAAAAAATAGATTAAAGTAGAGTACCATCTATACATAATACATCTTTTTTTTAAAAGGAATACATAATAAATCTAATACTTTAGTTTAAAATTGTATTATTTCAGAGGTAAATTTTAATAGCTAATTAAATCAAACTAGATGGTTATACACGCCCTCCGCGCGGGTGTCGCCCCTATTGTTAATAAAATTTAAATGAAAGTATAGGTGCAACGATAAAAATAATGTTAATAAAAAAGAAACATCAAATTAAATCAAACTAGATGGTTATACTCATCACGGTATCACAACGATAGGCAACGAAAAAAAAAACTCGATTTTGAATACAACTCTGTTTTAAATATATATATATATATATCGGAACGTTGATAAAAAAAACTAAACACACTTGCGCACTCCTTATTTTGAAAAAAAGTTAACGAACAAGTCCATTCATGAACCGGGATACTTTCGGGTATCCAGAGCTAGCAACACAAGGTTCACACGGGGACTATGATGATCATCCTGGTTACAACAGTGCATACGTGAACTACTAGGTGCCTAGTGAACAGAGTCCTTCAATAATCAAGATGTCGCCGAGCAAAGTTATTTCTCCAACCCTTCAACCGCACTGTCATATGATTTATTCGGGTTGAAAGATAATACTGCCGAACAAAATTATTTCACAAACGCTTCAGGTGCGACAGGATATGATTTCTTTGGGTTGAACGAATATAGTGGCGAACAAACTTATTTAAATAACCCTTCAGGCGCTGGGCCTTCAAGTCCGCCTGTCTACGATTTCCTGGAATGACCCACAATGTTACTAATAAAAAATCACAAGACTATCACAAATATATTAATGAAATTCCAACAGTCTTTCAACCATACGTGGAATATATAAAAGATGTGTTAGGTGATGGAAATTGTGGGTTTCGGGCGACAGCTTCTGCTCTCACGTAAGGTGAAGATGAATGGCTACTAATTGATGAGATGGTGCAGTTTGAAACATAATACAAAAAGCTTTTCCAGGACGAATACAATGAGGTGTTTTCATCCTTAGAATGGTCGGGGCCTAGTTTTGCGCCACAAAAATACTAGATGATTATGCCAGAGACGGGGTTTTGATTGCGAACATGTTTAACGTAATTTTTCATTTCATATCTAAATAAGGTAATAACAGTTCGACATTGTTTCCGCTTTGGAGAGGCCCTGACCAGTTCCCAGATAAAAAGATAATCGCAATTGCACTGGTGAATAAAAATCATTATGTAATGGTAGAAATGCAAGGATAGTTTCTAATGGGTTTCACACACAACTTATGGATACTTAGGAGTGAAAGAGATGCATCTGAGTGGGAAAACGTATTTAAATTACGCCAAAAGCTTTATAAAGATTGGGTAGCAAAACCTGTTGAATATGTGGTTGTAAATTAATTAATTTATTTACAAATTGGTGTATCAAATTTATCTTCTAACAATAGATTTTTTTTTAAATATAAATTTTAATTAATAAACTATAATAATTTAATATGAATAAGGAATCATGATTATGATTATAATTAATTATCATGAGTAAAAACAAATATAATGTGTTAAGAATTAGTCATATCATACGGTGTTAAATGCTTAAATGGAGGGTCTAAAAATTATGGTTAATTAAATTAGGCTTTTGCTGTTGGAGACGTATTCCACATTTTCTCTGAATAGTATATAAGGGCTTCAAAACTAATAATATAAAGGGATATTTATCAAACTAGCCATTTGACCAATCCCATTTACTAAAACAGCCTTTGACTTTTTTCTTTACCAAAATAGCCAACCAATCAGGTCGTGCCATTTGTCAAAATGTTCGCCAACAGCGAAAATTTGAGCCAAATTTTCGCTAAAAATTTGATTTTTCGCTAAAAAACATCTGATTTTTCGCCAAAAAAAAGTCAGAATATATAGAATTTTCGCCATTTTGAAAAATGGCGAAAAAATATGGGATATTTTCGCCATTTATTATTAAATTATAATTTAGTTTTTAATATTAAAATATTAATACTTTTTAAATTTTTTAAATTTTCGCCTTTTTTACTATTTAAAATTTTTTCAATTATTTTTCAATTATTATTTTTTTCAATTTTTGTAAAATAATAAAGTATAATTTTTATTTAAAAAACGAATTTTAATAAAATATTATTTTTTAAAAAATATTTATACATCTCCCTACCCTTCATTTTTTCACCACTTCATCAAATATTTATATCCCTCCATACCATTGATTTTTTCTCCACTTATCTAACAAACTTCATCAAATATTTATATCCCTCCCTACCATTCATTTCTTTCACATTCCATCTACTTAAACATTTTCTTCACTTATCCACTTTATAAAATTCATCCTTTTATCCATCAACTTACCACATATTTTTAAGTAATGTCTTGTAATATTATTTTATGTACCGGTGGAAAATGGGATTTTGTTAACGGTGTTGAGAAGTATGTTCCTTTAAAAAAAAATGTTTGCGACGTGTTTTTTGTGTTCCTAGTAATATTAGTTACGTGGGTTTGAAAAATCTTATTTGTGAAAAATGTGGTTTTAGCAATGAAATTCGTTTTTCTTATAAAATGTCTACTTACACACATCCAATTGATCTATTGGATGATCATGATGTTTTATTTTTTTTAAATGTTGTTTTAAATCAACCAAATGAATTGTTGTCTTTGTACGTTACTGAAGAATCTGGTGTGGGTAGTAGTTCAGCTGTTCCGTCTAATGAAACTCCTGTTGATTTTAAAGTTCCAGTGTCTTCTTCGGAGTCTAATGTTGTACCTAACGTTTTTTGGTCTATGCCCGAGTCATTATTTGATCGTACAACAAACGAAGTAAAAGTTCTTAACTCACACTCTTCATATATTTCTGAGGGTCATATTTTTAAAAACAAAGAAGAATTAAAACTCGAACTGGGTAAAATTTGCATTACTGAATGTTTTGAATATAAAGTTGACAGATCTTCGAAAACCCGATTTGAGGCTTCATGTCTAAATGATGGTTGTGAGTGGCGTATAAGGGCGTATATAATTGAAAACACCGACGTTTTCCAAGTGAGATACTTTAAAGATCAACACACATGTTCAAGGACTCAGACGTATCCTCATATACGTCAAGCCAATAAAAAGGTCTTGGGTAACTTGATAAAAGATCAATTCAAAGATAGCGGGAGGATATACCGGCCGAATGATATCGTTACAGATATTAAAGAGAAATACAAAATTGATATATCTTACTCTCAAGGTTGGAGAGCAAAATATTTTGCGCTTGAACTATTGACCGGTTCCCCTGAGGATTCGTTTGCTAGGCTCCCAGTTTACTGTCATAATTTGAAAAAGACGAACCCGGGTACAGTTACCCACACATTAACGGACGCAGCCGGAAGATTTGAAATGTTTTTTATTGCCCTTGGTGTGGCGGTAAGTGAATTTTTTAAATTATTATATTTTAAAAAAATATTTTTCATTGTTTTAAAAGTTCTAATAAAAAAAATTTTATATACAGATTCGAAGTTTCGTCGGTTATTTACGACCGTTGGTAATTATTGATGGAGCACATTTAAAAGGAAAGTTTTTGGGCACTATGTTTCTAGCGGTCGGCATGGATGGAAACAATCAAATCCTGCCGATCGCATACGGTGTTGGTAAAACTGAAAGTGGTGAATCATGGTCGTGGTTTTTGTCAAGACTTAAGGATTGTATTGGCGAAAATCCAAATTTGGCGATCATATTAGATAGGGCTGCATCAATTGCTCAGGCAATTAGGGACGTTTTTCCCCATGCTTATCATGGTCTCTGCTGTTGGCATCTTATGATGAACTTAAACACAAAGGCAAGGTCCAAAAAAACATTTGAATGTTTATGGTGGAAAACTTGTAAAGCTTACAGAGTTTCCGAGTTTAATGAGGGTATGCGGCTAATATGTGCTATAGGTCCAAATATTTACAATACTCTTGTTAATATTGGTTTTGAAAAATGGGCTAGAGCACACAGCTCTGGACAACGCTATAATGTTATGACATCTAACAGTGCAGAGTCAATTAACGCCTTGTCGGTTAATGCCCGAAAACTACCAATAATTAAACTTATTGAATTTTTTCGTGAAAGCTTACAGAAATGGTACTATAATCGTCGACAGGTTGGAGGTAATAATTTATTTAAATCATTTGTTAGTTACTAATTTATTTTTATTTTATTTTTTTAACATATTTGTTAGTTACTAATTTATGTGTATTTTTTTTAATAGCTAACAATCAACACCCACTTACCCAGTACGGTCAGGGTAAAATTAGTAAAAGAATTTCAAAAAGTGGGTCATGGAGAGTTAGTGGTATTGATCAAAACAAGTTTGAGGTTGATGACGGAGGGAAAAAAGGTGTAGTCGATTTGGGTAATAGAACTTGTACATGTAATCAGTGGCAACTCTCTGGTTTACCTTGTGGTCACGTAATTTGTGTTTCGAGATATCTAAATCAAACAGATTGTAGTCATTGGGCTTTGAATTGGTTTTCAACAGAGTTTTATCGTGGGACGTATCAAGAGATAGTAAATCCTCTTCCTGATCAAACAGAATGGGAGATTCCACAAGACTATTTTCCAATTCAACCACCACTCATGAATAAAAGACAGGCCGGTCGACCACGTGAAAATAGACGTATACCATCAGTTGGAGAGGTTGTAAGACCGCCGTTTTGCACCCGATGTCGTAATGAAGGGCATACTCGTGTCAGTTGTAATCAGCCCAATCCATCACAACTATTATCTAGAGGGAGAGCTGGAGGACACAACCCTCAAACCCAACCAAATGTTTATGTCGATCCTGAAAATTTTCATGATTATATCATCGATACAACAGGCCAGGGATCACCAAAAATTGACTTTGATCTAAATGATCCTTAGTGACAAAAACTATGTTATGTTGTATTATTATTATTGAAAATGTTGTTAAATTTTATTAT
The DNA here is from genome assembly GCA_023525975.1 of Smallanthus sonchifolius. Classification (NCBI taxonomy): domain Eukaryota; kingdom Viridiplantae; phylum Streptophyta; class Magnoliopsida; order Asterales; family Asteraceae; genus Smallanthus; species Smallanthus sonchifolius. The sequence goes on along the minus strand of CM042046.1, from coordinate 51,581,020 downwards.
TAAGATTGTGTTATGTTATGTTACTAAACACATTTTCTCTATCTTTGGAGTCATAAAATTATATTTTACAAGTTAAAATAACACTTTTTGTTTTCTTGTCCCCGTAATATCACGTGAGGTCTACTCAACGAACCTAACCGTGTTCCAAACGGAGTTTATACAGGGGAGTTATCAGCGCTTAAAGTTGGTTGTTTGACATTAAAACTCAAGATAATTCTACTTTTCAAAACACATTTTCTCTATCTTAGGAGTCATAAAATTATATTTTAGAAGTTAAAATAATACTTTTTGTTTTCTTGTCCCCGTAATATCACGTGAGGTCTACTCAACGAACCTACCCGTGTTCCAAACGGAGTTTATACAGGGGAGTTATCAGCGCTTAAAGTTGGTTGTTTGACATTAAAACTCAAGATAATTCTACTTTTCAAAAAACATTTTCTCTATCTTAGGAGTCATAAAATTATATTTCAGAAGTTAAAATAATACTTTTTGTTTTCTTGTCCCCGTAATATCACGTGAGGTCTACTCAACGAACCTACCCGTGTTCCAAACGGAGTTTATATAGGGGAGTTATCAGCGCTTAAATTTGGTTGTTTCACATTTTTTGTTTTCTTGTCCCCGTAAATTATTTGACATGCATCCCTATAAATACAACAACACAAATGACTATTTCTTTCACAACACTATTGAGAATATAACATGTCTTCTAACGTAAGAGACATCACAAACAGTAGAAGTAGAAGAAACACAAGACGTTTGAATGAGTCATTTTCAAATGATCCGATCATAGCCGACAACATTCCGTCACCGGTTGAGAACCATTATTTCCAGACAGGTTTGAACTGCTCACGAAATGTTTTCCAATTCTTCTACAACGGAGATTCAGAATGGTGCAGGGTTCGTTGTATGGGCGTTACTGTACTTAACAGAGATTTTTGGGGTACCCTCTTAGGGTATTCTGGAAACGGTTATATAGAGTCAATTGTAAGTTTTTAATACATATATTTGTCGTATATACGTTTTTTGTAATTTAATTAATGGAAAATTTTAAATTACAGCATGTTCGTGCTTGGACAAACAGACTTATGTTTTGGAGCTTAGATGAAATACAAAGGACAGATGCCTTACACCAATCAACCGATCGTTGGACTATCTTACCGTCGGAATTTTATCACCTAGTTTATGATGGGTCGGTTGATGCCCTCCAATATGGAAATGGGACAAACAGACTATATCCCCCATTATGGGAGGTTGATACGGTAAATTATTATTTATTTATTTAATTGACACTATTGAACAACAATAAGTTAATTGTTTTTATTATTTACAGGTATACTTACCGATAACAGATGACGACATAAATTGGTATCTTTTTCAGATTAATATGGAGAGACTAGAGATTATATGGAGAGACTAGAGATTCATGTATTTTTTCCATATGAATGTCGTCCAAACACCTGCAGTGATTCATGGTGCATTCATTGTCATGTCCACCAAATTTATGTGCAATTTGTGGATAGCTTTATATGGTTTCTACAACGTATATCATATTTTGAAGAATCGGGGCAACAAATATTTCTTGAAAACGAACCCCTTGAATTACCAATGTCAGGTCAAAGTGTATGGCCTCCAAATGGTGGTCATATTGGTCCAGATTCTGGGGTGGTAATTTGTATGTTATTGCGTAGATTGGTAATAAATAGGTCATTGTCGTGGCAAGAAATGAATATACAAGATGCTTGTATGAGATATAGACGATATATGGCTGATGAATTATATGCTATGCGAATATTGCAGTAAGAAATAAATATTTCTATTTATGTTATTATATTATTATTCCTTGTAGTAAGAAAAAATAATTTCAAATATCATCTATAAATACCAACTATCATTCACCAATAACTCTCATTCAACATCTAAGTATCATTCAACACATAATGGGTGATGATCAATATAATTCTCAACCAATGGAGGCGCCCAAAGAACACCGAGGGATCTTCATCATCCGAGCAACAGAACCCAGCTGTTGCTCGACCTAATAACTTTCAGCGTCCACGAAATATATGGGCAATTCCAGACGATGAGTCTCATAATTGGTCAGAAACTATTCTTGATTTCTACAATCACGGGGACAAACCGTTTTGTTATTCCGCTGTTTTCTTTAGAGAGGCAAAGCTTGACAAAAGTTTTTGGGGTAGTCTTTTAGGGTTTCGTAACAACGGTTATCTCTTACCAGAAGTAAAAAACAATTTAAATTTTATTATAACTTATTTTTTTTGGAAAATATTATTTTTCTAATATGATTATTTTTTACAGCACTTAGAAGGCTGGGTTGGAAGATTGATGAAATGGAGAAATAGGGAACTCGCCAGTGGGGTATCCTCCGAAATGCGGTGGACAATATTACCACCGCAGTTTTATAATTTTCTGCTAGACTCACCTAACAAAAACGTAATTTCTTATGCTAATGGAAAATTAAACTGTTTTACCCCATTTTGGGAGGTAGACTATGTCTATTTTCCTATACCAATCCAAAATCAGGAATGGTTATTTGTCCGAGTTGATATGAGGACATTAAATATGGTATCGTATTGGAGTGAAAACGTTTCTGGTGATACATATTTACGGTTAATTCACCCGAAACTAATGAAAATCTCAGTATATTTCACAGCTTTATTGGTTAACATTGGTTATTGGAAAAAGACCGGATACTCTGAAATGGTTATGTCGTACGAAGTTAATGAAGAATTTGTTCAGTCACATGAAGACTTGGTTGGTAATGAAGGGGTGTTTGTTTGTATGCTAATGGAACATCTAGTAACCGGTAAACCATTGAATATAAATGGCGAATTTAAACAGAAATGTAAGTCTTACCGACGGTTTATGGCAGATCAGTTTTATTTCTGGCGTTGTTTGCCACGTTAGGGTTATTTCTTGTGATGTTGTCAACTTATGTTTTAATATTATGTTTATTTCTTGTGATGTTGTCAAGTTATGTTAAAAAATATTTTGTTTTAATGAAATTATTGTCTTAATGTTTACCCATGTACACAACAGTAGATTTTATTTTTAATTTATTAAAAAAACATGCCTATATTAAGAAGGCTGAATCATGTTCCAAACCATCATTTTCAAACCATTATATTCTATACTATGAACCATCATACTACCCATGGCCTTATACTTGTTTTTTTTCATATATAAAACACACACACTACTAAAAAACCTCCAGATTTATTTACTTGTTTACTTTAGACTTCGTTGGAATCGGTGTACTCGGAAATATAATCAAACTGCGGACTTCGTTGAAGGGTAGTTGAAGCTGGGATATGCTTCCAAGTAACTGGGGTTCGCCCCCATGAAGCTGCGGATCCCCCCCATGAAGCTGCGGATCACCACCCAGAAGCTGTGGTTCCCATCCATGTAGCTGCAGATCCCCCCCTAAAGTTGACGTTCTCCCCCTAAAAGATGAGGTTTCCCCCTAGTAGTTGAGGTTCTATCGTATTATGTAAACTTTTGTAATATAATCGTCAACAGACTAAATATATTAATTTTATCTGTTTTTTAAATTATTTTGTCCTTGAATTACAAATTTATGAGACGAATTTTGTCTTTGAATTACAAACATAAGATTAAAACATAATTAAACGTAGCATTAAAACTTAATTAAACCTAAAATTACAAAACTAACAATACATTATAACATAATAAAATAAAACATAAATAAAATTACATGAAAATATTATTCCGAGTCAGTGGAGTAATCGGAGTCATCTGAACAGGAGTAGCCAAATTCTTCACGTCGTTGTTGACGTCGAAATTGCCTTACCCTAAATTTAAAATCCCAATCCTCATCAAAATCTGGTGAAGAATTGGTTGTTTCTTGAGGGTTTGTAGGTTGGACAGGTACCGGAATTGGATGATTTGTTCGTTGTATTGGACTTTGGTTATGTTGTTGCACAACAAGAGGAGTGTTATGTTGTTGAGCGGTTGGACGAGGGTTATGTTCTTCATCATTTCGACGAGGGTTATGTTGTTCATCATTTGGACGAGGGTTATGTTCTTCATCATTTTGATGAGGGTTATGTTCTTCATCATTTGGACGGGGGTTATGTTCTTGAATATTTATGTTAATAGTAAAGTGAATGTGAATGTGGTTATGATCCGCCATAGCCATCAAATGGAACCACAAGATGTATATTTATAACCTAAAATACAAGCATAAAAAAAATAAAACATAATAATATTAAAATCAAAGAAATGTTACATTTAACTATTTTTTTTAACAACAAACTCTTTGGTTATATTATTATAACATAATATTGCTAATTGTTTGCGAAATTCTGCTGCAGTTTCTTGAGTGTCCTCCTGTGGATTTAAGACGCGTCCATTGATTAACCGTTCCATAAAAATACACACCCAAACACCACAATCTCCGGACCCGGGGCTTTGTTGAGGCACGTTAGGTGGTATTACCCTCTTCAATGGCATCAGTCGTTCAGTCATATTGCGATTATGGAAAAATTGGGTGTACCATAACCAACTAGGAATAAGAAACTGCAAACGCTCCAACAATGTATCGGTCTCTTCAACATAAATGTTTTGCAAACTGTAGAAAAAATAATGTCAATTTTTTATTATTACGTAATAAAACTTGATTAAAAATATTTAAGATTATAACCTGTTATATACTGTTATAGTCCATGTTGATGTGTTCACATGTGTTAGGAACCAATGTGATTTTTCTACATTCACTGGAATGTAAAACTACAAACATAGAGAAAAATATATTTAACAATTTGTTAATAATAATAATATTATTATTAAATAAAATGCATTACATCATCAACAGTCCAACTGGCAGGATATGGAGAGTATGTTCCATCCCCTAATGAGAAACACTTCTCGCCTCTTAATAAATGATAATGAAATTCAGTAGATAAAATTGACCAACGTGAATCTACCGGTCTTCAATTGTACAAGTAAGTCTCTCAAGCCAGAAGATGCTGTTAGTAAATGAATTTTAAATAAATTAATAAAGCTAAAATTATTTTTTACTTTAAGAAATTGCTTACGTTCGACTCTAGCCAGCCATCAGACCTATCTAAAACCAACAAACTCTTCCAAAAGCACGGCTCAATAATGGATGGCATAGTAAGAGAAGTTTCACAACACTTTCCAGTTTTATAAAAACTCCTAATATTTTTAATAATTGCGCTTTTTCCTTTCTTTAAATTAGGAGTCGATTCAATGATCCCGAACGGTGAAAGCAAAACAGCAGATGGCTTGCATATCCTTTTTTCCCGGTTTAGACCAACAGGCTGTAAAAATAATTAATTATAACAATATGTAAAAATACAAAAAAGCTGAAATTATTAAAATCATAAATATCTTACCTTTTCTTCATGAATATTTATATGGTCAGCCTTAAATCAAAAAAATTACAGCAAAGTTAGCAAAGATATAAATATTTAAAATAAAGAAAATACGCTTACATAAGGTGGTGTGGTGTAGACGTCATCATTTCTATTTGACGTTGATTCAGCATGATCATTTTTTACTATAATTTTTACCTACCAGCGTCTCTACCTTCTATAAGACAAAATAATATTTAATTAAAAACAACTTATATAAGGAAAAAATTAAATGAGATTAGATGGAAAAGAATATACCTGTAAACGGTCCAAAATGTTCCTGATAACGTCATTCGATGACGATTGATTTTCTTTAAAATATTTTGATGTATCATCATCTACACCATCACCCAAAATGATAAAACTCTCTTTCCAGTATTGTTGTTGTTCTTCTAATTGTGTAGGAGAAATTACTATGGGCTCGTAGCCAGTCTGATAAATTTAACAACAAAAATATAAATGTTAAGAATATAACATTACATAAAATATAATTTAAAGTAAATGATAACTAACAAAATGAGAACGCTCTAATATTGCAATTGCTTGTTCCCATGTGAGTCTGCTAGATTTTTTCCATCCAAGGCAACGGGGTAAAAAACCGTCCCTATCAATTAACATCCCAATCTCCGGAAATATCTCAAATATCCACATCTAGAAAAATAAAACTAATTAACTTAATATAATATAAAACGAAAGTAAATAATACATTATATAAAAATAAACAAATACTAACCTTAAATGCCCATACAAATCCCTTGATGCTATATGTTAGCTTTAGTTTTTTTTCGTCTCTATTATTTTTAAAAAGGGCATTATGAATATGTGGGTACGTGTATTTTCAAATATAAGAACCCCATGGATAATCGTTCCATGCCCCTAGATTATTAACCAATTTTAAAAGAAACGGATCCAACAAATTTTTAGGTTCTAACCCCTTGAATCCGACCTCAACCAATAATAACAAACAAACCCGAACAGCATCCATCTCTTCTAAAGTTAGCAAATCATTTTTAAAAATATATAACAAATCTTCTGACTTAACTTTGTGACTACCAAATAACCTTTCTTTAAAAAAAGGAGGACTTTGGTAATTTATGTGAGGTTTAAATTCACCAAATTTAAAACCAGTAATCAAACAAAATTCTCTAGGACCAAAAGTTAAAGTGCGGCCACCGATTGAAAAGTTTATGCCATCTTCTGGATTATCAGTTAATATTTGAGTTTGAAATATTAAATGAATTAATGATGCTTCACTGTTAAGAGATTCACATTTTAACCAATATCCAAAACATGTGTTACTAAAAATAATGAGTGCAGTTGGATATTTTTTTAACTTTTCACGAATTTATTTAACAATTTTCATATTACATCTAATAGCCACCTGTGCGGCATAATAGTGTTCCTGTATAAATAAACAAATATATATACAATTACTTAAATGAGATTTTATCAAATATTAAATATAAAGAAAAATAACTGTTAATAATAAAAGGGAACTTACATTAACATTCATTTTTAATGAAGCTGCGAGGAGAGAAGACTGGCGAAAATGAAAGTGGCGAAAATTTGGAGTGAATGGCGAAAATTTGAAGTGGATGGAGTGAATGACTTGAATGGCGAATTTATACTATAAATGGCGAAAATATGTCAAATCCTAACGCTAGATTCCCTGAATTTTCGCTTTAAATTTTCGCCATATTCTCTGAATTTTCCCCACTTTTGGTCAAATTTTCGCCACTTTTGGTCAAATCCGGTCAGAGTTGAAATTTTCGCCAGTTTTCAAAGATTCTCTGAATTTTCGCCATTTTTCTGAAATTTTCGCCATTTTTTTGAAATTTTCGCCACTTTTTCAAGATTTTCTGAATTTTCGCCACTTTTTTCAAGATTCTCTGAATTTTCGCCACTTTTTTCAAATTTTCGCCCCTTTTTTCAAAATTTCGCCATTTTTCAAAATTTCGCCATTTTCTATAAAATTTCGCCATTTTTCAAAAATTCGCCACTTTTCAAAAATTTCGACATTTTCAAAAATTTCGCCAATTTCAAAATTTTCGCCACACCCAATCGCCATTCGGTCCCACAAAATTTGAAAAAAAAAAAAAAAAAAAAATTGGCGAAAATTTCCGGCGAAATTTTATGGCAATTTTTCGCCAATTTGGCTATTTTGGTAAAAAAAAAAAAGTCAAAGGCTGTTTTGGTAAATGAGATTGGTCAAATGGCTAGTTTGGTAAATATCCCTAATATAAAGCCTAGTCCTAGAAAACAAAATTGGGTTGCCATTTGACTTTTAATTCATATTTTACTTTGACTTTTACACAAATACAAAAATGAATATTTGATCAGAAAAGTTATAAAAAATGGATATCCAAATTTAGCCTCCTAATTAATGGACACTACTCTTGTGAGCCGGCTAAGCTAGTATGCTCATATTTTCGTGCCAACATTCCTTTTTACAGTGTACGAACCAACCGGATTGCGACACGTGACCGGCTAAGCCTTAAAAAAGCGAAGGCTAAACCGTCTAATAAGTTTGCTATAGCCGTCTAGCTTTTTTTTAAGGCTTAGCCGGAAAATTAAAAAGACTTAGCCGACAAAAGTAAATGTTTACCCAGCAAAAACCACGGTCTTAAAAAACAATATTTTAAGGTTTAGTCGGCAAACTTTAAAGGTGTTACCAAAAGTGGACACTCTCGACACATATGTAAAATCCCTCTTCGTTCACATAAGTCATCGAAATCACCTCCGGCAACATTGAGGGATTGGGGTTTATCGAACAATCCGAATTGAAACGAATATATCACTTTTGAACGAGGGCTGAGTTGCCTGTGGATGAATACTAATGTGGGTTATAAAGGGATTAATTTTTAATTGCTATTTTAACAGAAAAGAAGCTGATATTCTTCAAGAATTGGATTTCATTTTTCAATTAGGTCCTCTGAATTTTGCTGGAGCGTTTGTACATAAATAATTTTTTTAATTGCTATTGATAATAACTTTCTGTTTTGTAATTGATATAAGTGTTACCTATTGATAGATTACATATGTGATTTCGATGATATGTGAACGAAGAGGGATTTTACATGTGTGTCGGGAGTACCCACTTTTGGTAACACCTTCTAACTTTGTCGGCTAAACCTTAAAATATTGTCTTTTAAGACCATGGTTTTGTTGAGTAAGCATTTACTTTTGTTGGTTAAGTCTTTTTAGTTTGTCGGCTAAGTTTTAAAAAAACGTTAGACGGCTATAACAAGCTTATTAGACGACTTAGCTCAGCTTTTTTTAAAGCTTAGCCGGCCACGTGTCGCAATACGGTTGGTTCGTACACTGTAAAAAGGAATGTTGGCACGAAAATATGAGTAGACTAGCTTAGCCGGCTTTAGCCAGCTCACAAGAGTAATGTCCATGAATTAAGATGCTAAATTTGGATGTCCATTTTTGATAACTTTTCTGGTCAAATGTCCATTTTCGTATTTTTCCCTTTTTTTTAACGGTGTGGGCTCAACTGACACGTCCCACCAGGGGAGACCCGTACATCAGTCTACCTAAACAGCCTCAAGGAATTCAAAATCTGCATTCCTAATTTTATGAAGTGCATCTTACAAGATTCAAACTCATAACCTTCACAGAGAGAAAACCCTTTAACAAAACCTTTAACAAAACCACTACCTTGATGGGTTGACTTTTACACTTAACTTTCACATCCTTAAATCAATTTAAACAAGCTTTTTAGTGTTCATTAAGTCACTAATACTAGGGGCAATCCATGACTAAAACGAAGGCAACGCCCAAGCTTGTTGACGAATACTATTCACAGTAAATATTATTCTATATTTTCATGCAGTTTCACGATGATCATATTTAATTTCTTGGTTCCAAACCGCGTCGAAAGCCTGGTTCTATAAATAACGTCTTTGATGAAAAAAACATATATCTTTTTATAGACACTCATCAATCCGTCATGAACATGGTTACCGGCGTCAGCAACCTTCACGTCGTCTTCATCCCTTTACTGGCCCCCGGCCACATGATACCTCTAGTCCAACTCGCGAGGCTGTTTGCCGCTCGCGGCGTTCGCTCCACCATCATCACCACCGTTCACAACGCCCTCACAATCCAACCATCCATTGACCTTGACATCAAAACCGGTTACCCTCTCACCATCCTCACCGTCAACTTTCCATCATCAGAAGTCGGACTTCCAACCGGAATCGAAAACGCGAGCACTTGCACCACCACAGAAATGTCATCTGCTCTATTCCGCGGCTTGATTCTTCTCCAGACACCGATGGAACAACTGGTTCGCGACGTCGCTCCAGACTGCATCTTCTCCGACATGTTCTTCACATGGACAGTTGACCTAGCTGAAGAACTCAAAATCCCAAGACTGTTGTTTTACCCTAACAATTTTATTTATCACTCAATTTTCCATAGCTTGAAAGTGCATGCTCCTCACGCTAATTTGAAATCGGAATCCGACAGTTTCGTAGTACCAAACCTGCCTGATAACATCGCCATGAAGCTATCTCAAGTCTCACACCATTTCAGGTTCAAAACCGAAATGGGTGATATGATGGAGAAGGTTTTACAATCGGAGAAACGAAGTTACGGATTAGTCCACAACACGTTCTATGAGATCGAACCGGCTTATGCCGATCACATTCACAAGATTAAAACAACAAAAAGCTGGCATATAGGTCCTCTTTTCCAGTTTTTCAAGCGCTACGATAGCGACGGTGGTGTGTCGGAGAAACATAGTTGCTTCACTTGGCTCCATGATCAAAAACCTAATTCGGTTATATACGTTTGTTTCGGAAGCATGGTGAGATTCCCGGAATCTCAGATCACTGAAATCGCATTGGCGCTTGAGGAATCGAAGCAACCGTTTGTTTGGGTGGTGAGGAAGGATGGAGACGACGGGATCGGTGGCCTGCCGGAAGGGTTTGAGGAGAGAATCATGGCGGAAAACAAGGGTTTGATTATAACAGGGTGGGCCCCGCAGGTGGAGATTCTACAGCACCCGTCGGTTGGAGGGTTTATGACTCACTCCGGGTGGAACTCGGTGCTTGAGGCGGTGACCGCGGGTGTGCCGTTGATGACGTGGCCGTTGTATGCGGAGCATTTTTATAATGAGAAGTTGGTGGAGCTTTTAGGGATTGGAGTGGGAGTTGGGGCGGATGTTTGGAACCCAAGTTTCGAGATTACTAGCCCTGTGATTGGAAAACGGGGTATTTTAGATGCGATTGAGGTTTTAACAGGTGGGTCGGCCGTAGCTGAACGCATCAAAGAAAACGTGAAAGAGTTGGCTGTAAAAGCGAAGAAAGTCATTGAAGAAGGTGGTTCTTCTTTTAACAGTTTGAACGCTTTGATAGATGAACTTAAAGCTGTTAAATTGGGTACAAATTAAGCCTTGATTTAGTTTATTTTGTGTTTATAATATGAAGTTTTTCGTCTGTAATATCCGATCTCTCGAACTATCAATACTATCCGTTTTATTTGTTATGAGCTTGAAGACTTCTTAGAATGTCACCCATCTTATTACTACTCTTAATTGAACACATTTAACTGTGGATTTCTCCTCTTATTCACAGGCAATATGGGTGTGCAAAAAAAAAACCGTAACCGATAAAAAACTGAACCAAATTGTGAATTTAGTTTTCGGTTCGGTTACTAACTGTATCCAAATTGCAAATTCCATTTTCGATTTGGTTATCGGATATACTTTTTTTTAATTCGGTTAGACATATTTCCAATACAGTTCGGTTTATTCAGATATACTTTTTTTTAAAATCGGTTTATTCAATTGAATTCGGTTCAGTTCAGCTAATGCATAAAGGTTAAAAAATCAAAACCAAATAAACTGGATTAACACCCAAAACGCGTTGATAGTATTGAACGTGGATAACTTTTTATGAACTCAAATCTCTCATGTACCGATTTAAGATTTGTCTATAGTTTTACAATTAGTGTAATTTTAATGTGTTCTTAAGCTAACCCTTTACAAATAAATATATATATCCTCGCCTAGTTGTGGTAAATGATTCTCAAAATACAAATTGCTTAATTTAAGTATCTGTCATTTTTATTACGTAATTCACACGATTTTAATCATATAATATGAACTAGGTTAAAATTTTGTGTATTACACGGGTTAAATATATAAAATGTTATATATTTAATAATAAAAATTTTATATTTTTAAAAACCCGTGTAATATACGGGTTGAATAAACCAGTATATTACATAAATAAAATATAATGTAATTTGTTAACAAACAATTTGTCAAAATATATTTTAAAAAAATGTAATTTGTCGTGACAGTTATAAGGTCTGTTAAGTTAGTTTTTTAAAACATATTTTTAACTGAGTATTAATTTTTTAATTTAATTGATAAATGTTAGTTCATATTAAGTTCATTTGATTGATGATATAATAACTATTTATAATTAAATAATAAGTATCCGTAATTAGATTTATTAATATAAAGATTATTATTTAATAATAAATAGATTTTCATTTATTAGAGTAGTAAGATGTGCTTAATCTTTTTTATGACCATTTGGCTTACAAAAAATTATGAAAAGTCAAATGGGGATGTACAAGTTTTACGAGTTAAAAAATACGACTTTTATATATTTGTTGAATAACAAAGAGAAAACAGAAAGAAACTAAGAGAGGGAAAAACTGTTTCTATTATTCATCCCATCACATATGGTTAACATATCTATCCTAAATAATAAACAAGTAAAAGTTAGTGCCATTTGTCACAACCACGTTTAACCTCATAATATGGATCCACCAATACCCATATCGATAGAAAGTGGGTCTACACGCGGATAAAGATCAACCCGTTTCTCCCTCCTATTAATAATAAAATCCACTATTTTAGGCAACTAAATTAATTATTTGTTTCAATTTTTATCTGTACATTTTTTAATTTAAAATTGTGTTTATCTTTAGTTAATTTGTTCAATCATATTTTTATGAACTCTATAAACTAAAAACAATTTTACAACCAGATACGATTTAAATAAAAAAATTAATCATATGTTTACATATTCACATTGTTCCATTTTGACGAGTGTATATATGTTAAGAGATTACATTATGTTTTATTCAATCCGTGTAATACACGGGTTTATTCAACTCGTGTATTACACGGGTTTTAAAAACATAAACTTTTTATTACTAATTATATATTATACTAGGTTACTACCCGTGTACTACACGGTTGATCAAAAGAAACATATATTATTCATAAATGTCTAAAAAAATCATAAATAAAATAATAATTTACTTTAAATACAGAAAAACAGATAATTACAATGCCATTGACGAATTATTTTTTTGAATAAAAATGTGAAATGTATATATAGTTCTTTAAAATGATATACATAAAATGTATACAGTTACAAATTAAATGAGTCTAATCTTTTCTAAAAGGTAATGATATCATCAATCTCAGTTGATGAACAATCGAGAAACCTTGTAAGAATTGAAAACGCAAGCATTTCCTACAAATAAAAGTATAATTAAGAAAATATACATATATAGAGTAAATAATATAAACTGATAAAAAAATGTAAGATCTTTTGAAAAATAAAAAAACCATCAATAAATAATTAAAACATAAATAATACCACTGAAAATCTTGAGATAGGCAAACTGAAGTACAATCACAACATGAACATTTGGATGTTTTGCAGTATTGGCAACCATTTATTCAACACGTTCATCCCATAAGGTTACATTCAATTGATGACGACCCTGCAAAAATAAAAAATTATTAAATGCTAATTATTGTTTAATAAAAACTATATACTCTAATTCTTCTATGAGTAAATTCATTCTCTTTGAATCTTTTCCGGTCGTTTTATCAATTTTATTCTCTATTTTATAACATCTTGTAACATAACCAATAATACATAATAAGATACAAAGAAATTGTTAGTATACAAATATGTTATTGTACAAAATTTGTTAGTATGCAAATGTATTGTATAAGATATTGCACCATATATATATATATATCTCTCATGTGTAATTTTTGTAAGTTATTTTTTCATAACCTATTAATTAATTAATTTATATTTTGTTCTGTTATATAAATTAATCTATTTACAGCAATTAATGACTTATTATACATGTTACACAATTACATCAACAATGCTTTATTTATTTAAATTTACAATTACACCAAAAAAAATAAAACTTCAATTAATTTTTCTAATTTTTATGACATTTAATAAGGATTTTTGAAAAGACAAAAAAAAACATGAATGTAATTAACGAAATTTTAAAATGTATATTCTGTCTAAAACAATTATAGAAATCCAATATATTCAACATTTGTTTAAAAAGTAATCATTCTCGTTTTTTAAAATGATGTCAAGATTATGATGTAAAAAAGCAAAACTTTAACAATATATTCATTATTTATTTTTTAAACTGATTAATTCAATTTATGTTAGGAAATAAATGAAAGTTTAATACGGTATACATTTGAAAATTATATACTAATTTGAATTTTATCAATCAATAGTTAATACTTTTATTTTTATTACAAATTACTAAAAATAAGTCCCATTATTGAAATTAATCAAAAAAAAAATTTAACTATTGGTGTAACAGACATATTATGATCTAAAATTTTTAAAAATACATATATTTGGTCAAAATTTCAAATTTAATTATAATTTAACAAAACACCATGTAAAAAAGGCAACCTTTGTCAATTATTCAAAACTTTTGAAAGATTTCAAAATTTAAAATTTCACTATTAATTTAAATTTTCACCATGTAAAAAAGGCAACATCGTAACCTCGTGTAATACACGGATTCTAACACTAGTACATTATATAGTAATACGTGAAGTTGAAACAAACCATATAATAAATGTATTATTTAATCCTTCTAATGGGGGTATAATATCTGTATTAAGTATAGGGTTTATAACGCTCCCCCTCGGACATATTACTGCCCATTATACTCTAATAACATCATACTTCAGGATGATATTAAATTGACACTTCAGACCGAGAAAAAAAAACTGATACTCTTAGATCAATTATGTTGCTTGACTTGATCTTTGGTGTAGCCTTCTCTTACTCTATGTAAGTTGCATTGTCTTCATAAGATAATTTTCATGTCCTTCTTGATTTGTTCTAGACTTCATGCTCCTTGTATGTGTTGGATCATTTATCTCATCCTTATACATTCTTGACTAGTAGATTTGATGGTGTTATTGTCGTGATTTGCCTTATTGACTTCCAAGAAATTGTCGTGTCCTCGTATATAAGCAGGTAACCTCACTAAGTCTCGTGTCCTGCAAATATATTGGGATATGACTTTTTCCCAATTTCAATATCTATGTGTTGGGTTCGAATTGTATCTTGCTAGCACATGTGCTAACAACATTTGTGCATCGATTACGCTTAAGTACAGTACTTCTGGACCAAGTACTTTTCCGCCCTCTTCTTAGGGGCAGTAAGGATTCTCGTGTACGTTTAGCGATCGTACAATCATGAGTGTGCTTAGCGGATAAACTTTTTCCATATTAGAATACATTAACATCTTTTGGGTGTAGTTCGATTTATGAACAAATATACAATCACATATATACTCGAACATCAGGTCGAGGAACAATTTTGTTGTGTCAAAGTCTTTCAAAATTTTCTCCCTAGAAGTTCGATAGAGTCTCTCGATTATGTTTAGATCATCATTGTAAACTGCGATTATAATGAACTTTAAGAGTGATAATTCTGATAAATAGACATGACTGATTTTATTTGTTTCTTTTTAATTAAAGACACCTATTTATAATCTATTGGTTTGACGTCTATGGGCTTTTGGTTTTGAAGCGGATGGCTTCGGTTCGAAACTCGCTTTTTATTTCTCGGGCGTTGTTTTTTGGATTTCACTAACATGTCATATATAGACCGAGAAAAGTTAACCACCAATTATGTTTCTTGAAACTCAATCTCAGCCACTTAAAATAGCCATAACTAACTTTTTAGAAGATTCTAGCCAAATAAAATATATTTTTTCAGCAGTTACAAAATTGTTTCCAACAAGCACAAGGATTGCCATTAAATCACATGGATTGTGCTTCTTTAACTGCTTTGCAGTTTACATAAACCATTCCCGCCTATAATTATTACAGGTTTTAAAAAAAGCAAATTGATTTTAATGTTTACAACTGCTTTGTAGTTTGCTAAACTCATTCCCGCCTATAATTATTACATGTTTTCAAAGAATCATATTAACTATGCTTTTAAAACTGATTACAGATTAAAAAAAAACAAAAGTAAAAACTATTACAATCTCCGAAATAAATAAACCACAGATTATAATAATTGATGTCGCTTGAAACAGACCCGGATGCTTTGTGAAAATCTGCATAAAAAAGAAATAAATTTATTAGTAGAAGCAAATAAAAAATCTGCAAAAAAAAGAAATAAATTTATAGTAGAAGCAAATAAAAAATCTGCATAAAAAAGAAATAAATTTATTAGTAGAAGCAAATAATCTCATAACTTTTGTTTCTTTTTAATTAAAGACACCTATTTATAATCTATTGGTTTGACGTCTATGGGTGTTCGAACTACAGGTCCGAAAACGTTTCGCTTGTCATGCAAATTTAGTTTAGCCTTTTAGGTGTCTTGCCATTGTAGGCAGTCATCTCTGTGTATTTATTCTTACAGAATTTTATGTACGTAATCTTTTTCATCGATTACATCTATTGCTATAGCATATGCAAATATTTCAAACACGTGTTTCATTTCAGTTCCATATTGTACTATTTTGTACATAATTTATAGAGATCTCATATCATTTAGTATTCGAGTTTCTTCTAGAACTCTATTATCCTCTTCTGGGGTTTTATTACTTTCCTATGGAAATGTACTAGTCTCTTTTGGGACACACCTCTTCTAGAGTTCTATTATTATTATTATTATTATTATTATTTTTTTTTCTGGTAATGTACTAGTCTCTTCTGGGACATACATCTTTTCTGGGGTTAGACCAACTGAATTATTCTGCTTTTTTGTTCCATTGGGTTTTTACATTTGGAACCGATTTATCTCCCACGTTCTCTTTGTGTGGTAATCTTTCGTTGATTATGTTCATTTGAGCAGATAAGTTCAATGCTGGTATCTGTTACTTTGTTATTTGTGTGTGTGAATGCATCAAATAATTCATTTGCTATTCTTTGCAAATGCATGACATATTAGACTCCAGACTCCTATTGACCACTTCGGGGGGTCATGATGATGCATTCAATGTTTTTGTTTTCATGTATTATAAGTCTTTACTTTCTTTATCTAATCTCCCCCTAAGACTGAGAATACTGTCTTATTTAAATTAATAAACAACATATTGTGTTGTAAACATATCCCATTATGGTGTTGTATAGTAGATATATCGTGCAACCAAATACTTTTAGTTGATAAAAACTTAGTTCTCTTCTAGAGAACATATGTACATGGGTGTATTTTTTTTCCAACAGTTGATTTTGAACTGATTAGTGCAGCGGTATGCCCTCATGTAGAAGATGGCAATTCGCATCTTATCAATAACTGTCTAGCTATTAACTATAATCGTGTAATTATTAATGTAGCTCAAACTTATGTTTGAACATAATCTGCTGGATGTTCAATATTTATCTCTATAGACATACAATTAGCGGGCAAATGCTACATATAAGGTAGCTAAAAGACTCGCACATGACCATATAGAGATGTATTTCTTTAAGATCTTAAAATACTGAAAATGGTCCACATGGAGATTAACATGCCCACACATGTCCTCTTGTTCCCAAATATAAAAGGGATCATTTATAGGAGTTTGTTTTCGGAGAGGTTAAAGATTGATTTGCCGAGAGAACTCACTGCACATGATAATATTTTGGTAGCAAAAAATTTAAATTGTTGAGAGGGCGCTGGTTGGCACTTTTGATCATTCACCTTATCAAGATGCTACCTCGATGACCTATTTGGTCATGTTGTATGACAAAAAAAATGTTTGTCTACTAACTTCTGGTTACTTGCCATATTTGATTTTTATTAGATTATTTTGTGAAATATATTTCTAGATTGTAAAACCTCTAGTTTTGCAATATGGTCATGTGTAATTGTAGATATTTGGTATTGTTTTCGGTCAAACATTCGTTGTAATAGCTGTCTAACCGGAAACTTAGTAAGTTTCTTGAACATTTACTAGAATATAAGACATATCTTGTACACGTGGGTAAGATGACACATACTATTCTTGAGCATTCAATAAAGTTATCGACACCTGAAATACTACCAATAAGTGTCTCTATGGTAGACAACTGATAAAAGTATTTTATGTTTTAGGATAATATTATTTGTGTCGCTATATGCTAGACATTCATCGTCGATGATTACAATAACTCCACTGGAGTATTATGACGTAAATTTGGTACCTAGTATGTAAGATAATCATACCCTTCCGGAGCATTCAATAGGTTATAAACACTATTTTTTTTACCAGGTTTTCATCGATGATGGCTAAACAATAATGTCCGAAAGAATGTGGGATAACGGGGTTACAAGGGTGCCAACAATGAGGTTTGTGTCGACCTCTTTTCCCTTGCATTTCATTGATTTATGACAGTGCTCAACTAGACGGCAAAGTGGTTGTAAGATGTCCTCCTCGATGTCTACCCCATGGTACGTCGGATTGAACCACTGATGTTGGCTTTTTAGATCATAAACCTCTCACATTCATGAGTTATTTTGTCCACGTCCATGACCTCTACTAGGGCCGCAAAATTCCTTTTCTTCTCCATCCTCTTTGAATGGTAGCCACATTTTCTTCAGGAAATAGGCTAGCCCCGATTGATTACGATTAGAATCTAAAGTATAAGGTACGAGTATTTCAAAGAAAAACACATTTAGTACTACAGTGAAAGGAGGAAGGTATGAGTGTGAGACGTGGAGAACGTCTTATCGAACATGACAACATTAATGATGTTCTCTTCATATAGTTTCAACTCATAGGTAATGTTGAAACGAGTCGAACATGGCAACATTAATAAAAACGTTTTCTCCACCTCGCCACATTTTCTCCACCTCTTCACCAAACCCTGCTTTTCACGCGTCTTCATCTTTCTGCCTTTCTACTTTTTATCCAACTTCATTTTTCACCTGCTCTTTCATAAACAGAGAACAACAAAGCTTCATGATTGTGTTCCGTGCTGGTGACTTTCAATAGAAGTAGAATTGCAAATTCCGGACTCAACGGAAGCCTTCAAAATGTTTACACCCGGAAAAGAAAATGGAAGGGTTAGGATTAACGGAGGATGAATTTTACGCGAGACAGTTCGAAATCAAGGACTTGCAGACGGGGTACTGCTTATCATCTTCTTTGGTAACTTCTACTTTTCTATAACTTGTAGTCTCTTGAACATTTAATCGTGGGCTTCAGAGTAATTAGGGCTTTTTTTCATTGGTTTTCTTGATTATTAGTTGTGTTGTGAATTGGCTTCGGCTTCAATTTTGTTTAAGTTATCATATGAAATTATTGATAGATTTGGTTTTCTTTGAACATCACATTACCTGATTTCCCTTAATGCTATTTTTTCAATCAGCATTAGTTTTGTTTAACTCTATTTTTATTTTTTTTTAATCCGCATTAATTTGGAAGTAAAATTCGAACATTGTTGAGTTAACGTAAGGAAAATTTGATTTTTTAATCATGTATTTGGAACTGAATCTTGAGTCTATTTGCAGAACTCCTGCCGAAAACAAGAGATTGATAGATAAATCTATTAGAGAAATAGAAAGGGAGAGACACAATATTTGTTATGTTGCTAACCTTAATTCCATTGTAGTTTTGTCATGGGTAAATCGTAAGTTTCATATGTTATTAACGTCCTTGATGGGCATAGTACTTATCATTATCAACGTTTAGACACCGTCTTTTTTAGCGTTTTTTATTTTTTTAGATAAGATTTTAATTTTTTTACTATTAACGCTCTCGCTAGGTTTCGGCTTAGCGCGGGGTTGCGGCGCAGGTTTAGTAACTAGTTATGATGTAATATGCACCTTTGCATACATTTGTGTGAACATTGGGTTCTCAATAGATACAACTGTTGCTTCTTCTTTTTTTCTCTTTTAATTAAGAATCTTAAAATTCAATTTATATATTTTGATGTAAACGAAAATGTTGTGTACGTGTTCCAACCACAGTTTAGAATTCAAGAATCTAACTTTATCAACAATCAATTATTTTTAATAAAAGATCAAATATCTAGTCGATAAAACTAGACGATTCCATTAAACTGGTTGTTTTATATTTCTTAAAATGCCCAATTTAATTAAAATATGAGATTTTTTTTTCTTCATAAAACTAGACATGTGATTTATAGAAAAAATCATTTGTATTTTAATGTAATTGATCAGTATAACCCCAGGCCCACGGTTTCATGAGTCAGAATCCCAGACTTTGTTTTCTGGGAGATCAACGAAACACATCGGGGTATCAAACTACTCGTTTAATGCTATCAGATACGAAAAAAAAATCTAGGAACCAAGTCAAATTCAGTTTTCAGATGAGAATAATTAGGGATCTAAATGACGGTTTCAAATCGTCAAAATCACGCCCCCCAAATACGGCCACCGGTATCCCAAATCAATTCCCGATACGAGTTCTCAAATAAAACCAAGGATTCAATAAGCGTAGAAAATGTTACCTTTAGATTTTTTTTTTCCTTTTGAAGATTGTAAGCACTGATGGTGGTGTTCTCGTCGGCGGCTAGGTTCAAACGAAACCGTCGGCATCTTCATCAAAACCATTGACCGCCACCACAAGTAGCGAGACTATCACTCTGTTTGTGCATATCCAAACGATTAAATGAGCATGGGATTTCGTCTCTCTTCGTGCGTATCCAACGCTGCTTTGTGTGTCCGTGATCTTGGATATTCTTGTTTGCCAGAAATTGTTTAAGCCCAGATGACCAGAATTTCAAACCTGATTGTGTAGGGATCTTCGGTGTTTCTGGATGGCTGGATTTTGATCGGTGGCAGGGACGGGACAAAATAACCAAGGGGAACTAGGTTTCATCACAAAAACATCAAACAAAATCAATACAGAAGAAAATCCATCGTCAAGAAGGATCTGATCATTTACAGGGATGTGAATTTGTGGTGATGATGAAGATCGGGATTTCAAAAGAGTTATCGTAACGTGTTGAATAACAAAGAGAAAAGAGAAAGAAACCTAGAGAGGGAAAAACTGTTTCTATTATTATTATTCATCCCATCAAATATGGTTAATATATATATTATACAGTAATACATAAACTTACGAACATATAATAAATGTATTATTTAATTTTTTTTATAGGGTATAATGTCTGTATTAAATATAAGGTTTATAATAATATTATATTAATCATAATTATTTGGATCTTTTTTCCCTACTCGATTATATTTTAGTCAGAAATAAATATTTAATTATGTTTCTATGCATATATATTGGTCCTTAACAGATTCTTTGACATGCACTTTGTTTTATGCTATCCGTAGTGGTTTCATGCCCCTCTCTTTCACGTCTTTTCACGCCAGCGACACATCAGCACAAGGGTTTTCACTACCTATTTTCACTAAGATGTGTAGTGGTTTCACGCCCCGTATTTAATTTTTAATCATTAACTAATTATTTAACTAAATTACAAATAAATTTATTTAAAATATAAAGATAACAAAATACAAATTTATTTAATTAAAAAACAAACATATTAAAATACAAATAAATCAATCGTATTCGAGTAGGTTGTACGCGTAACAAATCGCATCAGCAATGACTTCATCTTCTTCCGTTGAACCCGACGACGTAGAAGACCATTCCATTTTAAATAGTGAGGTGTTATTGTTTGAGAAAATATGAGAATGAGAGAGTTTTTGATTGAAAATAAGAGAATATGTGAGGTTATTGGTTGAAAATGTGATATATATATATATATATATATATATATATAGTAAAAAGAAAATAATAAAAAAAAATTATAAAGCGTAATGGGTAGTTTGACCATGGGACCCACATTCAACCCCAATTTTGCTCGTGAAATGCCCCACGCCCCTTTCACGCCTAGGAAGGCGGTGTTCCCGGGCGTGAAAGGCTTATGTGGCTCACGGCCCTCACTACGGACGGTCTTAGTGTTTTACGACCCTATTTAACTTTGTGGGCATTTTTCCTAAATATATCACACAACAAACTGTTAGCATAATAAGTCTGATATGTGCCTTAGCCCATTTAACTTTCTATTTAATGTTTGCTTTGAGCCATTTGTAAGGTAATCTTCATTTGTGTAATATAGAGACTTCATCTTTTCTCTGTCATGTTCATTTGTTAACGTGGTATCAGAGCCTACTCGATTCACGTTTGATTGAAGTTTTTTGTTGACGCTTCCGCTCCATTGTTGATTCGTTGTTTGGTTTGTTCGTTGTTGAAGGGTTGTTTTCGCTCATTGCCACGTCTACACAGCTTACAACGGTTTTCGTTGACTCGTGAGGTATCAAAGTTACGGATTCTGTTTTATTTGAACTGACTTGTGTATTTGGAAAAGCTTCTGGACAGATTGACAGGTTTGGACCTTGTTTATGTCCTGTTTTACGAAGTTTGCGGTTTCACGAAGTTTGGTGTTTTACCAAGTTTGCGGTTACCAAGTTTGCGGTTTTACCAAGTTTGCGGTTTTACCAAGTTTGCGGTTACCAAGTTTGCGGTTTTACCAAGTTTGCGGTTACCAAGTTTGCGGTTTTACCAAGTTTGCGGTTACAAAGTTTGCGGTATTGAGGTTTGCGGTGTTTGAGGTTTGCAGTAGTTTGAAGTAATTCAATTTTGAGGTTATTCTGTTTTGATAATATAGCTGGGAAAGATGACTCTCTTCAGTCTATTAGTACTCGTCTGAATGGTAAAAACTATACTTACTAGAGTTACGTAATGAAAAACTTTCTTCGGGGGAAAAATATGTGGGGTTATGTCACAGGTACTAAGGGAAAACCTACAGATAAGTCTAAGACTACTGAATATGTCTTAGCTCTCGATACATGGGAAACGGATAACTCTAAAGTTATAACTTGGATCAACAACTCTGTAGGTCAATCCATTGGTATTCAGTTGGCTAAATATGACACAGCTAAGAAAGTTTGGGATCATTTGGAAAAGCTGTATACTCAGTCTAACTTTGCTAAACAGTACCAGTTGGAGTTTGATATCCGTGCTCTTCAACAGAATGAGATGAGCATTCAAGATTTCTATGGAGTTATGTCAGATTTATGGGATCAATTGGCACTTAGGGAATCTGTAGCATTGAAGGGGTTTAAACCTTATATTGTTCGAAGGGAGGAACAACGTTTGATACAATTTTTGATGGCATTACGTTCAGATTTTCAAGGACTGCGTGGAACGATTCTTCATCGTTCCCCTCTTCCAACAGTTGATTCGGTTGTTCACGAGTTGATTGTAGAAGAAACTCTTTTAAAATCTCAGGTTGATAAAGGTTCTAAACAATGTTTTGAAACCCGGACCGGACCGGTCGGACCGGGAACCGGTGGTCTGACCGGTCCGGTTACATGTGTTGAACCGTTTCTGCAGCGAACCGGTGGTCGGACCGGTTGAACCGGCGGTCGGACCGGAAACCGGGTGGTCGGACCGGTTGAACCGGGTGGTCGGACCGGTTGAACCGCTTGACTATTTTTTTTTTTTTAATCTTTTTTAAGTCTCTTGGCTTCGTATTTCGTAGGTAATTGTTAGTTTAAAGTTATTGGAATTGACTTGTTGGTGGTTTTTGAAAGGATTAATGGCTATTTAGACTGATATATTTTTATAATATTTATGACGTCGTCCGGTTCTTAAATCCGGTCCGACCGGTCGGACCGGTCCGACCAGTGGACCGGTAAGGAGACCGGTTCGACGTCCGGTCCGGTTCTGAAAACATTGGTTCTAAAGTAACTACTACTCCAGCTGTGTTTGCCGTTCCCCCTAATCAGCCTAGACAAGGTGCTAAAGTTGCATTTGATGAATGTGCATTCTGCAAAGGGAAAAATCATTGGAAGTCTAAATGTCCATTATTACTTAGCAGAAGGAATTCTAACCTGCAGAAGCCCCCACAACAGAACAGATCAGGTGGATAATTTTCGTCTCGCACGTCTACTTCTGCTGGTTCATCTGGTCCATATTCATGGACATCTAAACCACCTCCGTTTACTGCTGCTGCTACACCACCATCTGTAGAAATGAACAAACCAACATCTGCTCTGGATCAGCTAGTATTTGAACAGTTCAGACAGTTCCTTGCCGCCAACCCTACCGTTATGTCTGTTGCGGGACTGTCTTCATCTGGTACCTCAGGTATTTCGTCATCATTATGGATTTTGGATTCTGGTGCCTCACAACACATGTCTCCCTATCTGTCTTCGTTTCTTTCTTTGTCTCTTGTTTCGCCTGTTTCTGTCATGTCTTCCAGTGCTACATCAATGTTGGTAGAGGGTGTTGGACCTGTGTCTACCCCTCATGTGTCTCTAAATGATGTCTATTATATTCTGTGACACCCGACATTTCAGGTTAATATCCGTACACGATATAAACGAGTTTATATTATATTTATGTTCGTGATTTACCTATTGCATAAATTAGGACATTAAAGTCTAAGAAAAGCCGTACATTGTCTCATTTTATATTTTGGTAATTCTAGGAGTTACCAGTTTCCATCGCAAATGACCAGAAAAATATATAGGCATATATATTTCACAAACTTTACGTGGAACAGTAAAT
This sequence comes from Smallanthus sonchifolius, assembly GCA_023525975.1. Classification (NCBI taxonomy): domain Eukaryota; kingdom Viridiplantae; phylum Streptophyta; class Magnoliopsida; order Asterales; family Asteraceae; genus Smallanthus; species Smallanthus sonchifolius. The sequence goes on along the minus strand of CM042046.1, from coordinate 51,556,811 downwards.
TATTTTTAGAATAAATTTATAATACCGTGGGGAAAATAAACCGAATTAAACTACCCTTTTTAAACTCTAATTGGTATTAATACCAAAAATCTAATTGTTTTCTTTTTTATAACCCAAACCCCCCAACCCACCCCTTGACTTTCGGCCGAAGTTCAGAGGAAACCATCCCCCAATCTCACGTATTTTCAAATAAACCCATACTCCCACTGAAAAAACTCAGATAAAACCCATACCATTTCAATCAAAAACCCTCACAATCTCCATTTTATCTCCCATTTTCATACGGCAAACTTCCCATTCTCTTCAAGATTGAAGTCAAGTTTTAAAGCAAAATCCATCAAAACTCAGTGTTTTAAAGTGTTCCTGAAGAAGAGTTTAACAAAAGATTCAAGACTATTCTCTGTTTTCTCTCATCATCTTCATCACTGTTTTTAAGGTAAAAACTCGATATTTTTCATATTATGTTCTTTAAAACCGTAGCTAAACTTACATCTTATTTAAACGCAAGAAAGATAACAAGAAGAGTGTGTCGAATTCAAGTTTAAAACATAAAAATATGCCGGACTGATTCTGTCAAAACAGAAGTCCAGTAATTGAAACTAGGAGTTTCGATACCTGCTGCTCAATCGAAACTGGGAGTTTCGATACCTGTTGGTCAATCGAAACTAGGAGTTTCGATACCTTTTACTCAATCGAAACTAGGTTGTTTCGACTCCTGACCACTCCATCGAAACTAAGTAGTTTCGACACACTTATGCCCAATCGAAACTAAGAAGTTTCGACACCTGTACAACAGTCCGAGTTGGGCAGTAACTCAAAACTATTTTATAACAAAACATGTGTTGGAAAACTAAAACGATATTTAAACAAACACAATCAGATTTACAAGGTCGGTGAACAATTTACAATTAAGACGTTGGTCTTAACAACAATTTACCCTTGGTATCTAGGGTACAAATAGTCAAGGTTGACTACATCAAATATCATTACAAGTATACACAAACACAAGGTGAGTTTCACGGCCCCTTTTTTTTACCGTTTTGTACTATTTGGGGGAAGAACATACTTATAACTATTTTTATATGATAACAAGAAAACAAAACCCGACCTTTATGTATGCATGAGTGAACACATTTGGAGCTCGTAAAGTCCCCTGATCATCATATTTATAACCATTAGCTATAGATTAGCCTGAGATTCTATGGATAGTACTATTGGGTCTGACACCCCCGGTCATGGTTAGTCGCGCTAACCATGGGTCCCTCTGGCCAAATGACTGCATAGTGTTCTAATATTGCTCGTGAGGTACGAGTGAGGGGCAAAACACCTAGTCTTGGTTTGGTTATGCCTCATGTATGTACATATTATTTGTATTCCTAGCTAGTTTACAAATGGGTCAAACATTACTTGTTTTGCTTATCATATACGTAAAAATCATTTTCATGCAATTGGTTTGCTCATTGTATTCATATATAAAACCTGTGAACTCACCAACCTAGTGTTGACACTTTCAAGTATGTTTTTCAGGAAACTGAACGTGATAGCAAGAGAAATACTACATAGGGTTCATGCATACACGGTGGATACAACTTTTGAAGATTTTTCTTGTATAACCCATAATGTTCGGGTCATATTTGCAAAATCTTAATATTTTGTAACTTCAACTACTATTTTGGGCTGTAAAACCTTAAATTTAATTTATGTATCCAGTTGTATGTATGCGTTTGCAATAATTATATGCTTTGAAAAACCATGAACGTCGCGCCTCGCGTTTCCGCCTTGGCGGGGTGTGACAGATTGGTATCAGAGCCATTGATTATAGCGAACTAGGAGTCTAAAAACCGAACCTAGACTATAATTTAAATGACTCACTGAGACGTTTTTCATTGCATATGCATGTCATAACTTATCATCATATTGTACGGATATCGTAAACACTGAACATCGTCACACACTAACCCCATTTCGACTTCAGACCCATGGCACCCAAAAGAAGGACACCGCGTGACACTACTGGTGAAAACAACACGACGATTTCCGCAGAAGTTGAGCAACTCATATCACAACGTGTAGCCGCCGCCTTGGAGCAGTACGAAGCCAATCGGAATAACGTCGGAGGAAATGGTAGTGGTAGCGGAGGAGGTGCAGGAGGCAGTGACACTGCTGGAGGTTCTGGAGGTAACAGAATGTGTAATCACCTCTGTAACACAGTCACGATCTAAGTTAACATCATTATTAAAATTTTGACTTGTTACCCTACAGAGGCTTCGAACAAGAAATGCACTTATAAGGCTTTTCTATCCTGCAACCCTCGCAACTTCAATGGCACCGAGGGTGCAGTAGGCCTGATGAGGTGGATTGAAAAGATGGAATCTGTGATTGATATTAGTGAATGCACAGCCGACTGTATGGTGAAATATGCCACTTGCACACTTGCTGACAAAGCATTAACCTGGTGGAATTCTCAGATGAAAACATTGGGAAGACAGACTGCCTACCAGCTATCTTGGGATGATCTAAAGACCATGATGATCGAGGAGTACTGTCCTCGAAATGAATTACAGAAAATCGAAACTGAAATGTGGAACCTTCAAATGATAGGAGATGATGTGGCTGGTTACACTGACAGGTTCAATGAACTAGCAATCTTGGTGCCACACATGGTCACGCCAGAGTACAAAAAGGTTGAAAGGTACTTGTGGGGTCTCGCACCTCAAATTCGTAGTATGGTGACTTCGTCGAACCCCATGGATGCCAAGAGTGCCATAGTCTTAGCCTACAAACTAAGGGATGATGTTGTTCGTAATGGTTTGTTCGAGAAACAGGAAACTGAGGAAAGAAAGTTAGGAGAAAAGAGGAGATGGGTGGGAAAACCAAATAACCAATTTAGGAATCAAGCCTATAAGAGACAAGAAACTGTGAAAGCTTTTGCTGCTAACGCTGTGGAGAAAAGGGGTTATGCTGGCCCCCAACCGAGGTGTGATAAGTGCGGGTATCATCATGTGGGGAAATGCACTCAATGTGAAAGGTGTAGAAAGTTTGGGCATCGAGCTCAGACATGTCGACTCAATGCCAACCCCACCGATAAGATTAAGCAAGGATGCTACGAATGTGGAGATCTGAAGCACTACAGGAAAGATTGCCCCAAGTTGAATAATCAGAATAACAATCAGGCCCGAGGAAGAGCGTTCGTGATGGGAGCTGGGGACGCACGCCAGGACCCTAACATTGTCACTGGTACGTTCCTGATAAACAATCATTATGCCTCTATGCTTTTCGATACAGGTGCTGATATGAGTTTTGTGTCGAATGACTTTAAGTCCTTACTCGGTATTAAGCCCAGCAAACTAGACCAAAATTATACAATTGAATTAGCAAACGGGAAATTAATTAAAATTGAAGAAGTCATTCGGAGTTGTACTCTATGTTTGGAAGACCACACCTTTAGTATAGACCTATTACCTATTGACTTGGGAAGTTTTGACGTTGTTATTGGTATGGATTGGTTGTCGAAGAATCACGCCGAGATCGTTTGCTTTGAGAAGATTGTTCATATTCCTCTCCCAAACGGAGAAGTTCTTTCGGTTCAAGGTGAGAAAAGTGGAGTGACATTGAAGATGGTAAACTGCATGAAAGCTCGTAAGTACCTACGTAAAGGCTATTGCGTATTCCTGGCTCACGTCGTCGAGAAGAAACCCGAGAAACGTCGACTTGAAGACATACCAATCGTTAAGGATTACCCCGAAGTTTTTCCTGAAGACTTACCTGGATTACCACCACCGAGGCAAGTCGAATTCCGAATCGACTTGATACCAGGAGCCGCACCAGTTGCGAGATCACCGTATCGACTAGCACCTTCCGAGATGCAGGAATTATCTAATCAACTACAAGAGCTGCTTGATAAAGGTTTCATAAGACCGAGTTTCTCACCCTGGGGAGCTCCAGTCCTGTTCGTTAAGAAAAAGGATGGAACCTTTAGGATGTGTATTGATTACCGAGAATTAAACAAGCTTACAATCAAAAACCGATATCCACTTCCTCGAATAGACGATTTGTTCGATCAACTTCAAGGTTCCAGCTTCTATTCTAAAATTGATCTACGATCAGGGTATCATCAACTGAAAATTCAGGAAGAAGATATACCAAAAACGGCTTTTAGGACTCGTTACGGTCACTACGAGTTCCTAGTTATGCCATTTGGTTTGACGAACGCACCAGCTGTTTTCATGGATCTCACGAACCGTGTATGCAAGCCATATTTGGATAAATTCATGATAGTATTTATTGACGACATATTAATATATTCACGAACCAAGGAGGAACATGAACATCATTTGAAATTAATCTTAGAACTACTCAGGAATGAGAAGCTTTATGCTAAATTCTCAAAGTGTGAGTTTTGGATCCGAGAAGTGCATTTTCTTGGACATGTCATCAACAAGGAAGGAATTCACGTCGATCCATCCAAGATTGAAGCTATCAAAAACTGGGAAGCACCAAGAACTCCGACTGAAGTGCGTCAATTTCTGGGTTTGGCAGGCTATTACAGGCGATTCATCGAGAATTTTTCAAAGATAGCCTTGCCTTTGACCACATTAACTCAGAAGGACAAAAAGTTTGATTGGACTGATAAACAAGAATCAGCTTTTCAATTACTGAAGCAGAAGCTGTGTAGTGCACCGATCTTATCCCTTCCGGAGGGAATCGACAACTTTGTCGTATACTGCGATGCATCACACCAAGGACTTGGTTGTGTGTTAATGCAAAGAGACAAAGTCATCGCTTATGCCTCACGACAACTAAAAGTGCACGAAAAGAATTATACGACCCATGACTTGGAGTTGGGCGCAGTTGTGTTTGCACTCAAGATTTGGAGACATTATCTTTACGGTACAAGATGCACTATCTTTACTGATCACAAGAGTCTTCAACATATCTTCGATCAAAAGGAACTCAACATGAGACAACGTCGTTGGGTAGAACTACTGAATGATTACGACTGTAATATCAAGTATCACCCTGGTAAAGCCAATGTCGTAGCAGACGCCTTAAGTCGCAAGGAACGAGTTAAAACTCTTCGTGTTCGTGCCCTAGGATTAACAATTCACACGAATCTTACTACTCAAATTCGGATGGCACAACAAGAGGCAATCAAAGAAGAAAACATTCAGAATGAAGCTTTACGAGGAATGATAAAGCAATTGGAGTCTAAGTCAGATGACACTTTATACTTCATGAATAGAATTTGGGTGACCCGTTTTGGTAACTTACGGGAGTTAGTTATGGACGAAGCCCACAAGTCCAGGTACTCCATTCACCCAGGTTCAGATAAAATGTATAAGGATCTAAAAGAATTATATTGGTGGCCCAATATGAAAGGAGATATTGCCACATATATCAGTAAATGCTTAACGTGTTCGAAAGTAAAAGCCGAACATCAGAAACCGTCTGGCTTGTTACAACAGCCTGAAATTCCCCAATGGAAATGGGAACAGATTTCTATGGATTTCATCACGAAATTACCGAGGACGTCCAGTGGTTATGATACCATATGGGTAATTGTCGACCGTTTAACGAAATCTGCTCATTTTCTGCCAATTAAAGAAACCGACAAAACAGAGAAACTTACAAGACTCTACATTAAAGAAATTGTGGCAAGACACGGAGTGCCAGTTTCTATTATCTCTGATAGGGATAGTCGTTTTGTGTCAAGGATTTGGAGGTCGTTACAAGAAGCCCTAGGCACGCGCCTAGACATGAGCACAGCCTACCATCCACAAACGGACGGTCAAAGTGAAAGGACTATCCAAACATTAGAAGATATGCTCCGTGCGTGTGTAATTGATTTCGGAGGTAATTGGGATACTCATTTACCGTTGGCGGAGTTTTCCTATAATAACAGCTACCACACGAGCATTAATGCAGCTCCGTATGAAGCTTTATATGGTCGTAAGTGCCGCTCACCGCTATGTTGGGCGGAAGTTGGTGAAAAACATTTGACAGGTCCTGAGATTGTCCAGGAAACCACCGATAAGATCTTCAAAATTAAGGACCGTCTGAAAGCTGCCCGAGACAGACAAAAGAGTTATGCTGATAACAGACGGAAACCATTAGAATTTCAAATTGGTGACCGAGTAATGTTAAAAGTCTCACCATGGAAAGGCGTTGCAAGGTTTGGTAACCGTGGTAAGCTCAACCCTAGATACGTTGGACCTTTTGAAATACTGGCTAGGGTTGGCCCTGTAGATTACAAGCTCAAGTTGCCACAAGAACTAAGCAATGTACATGATACGTTTCATGTATCAAATCTCAAGAAGTGTTTATCGGACGAGACACTAATTATACCGCCTGACGAGATTCACATTGATGATAAACTTCATTTCATCGAGGAACCGATTGAGATTACAGATTAGAAAGTTCAAAAGCTGAGACGTAGTCGGATCAAACTGGTTAAAGTACGTTGGAACTCAAAGCGTGGTCCTGAGTATACATGGGAACGAGAGGATCAACTGAAGACGAAATACCCCTCCTTGTTTAAGGATGCACCAGTTCAAGATGGCACGAATTGAATTTCGGGACGAAATTCTTTTAACATGGGGAGAATGTGACACCCGACATTTCAGGTTAATATCCGTACATGATATAAACAAGTTTATATTATATTTATGTTCGTGATTTACCTATTGCATAAATTAGGACATTAAAGTCTAAGAAAAGCCGTACATTGTCTCATTTTATATTTTGGTAATTCTAGGAGTTACCAGTTTCCATCGCAAATGACCAGAAAAATATATAGGCATATATATTTCACAAACTTTACGTGAAACAGTAAATTATTTTTAGAATAAATTTATAATACCGTGGGGAAAATAAACCGAATTAAACTACCCTTTTTAAACTCTAATTGGTATTAATACCAAAAATCTAATTGTTTTCTTTTTTATAACCCAAACCCCCCAACCCACCCCTTGACTTTCGGCCGAAGTTCAGAGGAAACCATCCCCCAATCTCACGTATTTTCAAATAAACCCATACTCCCACTGAGAAAACTCAGATAAAACCCATACCATTTCAATCAAAAACCCTCACAATCTCCATTTTATCTCCCATTTTCATACGGCAAACTTCCCATTCTCTTCAAGATTGAAGTCAAGTTTTAAAGCAAAATCCATCAAAACTCAGTGTTTTAAAGTGTTCCTGAAGAAGAGTTTAACAAAAGATTCAAGACTATTCTCTGTTTTCTCTCATCATCTTCATCACTGTTTTTAAGGTAAAAACTCGATATTTTTCATATTATGTTCTTTAAAACCGTAGCTAAACTTACATCTTATTTAAACGCAAGAAAGATAACAAGAAGAGTGTGTCGAATTCAAGTTTAAAACATAAAAATATGTCGGACTGATTCTGTCAAAACAGAAGTCCAGTAATCGAAACTAGGAGTTTCGATACCTGCTGCTCAATCGAAACTGGGAGTTTCGATACCTGTTGGTCAATCGAAACTAGGAGTTTCGATACCTTTTACTCAATCGAAACTAGGTTGTTTCGACTCCTGACCACTCCATCGAAACTAAGTAGTTTCGACACACTTATGCCCAATCGAAACTAAGAAGTTTCGACACCTGTACAACAGTCCGAGTTGGGCAGTAACTCAAAACTATTTTATAACAAAACATGTGTTGGAAAACTAAAACGATATTTAAACAAACACAATCAGATTTACAAGGTCGGTGAACAATTTACAATTAAGACGTTGGTCTTAACAACAATTTACCCTTGGTATCTAGGGTACAAATAGTCAAGGTTGACTACATCAAATATCATTACAAGTATACACAAACACAAGGTGAGTTTCACGGCCCCTTTTTTTTACCGTTTTGTACTATTTGGGGGAAGAACATACTTATAACTATTTTTATATGATAACAAGAAAACAAAACCCGACCTTTATGTATGCATGAGTGAACACATTTGGAGCTCGTAAAGTCCCCTGATCATCATATTTATAACCATTAGCTATAGATTAGCCTGAGATTCTATGGATAGTACTATTGGGTCTGACACCCCCGGTCATGGTTAGTCGCGCTAACCATGGGTCCCTCTGGCCAAATGACTGCATAGTGTTCTAATATTGCTCGTGAGGTACGAGTGAGGGGCAAAACACCTAGTCTTGGTTTGGTTATGCCTCATGTATGTACATATTATTTGTATTCCTAGCTAGTTTACAAATGGGTCAAACATTACTTGTTTTGCTTATCATATACGTAAAAATCATTTTCATGCAATTGGTTTGCTCATTGTATTCATATATAAAACCTGTGAACTCACCAACCTAGTGTTGACACTTTCAAGTATGTTTTTCAGGAAACTGAACGTGATAGCAAGAGAAATACTACATAGGGTTCATGCATACACGGTGGATACAACTTTTGAAGATTTTTCTTGTATAACCCATAATGTTCGGGTCATATTTGCAAAATCTTAATATTTTGTAACTTCAACTACTATTTTGGGCTGTAAAACCTTAAATTTAATTTATGTATCCAGTTGTATGTATGCGTTTGCAATAATTATATGCTTTGAAAAACCATGAACGTCGCGCCTCGCGTTTCCGCCTTGGCGGGGTGTGACAGATTGGTATCAGAGCCATTGATTATAGCGAACTAGGAGTCTAAAAACCGAACCTAGACTATAATTTAAATGACTCACTGAGACGTTTTTCATTGCATATGCCTGTCATAACTTATCATCATATTGTACGGATATCGTAAACACTGAACATCGTCACACACTAACCCCATTTCGACTTCAGACCCATGGCACCCAAAAGAAGGACACCGCGTGACACTACTGGTGAAAACAACACGACGATTTCCGCAGAAGTTGAGCAACTCATATCACAACGTGTAGCCGCCGCCTTGGAGCAGTACGAAGCCAATCGGAATAACGTCGGAGGAAATGGTAGTGGTAGCGGAGGAGGTGCAGGAGGCAGTGACACTGCTGGAGGTTCTGGAGGTAACAGAATGTGTAATCACCTCTGTAACACAGTCACGATCTAAGTTAACATCATTATTAAAATTTTGACTTGTTACCCTACAGAGGCTTCGAACAAGAAATGCACTTATAAGGCTTTTCTATCCTGCAACCCTCGCAACTTCAATGGCACCGAGGGTGCAGTAGGCCTGATGAGGTGGATTGAAAAGATGGAATCTGTGATTGATATTAGTGAATGCACAGCCGACTGTATGGTGAAATATGCCACTTGCACACTTGCTGACAAAGCATTAACCTGGTGGAATTCTCAGATGAAAACATTGGGAAGACAGACTGCCTACCAGCTATCTTGGGATGATCTAAAGACCATGATGATCGAGGAGTACTGTCCTCGAAATGAATTACAGAAAATCGAAACTGAAATGTGGAACCTTCAAATGATAGGAGATGATGTGGCTGGTTACACTGACAGGTTCAATGAACTAGCAATCTTGGTGCCACACATGGTCACGCCAGAGTACAAAAAGGTTGAAAGGTACTTGTGGGGTCTCGCACCTCAAATTCGTAGTATGGTGACTTCGTCGAACCCCATGGATGCCAAGAGTGCCATAGTCTTAGCCTACAAACTAAGGGATGATGTTGTTCGTAATGGTTTGTTCGAGAAACAGGAAACTGAGGAAAGAAAGTTAGGAGAAAAGAGGAGATGGGTGGGAAAACCAAATAACCAATTTAGGAATCAAGCCTATAAGAGACAAGAAACTGTGAAAGCTTTTGCTGCTAACGCTGTGGAGAAAAGGGGTTATGCTGGCCCCCAACCGAGGTGTGATAAGTGCGGGTATCATCATGTGGGGAAATGCACTCAATGTGAAAGGTGTAGAAAGTTTGGGCATCGAGCTCAGACATGTCGACTCAATGCCAACCCCACCGATAAGATTAAGCAAGGATGCTACGAATGTGGAGATCTGAAGCACTACAGGAAAGATTGCCCCAAGTTGAATAATCAGAATAACAATCAGGCCCGAGGAAGAGCGTTCGTGATGGGAGCTGGGGACGCACGCCAGGACCCTAACATTGTCACTGGTACGTTCCTGATAAACAATCATTATGCCTCTATGCTTTTCGATACAGGTGCTGATATGAGTTTTGTGTCGAATGACTTTAAGTCCTTACTCGGTATTAAGCCCAGCAAACTAGACCAAAATTATACAATTGAATTAGCAAACGGGAAATTAATTAAAATTGAAGAAGTCATTCGGAGTTGTACTCTATGTTTGGAAGACCACACCTTTAGTATAGACCTATTACCTATTGACTTGGGAAGTTTTGACGTTGTTATTGGTATGGATTGGTTGTCGAAGAATCACGCCGAGATCGTTTGCTTTGAGAAGATTGTTCATATTCCTCTCCCAAACGGAGAAGTTCTTTCGGTTCAAGGTGAGAAAAGTGGAGTGACATTGAAGATGGTAAACTGCATGAAAGCTCGTAAGTACCTACGTAAAGGCTATTGCGTATTCCTGGCTCACGTCGTCGAGAAGAAACCCGAGAAACGTCGACTTGAAGACATACCAATCGTTAAGGATTACCCCGAAGTTTTTCCTGAAGACTTATGTCACAACCCCGGGCTACCCCTGCCCGGGCGTCGCGAGACAACGCTGGTATCTGAATGAGGTCCCATAAATTTGGACAGCGGAAGTCTTTGTTTTTACTTGATGCCTTTTTTGTAATGAAATGTCATGTAAATAACCTCAAGGGTTAATTCTGTACTTTTTGTCAAAACTTGGGATCCACGTCCCTTTTCATTTCATGATAATAGACATTCAAAAGTCTATTATATAATGTACATCTGCTGAATTAATTTACATAATACAAGCCATTTAAAATGTCTAGGATCTACGTCCGTTCCAACATTTGGTCTTGTATTAGTCTGCCACAGGGATTTAAATATGCCTAAAGATCTTGTCTTTACTGCACCACCCTGAATTTAATGATTTCTTTCACTACCTGTGAAAAACATTTTGAAAATGAACATCAGCATAAAGCCGGTGAATCACATTTAACTGACACGAAAATGATTTCTAACATAAACCAAATTAAAGCCTTTAAGCACGTTTCTGTATGGTAAATCTACACATTCAGCAGTCTTTTTCACCTGAAATATATACCACCTACATACACTTGGTTAACTGCCATGGGGTCAACTGGCTGAGCTCTATGTCTCAGACTGATAGCCTATTCCCAGGGTCGTGATGCTAAGAACCTTGTTCTTAGTCTTATATGATACTCAGGAACTCGTCCCTCGTATAATCTGCTAAGGAACCATATCCTCAGTCTTATGATACCCCCTTTCATGATCTGTACCCAGCCACGGACCGGACTTTCACCCGTCACATGTATACCATTTGATCAAATCTACGTATGCTTATGGCCTGAATGCTATCACGTAGATTACCCTTATGATTAAAGCATTTAATTTGTTTCATGCCGTTTTCGTAAATAAAATGGTTTTATCGTTTGAAAAGCGTTGAATGTGTTCACCTTGATTTTGATGGCTGGTAGGGTTGTAGGCTTGAATTTGAGCAGAACCTCGACACGTTTCTTCCTAGGGAAGACACGATTAACGAGAATATATATGAGATAATATATATATATAATTGCGGTTATATATATATGAATAGTTTTAACGATACCTACTTTGCGGGATTTGGACAGAACTACGGCTTGAGTTGGGTGTCGTAGGATTCTTGAACAGCGCTTCGGGACGTCGTGGAGTTTTGAGAGATCGGGTTTGTGTATAAGGAATGTTTGGAAACTGTACAGAATTTCAATCCCGTTGAAGGCCTTTTATAGGCTGATTTTCCAGTCCCTCGCGTACCGCGAGGCCGGCCAAGGAAATCCCTCGCGTACCGCGAGAGGATGAGGTGTCACGAACAGTGCTGAGTCAGCATGACACGTGTCGGCTGGTGGCAAGGGTGAATGACACGTGTTTTCTGGCCCTGACGCGTGTACTATTCCCTCGCGTACCGCGAGGCTTGGTTGGGAATCTTCTCGCGTACCGCGAGAAGGTGATTTTCTGGCGCATAAGCAGTCCCCTCGCGTACCGCGAGGTTTTGTCAAAATCTCCCTCGCGTACCGCGAGGAAGTGAAATTTTGAATTTTCTTTTCTTTTTATTTTGGGTGTTACATCCTCCCCTCCTTTAGAATAATCTCGTCCTCGAGATTCATTGAAAGAGATGTGGATACTTTTTGCGCATTTCTGACTCAAGTTCCCAAGTATATTCTGGGCCACGTCTGGAGTCCCATCTTATTTTGACTAACGCCAATTGCTTTCGTTTAAGCTTTTTGATTTGTCGGTCTTCAATTTGTAACGGGCGTTCGATGAATTTGAGCTTTTCATTTACTTCCACATCTTGTAAAGGCATAAGCAAGGATTCATCAGCTAAACACTTACGTAGGTTTGATACATGGAATACATCGTGTACTCCACCCATCTCTACTGGTAGTTCAAGCTGATAGGCAACAGGTCCGATTTGTTTAATGATTTTGAAAGGTCCAACAAAACGTGGACTTAACTTTCCTTTCTTTCCGAAACGAATAACACCTTTCCAAGGTGAAACTTTTAATAACACCTTGTCACCGATTTGGAATTCTAACGGCTTTCTTCGTTTATCTGCATAACTCTTTTGTCGATCTCTAGCCATTTTTAGACGTTCTCGTATTTGCAAGATTTTATCGGTAGTTTCTTGGACTATCTCTGGTCCTGATAGTTGATTTTCTCCGATATCTGACCAACATACAGGCGTTCGACATTTTCTTCCGTATAATGCTTCAAATGGTGCGGCTTGAATACTTGTGTGATAACTATTGTTGTATGAGAATTCCATTAGAGGTAAATGATCATCCCAATTACCTCCAAAGTCTATCACACAGGCTCGGAGCATATCTTCTAGGGTTTGTATAGTTCTTTCGCTCTGCCCATCAGTTTGTGGATGGTAAGCAGTACTAAGGTTCAATCGAGTTCCTAGAGCTGTTTGAAAACTTTGCCAGAATCGAGATGTGAAGCGACTATCTCTATCTGACACTATGGATAGAGGCACACCATGTAACGTTACAATTTCATTAACGTAAATTTGCGCCATTTTGTCCATACTCATGGTGTCCTTGATAGATAGAAAGTGAGCTGATTTGGTTAAACGGTCAATGATAACCCAGATTGCATTATTTCCACGAGTGGTTCGAGGAAGTTTGGTAATAAAGTCCATAGTTATCAATTCCCATTTCCAAACTGGTAATTCTAACTGTTGCAATAATCCAGCTGGCTTTTGGTGTTCAGCTTTGACTTTGGAACAAGTCAAACATTTTGCTACGTAGATAGCAATGTTCTTTTTCATACCAATCCACCAGTAACTTTCTTTGAGGTTTTTGTACATTTTATCACTTCCTGGGTGCATGGTGTATTTGGACTTGTGTGCTTCTTCGAGGATTCGCTCTCGAAGATCACCTGTAACTGGTACCCAAATACGTTTATTCATGCGAAGGATATTATCTTCACCTTTGATCAGTAAGTCAAGCATTCCTTTCATTCCTTCTTTTTCAAAGTTACCTTCCTTCAAAGCTAACTCTTGTGCCTCTTTTAACTGACTTACAAGATCAATTTGTAATTCAAGTCTGAGAGAACGTACTCTCTTTGGCTTGACGTTTTCTTTTCGGCTCAAGGCATCTGCTACTACATTTGCCTTTCCTTCATGATAACAAATTTCACAATCATAATCATTTAGGATTTCCATCCATCTTCTTTGTCTCATATTTAACTCCTTCTGGCTAAATATGTACTTGAGACTTTTATGATCAGTGTAGATTGTGAACTTAACCCCATAGAGATAGTGTCGCCATAATTTCAAAGCAAAGATTATAGCGCCTAATTCTAGATCGTGGGTTGAGTAGTTTTTCTCATGAATTTTCAACTGACGAGATGCATAAGCAATGACTTTCTTGCGTTGCATTAATACGCAACCTAAACCAGTATGTGAGGCGTCGCAGTAAACTACGAAGTCTTCAATACCATCTGGTAAGGATAAGATAGGTGCGTTTGTCAGTTTTTGTTTCAAGGTTTCAAAAGATTCAGATTGTTTGGGTCCCCATTCGTATTTTACAGATTTCCGAGTTAGGGATGTGAGTGGGATTGCTATACGAGAAAAATTTTGAATGAACCGGCGGTAATATCCCGCTAATCCCAGAAAACTACGAATTTCAGTGGGTGACTTGGGAATTTCCCATTTGGATATAGCTTCGATTTTTGAAGGATCTACTTGAATTCCGTTCATGTTGATGACATGACCAAGAAATTGTACTTCTGTTAACCAAAATCCGCATTTGGAAAACTTAGCATATAGTTTTTCCTTTCGAAGAAGTTCAAGTATGGTTCGAAGATGAGTTTCGTGTTCAACTTGGTTTTTGGAATAAATAAGTATGTCATCAATAAAAACTATGACAAACTTATCCAAGTAAGGTTTGCAGACACGATTCATCATGTCCATGAATGCGGCAGGAGCATTTGTAAGTCCAAATGGCATAACCGTGAACTCGAAATGTCCATACCGTGTTCGAAATGCAGTTTTCGAGATATCGTTATCATGCACTTTCAACTGATGATAACCTGAACGAAGATCGATCTTTGAAAAATGACAAGCTCCTTGGAGTTGATCGAATAAATCGTCAATCCTTGGGAGTGGGTATCGGTTTTTGATGGTAACTTTATTCAGTTCCCGATAATCAATACACATGCGCATTGATCCGTCTTTCTTCTTAACAAAGAGAATTGGAGCTCCCCAGGGTGAAGAACTTGGTTGGATAAAACCTTTCTCAAGAAGTTCATCCAATTGTTTCTTGAGTTCTGCCATTTCTGTGGGTGCCAGTCTGTACGGGGATTTGGCAATTGGAGTTGCACCAGGTACAAGGTTGATTCGAAATTCTACCTCTCGTTCTGGTGGTAATCCAGGCAGTTCTTCAGGAAAAACGTCTGGAAATTCAGATACTACATGTACTGATTCTATCTTCTTCTCCTTTTCCAAGGCAGTAATTGATACCAGACATGCCAGATATCCTTTTCTTAAGCACTTGGTTGCTTTAAGTATGGAGATTATCTGGATAGGTTTTGTGGGTTTATCACCTTGGATAGTTAGAGTTTTGTTTGTTGGTGAAATGAGTTTTACAACTTGTTGATTACAAAGGATTTCGGCTTGGTTATTTGATAACCAATCCATCCCCAAAACAATGTCAAAGCCAGTTATTGACATTGGTAACAATTGTACTGGGATAGTGAAACCAGCCAATGTAATGTAACAGTTGTTCAGTGATTGGGATATTCTTATCAAATCACCGTTTGCTGTTTCTACTTCATATGTTTCAGCTAAGGGACTTAAAGGTTCGTTTAATAGATTACAGAAATTATAATCTATAAAACTCCGGTTCGCACCTGAGTCAAATAAGACCTTAGCATAAACATTATTAAGAAGAAACGTACCGGTAATTACGTCCGGCGTTCTCTCAGCTTGGTTAGCATTCATGACAAAAGCTCGTACGGTCTTTTTGTTTTCTGGAGTGATCTTGGCTCCTGATCCTCCAGCTCTTCCGGTCCTTGCAAACTTAGGGCAATTAGTGCTGATGTGCCCCAGCTCTCCACAATTGAAACAAGTAATCATTCCCTTTCTCTTGAAGCAATTCTCAGTAGTGTGACCTGAGACCTTGCAATGATTACAGAATGGAGTTTCAAAAACACACTTTCCACTATGCCTGCGTCCGCACGTTTTGCATGATGGATTGTTAAATGGTAACCCCTTTTGCCCAAAGTTCTTGCTAAATCTTTTGGCCTCGGGTTTTGATTTTATAGAGGATTCGACTTTCTTCTTTTCCTCTATATTTCTGATTAATCCAGCCGTCATGGTACCGGTCAATTCTACGGTGGACTCAATGGTTTTTGGTGAGACAACCTTCACCAAATCACGGATCTCTGGAACTAAACCGTAAATATATCGAGTTATGAGAACCGACTCGGGTTTAGCCAGGTGAGGTGCCAATCGAGCATATTCAAAGAATTTGGTAGTATACTCTCGATCATTGGTACCCACCATTCGGTGCTCCAGAAATTTTCTTTCAGCTTGTTCTTTTTCAGTCTTGGGGCAAAATTTCTTTTTCACCTTTGCCCGAAATTCTTTCCAATCCATGGCATTGGTCTTTCTCCTCCCTTTGGCAGAAATGATTGAATTCCACCATTCCAACGCTTCATTTTTGAAGGAGTTTGAAGCATACAGTACTTGATCTTTCTTAGCACACTTGCTAATTGCTATTACTGACTCCATCTTCTCTAGCCAGTGAAGAGTAGCAATACCGCCTTCGGTGCCCTTAAATTCATAAGGTTTACAGTCCTGAAAGGTTTTATAAGAACACCCTTTGGGTCTATACCTTTTTGTTTCTTTCTCTTCTTCTTCAGAGTCTTCACTGCTTAGATTTAACGATTCTTCAGATTCAGAATACTTATTGCTTGATGTTCTGGACCTTTTCGAGGTTTGAGTTCTACGAGAGCTTGCTACTTGCTCTGTGTTGGTTTTCGAAGGGTTTTCTGTTCTTTTTGAATGAGAGGTTACATAGCTTGGAGTTTTGATGTTTTCTTGTACTTCCTTTATTATGGCAGGAAGCATTTCTTTAATGCTTTGTTTGACCAGTTGTTGCAATTCTGGTTGTTGAGTAGCTATTTCAGGATTATTATTAACTTCTTTTCCTTTTTCCTTGATAATGTAGGTAAATGGACCGCTATTGTCATTGTTTTGTTGAGACATCTAAGAATACAAGACAAGAATTTGGGTCAAAATTTGAAGTTTATTATCGCTTAAACTTCATCTATTTGTTACAAATACAGAAATATAGATATGCATCTATATCACTTAAAGTTAGCTAATTATACAAATACTATCATTAACTTTAATCGAGAAGCACATCTCCCAAATCTTGATAGAATCTCCCCAGGGTCTCGGTCATAGCACCTTTCTGGATCAACTGATCTGCCACCCATTGTTCTGCGTACTTCCTGTCTTCCTGGGCTAGTTCGTAGTCAAATATAGTTTGTTCGTTTTTAACTACGACTTGTCTGGTGAAGTACAGTTCAGCACGTAGATCGTCAGCCTCTCTAAGAGCACGATCGAGGTGTTCATCAATTGATTTTGGCAGTTCATCATGGTATCCATAACAAGGAGGTGGTTCCCTGTGTCCCATTCTAAGATCGTGATATGCTGAGTTAACAGACCACACGACTTTTCCGTCGGTTGCATACTGACGTCCATCGGAGGGATCTACATAGAAGAAAGGTTCCTTGAAAACGGGATGTTCTGGAATAGGATCAAAGAAATACTTTCCACCACTGCCTTCACAAACGGCAGCCTTGTCGGATTCAGAAATCGAATGTGGAGTTTCTTCACTTGGACTGGGTGGATGTTCTTGAATTGTTCCGGTAGGGTATACTATGTCTAACGATTGAGGTAGTGGCATAGATGTCATAACAGGACGTAAAGATTCTCTTGAATCTTCCATTTCCACTGAATACTCTGATTCTTCCCTTAGAGGTTCAAGCCTTGCTTGAGTCTGCTCCACTTGTTCTGCGACCATTCTGTTCCAATTCTCCGGGGTCGGTAGATAGTGGACATAATCATCATAGCTTGGTACTACTTGATTAGATGATTCTCCAGGGAAGTAGTTTGGGTAATTATAAGGATAATAGTATGGATCTGTCATCCTGAAATTTATTGGTTATGTTAAAGGCATCTTCCTACCGTTCGTTCAGTAGGCACAACTATTGGTTAAAGCTAAGATACTATCATACAAGTATCTAATTTTGCTAAAACCCTTAAATGTGGCTCTGATACCAACCTGTCACAACCCCGGGCTACCCCTGCCCGGGCGTCGCGAGACAACGCTGGTATCTGAATGAGGTCCCATAAATTTGGACAGCGGAAGTCTTTGTTTTTACTTGATGCCTTTTTTGTAATGAAATGTCATGTAAATAACCTCAAGGGTTAATTCTGTACTTTTTGTCAAAACTTGGGATCCACGTCCCTTTTCATTTCATGATAATAGACATTCAAAAGTCTATTATATAATGTACATCTGCTGAATTAATTTACATAATACAAGCCATTTAAAATGTCTAGGATCTACGTCCGTTCCAACATTTGGTCTTGTATTAGTCTGCCACAGGGATTTAAATATGCCTAAAGATCTTGTCTTTACTGCACCACCCTGAATTTAATGATTTCTTTCACTACCTGTGAAAAACGTTTTGAAAATGAACATCAGCATAAAGCCGGTGAATCACATTTAACTGACACGAAAATGATTTCTAACATAAACCAAATTAAAGCCTTTAAGCACGTTTCTGTATGGTAAATCTACACATTCAGCAGTCTTTTTCACCTGAAATATATACCACCTACATACACTGGGTTAACTGCCATGGGGTCAACTGGCTGAGCTCTATGTCTCAGACTGATAGCCTATTCCCAGGGTCGTGATGCTAAGAACCTTGTTCTTAGTCTTATATGATACTCAGGAACTCGTCCCTCGTATAATCTGCTAAGGAACCATATCCTCAGTCTTATGATACCCCCTTTCATGATCTGTACCCAGCCACGGACCGGACTTTCACCCGTCACATGTATACCATTTGATCAAATCTACGTATGCTTATGGCCTGAATGCTATCACGTAGATTACCCTTATGATTAAAGCATTTAATTTGTTTCATGCCGTTTTCGTAAATAAAATGGTTTTATCGTTTGAAAAGCGTTGAATGTGTTCACCTTGATTTTGATGGCTGGTAGGGTTGTAGGCTTGAATTTGAGCAGAACCTCGACACGTTTCTTCCTAGGGAAGACACGATTAACGAGAATATATATGAGATAATATATATATATAATTGCGGTTATATATATATGAATAGTTTTAACGATACCTACTTTGCGGGATTTGGACAGAACTACGGCTTGAGTTGGGTGTCGTAGGATTCTTGAACAGCGCTTCGGGACGTCGTAGAGTTTTGAGAGATCGGGTTTGTGTATAAGGAATGTTTGGAAACTGTACAGAATTTCAATCCCGTTGAAGGCCTTTTATAGGCTGATTTTCCAGTCCCTCGCGTACCGCGAGGCCGGCCAAGGAAATCCCTCGCGTACCGCGAGAGGATGAGGTGTCACGAACAGTGCTGAGTCAGCATGACACGTGTCGGCTGGTGGCAAGGGTGAATGACACGTGTTTTCTGGCCCTGACGCGTGTACTATTCCCTCGCGTACCGCGAGGCTTGGTTGGGAATCTTCTCGCGTACCGCGAGAAGGTGATTTTCTGGCGCATAAGCAGTCTCCTCGCGTACCGCGAGGTTTTGTCAAAATCTCCCTCGCGTACCGCGAGGAAGTGAAATTTTGAATTTTCTTTTCTTTTTATTTTGGGTGTTACAACTTACCTGGATTACCACCACCGAGGCAAGTCGAATTCCGAATCGACTTGATACCAGGAGCCGCACCAGTTGCGAGATCACCGTATCAACTAGCACCTTCCGAGATGCAGGAATTATCTAATCAACTACAAGAGCTGCTTGATAAAGGTTTCATAAGACCGAGTTTCTCACCCTGGGGAGCTCCAGTCCTATTCGTAAAGAAAAAGGATGGAACCTTTAGGATGTGTATTGATTACCGAGAATTAAACAAGCTTACAATCAAAAACCGATATCCACTTCCTCGAATAGACGATTTGTTCGATCAACTTCAAGGTTCCAGCTTCTATTCTAAAATTGATCTACGATCAGGGTATCATCAACTGAAAATTCAGGAAGAAGATATACCAAAAACGGCTTTTAGGACTCGTTACGGTCACTACGAGTTCCTAGTTATGCCATTTGGTTTAACGAACGCACCAGCTGTTTTCATGGATCTCATGAACCGTGTATGCAAGCCATATTTGGATAAATTCGTGATAGTATTTATTGACGACATATTAATATATTCACGAACCAAGGAGGAACATGAACATCATTTGAAATTAATCTTAGAACTACTCAGGAATGAGAAGCTTTATGCTAAATTCTCGAAGTGTGAGTTTTGGATCCGAGAAATGCATTTTCTTGGACATGTCATCAACAAGGAAGGAATTCACGTCGATCCATCCAAGATTGAAGCTATCAAAAACTGGGAAGCACCAAGAACTCCGACTGAAGTGCGTCAATTTCTGGGTTTGGCAGGCTATTACAGGCGATTCATCGAGAATTTTTCAAAGATAGCCTTGCCTTTGACCACATTAACTCAGAAGGACAAAAAGTTTGATTGGACTGATAAACAAGAATCAGCTTTTCAATTACTGAAGCAGAAGCTGTGTAGTGCACCGATCTTATCCCTTCCGGAGGGAATCGACAACTTTGTCGTATACTGCGATGCATCACACCAAGGACTTGGTTGTGTGTTAATGCAAATAGACAAAGTCATCGCTTATGCCTCACGACAACTAAAAGTGCACGAAAAGAATTATACGACCCATGACTTGGAGTTGGGCGCAGTTGTGTTTGCACTCAAGATTTGGAGACATTATCTTTACGGTACAAAATGCACTATCTTTACTGATCACAAGAGTCTTCAACATATCTTCGATCAAAAGGAACTCAACATGAGACAACGTCGTTGGGTAGAACTACTGAATGATTACGACTGTAATATCAAGTATCACCCTGGTAAAGCCAATGTCGTAGCAGACGCCTTAAGTCGCAAGGAACGAGTTAAAACTCTTCGTGTTCGTGCCCTAGGATTAACAATTCACACGAATCTTACTACTCAAATTCGGATGGCACAACAAGAGGCAATCAAAGAAGAAAACATTCAGAATGAAGCTTTACGAGGAATGATAAAGCAATTGGAGTCTAAGTCAGATGACACTTTATACTTCATGAATAGAATTTGGGTGACCCGTTTTGGTAACTTACGGGAGTTAGTTATGGACGAAGCCCACAAGTCCAGGTACTCCATTCACCCAGGTTCAGATAAAATGTATAAGGATCTAAAAGAATTATATTGGTGGCCCAATATGAAAGGAGATATTGCCACATATGTCAGTAAATGCTTAACGTGTTCGAAAGTAAAAGCCGAACATCAGAAACCGTCTGGCTTGTTACAACAGCCTGAAATTCCCCAATGGAAATTGGAACAGATTTCTATGGATTTCATCACGAAATTACCGAGGACGTCCAGTGGTTATGATACCATATGGGTAATTGTCGACCGTTTAACGAAATCTGCTCATTTTCTGCCAATTAAAGAAACCGACAAAACAGAGAAACTTACAAGACTCTACATTAAAGAAATTGTGGCAAGACACGGAGTGCCAGTTTCTATTATCTCTGATAGGGATAGTCGTTTTGTGTCAAGGATTTGGAGGTCGTTACAAGAAGCCCTAGGCACGCGCCTAGACATGAGCACAGCCTACCATCCGCAAACGGACGGTCAAAGTGAAAGGACTATCCAAACATTAGAAGATATGCTCCGTGCGTGTGTAATTGATTTCGGAGGTAATTGGGATACTCATTTACCGTTGGCGGAGTTTTCCTATAATAACAGCTACCACACGAGCATTAATGCAGCTCCGTATGAAGCTTTATATAGTCGTAAGTGCCGCTCACCGCTATGTTGGGCGGAAGTTGGTGAAAAACATTTGACAGGTCCTGAGATTGTCCAGGAAACCACCGATAAGATCTACAAAATTAAGGACCGTCTGAAAGCTGCCCGAGACAGACAAAAGAGTTATGCTGATAACAGACGGAAACCATTAGAATTTCAAATTGGTGACCGAGTAATGTTAAAAGTCTCACCATGGAAAGGCGTTGCAAGGTTTGGTAACCGTGGTAAGCTCAACCCTAGATACGTTGGACCTTTTGAAATACTGGCTAGGGTTGGCCCTGTAGCTTACAAGCTCAAGTTGCCACAAGAACTAAGCAATGTACATGATACGTTTCATGTATCAAATCTCAAGAAGTGTTTATCGGACGAGACACTATTTATACCGCCTGACGAGATTCACATTGATGATAAACTTCATTTCATCGAGGAACCGATTGAGATTACAGATTGGAAAGTTCAAAAGCTGAGACGTAGTCGGATCAAACTGGTTAAAGTACGTTGGAACTCAAAGCGTGGTCCTGAGTATACATGGGAACGAGAGGATCAAATGAAGACGAAATACCCCTCCTTGTTTAAGGATGCACCAGTTCAAGATGGCACGAATTGAATTTCGGGACGAAATTCTTTTAACATGGGGAGAATGTGACACCCGACATTTCAGGTTAATATCCGTACACGATATAAATGAGTTTATATTATATTTATGTTCGTGATTTACCTATTGCATAAATTAGGACATTAAAGTCTAAGAAAAGCCGTACATTGTCTAATTTTATATTTTGGTAATTCTAGGAGTTACCAGTTTCCATCGCAAATGACCAGAAAAATATATAGGCATATATATTTCACAAACTTTACGTGAAACAGTAAATTATTTTTAGAATAAATTTATAATACCGTGGGGAAAATAAACCGAATTAAACTACCCTTTTTAAACTCTAATTGGTATTAATACCAAAAATCTAATTGTTTTCTTTTTTATAACCCAAACCCCCCAACCCACCCCTTGACTTTCGGCCAAAGTTCAGAGGAAACCATCCCCCAATCTCACGTATTTTCAAATAAACCCATACTCCCACTGAGAAAACTCAGATAAAACCCATACCATTTCAATCAAAAACCCTCACAATCTCCATTTTATCTCCCATTTTTATACGGCAAACTTCCCATTCTCTTCAAGATTGAAGTCAAGTTTTAAAGCAAAATCTATCAAAACTCAGTGTTTTAAAGTGTTCCTGAAGAAGAGTTTAACAAAAGATTCAAGACTATTCTCTGTTTTCTCTCATCATCTTCATCACTGTTTTTAAGGTAAAAACTCGATATTTTTCATATTATGTTCTTTAAAACCGTAGCTAAACTTACATCTTATTTAAACGCAAGAAAGATAACAAGAAGAGTGTGTCGAATTCAAGTTTAAAACATAAAAATATGTCGGACTGATTCTGTCAAAACAGAAGTCCAGTAATCGAAACTAGGAGTTTCGATACCTGCTGCTCAATCGAAACTGGGAGTTTCGATACCTGTTGGTCAATCGAAACTAGGAGTTTCGATACCTTTTACTCAATCGAAACTAGGTTGTTTCGACTCCTGACCACTCCATCGAAACTAAGTAGTTTCGACACACTTATGCCCAATCGAAACTAAGAAGTTTCGACACCTGTACAACAGTCCCAGTTGGGCAGTAACTCAAAACTATTTTATAACAAAACATGTGTTGGAAAACTAAAACGATATTTAAACAAACACAATCAGATTTACAAGGTCGGTGAACAATTTACAATTAAGACGTTGGTCTTAACAACAATTTACCCTTGGTATCTAGGGTACAAATAGTCAAGGTTGACTACATCAAATATCATTACAAGTATACACAAACACAAGGTGAGTTTCACGGCCCCTTTTTTTACCGTTTTGTACTATTTGGGGGAAGAACATACTTATAACTATTTTTATATGATAACAAGAAAACAAGACCCGACCTTTATGTATGCATGAGTGAACACATTTGGAGCTCGTAAAGTCCCCTGATCATCATATTTATAACCATTAGCTATAGATTAGCCTGAGATTCTATGGATAGTACTATTGGGTCTGACACCCCCGGTCATGGTTAGTCACGCTAACCATGGGTCCCTCTGGCCAAATGACTGCATAGTGTTCTAATATTGCTCGTGAGGTACGAGTGAGGGGCAAAACACCTGGTCTTGGTTTGGTTATGCCTCATGTATGTACATATTATTTGTATTCCTAGCTAGTTTACAAATGGGTCAAACATTACTTGTTTTGCTTATCATATACGTAAAAATCATTTTCATGCAATTGGTTTGCTCATTGTATTCATATATAAAACCTGTGAACTCACCAACCTAGTGTTGACACTTTCAAGTATGTTTTTCAGGAAACTGAACGTGATAGCAAGAGAAATACTACATAGGGTTCATGCATACACGGTGGATACAACTTTTGAAGATTTTTCTTGTATAACCCATAATGTTCGGGTCATATTTGCAAAATCTTAATATTTTGTAACTTCAACTACTATTTTGGGCTGTAAAACCTTAAATTTAATTTATGTATCCAGTTGTATGTATGCGTTTGCAATAATTATATGCTTTGAAAAACCATGAACGTCGCGCCTCGCGTTTCCGCCTTGGCGGGGTGTGACATATTCCGAAGCTTGCCTTAAATCTTGCTTCAGTCAGTCAGTTGTGTAAGTCTGGAATTTGGGTTTTCTTTTGTGACACTGTTTGTATTGTGCAGGATCAACACACTCAGAAGGTGATTGGGATCGGTCGTAGGGTGGGAGATTTATATGTCTTAGAAGAACTCAAAGTACTTGCACCTGGTGTTGCTGCCTCCAGTGTTGATTTATCTTCTTTTCGTTTAAGTCCTTTGTCGTCTGAATTTTATATTTGGCATTCTCGTTTGGGACATGTGTCCGCATCTCGTTTAAAATTTTTGGTTTCTTCAGGTGCTTTGGGTCAGTTGCAAACTTGTGACATTTCTGATTGTAGTGGTTGCAAACTTGCTAAATTTTCTGCTTTACCTTTTGATAAAAGTATTTCTCATTCTGTTGCACCATTTGATATTGTTCATTCTAATGTGTGGGGACCATTACCAGTATCCACTAAGGGTGGTTCACGATATTATGTTTCCTTTATTGATGATTACACTCGTTTTACCTGGGTGTACCTTATGAAACGTCGATCTGAGTTCTTTGAAATTT
This sequence comes from Smallanthus sonchifolius, assembly GCA_023525975.1. Taxonomy (NCBI): domain Eukaryota; kingdom Viridiplantae; phylum Streptophyta; class Magnoliopsida; order Asterales; family Asteraceae; genus Smallanthus; species Smallanthus sonchifolius. The sequence continues at coordinate 51,531,899 of CM042046.1, read as the reverse complement.
ATAAAACCTTTAGGGCTTATGTTCAAACGCAGCATTCTGCTGTGATAAAGTGTTTCAGGTGTGACTTAGGGGGTGAATACACCTCTAATGATTTTACTCAGTTGCTTGCATCAGATGGTACCATACACCAATCGTCTTGTACTGACACTCCTCAACAGAATGGTGTTGCTGAAAGGAAACATCGCCATCTTATGGAAACCGCTCGTTCATTCCTTTTATTTGCTGAGGTACCTAGTGTCTTTTGGGGAGAATCACTCCTGACCGCCCAACATGTGATTAATAGGATCCCTACTTCTCACAATGATGGGATGTCTCCATTTGAAAGTCTTTTCGGTGAACGCCCAGATTATGGTGAGTTACGGGTTTTTGGATGTACTTGCTTTGCTCTCCGTCCTCATGTTGAACGAGACAAATTGACAAATAAGTCAGCATTATGTGTTTTCTTAGGCTATGCCAGTGGTCCTAAAGGATATGGCACGGGACAAAAAGGATAGCGTTGTTTTGATCCTGTAAGTCAGAAGTTATATGTATCAAGACATGTTACATTTCTTGAACATGTTCCCTTCTATTCGATTCCAGCTAAGTCACATGATGTAACAAAGTCGGATCTTCAGAACATTGATCCTTTTGCTAGCGACATTGATATCCCAACCTCTGATGTTCCTGATTCGTCTGTTGATCCTAATATGCCTGCTCCAGATACTTATATTGCACATGATGTGCCAGTTCATGAACCTTCCACGTCATCTGGCACTAATGTTGATTCTCCTCCACCTCCGAGAAAGTCTACTCGTGCATGTAAGTCTACTCAACTACCAGATTTTGCATAGTCTGCATATTCTGCTTCGTTTAGTTCTTTTATCGCGGGCATTCATCATCTGTCTGAACCAGAATCATATAAAGAGGCTATCTCTGACCCTCTATGGCAGAATGCTATGGCTGAAGAGCACACTGCTTTTCATCAGACTCACACATGGGATTTGGTTCCTCTACCACCAGGTAAACATAAGGTTGGTTGTCGTTGGGTGTATAAGATTAAGACAAAGTCGGATGGCTCTGTTGAACGGTACAAGGCCAGACTTGTGGCAAAAGGATATTCGCAAGCGTATGGTATGGATTATGAGGAGACCTTTGCCCCTGTGGCAAAAATGAAAACAGTTCGTACTTTAATTGATGTTGCATCCGTTCGACAATGGAAGATCTGTTAAATGGATGTCAAAAATGCTTTTCGGAATGGTGATCTTCATGAGGCGGTTTACATGACTTCACCCACCGGAATAACTCATCAGCCCGGTGAAAGTTTGTCGGCTTCGAAAAGCTTTATATGGACTCAAGCAGGCCCCTCGTGCCTAGTTTGAAAAATTCTCTACAGTCATCACTTCCCTTGGTTTTATTCCTAGCAATCATGATTCGACATTATTTGTTCGATGTACGAATGCTGGACGCATTCTCTTGTCTTTATATGTGGATGACATGATTATTACAGGCGATGATTATGATGGCATTGAATCCTTGAAACGTGAATTGGCCCATCGTTTTGCTATGAAAGATTTGGGGTTATTACGGTATTTTTTGGTATTGAGGTAGCTCAATCTAAAAGGGATATCTTCTCTCTCAGACGAAGTACATTTCTGATCTGTTTCATCGTGCAAGACTTTCTGATAACAGAATTGCAGACACTCCCCTTGAAACCAATGCACGTTACTCTCCCACTGATGGTGTTCCTCTATCTGATCCGAGCCTATATCGTACCATTGTAGGCAGTTTGGTTTATCTTACAGTTACTCGCCCTGATATCGCTCATGCCGTTCATGTGGTTAACCAGTTGTTACCGCACCTACTTCTGTACACTGGGGAGCTGTTCTTCATATTTTGAGACATCTCCGTGGCACTCAGTTTCAAAGTCTTCTGTTCCCCTCTGCATCTTCTCTGGAATTACGTGCCAATAGTGATGCTGATTGGGATAGTGATCCTAATGATCGTCAATCAACTACTGGTTTCTTTATTTTCCTTGGTGATTCCTTAATCTCATGGAAAAGCAAGAAACAAGATGTTGTTTCTAAGTCCTCCACTAAGGCTTAATACCGTGCTATGGCTGTGACTACATGTGAAATTGTTTGGTTACGATGGCTTCTGGAAGACATGGGGGTTGTTGTTTCCTCGCCTACCCCATTACATTGTGAAAATCAAAGGGCTATGCAGATCGATAAGAACTCTGTCTTTCATGAACGGACAAAACATATTGAGATAGATTGTCATTTTACTCGTCATCATCTTCAGCTCGGGACAATCTCACTTCCTTTTGTTCCATCAGCCTTGCAGATTGCAGATGTGTTCACCAAGGCTCAATCGGCATCTCGGTTTCGTTTCTTGTGTGACAAACTCTCAATGTTTATTGCTATTGCATTGTGAGTTTGAGGTGGGATGTTAGCATAATAAGTCTGATATGAGCTGATGTGTGTAAACTATATATATATTTTAATAAAGATTTTTACACAATTAGTTTTAAAAAGGGTTTTCACCAAAGACTAATCACACACACACACCGGGCAGTGTACCCGTCGGATAGCAATATAGTAAAGGTAAGAACCGGATATCAATCCGTGGACACGGTGGAATGCAATAATTGACCGGAACTAAGATTCAATCAAGTTGGTAAAAAGATATTTTGAAGAGTTTGTTTTACTTAACTAGCATGCAAATATATAAACTAAGCTAAAATCACAAGTCAAACAATCAAGGAGAAAATATCACTATCCATCTAGAATACATTTAATACACTCATAGAAGCATGACAAATACACGAAACATAAATTGACTAAATTATCGTCAAAGATATCTAATCAAATGACCATTCGGAAAGCTAGCATGAATTATACAAACCAACCACCTAAAGTCATACAATGAAGCTCACGTGTTTAACAATTATGTCAATGTTTATAAAGATTGAACTAGCTTCCGATTAAGGTACACTAATCCAACAACTAGTTGGAAAGATAATATGAACAACACACTACCCACCTCAAGTTGATTAAATTAGACAACAATATGCATTTCTTCAACATACAATGTTCATACAAAGGTTATATAAATTAGGAGGATGTGTCAACAATTCCTAGATAAACATAAAACTAGGCATGAAACATCATAGCAAACACTTTGTCTTTCCAAACATAAGCATAGGGATACACATACAAATATAATGATTCATAAACAAGACTTCATTCACCATTCCTAGTCAAATGCCATAAGATAGTATAAATACATACACCAACCCATAAATATAAGCATAAACCACAAGTTTTTCAACATAATATGGCATACACAAATACAAGTCCTGTAAACAACTCAAAATACTCGAATATATAATTTCATCAAAGAATAATCATACGGTTGTCATAATATTAACATAATAATTGCCAATAATCCATGAATGTTGTCAAATGTATCTAAATTTCATCTAAACCAAAGTGAACAAGAGTTTTAGCTCATCATGAGCATCAAAATTACAAATAAGCAGGGAAAACTAGTGAGAAACATGATATGAAAACAAGAATCAAACCACTCATCCAAGCCTAGATGTTGTTGTTGATGTATGATGATCCTCTTGATGTTGTATCCTCTCCAAGAAGCTCAAAATGTGGCTGGAACAAAGAGTTTACGAGCTGGAACAGTGGGTTTTTCTCTCTGGTTGCTGAATCTCTGGGTGAGAGTTTAAGTTTTGTTTAAATAGAAAAGGGGAGGCACGACCGTGCCAAGAGAGAAGGCACGACCGTGCCTGGTACAAAGGCGCGGTCGTGTCTAGGTCTTGACACGACCGTGTGACAGAGGGTTGACCGATCCAGAGCTTCCATTGGGTACCACTGATCGAGGACGTACGGCTGTTCAGACTCACGAGGTGACACGCGACCGTGGGGGGCCAAGGCACGGTTGTGCCTTGGATTTTGGCTTGGCGCGGTCGTGCCAGATGTGGGCGCGACCGTGCCTATGGTTTGCAAGCTTGGCACGACCGTGCCAGATAGGGGCACGACCGTGCCTCCATCACAGAAATCTTAAAACTTCACTTTTTATCCTGGAATCTTCTTGTTTGTTCACCAAGCTTCACAAAAACCTACAAAACAGGAAATGAAGCAAATAAGTGTCTAAACGTTGAATATAACCAAGAATTGATCGTTAAATGAGCGAAGTTTTATGCCAAAAAGATATGTAAATACTAACACATCAAACAACCCCACACTTGAACATTTCTTGTCCTCAAGCAAGAAATGAAAAGGAAACAAAACTTCCAATGACACTATGGATCAAATCGAAAAACCGTAAGCATTAATAAACTTATAAAGGTTTGAAAAGATTTTCAAGAAATGCAAAATTAACTAAATGAAACTCAAGGAGCCCAATGAAGTGGCAACCGAATGAGCAAATGAATATGCCTAGGAAATCATTAGCATGTAACTTTATGCTTCTCACAATGTTCAGATACACTCGGGAATATATATGATCATACAAGTAATGGAGTATGTATAGAACAATCAAATGCCAAGACAATGAATCATGCATAAATCATAAGCTTGCTAAAAGATCAAATCTCTACCAACTAACATTAAACAAAACACAAATCAAGAGGGCTTTTAACGGGTTGTAACTTGGCAATGGCTAAGGGTAAGGAAGTGGAATTTAAAAGTGGCTAAATGGCTAAAAACCCAGCGGCTGTGCTAACTCAAAAATTAAACCAACTTCTAATAAGAAAAATAAACTAGCTAATACTTCCGTATAGATAAGAGCTAATAACCGAATTATTTCCATCTTTGCTCACAAAATTGCTATAATCGACTATAATTCACCTAATTTTGGTGATTTTTTTTTCTTTTGAAGGAAACTAAGTCAATATGCATCTTTCCTTGGCTAAAAACTTCTCAAGAATTTGAAGATTACAACCAAATAAAAGCTATAAAATTAACATTAGCCAACCGGATTTCTAACACGGGTGAAAAATAGAATAAATAAATAATAAGGATAATGAAGGTTTAATGGCGGTTTAATGTGGGTAATAAAATAAAAACATGGTATAAGCTCAACGTGGCTAACTAGTGGATGTGTTCGGATGAGGGGAAAAAAAATTAAAAATAAAAGGCTAACAAAGAGGTTTATCCTAATGCCTCAATCATTTTTATGCAATATTTATGTTCATGATTTCGAAATGTATACTAAAAGCAAGTTCTAGCAGGCATGAAACATCCGGCACACTCAAATCCGCAAAAACGAGAGCAAACAATGTCTAAAGCTATCAAGGCTCAAAAATAAACTCACGGAAACGGAAAGGAATGGTTGTAAGCAAAAGGTTACATGCAATTCATTCGTTTAGCCCACTAAAACTCATGGTTATCACATAAAATTGGGTTTGACTCGATGGAATTTCTATATCAATTGCTTTCGAAAAATCAAACCTCTATTATTTACTAAAAATTGTGAATGCTAAACGGTTAACTTTTATTATATTTTTGTGTTTTCTTTTAATTTTATAAAATTAATTTAGTGCCAATAAAAATTATGAAGGAAGATTTTGCAAAAAATGAAGTGATAAAATGCTAAAAAGACAAACATCGCGTGAAAAACATTCTCACCCTACACTTAGAATCGTACATTGCCCTCAATGTACAACAAAAAAAATAATGTAAAGCGAATAATAAACACCCAATCTCACACTTAGAAACATACATTGCCCTCAATGTATACAAAAACATGCAAAGCAAAATGGAATGCAATGCAATAAAGCGTGAAGGGAGAACTGAAACTTCCCTTATGTCGATCATGGCACACGCAAAAAACCTACCCACAAAAATGACGTTCCACGTAGTTCCACGATTCCAAGATCTAATCAAGACTAACAACATCAAACACAGATCAGTAACTTCAAGTCAAAATATAAATGGAAATGTAAAGACAAAAATATATTATAGTACAAGGAAACAAAAGTACAACAAAAGAACAACATAAACGTCGAAGCGTGATACAAGAGTTTGTACAACATACAACCAAGTACAACTCACAAAAATGATACCAAAAGGCAATGGGAGCTACTACTCCCATTGCATGCCCTCGAGGTCGATGCCGGCGGCCCCGCCTCCGTCGCCTCCTGCTGCTGGTGGTGGTGGTGGTGACTGATGGTGCGGTGGAGATGTTGGTGGTGACTGATGGTGCGGTGGAGATGGTGGTGGCTGATCGGGCTGCTGCTCCGGCTGCATAAAGAATGGAAGGGGAACCACGTATGGTGCCCCGCCAGCAGCAGCAGCGGCGCACTGGACCTAATACTGCCAGGCCCAGTAGTGCATGAACAGATCATGGGTGACGGTAACAGGAGGTGGTGGTGGCGGAGGAGGCGGCTGCTCGGGCTCATGGTGCTTGTTCCCCTGCTCCTGCTGAGCGGCGTGTACCTGATGGGCGGCGGCAACGGCCTCAGCCTCGGCCTGTACAAGATCTGGATCGGGACCCGGACGGTCTCGATCCCATGTTAGTCCCAATCTGTCAACTAATCTAATCCTTCCTGCGCCACGACGAGCTACGTGCATGTTTCTCAGTGTCTGCACGGTCATCACGACGGTCTCTACTACAGGGGTCAGGTTCCCTATCAAGTCATCGGTCAGTAACTGAAAGTGCCTCTCCAGCTTGGTCACGAAGTGACCTCCACAAATAGCACTGGTAACATCGCGCCCCGAGCTGTTTACCAAGTACCCCGCGATAGAATGCACAAGATTGCAGGTGCGCGGGCGTACAAGGCAAAATAGATAAAATAGCTCCCTCAGGTTCACTACCGTCTCCCCCTGACCTCTCCTAGAAATCGAATAAACTATGCAGCGATGAAGAACACGGTGTAGAGGATCCCGAAGGCTCGAAGCCTTGGTCAAACTCGGATCGTACATTCCAAATCCAAACTCGTGCCAGAACTGGTCTTTATCCTCCTCTGTCAAGAACTCGGTGATACCCTCAGTGAATATCTCTGTCAGAAGCTCCTGCCTCGTAAATAGACCCAGTAGTCTCCCAAACCTGGCAACTGACATCACTCGCCACTCCTTTGCCGAGCATAAACCTAATCGTCTCGGGCTGCTCTAGGTCCGCGCAAGGATAATCGAACTCGTAAGTGGAGAAAAACTCCATCACAAGCTATACGTACTGTATAGCGTGGAGCCTGAACAAACGGCGCCAGGGGCGGTGACAAGATCGTTCCATCGGTCCTGCTGACCGATGGCGTCGATAGCAGCTGGCTCAAGGCGACGTGCTGCCAAAATCCGGCCTCGACGGGGCCACAGAACATCAAGACGAGCCTCGTACTCATGCTCGTTGAGATCAAACTCCAAATACGGGTGATCCCGGTTGCCTGCCATCTACAAGAGAACAAAAATGAAATCAGAACAGTTATGAAGACGCTAGACTGAATTATGAAGTTTCTGACCTAAGTTATGAAGGGGCACGGTCATGCCTGGGAAGGGGCACGACCGCGCCTAGGCCATAATCTAAGCCCACGGTCGCGCTGTGGCCGACCACGGGCACAAGTACTCGACAACACAGTCGCGCCAGGTGCGGGGCACGGCCGCGCTAAGGCAAAAATCAAAAGGCACGACCGCGCTCAACAGAGGCACGACCGCGCTTGACCAAACCAAGCTCTCCTGGGATTCAAAAGCCGAGCACGACCACGCCTGGTCATGAGCGCGACCATGCTCAACCCATTTTAGGGTTTTCAGATTTCAAAATTCGCCATTTAAACACGTCTTATGAAGGGGCTTTCTTGGCCTAGTATCCCAGGGAACACGTATGACCTAAACTAACTACATACAATAAATAAACGGACAAAGATTAACAAAACCTAAAACTAGCTAAAACGTAGATTTCTAGAGTAAAATCCTAGGGTTCAACACGAATGCAAAAGAAAAGGGGGTCGAAAACGTACCTTATATCGTGGAGAAGGAAGCAATGCGGCGGAAGTTAGGGAGAATCGCAAGTAGGGGGTTCGGTGGGGTAGAAAATGAAGAGTCTGTGTTTGAAACTAATTTGAACCACCTCACACACTTAGGCACGACCGCGCCTAGGGTTAGAGACACGACCGCGCCTATAGTGAGGCACGACCGTGTCTCTTGCCCAGTAGACAGAAAAACCTGAGTTTTATGAAGCTTGTACCCAACCTGACTGCGATTCTTCCAAACTAAAATTTCTAAAAATTCAGAAAACATACCTGAGACATCCCAATCACTAACCAAAGTTCGCTTGATCCAAAACACGTTTCGGTCACCTAAACTCAAAAATAAATGGTAAAATCCTAAAAAAATAAAAATAAAAATAAGAAAATAAACATAGAAACAAAATCTAAGAATTGTTACCAAAGATGATACCGAAACAGGCTAAGTTTATTAACGAGTCGTTAGCTAGACTCAAGTCCCCGAATTCTTTTATCCTTGGGGTGGAGGTCAACCACCTCGAATGCTCGGTCAACTGGTCTGTCAATGTATGGCTTAAGACGATGACCGTTGACTTTGAAGATCCTCCCATCTTCGTGCTCAATCTCGACGGTCCCATAAGGAAATACCTCCTTAACCGTGTAGGGACCCGTCCATCGGGACTTCAACTTCCCGGGAAACAATCGCAACCTAGAGTTATAAAGCAACACACGACCGCCCACTCGGAATTCCTTCTTGTCCTTCAAGCGTCGGCTATGTAAACTCTTAGTGCGCTCTTTGTAGATCGTGGAGTTTGAATAGGCTTGATTCCTCAACTCATCAAGCTCATGAATCTGAGTGAACCGGTTCTCACCCGCGCTCACCAAGTCAAGATTCACCGCCTTCAACGCCCAATAAGCCTTATGCTCTAACTCCAACGGAAGATGGCACGCCTTTCCATAGATCAACCTAAATGGTGTGGTACTAATAGGTGTCTTATACGCAGTCCGGAAGGCCCAAAGTGCATCATCTAACTTATCCGACCAATCCTTTCGGTTCTGACCAACCGTCTTCTCAAGAATCCGCTTTATGCCCCGGTTCGTGACCTCTACCTGTCCACTGGTCTGTGGATGGTAGGCTGTGGAGAATCTATGGTTCACACCATATCATGATAGAGCCTTCTCCAACTTGGAGTTGTAGAAGTGGGTCCCACGGTCACTAATAAGAGCTTTGGGGGCACCAAAGCGAGAGAACAGCTTCTTCAGAAATTGAACAACCACCCTAGCATCATTAGTAGGCAAGGCTTGAGCCTCGGCCCACTTAGAAACGTAGTCAACAGCGACTATGATATATCGGTTGCCACGAGAAGCTGGGAAAGGTCCCATAAAGTCAATACCCCAGACATAAAAAATCTCACAAATCTGGATGCTGTTCTGGGGCATCTCATTCCTAGACGAAATGTTGCTCGCCCTCTGGCAAGCGTCACAAGCTCGGATCATCTCATGAGCATCCCGGAAGATGGTAGGCTAGAAGAAACCGGCGTCAAAGACCTTCTTTGCGGTCAAGGTAGCTCCATGATGTCCACCTGTCGGGCCCTCGTGGCAGTGTCTAAGCACCTGACGTGCCTCATCTCCAAACACACACCTGCGTATGATCTGATCAGCCCCGACTCGAAACAAATAGGGATCCCCCCACAGATAGTGCTTCACATCCGCAAAGAACTTTCGCTTCTGCTGATGCGTTAAACCCTTAATCACGATCCCCCTAGCAAGAAAATTTGCAAAATCAGCAAACCATGGACACTCCTCATCATGTGTCTGTATGTGCATGAGAAACTCGTGGGGAAAATTATCATTTATGGATGACCCCACAAGTTCAGATGAAGCTGAGCACTCAAGACGGGACAAGTGGTCCGCTGCGACATTCTCTGCGCCCTTCTTATCGTGGATCTCAATGTCGAACTCCTGAAGCAGAAAAACCCACCGGATTAGCCAGGGTTTGGCATCCTATTTGCTGAACAGGTGCCGAAGAGCTGCATGGTCAGTGAATACAATGGTCTTTGATAGGACGAGATGAGACCAGAATTTATCGAAAGCGAAGACAACGGCTAGGAGCTCTTTCTCCGTGGTGGTGTAGTGCTCCTGTGTGTCATTGAGCGTCTTACTCGCATAATAAATCGGGTGAAACTATTTCTCTCTCCTCTGTCCTAAGACCGCCCCAACAGCGAAGTCACTCGCGTCACACATGATCTCAAATGGCAGATTCCAATCAGGAGCCACCATGATAGGGGCACTCACCAACTTCTCCTTCAACAAATTGAATGCACTAAGGCACTTGTCGGAGAACACGAACCGGGCTTCCTTCTCAAGAAGTTGGGTCATCGGTCGGGCAATCTTAGAAAAATCTTTAATAAAGCGTCTGTAAAAGCCCGCGTGACCAAGGAAGCTCCGAATAGATTTCACAGAAGTCGGCGGGGGGTAGCTTAGATATGGTATCAATCTTAGCTCTATCAACCTCAATCCCTGGGCGTGAAATCTTGTGCCCAAGCATAATGCCCTCCTTCACCATGAAGTGGCATTTCTCCCAGTTTAACACTAGATTGGCCTCCTCGCTCCTGGCCAACATCCTCTCCAGATTCCCGAGGTAATGATCAAAGGAACTCCCAAACACAGAAAAGTCATCCATGAAAACCTCCATGGATTCCTCAATCATATCATGGAAAATGGCCATTATGTAACGCTGGAAAGTGGTCGGGGCATTACACAATCCAAAGGGCATCCGCCGATAAGCAAATGTGCCATATGGACATGTGAATGTCGTCTTCTCCTGGTCCTCAAGAGCAATCGGGATCTGGAAGTAGCCAGAGAAGCCATCCAGGAAACAATAGAACATCTTCCCCGTTAATCTCTCCAACATCTGATCAATGAACGGGAGGGGAAAATGGTCTTTCCGAGTATCATCATTAAGTTTGCGGTAATCGATGCAAACTCTCCAACCTGTGACTGTACGAGTAGGAATCAGCTCATTCCTCTCGTTGGTGATGACAGTCATGCCTCCCTTTTTAGGGACAACCTGAACCGGGCTAACCCAAGGTGAATCAGAGATGGGATAAATCAAACCAGCGTCAAGTAACTTAATCACCTCCTTCTTCACTACCTCCTGCATGTTCGGGTTCAACCTCCTCTTGTGCTGCACAGTGGGCTTGTAGTCATCCTCCATAAGGATCTTATGGGTACAGAAAGAGGGATTAATTCCCTTAATGTCCATAATCCTCCATGCAATAGCCTGCTTGTGCTGCTTCAGCACCTCCAGTAGCCTCTCCTTCTCATCACTCGTCAAATCAGAGGCAATAATGACAGGTAATCGAGACTCACCATCTAAAAAGGCAAACTCGAAATGGCTCGGGAGCTCCTTAAGCTCAACAGGTGGTGGGTCCTCAATATAAGGCCGCTCGATCGGCTCAGACTCTCTATTAACCATCGCAAAAACCGCTGAACACCGGGGAAACTCATAGCTCTCCTGGCTATGCAACTGCTCATCAAACTGATCCTCACCAACTGGATCACATGTTTCCCCTCCTACAATCTGGGTCTCCAAGGACTCCTCCTCAGTTGTGTCCTAGAGATGATCACTCACACAAGAATAAATAGTCTCAACAAAGTAAAGTGAATCATCCTGATTCTGGGTGTGCTGCATGGATCTCCCAACATCAAAGGTCACCTCCTCTTCATCCACCCTCAATGTAAGCCTCCCTGAATACACATCAATCTGGGCCTTGGCGGTGGCCAAGAACGGTCGACCCAGGATAATAGGGACATTCTTGTCCTCATCCATGTCCAGAATCACAAAGTCTATAGGAAACACAAAACGATCAACCTTAACCAACATATTCTCCAATATCCCTCGCGGATACTTGACCGAACGATCGGTCGGCTGGATACTCATGCGTGTCGGTGTAGGTTCTCCCAACTCAAGCTTAGCAAAGACCGCATATGTCATGAGGTTAATGCTAGCACCAAGGTCAGCTAAGGTGTTGCTAACCGACAAGCTACCTATCAAACAGGGGGTGGTAAAACTCCCCGGATCTCGTCTCTTCTCCGGTAGCTTGTTCTGAATCACCGCCGAACACTCCTCATTCAGCGTCACCTGAGACAACTCCTCCAATTTCCTCTTATTTGTGAGGATATCCTTCAAGAATCTCGCATACTTAGGCATCTGAGCTAGAGCCTCCACAAATGGCAAGTTGATATGCAACTGCTTAAACAACCCTAAAAACTTACCATACTGCTCCTCCATTTTCTGCTTCTTCAATCTGCCTGGGTATGGAACGGCGGGAGTGTAATCTCTCACAGGCTCACGAGGGTGTGACGTGCTCGCCGGTTTACCCCTCGGCGGTGTCTCATCAGGAATCTCAATCGCAACCGCCTCCTCGGGTGACTCATGCACAGGAACCTGTGGATCCGGTCCTGTGCCTCTACCGCTCCTCAAGGTGATGGCCTTCACATGAGCCTTGGGATTGGGCTCAGTGTTGCTAGGCAGACCACCTGGCGGTCTCTCAGAAAGAAGCTTCGCGATCTGCCCGACCTGGTTCTCTATGGTCTGGATCGAAGCATTCTGATTCCTCAACTCAGTCTCATGCGTGTAAAAACGCTCCTCCATGTAACGGTTCTGCTTCTCTGAGTTGGCAAGTAGCCGTGCAACCATGTCCTCCAAACTGGATTTACCCTCAGGTGCGGGTGGTGGACCGCTGCTAGAACCTTGGCCTTGAAACTGGCCCTGCTGAGGTCGAAACTGGGAAATCTGTCCCTGAGACTGGTGGGACTGATGCTGGAATAGGGGGTGCTAAGTGAATCCGGGTGGTTGCTGGCTATTGTTGCCAGATTTCCAACTGAAATTCGGGTGATTCCTCCACCCCGGATTATATGTGTTGCTGTATGGGTTATTCTGGGGACGATTCTGGTTGGACATGAAATCAACCTGCTCATGGGCCCCCTGATCCCCAACCTGACAAGCACTCGTGGGATGCGCCCCACCACAAAACTCATACAAGGACTGGGCCTTGTTGTCGTGCATCTGATCAATCTTGGTGGAAAGTGCTTCCACCTGGGCAGCTAAAGAGGTAATTCCATCCACTTGATGGACACCCTGCCTCTGATTTCTCGCTCGGGAAGTATGCTGAGTGTAGCTCTTCAATGCCACCTTCTCTAGCAAGACATACGCCTCCTGGGGTGTCTTCGTTCCAATGTCTCCACTCGCGTATGCGTCAATCAGTTGCTTCCCTGTCATCTCTAGACCATTATAGAAGGTCTCACACTGCTGCCACTTCAACAATCCATGGTGGGGAACCTTCCTCATCAGTTCCTTGAATCTCTCCCACGCCTCATAGATCGTCTCCCCGTCGTCCTGCTGGAAAGAAAGAATCCTAGCCCTCAACTTTGATGTTTTCTCCGGAGGGAAGTACTTCTCTAAGAATTTAGCAGCTACCTGGTCCCAAGTACTAATGGACCTAGGGGGAAGTGACAGTAACCAAGCCTTGGCTCGATCCCGTAAGGAAAACGGGAACAACCGGAGCCGAATAGCATCGTCGGTAGCGTCACGAATTTTGAAAGTGGTGCAAATCTCTAAGAAACCGGCCAAATGAGTATTAGGATCCTCGTGATCCTTGCCATCGAACTGACACATGTTCTACACCATCTGAATAATGTTGGATTTGATCTCGAACTGATGTGCTCCAACTGTCGGCCTATTGATGCTCGACTCCAAACCCTCAAGTGTCGGTTTGCCATGATCCGAAAGCGTCCGACCCGCATCCTCGTTCGCCATCTCCTCTACCTCGTCAGCAACAACCTCGTCAACAACAACCTCGTCAAACTCGAGTAAAAGGGCTCGCAATTTCCGATGAAGATCACGCTCCGGCTTGGAAGACTGCTACACGATCTGCACGACAAGTTAGATTTAAATACGGGAACCTAGGACAAAGAAAACACAAGTTAGACAAAAACAAATATAAAATAAAAATAAAATAAAAATAAATAAAATAAAAATGAAAAATAAAATAGAATAAAAACTAAAATTTATATATATACAAAAGAAGCAAAAAAAAATAACAAGTAAAATGCAAAATATCTATACACAAAAAAATTGCAAAATAACAAACAAGAAAACACGATATGCTCAAAAATATATATACTAAATGACTAAAAATTAATTCAAATCGTTCTCGCAAAACCGTGTCCCCGGCAACGGCGCCAAAAACTTGATGTGTGTAAACTATATATATATTTTAATAAATATTTTTACACAATTAGTTTTAAAAAGGGTTTTCACCAAAGACTAATCACACACACACCGGGCAGTGTACCCGTCGGATAGCAATATAGTAAAGGTAAGAACCGGATATCAATCCGTGGACACGGTGGAATGCAATAATTGACCTGAACTAAGATTCAATCGAGTGATGGTAAAAAGATATTTTGAAGAGTTTGTTTGACTTAACTAGCATGCAAATATATAAACTAAGCTAAAATCACAAGTCAAATAATCAAGGAGAAAATATCACTATCCATCTAGAATACATTTAATACACTCATAGAAGCATGACAAATACACGAAACATAAATTGACTAAATTCTCGTCAAAGATATCTAATCAAATGACCATTCGGAAAGCTAGCAAGAATTATACAAACCAACCACCTAAAGTCATACAATGAAGCTCACGTGTTTAACAATTATGTCAATGTTTATAAAGATTGAACTAGCTTCCGATTAAGGTACACTAATCCAACAACTAGTTGGAAAGATAATATGAACAACACACTACCCACCTCAAGTTGATTAAATTAGACAACAATATGCATTTCTTCAACATACAATGTTCATACAAAGGTTATATAAATTAGGAGGATGTGTCAACAATTCCTAGATAAACATAAAACTAGGCATGAAACATCATAGCAAACACTTTGTCTTTCCAAACATAAGCATAGGGATACACATACAAATATAATGATTCATAAACAAGACTTCATTCACCATTCCTAGTCAAATGCCATAAGATAGTATAAATACATACACCAACCCATAAATATAAGCATAAACCACAAGTTTTTCAACATAATATGGCATACACAAATACAAGTCCTGTAAACAACTCAAAATACTCGAATATATAATTTCATCAAAGAATAATCATACGGTTGTCATAATATTAACATAATAATTGCCAATAATCCATGAATGTTGTCAAATGTATCTAAATTTCATCTAAACCAAAGTGAACAAGAGTTTTAGCTCATCATGAGCATCAAAATTACAAATAAGCAGGGAAAACTAGTGAGAAACATGATATGAAAACAAGAATCAAACCACTCATCCAAGCCTAGATGTTGTTGTTGATGTATGGTGATCCTATTGATGTTGTATCCTCTCCAAGAACTTAAAATGTGGCTGGAACAAAGGGTTTACGAGCTGGAACATTGGGTTTTTCTCTCTGGTTGCTGAATGTCTGGGTGAGAGTTTAAGTTCTGTTTAAATAGAAAAGGGGAGGCACGACCGTGCCAAGAGAGATGGCACGACCGTGCCTGGTACAAAGGTGCGGTCGTGTCTTGGTCTTGACACGACCGTGTGACAGAGGGTTGACCGATCCAGAGCTTCCATTGGGTACCACTGATCGAGGACGTACGGCTGTTCAGACTCACGAGGTGACACGCGACCGTGGGGGCCAAGGCACGGTTGTGCCTTGGATTTTGGCTTGGCGCGGTCGTGCCAGATGTGGGCGCGACCGTGCCTCCATCACAGAAACCTTAAAATTTCACTTTTTATCCTGGAATCTTCTTGTTTGTTCACCAAGCTTCACAAAAACCTACAAAACAGGAAATGAAGCAAATAAGTGTCTAAACATTGAATATAACCAAGAATTGATCGTTAAATGAGCGAAGTTTTGTGCCAAAAAGATGTGTAAATACTAACACATCATGGGCCTTAGCCAATTTAGCTTTATATTTAATGTTTGCTTTGAGTTCATTTGTAAGGTAATTTTCATTTGTGTAATATAAAGACTCCATCTTTTCTCTGTCATGTTCATTTGTTAACACAAACTACAATGCTTCTCGTGACATGGTTTAACACGAAGAAATGACACTGTCAAGGAAATAGTAGCAAAATAACATAACTTCGTGCATATTTATATGAATTTGTGATATACAAATTAATAGGTTTTGGGTTTATGACTATAAGGATAATCAAGAAAATAAGATAAGGATTAGGTTAACTAGTTGTTGAAGATGATTATTAGTTTATTATATGAGTCTAAATAATTTATAACTAAACAAGATTTTTAATAATACAAGTTGTTATACAAAAGCTTTTTAGAAACCAAATTATATATTATATATACGTATGGTGTCAAAAAAATACTGAATATATATATACTCTTTAGAATATATTCGAATGGGATTACAATGTATACAAAAGTAACTGAAACCGGTATTAGCATCTCCGGTTTCACTTACTTTTTGTATGACACTTACACTTGTGACATTTTTAAAAAAGGAAGACATCTTTAAAAGTCGAAGTGACATTTCATTGACCAAAAAGCAATTGAAACCGGTGCTGGCACCTCCGGTTTCAGACAAACACCAAAAAACAACTGAAACCGTTGCTGTCACCTCCGGTTTCAGTACAAACATATCCAAACGGTGCCATTAAAGGGTGTTAATTGATTAATACTGAAACCGGCACTTGCATGTGCAGTTTCACTTACCTCTGCCACCTTTCTGACACCCAATTATTTGTGTGTAGTATTTGTAACCATTTTTCACTTTTTCCACTCCAAAAGACTACTAACCACTTTGTAATTTCAAAATATACTAATTTTAAAAAAATCATAATTAATTGTGTAGGTATGTTTATGTAGTAGAGTAAGAGTTCGAGTCAAATAAGGATGTGTTTATCCTATTATTTTAATTGAGTTCGAGTTGAGTTAAGATTAATTTGTCCAGTATAAATTTATGGTTACATATTTTGTTTTATATAGAGTTCAATACAAGAAAAGAGTTGAATCATGTTACTTCAAATTTGTGCGTGTTTACATATATTTTCGGCTTGATCCAATTGGTTTTTCCATTAATTGCTATCAGAGCTGAAGATCAAGACCTCACGGTGGCCGATCAGAACTCAAGGGTGGAGAAGAAACCGGTCCAATCATAAGAAGAGGAAGTAGTCGAACTCGATCAGGAGAGACAGAGATGAAGGGAGGGTTGACAAGTAAGTTTATCTGTTTACTAATTGTGCTTGATTATCGTAGTCGGAAGAAGAAAAAGAATAAATATATGGAAAAGTTATAAAACTAGTGGGTTGCGTCTACGCGTTGCGACAACTAGTTTTAAATAAAGTTTCTGTCATAATGTAGATAAAAAAATGGTAACGGTATATTTGAAAATCAAGAAAACATTGCGTTGTTGTAAAAAATAGCATTAAAAAACACCAAAATGAGTTTAGAAATAAAAAAAGTACAAATATACTATATTTGACTCTTTATTTAAGTACATACTAAAATCCCACACGATGCAACGGCTTTGCGAAGCTCGTTACGCGCATTGTGGCGACAACAATAACGTGACTAACTAGATAAAAGAAACGTATGAAGTTGCCACGGCTAATTAATGGAAATCGAAAAATAGATAAATTGTGGCGCGAATAGGAGTTAACATTGAAACGAAAAGTTCGTAAAAAAGTTAGTAATAAAGTAAAAACAAAAAAAAAATAGAAAAAAAAAATTGGCTTTACAAACAAATATAAAAAAGAAAAAAAAAAGAAATTTGAGTGATAAACTTAAGAATTTAAAATTTTAAGAGGTATAGTTTAGAAATTATGTGGAGTGGTAAACTTGAAATTTTAAATACTTAAATGTTATATTTAAAAATTTATAAAGTTAAGGGGGTGAATAGAAAAATTAACTTAAACCGCCTCTAGCGGTAACTAAACCCACGTTCCCTTGATAGAAGACACCATGTGTAGGAGTTTTTTTTTTAAAAGGGTGTAGTTGAGAAACTTATTTACCAAATAGGTGTATTTGAAAATTTATTTACTAAAATAGGTTTAAAACTAATTTACCCTTTATTTTTTTTTAAACTTTAAAACCATCAGACCTTTTCGACGGCTTCCAAACGACGATCCAATTCCGAGTATCTTGCGACGATCCAATTCCACGTTTTTTCAATTGAGAGAGCATCGGCGATTGCGTTTATATTTCAACGTAAATTTTATTCGTAAACAAGTCGGGTCAAATATAATACGTTTTTAATCGACTGTATAAACCCGAGTTAGTGTACGTTTCTACGCCGCCGCAACATGTGTCGGGTAAATTTACTAGTTAAAATACAATGCTTCTCGTGACATGGTTTAACACGAAGAGATGACAGTGTTAGGAAAAAGTAATAATATAACTTCGTGCATATTTATATGAATTTGTGATATACAAATAAATAGTTTTTGGGTTTATGAACACTGGCGGATACATAATTTTTTTTATAGGAGGGGTATAATACGGGTGGGTAAAAAGGAACGGTG
The DNA here is from genome assembly GCA_023525975.1 of Smallanthus sonchifolius. NCBI lineage: Eukaryota > Viridiplantae > Streptophyta > Magnoliopsida > Asterales > Asteraceae > Smallanthus > Smallanthus sonchifolius. The sequence goes on along the minus strand of CM042046.1, from coordinate 51,513,403 downwards.
AAAAAAAAATGAAATGACAATAAAATAATATAGTTCATCAAAATAATATTGAAGTGGAGGAGTTCGAATTCTGGCCGGCGGCTGCAGGGATGTTCTTGCGACGTCGGATTTGATCGAAACAGCGTCGACCGGAAAAAGTGCAAGGGACGTCGGAGTCGTATTAGGGAGCATGGACGCGAGGGGAAGACAACTCGTATGATTAAGCCGTTCAAAAAAATGGGCAGTGAATGGGCTTACAGGCCTTAGTTTGGACTGGACAGTGAGCATTGGCCCACCCTCGTTTTGAGGTGGATCCGCCTTTGTTTATGAATATGAGGATAATCAAGAAAATAAGATAAAGATTAGGTTAACAAGTTGTTGAAGATAATTATTAGTTTATTAAATGATCGAGCCTAAATAATTAATTGCGAAGGTATGCTTATCTTGTAAAGTAAGAGTTCGAGTCAAATAAGGATGGGTCTATTTTATTGCTTAAATTGAGTTTGAGCTGAGTTAGGATTAGTTTATGTATAGTATAAATATACAGTCATGTATTTTGTTTTATATGTCGAGTTCAATACACGAAAAGAATCGAAGCATGTTACTTCAAATTTGTGCATGTTTACCTATATTTTCGGCTTTATCCAATTGGTTATTCCATCAACTGGTATCAGAGCTGAAGATCAAAACCTCTTGGGGACTGATCAGAATTTAAGGGTGGAGAAGAAATCGGTCTGATCATCAAGAAGAGAGAGTAGTCGAACTCGATTAGGTGAGACAGAGATGAAGGGAAGGTCGACAAGTAAGTTTATCCGTTTATTAATTGTGTTTGATTATCCTAGCCGGAAGAAGAAAAAAGAATAACTATATAGAAAAGTTATAAAACTAGTGGGTTACGTTTGTGCGTTGCGACAACTAGTTTTAACGTAGATAAAAACATTGTAACGGTATATTCGAAAATCAAAAAAACATTGCGTTGTTGTAAAAATTAGCGTTAAAGAACACCAAAACGAGTTAAAAAAAAGTAAAAATATATTATATTTAACTCTTTATCATATTTATATTAGTACAAAACTATTAAAAATTCCAACCCTAAACCGCGTGTCCATTCAGCCCAGCATTGTGTTGGTATAAATCTCTTTACACAAATTCACTGTTATTCAAGTCTTAATTTTGTGACTGTTACATGTTGATCGTCGACGTCATTGAGGTTGCAGTGTAGTGGTTGAGGTAAGGCTCGAAATCTAAATGAGACCTAGTTTCGATCCCTTCCACCACCATTAATTTCCGCAGCATCGCAAATGAGGTCTAGCTCTTAGGCTGATGCACCAGGCTTTTACCCACGCCGATCCAGGGTTCGAGCCTCGGCTCTCCCTCAAACCCGGAAGGGACTGTATTGGGTGGGCTTTTTCCTTGAAAGCTCTCCAACTCTGACGCCAAGTGGGCCCGGTTAAGACAACATATTATCCGAAGTTGGACGAGACTCTCCCATGTGACGGGGGGTGCGACGTCACAACATTCATGTTTGCCTTTCAAAAAAACATGTTGATCGCCGACGCATGTGTATCCAGCTGGAAGTCTGGAACGCAATAAATTAGGCTTGTACTTGCTGTTGGAGACGTACGGTACAAGTACCACATAAAAAACGAGTTTTCTGGACTCGCTAACCGGCCCGCGATACCCACGCCCAAGAATATCGCACGGGGCAATCGGCTCACGGTTCTCAACCAAGGTCAAGGTGTGGGGTTCGAACTGCTATCTCTGCCCCACGATCCTTTTTTTGCTCAGACCACTGACCTTGCATTCCCCGATTATCGACATGGGCTGGCCACTCCAAAGTAGAGCCTGTGGGGATTGAACCTGGGTCTCCTTTGAAGAGCCCATGCCTCGTTACCACTAGACCACTTTGAAAGTGGTTTACAAGTACCACATGGGTAGGTAACTCTCATTGAGTGAAGAAAATTGGTGAAGGGGAAAATGAGTTAATTGACAGAATTTTTTTAAGTTGTGATGGATATAAAAGTATATAAGGGGTTCAAAACTAATAATATAACATGTACGTTAGTGTAGTTAGTTAAAAACCTAGTCCTAGAAAAGTTTGTGCAAAGCCATATACCATGGAAATGGTTACCGGCGTCAGCAACCTTCATGTCGTCTTCATCCCTTTGTTAGCCCCAGGCCACATGATACCTCTAGTCCAACTCGCAAGGCTGTTTGCCGCTCGTGGCGTTCGATCCACCATCATCACCACCGTTCACAATGCCCTCACCATTGACTGTGACATCGACCGTCTCACTGTCCAGACCGTCAACTTTCCAGCATTAGACGTTGGCCTGCCCACAGGAATAGAAAACTTGAACGCTTGCACAGATACAGAAACAATATCCGCAGTAATCTGTGGCATGCATCTGCTACGGACACCAATGGAACAACTTACAATTTTTCTAAGATTAGGCGACATTATTGATTATTATTATTTTTTTTGAACGGCAACACCTAGATATCCTAGGATAATTGGGTTTCCCCGGGGCAACACCTAGAACATCTAGGGCAGCCCATCACAGGAGGAACCCCTCAACTGGGTAAACCCCCTGACCTGTTCGCAGACCCCTTTTTTGCTGTTGCTATAATTCGAACCCAAGACCTCCACTATGGGAAGTCTTGCGGCTACTATTGCGCCAAATGGCCACTATTGATTAGTGTAGTTCCGCTTACTTCATTATTGAGTTTCGCCTGCAACTAGTTTGTTAGGTTAGTTTTAATCTTTGAATGAGAATCGCATATTGAAAATTAACATTATCTTATAACAAATATTAGACACATATAACAATGCTATATGAAAATCTACTGGAAACGGTGTGTTAGTCCTAGTAACACTGTTGTGATGACAAAATTGAACCGTCAGACTCGTCCCCGGGTGATGGGTTGGGAAAGTTGTCTCTGACGGACTAATTTGTATAGAACGAGATGAAGCGAAGAGGCCTCCAAGAGGTTGTATCGTCGTGGGCAAAAGCGAGGATTGTGACCTTTATAAGTGTTTCGAGTGACATATAAAGTTGTCATCGTGGTTGCTTATAATTGTTAAGGAACAAAATTTACCTTTCGGTATAATAAGATAAGTACCGATGCTAGTGTATTTTACTTAAACGATAGAAATATAATTTATAGAAGAAAAATGTGTAACGTGTTTTAACATCATCTTATCAGTATGGAATGATATTTTAAAACCATCTGTTATTTTTTATGTATTATCTTTTATATATATGTCTAAAGTAATTACATATTTTTTATGTATTCTTTTATATATATGTCTAAAAGTAATTACGTAAATATAATATTTTCTTAAGTAACCATTTATGATTTTTTTATTGAGGGCATCTTTAATAAAAACACCATATCATGAGATATTTATTGCCGTTCAAAAAAATAAAAAAATAAGATATTTATCAAATTTAGGTATTATCTTATTCTATAATATAATATTATTATTAAAATTTGTTTTGATGCATAGTGGGCGTGGAAACCCCCCATCCAAGTGGATCTACGTGATACCCTATGCGGACAATATATTTTTTTTAACACGCAGTAAATAGAGAATTGTATAGATACTTCGTATGGGTGACTCATTGACAAAAGGTCACCGTCAGCTAGTCCAACACAGTCGTACGGAGCCCTTAAGCGCCCCAAGTTATCTTCAGTTTTGGGGAAAGCTCACCCGCCCGAAAGCCCACTGGTGGTAAAACTCGGACGCCCTCGGGATCGAACCGGAGATCACAAAGATCTCGGTTTTCCTTCATTGAGCCACCATGGCTTTTCACAAAGTGATGCCAGTAGAGATAGAATCTGAGTCTTTTTATAAAGAATATAGGCTTTCTTTCCTACCACTACACCACATTGAAAATTACCTATGCGGACAATATTACTTGCTATTCCAAGTTGCAAGTATTTATGTAAATTTAACATCTTTTTAATTATATATTTGTTTAATTACTATTATTTTGGACATAAGTTTTTTTAAAAGGCCACCTTGTACCAAAAAAACTAATTCACAACGAGGCACCCTTTTAGATATTTAATAATTACATATAAACTAGAAATTTTTCCACGCGCTTCGCGGTGGGGAAGCGGACTTTAAACGGTGGAGGCAGTGACATTAATGTGACTAAGTATAATAGAAACGTGGTTAAATAAAGTTTGGCCCGTGCTCTGTGGCGGGAGTTGGACCTTTAACGGTTGAGACGGTGACACTAACGTGGCTAAGCATAAAAAGAATCGTAGTTAAATACATAAAACAAACGTATGAAGTTACGGTAAGTCAGTTGTAGAGATCGAAACATAGATAAAAGACAGTTAAATAACGAAAATGTTGTTTGTCGGTGTTAGTCTCATTTTTCATGGTACAGCACGTTATCGTTAGTCGATATAACACACGCTGAGTCGGTTATGGAGTTAGTTTTGTCATTTGATCACAGTGGGAAAGAAGTGATGGTGCCTTGTCTATAAAGAACAAAACTTGTGTGTCAAAGTAGAAAAAAAAAACTTTACTATTACGAAGGAGTTCTCCTTTAAAGCTTCTTAGTAATGGCTAGTGGAAAACGAGAAACCAAAATTGACATTTTCTTCTTTGTTTAAAATTTTAAAAAACTTATATCTAAAAAAAATACCCGTAGAAATCAGTCACCGTGACAACTCAGTCTAACTCGGATTTTCGCTGTTTTTCATCAACTTTTGTTGGATTTTCATTGTTTTGGAATATGAGAATTAAATGATTACTTTGTCTATGACATTAAAAGCTGAATATCAATTTTTAAAAATTTTAATATTTAAACATGTATCTTTTTTATATTGATATTCACATATTTTGTTATGAACTGTGGATCAATCGTATCAAGATCAGAATCAACTAGAAGATCCAAGCAATAGAAAAATCACGGTAGTTGTTCGGTTTGACAGTGTATCAAGCATAAAGGTTTTGAAAAAATAAACTTAAATAAAGACGAGTTCAAGAAAAATAAAAGATGTAATGATAAGGTTGCAGCTAACAAATAAAATAAATAAATGATGAAAATACCCTTTGAAAAATCTTACACAAGTTTGTTTAAAGGGTTTTTAAAGATAAACTAGTATTATAAACCGCTAAAAAATTAACATCCTCGAAGGCGTTGAACTGTGTGAAAAATTGACGTCGAGAATATATACAACTTTAAAGATGTGTACTCAAACGCTTTGATGACTTGTGCATTATCACAAGCAACGTTGTTATAAACATGTTACGACAGTGACATTGACGTGGTGAAATACGTAAAAACAAACATATGAACACTAAAATTACTCTCACGGTGCAAGTTTACTAATTGTAGTATTATTAATGTTAATAAAACTAAATTCTCATAAATTTAAAATTGGGACTTTAAATATTTTGTAACAAATAAATGGTTTACATAAAACCGGTGAATGTTTTATAAAAATGGTGATGATTTTTGTGGTGGAGGATTCATTTTCAAACATGAATGTATCTAGACGTCTTTGTTGTTTAAATACATCAATCGTCTTATTGTAATAAACCAAACACTAAGATAAATGACAATTTTTTATGTATCCAACTTACGAAAAGTGGTTTTAAATTAAGTTTTTTAAAATTTGTTAAGTCTCTAATAAAACTTATATTATTCTAGGAATTCTTTCAATAATGATGTCTTCAGACTCATTAATTTTATAAATACTTAAACTGAGATCACAAAATTTATAAGTCTTGTAATTTTTTTATAAAAAACATAATTTTACAAATACTTAACCTAATCAAAGTATTCGAATTAGTTTCCTTTTAAAGTCAACTAGTAATTTTACCCGTCGCGTGTTGCGGCGGTGTCGAAATGTAGCCTAATTTGAATTCCGGTTATCCATGGCGTGAAGCGGATCTTAAACTGTTGAGACGGTTTAAAAAGAAACATAGTTAGTGTAACGAACCAAAATCCGGGTTTCGTTTTCAAATAAATAAATATTTCTAATTAATATTATGGTGAAAATAATATTTTAGAAATAAGTTGAAACAAGTGGGTTTCAAGTTTGTAGTGGGGTTATGTTAGTTTTAACTAACTTTAGAATGAAATGGGTGAAATGAAAAGTTGAGGGACTAAAAGTGTAACATGGCAAATCTGCCATATTGACTAGTAAAAAGTCAAAATTGGTCTCATTTTCTTCCTTGGGTCGTTCTTGGAAGAAGGAGAAAAGGAGAAAAACGATTTTGAAGCTAAATCGTGCATTTTAGGCTTGTTTTAAGAAGGTTTTGGCTCACACAACACTTTCCTAACATCAAGTAAGTGTTAATCATCCTTTTGATCTCACTTTAGATGTGTTCTTGATGGGTTTTGAAAGAAAACCGAAATTTTGTATGCATGTGATGAAATGGTGTTAGATTATTGATAATCTAGCTAAACTAAAGGTAAAGAGTAGTGATTAACATCCTAGAACCCTTTGATTATGATTTTGAAAAGTTAGGGTTCATATGGTGGAAATTGGGGGTGTTTGGATCATGATGATAAATGGCGAATTAATGAAGATTAAGTGTTTTTAAGATGTTAGACACTTGAACAAACACCAAATTAACTTAATAATAATTTTTGAAAGAAAAATTAGTGTTAAGATTAAGATAATGAAACTCAAGTGGGTGAGTTTGTGGTGAAAGAGGGTGTTTGGTTATGAGGATAACCCAAACGGGTCAATTTGGGTTAAAAAAGGGAAATTGGGTTGTGAACCCAATTATAATGTGATTTGATGAATGTTAGATTACTAAACTAGGTGTATATGTTTAGGTAATCAAATTGTGAGTCGAGATGGTGGATGCGGGATCTTCTAACCCGAAAGGTAAGTGTCTTTGCACTTACTTAGTAATGATGATAAATGGAGGTATTTGTGTTATGTGTGCATCCTATAATGCTGAAATGAATGAATGTAGTTATAGTTGTAATACTATAATGGTTATGTGCAAATGAATGAATGTAGTTATAGTTGTAATACTATAATGGTTATGTGCAAATGAATGAATGTAGTTATAGTTGTAATACTATAATGGTTATGTGCAAATGAATGAATGTAGTTATAGTTGTAATACTATAATGATTATGTGCAAATGAATGAATGTAGTTATAGTTGTAATACTATAATGGTTATGTGCAAATGAATGAATGTAGTTATAGTTGAAATACTATAATGGATATGTGCAAAATGAATGAAGGTAGTTATAGTCATAATACTACAATGAAAACGTGGTGAATCTATGGTCTAAGAATCATAGTGGAAAGGAGGCTATGGTCTAAGAATCATAGTGGAAAGGGAGGCTATGGTCTAAGAATCATAGTGGAAAGGAGGCTATGGTCTAAGAATCATAGTGGAAAGGAGGCTATGGTCTAAGAATCATAGTGGAAAGGAGGCTATGGTCAAAGAATCATAGTGGAAATGGAGTTATGGTCTAAGTACCATAATGGATAGATGAATATGGAGTTATGGTTCAAGTACCATAATGGATAGATTGGTTATGGAGTATGATCTCGTATCCTAAATGGATATGAAGTTATGGCCTACGTGCCATAATGGAAATGGAAATGTGGTAATGAAATGATGAAAGAAACTTGTATGTGAAAAGTATGTGTATGAAAACTTTAATTGACCAAATGGGTGCAAACGGGTCAAATGGGTCAAATGGGTGAGTTATGATCATGTGTTATAATGGAAATGAGATTATGGCCTATGTGCCATAATGGAAAAAGGAAATGTGTTAATATGAATGATAAATGAAAAGAATGAAACTTGTAGGTGAAATACAAGTGTTATGTAGCCAAATGTTAAAATTTGGTGGAAACGGGTCAAATGGGGGAATGGGTGGAAACAAGTAGAATTTACTTGTTTGTTATGTTTTATCTTCATTACTAATGGTGATATGTTTATGTGGTTGTAGGAAAAGCTCCGATGTAGTCCAAGTCAAGTCCAAGGCGTTGGCGGATTCTCGTATGCGTATTTTGTATTTGATGGTATTTAGAAATCCTTTTTATGGATTAAATTTGATACACAAATGGTGTTTTAGTGTATTTACATGTTGTTGATGTGTCTTGGGTCAAAACCCAAGTATTGGGAATTTTTGGATGTCTTGTAGTAGTGAAAAAGTTGGAAATTTGGCTAAGTATAAATTTTGCAGGAAACTGAAACTCTCTGGAAATCTGATTCCTCGCGGTACGCGAAGAACCGGGATAGGTTCTCTCGCGGTACGCGAGGGACAAGGGTTTCGGAGATGCTTCGAGGGGTCTCCTCGCGGTACGCGAGAGCTTGCAGGGAAATCTCTCGCGGTACGCGAGAGACCTGGGTTCCGGCTTGTTTTTGGGACTCCCTCGCGGTACGCGAGGGAGGTGGCTAGTATGTCTCGCGGTACGCGAGGAGTAAAAAAAAAAAAAAAATATTTCCTGGGATTTGTTTTAAGCTTCCGCGTGTTTTACGTTTGGTGTGTTATAAATTGGTATCAGAGCAATGGTTTGAGGGAATTGGTGCGCGAGGCACTAAACTCAAACCGGATGCTCTTGATATGGGGAAATTGATACGAGAATCCATGGAGGACTTGACTAAGACTCGGAGCTTTCGGAATTGAAAGGTTAGTAATGTTATGATTAATGATTGTCACATATGGTGTATATGTATATGGACGATTGAATGACAATGTGTTATGTGTGCCGAAACTTGTTTTGTGATTTGTTATATGAATATGATAATTGCAATTGGGCATAACGTGTTATTAAACATGTCTGGCCAATATGTTTAATAAGACGGGATGTGCAAGGGTCTTTATGATAACCATATGACAATGAACATTTGCAAGGATTAGGTGAAGGTGATTATATGTGTATGTATGTTTATGAATGATTAAAAGGGGGTAATACATATACGCATAGATAAGATTTAGTGCCTTAACAAGTGGGTAGATTAAAGACCTATAAGTAGGTAGAATATCTATAACTTAGTTAAAATTTGGTCGGGGAGACTAAAGGGCACATGTGTAAGTAGAAGAAATGGTGGATGGAAGTCATCTTAAGGACTCAGGTATGTTAGAGTCTAGACGTGTATCACCTCGTGGGTGGTGAGGATCATGGATTAGGATGGGAGAAATAGAATGCATCAATCTAGCGGAGGATGGCTAGAGCTTTCTATCATGTTGTTTCGATCTTCCTTCGAGGAAATAGGGATCCTTGAGGCTATCCTTGGGAGGAACCGTATGAAGCCTTGGGAGCGGAAAGTATATCGGTTGGCGAACCGAAGCGGAAGGAAAACCTTGTTTTCTTAAGGGGATTCGTGGTGTGCGAACCAAAGGAGTTAAAGGGTGAGAGAATTAATCTTTGATTAATCAGTAATGAATCACTATAATGGTATTGGCACTGAAGCAATCCATTGTGATTGAAAGAAGGTGCATTACTTGCGATGAGTTGACTTCGGGTCGTGATGGAGAATTGATGGATTTTGATCCGATGATTGTGAAAGGGGTGTTTGGTTACTTAGTAACCATATCACAGTCAAGTATGATAAAGGGGTGACGTGTTAATCTGTTCTCATTAGAGACAGTGAAACACGAGGCATACGAATTGGTGTGTACACATGGCTTGTGCCATTGACATCAACCAGAGATATAAAGGGATACTTAGTATTCCAGTTAAGAAAGGGGATTTGATAAGGGTCATTGCACCCATGTGCTTGTTCTAAAAGTACATAAACTTTTCGGTGGAAAAAGAAAATGGAAGAGTGCGTTTTGGCACTGACAGTCGGTGGTAGGATAAACTTGACTAAAGGTCTCGCGGTTTGTGGACTTTATGGTCAAGGGTTAAATGTTAAAAATGTACATAGGTGGAATGTGTACATTAATGGTGATTGAAGTCTTAGAACTTCATAAGTGACGTTGGAGGTCTTTTGGACTTCACAAGCGGTGTTTGAAAGCGAAGTCTTCGAACTTCAAAAGTGGATTCGGTGATTTAGATCCTTAAATCTCAAAGGATGACTTATGATTAAGTCAATGGAGATACTTAGGGTGTTTGGTACGCGGTTAGAAAATTTTCCTTTCAGTGTTGTGAAAGAGGATTCAAGTGAGGAAGTTGTCGTATCCTTACTTGATGAGGTCGCATACTTTATTAGTTAAGAATGGTTGAGTTGAAGACTCGAGCTTCAAGGGGTGTAATTGTGGGTGTTGGGATCTTCGAATCCAAAGAGATATTAACTTGAGACCTTGAGTCTCAATGGGTGGATTAGTGAGGTAGTTTTGAAATTTCCATTTAAGAGATGGGTGACGTGGGATTTGAACTTGGATTTCCTTAGCTGTCAAATGTGTTGACTACTCGTATAAGGTGGTTCAAAAATCCAAGTATCCCATGGTTAGGAGTGTTGAAATTCAAGTGGAAACTTGACGTCATAAAAGTTTTCCTTTGAAAAGTGGTGTTTCGGGTTGGAGATCATGGGAGGATAGGTTCACGTATCGTTGGGTTGTCCAACATGGGGACTTTATTGGTGGATAGATTAATGTTTGGGAACTTCTCAGATGAAACGAGTGGACTCCATAATACATTTTGCGTGACCAGACACGAAAACGTTTGGAGGATGGAACTGATGTTATTTCATATGGCGATGATGAGATAAATGATAAACTGCTTGTCTAAATGAAACAGTGACTATCTTAGATAGTGGGCGAACTAATTGATGCAAAAGTAGACAACTGCGTATCACTGTCGAATAAACCATTAAAGACGGAGATAACCTTGGGGGAGTAATGAGGGCAGGTAAAGTTACCACATTAAAGTGAAGTCATTCTTGATGACGATATCATCATCCCTTATTGACGAAATTCTAGAGGCTAAAGTGTTAGCTTTTTAGGGTGATTTGAAGATGGAACGGGTGGTTCTTATGTTGACAAGCTTGGGGAAAATAATTCGGGGTTAAAGACATGCTTTGATAGGATTTGGATTCCTAGGTTGTCAAGTGTTTTGACAACTATTTTATATGAAGCGCATAAATCCAAACATTCTATCCATCCGGGGGCCATAAAGATGTTTTATGAATTGAGGTGTCATTTTTGGTGGCCGGGTATGAGGCGTGATGTTGTTAAGTATGTTGAGAGGTGTCTCACATGCTTAAGGGTGAAGGCGGAGCACCAAAAGCCGTATGAAAAGCTTCAACCGCTTGAAATACCGCTTTGGAAATGGGAGAATATAGCTAAGGATTTGATCACTAAACTACCAAAGACCCGAAAGGGTTATGATGCGATATGGGTAGTAGTGGATCGGTTGACGAAGAGTGCATATTTCCTACCTATAAAGGAAACATACTCATCGGATAGATTGGCAGAATTATATGTGAAAGAAATTGTGTCACGCCATGGGGTGCCGGTGTCGATCATATCGGACCAGGATACGAGATTCACTTCTCGTTTTTGGAAGAAATTCCATGAGGACATGGGGACGAGGTTGAGCCTTAGCACCGCTTATCATCCACAAACGGATGGACAAAGCGAGCGTGCGATTCAAACGCTCGAGGATTATGTTGTGAGCGTGTGCTTTGGATTTTGGTGGTAGTTGGGACGACCATTTACCGTTGGCGGAATTCTCTTATAACAATAGTTACCGTTCTAGTTTTGGTATGCCGCCTTTTGAGGCATTGTATGGGAGAAAGTGTCGAACACCCGTGTGCTGGGGTGAAATTGGTCAACGGGAGCTTGGTAATGTGGAGGCGGTCAAGGAAACTAATGTTAGTATTGACCAAATTAAGGCTCGCTTGAAGGCGGCGCAAGATCGCCAGAAGTCCTATGCGGATAATAGGAAGCGGGCGATTGAGTTTCAAGTGGGGGACTTTGTGCTTTTGAAAGTCTCTCCTTGGAAAGGGGTGATACGGTTTAGGAAACAGGGGAAGCTAAGTCCACGTTTTATTGGGCAGTTTAAGGTTATTGCAAGGGTGGGTGCGGTAGCTTATCGTTTGGAGCTACCGGAGGGACTAAGTAGACTTCATAACACGTTTCACGTGTCCCATTTGCGAAAATGTTTAGCGGATGAGTCTACTTTTGTTCTCTTGGATGATATAGGGATCGATGGAATGTTGATTTATGTTGAGGAACCGGTGGCAATCTTGGATAGGAAAGTGAAACGGTTACGTAATAAAGAGATTAGCCAAGTGTTGGTTCGATGGAAGCATAGAAAGGAGGCGGAATTGACTTGGGAAACCGAGGAAGAGATGCTCAAATACTATCCGAACCTTTTTATGTGAAGACGGGTTTCGGGGACGAAACCCAAATAAGGGGAGGTGATTTGTAACGAACCAAAATCCGGGTTTCGTTTTCAAATAAATAAATATTTCTAATTAATATTATGGTGAAAATAATATTTTAGAAATAAGTTGAAACAAGTGGGTTTCAAGTTTGTAGTGGGGTTATGTTAGTTTTAACTAACTTTAGAATGAAATGGGTGAAATGAAAAGTTGAGGGACTAAAAGTGTAACATGGCAAATCTGCCATATTGACTAGTAAAAAGTCAAAATTGGTCTCATTTTCTTCCTTGGGTCGTTCTTGGAAGAAGGAGAAAAGGAGAAAAACGATTTTGAAGCTAAATCGTGCATTTTAGGCTTGTTTTAAGAAGGTTTTGGCTCACACAACACTTTCCTAACATCAAGTAAGTGTTAATCATCCTTTTGATCTCACTTTAGATGTGTTCTTGATGGGTTTTGAAAGAAAACCGAAATTTTGTATGCATGTGATGAAATGGTGTTAGATTATTGATAATCTAGCTAAACTAAAGGTAAAGAGTAGTGATTAACATCCTAGAACCCTTTGATTATGATTTTGAAAAGTTAGGGTTCATATGGTGGAAATTGGGGGTGTTTGGATCATGATGATAAATGGCGAATTAATGAAGATTAAGTGTTTTTAAGATGTTAGACACTTGAACAAACACCAAATTAACTTAATAATAATTTTTGAAAGAAAAATTAGTGTTAAGATTAAGATAATGAAACTCAAGTGGGTGAGTTTGTGGTGAAAGAGGGTGTTTGGTTATGAGGATAACCCAAACGGGTCAATTTGGGTTAAAAAAGGGAAATTGGGTTGTGAACCCAATTATAATGTGATTTGATGAATGTTAGATTACTAAACTAGGTGTATATGTTTAGGTAATCAAATTGTGAGTCGAGATGGTGGATGCGGGATCTTCTAACCCGAAAGGTAAGTGTCTTTGCACTTACTTAGTAATGATGATAAATGGAGGTATTTGTGTTATGTGTGCATCCTATAATGCTGAAATGAATGAATGTAGTTATAGTTGTAATACTATAATGGTTATGTGCAAATGAATGAATGTAGTTATAGTTGTAATACTATAATGGTTATGTGCAAATGAATGAATGTAGTTATAGTTGTAATACTATAATGGTTATGTGCAAATGAATGAATGTAGTTATAGTTGTAATACTATAATGATTATGTGCAAATGAATGAATGTAGTTATAGTTGTAATACTATAATGGTTATGTGCAAATGAATGAATGTAGTTATAGTTGAAATACTATAATGGATATGTGCAAAATGAATGAAGGTAGTTATAGTCATAATACTACAATGAAAACGTGGTGAATCTATGGTCTAAGAATCATAGTGGAAAGGAGGCTATGGTCTAAGAATCATAGTGGAAAGGGAGGCTATGGTCTAAGAATCATAGTGGAAAGGAGGCTATGGTCTAAGAATCATAGTGGAAAGGAGGCTATGGTCTAAGAATCATAGTGGAAAGGAGGCTATGGTCAAAGAATCATAGTGGAAATGGAGTTATGGTCTAAGTACCATAATGGATAGATGAATATGGAGTTATGGTTCAAGTACCATAATGGATAGATTGGTTATGGAGTATGATCTCGTATCCTAAATGGATATGAAGTTATGGCCTACGTGCCATAATGGAAATGGAAATGTGGTAATGAAATGATGAAAGAAACTTGTATGTGAAAAGTATGTGTATGAAAACTTTAATTGACCAAATGGGTGCAAACGGGTCAAATGGGTCAAATGGGTGAGTTATGATCATGTGTTATAATGGAAATGAGATTATGGCCTATGTGCCATAATGGAAAAAGGAAATGTGTTAATATGAATGATAAATGAAAAGAATGAAACTTGTAGGTGAAATACAAGTGTTATGTAGCCAAATGTTAAAATTTGGTGGAAACGGGTCAAATGGGGGAATGGGTGGAAACAAGTAGAATTTACTTGTTTGTTATGTTTTATCTTCATTACTAATGGTGATATGTTTATGTGGTTGTAGGAAAAGCTCCGATGTAGTCCAAGTCAAGTCCAAGGCGTTGGCGGATTCTCGTATGCGTATTTTGTATTTGATGGTATTTAGAAATCCTTTTTATGGATTAAATTTGATACACAAATGGTGTTTTAGTGTATTTACATGTTGTTGATGTGTCTTGGGTCAAAACCCAAGTATTGGGAATTTTTGGATGTCTTGTAGTAGTGAAAAAGTTGGAAATTTGGCTAAGTATAAATTTTGCAGGAAACTGAAACTCTCTGGAAATCTGATTCCTCGCGGTACGCGAAGAACCGGGATAGGTTCTCTCGCGGTACGCGAGGGACAAGGGTTTCGGAGATGCTTCGAGGGGTCTCCTCGCGGTACGCGAGAGCTTGCAGGGAAATCTCTCGCGGTACGCGAGAGACCTGGGTTCCGGCTTGTTTTTGGGACTCCCTCGCGGTACGCGAGGGAGGTGGCTAGTATGTCTCGCGGTACGCGAGGAGTAAAAAAAAAAAAAAAAATATTTCCTGGGATTTGTTTTAAGCTTCCGCGTGTTTTACGTTTGGTGTGTTATAGTTAGGCACATAAAAAAACATATAAGTTTTGTCGCTACTTGTTTAACTCTGAACTAAAATGTAAAAAAACAAAAGAAAAAAAATAAGAGAAAAATAATGTTTTGGCACATAAAAGAAAAGTACGAATTTGAGGCGGGTTGGTTTTGAAGATACAACCATAGATATAAAAAGGTGTCATGTCTCTCACATTACGCGTAATAATTAAAAAATAATAATCAAAAGAAAAAAAAAGAAAAAACCAAAAAATAATTAAATTCTCTTGTATATTGTATATGTGTACGTGTGTATCAAAAATTGATAGAAAAGAGACTGGACACCATAAACCATTTTAGGCGGTGGCTTATTTTTCATTGGTCACGACCATGGAAAATAAGGTTTAGTAATATTACATATTTTAATATGCCATAAAATTGATAATATAAGTCAGGGAAGTTGTAAAGACAACCATTCACTTACCAAAAACATCCTAAGAGCAAGAAAAAAACGCAAATATGCGTGCTCAACGGTCGATCGTGGATAGACCGTCGACTATCTGTCTAGTTTATTTAGTTTTGTCACTTCTAAGGGGATGTTTTCTAGGTTTTTTTGTTGTTATGTGGTACACAAGTCCTTGCGTCACGGAATTTGGATATCTATCACATGATAAAAATTGTTACGGTAGTCACTCAATTCAAAGAATCTGAACTGTAAATGAAATTTTGGACAACTTACTTTAAATGAACGTGAGATCATAGTATTGGATGACCTAGATTAAAATAATCAAAAAATATCATAGAAAAAATAAAATTTCACTTGTGTTACCGTCAATATGCCTTGCAAACATGATAGGTACGGTTTAACATGGGTCATTTTATAGCAAACATGAAACCTAACCAAAATATTTTATTTTTTAAAACAGATCGGGCTTCTTGGTTTTTACGGTTTATCCCATTTCAGCCCACCGATGACCAAAGAAACATTTATGTGTTTATTGGCATCACTGACTTCCATTTTTGGGTCAAACAAATCAGGTCCACGGGTCTTGAAAACCCTGAGCCAACTTTGAACACGGTTTATTTAATACGATAAAGTTCGAGTTTGACTCATTTGAAACTCCAAGTCCAAAGCTCGAACTCAGTTAGTATGTAATTTTTTAAACTTTGACTTAACTCGTTTATTATTTATTATACTTATTTAACTATTTTACTTCTATACATGCATAATTTTAATTTTCTATATATATCCAAAGCTAAAATTTGGTTTGTAAGTAATTTTTTAACTCGGGCTTCACTCCTTTAGTATTTACTATGTGCTAGAAACCCGTGTATTACACGAACTGAATAAAGAAAAAATTATTAAATAGTTAGTAATAAAAATTTAGAAATTAAAAAAAAAAGTGAAACAAACTTATTTATTAGGTAGAGAAAGAAAAGGCGAAAAAAGTAAATGATAATAATAAAGATTTATGAATTAAGAAAGAAAAGCAGGAAACAAATTTATTAAACTTTCATAAAACCAAAAGAGGCCCAAAGAAGCTACTTGGAGCAGTGCAAACGAGTCAAAACGAGCTACAAATGAAAGTTGAAACCAAACCACATATTCCAATCTACCCAATTTAGCTTACCTCTATCACGGATCCATAGGAAGATTAGGACATTAATCTCCTCCGCTATATGCAAAGAGCAAAAGTTATAACTTTTGAAATTTTTATTGTTTCTTGCTCTCCACAAACACCAAAGAGATATTACCATAATTATTTACATCACCATGATCTTCTTCTTACCAGCTAGTTATTTGCCTCCAAATATCTATAGTTAATTCACAATTAAAAAGCAGATGTTCCACGCTTTCATCAAATCTCTCACATAAATTAGATTCCATTGGCACATTTCTTTTACATAGCACACATTTGACGAGGAGACTATCCGGTTTAACCTGCCAGAAAAAGAATTCGACTTTCTTAGGAATAAGGTTATTACCTTCATGATAATCCCTAAAGTGATCAAACATGTTATTTCATATGGACAATCTGATGGATTGGGTAGAACTAGATCCCGACCCGCAAACACTTCAAACCCAATAATTTTTTTTATTCGAAAGGGACACATTCAATAGTAAAGATAGGCACTCATACAATTGACTTTGGGTTACAACATCATCCAATGGACTTTTCCACCAATGGGCCCCGCTGCTATTCCCCCTCCAAAGGGAAGCGCATTCCTGGTAAGATGATCTCTTTCTTTTAACTTTGGAGAAAAGTGATGAATACTTCTCATCTAGGGGTTTGTCTCCCACCCAACAATCAAGACAAAAAAAGTGTTCTTACCATCATCAATCCTACCTTTTATGAGTTCACCAAGGGCAATAGAGAATTTAGAAAAATCTAAAGCACTAAAGAAAATATTTTTCCTCGTACACGTAAGAGAGGTTTTAAGACATAAAGAGTGAGGCGATCTAATACTGCAATGAATTAAGGAGAAGACATGAAAGTAAAGGCTATTATTATCTGTTTTAGCCCTCCACCACCATTTACTACGAAGCCCCAAATTATAGTTTCTAAGCGAGCCAATACCAAGGCCACCACATGTTCTTGGAGCCAAAATCCTATTCCAAGCTATTAAGTTAATTTTGGATTTTTCATTAGAATTTCCCCAAAGAAAGCGTCTCCTAATTCTTTCAAAGGATTCAATGACATGGTTATAAGCTTTAAAAATGGAGAAGTAGAAGATCGGAAGGAAAGGCAGGTAAAGAGTAAGACAACCACAAAACGATAATGATCTTGCTTTCCACAAGGAAATACAAGTTTTAAAGATGTCCACAACCACCTTCCAATTTTTTATGTGATTCATGTTAGCACCAATTAGGGTTGTTCACGAACACTAACCGAATGAAATTTTATGTTCGTGTTCGTTCATTAAGGAAATGAATTTGTTCACGAACCAAACCGAGTGATGTCTGGTTTGGGATTTGATGTCAACCCCAATCCCTACCGAAATAAACATTTAATAAGATCATTTTATCATCAAATTTTATGTACGTGTGATAACTTGTTATCTAACTTCATCATCAATTTTAATCAAAGAAACTTACATGGTTTAGGATTGAGAACTTAGAAGTCCTAATCAAGTAATCCTGGATGGTAGAGCAGTTGGTGGAAATTGAAGCCTAGTCGAGTAATCGTGGAACATAACTACAGAAGGCTATGAGAATAGGGAACCACGCGTAAATGAGAACAAGGTTTACTACTTTACTTTGTTAATTGTTAGAGTAATAAAATAAAATTTAAATAATCTAAAAAGTTTAGATAAAATAAAATAGAAATATACAAAAATCTTAATTGAACAACATAAGCAAACGAATGCGAATGTAAGCGAACATAAACGAACGATTATGGACACATTACCGAACGTTCACGAACACAATTGAACGAACGAGACTTATTTCATGTTCGTTTTTTAGTTAATTGAACGGAATTTTTTGTTCATATTCTTTCATTAATTAAATGAACGAACCAAAGCGAACTTTCCGCCGAACGGTTCACAAAGAATTCGTCTAAAGTTCTCTTCTTTTACAGCTCTAACGCTGTGTTCCCAAGTCTCATTTAAAGAGGGAAAAGAAGAGAAAATAAAACCTTGTTCCAGAGTTTTTTTTAAGGGAGGGAAAGAAAGAAAATGAAAAGAAGGGTGTTTCCTAGTTTTTTTAAGAAGGTAAATAGAGGAAAATAAAGAGAAAACAAGGCTTATTCTCATCATTTTAAATTAAAAAGATTTAGAAAGAAAAGAAAAGAAGGAACTTCCGTCAGTAAATCGAGAACAAAGCGCAGGTATGCACCCTCTAATCCTTTCTTTCACCGACATTTGCACTCGCACATCGAAATAAACACTAGTGAGAGCGAAGGATACGATCTATCGGATCTCCTCCCTGCCAGATCTACCAACTTTAGGTACGTTTTCAATCCGGCCGATCTACTCCGACGGCCTCGTTTCTACTTCCGGTTATTCGATTACCTTTGATTCATTCATTGATCTTCACTTTTGCGCTGTAGGTGTGCTCAATCACCTGCACTTGATTCCGTCGCCGTTGAACTTCGATAATCTCTAAAATGGTAATTAACCTCACTAGATTGTTAAATTTCTCATTTGTGAAGTCGGATTTGAGATTACGTAAGACTTTGCGCATCGGATTTGATCTCCGTTTTGCGATTAACTTTAGGTTTCTGATGGTTAGATTTGGTTGTTAATTGGATCTATTTTGTTTTAGGTTGTTCTAGCAGCCTCCATTATCAGTAAATCTGGCAAAGGTGAGTTGCTGTTTCATTTGTAGTTGCCTTTGAGCTTAGATCTCTTAGGTTTTTTCTGCATCTGAAAATGAAATGTAGGCTAAGTAAGAGTATTATATGGACTTAACAATGTTCTCATTGATATGTATTATATAGCTTATATGAATGGAAATATCTAGAACTTATGATGACATCCTAGATCTATGTGAGAACATTCGAATCGAAAGAAGTAAACGGACACGAAACTAAGATCAATACCAAACACATCTGCTTTACGCATATTTTTTCCCAACTCATTTAAAAAAGTTATCACAGGACAGATTTTAGTTTTATAACATTTCCAGGCTTGTGGCTCAGATCAGGAGTGCACCTCTCCTTTTGTAATTTGTATAATTTGGTATTGACATTTTAGCTAGTATATGATGCTTGGTTTTAAAATGCGCAACGCGCTCTGATGTGTTTTGGTCCAAAAATTCCGATGTGGAAATGCGCTCTTATTAAAAAAATACTAAAAAATTAACTATACATGACAAATTTTATATTTTTGATGCATAAACGTTAAAACATACTCATAAAACATATTTATTTAAACATAAAAACACACTTATAAGTTGTAACTGATCATCGATGAATAAGAACTGAGAAGAATACACTTAGAAAGATCCAAAAAATATTGCATACTGTGGCATTGCGTGCATCATGGCACCCCATGCGAGGGACCGCAATATGCGCGCATCGCCGCATCAAGCTCGTCTCATGGAATCGCAACACATTAATTGTGGCAATGCGTTCTCTGCAGCGCATCACACATTTTGCGCACATCATGATGGCATTTTAAAACCAACTAACCAAGAGTTATGATGTTGCAGCCTACCTTAAGTGATCTGAATTCTGAGCTTTAGAGGTGACTAGGTGAGGCAAAGATGGCAATCATTAGTGTCTAGAAAATGTAAATAGATACTGCTAAACACAAAGATACCCTGTAATGATACTCCCTTTATAAATCATCATAGAAGTAGGCTTGTTTTCATAGTGCTTATGCCCCCCAAATCCTCTCTATCTTGAGCCAAACTCCGACAAAAGATTTCTTTCTAACCTTTAAGTCGTATCTAATATTTGCTTTTTTATGATAGTTGATACACTCAGTAGATGTTAACTAATAATCATATAATTCTCTACAGTACTCGTCTCAAGGCAGTTTGTTGACATGTCTCGAATTAGAATCGAGGGGCTTCTTGCAGCATTTCCGAAGTTGGTTGGAAGTGGGAAACAGCATACTTATGTTGAGACAGAGAATGTGCGTTATGTGTACCAGCCAATTGATGTCTTATATCTGTTACTTGTGACCAACAAGCAAAGCAATATTCTTGAGGATCTTGATACTTTGAGGCTTCTTTCTAAAGTTGTATCCTTTTTTATGCATACAAGTATTTGATGCAAAATCTGTTTAGGTTAGAACAATGCAATGTATCTACACATAAATGGTATTAAAAGAATGAGAGGTGAGAAGGGTGATAGAGAGATGAATTTGGAGCTGTAAGATCGACTCTTTATCAAGTAAAAGGGTGATGTCTTTATATTGAATTATTCTCCACCACTTCTTTCACCAGTTTTTAAAATTGAATTAGAGTACAAAATTGGTTCCATTTGGTATTGAAAGCATTGCAGGAGGGGGAGAAAAAGTAGTTGAAGTTGAAGGTTGATTTTTTTTAACCAAGTAAAGGGGGATATCATTTTATTGACAAATTTAGACTGCCCTCACTTCAACAATTTTCAAAAAGTTCCATTAAATTAGAAAATTTTCCCATTTGGACATTTATGTATCTCTTTCTTGTCAGGTTATTTATCTATGTCAGAGTCATACAGGGTAGTTTTTGACCTTGTATGATTCCATACTATCTTGATATTGCAGAATTTTCTGAGAAAGTTCTGTCTCAAGATGCGTTTATTTCATAGTAGTATCAGGTGTTAGGTATATAAATTTTTTTTATCATATTAGTGCAACCTATAAATAGTTTGTCTCGCTAAAAGCTGCGACAATTTTTATGATTTATATTATTTCTGTTGGTAATTATTTCATATACTTTGACTCCTTAACTATGAATAGGTCCCTGAGTATTCTCCCTCTCTAGATGAAGAAGGCATTTGCAAGAATGCTTTTGAGCTGATTTTTGCTTTTGATGAGGTTATTTCTCTTGGGCACAAAGAGAATGTAACTGTTGCTCAGGTTAAGCAATACTGTGAGATGGAAAGTCATGAAGAGAGATTACACAAATTGGTATTACAGAGCAAAATTAATGAAACCAAGGATGTTATGAAACGTAAAGCTAATGAGATCGATAAAAGCAAGGCAAGTTGATTTTGTTTCAATGAAACTTACATATTTTTTAATTGTCATATTTTCTTTGGCCTTTTGTTTCCACATGAATAAAAATTTTGTGCGATTTCTGCAGATTGAAAGGGGTAAAATGGACAAAGGTGGGTTTTCATCTTTACAATCAATGGGTTCGATGGGATCCATTGGAAGAATGGATAGTGGATTTGGAAATGATAGTGGCATATCAAGTGGTAATAATTTTGGAAGTGGTTCTGGATTTGGATTAAGCTCTGAAGTTGACTCCTTTTCAAGCAAGTCTAAAGGTTGGTGCTTATTTTTATATGTACTCCCATTATGGACTAAACTAAACAGTTAGGGTCTGTTTGGTTGACTGGAATGGAATGATAAAGGAATGGAGTGAACAAGGTGATAGAATGGATCATTGCGCTTCACTAGAAAGTTTGGTTCCCTGTAGGAATGAAATGAATTTCAGTATGAATTTTTTATATTTTTAGAAACAATGAATAATTTTAGTTCTACCTACAAACTAAGCAGGCTAAACTTTTTCGATCCACAATGTATATCATTGGTATGATTCTTTGATAGAAATAGAGCTCATCAAAACCTCAATTTTTATAATGAATAGGTGTAATTGTAATATGGATAATTTAAAACATAAATAAGTTAAAAAGATTAAAATTTTTAAAAATGATTAGTAAAGTCGAGTTACATGGTAAATTTTCATTTTGTACCATGACGGAATGGAAAAGAAAAACATCTACACATGGAATGAAAATCGTCGAATTAGAAGAAAGGTCAGACATCAAACAATTTACTTTTATTCCAATGGAATCGGACACTCCATTCTTTGTCTGATTCCAGCTAGACATCAAACAATTTACTTTTATTCCAATGGAATCGGACACTCCATTCTTTGTCTGATTCCAGCTAACCATACACTACCCTATAGACTATTGTAGCATAGTTCTTTATGTTCTTTGGCCGATCTTCAATTTTATTGTATCAAAATTCGAATTAGAACATATATGATTAAACAGTAAGTTTTGTATGTGTATTATATCAGGTCGTCCAAGTGCAGCTGTTAGCGCACCAAGTAAAGGAATGGGTATGAAGCTTGGTAAATCACAGAAGGCAAACCAGTTTCTGGAATCACTGAAGGCTGAAGGTGAATTAATTGTGGAAGATGTTAGACCAACTGCTAATTCAAGCAGAGCAGCTGCAGCACCACCTACTGATCCTATCACTTTAACAACTGAAGAAAAGCTTAATGTGACACTTAAGAGAGATGGTGGCGTCAGCAACTTTGATGTTCAGGGAACTTTGTCTCTCCAAGTACTTAACCCGGATGATGGGTTTATCCAAGTTCAGGTTTGCGTTATACCCCCTCTCTTCATCTGCATTCATGGTGTGTGTTCTCTCTCTGGCACCATCTTTCTAAGCTGGTTACAAAAAAGCATTTGCACCCCATTTAGATTCTTACATGGAGTTGCAATGCTTATCAAAATGCAATTTGAGGGACTGAACTTACAAATGACGTCTGTTACTGATAATTAAGCTAACCTAAACCTTCACTGTTTTTGATTTATACATCCTTGGTATTTGCTTTGATGTACAGATTGAGAGTGGGGATAATCCAGAAATCAAATTCAAGACACACCCTAACATCAACAAAGAGCTGTTCTCCAATGAAAATATTCTGGGATCCAAAGATCCTAACCGTCCATTTCCTGCTGGCCAATCTGGTGATGGTCTTGGTCTCTTAAAGTGGAGGTTGCAAAGTAAAGATGAGTCGGATGTCCCTCTGACAAGTAAGTATCATCATGAGTCATTTATCCATGATAAATTATCTGATATTATGATATTAATTTTTTTAATATTTTGTTAGTTAACTGTTGGCCTTCTGTTTCTGGAAATGAAACCTATGTTAGCATTGAGTATGAAGCTTCATCAATGTTTGATTTACAAAATGTTGTTATTTCTGTCCCTCTTCCTGCTCTCAGAGAGGCACCAAATGTTAGGCAGATTGATGGGGAATGGAGGTAAAGTTTTTTTTTTTGTTTTTTTTTGCTTTTATGATATGTGTTTTGTTGTTTTAATATAGGATGTCCAATATTATTTTGACCATGCCCATTTAATCTAGGCCGTCAAAAACTATTTTGATCATGATCTGATTATATATGAAAGTTGGGGGATAATTTTCAATTTGAATCAATTATATAGGGAAAGTAAGGGGAGATAATTTTCAGCTGCATATTCTTCTAGTTATATAATATAGTTTGAAATCATATTTTTACACGTTAATTTTTTTATACCTTCTAAATGACATCAAGTTTCTGAAGTGGACTTGAAATAGAGGTTTTGTCAAAAACCTTTTCTTTCAAAGTATATGACATTTTATCATGATAAGTTAAAAAACTGGTTCAAATAGAATTTATCCACTTTTTGGGTGCTCAAAAAGTTCATATTTTTCTTTTCCCAATTGTAGGTATGATTCCAGAAATTCAGTATTGGAGTGGTCTATACTTCTCATTGATGATTCCAACCGCAGGTTTAGTCAAATATTTAATATATTTTAGTTTTTTCTTTTCTTTTTTTAATATAGGTGACATTTCTATTTATTTGCTTACAAATGGGTTGATTCAAGTTATTTTTTTATCTCTGATGGGTAAAACGGGTAAAATATTAAAAAAAAAAAAAAACACGTCAACCTGTCCATTTTGCCTCTTGTGATTTGAGATGTAATGTTGTGAAATGATATGTAGCGGGTCGATGGAGTTTGTTGTTCCTCCAGCTGACACGTCAGCTTTCTTCCCCATTTCCGTTCGTTTCTCTGCAACAAGTACTTTCAGCAATATGAAGGTATTTTCTTCGATTTCTAATTTTGATTTATTTTTCTATGAATCAAGCAAGTTCCAAATAATATGGATCAACATTAATTGCAGGTTGTGAGTATCCTCCCACTGAGAAATGGAGCTGCTCCAAAGTTCTCTCAGAGAACACAATTGGTTACAGAAAGCTACCAAGTTGTTTGATTAAAGTTTGTATTTTTGCAGTTATCTTGTTATTGTGTGTGATATAGTTTTCCTACTATGGAGGGATTTAAATAGACTTTTGTCTGCTTTGTCGCGTTTTTAAACCAAATAAACATTTAGTGTTTGGACGAAAGGAAAGTGTTTTATGTTTATCTACTGTTCAAAATAAGTTGTTTTCAATAGCCAATTAAGATGACTTGAAATCGTGCATTTCAACAGTTGATTAAGTATTACATGTTTACTCTTAAAAGCCCACAAGTTGAAGTTTAAATAAACTTTGTGCAACAATCTTGACCCAAAGTAGGTGAAACATGTTGGATTGAAATGTGCAAGTATTTATAACTTTTTTGTGTTTAGGTTGAAATGGGCAGTTGCTTAACAGAGAACGGGTTAAACTTAGTACGGGTCAGAATGGGTCATAAAAAGGTGATACGGGTTAAAACAGGTCATATAATATAACTGTCAAGGAATCAAGAAAAATAAAAGTTTGTTTTAACTAAACTTGCCTGACCGACCTCTGTTTGCTAGGTGTAAAATAAACTTTTATACCTTTTATAAAAAAACCTAATAACCAACCTGAATATTAAGATCGGGTTTTTTAAGTATGAAAATGTAATGAATTTATGATTATAGATTGTTATCTTCAGTGAAGAAAATGACTCGAAATCGTTAAGTTGCTCATATAACATTTGGATATTTTTTTAGTTTTTATTGATTTTTAATATTATTAATTGAAACAAACAATATAACGTTTTATAGAAAGAACTACTCTAACGTTACTCATAATTTTGGTCAAACCAAGACCCAACAGGCCTCCAAGGACCACCGGCTCCTTCCATCTGTGTCATAGCCGTCTCTATCTCTGTCACCATCACTAACCGCTTCCGTTATCGTCAACATCATCACCAAAACTGGTTTGGGATGATTCCGATTTTAGGTTATAGTCACCCGCCCCACCACCAAGAACGCCATCAACAACAAATTTACCGAGGTGTTTGAGGTTTTATTAACAGCAATGAGGACGTGCGGCAGGTTGGCATTGATAGTTGTTATTACTTACCCACGGTCATAAATTATGCATTTTGATGGTTAAACGGTGTATCACACAACTAAAAGATTGGTGATTAATATCCTGCATAATACAAGTTGTGATTTATTTTTATCCTAGGAAATCTAAGAATTATTGTTAAAAAAATTACTACAAACACAAATTCTCCTTGTTTTGAACGTTTTATAAAAATTAATAATAAATAAAGTTCTTAATGCTAGTTAAAAGAAATGAATCAACCACTTTTGTAGTGGAACAATGAGAATAATCCATGATCAACAATATGGAACAAAGTTGAAACGTCTCATCAACCCCCAATATATATAGGAGTGTGTGTATACTTTATACATAGTTATAGTTACATACAACCGCGAAATAAAAAAAACTATTAATTTAATGTTCGTTAATATATCGGTATACATAAAATAAAGATTTTACATATATAGTCATGAAATTATACAGAAGAAAAGTTAACATATTCATTTTATTTTCTCATTAAAATGTATAAAATACTTAAAAGAGTACATGCAAATAAAAAAAGTTAAAAAGGGTTATTTCACTCCAAAACACTTAATAATTAAGATTAACCCAAAATTAAATAATATAAAGCCCCGGCCCAATTTGAACGATTGAATGTTACAAACAACCCCCTCTACTTTCCTACTATGCACCATTCTGGCGTATAAGGAAAGAAAACAAAGAAAAATCTAACTCTCACAAGATGATTTTATCCAGCCCGTCAAGAATCAGCAACACCTTGAATTCGAATGTTTAACCGCCGAAGCCAAACTGAATGCAATATCATGTGAAAAACATCGTACCTCTTTGGCGGATAATTAACCTCGAAATGACGTCGCACTTGTTTTCCGCGTCTTTGCATTCTTAGATATTGTCTTGTAGATATTCCAGTTAAGATGTTTTTAAGATTCGGAATGTCCTCAACCGCAAGTATAACCGCAAAAGATTTCCAGTTTAGGACATCGCTAAACGGGGCCACATAATGGTCCTTAATGAGTACTGGCACGCAACCGGTGTAGAGTGCTTCAACCATTCGTGGGCTCGCCACCTCATACCCGCTAGGGGAAATGCAATACTTACTTTGTCTCAACATACCCATGTAGGAAACGCCCTTTGGTAGGTACTTGTGGACTTGCACGTCGGGGTCCTTGTCTTGCCAGTGCTCCAAAAGTACAGGTCTGATAGGACCATGGACCCCGCCAGCAAAGAAAGCCAAAAAGGGCCGATTCCTTGGAGATGGGCCATCTAGTATCCCACGTGTCGTTCCGTCAGGGAGTAAGATTTCAGGGATTGACACGTCTTTTGAGGGATTAAACCCCTCTGAGGTATTTGCGTTACATAAAGCTCGGATAGAGTTCTTAAAAAGGTGTGGGACGGCTTTTGATAACTCTGGACCCTGCATCACACCATACATTACATTTCAAAACGACAAAGAAAAAATAAATAAAACAAGGAACCGAGGGTGCATACAAGACAATACTCACCCAATCGTGGCAAGCTACGTTGAAATGGTCGGCTCCTAGACTTCGGTTCCAAAACGGGTACTTGGATCCCACAAGATCGATATAATCTTTAACCGTTTGCTTCATGGGACGCCAGTGGTCAATGTTAGGATCACGCTTGAATATAAAGCGTACCATCATTGTTGTACTCATAGGTAGGAAAAATGTGTGAGCTTTTTCGGGGTTTCTTGTTCGAAACTTAGTGGTTTCCATATGATATATAAAATTACCTTCCATTGAATATATGTTTTTACAAGGACCATTATGAAATATTGGGGGTTCTCCTTCTTCATATACAAACACCTTGAATTGCTTCTCCATCTCTAAATAACTCCTTTAAAAGTCAAAACAAAGAATCAACTTTCGAGTTATATAACATCCACATAGTACAAGCCGTTTATGCATAACGATCCTTTCAAGGTTTGTACCTGTGAAACGAGGCACCGTTCCAATACATTGGACCATCCGGGATATAGTCGGGATCATGAGTTCTGTTTCCTGACTCGGCTTCTTTAATTGCAGCTCGAACCCGTCCAAGACGGGCTTCGAGTTTATCCAAACTCGTGTACTTCCTGTTGATTCTTCTATCAACAGGAAGTGTTGCATCAGTTTGATTAGCAGATACAAAAAAGTCGGGTCCACTTAATGTCACATTTAAATCATCTTCCTTAGCAACAACCTGTCAAAACTTTATATAATATTAGAAATGGGGAGTAATTTTTAAAGAAAGTAAAAAAACTTTATAATAGTAATAGTAAAATTAAATTCGAAAAATTGAAGCAAAAGATTCCAATTAACAGAAAGAACTCAAAAGTTGAAAACAAACAAACGATGATGTACAAAGAATATTTTCGTGGCTGGTCCTAAAACATTATCTCCTATTACTTCATCAAATTCCAAACATTCTTTTAATAAAACCCAACATAAACATGTAAAACTAACATACTTGGCGCGTTAATTACACGTTTAAGAAAACATAATACTGGTACTTTTTGTTTTAAACGTGACGCATAAATACACTCTATTTCTAACTTTCATTATACACAGTAATTTATACCATTCTCACACTTCTTTATAAAAGTTGGTTCCAAAATAAACGTGCATGAACAACCTAGCTCAAACCAATACACTAAACTTGATTAAGCCACAAAACTAAACGATTATATTTTCTATATAATAATATAACTATATTATATATTACTAATCCTATAACAACAATAATAATATGTAATTGTAATAAAACCAAAAGTAATATATATATACACACACACGAAAATAATAGTTATAAAAATAATACTAAATATTAAGAAATTCATACTAAGTTTGTAAAATTATTTAGAACCTATTCGAAATAAACCGAGATTAAACTAAAAAAAATATATTTTTTAGAACGACTTTTAATCAAATCTTATCTATTAACCATCTATATCTACGTCTTCCAGTATTTGAATCATCCAACCTTTTGAACACAGAGAACTAGAGGAGAGACCTTACTACCGGTATATATGTCGTTTAGGGACAATAATTTTATATATATATATATATATATATATATATATATTTATTGTAAATATATAGCTAAAGTTAATTATTCAGAAATTAGCTAAAAAATTATATCTTAAAAATAGATTTAAGCATTGTTATCTATACTATTGTTTATCAAATCCAAAAAAAATACAATAAAATATTTTAATAAAAAAATAAAACTTAAAAATTACTTACAGGCAATTCAACATCCATCTCATCTTCCATAGCCAACGGCGGATAAGAAGAATTAAACAAATAGCCTCCAAACGGCCCCTCCGCCACCTCACCACCACCTTCCACCACCGCCGGCCGCCGCCCAAACGAAACAGGACCTTCAGCTGCCACCCAGTTTGACTTCTTTACACCGATGAACACCGCAACCACCATGCACACCACAATCACCCACAAAAGCTTTGTCGATGATATTCTTGAATTCCACCATGAACCCATTATTATTATTATTATCTCAATTATTATACAAAATTAAAACTTAAAACTTAAAACTCATATCCCTTAATAATATTATTTATAGAATATGATACCTTGCCAAAAAGCAAGACCTCTCTATACTTTCATCTCTTCTCTCTCTCACTATATCTATAGGTTTCTCTCTCTAGAAGTTTAACAATCGGTGAAGGATTTTTCTTTTGTTCTCTGTTTTCGAGTTGTTCATGCAAAATAAATGATTTTATTTTGGAGAATAGTTATTTTCTGGCATTTATTTACTTTTAAACCAATGATCTCATAAATTTATTGATGTTTAGTATCGGCGGTTTTACCTACGCGCGTTGTGGGAATGTGGTGGTCACTCGTGTTATCTGCCGTTAGATGGTAGGATGGTGGTGTCAACGCACGAGTGAGGGGAATTGGTGTGTAAAGACATGGCTGCTTCGAAACATAAGTTGATCTGATCTACCGGCTATTTTTAGTGCTTTTAAGTGTTTTATTTTGTTGACATAAATACCCTTGCTTCACCTTTTGTTTTATGTTTTAATTTTAGAATGTATGAAAAATTAGCAAAAATTCTAATTCAATACATTCTCTAAAAAAAAGCTTGTAATGTATACTATATAATAAATAAAAGTTCCTTGTGTCATGTTCGTCTCCATGTTCATTCTTATTAATTTTTTTTCGTCTCTTTTTTTTATTAAATACACCTCTATCTTTTCTTTTAATAGTAATATATTTTTAAAGAAAGTACTAATGTTAATATTAATAAATCTCCTTACATATTTTAACGAATGTATGCGTTAACAGATTAAATTGTATTTCACGGGTTTATTCAATCCGTGTAAAACATGAGTTTTTAACAAATAATTTTTTTATAACTTAATATATAATATTATATTTATTCAACCCGTGTAATACACGAGATTTTAACCTAGTAATAAAATATAAATGAGTTTGATTTTAACCTAGTAATAAAATATAAATGAGTTTGTATGTATGTAATTCTACGTAATTCTATATGTATTTCTGTTAGGGTTCTGTTTATTCCTTGTTTTCACACCTATTTTGGTGTTCTTGTAGGTATATTGACGTAAATGCCCTTGCTGTTCTTTTTTTTTTCTTCTTATTTTAGAAATGTTAAGTAAAATAAGTTTTTTCAAGTAATTATCCCTTAATAATAGATGAATATGTTTTCACGTCTGTAATGTTTGTATTTGTGTATATGTTTTCACACGTATTCACATGCTCTTGTAGATATGTTTTTAACTATAGACATTTTCGTACAGGGGCGGAGGATATAAAGGGCCCGAGGGGGCCCCGGCCCTCTCGATTTTTCGTTCAGAAGTGTTAATATTTACGTATTCGGTCGATTTTTCGCTAAGTAGTGTTAATTTATATGTATTCGGCCGAAAATTTTATAGTTCCGGCCCCCCTATATGAAAAAAAATGCCCTGCCCCCCTGTGAAAATTTTCAAGCTCCGCCACTGTTTTCGTATAATGTGTAGCAAACAAAATTTATAAGTTAAATTAAAAAAAAGTTGTGTTTATATGAATGTTAATATTTGTTCTTTTCATTATACCTCAAATTAAACTTTTAAGCCATATAACTTTATTAAAATATATAATAAGTTATTACGACAATCAAATAACAATTCGTGCATTTATTTGTTTCCTCAACACAAGTACACAACAACCGGATATCTACATTCTACCTTCTTGTATGGGCAAGAACTACTTTCTACTTTACCACTAATGAGAATATATTTGATAATTATTTTCCGGGGCAAAGCCCTTTTATCCAAGAAATATATATATATATATATATATATATATATATATATATATATATATATATAGTTAGGTTCAAATGAGAACTCATAAATACTTAAGAACTCGTCAAAAAATCAATTAAACCCAATTTTTTTTGTTTTCACTACCTTTATTATTAAAATACAACATAAAAAATCATTTATCTCTCGAATTAACTCATCTCTTCTCTCTAAATTATTCTTAAAAAAGTTTATATGCATGTGTAAATGGTAAACACTTACACATGTGTAAGTGGTAAACTTATACATGTGTATATATTTTTTAATATATTTATACATGTAAATTTACATATATAAATTCATTTTTTTATGTTGTATTCTAACCCTAAAGATAGTAAAAACAAAAAAAATGGGTTTGATTGGTTTTTTGACAAGTTCTCGCGAGTTCTCAAAATATTTATGAGTTCTCAAATGATCCATTACCTATATATATATATATATATATATATATATATATAATTGATAATTATTTTAATAAATGTAAAACACATGTAGCACCCTCATGAGTCATGGCATCCCTTCCCCCCCTCTCTGATTGGTCCACCTCATGCCCCTGTCTTCGCGCCTCTCACGCCCCACCCTCTTTGGTGCCCCATTTGGCCATCCCCCCTCTCTGATTGGTCCACCTCATGCCCCTGCCTTCACGCCCTCTCACGCCCCACCCTCTTTGGTGCCCCATTTGGCCACGGTGACACGGTGTATGTGAACATTAGCCCACTACACTTTCTTTTATTTCAATAATTGTATCGAACATATAAATAGAATATATTGTTTTAAATGTTTACGTGTGATAAAAAAATATATTTTAATTAAGATGGTTTATCTTGTTTTGACGGGTAATAATTGAGTCATTTTGTTTTTGTTGAAATTATAATCTATACTATATCTTGAAGGATTATTAGATTATTATATTCTTAATAATATACCTTAAATATTTAAGTATAAAATCTATAAAGTGTGTGTGTGTGTTTCATTCTCGTTTGGCGGAAGTATACGGACAAAAACATCGAATCTATACTATATAATAAATAAAGATTTCTTAATGTCACGTGTCGCCTCCATTTTGATCCTTACAAAATTTTTTCCGTCTCTCTCTCATAATAAATACACTTCCATATTTTCAATTATAATGTATTTTAAATAAATTATTAATTATACTAATAAAACACATTTATTTTAAATTATCTCATATTATAAGAAACTTTGAAATGTAATTTTTAGCTTATGTTTATCAATCAAATAGTAAATAAAAGTCAAATTACATTGAATAATATTTAATGTATTTTTTTAAACATAATTATATATTAATTTTTACATATTTTTTTTGTTTTCTATTGTTAGTATGTGTAATAAATTTTTCCACATATAAGATACATATATAAAAATTTAAGAATTTTATGTATTAATATTTTTTTTTATGTGTAATACACAGGTTCTAAACTAGTGTGTTAATTAATATATTTCTCATAAGCAACTAATAAATATCTAGAAACTTAACAACACATATTTATTTGGTCACAAATCGTCTATTCTATGTACATACAATTACAAGTTTAAATTGAGTACGCCACATGTGACTGCACATTGAATCCTGTGATTTCTTAAGCCGTCACATCCCTTATTTTCACTTCTTTTTTATAAATATTTTATTTTTAAACAAAAATTTGTTTTTCTCTATAAATTTTAAAATATAATATTTAATAAAATTGAGTATATTGTTGCTATGTGTCTATTTTTATCTATGTTTCGACATAAATTTCATTCAAAATTGAGTTTTCTTTATAATGTACGCGTTATCGAACCATGTATATACAAGCCGTTTTTTTCCTCCTCTTACAACCATTAAAATATGATGTTTTATAAAATTCGGGCTTTGTTGTTTTCATGTGCTTTTTTTATGCGTTTCGATTTGATTTTTTGTTGTTGAGATTAATACCAGTGTATAAGTCGTCAAATCCGAATCTTACAAATTTGAACTTAACCTGTATCGGCTGAACAATATAGGTACCAGCGTCGAAATTATAGGAACTGGCTTTATTTTTCAGGTTCTCCCTTTTGTTTGCTATAACGAATGTAGGTTTCGTATCGGTACCGTAACTAACCCAACTTATAACGACCGAATTCATGTCGCATAGCGCGTGGAGACCCAACTAGTTTCTAATACTTTGATTACTTTCTCACATAAAATAAATCTCACGACTTCAAAAAATATTCTATTTGGGTATTAGACAACAATTTTTTTCAGAAGCAAACTTATATCTAAATCTCTCTTCGAGTATTAGGGTGAAGGGGCCACAACCCTCATGAAAAAAGTACCCTAACAAAAATACTCAAAGAGGGTGTGTCACCTCACTTTTACCCAAATACTACCCTAACACCCTTAAGTATTGGGGGCACAACCCTAATACCCTAATTAATGTTTTAAACTCCCAACATTCACATTTCAACAACCCACCGAGTTAACGGTGGCGGTGTACCCGTGAACCCGCGTGTCTTACCCGAGGGTGCCCCCTTCACCCTTAGACTATTTTCTCACATCACGTGAGATCTTTTTTTATACGCAAGTGATTTGGGAACTACTAAAAACAATAGGTTCTCTCGTGTTTCGATAAGAAAGTTTTGGTACGATAATTGTTAATCCTTGTTCTAATAAATGAAAATAATTTGGTACACTTGTAACTCGCTCATTTCTCTCCTTCATTGTTTTCTCGCCAAAACTATTTACATTAATTTCGGGACATGCGGACTCTAACATTCGATCTCTCGTAAGAACAATATTGTCCGCTAGGAGCTCAAATATTTGTTTTTGGTTGCCGGGATAAAAACTTTCAATGAGGTTTGCCCTATCATCACAATCAGGGATGTGTGATTTGCCTAAGTTATCCTCATTCCACCCCCAACGACTCACCATCCTTCATTAGGTTTGTTCTACCATCCCGAACGACACATGAGTGACTATGGTAACATTTGAACATTAGGTCTTTAATACCATTTGTAACAATCCAAGCAAATCGTGCCAATATATTTTTCGTTTTGCCCCCGATGAGTTACCCATCCAGGAACTCAAGGGTTTTTTTCACCCGACGAATTTCTTGCCTAGGCACCAAGCCCAACCAAGACACCAACAGCAACAAGCTACTCCTCCAGCTCAAACTGCAGCTTGTGCAGCTGTTGGAACATCTGACTTTGACTGGAGCTTTCAGTATGAAGATCTGCCTACTAACAACCAAGCTCTTATGGCAGACACAACTGAGATACCGCCACAGGTATATGAACATCTATGTTCCCAAGCCTGCATTGATAAGGTTTTAGGCTACAGAAAACATAATCAAAACCTAATAGATCAAAATGAAGAGTTTCATCAAATGAAATCTGAATTCAAAAGTGTCGAAGACAGTTACAAAGAAAAAATTAACTGTCTAAAGAAAGAGATTTCATCATTAAAACATGAACAAACCAATCTTGAAACTCAGATTGATGATTTACTAGCCAGATTAAAAGCTACCACAGCAGAATTGCCAGAACAAAAGGTTCATGTCGACAAATATGAATTTGCATCCAAAAAGCTGCAAAGACTTTTGGATGCTCAAATTCATGATCAGGTAAAAACTGGTGTGGGGTATCATGCTGAACAATATCAAGCCGTTGCACCTCTTGCTGACTACGTGACCATTCATGAACCAAGCTTCAATCTGGCAAATCTTGATATGGCCAACAGAAATCTTGATCCTTCTAAGGATAAACCATTGGTACAAGAATGCACTACCTCATCAGAGTCTGACTCAACTTACTCAGACTCCACTAAAACAAGTGAAGCTTCATCTCCTCCTGCCCCTCAAGTCACTCTGACTAAAGATGAAGTCCATTCAGCACAAGTACCAGCCATTTCAGTACCAGTTCCTACACCATTCAAACAAATCAAAATTAGCTATCCTCCAAAAGGTAGGAAGCTAAATACTGAAAAGGGCCAGTCCTCATCATCAGTCCAGCCAAGGAAGGTGTTTGACATATGTCATGCGCCTGGAGAAAGGGTTCCATAAGTTCAAAAAACATTGGAAGAAGCTACTTTTGAGCACAACAAAGCTCACCCTTGGAATTTCAAAGACCTTCTCAAAAGAAAGGATTATGTGCATCTTTCAAGGGATAAACTGGCAAAAACATGTTTTGTCTGTGGAAAATATAACCACACTGCCAGCACCTGCTTCTACTACCTTCAGCAGCAAAGAAATCTCAAGCAACATGCCTTTGAGAAGACAAAGAAGAACAAACAGGTAAGAAGTTTTGAAGCTAAGACAACTCAATTCAGAAAATCTCTTTCTCCACCAAGGGAACAGTTGTCAAAACCTAAACAATCTTGCATCATCTGTGGAGAATCAGACCACTTTGCTGCAAATTGTAAGTTTAATCCTTTAAATCAGATTCTTCTTCCAACCCCGACTAAACAAAAGCCTATCAGCAAGGTGAAGAAGGATAGGCATACGTCTGCTACTAAGTCATCAGCAGCCAAAAGAACTGCTGCTGATCAAGTAAAGCCCAAGGAACCAACAGGAAAGCCTTCAGCAGAAAAGGAACCGACAAAATCTGCAGCTGCTAAAGTAAAACGATCAGCAGCAACAAAATCTGCTGCTGATAAGCCAAATACAAAGTCTGCTGCTGAAAAGGCAAAGAGAGCTGGAAAACCACCAACTCAACAATGGAAGGCAAAGAAACCACCAAGCATCATCATCGGTTCAGTTGAGTGAATCTATCCTTTGATGTAAATATGTCTGTCTTATGTTGTAAATAAAAGTTATATGCTACTGATAAGCCAAATACAAAGTCAGCAGCATTTTTGCCCTTCAGCTGCTGACAGGTTTAAATTTTCATCAGCAAAGGATTTGCCACTGACTGCCTTAAGTTATCAGCAGGAACAAGTTTCCTGCGGATAGCTTTAAGGCCATCAGCAGTAACATCCCTGCTGCAGATCATTGCATCTATCAGTAGCAATTAAGTTTGCTGCTGACAGACTTAATCTTCCGCAGCAACCAAAGTCGCTGCGGACAGGCTTTCTCATCCACAGCAACCAAGTTTGCTGCTGATGGGTAAACTTAAGTCCAAAATTAAGTTTTACCCGCGGTAAAAGAAAATATCGTCAGTCTTTACCATGACTGCCTCGGTGTATTACAGCTGTAACAATGAAAAGTAAATAAGGTTGTACTGTACAAGTCATTCTGCTTTTTCTCTCATCTGCCGCTATAAGAACAAATCAAATTTTCCTTACCACCTCTTCACATTCACTTCAACCCTAACCAACTATCACTTTCACCATAAGTCCCCACCACATTCAAAACGCTCCATATTCTTCATACTCTCAAGTCTCCACCATATTCAAATCATCCCTCCAAAATCAAACGGCTATGGCAGATATTGACAACCCAGATGACAAGTTTTCCACATACCATAACCTAACAGCATACCTCACCAAAGGAAAGAAATCCGATGGTTTTGACGATATGATCGATTTCTTATGTCGATCAAAGATCTACTTTGCCCTCACCACCAACCCTACCATATATATCCCTCATATGGAGGATTTCTGGAGTACCGCCGTCTACTCAACCGAACAGGGGATTCCCAAAATCAAAGCCAAAGTAGACGGCAAGAATATCACCATCTTGGAAGCTATACTCAGAAAACATCTTAAGCTTCAAGATGAGGGAGCAGCCATCTCATACTCGAAGGACGAATACATGAGGACCTTTGTCTCCATTGGATACACTGGAAATCAAACCGAGTATACGATCGAGAAGGCTCTGATGGGCCCTCCATGGAAGTATCTCTGCCACACTCTTCTCCAATGCATATCTTAGAAGAGGAGTGGATGGCAACAGGTGAGCTCTGCACTGGCCTCCGCCTTCCATGGTATGGTCACTAACCAAGGCTTCAACTTTGCACATCTCATTTTTGAGGGTTTGCGATATAACCTTCAAGAGGGTGCAAAGCAGCAATTTTTCATGTACCCAAGATTCCTGCAGGAAGTTTTCAATCAAGAACTAAAAGATCTTTCAAAACCTGCAAGAATCTACATCATGTTGGGTCATAAAATTAACATTTTTCAAAGCATGAGGACTGTTTCCAAAAAGTTCTCAGGGGTCAACGTTCCATTGTTATCTACAATGCTGAACGTCCAAAGTACCCCGGGTGACAGTTCAGCAATCCCGGCTGATACTGATCCCACACCCTCCACCTCACATCCTGAACAACAATCTGCATCCACCGTTCGAACCCCTGTGCATACTACTAAGGATGCACAGGCACAAAAATTACTTACACCTCTTTTGGATGTTATTGTTCAACCGGAACACAGGGCCCCGGTTGCAACAACATATACTAGAAAAAGGGGCAAGAGAACTCCTTCTTCTCTTGCCTCCAAGGCCCAAACCAAACCTAACAGCCCTCACTCAGAATCACAACATTCTGGTGAGAATATCATAAGGGAAAGCCACATTATTAGGGAGACTCCTTCGGATGTCTCTCTATTAGGATCAGGATCACTTCCCGGATCCGTAGAACAGCCCCCTGAGCACTTCCTTTCTCTTCTGAACTCAAGTGTTGAGGAACCTGATCAAGATGATGTACCTTCTCCAACTACCACTATCTTGGAGGTACTGATTGATCTTGCTTCCAACACACCCAACCCAAGTTCATCTACCCTGAAGGTCCACTCTCGGAGTTATGAAAGAGTGGATGTGGAAGAGGCTGTCACTACTGCTGGGCCGTCAAATGACCAGGAGGACAGTGACAACAGTATTAAGACCTCAACCACGACAACTCACAGTGAGGATGTTTCCTTGGAAACTCCCCTCACTGAGAGGAATCCCAGGCGCCAAGAAACCATGGGTGATGGGGATGAAGAGGCTAGGCCTAAGGCCCCATCTAGGTCCAAGGATTCCACAACTGTGGATGAGGACAGACTGAAACTTCATAACTTGGAATTGACGGCCAGGGTGGCTATGCTAGAGGCTGAAGTGTCCAAACTAAGACACCAAGTCTCTATGCATGAAGCCCATCAATGCCCAACTTTAGCCACTCCCTCTCTTGTATCAGTAGGCACCCAAACCGATGCTTACCTGTCTACTGATGCAACCAAAAAGGGGGAGATGGTCTCTATGGAAGAAGACACAGACAGTCTTGACGACTGGATTCAAGAGCAGGTTGTAATTCAAAGCTCACTATTCAAGCCGGCTTTTGTACAAGTTCATGACTTGCCAGTCTCAGATAACGAAGAAGAAGAGACATCTGAAGACTGGAAGTTGGTCGTCAGGGCTGTTGATGCAATGCTGAATGATGCTGAAGACACAGAACAAACAAATACATCATTCAGCATCCTTCCTGAAGCAGCAGCCATCATAAGTCAATCCATTACCCCCCAACTCCTTCAAACTACACAGAAACTAGAATTTGACTCCATTCTAGCTTGGGGGTATGATGGATCAGCTGAGAGATTTTGGATTGGATGGGAGTTTAGTGGTGTAGAAGAGCTAAACTGGAACTCTCTCAATGCCCTCCAAGTCCTACAACTGCATTTAACTAACTGCATCAACATTTCATCAGATCTCTCAGCAGAACTTGCCATTGGCAGGTTCCATGACTTGATGGAGGATAATCTACCCCACTTCGAAAGACTAATACAAACAGCAAAACGGGTAGCTTATCCTGAATCTTCGGTAGCAGCAGAAAGAAGACTGACTCTTAGAAGACTTGACATTATAAGGAGCAGTCTTCTCACTAACGAAGAAATTTGCTGCTTAAGAAGATTTATGTACTCCTTCATTGTCAAAGACTTAGATGTGCTGGGATGGACAAGCACTAAGTCTCTTGACCACACCTTCTTGCTAAGCAACGGCTCCTCTCTCACCATCAACACCAGGAACATCTTGTCACTTCCTACAGACTTTCTCTACAAGATCTTTCAACTCAGGGCAAATATCTGCAATGTCAACTCACTTGAAAGCCAGGCAATGATAGCTACTGTCAGAGCCAAACTTGAACAAGTAGGAAGAATTACTGAGGCAGTATATGTGTCAAACTCTGACACTGATACTGACTCAGCTTCCCCTCGAGTAGACATCTGTACTGCAGCATATGAGTCAAGATCAACTATCAAAGAAATGCTGAAAAAAGTCACAAGTCCTGAGTGCAAATCGAATGAGGCCAATGACCTTCCCATGTTCACATCCCAAATTGCCAATGAAGCTGAGGCAGAGATCCCAATAGCAGCACCATCATCTGCTGTTGTGGTCAGTGAAGTTGAAGCAGAGGCATCCAATGTAAACAAAGGAAAGGGAATCATGACAGATGAAGATGAAGAGAGGTTGCTAAAAGAGAAAAGAGAAAGGGAAGAGAAAAGAAGAAGAAGAAGAGAAGAAGAGGAGATGGCTGACATTAAAAAGACTCAAGAAAGAAAAACAGACATTCTCCTAAGAGAACAAACCATCCAGCTGTATGCTAGACAGCTGGATGAACTGAAAAGAAAGATTCCTGCAGTTGACCAGATTGAAGAAGATGCAGCTCTTGCTCTTCAACTGCAGGAACAATTCAACAGAGAAAAGAAAGAATTGGAGAAGAAGAAGAAGAAAGAAGAAGCTAAGTTCAGAATAACCGATTCTGAACTAGCTAAAGAAATGAGGGAGGAGTGGGTAAAGACTCTAGTCTCTCAAGGTGAGGATGCAGGCTACCTTGAGAAACTATCAAATAAAGAAGTCTACAGAGCCTACATGGGTCAGCAAGGTCAATTGGCAAAGAAGAAACAGGCTGAAGAAGAAGAAAAAGCCAAACAACAGTCCAAAAAGACCATTGCCTTTAATAAACGGACCCATGAAGAAAGGAAGGTCATGATTGACTTCCTTAAGGCTAGAGGAGAGAATGGAAAGAGGCTAAGTCCTATGAACTTCATGAACCTGCAAGCCCTCTACTTCAAAGTCAAGAAGGATGAGGAAGAAAGAGTGGGCAAGAAGGGCTCCAAGAAAAGGGTACCTATTCAGGAAGAAGGAGAAACAAAAGCAAAGAAACCCAAGCCTTCTCCCTCACCTACCTCTTCCTCAGTCCAACAACCTTCCACTCTCCTCCCCAAACCTTCCACTCCTCCACCCAAAAAGTCCAAACCATCTCACCCAGCCCCCACTCATCAACAGCCTCCCTTGAAGAAATCCAAACCCACACCTAAACCAGAAGACTCAAGAGACATAGTTGATTGGGTCTATAATCCACATGATCAAAGGTTTGAGATATTCAGGGGGAGAACTGAAAGAAGAAGATCTATCTACAGATCTGTTGATGAAATTCTGCATTTGCCAGATATAGATCTTAGCAGAATTCTGGAGCTAGGTGAAGCTCATGAGCCTGCAAATGAGAGTGGGAAACTTCTTGTGCTAGCAATCAAACACTACTTCAACCCTAGCAAAGATGTGATCATTGACATCAAACCACTCAAGTCCCACTCTCCATTTGTAAGTTGGTCCTATAATGCTGATTTGGACGAGTTCACCTTAACTGATGTAAGGAAGCAGAAGATGAGATGTTCAAGCAAAACAATCTACAAAATGCCAAATAAAGACATCAAGACTCTGTCTGCACTTCCACTGAACATTCCCAGCAAGGATCCAAGAGGCTATGAGGTTGAAAGGATAGTCAGCCACATGCAAAAGCTTCAGCAGCAAAGTGATTAGAAGAATTTTGGTTGCATCAGTCTAGGGGGAGTTTGTAGAACCAAAGACTGATTGCTACCAAATTATTCTAAGTACAAATGCTGCTGATAGGCTTATCAGCAGAATTCAACACATATGGCTGCTGATAGGCTTATCAGCAGCATTCAACACATATGGCTGCTGATAGGCATATCAGCAGCATTCAACACATGTTGCTGCTGATAGTCTTATCAGCAGCATTCAACACTTGTTGCTGCTGATAGGCTTATCAGCAGCGTTCATCACAAGTTGCTGCTGATAGGCTTATCAGCAGCATTATTCTCATTCTTGCTGCTGATAGCTATGTTCCTTGAAGACAAATCGTTGCAGCTGACTATCCATGCCAAGCGTCACTGACAACTTTCTGCAAAAGCAACTGACACACTCAAAGCAGAAGGAACCTCAATGGTGCAACCAATGACGGACGACAATGCTCTTCCCCGAGCATGCAAATAATGATGAATAAAGTAAACTCTTCAATAAAGTTAGCTAGTTTAGCTTTAACGTGTATTATTAGCTTTTGTATAAAAGATCAACGGTCTGTGTTCGATCTGATCCTTAGAATCAAGGGTCTGTCTTGATTCTAAGTCAGTATAAATACTGTGTAAACACTTCATTGTAAGTGTGCTTCTTAACAGAGTTTTTCATTTGTAATCGTTTATTCACAAAAGATTAATACAAAAGTGTTCTTATCAGTATTCTTTCTGTGTACTCGATTGTAATTGTGTAGTTGTTATTGTTTCCGTCAATCTCAACTAAGAACAGAACCATCTTGTAATTTCACGATCCTACAGTCTTTAATACCATTTGTAACAATCCAAGCAAATCGTGCCAAAATATTTTTCGTTTTGCCCCCGATGAGTTACCCATCCAGGAACTCAAGGGTTTTTTTCACCCGACGAATTTCTTGCCTAGGCAAAAAGCGTCCTAATAGATAAGGTTTTCACCCCTTATAAGGAAGGCTTCGTTCTTCTTCTTAACCAATGTGGGACTTATGTTTTATGTAATAACCCTGAAATTCCAAAATTTTTAAATAATTTTAATATTATATATATGTGATTAATTATTGAAATGTTTTAAATGAAAATGTTATTATAAAGTTAAAAATGTTTTAAATAAAAATATGTATGTTTAAATATGTATAATTATATTTATATATATACATTAGAAAAAAAAAACATTTTTGCCAAGCTACAACAAATAATTAGCTGAACTTAAAAAAAAATCAAATTGATTTAAAAGGGAATTAAAATAAGTTTATAAAACCATTTAAAAGGGAATGAACCCCCTTGCAAGCTCTTGAACCCATCTATTGAATTGAACCGTGTACATCAAGAAACACAAAGTTTGACTCTTAAAAGTCAAACCCGTGTAATCCACTTCCTATTCCACCAAATCTTGAATCCAATCATTCCAAAAGTAGTTCCAAATCGCACTCGATTTTGAAATAGATTCCAGCCGGTTGATTTGAAATCATTAATGAAGATAAGGCTAATTGAGAACCATTTTGGAAGTTAAGGTCGTGGGTTTCAACCCCTGAAATTACGGTTCTAAACGCTTATTGATGAGGCTTAACTTATAACTTTTTCACTCTTTAAAAACCAATTTTTCACCATTATTCAAACAAACTTTTAACTTATTGACTTCTTGAAAAAGGTAATAAGTCAATAAGTAGGTTTGAAAAGTAATCCCAAACACTCCTTGTAAATATCAGTTTGCATCACAACCCAAAATCAAGGCGTTCTTCACGATCTATGTTTTCTTTTGTGAAGACTAATAAGGTGCAAGAAATCAAGATGCAATATTTTTTTTAAAGTAAAGTGACATTTTCGTCCATGTGGTTTAACCATTTTAGCCAGTTTCATTCAAAGTTTTTTTTGTTTTTTCGTCCATGACTTTTGAAAATTTAGTCATTTTCATCAACTTACTAACTCCGTCAATATTTTAACATTAAATCATGGGCAATTTTGGTTAAATCAAGGGTAATTTAGTTAGATTTTAATCTATGAAGTTCAAACCGACCTTTGACTTAACGTTAAAATATAGATGAAGTTAGTCAGTTGGATGAAAAATGACTAGATTTTGAAGTTAGAGATGCAAAAGCTAAAAAAATTTATTTTGGATGAAACTGGCTTAAAATGGTCAAACCAAAGGGACAAAAATGACACTTTACTCTATTTTTTATATTAGGGGTTCATATTTTTTGAACATTTTTACTTTTATGAATTATATCATTTCTATATTAAACTTGTATAATACATGAGTTTATAACCTAGTACGGTGATAAATGATAATGTGATACCATTTACAAAATTGTTCAGAAATTCAACTACTAAAAACCACATAAAAAATTATCTTTGGTTCTAGAAATCGATTAACTGCAACAGAAATATATGTGGAACGAAAATCATTTAAAAGAAACTTTTAATATAACGTGCATTGACCCATGGTCGAATGGTCTAGTGGTATGATGTTTACCCATAAATATAATATAGGTTCAAATCATTGCTAGTAAAAGGTTAGATGAAATTTATATGTAAAAAATTGTTATTCAAGAATAAAAATATAAGATAGCATTGGAAACTATTACATTTATCATTTTATGAAATAATTGTTTATATATTATTGTCAAGTCTTTACAAATGTTTTATGCAATAAATGGCAAAGCATGGTTGTTGTAAATCAAAATACAAAAATCCAACTTACGTGTTTTGTATGTTTTCATTTAGAAAAAGTAATTTATATACCAAAACTTGGTGTATATTAATTTCTTCTCTTTTTAAAAAAATATATATAATTCCAATTTTATTCGGTTCAAACTAAAATATTGTTCAACTTTATCAAGTTTTATAAGACAAAATTAATTTTAATAACTTAAACTATGATTAATTGGTCAATAATAGTTCATACTAATAATTTGTTCAGTAATACTCATAACTTTCATTTGTGTTGTCAAAATCAATCACACTCATAGTTTTATACTCTATCTACATTTGACCTTCATTCGATTTCGCTCAAAATTTTCACATTATGAGTAAACTCGAGTGGAAATCAAGTATAAACATGATGATATATGAAAGTTTTTAATTCGTTTGCCAAAGAAACCGATAGTCAGAATTGTAATTAGTTAAATTGTCCGTATAATTTTTTTTTACTCAATGGTTTAAAGTTTGAATTATTAAAATCAAATTTGAAAATTTTA
Source organism: Smallanthus sonchifolius (assembly GCA_023525975.1). Lineage (NCBI taxonomy): Eukaryota > Viridiplantae > Streptophyta > Magnoliopsida > Asterales > Asteraceae > Smallanthus > Smallanthus sonchifolius. The sequence continues at coordinate 51,469,629 of CM042046.1, read as the reverse complement.
TAAAATTAAAAATTATGAGACTAAATAATATTTCTAGAAAACATTTTAATATATTAGACATTTAAATTAAGTTATTTGATCATTTTTAAAGATAAAAATAATCAAAATGAAAAAGGGTATTTTTGAACTTTTAGATGGAGAGTTCATTAGAGTGGTCACCGCAGCCTCACGGTCACACCTATCTCTTATTTGCTATAAATGTTACATCTTCACCGCCACAGAAAACATAAGAAAGTGTAAATATGGGAATTCACGAAGTGTATTAACTTTGATTCTACTATCAACCTCCACAGTCAATGAGAGCTTTAATTACACATGGACGTATAACGGCTTCATCCTTTTTTTTTAATTATATAATATATATATTTTTTACCAGCACCACAGGTCAATGGAAGCTTGCTTTACATCTACTCTACTCTTAAAATGACCTCACTCTGCACGATTTTAACCAATGGTAACTTGCAGGTTATAGCCGGCAACGTGGTCTGAACTCTGTAAAAAGGAAGTGGGCACGAAATTTATGTCGGCTAAGTCTAGCTGGTTTAGCCTGCTATTGTCTCATAATGTCAATGAAATAGCCGGCTATTTATACATGTTATTTTTGATAAAATTTTTAATTAAATGTCAATTTTGGTATTTTCCCTTTTAAAAACTTAAAAAGTAAGAGTACGTCTGTTTTTCCTAAATAATATTTTCATCTAAACTCATAGATCGAAATAAACATGTATTAATAAAACATGCTACTTTTTGTTAATTAAAAATTTTATATTGATTAATAATGTTATTTTGTTGACAGTAATTTAATTTCTATGACACCGAACTTCTATGTATAATATTTGTATATATGCGAGGACATTTTAGTAATTTCATAATGAAAAAGAAACTAGTTTAACCATGTGAGTCATGGTGATATGTTCCTGATTGCATGCCACCTCTCGTGTCAAAGGATTTGGGTTTCCCAAAGATTTTATATAAAAAGACATAAAGTTTGGCAATTTGCTAAAAATACCCATTTATGAATATTTTTTATTTTTATTTTAGTCTTATTTTAAACCCATAAAAAGAATTAAAGGATTAGGTTGAAACAATCTTTAAAGTCACATGAAAATCATTTGGGTGCAAGTTGAAATTGTTACCGACTATTAAATGTGCATTATCATTTCAAAATAAAAATAATGGTTGATGTTAATAAGTGTTCTATTCCATAGAGGTTATACACAAGAAAACTCTAGGTAGATCATGGCATCATAGCCTAATACACGGTTTCATGACGCATACATGTAAATGAATGAATAAGTGTATATTAACAGACGGATAGAGTTGTTGGAGATGAAGAGGAGGCGGCCCTCGATATGTAGTGGGCTAAGTCCCTTATAATCAGCCCAAACCCATGCGGGTTTGCCTAAGCATGCAAACAAACACGAACCAGGGTATTTCCGCGTTCGTTTTAGTTAAAATGTAATTGAACAAATGAACAAACATGAACACTTAAACGAATGGACTTTCTTGTTCGTGTTATTTTCTTATTTGAGTCCGTTCACTAAGAAAATAAACATGGTGTTGTTTGTTTATATCCGTTCATTAATATTCCAATACAAATAAATATAAATGATCAAATTGCTTCTAAAATTTGAATGAGATAACGGGTTTACAAGTTGGGCTTAAACGAACAGTTCTAAAGTTAGAAAATCAAATCGGTTCTAAATTAATACTAGTAATAAATAAATTTGAGCGGGTTTTGTTTGTTTATATCCGTTCATTAATATTCCAATACAAATAAATATAAATGATCAAATTGGTTCTAAAATTTGAATGAGAGAACGTGTAACGAACCAAAATCCGGGTTTCGTTTTAAATAAATTAATATTTCTAATTAATATTATGGTGAAAATAATATTTTAGAAATAAGTGGGAAACAAGTGGGTTTCAAGTTTGTAATTGTCACACCCCAACCGACGGCGGAAACGTCGGGGCGGGACATGTAGACTGTTCATGAGCACATGGTTGACTAAAATTTAATATATTAAAAATGTTACCTTTCCATTCACAATTTCAAATACAATAGTACGAGAATATTTGAATTACACAACATATCCATTTGTTTCAATTAACTAGGTCCACAACCTAAGTGTAGCAACTTGATCAAGTTAAACTTTTGTACCTGAAACATGATAAAAAAACGGGGTCAACTAAAAAGTTGGTGAGCATACATAGGGTTTTGACTCTAAATAGTATCAAAGTGTTGTGTGTAAACAAATCCATACAAGTCATGATTAACTAGGCATTTATGGGGAGTTACTATTGTGTAACCAAGTAGTACAATCAAACCTTTGTAACTAGCATGCAAAATTGTGTTGTCGGTAACAATCACCCCAATCTGGGTGGGTTTGTCAGACTCAATAGATCTATCATTGTTAACCGTCGGCTTGATTAGTTAATGATTGTACATGTAATTGCAAATAAGTAGTTAACACACCTAGCACTCAAACATAAAGCTCAAATTGCACACAAATTGTAAAGTGGATTTGTATTGTGTAGTTTATGTAAATCATTGTAAGTTGTGATCATGTTTAACCCCAAAATGTAAAAACAGTGAAAAAGGGGCTATGTAAAACTCACCTGTATTCAAGATGTAGCTAGCACAAGACACTAGGTAGCAAAGTGATCCTTGTAACTTACAACGTTAACCTAGAGTGTAAGGTATATGAATCTATATTAATAACATGCACAATAGTCTAGGGTCAAGTCTAGGATTGAATCGGCTGTGTGTGACAAGTGTTGGAGTGGTAAGTATTAACGGTTCGTACTTGAATGAGGTGTTTTATAAAATGAGAAATTTAAATAAATAGTTCTAAAATAATTAAACTAGGTTTTGAGTTTGAATAACTAATTAAATTAAATAATAATTATTTAATAATTTAGTTATAAAATTCGTCGTGTGATTCATCTTATTTAAATAAATAATTTATTTATTTATTTATAAAGACATGTAATAATATTTATTTATAAAGGTGTGTAAAAAGTAAAATAAATTTTACCTTTGTAATAAATAACTTTTATTTATTTATTTTCCCCTTTTTTTTAAAAAAAAATAAGTATTGGTTGTTTTAAATAAAGTTAATATTTTTTAACTTTTATAAAATTAATTGTTTTTATTTAGAAATTAATTTAAATATTTAAAGTTTTGATTTAAAAGTTTAATATACAATTTAAAACTTTAATTCGGATTAAATCGGAATTTATATTGAAATTTAATGATTATGCTTTTATTCTGTTATAAATGTTTCAAGGTTTATAAAAATATTTTTTATAAAATTTTTGGAGTTTTAGAAACTGTATTAAAAATACAGGAAGTTCCCGGGACTCGAACCCGGGTTGATTCTGGGAAGCAAAAGCACACACACCACTAGACCAATGGTCTGGTTGTGTTAATGGTTCGGTGCCTTGGATGTTAGGCGAAGACTGAAAGGGGCCGGGTTCGGGTATCAACAAAAGACTAATAAAATACGGGTGTGGGTTTAGAACCCGCGACCACCCGTGTACGGGTCGTGCGTCTTAACCGGAGGAACTGGGCGGATGTTTTGACGGAATACCCATCCGCTAAACCTTTAATAACCAAACCCAAACCATCGATCTATCATCATCATCCCAACCTAAAAACCCGATTCCTTATTCAAATCCTTAATCGATCCTTGGTTGTTTAATTAACTAAAAGAGTTTAGGGTTTTTGATAAGCAAAGGATTACGAATTCCATTTTGTAATTTAATTGGAGTTTCGAGTTCGTTTGATGTTTGTTTAACCGATTCAAGAACATGAAACCCTAGATTGTTCTTGAGCAAAAACAGATTGAATTCGATTGTAATAGGGTTTAGAATCATGGGGCTTTCGATTAGGAGACCAAAACGAGTTTAATGACATAAAGATTACCTGGGATGATGGTGTATGGAGAACGAACAGCTAATGATCCAAACTCGGTGTTCTTCGATCATGTCAGCGCTTCAGCGGTGGAATGCAGGAGTCGAGGGAGGTTAGGAAGTTTGAAATAGGGTTTACGAAGGTGCGAGGGTAGCTTAATCGGATTGAATTTTTTTCGTAACAACCCGATTTAGTTGCTTTGACTGGAGCCAACTGTCAACGTGATTTGCGCATGGATTCATTTGATTAAGGGCGAATTGGGTCACGAATTCGATTTGTATACATGCAATAAACGACTGAGCATGATTTGCGGCCCTAACCATGATCAAATTTCCGATTTGAAAGTAAATTGGGTTTGGTTTGACTTTAAGGAGTCAAACTATTTGAGTTTCAAATTTGGCCGCGACATTGATTGAATTGGGTGTTAATCTGGGTCTAGGATCTTGAGCAAGTCCAATTCAGTCGGGTCTAATCGAGCTAAGGATCCAATTTCGCAAGAATTTGGTTGGTTTGACTTTGAAAAGTCAACTTGAGTAAAAATTTGGTCAAAATGGTTCAAATTGGAATTAAAGAGGGATTTAATTTGAGGGTTCAAGACCACTTTAAAATTATAAAATATTTGGCTTTATTTATAAAACTTATGACATCATAATTGTTTGATTAGTTACATATTTTTATAAAGAAATGTATTCTACATTTCATGAAAATCTTAATTTGTTAAATAGTTTAACAAAATATATATTTATTTACATATTCATTTAAAATAAATACATATATACATTTAGAAGGTGTAAACACGTTCAGCTAAAAATTAACGAGACATATGTTTGAACAAGTACATGATTTGATGTAGTGTTGTTATTGTAAAAATAGACTAAAATAGAACAGGAAAGTCAGGGATGTTACAGTCTCCCCATGTTAAGGGAATTTCGTCCCGAAATTTAAATAGTGGAAACTACTGAATCAGGAAGGAAGTGAGTTTGAATTTTGATTATCGATTTGAGGAGTATGATAGGTAACAAGATTTAAGTCTAAAGCTTAAGTTAAGTATGAAAGCTATCGGTGGGTTTTAGTTTCAAGAGGGTTAAGGAGAGGTCTGTCGAAGAATCTAAAGGTGAAATGTGTTACTTGGAATGTGTTTAATAATTAGGGTTTGCTTAAGATGTATCCTAATATGCTCAAGAATTGTCAGTGGTAAGAGATTTCACAAACGTTAACGTAGGTCAAAATAACATAAAACTTCACGCGACATAAACAACGCTACTTCTGAAAATATGATAGAGCACTTATATATAGGAAGTACCATCGGCGTATCCACCATGCCCTTGTCATACCACATCAGTTTCGTTGTTACATATCATGATAAGTTTTAGGTCACAACACACGACAAAATTCACTATGTTTTCCATGCGCTGATTCTTATAATTCCGTGTGCACCCGTAATTACTCGAATCATCGCATGGTCCTTATAGATCCTTCCGTTGTGTGTGGGTAAAAAGGGGGTACAATTCATCTAGTCCATATTTATTGTTTTCACATGTGAGTTGCTAATAAGTAACTATGTCCCTAAATAAGACAGTTTAGGTCGCAACTAAAGAGAAATAAGGCAGTATAACCTAAAGTTCCATAGTTTACTCGTGTTTGGACAAGAATACGTCAAACACCGAGTTGTTTTAAAGCGTTTCAGCTTCCTCGCGTTTGAACAAGAATACGTCAAACACCGAGTAGCTTCAATGAGTTATGGTTTTCAAGTTTGGTGAACAAAGTGTATGACCATGCTTCATGTATAATGTGCTCAATCATTTGTAACAATTGTAAGCAGACTTAGTTTCGCGGATATTGTAACACACAAGTCTCATATATGATCTAACGACACGTAGCTAGTAATCAAATAGGTGTAACGTAAACAACTTGGCATCATGTATCTTGTAAAATCAACTAAACTTGTATTGTAAGTAATGCAACATCATGTGTATTGCAAGCCACAAATTCCACGTATGGTGTAAACAACTTAGTACCACGTATTTGTAAAGCAACAGTCTTTCCTGTGTAATGTCAGAAATGTAATATCGTGTATCTTGTAACCAAATGAGTTACATGTTCAACGTGGACAATCAAGTATTATGTATCAAACAACCGATTGTTATGTATTGTGTGATTATTTTTAGTATGTGTATATCACAAACAACTACGTTTCATGTATTGCATAATCAATCCACTAGAACGTGTATTGCAAGTAATCAAATTTTACGTATCATGTAATCAGTGTAGTATTGGGTATATTGCAAGTAACTGGGTTTCATGTATAGTGTGATCGTGTTGTGTGTATTGTGAGTGTGCATACGTATATTATTGAATTCCGAGTGTGACGTGTACTAACGAGTTTTTTTTTTGTGGTTAAGTGTTGCGGAGAAGCGTGTTGTTTGGTGTTCGTGAAAAAGGTGGTAGTTAGTTTTTTTTTTTTTTTTTTTAGCTCTTTAAATTTTGTTGAGGCTTGAAGAGGTAGTTAATGTCTGTGCGGTATGGATCGTTTCTTGAAGCAGCAAGTGAAAGGTAACGAGGAGGTTCTGAAAACACTAAGGGAAATGTGTTTACCAATAATTGATCTTTGTTTGAAAATAGGAAATTATAAATCGTTCTTGGTCGTAGATATATAAAGTAATGAAAACTTTTGAGTTAAATAATCTAATAAATAGATAACTTATAGGAAAATCTTTTAATTTAAAATTTTAATTATTAATAAGAGAATATTTTTAAGATGAATTATTGGCTAAACCAATAGTCGTATATTAATCTAGCCAGTGCTTAGAAATAATTACTTTAAAGAGGAAAAATCATAATTGTTTATCAATCCGAAATAATATTTTTATAAGATAGGTTGTATTAAGTTCCCTTACACAGTGAATATGTTTATGGAAAATTTATATTTATGGTATTCTCTAAAAGTTTGATAAACGTTTGGTCTAAAAATAACGAGGTTGTTTAAATCTAATAGGATGAGTTGTTTACGAAGGAGATTGTCGGTAGTGTACTAAATCGTATTGAATGAAGAAGGTGATACTTGGGAAATTTTGATGAAAATATGATGGATGAAATTCACATTCAACATATAATAACTTTAGAGTTGGAATATATAAAATTGATTAAATACTGAAATGTTAAACATTACTCAAAACATAGGGAAATGGTCCTCAAACTAAGACAAATAAAAATAAATTTTTTTTTTCTGTTAACGCCTCTGATAGTTTCCCACTAGAAGGAATATAATCACCAAGACGAGCACCGCTATGGTCACTCGGGTAGCCGATCTGGTTTCAGCTCTAGCTGTTTCCGTGCGATTGTCCAGTACTTCTTTTTCGAGAATGGAGATTAACTCCTTTTGGTAGCCTAACTGGTTTGCTAAGCTATCCATTCTTTGTCCTTCCAAGTCGTGCATTACCTCGTGCTCCCTCCTTTGTCTCTCAAACTCTGAGGCTCTCACATATTGGTGACTGTCATTGATTGGAATTCCCATGGCACTAGTGGGTGTCATGGTATGCCTTACCCAAGGGTTAGGATGATACGGGTCGGGCATTAGATATGGGTCTCTTAGTGGGGGTGATCTGGGTATTCGAAGTCTTGGGCTGGTGTTCCTAGCCCAATCTTCCCTTAGATCAAACCTTGGCATGGCAGCTAGGGTGGTGGTGATCGATACACGGGTGTCCCGATGTCTTCTTCCCAATCAGACTCTGCTCCAGGATGGTAAACCGGGGAGGAAGGAGAGTAGGAGTTCTCATAGGTTTAGAGTTTGACTAGTCACAACACCGAGCCTTCACAATAGTATTTTAGAAATACACTTGACCTATAAGCAATGCATCCCAGAGAAAAATTTCCCAGGAAAGAGGGGTGGGTCACTAAGACACACTTAAGTACCCTGTCTTTCCTTAGTCATAATCCCTCATGGGCCTACACACTCTTCCAGCCATCATGTATTAATAGCACTATTGTTGGGCTCATGGTCATGATGAGAATTGTTGTGGACTGGGCCTTGAGGCCCGAAAGTAAGGTTTATGCATTTCAGTGGGCTTCTTCTTCTTGGAAGTCAGATGGGCTTCTTAGTTTATTATTAATGGGTCTTATGCCCAATAGTTTAAGTTTAGAAAACAAGAGGTGATGGTATCATGTGTGTGAGTTCAAAGGTGTATGAAGAATTTGGTGTGTACGTGTGTGTGTTAAGCTTAGGATAGCACTTAATGAAACACATAGGTAGCATGCATATAGTAATGAATGTAAGCACAAAAGTTATCAGGTAGTGTGACACATAAGTCATCATGTATTGCATCATGTAGTGTAATTACTTATGATAGTATATAGAAATATTTCTACAAGAAGTAGTCATATAACATGCAGTAGCATGGAATTGTATGGGTGTCCTAAGGTTATAGTCTAGGTCAAGAGTGTCTAATAACCTAATTCCCTATAACCAAGGCTCTGATACCAATCTGTCACACCCCAACCGACGGCGGAAACGTCGGGGCGGGACATGTAGACTGTTCATGAGCACATGGTTGACTAAAATTTAATATATTAAAAATGTTACCTTTCCATTCACAATTTCAAATACAATAGTACGAGAATATTTGAATTACACAACATATCCATTTGTTTCAATTAACTAGGTCCACAACCTAAGTGTAGCAACTTGATCAAGTTAAACTTTTGTACCTGAAACATGATAAAAAAACGGGGTCAACTAAAAAGTTGGTGAGCATACATAGGGTTTTGACTCTAAATAGTATCAAAGTGTTGTGTGTAAACAAATCCATACAAGTCATGATTAACTAGGCATTTATGGGGAGTTACTATTGTGTAACCAAGTAGTACAATCAAACCTTTGTAACTAGCATGCAAAATTGTGTTGTCGGTAACAATCACCCCAATCTGGGTGGGTTTGTCAGACTCAATAGATCTATCATTGTTAACCGTCGGCTTGATTAGTTAATGATTGTACATGTAATTGCAAATAAGTAGTTAACACACCTAGCACTCAAACATAAAGCTCAAATTGCACACAAATTGTAAAGTGGATTTGTATTGTGTAGTTTATGTAAATCATTGTAAGTTGTGATCATGTTTAACCCCAAAATGTAAAAACAGTGAAAAAGGGGCTATGTAAAACTCACCTGTATTCAAGATGTAGCTAGCACAAGACACTAGGTAGCAAAGTGATCCTTGTAACTTACAACGTTAACCTAGAGTGTAAGGTATATGAATCTATATTAATAACATGCACAATAGTCTAGGGTCAAGTCAAGGATTGAATCGGCTGTGTGTGACAAGTGTTGGAGTGGTAAGTATTAACGGTTCGTACTTGAATGAGGTGTTTTATAAAATGAGAAATTTAAATAAATAGTTCTAAAATAATTAAACTAGGTTTTGAGTTTGAATAACTAATTAAATTAAATAATAATTATTTAATAATTTAGTTATAAAATTCGTCGTGTGATTCATCTTATTTAAATAAATAATTTATTTATTTATTTATAAAGACATGTAATAATATTTATTTATAAAGGTGTGTAAAAAGTAAAATAAATTTTACCTTTGTAATAAATAACTTTTATTTATTTATTTTCCCCTTTTTTTTAAAAAAAAATAAGTATTGGTTGTTTTAAATAAAGTTAATATTTTTTAACTTTTATAAAATTAATTGTTTTTATTTAGAAATTAATTTAAATATTTAAAGTTTTGATTTAAAAGTTTAATATACAATTTAAAACTTTAATTCGGATTAAATCGGAATTTATATTGAAATTTAATGATTATGCTTTTATTCTGTTATAAATGTTTCAAGGTTTATAAAAATATTTTTTATAAAATTTTTGGAGTTTTAGAAACTGTATTAAAAATACAGGAAGTTCCCGGGACTCGAACCCGGGTTGATTCTGGGAAGCAAAAGCACACACACCACTAGACCAATGGTCTGGTTGTGTTAATGGTTCGGTGCCTTGGATGTTAGGCGAAGACTGAAAGGGGCCGGGTTCGGGTATCAACAAAAGACTAATAAAATACGGGTGTGGGTTTAGAACCCGCGACCACCCGTGTACGGGTCGTGCGTCTTAACCGGAGGAACTGGGCGGATGTTTTGACGGAATACCCATCCGCTAAACCTTTAATAACCAAACCCAAACCATCGATCTATCATCATCATCCCAACCTAAAAACCCGATTCCTTATTCAAATCCTTAATCGATCCTTGGTTGTTTAATTAACTAAAAGAGTTTAGGGTTTTTGATAAGCAAAGGATTACGAATTCCATTTTGTAATTTAATTGGAGTTTCGAGTTCGTTTGATGTTTGTTTAACCGATTCAAGAACATGAAACCCTAGATTGTTCTTGAGCAAAAACAGATTGAATTCGATTGTAATAGGGTTTGGAATCATGGGGCTTTCGATTAGGAGACCAAAACGAGTTTAATGACATAAAGATTACCTGGGATGATGGTGTATGGAGAACGAACAGCTAATGATCCAAACTCGGTGTTCTTCGATCATGTCAGCGCTTCAGCGGTGGAATGCAGGAGTCGAGGGAGGTTAGGAAGTTTGAAATAGGGTTTACGAAGGTGCGAGGGTAGCTTAATCGGATTGAATTTTTTTCGTAACAACCCGATTTAGTTGCTTTGACTGGAGCCAACTGTCAACGTGATTTGCGCATGGATTCATTTGATTAAGGGCGAATTGGGTCACGAATTCGGTTTGTATACATGCAATAAACGACTGAGCATGATTTGCGGCCCTAACCATGATCAAATTTCCGATTTGAAAGTAAATTGGGTTTGGTTTGACTTTAAGGAGTCAAACTATTTGAGTTTCAAATTTGGCCGCGACATTGATTGAATTGGGTGTTAATCTGGGTCTAGGATCTTGAGCAAGTCCAATTCAGTCGGGTCTAATCGAGCTAAGGATCCAATTTCGCAAGAATTTGGTTGGTTTGACTTTGAAAAGTCAACTTGAGTAAAAATTTGGTCAAAATGGTTCAAATTGGAATTAAAGAGGGATTTAATTTGAGGGTTCAAGACCACTTTAAAATTATAAAATATTTGGCTTTATTTATAAAACTTATGACATCATAATTGTTTGATTAGTTACATATTTTTATAAAGAAATGTATTCTACATTTCATGAAAATCTTAATTTGTTAAATAGTTTAACAAAATATATATTTATTTACATATTCATTTAAAATAAATACATATATACATTTAGAAGGTGTAAACACGTTCAGCTAAAAATTAACGAGACATATGTTTGAACAAGTACATGATTTGATGTAGTGTTGTTATTGTAAAAATAGACTAAAATAGAACAGGAAAGTCAGGGATGTTACAGTAATAGGGTTTTGTTAGTTTTAACTAACTATAGGATGTAATGGATGAAATGGAAGTTGAAGGACTAAATGTGTAAAATGGCCAAAAATCTGCCATTTGACTTGGTGAAGTCAAAATTGGCTTCATTTGCACAATTGAAGTCGTTCTTGAGCAAGAGAGGAAAAAGAGAAAAGTGTGTTGAAGCCATTTTCGTGCAATTGAAGTTTGATTAGTGAAGGTTTTGGCTCACACAACACCTTCATAACATCAAGTAAGTGATTCTCTTCCTCTTGATTTCACCATGAATGTGTTCTTGGTGGGTTTTGGGTGAAATCCGAAATTATGTATGCATGTGATGAAATGGTGTTAGATTATTGATAATCTAGCTAAACTAGGTTAAAGAATGATGATTAACATCCTAGAACCTTTGATTTTGGTTATGAGAAGTTAGGGTTCATATGGTGGAAATTGGGGGTGTTTGGATCATGATGCTAAAATGATGAATTAATGAAGATTAAGTGTTTTTAAGATGTTAGACACTTGAACAAACACCAAATTAACTTAATAATAATTTTTGAAAGAAAAATTAGTGTTAAGATTAAGATAATGAAACTCAAGTGGGTGAGTTTGTGGTGAAAGAGGGTGTTTGGTTATGAGGATAACCCAAACGGGTCAATTTGGGTTGGAAATGTGGAATTGAGTTGTGAACTCAATTGTAGTGGAATTTTGATGTATGATAGATTACTAAACTAGGTGAATTTGTTTAGGTGATCAAATTGCAAAGCTAGAAGGTGTTGCGGGATCTTCTAACTCAAAAGGTAAGTGCTTTGCACTTACTTAGTAATGATAGGTGGTGGTGTTGATCATGTTTGAATTTCATGATTGGTTATACAAATATCTTATATGTGTTTATTGGTATGTGGATGAATTTAGTTAATAAACCTATATGGTGTAAAAATTGACTTGTGTGGTAAAAGCCAAGTTTGTATGCATAATGTAGTTGACTATGTGGTATATGGTCAAACTAAAATGTAGAATATGTTGAATTGGTGTAAATGACTATGTGGTATTAGGGGTGCAAACGAGCCGAGCTACTCGCGAGCTACTCGAGACCGGCTCGCTAAAAAGCTCGAAACGAGCCGAGCTTAAACGAGCTCGAGCCGAGCTCGAGCCTAAGAATAAGCTTGTTTATTAAACGAGCCCGAGCCCGAGCTTCACTTATCGAGCTCGAGCCGGCTCGCGAGCCTTAACGAGCCTTTTATTTATATAATGTTTTTAATATATTTAATATATATTTATAAAATAATAATAATAATTAGTATATATAAAATTAAGATAAATATAATTAAATAATATGTATTATGTTATATATAAAAACTATAATAAAATTTATATAAAAATAATTATAAATATATATAAATTAATTAATATATAATAAACGAGCCGAGCTCGAGCTTGTAAAGCTACCAACGAGCCGAGCCCGGGCTTCAAAATTAGAGCTCGAATTGAGCCGAGCTCGAGCTCGAGCTCACAGTAAGTTAAACGAGCCGAGCTCGAGCCTAGTCAAGCTCGGGCTCGGCTCGGCTCGTTTGCACCCCTATGTGGTATATAGTTAAGCTAAAATGTGGTATGTGATAAAGTATAGTAATTGACTTATGTGGTGTAAAGTCAAACTAAATGTGGTAATTTGAGGAAAATGGCTTATGTGGAAAATAAGTCAACCATTGTGGAAAAATGGTGAAGTCGGTGTAAATTGACTTATGCGGAATATAAGTCTAACCATTGTGGAATAATGGTGAGATTGGCGTATATGGACTTATGTGGTATATAAGTCAAACCATTGTGGAATAATGGTGAATGTGGTGTAATTGACTTATGTGGTATATAAGTCAAGTGTAAGGGACCTTAGTTGACCAATTGGGTGTGAACGGGTCAAATGGGTTAAATAGGTGAAAAGGGTGAAAACATGTTGTAAATACTTGTTTGATATGTTTATATCATTACTAACGGTGAAATATTATTGTGGTATTGCAGTGAAAGCTCTGAGGTAGGTCTATGTCAATGTTCAAGGGTGAAGGATTCTCGTATGCAATTTTTGTGTTTTTGAGGATTTATGTAAAATCCTTGTAAAGTGGTGTGTTTGACACTTGATTTATGTTTTGGTGAATATGTAATGTCATATGTTTGTTTTTGGTAAAAACTCATGTGTTGGGAAGGTTTGGTGTCAAACATTTTGGTAAAAGTTGAAAAAGATGGAAATTTGGTTAAGTGTGAAAACTGCTGAAAAACTGCAGAAACTTTCTGTGAAAAAAGGCTTCTCGCGGGCCGCGACTTGGTGGAACGTATGAGTCGCGGTACGCGACAGGTATAAAAAAATAAAAATAAAAAATTTCTGGGTTTAAGTCTTCCGCGCGTTAAAGTTTTGTGCTTTTAAAAGTGATGTGTTTCAACTTGGTATCAGAGCAATGGTTTGAGGGATTTGGTGTGGTGGCACCAAACTCAAACCGGATGCTCTTGATATGGGGGAAAATGATACGAGAATCCAAGAAGGACTTGACTAAGACTCGGAGCTTGCTGAAATGAAAGGTTAGTAATGATTTGATAAAATGATAATATATATATATGGTGTATGTATATATGTATGATGAATGTTGTTAAGGTGTTATGTGTGCCGAAACTTGTTTTGTGACTTGTTATATGGAGATGGTAATGGCAATTGGGCATGGCGTACTATTAAACATGTCTGGCCAATATGTTTAATAAGACGAAATGTGCAAGGGACTTTATGATAACCATATAACAATGAACATTTGCAAGGATTAGGTGAAGGTGGTTATATATGTATGTATGTATATAGGTAGGTATATATATACTTAATACATATAATAGTGAATGTGTAATGGATACTTAGGGTATTGAAAGTGAAAGGGTATTAAGGTGATTGTGGTTCATTTTCTCAGTTAAGAGATGACGGACGAGGATGACCACCACGAAAATGTTGATGTGAACGAAGAACCGTTGGATCCAAGGATCCAAGATATGATAAAGGAAGAAGTGGCCAAGGCGTTTGAGCAAGCCACAAATCTCTTGATGGAGGAAATGAGGGGAACTATTAAGCTCTCTCTTGAAGAGGTCATGAAAGAGAAAGATAAGGAACCCCGAGGTTGTACTCTCAAGGATTTCATGGTGATTAAACCGAAGGAATACGACGGTCAAGTGGACCCGATTCTGAGCCACAGGTGGATTGTGGATATGGAGTCTAATTTTGAGACTACTAAATGTAAGCCCGAGGATAGGGTGATGTTCAGTGTGCCTTTGTTGACTGGGAGGGCAAAGGAGTGGCTGTTGAATCTCCGTAGAGAGAGAGGTGTTTCTGGGGTGACCTCCATGTCTTGGGAGGAATTTAAAGCGGCTTTTCTGAAGTATCATTGCCCGCAAGCCGCGGTTGATAGAATGACTGAGGAGTTTCTCCTCATGAGGCAAAAGAATGAGTCAATAGATGAGTTGGCTGGAGCTTTCTTTGATCGCGCCAAATTCTGTCCGGACGTGGTGTCGACCGAGAAGGCGAAGATTGACAGATTTTATGCTATGTTGACTGTGGAATTCAGAGATAGCATATCTCCATCTTCTTTTACCACACTTGTGGATTTGATAAATAGGTGTCGGGAAAGAGAAGTGGAGTTGAGGAGGCAAGAAGCTAGAGGCGAGAAGAGGAAGCGTGAAATCGTTGAACAAGTGGTGAAAAAGATAAAGGGCGGGAGCCCTAGCAAGAAGCCGTTCAACAAGTTCTCTTCTCGGGCGTGCAAAAATTGTGGAAAAGAGCATTTCGGGGATTGTAAGAAAGGATCCTTGAATTGCTATAAATGTGGAAAGCCGGGGCACATGGCTAATCAATGTACAAGCCAAATTCAGTTGTGCTATAACTGTTACAAGCCCGGGCACAATAGGGTGGATTGTCCCGAGTTGAAGCAAGGTAGAAGCGATAAGAAGATAGAGATGCCAAGACCTAAGGGTAGAGCTTTCCACATCTCAGCGGAGGAAGCAAAGAATGACTCGGAAGTGGTGACAGGTACATTCAAGATTAACTCTTTACCTGCACTAGTTCTTTTTGATTCGGGGGCTAGTCGTTCGTTTGTGTCTTTGAAATTTGTTAAGCATTCTTCATTTCTAAGTAGCAAGTTAGATGAACCTTTGGAAATCGAGGCGGCCAATGATAAGAGCTTCCTAGTGTTTGATGTTTATAGGAATTGCAAATTAAAGGCGGGGGGTGAAACGTTCCATATCGATTTAATTCCTATGTCTATGGGGGAATTTGATGTGATAGTGGGGATGGATTGGTTAGCAAGGAACAAAGCGAATATTCTATGTGGGCCTAAAGCGATACGACTCGATTCCCCATCGGGCGAGTCCATTTACATAGAAGGTGAGAATAAAGGTAATGTAAGAATGTGCTCTTATGTAAAGGCAACCAAGTTCATGGCGCGTGGGTGCAAGGCGTTCATGGCTTGTGTTGCGGATGTGAATGAAAGAGTAAAGGAGATTCGCGATGTTCCGGTTGTGAATCAGTTTGAAGATGTGTTTCCTGATGAGTTACCGGGGGTTCCTCCGGAGAGGGAAGTAGAGTTCGGGATTGATTTGATACCGGGTGCTAAACCGGTAGCTAAAGCGCCTTATAGATTGGCACCGCCAGAAATGAAAGGGTTGATGGAACAATTGCAAGAGTTGCTTGATAAAGGTTTCATACGCCCAAGTGTTTCACCTTGGGGTGCGCCCGTTCTCTTCGTCAAAAGAAGGACGGAAGCATGAGGATGTGTATGGATTATCGGGAATTAAATAAGTTGACAGTGAAGAATAGGTACCCATTGCCTAGGATTGATGATCTTTTCGACCAATTGCAAGGGGCGTCGTGGTTTTCAAAGATTGATTTGAAATCCGGGTACCATCAGTTGAAAGTAAAGGAAGAGGATGTTCATAAGACAGCTTTTCGCACTCGTTACGGTCACTATGAGTTTACGGTTATGCCATTCGGTTTAACCAATGCACCCGCGGTTTTCATGGATCTCATGAACCGGGTGTGTAGACCGTTCCTCGACCGTTCGGTCATTGTGTTTATTGACGATCTTCTCATTTATTCGATGAGCGAGGGTGATCACGCTTGTCATTTGCGTGAGATTCTTGAAGTACTTCAAAGAGAAAAGCTTTATGCTAAATTCTCCAAATGTGCATTCTGGTTGTGCGAGATCCAGTTCTTGGGTCATGTGATTAATGGGAAAGGGATTACAGTCGACCCATCCAAGATAGTGGCAGTTAAAGAATGGTCATCACCGAAGACGCCTTCGGAGATTAGAAGTTTCTTGGGGTTAGCGGGTTACTATAGGATGTTCATCGAAAACTTCTCTCGGATTGCTTTGCCGATGACGAAGTTGACTCGTAAAGAGACAAAGTTTGTTTGGAGTCCCGAGCAAGAATCTGCCTTTCAACTCTTGAAAGAAAAGTTGACTAAGGCGCCTGTTTTATCCTTGCCGGACGGGACCGAGGATTTTGTTGTTTATTCGGATGCCTCGCATTCGGGGTTGGGGTGTGTTTTGATGCAAAGGGGGAAAGTGATTGCCTATGCATCTAGGCAATTAAAGACTCACGAGGTGAATTACCCAACCCATGATTTAGAGCTTGCAGCCGTGGTTTTCGCGCTCAAGATTTGGAGGCATTATTTGTATGGTGCTAAGTGTACGATCTACACGGATCACAAAAGTCTCAAATATTTATTTGACCAAAAGGACCTCAATATGAGGCAAAGGCGGTGGCTTGAATTGGTTAAGGATTATGATTGTGAGATACTTTATCATCCGGGTAAAGCGAATGTTGTGGCGGATGCGCTTAGTAGAAAGTTAAGTCATT
This sequence comes from Smallanthus sonchifolius, assembly GCA_023525975.1. Lineage (NCBI taxonomy): Eukaryota > Viridiplantae > Streptophyta > Magnoliopsida > Asterales > Asteraceae > Smallanthus > Smallanthus sonchifolius. The sequence goes on along the minus strand of CM042046.1, from coordinate 51,452,470 downwards.
CACCTATCAAGGTGAAGTCATTCAAGATGACAATTTCATCATCTCTTATTGATGAAATCCGGGAGGCTCAAGTGTTAGCACTTGGTGGTGACTTGAAGAAAGAGCGGATGGTTGCTTATGTTGATAAGCTTGGTGAAAATAGCATGGGTTTGAAGACATGCTTTGATAGAATTTGGATACCTAGGTTGTCAAGTGTCTTGACAACTATTCTTGACGAGGCGCATAAATCCAAATATTCTATCCATCCGGGGGCCACGAAGATGTTTTATGATTTGAGGTGTCATTTTTGGTGGCCGGGTATGAGGCGTGATGTTGTTAAGTATGTTGAGAGGTGTCTCACGTGCTTAAGAGTAAAGGCGGAGCACCAAAAGCCGTATGGAAAGCTTCAACCGCTTGAAATACCGCTTTGGAAATGGGAAAATATAACCATGGATTTGATCACTAAACTACCAAAGACTCGAAAGGGTTATGATGCGATATGGGTAGTAGTGGATCGGTTGACGAAGAGTGCACATTTCCTTCCTATAAAGGAAACGTATTCTTCGGATAGATTGGCGGAAATGTATGTGAAAGAAATTGTGTCACGCCATGGTGTGCCGGTGTCGATTATATCGGATCGTGATACGAGATTTACTTCTCGTTTTTGGAAGAAATTCCATGAGGATATGGGGACTAGATTAATTCTTAGCACCGCTTATCATCCACAAACGGATGGTCAAAGCGAGCGAACGATTCAAACGCTCGAGGATATGTTGCGAGCGTGTGCCTTGGATTTTGTGGTAATTTGAGGAAAGTGGCTTATGTGGAAAATAAGTCAACCATTGTGGAAAAATGGTGAAGTCGGTGTAAATTGACTTATGCGGAATATAAGTCTAACCATTGTGGAATAATGGTGAGATTGGCGTATATGGACTTATGTGGTATATAAGTCAAACCATTGTGGAATAATGGTGAATGTGGTGTAATTGACTTATGTGGTATATAAGTCAAGTGTAAGGGACCTTAGTTGACCAATTGGGTGTGAACGGGTCAAATGGGTTAAATAGGTGAAAAGGGTGAAAACAAGTTGTAAATACTTGTTTGATATGTTTATATCATTACTAACGGTGAAATATTATTGTGGTATTGCAGGGAAAGCTCCGAGGTAGGTCTATGTCAATGTTCAAGGGTGAAGGATTCTCGTATGCAATTTTTGTGTTTTTGAGGATTTATGTAAAATCCTTGTAAAGTGGTGTGTTTGACACTTGATTTATGTTTTGGTGAATATGTAATGTCATATGTTTGTTTTTGGTAAAAACCCATGTGTTGGGAAGGTTTGGTGTCAAACATTTTGGTAAAAGTTGGAAAAGATGGAAATTTGGTTAAGTGTGAAAACTGCTGAAAAACTGCAGAAACTTTCTGTGAAAAAGGGCTTCTCGCGGGCCGCGACTTGGTGGAACGTATGAGTCGCGGTACGCGACAGGTATAAAAAAAAAAAAAATTTCTGGGTTTAAGTCTTCCGCGCGTTAAAGTTTTGTGCTTTTAAAAGTGGTGTGTTTCAGAACGGGTTTCAAAGTTGGGCTAAAACGAACAGTTCTAAAGTTAAGAAAATCAATTTTTGGTTCTAAATTAATACTAGTAATAAATAAATTTGAGTGAATATGTAAAGGAACACAAAAAAACAGAGATAAATAATGGTAAATGAACAAACACAGGTGAATATTCTCGAACGTAAATAAACAAATGATACATGTTTTTCATGTTTGTGTATTTAATTAAGAAACACATTTTTTATTTATATTCGTTCATTTAGTGAATGTTTACGGACGATTCATTAAATGTTTATTTCGTTTAGAGATCTAAGCTTGACAAGTGTAAACCAGAGTCCGGAGCCCATCGGACTCCAACTAAGAGCATCTGGTATACTTGTTTGAATCTCTTCAATTGAAAATAATCACACCAACTATCACACCACAAGGGGTGGTGTATCCATCAAGTGAAAATAATCACACTCAATCACTCAATGCCAACTCACCACCCACTCCATTTCTTTAGTTCTTCTCCCGTGATATTTTTCACGCCAAAAAACCACATCAAGAATCACACCACAAGGGGGTGGTGTTTCACTCAAGTGATAGTGGTACATTGGTGCCACCTAGGATCACATGAAAAGATGATGGAGGTATACCCCTTACTTTAAAAGTAAGGATATTCTACAAATCATATAATTCTTTAAATTATATTTGAAGTCAAATTTAATATTTTAAACCTTATAAAAGGTAAATATTTAATTTCTTAGGTTAATAATTAGAAATAAGGATTGTAATTAAGAAGCAAATTTAATATAAACAATTTATTAAGAGTTAATTGTATAAATGGTTCTTGTGATTTGATCAAATTACATGTTTTGCTTCAAGTTCTTAAAACTACAAACTTAGTCCAAACGTTTGTGATCTAGTTGCGCAATTAGACCCCGACGTTAACACCAGCTAGTTTTTAGTGAAAAACAAACCCATATGTCATCCACGTGACTTACGATTACAAACTTAACCTTAAAAATAAAAATTTGTAAAAATTAGTAAAAGTCCATAAAATTTATTAAAAATCAATTTTTTACTGATTTTTACATATTTTTATGGATTGTAATTTATTTTTAGGGTTAAGTTTACAATTGTAAGTCACATAGATAACACATGAGATAATTTTTCATAAAAAAAACTGGTATTAACGTCAAAGGCTAAAGACGCAAACATGTCACAAACATTTGAGTTAAGTTTACAATTTATAAAACCTATGAGCCAAATAACCACTAGCTTAGTCTAGTGACAAATGTGTGTCAAGACTTCACAAAAAAAGGGGTCCAAATTGGACCAGCGGCCAGTGACCCGTCAATGATCCAAGTTCAAAAAAAAGTTAACTCATTTATTATTTACTTGTGGAAAATTGCAATAAGGATTGGACTTAGAGGCAAACCCAGACCAGACCTTGGTGAAAGGCAAACCCCCGACCTTCGTGTCCCACACGATGTCTTATAAAGAATTTTGTGTTTATTCATATTCATTTCAACATTTAAATATCTATATACTTTCCAAGAATATTCGTGATGAGTAAAAGCTTGTTGACTTTCTTGGTTGTTGACTTTTCTTACACTTGGTTTACCTCCCAATAAGTAAAACTTATTAAATAGTAATAAAGTTTTAATATTATTTGGTCAAGTTGTTGAACTTATATTATTTTATACGATTTAATACTTATTTTATACGATTTAATACAATGCGTCCTTAACAAGAATTTATAATGCTTTGAGTACCTGTGGTATACAATTTATAACACTTTGAGTCACGAGACCTAACTTTGTTAAAAAGTTCCATTTAAGTTCATGAGAAGTTTCGTTTGTACCCTTTTACTGTATAACAGTCTGCGTCTCTGTCTGAGTCACTAGACCTAACTCACCCGAAACTACTACATTCGTCCGAAACTACTACTCAGACAGGGACACAAACATATATTACATGTTTCCAGGGACGCAGGCTGTTATATACAGTAAGGGTACAACAAACATTTCACTTGAATTTAAACAGATTTTTTTAACGAAATTAGGTCCATGGACTCAAAATGTTACAAATTGTATATGACAAGTACTCAAAGCGTTAAAAATTTGTGTTAGGGACACATTGTGTTAAATCATGTAAACCACGGAGACGCAAACAATAATTTACTCAAAGTATTATGTTTTAATATTAACACGTAAACACCTTCACATGGGTGAAGTGTAGATCGAGATCTTACAAGTTAGATGGGTATTGTTGGGGGAAACCATGTCGCTTAAATTTAACAAAATGTAAGTGTTTTCTTTTCTTATTATCATTTCTTTTCTATTTTTCAAAGCTAGACCAGTTAAACTAGAACGTGACTAATATAGAGCAAATGATCCGGACCTAATGAAAGAGACCAGTTTATGTTAAATATAATATTATTTATTATGGTTATCAACAATCGTATAAATAGATGTTTTTTCTACTATAGATATACTTATCATGTTATTCAAATGATTTTTATAGTTGTAGATTAATTGTGTTTCCTTCCTTATATATACTCAACTAGGTTAGAAACCCCGTGTATTACACACGGGTTGAATAAATACAATGTTATATATTTAATAATAAATATTTACATGTTACATATTTATGATATATTACGTAGTTTTTCATACAAATTTTAGAAACGTCATATAGTTATTTTTTAAAAATTGTTTTATAAAAATAATGAAATAAATGTTCAATTTCTAAAAATGTTTTATGAACAAATCTATATTTTTTTTTTAAATAAAAAAAGTTTATAATTTTTTTTATAGAAATCATTATTATTTAATAGGGGAGAGAGGTGGAAAATAAAAAATAATTAAAAAACAATTAAAGAAAACTTGTACAATTAATAAGAGAGAAAAGCGGGAAAACTTGTCTCACAAAAACCTTTATTTATTATAGAGTATAGATTACATAAATGGTAATTTGTTTAAAATATATTATTATTGAAATACGGAAGTGTATCTATTATGAGTGAGAGGCGGGAAAATTTTTATAAGGATTGATATGGAGGCGACATGTGGCGTTAAGAAACCTTTATTTATTATATAGTATAGATTGTATCTTATTGTTTAACACACTTAATCAATGAATAAGAGATCTCTCTCCCTATATCTCTTTCTTCTTTGCTATTAAGCTAGTTTTATAACAATTTAAACCTTTTTTGTATTCTATAAATTGGCTAATCACACTGTCGGAAACTATTATATTTATCATTTTATGAAATAATTTTATGAAATAACTATGTGAAAATGCAAAAAACCTAAAGTTTTTATAACCTTGTGTATAAATTTATGTTTTATCATCAAACTTTACAGATGTTTATGCAATAACATGGCAAGCATGTTGAAACTTCAAACACAAATTCCAACCTTTTGTTTATTGTCAAATTTGTCTAATCCATTAATGGACGATTACAATAAAGTGACAGGTAAACGGGCAACAAGTTGCGCTGCAACCCCCTTTTGAATAGCAAAACCGATCCTACTAAAAACAAAGCTTTGTTTATTCATACAGAAAATGGTAGCCAAAAACTACCTTCAATAGCGAGAGACACAACGATGCCCACAACAATTAAAAATGGGAACAAAGGAAGCTTTGACTTAAAGATATATGGTTTACAACGACGTCCCACTTCGATTAAAGCGGCGATGAACAAAGAACAATGCCAGAGGTTGCAAGTTTTGACTGAATGATCTTTTAGGGTTTCAACACAAAAAGAACCGGGTCATATAGATCCGTGTGGAAAGGTTTAACGGGTTAGGCGGGAAAACACAAATGCAGATGCCCTCGTTAAGTTTAAGTGCCATGTGTCTATTGGGCTGGTAACAATTATAATTTATTGGGCTGCATTCATAGTGGGCCAGTGACAATTTAATTTATTGGGCTGCATTAAAACTGGGCTTTTGACTATTTTTCAGATGATCCAAACATCAAATGACACAAGTGAAAGCTTAATCTCAATCTTTCATTCAGATTCAGTCATCCACAGACCTAGCTAGCCACTCCTCTTCCTTCGCCGGTCGTTAATCCTCCGGCCCACACCGTTCGCACTTCCCGGAAAAGGTATTCAATCTTCCTTCGTTTGTGATTTTTGTTTCCTGCGGCACAATGGTAATAAAAAGTTGGTTTCTATATCAACTGAAATTGAAATTAGGGTTTTTTTTCCTCGCATTATTGGTAGCAGTTGCACCTGTTTAAACATAAGTATATCATCTGTAAGATATCTGCACATTTTTGGAACAGTTGGATTGCAGTTAGTGGTCAATGGAGACTGATGCTTGGAACTAATCATTAGTAAGTGATTTGTGTTCTTGTTTCATATGTGTGTTAATAAATATGTGAACTGTAATTCTAAACCCCGAAGCCAAATTGCTAGTAACGGTTTGGTTTCGTTCGGTTTCAGTTCTCAAACAGTTTGGTTTTGATTTACAAGGATTGAAAACTACAGTTTGGCAACCCTTTTTACAAGTATTATATAATAACTAAGTTCATAAATTTCTATACTTTAGTTAACCGCCTACTAACCGGTTATGATTTAGGTCGCACAATATATCAATAGAACAAAAGCCTCTGGTTAATCGGTTGAATCTCATGTTGGTTTCCTTGGTTAGTAGCTTAGGTTTCTTTGATTGTGTTCATAAAAAAGCCTGATTAATCTTGTATGAATCCCCCCCATTGCTGGTAAATTCAACTGCTGATTTTTTTTATGGTGGTAACATAAATGTAATTGAGCAATCTAGAAAGCAAACGAGCCCTGTACAAGCCTAAAACATGTCTAAAAACCCCTAAAAATGGTATCTTTATACTATGCGCTTCGCTTTAAAGCCCTCGCTTTTTTTGCGCCTTGCGACTAGGTTCCAGGAGAGGCCTATGCGCCTTGATGCTATCTCTGTTTATTTCAATGCTTTATGCTATCTCTGTTTATTTCTAATCGTTTTAAGTAAACAGCGTTACTATAGGCAGTAAATGGTCAAATACTCACATTTATCTGGTACAGACAACAATTTTCGTGGTATACAACTAAAGTAAGATTCATGACGACATGAATTTAGATCTTAAAGGTTCTTTTTTGATTCATGCCATTGAAGAACCCATAAGATTTATGATCCTAGAGTTAAGTTAATTTCTAAGGAGTTTAACTTGTTTATCCCTAAATTGATTTAAATTGTGATTCTATTTAGGGTTTCATTCCCAATTTAGCTTTGACATTTTAGATCTTGCACAATCTTGATTTTTTTTTTCATGCAATCACAAAACCGATCCCGTTTCTTTTTTTAGATTTTTCAGGAAAACCCATTTGGGCTTAAATGGCTATTTGTCCAAGTCTTACATCCATAAAACTTATCAGATTCAACTCTAATCTTGGTACAAAGTTTTCAAGTATATCTTCAAGATCATCATCACTTAAGTTTTCCAGAATCAAAGCTGTACAAGACACCAACGGAGGACGTAGGAGACTAATAGACATCATTCGCCTTGTACCAGATATTTCTAGAAACTACTTCAAAAGCCCATCTAGAAGAACACTTTTTGGCGGCATATCACTTCTTGGCGGGTTTTATGTTGCACAGACAATATCATTGTCGTTTGGAGCTTTAGCCGTGAACGATGTGATTGCTGCAGTTGTTTGTGTCCTTCTTACCGAGTATGTGACACGGTTTTATTACAGCAGACCTAAGGTGACATTCCCCATTGCTCTGCTGAATAATTTCAAGATGGGTTTCACTTATGGTCTTTTTATTGATGCCTTTAAGCTTGCAAGTTAAATTTCAAATCATTTGTATGTATTCAATAGATTCAGTATATATATTTACTGAAACAGTTTTTTTTGTGCACATGTGAAATTTGATGTTTCATGATTAGAGGTGACAAAATGGATGGGTTGATAAACGGGCTCGGGGCGACCCACATACATCTTATTCTCTGTTTTTCAGATTTTGTTGCAAGTAATTAATAGTTATGATTATGAAAACAAAATTGTATTATAAACTATTTAGGGAAATTTCTAACCCTTTTAACCAGTGGGCCAACATTAACTTTGACAAACGGGTCGTGTTTGCGGGTCCGACCCGAACCCGAATATTGCGTCAGACATGTGAACCCGAATATGACACGAATATTCATGAATTGACCTTAATGCGACCTGTTTAACCTGAATTTTATTTATTTGACATTTTATAATCCTTTAAAATTACAAAAGTATATTTAGCATTTACATTTTAATTATAAGTAAACTAGGTTAGAGACCCGTGTATTACACGGGTTTAATAATAAAAAAATATATAATTTAAAAATCTTGAACCACTTCTAATCAAATTTTAAATAGTTATTAATGATTTGGGTAAATTTTTCATTGCTTGTTAAACATTGAGATTGTAGTAATGGGAGTAATTTAAATATCAATAAACATAATAATAACAATATATAGTAGTAACAATTACTAAAATCATCACCCAAAATTACTTACTACACGGATGGAAAATAACAAACGGAAAGGAAAAGTTTACATTAAATTTTAAACCTTGACGTGATCTACTTCCTAAATAGCTTGTATGCTCCATAAAGTAAATACACACGGCCCATTTGACTTTAAAGATTAATAAAGTAATTTCTTGTTAGATTGAATTTTTTTAAACTCATTTTAGTGTTGAGCAATAGACCATTTGACCTTAAATAGTCAACGGCCTCTACTTTTCTTGTGTTGTTTTTCTTAAGTACCCTATTTTCTTAAAATAAACCACTTGTTAGTTTTGGTTAAAATTATTGATAGTATTGATCTTGGCCAATAACATGTCTCCAATCCTGATTTAGGGATTTCATACCATGTGGAAGAGGACCCATGTCCAGAGCTTCAAGAAGATAACTGAAATTAGCTTCAGCCTGCCAAAAAAAAAAAAGAAGAAAGAAAACAGCTTAGTAATTCTGTTTATAATAACACAAATGTACCTCGTTGACCCACCTTCCTTTCCATTTAAACCTTTATAGTAACACAGATAACTTATTGACCCACCTTCAAACAGGTACTCTCACTGTTAAGACAATCAAATAGGTAACTCATTCACCCTCCTCTTTTATTTAAGCCTTTATAATGAATAACATAAGCAAGTTCTATATCTTGAAATAAAAAAAAATGAAAGCCAAAAGAGAAGTAGTGGAAATGTAAACCTGCATACATCTCCTTCACTACAAAATCAGTGAGCCAACATTAACTTTGACAAACGGGTCATGTTTGCGGGTCCGACCCGAACCCAAATATTGCGTCAGACATATGAACCCGAATACGACACGAATATTCATGAATTGACCTTAACGCGATTTGTTTAACCTGAATTTTTTTTATTTGTTTGACATTTTATAATCCTTTAAAATTACATAAGTATATTTAACATTTACATTTTAATTATAAGTAAATTGTTATGTAAATTCTCTTTTGAGTTTTAAATTTAAGCATATAGACAATTAAATTAATTTATGATAAAACACAGTTAAGAAAATTAAATGGATATAATTGGGTTGAGTGGGTCAACCCGTGAATCCGTTGGGTTGACCCAAACACGACCCGTTTAGCGAAACTAACCCAAACCCATTTATACCAAACGTAAACCTACGAATTTCGCTTTAGGTTCGATTCATGTTTTCGGATCGTATCAGAAATTCATACCGCTGACTATTTTGTCGATTCCTTGTCAAATCAATGGTTTTTGCCCTTTAAACTTGTTTAATATTTGATAACATTTTTTTAACATGTAATGAATGATAGTAATCTAAGTCGAACAAAAATAACATATAATCATAAAAGTATTATTAAGGGGGTGTTTGGGATTACTTATTGAAACTACTTATTAACTTATATAAGTTAAAATAGTGTTTGGATGGTGTTACTTTTGTTATTCCTTTCTAAAGGGGAGGAAAATGAGTTTTTGAAAAGTAAAGAACTTACTTTTAAAACTACTTATTACATTTTGTAAAAGTCAATAAAAAAGCTAAATAAGTAATCCCAAACATGTCCATAGTAACTAAAATTCATAACTTTAGTAAAAGAGCTATTTAATTTTAATTAATCATAAAGTTTTCATACTAAAAATCAATATCAAAGCATAAATATTTTTGTAATTAATATAAAAAAACATGCTTCATTGACCACTGATGGTGAATGAAATTATGTCTTGGGTCAAGAAAGCTAAGTTTAACGGGTTAGTGTTCAAAATGGATTTCAACAAGGCCTTTAATTTAAATTCTTAGAGCTTTATTGATTCCATGTTACATCAAATGAATTTCCCTCCCAAATGGAGACTTTGGGTCAAGGGGATTTTGGGTTCGGCCAAGGCTTCGATGTCGGGTTAGGCAGCTGTCACTCACTCATCTTGGCTTAACAGTTGGAGCGAATATGAATTTGGCGAAAAATAGGAGGCCAGTCATTGATGTGTTCGAGGTTAGTTTCTGGTTGGAAAGCCAAACATTTATCTATTGATGGGAGGGTTGTCATGATCAAATCAGTTCTTGACAGTCTCCTGGTATATTTTGTTACTTTATTTAAGTCTCTTAATAAGGCCATTAACGCTCTTGAAAAAATAAGACAGAATTTCCTTTTGGGAGGCGATTGTGACATCTCTAAAAATTGTACGATTACAGTTTCGTGTAATTCTACTTCGATTTAATATACGAGTCTCGTTTTGCTTCATTTTTATTTAATATGCCAATGTAATTCCGATTCCTAATAAGTAACTACATTAATAGTTTTAAACAAAAATGAAAATTTTTAAATTGATTAGTTATATTTATAAAAATTTTAAAAGTTATAAATTTAAATGTTTAATTAAATTAAATGATTATTTATCAAAAGGGAATTTTTAATTTAAAAGGCTTTGAACCCTCCTTTTTATGTTTGAACCCCCTCAAACACTTGAACTCATTTGAACCCCCTTCTTCTCTTTTGAACCCTGGAACTAACATGAACTAACTTTGACTCTCAAAAGTCAAAATCGATTTCAAAGCATTCAAATCTCTCAAAATCTATCAAATTTGGGATGTTTAAACCCTCTAAACTCGTTTCTAAACATTATCTAACAAGAGGAACAAAGAATTCGTGAATAATCGTTAAAAAATTAAATTTTTGAAAACTCTAATCTAAAACCCGCGACAATGATAATCCAAGTTTCAAAATCCTTAAATCCCGTTCGGTTCCAACTGTTAACGCGTTATTGATGGAGCTAATCACCCTATAAATACCCACGTCGATTCCTAAAACGAAGCTACAACAAAAATTCATCCTTTTTCTCCTATCCCGATCGACGCAAGCACACCATCCCCGACCCAAAATCTTTGACGAATTGACTCTAATCCGTGTGACGCAAAATCCAGGTAACGATTTCTTGTTAATCGTACGTCTACCTTACTGGTTTCACCCTCAAAAATCGATTTAGGGTTTGGGGATTCATCTGGTTCACATCTGTATAGTGTTTTGGGAAGAAGGCTGAGACTTGTTCTAATATTTTATTTTCTGAAACTAAATCAAATGCAGACACTGGTCTAGTGGTTAAATCCGTTTAGACAAACACAAAGCAATCCACGGTCTTGAGTTCGAGCCTTGGTGCTGCCATTTCATTTTCTTTTTGTTGTTTTAAGCATTTACACACACATACACAAACATAGATAATTAATATGTCTTTTAAACAAATAAATATTGTTAAATCAAATTCTTTTCTTTAGAATCTTCATAACTTGATGTATATTGTCTAATAAAAATAAATAAATAGTATTTTCTTATGCTTGTAGACATAAATTATGTATTTTCTTTTAAATAACATAAAGGGATTCTATACACTTTTCAATTTTTTTTTGATAAAAGATTTTATGAAAAACCGTTTAAAGCTATGTTTTTATTTAAAACTAATAACAATATTTAAACTATAAATTATTTATATATTACTAAACACTATTAAAAGATTTCGTTTTATTCTTTAAAACACAAGAAATTACAGAATATATTTTATAAATCCTTTAAAAACTGTTCAACTCTTTAAAAACTTGCTCAAACGTCTTATTACAAACTTGATTTTCTTGATTTCTTTTAACTTTTAAAATTATATTATAACTCTTTAAATTCCTATCAAAACCCTCTAGTATTCAACTCATATATTTTCAATCCTTATTAAATACATAATTGCACTTTAGCCACTATACTTTCCAAACTTATCATACGCGTCCTAAACTCGGTTAAACTATACAAATAGAGTAACTTTCAAACTGGTATGTAGTTATCTGACAAACAGTAAGGTTCTGGCTAGGAAAGACGGGGTTCTGATCCGGCCAACTCTTTCCTTGGAACTTTTCTGTTGGAGGTACTACTCTGGTACGAGAACCACTCTAGTATACGACAACCACTTTCATCTATTTACAAATTAACCCCCTCATCTTCCATAATTCTATAAACTAACTTAAACTCGAACTTACTTAGGGAGTTCTTATGAGCTTTTCCTAAAGCAAGTTATTTCAGCAATCAAGATCTACCCACCTGCTGCAAGGTGAGTTCATAGCCCCTCTTTACTTTCTACTTTGGGGTGGAAAACATGCTCCCATATTAAAACGAAATCGAATTCTGAAATCAAAACTATTCTTTTGCAGTTAATAACATACTTCTAATTCTAGTAAAATTAAACTGGTTTATACATGTTACTATTCAATATCACTTTTTCTTTACAAAGTCTCTCTTATTTTCTTAAACTACACAACCATTAACTCCGGGGAAGCCACGGGAGTACGTAAATAGATCTATTGGCCCGACAAGCCCATCTAGTCCTTCGAGTTGTGGATTCTGATCAACTTGGAAGGAGCTAGATGTTCAGAAACTGCATTCTTGACACTTAAACTTAGTCTAACACCCTAACAAGGTGTTGGACGGGAGAGCTATCGATCACTAGGGTTGATTGTAGACTCATGTACAAAAGTTTAATTACTTGGAATTTGAAACTTGTTTATGACTTGCAACTTGTTATTTATTACTATGTATCTACTTAAACCTATGTTCTCATCAACTTTTTAGTTGACATATTTTAGCATGTTTTTCAGGTGAAGCTAACTAGGATGTTTATAAGCTCATGCTAGGATCAAGGACTCATGTCTTAGTGGACATAACTAGATTTTAGCAAAAGAAGAATTATTTGTTCTGCGTTTTGTTTTATTTGGTTTATTTGTTCTGAAATACTGATGTAATAAATATTTGGTTTTAATAGTAAATTTCTTTTGATCATGTGTGATGATTCAATTTCGTCGCCCCTCGTGTTTCCGCCTTGGTGGGGGTGTGACAGATTGGTATCAGAGACAGGTTATAGAGAATTAGGCTACTTTAGAATAGACCTAGACTATAACCTTAGGAGTCCCCTTATTAGGAAACTATGTGCTCTATTTGTTTAACTGTTTCTCTAACCCATATGTGCCTTCTTATTACTTTTTCTCGAAAACAACACGCTTATCTTGATGAACCATCACACGGAACCAGACGACCCAGAATTGAAGTCTGACACGGAGAGCCTTTATTAACCGAAGAACACAACATGGTACGACCAGCTAACCCTACAACATCAGAAAAGTAGTAGTGAAGAAAGAAGAGTTGGACCCATCCCATTTGCAGCTGATCCACTTCTGAAGAGTCAACGACTAAGCAACGATGCCAAGACGATTCCATAATTACTCTCGTCGGAACCAAGGTTCGATTGGTGGTTGATTGGAACATGTGTAATATGGAAGAGTGAATACCTGTACACTAAAGATTCTGTCTAGTAAAGATGTGGTGTATAAATCCATGAGTAAGGACCCGTCACATCTTCCTGGGAATCTTTGGTGTGAGTATTGCTTATAGGCTAAAACACATCTTTCTAGCATCTATCATACGGACCTGGAGTTTTGATTAGTCATTGTTTTTCTATTAAGTCCAAAATCTAGTATCTGTCTTTATTCATTTGTAATTTGAAACTATTTGATTATAAACGAAATTCTATCTTTGTTTGCTTTATAATTCTATCTTCATTACTATCATTTGTCATCTAAACTTGTCATCTCATCTATCGTCCTATCTAATCTTGTCAATCATTTTGATCAAGCTAGAATGCCTCCTCGTCGTGACACTACCGAGATAAACGAGATTGCTACCATCGTCACCAACCAACTTGCTAATGTCTTACCCGGTATGGTCACTCAAGTGAGTGAAGCACTCCGCAATGCTGGGACTGCATGTGGCAACATTAACGATGCCTCTTACAAGACCTTTCACAAAAACTTTTTTTTAACTTTTTTTCTATGCCTCCTACAAGACCTTTCGCAATGCAGGGACTGCAAGTGGTAACTTTTTTCAGTCCAATAAAATTTTTCATAAAAATTTTTTTTCTAACTTTTTTAAAACGTTTTTTTAACCTTTTTAAAAATATTTTTTTTAACTTTTCTAAATTTTTTTTTCATAAAAAACGTATTTGAATACATTTTTTTAGTTTTTTTTATAAAAACGTTTTTTAGCTTTTTCGTAAAATATTTTTTAACTATTTTTAAAACGTTTTTTTTTTCAATAGTTCACTATTTTAAAAACTAGTTCACTTAAAAAGGTAAATAAAACAATGTTTTTAAAATAGTTAAAAAGAGACATTTTAAGAAAGAGCTAAAAAAACATTTTTATAAAAAAAACTAAAAAAATGTTTTAAGATGTTTTTATGAAAAAAATAAAATAAAAAATATTTTTAGAAAAGTAAAAAAAACGTTTTTAAAAACGGTCAAAAAAGTCTTTTTACTGAAAAAAAAACTAAAAAAATGATTTTAGTAAAGTGAAAAAAAAGTTTTGAAAAAAGTAAAAAAAATGTTTTTATTGGACTGGAAAATTAAACTAGTTACTTAGAAATAAAATGATTAAAATGGTCGTATACTTAATAGAAAAGTTAACAGAGTTAATGTAATGGACTGAAATGGATATAAAAATACAACCTTAGGGGCTAATATGTTAAAAGTTTTTTTTTGAATTAAAATGGTTAAATAGGACAAAGCACAGGGGCAAAAACGAAATTTACTCTAATTTAAATGTTGGAATTAATTGGAAATAAAAATTCTTTCTAACAACGACGTCGTGTGGGACACGAAGGTCAGGGGCTCGCCTTTCACTACGGTCTGGTCGGGTTTCTTAATTCCAATCGTTTGCAATTTCCAACAATTAAATACTAAATAGTTTAAATTAAGTTTGCTTCTTAGTTTCAATTTAACACTTATTAGCATCAACCTTTATTTTATTTTTAGCTTGAAATGATAATTAATTTTTTAGAACGATAAACACATATAATACAACTATTTAACCTACTCTTAAATCTATACTATTATCCATCATAAAACTCAAACGTTCGATTTCAAAGCAGAAACATCACTATGTATATACAATTAATAGTCGATAACAATTTCAACTTGCACCCAAATGGTTTTCATGTGGACTTTAAAGGTTGTTTCAACCTAATTGGTTAATTCGTTTTATGGGTTTTAAAAACAAAGCTTAAAATAAATAAAAAAAACTCAACATATGGATATTTTTAGCAAATTGCCAAACGTTGTGGGTTTCTTTATAAAATCTTTGGGAAACTCAAATCCTTTGACATGAGAGGTGGCATGCAATCAGGAACATATCACTATGAGTCACATGGTTGAGTAATGATAGTTCAGAGTGGAGGTGGGCATTATAACCGGATCCGGATCCGGATCCGATCCGATAGATGATCTGAAATCGGTTTTTTTTTTAACCGGATTTTTTGGAACCGCCGGATCTGGAACCGGTTATATGGTTTTCCAAGGGACCGGATAAAAACCGGACAGAATCGGACAAATTTGGAACCGGACAAAAATCGGACACAAAAAATCCGGACAAAATCGGATAAAACCGGATAAAAGGTTCCAATAGGTTCCAAACCTCACACCCCAAAACCGGATCCGATCCGGAACCGGACAAAAATCGGACACAAAAAATCCGGACAAAATCGGATAAAACCGGATAAAAGGTTCCAATAGGTTCCAAACCTCACACCCCAAAACCGGATCCGATCCAGAACCGGTTCCAAAAAAAATCCGATTTGTGCACCTCTAGTTTAGAGAAGTCTTATGATAATCAATATTGTTCAGTTTACTCAATAAGAGCTTTTTTTTAAAGGCAAACTTCTTTTTTTTTAATCCTTGTCATTAATTAGACTTGAATCCATGATCTCAACCCTAAGTGTACCTAAAGACTTTGTCTTTGCCATTGAATGATTACTCAACAAGAGCTATGTATATATTTTTTATTATATGAATGAAGACTTTCTAAGGTCACCCGTATTAAAGTTTCTCTCAACCAATCTAACTTACCTGTGAATTTTTCATTTTATCCATAATCAATGTGACAGAATCGTTTTCATACATTCATTATATCCTAGTATCTTGACTCTGATAGGACAGTGTGAGATTAACCTGAGTTATAGCAACCATCCCTTAGGAATTCATTATCTTCGATGAGGTTTGTTTCACCATCTTAAACATGACATGAGTGACTTTGATACAATTTGTAAAATTCGTCCCCTCATACCATTTGATACTGTTTGTTTTAGCCGTTAAGGAGCTCACGACTTTGGTTTTTGTTAAATGGGTGAAAACTTTCTAAGAGGTCACCGGTCATAAAATTTCCCACAACCCAAACATGCTTAACCTTAGAGTCTCTTCTAATCAACAACTCACGCACTCAAAACACGTTATATGAGGTTGGGCGTTTTTTATGTCGTAATATCTCTGATGTGACTAAACAATGTGGGATTGATCTACGTGATTTATATAAGTGTTTGCGCAACACATGAACCGGTAGAGGGTTTAATACATTAGCTTAAATTTCGTATTCAATGTCTATTTATAATGGCATAATACACATATGGGTTTCTTCTCCTGGAGTTTACGTACACATAGGGATGATATCGGTACCAAAAAAAAAAAAAAAAAAAAAAAAAAAAATGGAAAAGTGGGTACCGGTATCGAATTCATCGGTACGGTACCGGTATCGAAGTCATCGGTACGGTACCGGTACTCGTTACAATATTCATCTTTAAATGATATCGGTACCGTACCGGTACCGGTACGAAAAATACCGGTACCGAATTTATATAAAAGTGGGTACCGATACCGATATCGAATCTATCAGTACAGTACCGGTACTTGATACCAAATGCTCATCCCTACGTACACATACACATACTTCATTCTGATGAATTCTCACTCATCAACGATCCTTAAAGATCCATTTTGACTTTGAGCATTTTGTTGTGCAATAACATATGGCACACAACGAATATCCTATTTATTAGCACAAACAAACTTAAAACGTATATGCTGTTAATAATAACTCTAATATATATACATACACTAAAACACACAATACATTATACACACTATTGAAACACAAACGTAAATATTAGGCCTGACAAACTGGTGGGTTCGGGTCACAGGTCATAACGGGTTCGAGTCAGAATGGGTTCGGATCAATATGGGTTAGGAGCAAAATGACTTCGGGTCAAAACGGGTTTGGAGCAAAATTAGTCCGGGTCAAAACGGGACGTTTTAAAAAAAACTATCAATTGGGTTCGAGTCCAAATGACTTCGCCACCACCGCCGCCACCCACCCACCCCACCACCACCCCCCGAAATAGTGGGGGAGGCGGCAGCAGTGGGGGAGGGGCGTCGACGTGCCGATGTGGCGGTGGTGGCGGCGAGGCAGCGGTAGAGTGGGTGGTGGCGTGACGTTGGTGGGGTGGCTATCCCATTTGCATTATTTTTAAGTTAACAAGTTTTATAATACATTTTGACCCATTGACTAATTTGAGGTGACTCAAATTGACCCGTCAACTAATCTGAGGTGACCCAAATTGACCTGTTTGTTAATCTAATATGAACCAAATTGACTCATATACAATTGATTTTATACCCAAATCAACCCATTCTTTGAAGAATGAGTCAAGATTGCCACCCCTAGTAAATATCAACTAGATGACCCAAAATAAGAGATCATGGTTAAGTTTGATTTATGTTATCATCTGTAACCATAACCAATCGATTCAAGATGAGGACCAAACATGTTGTTAACGGGGTTTTAGGTCCTATGCATTTCAGTTATTTAGTTTTAGTCTGATATGAGAACGAAAGCATCATGTATCGTGTGCAACAATATTAAATTTAGAAATGAGCTTTATCAATATATTTGAAATCAATGTTATAATTATAATACAACAATCATTGGTTTGAAACCTTATATTAAAATATGCATAAGTAATTGTTGATTATATTTTTATTAGTCGTCAAGTAGAAAGTAGTTCTTGTTGCAAGAAGGTAGAATGCAGATACCCGGTTGTTGTGTACTTGTGTTGAGGAAACAAATAAATGCATAAATTGTTCGTTATTTGTTATAATAATTTATTGTATATTTTAGTGAAAATATATATGAATTATATGTTACCAAATTATATCTAGAATAAATTATCAATTCTATGTAATTTTAATCAACTTATATGACATTAAATTTAGTTTGAGGTATAATGAAATTAATAAATACTAATTATTATTTGTTATGTATGAGTAGTTTTATATATATATGTATAAACCATTAAACCATATAACTAGACAATGAGAAAATTACAAAAAGACCGGAATATTTTTTTGAACTATCAATACCTAGATTATCTAAGATAAAATGGGTAATACCTAGATAATCCAACAGATAACTGTCGACTCAAAACTCGAACCTGTATCCTTTTGTTTGGGTGAGACCACCACTTTAACTCTCACCTATTTACCACTACACTCAACCTACCCGACCAGAATTAATTAATGACTATTTTTTATATTTAAAAGGATGCTTTTATGAATTTGCAATACATACTTCATACGAGCATGTTCATTAAATGATATTGAACAATTTTTTTTATTTAATTTAAATTATGTTTCATACACATTATAAAAGGTATCTATAACTAAAAACATATCAGAACACGTGAATACATACATGTATTACACACGGACACAAACACACATGTACATATACGAATAAGAAAATACCTGAGAATATTTCATCCTTTATAGGGGATGAATTTTTGAAACACATACAAATCACTAATATTTTGTTACAAGTCTCAATTTTTAAATATAAAACTACATTTTTATTAAAACTTATTTTAGCTTCATTTTATTCTGTTGTTCTATTAGAGAATATATTGAATTATTGTAGAGTATTTTTACTAATTTTACCCAAAAGTTTTCAAAATTAAAACATAAAACAAAAAGTGAAGCAAGCGAATTTATGTCAATAAAATTAAACACTTAAAAGTACTAAAAATAGCCGGTAAATCAGATCAACTTATGTTTTAAAGCGGTCATGTCTTTACGCACCAAATTCCTTTCACTCGCGCGTTGACACCACCAACCCAACATCCAACGGCAGATAACGCGAGTGACCACCACATCTTCACCACGCGCGTGGGTAAAAGCCGATGCTAAAAATAAAAATATTTAAAAATATATAGATAAATCTCATTTTTTACTTATATTTTTGTCATTTTAGTCACTTTCATTTAAATTTTTTTAAAAAATTTTCATCCTTGATTTTTTGAAATTTTATTATTTTCATCCACTTAACTAATTCCGTCTACATTTTAACTTTAAATCATTAGCAATTTGGTCTTTTCAACTGCCTTATACTATTTATGGCACTCAAGAAAGAATTTTTGAAAAAAAATCAAATTACCTCTGATTTAATGTTAAAATGTAGACGAAATAGTTAACTGGATATAAATTACTAGATTTTAAAAAGCAAGGGACAAATAAACTTAATTGTTTTTTAAATGAAAGTGATTAAAATGGTCAAAAGTAGAGAAATAAAAATGACAAATTACTTGAATATATCTTTTTTTTATTATGATAACAAACTAGGTTAAAATCATGTGTATTACACGGGTTGAGTAAATAAAATGTTATTTACATAGTAATAAAAAATTGTATTTTTAAAAACCCGTGTAATATACGGGTTGAATGAACCAGTATATTAAATCGGTTGAACTATTTATAAATAAATAATAAGTATCCGTAATTAGATTTATATTAAAAATCTAAGCATAAAGTCTTTTAATATCATCTATACTATATAATAAAGAAAGGTTTTGTATGTCACGTGTCGTCACCATATTCAATCTCATTATTGTTTTTCCGCCTCTCTCTCTTATTAAGTGCACCCATATCTTTTAATAAATTAATAATATACTAATAAAATAAATTTATTTTTAAATTATCCTTTATTATAAAAAAAACTTTGAAATCTAATTATGTAATTTTTATTTTCAATCAAATAGTAAATAAAAGTCAAATTACATTAAATAGTAATTGACGTATTTCCGAAACCCAATTATATATTATTTTTTACATATTTTGAATTTTGTTTTATATCCTTAATATACAGTAATACATTTTTATACATGTAAAATATATAAATAAAATTTAAGAAATTTATTTATTGATATTTTTCACCCGTGTGTATTACACGGGGTCTAAGCTAGTTATTTAATATGAGAAAGATAGAGACGAGAAAAAATGATACAAATGAACCCTAAAGTGACATGTGTCTATACAATTTTATTTATTATCATAAACATTATTATTTGATATTATTATTTAATAGGAGAGAGAAACAAAAAAATTAATATTTAATAGAAGAGATAGGCGGGAAAATAAAGGTGATGAGTAATTAGAGAGTGACATGTGTCCCTCATGGTTTTTCTTTATTATATAGTATATATTTGGATCACTGACGGACCACTGTAGTATAATCGTGCCACCAGTGGTATCACCCGAGTATATTTCAACATCAAGTCACCAATTCAGGAGGAAACCTAATTTTTCTAAAAAAACCCCTTTTAAGATTCAAACTCAGGACCCTGTGATCAGTTAACCTTATCCCACCACCAAAATATGGATAGACTAATTGAATATATCTATATTTTATTTTTTTTTGCATGAACGACTCGAAAAAAGAGAAGAAAACAAGACTTGACGCATGGCGTGGTGGCGCAACCATCTTTCACCAATTGTTAAACTTCTTCTGTTTCTATTTCTAGAGAGAGAAAATATGAAAGTATCATATTCCATAAATAAGATTTAGTGATATAAATTGTTATAAAACTGGTTTTTTAAACAAAGAAAGAAAATCAAGAAATTAATTAATGGGTTCATGGCGGAACTCAAGAACATCATCAACAAAGCTTTTGTGGCTGATTCTGCCGTGCATGGTGGTTGCGGTGTTCATCGGTATAAAGAAGTCAAACTGGGTGGCAGCTGAAGGTCGTGTTTCGTTTGGGCGGCGGCCGGCGGTGGTTGAAGGTGGTGGTGAGGTGGCGGAGGGGCCGTCTGGAGGTGGTTATTTGTTTAATTCTTCTTATCCGCCGTTGGCTATGGAAGATGAAATGGATGTTGAATTGCCTGTAAGTTCCATGTCTCCAATTTTTTTTAATTAAAATATTAAATATTTGATTATATGTTTTCTTTGATTTGATAAACAAGAAGCTATATTGTTTTTAGCTATATATTTACCATAAATAATTAAAATTATTCATAATTAATGTCGTTTACAGCTTGTAAACGAGTCACGTGTGTGGAGTTTGATTAAGCTAGGGTCAATCAATTTAACTTTAAAAAAAAATGAGTTTAATCTCGGTTTATTTCGGGTAGCTTCTAAATAATTTACAAACTCGATATAAATTTAGCTATTATTTAATATATTTTTATATAATTAATGTCTTCATAATTATAATTTTGTATTATATGATAATATTATTATTATTGTTTATGTGATTAGTATATTACTAGTTTTAAACCCCGTATAACATACGAGATGAAACGTTAAGATTATACTTACAAATATCTTTACACATTTTTTTATATAAATTTTATATCAAACTTAACTAAAAAACTACTAATTAAATATTAGCAAACTTTATTCTAACACATATTTATTTAAAATACAACAGTACTTTTTTCAAAATTTATATGTAAAATTAACATTTTGTTTTTTTATTGATAAAACTTTAAAAACTAGCTTTTAGATAATAAATTTTAAAAACTCGTTTTTTTTAATATCCTATTTTTTATTCTTGTTTTTTTTAATATTCATTTTTGATGATAAATTTAAAAAAAAAATGTGAGTCAATGGTTATAATGATGAAATTGATTTGGTAAAATGTTTATTTATGTATTTTTTTTAAATGAGCTAAATATAAAAATATTGGATGAAGTATGTAAATGTGGTTTTGATGAAATATTGGATGAAATACTCGTTAGACTATTGAAACACTTAGGTTTGAACAGATTATGGTTCTAAGTCTTATTCTCATATGATTAAAGAAATTTGTTTTAAAAAAAAAGTTTACTGTATTGGTTTGAGCTACTTTGTTCATGAACATTTATTTTGGAACTAATTTTGATAAAGAAGCGTGAGAATTGCATAAGTCATTTGGTACTTGTTTTGAAAGGAACAAGTACCAATTCTTTATATGAAAGTTAGAAATAGAGTCTATTTATACGTTTTCTTATAGTTTTTTGCTTAAAAGTTTTCTAGAATTAATGTTGTGCCAAATACGTTTGTATTTATAAGTTTATGTTGAGTTTTATTAAAAAAAGAATTTGGAATTTGATGAAGTAATAGGAGATGATGTTTTAGGGCCAGCCAAAATATTCTTTGTACATCATCGTCTGTTTGCTTGTTTTCAACTTTTGGAGTTTTTATAGTTAATTGGAATCCCTTGCCTCAAGTTTTCGAATTTAATTTTACTATTACTATTATAAAATTTTATTATTTCCTCTAAAAATTACTCGTCATTTCTAATATTATTTATTATCATCCCTAAAATTAATAAAGACTAAAGACATGTAATTGAATTATAAGAGCATTCATCTTACCATTCCTATCTTCATCCCTATAATTACAATAAAATCACTATATTTTCTATCTTTTTTTTTTAATTAAATAATACATTTTTATATCTTTATCATTACTTTTTACCCCTCATACTATATATATACTATACTTTTTAACCCATTTAATTTTCTAAGAAATTCGTATTTCTGTAATAACTTTCGTTCATTATTTTTTTTAAAACGGAGTGGGTCGTATAAATTTTATTAAAAATAGAGCTATTTTAAAACTCGAGTACTTTTTTGTATTGTATGCTATAGCGAGTATGCGCTTCAATGTAAGTTTGATCCCCATAAACCAGCCGAACTTATAACGATCAGAATCCTGCCGCGTTGCGCGGGCGAAAAAAACTAGTTGATATATAAGACGTATTGGATACCATAGTTAACTAACGCTGCGTTTTGTCAGGTTGTTGCCAAGGAAGATGATTTGAATGTGACATTAAGTGGACCCAACGTTTTCATTTCCGCGAATCAAACTGCCGTACTTCCTCTTGATAGAAGAAGGAACAAGAAGTACACGAGTTTGGATAAACTCGAAGCCCGTCTTGGAAGAGTGCGAGCTGCAATCAAAGATGCTCATTCAGGAAACAGAACTCATGATCCAGATTATGTCCCGGACGGTCCAATGTATTGGAACGGCGCCTCATTTCACAGGTACAAACCTATTGAAGGATCGTTATGCATACACGACATGTACAAATTTTTTGTAACTCAATCGAAAGTTGACTCTTGATTTGACTTTTAAAGGAGTTATTTAGAGATGGAGAAACAATTCAAGGTGTTTGTATACGAAGAAGGAGAACCCCCAATATTTCATAATGGTCCTTGTAAAAGCATATATTCAATGGAAGGTAATTTTATATACCATATGGAAACCACTAAGTTTCGAACAAGAAACCCTGAAATAGCTCACACGTTTTTCCTACCGATGAGTACAACGATGATGGTACGCTTTATATTTGAGCGTGATCCTCATGTCGACCATTGGCGTCCAATGAAGCAAACGGTAAAAGATTATGTCGATCTCGTGGGCTCCAAGTACCCGTTTTGGAACCGAAGCCTAGGAGCCGACCATTTCACCGTAGCTTGCCACGATTGGGTGAGTATAGTCTTGTTTACACCCTCGGTTTCTTGTTTTATTTGTTTTCCCTTTTGTCTTTTTAAATTGTAATGTATGGTGTGATGTAGGGTCCCGAGTTATCAAAAGCCGTCCCATACCTCTTCAAGAACTCCATCCGAGCTCTATGCAACGCAAATACATCAGAAGGGTTTAATCCCTCCAAAGATGTGTCAATACCTGAAATCTTACTCCCTGATGGAACTACACGTGGGATACTAGACGGCCCATCTCCAAGGAATCGTCCCTTTTTGGCTTTCTTTGCTGGCGGGGTCCATGGTCCTATCAGGCCGATTCTTTTGGAGCACTGGCAGGACAAGGACCCCGACATACAAGTTCACAAGTACCTACCAAAGGGCGTTTCATACATAGGATTGCTGAGACAAAGTAAGTATTGCATTTCCCCTAGCGGCTATGAAGTGGCGAGCCCACGAATGGTTGAAGCACTCTACACCGGTTGTGTGCCAGTGCTCATTAAGGACCATTATGTGGCCCCGTTTAGCGATGTCCTAAACTGGAAATCTTTTGCGGTTATACTCGCGGTTGAGGACATTCCGAATCTTAAAAACATCTTAACCGGAATATCTACAAGACAATATCTAAGAATGCAAAGACGCGGAAAACAAGTGCGACGTCATTTCGAGGTTAATTATCCGCCAAAGAGGTACGATGTTTTTCACATGATATTGCATTCAGTTTGGCTTCGGCGGTTAAACATTCGAATTCAATGTGTTGCTGATTCTTGAAGGGCCGGATAGAAATCATATTGTGAGGTAGTTATTTTTGTTGTTTTTATTCTCTTATGGGCCAAAATGGTGCATAGTAGGTAATTAGTGGAGGTTCTTCTTTGTAACTTTTAATCATGCAAATTGAGTCAGGGTTTTTCATTAATTATTTTTTTGGGTTATCTTAATCTTTAAATAATATATGAACCTGCACCAATTGATATTGGGTTCCAGTCTCACTTGAGAGTTGAGACATGAAGTGGAGTAATATAAAAAAAGTAGCTGTTCAGAAAAAGAAAAAAAACTGGTGCAATGCATTCAAGCTGAAATTTAGGGTGAGTAAATCTTGGTACAACCTGAGAAAAACCGAAACCTGACCCCGAAACGTACCAAGACCCAAACCGGACCAACCCTATATATATTTGTCGGTAAAATCATCAATTATACTAAACCTATTAACAAAAGATAACTCCACCGATCGGTATAGGGCCGACGTATTAGAGCAGATTTCTTGTAGTGCGACCATGGTAAAATCATCAATTATACTAAACCTATTAACAAAAGATAACACCACCAATCGGTATAGGGCCGACGTATCAGAGCAGATTTCTTATAGTGCGACCATGGTAAATCGTCAATTATCTTCATTTCGAAAAATATCATTTGAATTTATTGTTTGGTAAATAAATTCGTAGTCATCTTCTTATTCGTTATTAGGCTCTTTTCTAAAGTTATAATTTTTTAAAACCATACTCATTTTGTACCATAATTTAATTAACAGAAAATACAACAACATATTTATTTTCTTTTCATAATACTTGTCAAACTTTCTCTCATTGTATTTAATTTCCTAAAGTGTAAGTCTACTTTGTTCAATTTATGTAAATGAACATCTATATCCATAATTTCAAAGAAAAAAGTTATTGACCGCTACATATGTCATACTCGAAACCTTTGTAATTTTATGTTTAAAGATTTCTGTTAAAGATGTACATTTTCTTGCATAGACCTTTATAGTTTTACATATAATTATTTCTATTAAGATTTGACAATTTGGTAAAAATAAGTCAAAAGTCATCAATCTGTCATTGGGCAAATACTATAAAAAAACACACTTTTTGGTTTTTCTTATAAAAGTCTTCAAGCAATTTTTTACACATAAAAAACCAACATACTCTCTCTTTTTTCTCACAAAAGTCCCTCAACAAATTTTTGCACATAAAAAACTAACATACTTTCTTGTTTTTCTCACAAAAGTCCATCGACAACTATTTATCTTAGCAAATGAATTCTCAAAAGTAAAGCAAAGGAAATCTACCGACAGAAGCAAGAGCAAATGTAGGATAAATAGTTGTCGATGGATTTTTGTGAGAAAAACACAAAAGTATGTCAGTTTTTTATGTGTAAAAAATTGTTAAGTGACTTTTGTGAGAAAAAAGAGAGAATATGTTGGTTTTTTATATGTAAAAAATTGTTGAGTGACTTTTGTGAAAAAAACCAGAAAGTATGTTGATTTTTTATGGCATTTGCCCTCTGTCTATTTAGTGAAATTAACCACATTATCTCTTGGATTATCATCTAAACATACTTAAACGTGATTGCTTTCATTAGTAAATAAATATAAACCTAAATCCTATGTAGGTCAAAATTGATGAATTTCAAGAAAAAAATACCCAAATAACAAACAAAAATACCCAGCAAAAATCTTACTCTTTGGTTGAGTTTGAGGAAGGTGAGATGATGACAAATCTTACATCTATCCCATGTGATAGAGAGGCTCTGCCCAGAGAGACTCCTGGCCCAGAAAACATACAAAACATGCATTTAATAGACATTATCCGATATCAAACGCATATATAAGAAAAATTACCCAATAAACTCAGAATTATTATCACAATAAATGGTAGTAGCTAGCTTTTGTACATAACCCAACTCCTTCAAAAATTGTCGAAGCCATATAGCTTGACAAGCTGTCGAGTTGGAGGTCACATACTCGGCTTCAACGGATGGGAGTGCCACCACAAATTGCTTCTTCGAACTCCATGTTATTATAGCTCCCGTTCCAATTGAAATGACAATTACACTTAACCTCTACTAATTACAACACTAGCTTAGATCCCGTGTAATACACACGGGTGAAAAATATCAATACCTAAATTTCTTAAATTTTATTTATGTATTTTACAGGTGTAAAAATGTATTACTATACATATACTAATGATAGAAAACAAAATTCAAAATATGTAAAAAATAATATATAATTGGGTTTCGAAAATACGTCAATTATTATTTAATGTAATTTGACTTTTATTACTATTTGATTGAAAATAAAAGTTACAAAATTAGATTTTAAATGATGTGATTGAATATGGTGATGACACGTGGCACACAAAAACATTTATTTATTATATAGTATAGATTACAATATGATAGTAAAACATACTTTAAACTAATGACACTAAGATCCTTAATATATAATTTTTTTGTTTAACTACCAATATTTATTCATATTTAACAATTTTAAACATCATTAATATAGTATTTATAAGAAAGTTTTTGTAAAACTATTGTGGAGACCAAAATAAATCATAAAACTATTTTTTTTAATTTGTAAAACTATTAGTCTAAGGAGTTCATCCCCTTAAAGTAGCCATGGACTATTTTGTACGGGCCAAAATTTTTTTAAAACCGGGCTTAGAGACTATTTTTGTTATTTCTACAATTCTACTCTCTCCATCTCTACATTATTTCGCTTCTATTGTGACTGTTAGCCAAAGTCACTTCAAGTTATTTACATTTTTTAATATTTGAGAGAGTGAAACAATATTCCTATATTCATATTTTTTAGACATTAGTAGAGGTTTGTTGTGGTGGTGGGTAGGTCGGCGGCGACAATTAAGAACTTTACTTGACAAGTTGGGCATTCAAAATCTAAATGCTCCAACTTGAGGGGAGTAAAGGAGGGAAGAATTTGTGTCTTAATTTATTCCTTGTTTGTTGCCTTTATTTAGGTTTGTTTGTTGTAATTACTTTTAGTAAAGATGTCCACCACTTGAAGCTTGGTGTAAGAATAAACTTGGCATGTAATTGACATGGAAGAAACAAGTTCCCGGGTGAAATGTTAATCAAGATCAATATGGTTAGCCTGTTTATGAGAAACAAGATTTCGACTGAAGAACAAGCAATGCTATTGTCACAAAGAAAGATTGTACGATCAGGAGGCAAGGCTTGTACTTCATGCAGAAGATGAGTGATCTAGGCAAGCTTAAACGTGAAACGGTAGGTTGTTTCTTGGCACTACAAGAGACGAGATTTCAACCAAGAAAAAGATGATAGCCATATGTAAGTCGTCTAGTTTTAATACAACGAGCCCAATCGCATCAAAGTATCCCATAATCGTTGTAGTGGGAGGACATTGAAAAATGAGCCCATATGAAAGGTAGCTTTAACATACTGAAGGATACGCTTAACGAATTAGAAGTGAGCAGTGGTAGGGGCATGTAGGAACTGGCTTGCTTGATTTAAACGTAAGACATATCCAATCTTGTGGGTCAAGTACTGAAGAGCCTGACAAGAGAGCGGAATCCGGAAAAGCCGAGCCAATATAGAAGAATATCTCATTTGTTGTATGAGGAGTGGGGACTGGTTTGGAGTTAAGCAACCCTACTCGAGTGAGAATGTCCTGGGCATATTTGGTTTGACTAACAAACAATCCATTTTCGGTATATGCAACCTCAAGACTAATAAAATATTTGTGAGAGTCAAGATCCTTGATGGCAAATTCCTTGTTGAAACAGGAGATGAATGCGTGGATACTCTCTTCCTGGTTTCGAGTGATAATAATATCATTGACATAAACCTAGAGATAGATGATACACGAGCCGTGTTTAAAGAAAATATTTGTCGGCTCCAAGTGAAACCATTGTGTAGAAGAAAAGTGTTGAGGCGTTGGAACTAGGCACAAGGGGCCCATTTCAGTCCATATAGTGCCTTTTGATATGCCACACATGATTACAAAAGTTCGGATCAACAAACCCGGGTGGTTGCTCCATGAAACTGTCTCAGTTAGGTAGCAATGTAAAAGGGAATTTTTCACATTGAGTTGGTGAAGATTCCATTTGCTAATAACTTCTAGAGAAAGAGAAATTCGAATCGTTTAAGATTTTACCACGAGACTAAACGTGTGACCGTGTGTGAATAGTCCAAATTGTAACACCAGGCCAATATCAAGGTCCTCTTTTGCCAAAATGGAAACCCTAGGGGTTGGAATTGCCAAAATCCCCAAAGTTCAAGGGTTAAAAAGGAAAATTTGTGAAAGTTGACTGCTAGCGGACCGCTACCATATACCTTAACGGTCCGCTATTATCTGCAGGGTTGGGTGGCGGACCGCTACCACTTGGGTAACGGTCCGCTAGAAGCAACCCAACCGCAACTTTTCGTGATGCCACATGTCTAATGACTCACCTTCACAATCTGACGCGTGTACTCGTGGCGGACCTCCACGCCCTTCGTAACGGTCCGCCAGCCGCAATACGAGGATCGGTCCAATCATAACAAGACGCGAAGGGCTGACGCCAGCCCTGGGCAGTAGCGGACCACTACCACCCAGGCTAACGGTCCGCTACGGGTTTAGTTAGGCAACTATAAATAGCAGCCTTCGGCTGCTCATTTTGAAACATTCCAACCACTCTCAACTGCTCCTAACTTCTTGGAATGACTCTACCTCGGTTCTCGTGCTCGTATTCCGGTAAAACATCTGACTTTCATTTATTTCCGCACTTTCATTTATTTCCGTATTCGTGCGTTAAGATTCTAACTTAAATTAGAACTTGCTTTAAGGTTTACACTAAGCTTATACGGATTACCTGAGATAAGATCAAGCTACAATTAAGGTGAATATGTTTATCTGTCTTTTATTTTCAAAACTTTGAAAGGTTTTACGTTTACGAAATGGCAATACTTCAAAAGTTTGATGCATAAGGGCGTCTACGTAAAACATTCAGGCCATAAGTATACGTAAAACTTGATCAAGGGATACACGCTTTATGGGTGAAATTCCCATATTGAGGCTGATAATTGTCTGTAACAGGATGTAAGACGGGGTATCAGTTAAGGGACATCGCAGTAAGTAAGTCTGGTAATGCCAGCAGTCCTTTTATGGAAATTATTAGTGTATGCAGTGGTTATACACTCAGATGAAATAGTTCTGCTGGATGGTAGATTGTACCCGCATTATGGTTAAATGTTTTTGATACTGTATTTGCCAAATGAAATTGGTTATGATAATCATGTTCACCAGTGTTCGCGCTAACGTTTTATTTTCCAAATGTTTTTCATGTAATCAATGATTATCTAAGGCTAGTCCTACGGGATATTCTTGGGGATAATAGAGTACATAAAATATTTTGACAGAGTTATGTGCTAGTAGCATGGAGATAACTCTGCAGTGATAAGAAACAATAGAAGATATTTAGGATGATGATATCCTAGATATGGATACTCCCTTGTACACAGGGTTAGGTGCCGGAAGGTAAAACCCTTAGATACCAATGCTTGTGTAGCTTGGTATTAAACAAGGTTAACTCCCCAAGCACAGGCCAACTATCTTGTGACTCCAATTTTACTCTGCTTACGCAGGCGACATGTAAATGGTCGTGGACATGGTTTTGTACAAAAAGGGGTATTTAAATCCCCAATGAAATGAAATAGTATTTTATTTATCCCCTGATTTGAAAAATATACAATATCAATGTGAGGCCCCTTTCCTAGGTAACCTCACTTGTTGGATTTACTCATAAACATAGTCATAATACTGAATTTAATTTATAAGCATTAAAGAGTAGCGAAAACAAACATCATTCGAATACATAACATAACAGCGGAAGTCTTAACAATTAAAAACATAACATTGTCTTAACATATCTAAAAGTGGGATGTCAGTCTCGTGCCGGGTAACCATCACGCCTTCGCACGACCCTTCTTTTCTTTACCTGAAATGTATACTAAAAGTCAGCTAACGCTGGTGAGTTCTAGTTTAAAAACAATCATACATAGCATTTATCTTATCATTAAGTATTATATATATATATATATATAATATACGTGCTTTTGCATATTCTTTGTTTTACTGTTCTCACATACCATTCATACTGAGTATATACATATGTACATACATACTTACTTTGGGGAGAACATTCATTGGTCATACACATATGGGTGATCAACCCGTCATAAATGTCGCGTGAGTCACAAAGACAAACGCCGTGAGAACTACCGTCGTAGTCCTTTTCATAAACCGTCCGGCCCTAGAAACCGTCCGTCGTAACATAAATCCGTCCGGCAACCTTTGTCCGTCCGCCTAAACCCGTCCTATCGTCGTAGTCCGTTCATTTGCCCGTCTGCCCAAAGGCATTCGTTTCCCACGCGGCTATTATGTATGCAACTGTTCTACATGTAATAAGGCATTTGCTTCGACCGTCCATCAATGCCTTTTATACGTCCTAGCTTATGAAGGAACGTTTTTGTCCCGGTTGCAAAATAGTCACGTGGTCGTCCGTCTACCGAAGTAGCCGTTGTCATCGAAGCGTCCATAACGTTTACATACATTCATAGCATGCAATATATAAAATATAAAGCAAGATTTAATTCATTCACGTTATGTCATTCTTTCATTCAATCTTTATAATCATACGTTTCATTCTTTGTTCATCATTCATTTTGATACATATATGTATATATCACGTATGATCACATTGGCATTTATAACATTTATTCATTTAGCGTATACACTTCAGCCCCAAAACATTTAATAAGGTTTGCATATAACATAGATGGGGCACATATAACTCACCTGATGAGCTAGTCTCGTCCTGTCCTAACCGCGGTCCAATAAGTGCCACACACGATCTGGATTGGTTAATTACACATACATCAGACCTGATCCCGACTCTAACGGTTAAACCATCATGAATTAGGCAACTATACTGACTTTACTAACCGGCCTGCTGCGTGCGCACTTAGCAAATGCGCAGGGCCTTGTTTCATGCGTACTTGATAAGTACGCAGGACCTTCTTCTTGCGTACTTAACATTATTCTTGCGTACTTGATAAGTACGCAGGATCTGCTTCTTGCGTACTTGATAAGTACGCAGGACCTGCTTCCCCGCAAAAACCCTAACTTTTGCATGCGGATCTGATCATGTCAAGATTCTGAACTTGTTTACATTCAAAACGTTTGCTTTTCGTTTAAGAACTCAAATCTATGTTTTTCTTCCAGTTTTATCCGCAAAAACGTTAACTTTTCATCCAAAACCCGAAAAACCCCAAAACGAACAAAAACTCAGTTTAGGGTCGAATCGTTACCTGGATTGGGATTTTGATTCGGAGGTTTTGCTCACGAGCTCAGCAGTAACGTGTTCCTTCAATTCCGGGTCGATCCGTCAACTTTCTCTCTCTAGGCTCAAGCTCTCCTTTCTCTCTCTTAATTGCAAATGGTGGAAGTTTGCCAATTTGAGGCTGTCTTGGCCCTTATATACCTGGGCTTCCCTCTGCCCGTTGGAGCCGAGCCCAAGCCCATTCATTTTCCTTTCATTTATGACGATTAAATCTCGATCGCGTTATCATTTATTTATTTACTATTTTTGAGATGTTACAAGTCTACCCTCTTTAAAGGGGTTTTGTCCTCGAAACCGTTTATATGTTAAACAATTGAGGGTATAGTCCCCTCATCTCGTCTTCTTTCTCCCATGTCGCTTCTGACCCTTTTCTGTGCTTCCATTGTACTTTAACTAAATGAATCGACATATTGCGTAGTCGTTTCTCAGCTCGGTCAAGAATGGCTATTGGTTCCTCCACATAATTTAGACTGTTATCCACTTCGATCTCGTCGTAAGGTATGTGAGTTGTGTCTTCAGCTAGGCACTTGCGTAAGTGCGACACGTGGAACGTAGGGTGTATTCCACTAAGCTCAACGGGTAGGTCGAGTCTGTAAGCAACTTGACCCACTCTCGCTAAAATCTTGAAAGGTCCGACAAACCTTGGACTCAGTTTGCCACGTTTTCTGAATCGGTTGATTCCTTTCCATGGTGATAGCTTCAACAGTACCATGTCCCATACTTGAAACTCTATATCCCTTCTTCTCTTATCCACGTATGATTTCTTTCTGTCTTTTGCGGCTTTCATTCGAGCCTTGATTTGATCAAATTTCTCGAAAGTATCTTTGACTACTTCAAGACATGCAAAATCCTTCTGTCCCATTTCCCCCCCAACAAACCGGGGTCCTACATCCCCTCCCATACAACATTTCAAATGGCGGCATGCCAATAGTTGAGTGATAGCTGTTGTTATATGAAAATTCTGCCAATGGTAGATGGCTGTCCCAGCTCCCACCGAAGTCAATTATATAGGCCCGGATCATGTCCTCCAAGGTCTGAATGGTCCTTTCAGATTGACCATCAGTTTGAGGGTGGTAAGCGGTGCTGATGTTCAGTCTAGTGACCATCACTTCATTGATGTTCTTCCAAAACCTTGACGTGAATCTAGTATCCCTGTCGGACACAATCGACAGTGGCATACCATGTCTGCTCACAATTTCCTTGATAAATATCTCTGCTAGTTTTTCTGACGAAGAAGTCTCACGTATTGGCAAGAAGTGAGCACTTTCGTCAAGCGGTCGACGATCACCCAAATGGTATCATTGCCTTTAGCTGTTCGTGGTAGCTTGGTAATGAAGTCCATCGTGATCTCCTCCCACTTCCATTCCGATATTGGTAAAGGTTGCATTTTACCGCATGGTTTCTGGTGCTCGGCCTTAACTAGTGAACACGTTAAGCACTTGTTCACGTACTCAGTCACATCAATCTTCATGCCAGGCCACCAGTACTCTTTCTTCAAGTCTTGATACATTTTGTTTGTCCCAGGGTGGATAGAATAGCGAGACTTATGGGCCTCATCGAGTATTTTGGCTATAAGCTCGCCAATCTTAGGTATCCACATCCAGCCAAACCTAGTTCGTACACCGTATGCATTGGTATCCAAATTCCCTTGTTGTCCTACTATCCTTTCCCGTTTTATATTTCTTTCTAATAGTGCTTCATCTTGTGCCTTTGATATTTCACTCATCAAATCTGGCGTTATAATCAGCTGACACGCTTTGATTCAGATAGGTTTCGATTCTTCCTTTCTGCTTAAAGCGTCAGCCACTACGTTTGCCTTGCCTGGATGGTACAATATCTCACAATCATAGTCTTTCAGTAGCTCTAACCACCTCCTTTGTCTCATGTTTAATTCCTTTTGTTTGAAAAAGTACTTTAGGCTTTTGTGATCAGAGTAAATGGTGCATTTAACTCCATACATATAGTGCCTCCATATTTTCAATGCGAAAACTACTGCCGCTAACTCCAGATCGTAAGTTGGGTAGTTAACCTCGTGAATCTTCAGTTGTCGCGAGGCGTAAGCAATTACCTTTCCTCGTTGCATAAGTACGCAACCTAAACCATGACCCGAAGCGTCAGAGTAGACTACCAAGTCTTCATTTCCCTCAGGTAGAGTCAAGACTGGAGCTTGGGTTAATCGTGTCTCAAGTTCCTCAAACGCGTTGTTTTGGTTGGACCCCATTCATATTTTACTTCCTTCCGTGTCAGTTTAGTTAGTGGCGAGGCTATTCTTGAGAAATCTTGAATGAACCTCCGATAGTAGCCTGCCAATCCCATAAAACTTCGTATCTCTGTTGGCGTCTTCGGGACGTTCCATTCCTTTACTGCCTCAATCTTTGCAGGATCTACCATGATGCCGTTTGGGTTTATCACATGACCTAGGAATTGGACTTCCCTAAGCCAGAACGCGCATTTGGAGAATTTTGCGTACAACTTTTCCTGCTTTAGCACCTCCAGAACCTCTCTTAGGTGGCAGTGGTGATCACCATCGCTTTTCGAATATACCAGTATGTCGTCTATAAAAACTATCACTGATCGATCCAACATTGGTCGACATACTCTATTCATCAAATCCATGAACGCTGCTGGTGCATTGGTCAATCCGAAGGACATCACGAGAAACTCATAATGCCCATAACGCGTGCGAAACGCGGTCTTTGGCACATCTTCTTCTCTTACTTTCAACTGATGGTAACCCGACCTAAGATCGATCTTTGAGAACCAACTCGCACCTTGCAGTTGATCAAAAAGGTCGTCTATTATAGGCAGTGGGTATTTGTTCTTTAGTGTCCTCTTATTCAATTCGCGGTAGTCAATGCACATGCGCATGCTGTCGTCCTTCTTTACAAATAGTACCGGAGCGCCCCATGGTGAAATGTTCGGTCTGATAAATCATCTTTATGTTAATTCCTCTAGTTGAGACATCAATTATTTCATTTCTGACGGAGCCAATCAGTAGGGGGCTTTGGCGACGGGCTTAACTCCTGGCAGTAAGTCAATCTGAAATTCTATTTCCCGATTGGGTGGCAACCTAGGTAGATCCTCAGGGAATACTTCCGGAAAGTTGCACACTACGGGTACATTCTTGAGTTCTTTCGTTTTCATTCTATCGTCAATAACATACGCCAGATAAGCTTCGCAACCGCGCCTCATGTAACTTTCGGCCTTGATCATCGAAATGACGTTCGGCATCGTGCAATTACAATCCCTGTAAACCGTAACTGGACTGCCGCTAGGAGCTTTGAGGTGTATCCTCTTACGTTTACATATGATTTGAGCTTCGTTGACAGCTAGCCAATCCATACCCAATACTATATCGAATCCTCCTAAGGTGAGAAGGAATAATCTAGAAGGAAACTTATAACCCTCTATTTCTATGATGCAATCCTCTGTTACTTGGAATACTGCCGAATTTTTACCAACGGAAGTTTGTACGCTAAAGGCCTTTACTATGGTGTTGATAGTGCAATCTAGTTTACGACTAAATGCATTGGATATAAAGTTTTTACTAGCACCAGAGTCAAATAAAATAGCAGCATGTTCATCATTAACTAGGAACGTACCTGACACAACTTCAGGGTTTTCCCTTGCTCCCTCCTCAGCCAGGGCGTAGGCTCGAGTCCTAGCCTTCGGCTGTTCCTTTTCAGCTTCCTTTTCCTTTCCCAAACCGGATTATCTGGTTTTCCTGCAATCCCTAGTCAGGTGTCCATATCTTCCAAAACTTTGGCACTTGACGTCCTTTAAGCAATCTCGGGAGTAATGCCCCGGCCTCCCGCACTTATAACACATGGTTGAGCCAACAAGACATTTGCCTTGGTGTTTCTTTGAGCATTTCTTACAAACCTCATACCACTCTCCTAGGCTTCTTCACCTCAGCGGTGTAGTTTCCCTTTCCATTTCCTTTGGACGAGTTCTCCCATTTTCGTTTCGGAGCTTCGGGAGCTGTGTCCTCGTTAGCATAATCATCATAGACGTTTCCAGATAGGTTGAGTACCGACTCGAAGGTCGAGGGTAGATTAGCTTTCACATGAACACGGACCCTTTGAGGTAGGGCCTTCACATAGTACTTGATTAGTCGCTCTTCAGTCTCTACCAGGTGGGGTACCAGTTGAGCTAGCTCATTGAACCTAGAAGTATACTGGCGGTGCATCTTGCTGCCAGCCTTGAAGTTTAGGAATTCATTTTCCACTCGATCAATTTCGTTCTGGGGACAGAACTTTTGGATTATCAGCTTCTTCAGGTCTTCCCATGTCATTCTGGCAAGAGTGTTTGGCGACTTTGTCCTCTAAATGTTCCTCCACCAACTTAGTGCCTCATTGGTGAAAGAAAGAGCAACATACTTAACAGCCTGGTCCGGTCGACACTCGCTGATGTTGATTACAACGTTCATCCTCTCAATCCATTCGAACGTAGCCACTGAATCCTTGTTCCCATCGAACTTGGGTGGGTCTCCGTCCTTGAAACCTTTGTAAGTACACCCACGATTGCTTGATCCCACCTTTACTTCATCCCCATCACTGCCATACACTTTCTCTTCATGGTCTCTTTCATCCTCCTCTCTACTTTTCTTTAGTGCCTCGAATAGTAGATCAGGCAATACTTTCTTTAGAGTGAGTACAATTTCGTGGGCAATAGCATCCCTGACCTCGGGTTCCAACTGTAGAGGCCCTTGATTGTCACCCCCAGTTGGGGTCACATCTGTTTTGTGCACACTCTCAGTGCGTTCTGCGTGCACACTCTCTTCCTCTTCATGTCTTTGATTCAATGGAGGTCTACTGACTCGGCCAGTGCGACCGCCTCGGCGTCCGGTTCTTCCTCCACCAGCCATAGTTCCTAGTTTCCTGTTAGTTATAAAGGGAATACATCAATGCCATTCCTTCATATCATAGTTTTAGAACAGTACGAGCAAGGTAAAATTTTAATTATAGTGACCGGTTTGTGATTACTAATTTACATTGCTTTTCGGGTTCAAAACTCTTCAAATCGGTTGTGACATTGACATCTATTTGTTCTAAGTTAAGGTATCTATTCTTATCCAAGTGCATTAACTTTAGTACTTACTTACCGTGCTGACGTTGGCATTGGTTACCCATACTGACATCCGTGCGTTGGTCCCATAATCAGCTTGAGTCCAGACATTTAGGGAAGTCTGAATCTCTTAAATTATTGCTCTGATACCAACTTGTGAGGCCCCTTTCCTGGGTAACCTCACTTGTTGGATTTGCTCATAAACATAGTCATAATACTGAATTTATTTTAAAAGCATTCAAGAGTAGCGAAAACAAACATCATTCGAATACATAACATAACAGCGGAAGTCTTAACAATTAAAAACATAACATTGTCTTAACATATCTAAAAGTGAGATGTCAGTCTCGTGCTGCGTAACCATCACGCCTTCGCACGACCCTTCCTTTCTTTACCTGAAATGTATACTAAAAGTCAACTAACGCTGGTGAGTTCTAGTTTAAAAACAACCATACATAGCATTTATCTTATCATTAAGTATTATATATATATATATATATATATATATAATATACGTGCTTTTGCATATTCTTTGTTTTACTGTTCTCACATACCATTCATACTGAGTATATACATATGTACATACATACTTACTTCGGGGAGAACATTCATTGGTTATACACATATGGGTGATCAACCCGTCATAA
Source organism: Smallanthus sonchifolius (assembly GCA_023525975.1). Taxonomy (NCBI): domain Eukaryota; kingdom Viridiplantae; phylum Streptophyta; class Magnoliopsida; order Asterales; family Asteraceae; genus Smallanthus; species Smallanthus sonchifolius. Next base: position 51,414,961 of record CM042046.1, on the reverse strand, counting down.
TTGTCGCGTGAGTCACAAAGACAAATACCGTGAGAACTATCGCCGTAGTCCTTTTCATAAACCGTCTGACCCTAGAAACCGTCCGTCGTAACATAAATCCGTCCGGCAACCTTTGTCCGTCCGCCTAAACCCGTCCTACCGTCGTAGTCTGTTCATTCGCCCGTCTGCCCAAAGGCATCCGTTTCCCACGCGGCTATTATGTATGCAATCGTTCTACATGTAATAAGGCATTTGCTTCGACCGTCCATGAGTGCCTTTTATACGTCCTAGCTTATGAAGGAACGTTTTTGTCCCGGTTGCAAAATAGTCACGTGGTCGTTCGTCTACCGAAGTAGCCGTTGTCATCGAAGCGTCCATAACGTTTACATACATTAATAACATGCAATATATAAAATATAAAGCAAGATTTTATTCATTCACGTTATGTCATTCTTTCATTCATTCTTTATAATCATACGTTTTATTCTTTGTTCATCATTCATTTTGATACATATATGTATATATCACGTATGATCACATTGACATTTATAACATTTATTCATTTAGCGTATACACTTCAGCCCCAAAACATTTAATAAGGTTTGCATATAACATAGAGGGGCACATAGAACTCACCTGATGAGCTAGTCTCGTCCTGTCCTAAACGCAGTCCAATGAGTGCCACACACGATCTGGATTGGTTAATTACACATACATCAGACCTGATCCCGAATCTAACGGTTAAACCATTCAAAATTAGGCGACTATACTGACTTTTCTAACTGGCTTGCTGCCTGCGCACTTCGTACTTGATTAGTACGCAGGACCTTCTTCTTGCGTACTTGATAAGTACGCAGAACATTCTTCTTACGTACTTGATAAGTACGCAGGATCTGCTTCGTGCGTACTTGATAAGTACGCAGGACCTGCTTCCTCGCAAAAACCCTAACTTTTGCATGCGAATCTGATCATGTCAAGATTCCGAACTTGTTTACATTCAAAACGTTTGCTTTTCGTTTAAGAACTCAAATCTATGTTTTTCTTCCAGTTTCATCCGCAAAAACGTTAACTTTTCATCCAAAACCCGAAAAACCCTAAAACGAACAAAAACTCAGTTTAGGGTCGAATCGTTACCTGGATTGGGATTTTGATTAGGAGGTTTTGCTCACGAGCTCAGCAGTAACGTGCTCCTTCAATTCCGGGTCGATCCGTCAACTTTCTCTCTCTAGGCTCGAGCTCTCCTTTCTCTCTCTTAATTGCAAATGGTGGAAGTTTGCCAATTTGAGGCTGTCTTGGCCCTTATATACCTGGGCATCCCTTGGCCCGTTGGAGCCGAGCCCAAGCCCATTAATTTTCTTTTCATTTATGACGATTAAATCTCGATCGCGTTATCATTTATTTATTTACTATTTTTGGGATGTTACAATCAACCCTTAGGTTGTGATTTATTACAAGTTCAATCCAAAAGTATTTCCGCTGCTAAACTAACTCTGATTTCCTAAATAAAATACGATTGGAGGTGCCAACCTAGTCGCACACCCAGGGTATCCTGAAACCGGGGTGTGACATAAACCCAGAATTGTGTAAATCGTTGAGCGACTACACGAGCTTTAAGTCGTTCAACTATGTCATCCAAGTTATATTTCAAAAAACACACCCATTTGGAAATGAAAGTATTTGATGATCTGGGACAAGCCATAAGTGTCCAAGTAACATCCATTGTGGATTTTTAGCAGCAAATTAAAACCCTTTAGGATCGTACGTTGCACATAAAGCGGAGTGAAGAGGGTGAGTTTCAAGGTGAGCCAGATCAGCCATGTGACAAGGCTTAAAAATAACGGTACGAGCTAGAGTAATCATGGGGTACACCAAGGAAGAAGGCTGGTCATTAAGCTACGAAGAGGCTATGGTAGGTGGTGTTGGTTGTAACGATGCAACCGCGTGCTATGTGGTCTGCAAGCAAGGAGGCAACCGTGGCGTTGGAAGACGACGGTGGTGGTGGGACATGATCCGACGACATGGAAGCCAAGCACGGCGACTGGTGCAAGGCAAGTGGCACAAATGACAGCTTTTGAGGAGCCTGTTCAACCGATTTGCAAAGAAAACAAAGAGCTTCATGTGAGGAGGTGTTTACTATATATGGTACGATTAAGTATGAGTGACAACAACAAAATCTTCATCAAATGTGGACAAAGCAAATATGCTAAATCAACTGAAGAAGAGGTACAAAATGAAACAAGGACCTGCATGTCGGTAGGTGTTTACTATGTTTTTTTTTCTTGTAGCTTATAAATATATTATATTAAATTCTAAAATATACCGTTATGACATGCTTATTTTATCTACACTCGGTGTAAATTTCATTCAAAACAAAGTTTTGGAAAGAGCTGTTAAATTAAGTTCTCTTTTAGGTGAAGGCAGTATCACCGCTTTACCAATAGTTGAAACCCAATCGGGTGATAACGTGTAACAATTCCGAATTTCCAGGTACGATTTTTTTTTCATTCTCCTCGAACAATATATGTATATAGACATTAGATTCCTCGCGTTGACTCGGTTAGGACACGTGTTACCAGTCGCGTGTCACAATTATTTTTTTTTGACCCGTTATACAATTAGGTTGAGTTTGACCGTTATGTCCAACGGGCTCGGCCCAACATCATTTTAAGATTTTGTAATAATACCATTATAATGTTCAACCAATAAAAGGCTAATCACTTAATTATATATATACACACACACATGTATACATACAACCACAAACCTAAATATCATTAACTAACATTAAACGTAAACTTAAACTAAATTAACTAATTAAACAAACCTAAAGAACCTATCTAGATTTTTTTCTAACCAGCCCATCCCTCCCACCCCCTTGCAAGTCACGACAGAACTACTGCCACACACACACCCTCATTCTCTTGTTTGACTTAAAAACCCATCATACACCATACTTTTATTTATATATTTTTTTTGATTGGCAACTTTCATTTTTAAGTGGCAGTCGCATCTTCAAATCGGAGACCCGCACCTCTCAACCTGACCACTACGTTGTCTGAACCGGGCCCGCGGGTTCAGAACGAGAGGCTTCGGCTATCACCGGGAAACCATGGAGCCTGCTGCCACTTGACAACAGTTGCGCCGCTACACGGGCCAAGACCCGCTAGCGTAACGCACTCCGGACTAAAACCCGGTTTGGCTCGGGATCGAACCTGCGTGGGCAGGATGATCCTTCATCGCCTTAACCACTGGACCAAAGCCAGTGGTTTATATATTTCAAACATGAGTCATACTCATTTAATGCTTGGACTTTTGGAATGAACTTTCCCAACTTTATTGGACTATAACCGACTCTACCATCCATCATATCCATTTCAAGATTTCACACTTAAGCACACTCTCACCCTCTCTCTTAGCCTCCACCTCCAAACCCACGCTTTCACATTTCCAAACTTAAAATCATGCGAAGTCTAACCAAAAATCCCTCTTAGTTCATCTCCTAAGAATCCAAGAGTTTTTATAGATCATAGCAAGGTTACAAGCATCCAAGATCATTTTCATCCTCATTTCATGTAAGTGATTTTCTACCTTCCTAAAGCTCTACAAGTTCTAACCAACTAGAACTCTAATCCTTGTTATGTTCTTAGTAACATGGACGTTTCTTGAGCACATTTTCATCTTGGAATCTTGATCTTACCATCCTCCAAGTATTTATATTTTGGTAAGTTCGAACCGTTCATTACCTCCACTTTAAACCAAAGATCTTCACATTTTTATGTGACTTGTAAACCTTTGTGATGTTAGGTTATATTCTTGACATCTACAAGCTCTAAAGGATCTTTGATCTTGTCATCAAGAAAAAAAAGAAGGTTTAACCCATTTCTTAACATTAAGTTTGAATATAGAGTAAACTGTCATTTTCGTTCCTGTGGTTTGGTCAAAATTGTCACTTTCATCCAATAGTTTGTTTTTTTGTATCTGGGTCCTCATGGTTTTAAAATATTGTCATTTTCATCCTCGTGGTTTTAAAATATTGCCACTTTCATCCAGTCAGCTAACACCGTCCGTTTTTCTCAGTTAAATGAGGGGTATTTCAGTCCTTTTACTTATTTGTTTTATTTTTTCATCTTTTTTACTCTCACTTTTTAATCATCCCCAATTTAACCTCTAATTTAATCATCCACCTGCTGGCCTTCTTCCTCTTTTCCTGACCAGTTTCCGACGAGCACCACTGGAACACCTCCGTCGCTTGTTTCTATGATTAAAAAGTGAGAGTAAAAAAGATGAAGAAATAAAACAAATATGTAAAAGGACTGAAATACCACTTATTTAATTGAGAAAAACGGACGGTGTTAGCTGACTGGATGAAAGTGGCAATATTTTAAAACCACGATGATGAAAATGGAAATATTTTAAAACCACGAGGACCCAGATACAAAAAAACAAACTATTGGATGAAAGTGGCAATTTTGACCAAACCACAGGGACGAAAATGACAGTTTACTCTTGAATATAATTATCAAAAATAAACTAAAAATATGATTAAATACAAAATATGAAAATATCTAAATCATTACAACTAATAATAATACTTTTACTATATATTTATATTATTATGGTAAAACCGTTCCAAAAAGTACAAGTGATAAGTTCCATAGCTGGTTAAAAACTAACACCGACATGTTACGCGTTATAAACCCGTAACCGACACGAACTTAGTAAAAATATAACCCGGACAGTTTGTAAAGCTCATAATACTGGAAATTTGGTTCAAAACAGTTGGTATGGACTTATGGGTATTAACTTGACCTTGGTTAGACGTGTAACCGGTTAAAACCGTTAAAGACCGTTGAAACGCGTACATAGTGACAAGGCTTATAAAAACCAAACCCGAACTTATAAAAATATGAAAATCTTCATTATAAGTTACTCAAACATAAAAAGGTGATATTTTGTATAAAAAGAGGAAAACTTGATTTTTAGTATACCGTTACGTCTAAAACTGAACTTAAATGGTTAACCGACAATAACATGATTTTTGGACTTAAAATATTTGAAACATATATTTTCCATAAATATTAAGTTCATTTATACACTAAAATCATTTCCAAAGATTTAAAGTTTACCCAATGCGTTAAATACGTATTTAAACGTTCTTACCAAAAACCGACAACGAAAAACCTATTCTTTTACAACTTATTATTTTCACAGAATATTTAGGGAATTAAAACACCCTAAAAAAATAATAAATATATTTTAAAACATGTTAATATTATCAAAACTATTTAATAAATTATCGGGTAATTAAATTACGATTTTAACGATTATTTGATACGTTTACAAAGTACAAGGACTAAAACTGTCAATAAGACAAACTAAGGAGTTCGGGACTGAGTTTGAACTTAAAAATATTTATATGACATATAAATCTAAAACCTTTAAATTATTATACGCCGTAAGCTTTTCATTACGCGTTTGAACGAACCGACACCGTAACCACGTCCAAACTAAACGAAACACCATGGCGATAAAAATAACTATATATATAAGGCTTAATTAATATCATTAGTAATGTCTTATTTAACTCTAGGGATTCCCACCGTTTACGAACGTTTATTCAACCCACGCTTACTAGGACTTCTCTTTTATCACCGAAATCTGGTGAGTTTCGTAATTACTCTCCTTTTTACCTAAATGTTTTGGGGTGAAATACATGCTTGTCATGTGTCTTGAATACAAACTATTTTGGGTGTATACTTACATTTACTTTGTGCAATCATTAACTCGGAATGAGCCACACACATATGTGGGTAGTACTACTTGAACCTTGGGAATAATGTCCCCACTTCGTGCACGGTGTATCCCCGATATGAACTGGGGAAGACTAGATTTTGCATCATTATTGACGTGTTGATCTAGTTGATACACGGCCCTACGCACCACTAAATTTTGCATCATGTATGTGTGAATAGTGTTGTAATGTTGATAGGAATTAGCATTTAGACAATTACTATCTGCTCTTGGCTGCGGCCTCGAGTGCGGCTTGATTGGAAATCAATGTTTATGTAGTATATACACCTACAGTCTTATACCTGGGTTAACTCATTTGTGTCTTGTTACGAGCTCACTAGCTTTAAATAGCTAACGTTGTTTTAAGCGTGTATTTCAGACCGTTAAGCGTGGAGCTCGACTAAGCATTAGGAGCAGGACTTTTGGGCAAATTGGTGTTCCTAGGTGGTCACCAAATGTCATTTGTAATAGACTTGTTTATTATTTAACTAGTTTAGATCCCGTGTATACATACGGGTGAAAAATATCAATAAATAAAACTTTTAAATATTTATGTGTATATTTTACATATGTAAAAATGCATCATATACTAAGGATAAAAAACAAAACTCAAAATATGCAAACACTAATATATAATTGAATTTCAAAAATAAATTAAATACTATTTAATGTATTTTGTTTTTCATTTATTATCTGATTGAAAATAAAAGTTAAATAATTAGATTTTCAAAGTTTCATAAGGAATAATTTAAAATAAATGTGTTTTATTAGTATAACTAATATTTCTTTAAATATATATTGTTGTTAAAAATAGGAGATTCATTTAATAAGAGATAGAGCGCGGGAAAAAAATGATGACAATGAATGTGGAGGCGACACGTAGCATGGAAAAACCTCTATTTATTATATAGTATAGATTACAATTTTATTTAAAAATTATTATTATTAAAATATGGAAATGCATTAAATAAGAGAAAGAGACGAAAAAAAAAATGATGAGAATAAATATGGAGGCTACACTTGACAATAGAAAACCTTTATTTATTATATAGTATAGATAGTAACATCTAATGTAAGTCCTATGTTAAATTTTCGTTGCCTGTGTTTTTGATACTAGCAAGTCACAACCAGCCTCGAAAAAATCGGGGTGTTACATAAAGTACAAGCACCGAAGCACGAATGTACAAGCCGTCGAATCTAGTTCAAGGTTTCGGTTTTTCTATATTTTTTATTATTTCCTTTTATAAATATATAATATTTTATCAAATTCCATATTTATCATTCAAGTGGTGAGTTCACTAGAAAACTCATTTTCATAAGAAAATCAAAAAACTCCTACTGTATATATGTAATACACCAAAAAACTCAACCCATCCCTAAAAACCTAAACCGTAAACCCTACCCCTCACCCACCCCTTAAAAACTTAAACCCCAACCTAAACCCTCCACCACAGTCTTCCAAAAATCTAACCTAAAAGCTAAAGTAAACCAAAAAAACTAAACACAAAAACTAAACCCACTACTTTTCGAGTTTTTTTTTTTTGAACGAGGACGCGTGGGAACAAGGTCTCCAAAGCAGTTTTTTAATTTTTAATTTATTTTTGAGTTATGATTTTTTATTATTTTATTTTACCTTAAATAAATAGTTTTTTGATAATCTCATCGACATTAAGTTTTCTCATGATCTCTTCCTTACCATTCCATTTCTATATATTTATTTTTATTATCGTTTCAATACGTGTAATAAAGTCTTTGCAAGTGCAATGATAAATCTCGCTTGTTAAGGGGGTGTTTGGGATTACCTTTTGAAACTAGACTTTTGCAAAAGTAATTTTCAAGAGTAAGTATTTCTTACTTTTGAATTTTAACTTCTCCATCTCATATTTTACATTTTATTTTGAATTACCCAAACAAACTTATACTTATTACAAAAGGTAATAAGCAGTGTTTTGAAACACGGACCGGACCGGCCGGTCGGACTGGTTGGATTGGGAACCGGAGGCTAAGCCGGTCCGGTTAGGTGTGTTAAAACGGTCCTGCAGTGACCGGCAGTCGAACCGTTCGGACCGGTGATCGGACCGGAAACTCGGTGGTCGGACCGGAGGAAGAGGAGAAAAATGACTGATTCAACAGACCTGCAACCACCAACACCAGTCGTACGAAGTGTTCACCGCTAGTCCACCAAGCAGTGAAAGACGCAACTGCCGTCAGCGGCTCTCTCCTTGTCTTCTCCGGTCTCATTTAGCCGGATCTGTAAAAATCGTTGATGAAGAAGTTAAGAGAGAATTTTAGTGTGAATTGAAAGCTTTAAAAGCTACTTGCAGCTTTTATTGGAACTTGCAAACCTAATCAATTATTTTAAACTTTTTTTTGAACGAAAATAGCCACTCCGTAGAAATTATATTTCATAAATTTAATATGATATATATTAAATGAATATATTGGTTAAAACTTATAACACTCCAGAAAAAGATTGTTACTTTTTAATGATTATATTTATTATATTTTAAATTGTTTATAATATTATCCGGTTATTGGAACTGGTTCACCGGTCGGTAATGCGGCTGGTTTGATTGATTCGGTTATGAAAACATCGGTAATAAGAGAATAAGTAGGTTTGAAAAGTGATCCCAAACACCCCTAAATCAGCTACCGGCACTTATCTCCGATCACCCTCGTTCAACTCTGCCATGGCCGACAGTGCATCATCCACCACCACATCAGCCTCACACCTCACCGAACCCGTAGTCGGAAGATGGGCCGACGAACCAGACGACGTCCCGGAAGCATCCGACACCGCCGCCGATGAACTAGGTTCTCTCGCAATCGACGAGTCCAAAAAAGTTAACGATTTCCTCGATGATCCGGACGATTCAAACATCCAAGCTGTAAGTTCAACACATTTTTACGACCTATAGGTTTCAATTTTAATTAAAAGTAGTTTATTGAGCTAGGGTTTGTAAATTGAAATTAGGTTACATCTGGAGACACTCCTTATACTTCTGCTGTAAGATTTGAGGACTTGAATCTGTCTCCTGAGTTACTGAAAGGATTGTATGTTGAGATGAAGTTTGAGAGGCCGAGTAAGATCCAATCGATAAGTTTGCCGATGATACTAACTCCACCTTACAAAAATTTGATCGCTCAGGCGCACAATGGGTCCGGGAAGACTACGTGTTTCGTGCTCGGTATGTTGAGTCGCGTTGATCCGAAGCTAGGTGCTCCGCAGGCTCTTTGTATATGTCCAACAAGAGAATTGGCCATTCAGGTAGTTTAAACTGGATATTTGTTATGTTTTCTTACATAGTGTTAAATACATGTACAATATTGAAATTGATTCGAGAATGTTGGAAGCTTGGTTTAATGCCTTTTGATCCCAAATGCAAGGGTTCGTTATAAAAAAATTATTTGTAGATAGTATTTTAATTTGTTAACTTCTAAACACTAAAATATAAGACATAGCTAGTTAGATTTGTTCAGTCGATGGTTAATTTGTTCAGTCGATGATTAATTTGTTCAAATACTCAAACCCATTGCTGAATCGATGGTTAGATTTGTTTAATGAGATTTGAAAACTCAGACCCATTGCAATCGATTGTCTAATTTGTTCAAATACCGGTCAACTACATCGATGCGATCTCATCACTGCCTCATTGCATTATGCGCACCTAATGCGTGCATTTTAAAATCAAGGTTGGAAGTAGTGTTTACATGTTTTCATAAACTGAAAGTAAACATGGTTGATTTAATCATAACATAGTGTCGGGCAAACCTATTTGATTATCGGCTGTGTTTTCTTAGAGAACCTGATTTGAAAAATCAGACATGTTTCTTGACTTGAAAACACCTTTTTTTTTCAAATGTAAAACTATTTTGTAAACACAATCTGCAGGGCACGTATCTCAGCTCTTGAACTCGTTAAATCGAGATGCTAAAACATAAAAAGTTTTCATAATTATAATTAAAGATACAGGTTTCATTGATGTCAGTAGTCAGTATCTTTCTAACAGCTTCATGTCTTCTGAAAAGGAGAGTTGCAGGACCTCCTATGTGTTCTAATTGTTCAATCATTACTTATGTAACTATCTTGTGATTTCATAATATCTTCAATGATGTTGCAGAATATGGAAGTGCTATTGAAGATGGGAAAGTTTACTGGTATAACATCGGAACTGGGTCTTCCAGCCGATAAAGCTAATTATATTCCGGTCTCCAAGAGAGCACCGGTGACAGCACAAGTCATTATTGGCACGCCGGGTACGATTAATAAATGGATAGCAGCCAAGAAACTGGGTACATCAAATTTGAAGATTCTTGTGTTTGATGAGGCAGATCATATGCTGGCAGAGGTGATCATGTGGATATATATTTTTTTCTAGTTACTTTTGTAGTAAGATAACCATGCTGCATGCTCTATTTGCATGCTGGGTAGTCTATATCGAATACCATAAGGATTTTTTAACTGCATCGTCAGGTAAATAACCGTACATGATGATTAATCATTAATCAGGCGTTTTAAAGAGTGATAATTTACTCTTTGCTACTATTCATTTCTATGTGTGGCATATTCTCATTTTTGCAAATGTAGTTGTGGTACACATGGGTCTTGGTATATGCATGCATGGAGTCATAACATATGTGGTATGTGGTTCTTGTCTTGAGCAGTAGTCTCATCAGGTACATTTCTTTCTACCTCTATATGTGGTAGGTGAAATACTTTAGTAGGACATGCTTAATGCTTGACTGATAATTTGAGATAATTAGTTGGCAATTAATTTAGAAGCATGAACTATGAAGTAAAATATATCTATACCCGGGGATATGAAATCTTTGTTCATAAAAAGATAATATAAGAACAGAATTAGCTATGGATTTAAACACTTATTTAAATAGCTTTTCTAATAGGAGTCGTCAAGTTCTGAATTTATCTTTTTGTCATGGACATATTTCACCTTTCAACTTATTTTGGATCTTAGAGCTCATTTACCTTTCCTTTTTGGTTTTATTTTAGTGCACTGTCTGTTAGGGTTATGGAGTCTCGAATAAGAGGAGCCGGCCCTAATGGGCCTCTTCTCTATGATTTGGGCCTAACTTGGAGAACAAGTTAGAAACCCTAGGTTTTAATCCTTAAATACCCTATGTTGTAATTGTAATCTGTGTGCCTAGAGCTTAATGAAATAACCTAGTTGCATTGCAGCCCGTGGACGTAGGTCCCCCACTGGGACCGAACCACGTAAAATTCTTGTGTCATTTATTTTTCTGTCCCATAGTTGTCAATAGCGACCATAGCGCTCGCTATAGCGCGCTATGTAGCGAAGCGGCCTATGGTCGCTATATGGTGAATAGCGAGTGAATAACGACTGAATAGCGAATATTCCTTTTTTTTAATTTTTTTTTATGTTTTTAACCAATTTTTTACTTGATTAATATAAATAGGGTTGCTAATAACCCTAATATAGGAAGATTTAGATGATTATTGATTATAATTGCTACATATCCTACAATAGTTGAATATAAAATATTTCTAAAACTTTCTACTAGTGTATCGCTAAACGTGAAATAGCGCCCGCTATTTACCGCTATTCGCTACATAGCGTATAGGTGGCTTGTCGCTATTTACCGCTATTCGCTATTGACAACTATGTTCTGTCCGCGTGATTATCGTTTGTGCATGTGTGTGTGTTGATTCCGCTGCGCCACGTTGTTCCTAACAAGTGGTATCAGAGCTTTTGGCTCGTTGTTACACACGGTATTGCACGGAAGAACGATTCGCAAAGGAAAACCCTAACTGCTACAGTACCGCCGCCGGCCATGAACAGTGTTATCCGGTCGGGCGTGAGCAGTGTTTTCTGGCAGACGTGAATAGTGTTTTCCGGTCAGGCGTGAACAGTGTATTTCGGTCAGGCGTGAACAGTACCGACAAAATTTTTTCTTTTTTTCTGCTGTTCCAGGTTTGATTCGCAGCATAGTTTCTTGTTTTTTTGGGCCGCCGGAATTAGGGTTAAACCCTAGGTTGTGCAAAAGAGGAAAGAAAACAGGGCTGTTTTGGAGGAAAACATGACTGTTTCAGGAGAAAAAACGGCTGTTCGGGACTGATTTGGAGTGATTTTGCAATTAGAGTTTCTATTGTGGATCTCTTGGAGTTGCTGGTTTCACTCGGGTTTGCAGGTGAAGCGTCGGGTCGGGTGTTTTGGGTTTGTGTTGCGAGTTAACGGTTTGATTGTTTCGGGTACCGGGTTAAACTCTTTGAAGCCGTGGATTAGGGTTTGGTTATAAAGCTCTTGGATTCGTCGGGTAAAGATTAGAGTTTTGTTTAGTTCTGTTTGACTGTTTATTATCAACTATTTGGGAACCGGGTTATTTGAAATTCAGTATTCGGGTTTAGATTTGTCTGCGAGGTTTATTGCAGGAGCAGATCGGTTTATTGACAGTGTTTGGTAGAACAACTGTCAAATTCAGGCCCGTGACATTACTGTGTTTATTTCACTGTTTCGATATGTTTTCTGTTTGCTATTGTTATGGCTGAAGACGGGATGGTTATTATCCAAAGGTTTGACGATTTGGAGGTTGGTTGGTTTTGTCAAAAGAACTTGAGTGTGGTACTGTTGGATAAAACCGGTGAAAATGGAACCAGCAGGTTTGGAATTTTTTGGGTTTTAAGTATTCCGGTTCTGGTGTGCTGGTGACGACACAAGTGAAAATAAAAAGGAAGTCAGGTGATATTGCTCGGTTGAAATATTTTTCGGTTAGGGTTATCCGATCGGGTGTACGGTCGCGGAATCCTTGGTACCGTTTGCTTTCATCATGAAAGCTCTGCTGCTGTTATAACCATTTGCCGGTTAGCTGGTCTAGAACTGTGAAGTTGTTTCTTGTTCGGTGGTGATCAGTGGTACGACATTTGGCATGGGTTGGGATAACAGGGACAGTGGGAGCTGAGCATAGTTGACTTGGTGGAGCTGCGTGAGGTGTGGGACATTCTTTAGAGTCCATGTCAAATATGGTAAATTTTGCTTCTGAAAATGTGTCTGGGTTGATGCATTGGGACTCAGTGAAGGCAGTGAAGACTCTTGGGTTCGAGATTCTGGTATACTTCATTTCATGTTACCCACTGTAGTGAAGTATTGGTGAATCTAACTGAAGACTTTGGGAAGGAACAGGTTTATGTATCGCCGGAAGAAGGGAACCAACTTCCGAGTAGTACAGTCTTGGCTCGCTGCATCGGGTAGAGCTAAGTGGATTCATTTTGCAAGAGTGAATCCTGGAGCCACGGGGATGTCAGCTGAGTGCATTCGGAGGTTTAAACCAGGTCAGGGGTTTTGAGAACAGTGGGAGCACGAGGCGTGTTCTGGGTACAGTTCAAAACACTGTTGGGTTTTGACGACCGGATTTCCGAATGGAAAATCTCTCCTCGGTTTTTGCAGGTTTTGGAGAGTGGTGTTTCCTCTGGAAGTCTCTGGAGCCGGTAGTTTGAATCAGTGGGAGCCGGTTGAGATTGAGGATGAGTCAATGGCGGGTTTTGCCATGGCTGGGTCAGTGATGACTGTTGTGTTGAGCTCGGGGGAGCTTCAACCGGCTCTTCTGGTAATTAAGAAGAGGGCTGCTGCAACTTGGAGAATTAGATTGAAGTCTTAGCTTGTTTATGGGAACTGGAGGCTTGGAGGACTTCTGTTATTTGAAATCTTAGCTTATTCTTAGGAGCTGGAGGCTTAAGAACTTCTGATATTGAAGTTTTAGCTTGTTCTTGGAATTGGAGGCTTGGAGGATTTCTGTTTTGAAGATTACTGGAGTTACTGATTACAAGGTTTTGCTTGGATGGTTGATTGAGGATTGCTCGAGCCTCCAAGTGGGAGATTGTTAGGGTTATGGAGTCTCGAATAAGAGGAGCCGGCCCTAATGGGCCTCTTCTCTATGATTTGGGCCTAACTTGGAGAACAAGAAACCCTAGGTTTTAATCTATAAATACCCTATGTTGTAATTGTAATCTGTGTGCCTAGAGCTTAATGAAATAACTTAGTTGCAGCCCGTGGACGTAGGTCCCCCACTGGGACCGAACCACGTAAAATTCTTGTGTCATTTATTTTTCTGTCCGCGTGATTATCGTTTGTGCATGTGTGTGTTGATTTCGCTGCGCCACGTTGTTCCTAACACTGTCAACAAATTTTCGCGTGCCCTTCATACTTTTCGCTCTTCTATTGTACCTTTTTAAACTTTTCCACCATACACAAACCCTTCCAGAAAGCCTACTTCATTCAGCGTAGATGCATCTAGTAACTATAAAAGATATCTTGAGGTATATTGTCCACATTTTCTTCTTATTTTATCCTTCATGCTTGAATTTGATTGAAAATATAAGCGCTCTATTGTTTTAACAAATTTGCTTATTAGGACGGGTCAGTTTGCACAAGCACCATAAAGGGCATGGAACAATGGTTTTGGCTGTTTTTAAGTCTGCAAATTAATATTGAGTACAATTTCACTTACCCTTAAGATTAGTTGATATCTAGTGATTGTATTATTATAATAATATTATATTTTGTAATTGATGCACTCATGCACATCACCACTATAATCCTCAGTAATTAAGTGCAGTTTCAAGTGAGAAGGTGCTTGATTGGTTGTTTTGTTCGTTTTTTCCACAATTATCCTTTGTTTTTTTTAATTTGTATATGTCTAATTGGTTGTTGATAACTGAATCCTGGTTTATATGTTCTATCTCATTTGCAAAATTTTGAAAGTACCTTGTATAATCTTAAAGGAAGATCTTGCAACACTATTGTGTATCTTATTTAATTTAACCACTTATCGAACTGTTGTAGGGTAATGAAATATGACCTGCTTATCTTTATGTTCAATGCTGTTTGTATGCTATGCATTTCCAAAATGTGTAAATCACATTTCTTATATAGGGGGTGCAAAAGTCTGAAGGTTTTGACAACTTTAAAAGTTAAAACTCTTACTTGTAATCATTTATTTTGCAATTAAATATCTAACGGCTTGTGCAATATTGCTATTACTTCATCAATCTAAAGCTTACATTATTTGTTGAAACTTGCTGTTATATGTTGAGTTCAATCATTTTCTTTAATATATCTGGTTTATTTTGGTTCAGAGCGGTTTTAAAGAAGATTCTGTGAGGATAATGAAGGAAATTGTCAAGTGGAGTCCTAAATGCCAGGTTTATTACCATTCTAATGATTAATAATTATGTTAGTTGAGTTTCTCATCGTTCTCTCTAAAGTGTAAATGTGTAATTTGAGGGATAATCTTGTTCTTTTCTTTTTTATTTATTTATGAAATTTCATCATTTTTTAGGTGCTCCTGTTTTCTGCTACATTCAATGAGACTGTGAAGGCTTTTGTATCTAAAATTGTGAAAGATCTTTTCATTCAAGATTACAACCAATTGTTTGTCAAGAAGGAAGAACTCTCTTTAGATTCTGTCAAACAATATAAAGTGAATTTACCAGATGAGCTTTCAAAGATTATGGTTATTAAGGATAAAATTATGGATTTAGGAGAGAAGGTCGGACAGACGATCATCTTTGTCAGAACAAGAAAAAGTGCTGGTATGTTACATGAGGCACTTGTTAAATATGGCTATGAGGTAACAACAATCCAAGGCGCTCTTACACAAGAAGATAGAGATAAGATAGTCAAAGAATTCAAAGACGGGTTGACCCATGTTCTGATATCAACCGATGTTCTTGCTCGCGGGTTTGATCAATCGCAGGTTTGCATCCTTGTTTTTCTTTTCTTACTTTTTTATTTGGTTTTTATCTAATTATGTAATCCGCTTTTTATCAGGTTAATTTGGTGGTTAACTATGATCTCCCGGTCGTATATGACAATCCTTCCGAGCCCGACAATGAAGTATACTTGCACCGCATAGGTAGAGCAGGACGGTTTGGTCGCAAGGGTAATGTTTTCTTCCCATTTATTTCTACTTTACATTTAATAGGTTATATAGTTATATGCTTAGAGCATGGTAAGAATCATTCATGTTAGATGCATGTGTGATGTGTCAGAAATTTGTAAATTACTAAAACTAGGGCGTAGCATCCACATGTCTAGGGCTTACAATTTCCGACACGACACGGAGTTTAACAGGTTTTGTGTCAAACAGGTCGACATATTTAAGACATGATTAAAATCGTGTGTAAACTGGTTTTAACTTGCCTAACCTTTTTAGACCCGATTATACATATTTATATTTTTAAAATTTAAAAAAATATTCATATTTATATTACTAAAACCCTAGCCGCTTTAAAAAAATATATACATATTTAAATTTTTTTAAAAATGTACATATTTATATTGCTAAAATATACATAGTTTCATAAAATCGTGTCTAAACAGGTCGTGTCGTGTAACACGTTTATACGTGTTCATGTTTAGCACCCTCGTTAATCGTGTTGTGTCTGTAAGGCCCCATTCCCGGGTAACCTCACTTGTTGGATTTACTTATAAACATAGTTATAAACACTGAACTTAAATTAAAACATTCGAGAGTAGCGAAAACAAACATCATTCGATACATAACATAACAACGGAAGTCTTAACAATTACAAACACAACATTTTAAATTAACAATCAAGAGTGGGATGTCAGTCTTGTGCCGGGTAACCTTCACGCCTCCGCACGACCCTTCCTTTCTTTACCTGAAATGTATACTAAAAGTCAGCTAACGCTGGTGAGTTCTAGTTTAAAACTATTAAGTATGAACATTCTTTTCTTTATAAGTATGCATAATTATATATACACTTTTCTATAAATACGTATTCATAGCTTTTACTTTTATTTCATCATTCTTATGTGATTATATAGATATGCATTCACCTTTACTTTCCTTTAACTTTCATTGGTCATACACATAAGGGTGATCAACCCGTCTTTTACTGCGTATATCACAAAGACATACGCCCTTAAGCTACCGTCGTAGCCCTTTTACTCGTCCGGTCCTAGAAACCGTCCGCCTTACTTTCGTCCGGCCAACCTTCGGCCGTCCGTCTTAACCATCCTACCGTCGTAGTCCGTCATATTCGCCCGTCTGCCCTAAGGCATCCGTTTCCTACACGAACTATTGTTTATGCAACCATTATACTATTTTAGCATATACTTCGACCGCCCATTTATGCTTTTTGTACGTCCTAGCTTGCGAAGGAACGTATCTTTCCCGGTTGCAAAATAGTCACGTGGTCGTTCGTCTACAGAAGTAGCCGTTAGCTTCGTTTCCGTCCATAACGTATACATACATTCATAACATGCAATATAAATAATTATAAAGCAAGATTTCATTTATTTACGTTATGCCATTCTTTCATTTATTCTTTGTAAACATACGTTTCATCCTTTGTTCATAATTCATTCTCATATATATATAAATATATATTAGTATATCACGTATGATCACCTTAGCATTCATATCATTTATTCATTTAGTGTATACATTTCAGCCCCAAAACATTTAATAAGGTTTGCACATAACATAGAAGGGGGCACATAGAACTCACCTGAAAAGCTAGTCTTGGTTGTCCTAAACAAAGGTCCAACAACGTCACGTACGATCTGAATTAGGTAGTTTAAATACACATCAGACCCAACCCCGACTCTAATGGTTTAATCATTCTAAACATACTGACTTTACTTACTGTTCTGCTGCCTGCGCACTTAGTAAGTGCGCAGTGCCTTGCTCATGCGCACTTGACAAGTACGCATGATCTTTGTCCTGCGTACTTGGTAAGTACGCATGATCTTTCTCCTGCGTACTTGGTAAGTACGCATGATCTTTCTCTTGCGTACTTGGTAAGTACGCATGATCTTTCTCCTGCAAGTAAAAAAGTGGTTAAAAACATAAAAAAAAGTACAAAATAAAAAAACAAAATTCGCTATCTGGTCGCTATTTAGTCGAGAAATGGAAATAGCGACGTTTGATCGATTCGCTATGTAGCGCGCTATAGCGCGCGCTACAAGCGCTTTTGACAACTATGCTCATGTTTAATTCCTTTTGCCCGAAAAAGTACTTCAGGCTTTTGTGATCTGAGTAGATGGTGCATTTAACTCCATATAGATAGTGCCTCCATATTTTTAACGCGAAAACTACTGCTGCTAACTCTAGATCGTGTGTTGGGTAGTTAACCTCGTGAGTCTTTAGTTGTCGCGATGCGTAAGCAATTACCTTTCCTTGTTGCATAAGTACGCAACCTAAACTTTGACCCGAAGCGTCAGAGTAGACTACTAAGTCTTCATTTCCCTCAGATAGTGCCAAGACTGGGGCTTGAGTTAATCGTGCCTTAAGTTCCTCAAACGCGTTGTTTTGGGTTGGACCCCATTCATATTTCACTTCCTTCCGTGTCAACTTAGTTAGTGGCAAGGCTATTCTTGAAAAATCTTGAATGAACCTTCGATAGTAGCCTGCCAATCCCAGAAAGCTTCGTATCTCTGTTAGTGTCTTTGGGACGTTCCATTCCTTTACTGTCTCGATCTTTGCAGGATCCACCATAATTCCGTTTGGGTTTATTACATTACCTAGGAATTAGACTTCCCTAAGCCAGAACGCGCATTTGAAGAATTTTGCGTACAACTTTTCCTGCTTTAACACCTCCAGAACCTCTCTTAGGTGACTGTGGTGATCACCCTCGCTTTTCGAATATACCAGTATGTCGTCTATAAAAATTATCACTAATCGATCCAACATTGGTCGACATACTCTATTCATCAAATCCATGAACGCTGCTGGTGCGTTGGTCAATCTGAAAGACATCACGAGAAACTCATAATGCCCATAACGCGTGCGAAACGCGGTCTTTGGTACGTCTTCTTCTCTTACTTTCAACTGATGGTAACCCGACCTAAGATCGATCTTTGAGAACCAACTCGCACCTTGAAGTTGATCAAAAAGGTCGTCTATTCTAGACAGTGGGTATTTGTTCTTTACTGTCCTCTTGTTCAACTCGCGGTAGTCATTGCACATGCGCATGCTGCCGTCCTTCTTTACAAATAGTACCGGAGCGCCCCACGGTGAGATGCTCGGCCTAATAAATCCTTTTTCTGTTAGTTCCTCTAGTTGAGACATCAATTCCTTCATTTCCGACGGAGCCAATCGGTAGGGGGCTTTGGCAACGGGCTCAACTCCTGGCAATAAGTCAATCTGAAATTCTATTTCCCGATCGGGTGGTAACCTAGGTAGATCATCAGGGAATACTTCCGGAAAGTTGCACACCACGTGTACATTCTTGAGTTCATTCATTTTCATTCTATCATCAATAACATATGCCAAATAAGCTTCGCAACCGCGCCTCATGTAACTTTCGGCCTTGATCATCGAGATGATGTTCGGCATCGTGCAATTCCAATCCCCATAAACCGTAATTGGACTGCCGCTAGGAGCTTTGAGGTGTATCCTCTTACGTTTACATATGATTTGAGCTTTGTTGGCAGCTAGCCAATCCATACCCAATACTATATCGAATCCTCCTAAGGTAAGAAGGAATAATCTAGAAGGGAACTTATGACCCTCTATTTCTATAATGCAATCCTCTGTTACTTGAAATACTGCCGAATTTTTACCAACGGCAGTATGTACGCTAAAGGCCTTTACTATGGTGTTGATAGTGCAACCTAGTTTACGACTAAATGCATTGGATATAAAACTTTTACTAGCAACAGAGTCAAATAAAATAGCAGCATGTTCATCATTAACTAGGAACGTACCTGACACCACATCAGGGTTTCCCCTTACTTCCTCCTCAGTTAGGGCGTAGCCTCGAGTCCTAGCCTGCGGCTGTTCCTTTCCCCTCTCTTTTTCCGAACCAGATTGGCCGGCCTTCCTGCAGTTCTTTGTCAGATGTCCAAACAATCCACATACTTGACACTTGACGTTTTTTACGCATTCTCGGGAGAAGTGACCCGGCTTCCCGCACTTATAGCATGTGGTGGTGCCGATCCGACACTCGCCAAGATGTTGCCTTCCACATTTCCTGCAAGTTTCATATTCATCAGACCTTGGTTTCTTAACTGCAGTTGCTACATTCTCTTTTCCGGTGCCTTTAGACGGGTTCTCCCACTTCCTCTTTTGTGTCTCGGGTGTAGGGTCCTCATTGGCATAATCGTCGTAGACGATTCCGCTCAGATTCACTACTAACTCGAAGGTCGAGGGTAGGTTAGCTTTCACATGGACACGGACCCTTTGAGGTAGGCCCTTTACATAGTACTTAATCATTCGTTCTTCTGTCTCCAACAGGTGGGGTACCAGTTGGGATAGCTCATTGAATCTTGAGGTATACTGGCGATGAGTCTTGTTGCCATCCTTGAAGTTTAGGAACTCGTTCTCCACACGATCAATCTCGTTCTGTGGGCAGAACTTTTGGATTATGAGCTTCTTCAGGTCTTCCCATGTCATTCTAGCGAGAGCGTTTGGCGACTTTGTTCTCTGAATGTTTCTCCACCAACCTAGTGCTTCATTGGTGAAAGAATAAGCAACATATTTAACCGCCTGTTCCGGTCGACACTCGCTGATGTTGATTACAGCGTTCATCCTCTCAATCCATTCGAACGTAGCCACCGAATCCTTATTACCATCAAACTTAGGTGGGTCCCCGTCCTTGAAACCCTTGTAAGTATACCCACGGTTGCTTGATCCCACCTTCACTTCATCCCCATCACTGTCATACACTTTCTTTTCATGGTCTCCTTCATCCTCATCTCTACTTTTCTTTAGTGCCTCAGATAGTAGATCAGGCAATACTTTCTTCAGAGTGAGTACGACTTCACGTGCAATATCATCCCTGACCTCGGGTTCCAACTGTATAGTCCCTTGATTGTCGTTCCCAATTGGGGTCACATCTGTTTCGTGCACACTCTCAGTGTGTTCTGCGTACACACTCTCTTCTTCTTCTTCTTCATGTCTTTGATTCAATGGAGGTCTACCGACTCGGCCAGTGCGACCGCCTCGGCGTCCTGTTCTTCCTCCACCAGCCATAGTTCCTAGTTTCCTGATGGTTATAAAGGGAATACATCAATGTCATTTCTTCAGATCATAGTTTGGAACAGTACGAGCAAAGTAAATTTTTAATTACAGTGACCGGTTTGTGATTACTATTTTACATTGCTTTTCGGGTTCAAAACTCTTCAAATCGGTTGTGACATTGACAACTATTTGTTCTAAGTTAATGTATCTATTCTTATCCAAGTGCATTAACTTTAGTACTTTCTTACCGTGCTGGCGTTAGCGTTGGTTACCCATACTGACATCCGTGCGTTGGTCCCATAATCAGTTTGAGTCCAGACATTTAGGGATGTCTGAATCTCTCAAACTATTGCTCTGATACCAACTTGTAAGGCCCCATTCCCGGGTAACCTCACTTGTTGGATTTACTCATAAACATAGTTATAAACACTGAACTTAAATTAAAACATTCGAGAGTAGCGAAAACAAACATCATTCGATACATAACATAACAGCGGAAGTCTTAACAATTACAAACACAACATTTTAAATTAACAATCAAGAGTGGGATGTCAGTCTTGTGCCGGGTAACCTTCACGCCTCCGCACGACCCTTTATTTCTTTACCTGAAATGTATACTAAAAGTCAGCTAACGCTGGTGAGTTCTAGTTTAAAACTATTAAGTATGAACATTCTTTTCTTTATAAGTATGCATAATTATATATACACTTTTCTATAAATACGTATTCATAGCTTTTACTTTTCTTTCATCATTTTTATGTGATTACATAGATATGCATTCACCTTTACTTTCCTTTAACTTTCATTGGTCATACACATAAGGGTGATCAACCCGTCTTTTACTACGTATATCACAAAGACATACGCCTTTAAGCTACCGTCGTAGCCCTTTTACTCGTCCGGCCCTAGAAACCGTCCGCCTTACTTTCGTCCGGCCAACCTTCGGCCGTCCGTCTTAACCGTCCTACCGTCGTAGTCCGTCATATTCGCCCGTCTGCCCGAAGGCATCCGTTTCCCACGCGAACTATTGTTTATGCAACCGTTATACTATTTTAGCATATACTTCGACCGCCCATTTATGCTTTTTGTATGTCCTAGCTTGCGAAGGAACGTATCTTTCCCGGTTGCAAAATAGTCACGTGGTCGTTCGTCTACAGAAGTAGCCGTTAGCTTCGTTTCCGTCCATAACGTATACATACATTCATAACATGCAATATAAATAATTATAAAGCAAGATTTCATTTATTTACGTTATGCCATTCTTTCATTTATTCTTTGTAAACATACGTTTCATCCTTTGTTCATAATTCATTCTCATATATATATAAATATATATTAGTATATCACGTATGATCACCTTAGCATTCATATCATTTATTCATTTAGTGTATACATTTCAGCCCCAAAACATTTAATAAGGTTTGCACATAACATAGAAGGGGGCACATAGAACTCACCTGAAAAACTAGTCTTGGTTGTCCTAAACAAAGGTTCAACAACGTCACGTACGATCTGAATTAGGTAGTTTAAATACACATCAGACCCAACCCCGACTCTAATGGTTTAATCATTCTAAACATACTGACTTTGCTTACTGGTCTGCTGCCTGCGCACTTAGTAAGTGCGCAGGGCCTTGCTCATGCGCACTTGACAAGTACGCATGATCTTTCTACTGCGTACTTGGTAAGTACGCATGATCTTTCTCCTGCGTACTTGGTAAGTACGCATGATCTTTCTCCTGCGTACTTGGTAAGTACGCAGGACGTCCTTCCTGCGTACTTGATAAGTACGCAGCACCTGTTTCTTGGACAAGTCCGAAATTCTTGCATGTTAATCCGATCATGCTAATCTTACAATTTTCTTTGACCAAAAGGTGCGGTTTTCACTCTAGATGCTAGTTCTAAGCTTATTTTCAAGTTTCATCCATAAAAACGTCTCCTATTTAGCTAAAACCCGAGAAACCCCAAAACGAAGAAAAACTCAGTTTAAGGTCGAATCGTTACCTGGATTGTGATTCTGATTCGGAGGTTTTGCTCACGAGCTCAGTAGTAACGTGCTCCTTCAATTTCGTGTCGATCCGTCGACTTTCTCTCTCTAGACCCGACTCTCCTTTCTCTCTCTAGATTGCATGTGTTGGTGAAAAATGAGAGATTCAAGGCTGTCTTGGCCCTTATATACTTGGGCTTCCCTCGGCCCGTTAGAGCCGAGCCCAAGCCCATCCATTTTTCTTTTATTTTATGACGAATAAGTCTCTGTCACGTTATTATTTACTAAATTACAATTTTTGGGGTGTTACAATGTCTGACCTGTTTACACGTCTAGACCTGTTTTGCGAGCCCTACACGTCTCTTTTTTTCTTTCCGCAAGTATGTATATGAACAATAATATAGAGAAATAATAAACAACCAATTGAATACAATCTTACTAGTAGATTGGGTTGGGACTTTATGCATGCATGGCCAAAAAAGCGGAAATTTGACCTGGCTATAGTCGATGGAAATGTTTAACTGTTGGTCAAATGTCTATGATGTCCCTCAACAAGGACAAATGAATGAAACTTGTAAACCAAAATCAAAGTAATAGATGTCATAAATCGGTTACCGATGGGCAAAAGAGTAAATTTGAATCGGAAACTGCATAATTGTTGCGTTCTTTCGGGCAACTAAAAAAAGAAACTGTTGCATTTTATCTAGTTCTATAAAAATACATGAAGATGGTTGATTGATTTACTGGTTGCTATCCTTACAAACTCCTTATAATGTAACAGGAGCTGTATTCAACTTACTGTGTGGGGATAGGGACAACATGATTATGGAAAAAATCGAGAGGCACTTTAACCATTATGTTGCCGAGGTAAATATTTCTTACGGTCTATCGTTATAAAGTTCCAATTCAATACGATTCACGTCAAGTAAAATTGCATACCATGGTTAGGAATCTTGCGTGTCTTGATAGAACAACCAACTGTAACAACTTACAAATTTGACCCGGATTTAAAATTGGGTTTTCAGGTTAATGTAATGTAGGGGTGTCAATTGTGTCGGGTTGGTGGGTTGAATCGTCCATCCCGAAACACAACACATATATATTTATTTGGGTCAATTTTCAAAGACATCAAACCCAACCCGGACAAACTTAAAATCCTGTAACCCGAACACGACCCGTTTAATTAAACGGGTTAAACATGTCAACCCGAACATGAACCTTTCATTAAACGGTTATATATGACAACGCAAAACCTAATTATTTTTGTGTCGTGTGAGGAATTGTGACCCCTGATGTAATGGTGCTTAGTAATAACAAATATTATGCATGAAATGAACAAATCTTGTAGGTGCCATCATGGACAAGTGATGAGGACTTTAAGGATGCCTTGAAGAAAGCTGGTTTGATGTAGAATTTCCATATCTCATCATCATAAACACAAGTGATGATAGTTTGTTGAGTTGGCATGCAACATGATCTTCAGTTGTTGCAAAAATAGAATTGTTGTAAAATTGTTGCTTTATTTATTGTATATGTGAAATGGTTTTTGTATTGTTTTGGTTTGTGATTTGAAAAATCAGTTTTGTTTTTGACTAAAATGCAAAGTGGCTATTATTATGAAAATAATAGACACAAGTGTTGATCTACTTTTGTGTTACCAAAGCATACATCCTTAAGTAGTGTTTGGATTAGCTTCTGAGACTAATGGTTACTATAAACCTCCAAATTGAACCACCTGCTCCCATGAACTGGGGTGAAAACGAGCCGAGTTAAAGTTTGACTTGGTCAACTTGCAGAGAGCTTGAGCTTGGCTCGTTTCAAACTCTATTTTTAAAGTTCGGCTTGTGAGTAGTTAAATTTATACTTGACTACTTTTATGATTAAATAATTTAATTCGTAAAAGTTAAAAAAAATCATTTCCACACAAAATTTTGTTCCATAACCGATCGAAAACATTCATCCTTTTACTATAAAATTATCAAAATCAAAGAGGTTTTGTGAAATAGACATGTCACCCAAGAATTAGAGGTGTATAAATCGGGTATTCTCAAGAACCGGTTCCGGTTCCAAGTCCGGTTCTTGGTTGAAAAACCGGAACTTATGTATCGGTTCTGGTAATTCAAGGCGGGTATTTCAAAAACCTATTTCCTGTAATCAACTTTGCTTTTTTTGTTAATGTTTTAAAATTCTTAATTTAAATCATTTTGAACCGGTACACTATAAATAAGGTTGTGGCACTGAAATGTGGGTAGTTTTTGACCATACATGTTATCTTCGGTAATTACTTTATATTAGTTTTTTAAAATTTTGTTGGTCTTTTATAGCCTTGCATAAGATGGTTAACCAAAGCAGAAATCAATCTAAAGTTGGTTACTTTGTTTATGTAGTTAACCCTTTGAAATTCTTACTCTCTACTATTCTTGTTTTTCTATAAGAGAATGGATCTTGTGTCTTTTCTTGCAAGTAATGTTTATAGAACTGAATCTTTTATATACCTTTAAACTTATAATCAAAATCATATTACAGTTGAAACTTATTAATTTCAGTTTAAAGGGCTACTTTTAGCGGTTTCAAAACCTCTTAGGACAAGGAAATAGGAGGCACATTCAAACATTAATGGTTCTCACTCATGCTTTTATACAAACTAGTGCAACAAGGATGATCCTAATTTGGTCTTGCAAATCTCTAAAATTGGTTTTTAAATTAATTTGAATTTAAAAGATTCGTAGATATATGACGTTCACTTTGAAGACACAAATATATGACGTTTCGTTCTAACTTGTGATGTATAATTTGAATTAATTCGGCGTTTTTGTTCTAATTTCAAAATATCTGTCGTTTTCGTTCTAATTTCAAAACAATCCGGCATTTTTGTGCTAATTTCAAAATAATCTGGCAAAAAGGGAAACAAAAATACACGTATACGTAAGTCGATGATTTCGTCGAATTTAATGAATAATCCGACGATTTTGACATATTTATTTTGTGAAAGCTGAAAATTCAATGTTTATTTTAAGGATAAAGATTGATAAAATATTATTTTGAGAATTATCCTTAAATATATTAATCCAAGGTCAAAGATCACGTGGCACCTCAACATAAAACATGGATAGTCATATTACTATTTTTCAATTAAAATAATCCAATAGACGAGTAATTACATGGACATATGTCAGTATATGTCACACATGTCATCGTTTCCTGTGAGCCGTTAATTAACGGTTAACCGAACTACAAACCAGCAGTCTCAATCAATCCTTATTTCATCACCATTCCACCTGGCCAACTTGGCACCACATGCCTCCATCCTTACTGGCTCTTGCGACACATGTTCACCTACATTTTAACCATAAAAACAGCCGACTGATTCGTTTTTCCCACCACAACATATAAACCAACCTAAAATAACCGATCATAGATGCAATCCACTAAACCAAGCTACAAGAATCGTTTGATCAAATGAACATGGCAATGAAGGATCCCATGGGATCATCATCAACATCATTATCATCATCAAACTCACAAACCCTATCTACCAATTCCTTTTTTACCCCTCTACTCATCTCCATAATGGGAATCGGTGCCACTGCTCTTGCCATACTTTTCTACCACCTCTTACTCGTTAGATACTGCATCCGAAGGCACGCCGCAAGAATGGCGGCGTTACGGACGTTCTCCGGAGAGGAAATCCCCTCCGGAGTCGATGAGAAAACCCTACTAACCATCCCCATAACCACGTACAAGAAAATGGGCACAGATTCTGCATGGGATCATTGCGAATGCGCGGTTTGTTTAGGGGATTTGGAGAATGGAGATATGGTTAGGTTGTTGCCTAATTGTAAGCATTTGTTTCATGTGAAATGTATTGATGAGTGGTTTGTTGGACACACGAGTTGTCCGGTTTGTAGGGTTCCGGTGGTTGCACCGGATGATGCGATTTGTAGCTCCCTGGTTTTGGATGATCGAGCTGGTGGCTCGATGGAGGTTGACAATTCCGGGGCACGAATGCTGCTCCGGCATTGTCATTCGCTGGTTTTGCCTGGGGAAAAGAAAGGGAGGTTTACCGGAATGGAGTTGAAGAGGTCTTTATCTATGGGGCAAAGTAGTTGTGTGATTATTGATATGAATTTTGACAATGTGGGTAAAGATTGGACGTATTATTCGTCGTTTAAAGATGAATCGGTTAGGCAGTTTCAACGTGTGTCGTCGAAGGTGAAGCAGTCGATTTGTCGAATGTGTGTAGGACAAGAACAAGGGAGCGACATTCTTCCGTATTGACATGTTTTTTGTATGGGAAAATCATCGAAATGTACATTTTAATCAAAAGTTTTACCAAAATATATATTGACTTTTAGCCCGTAAACATATTCAAAAGCAATGAATCAAAAAACACCGCATATGTTTAGCCGATTAAAATTTCAGCTGGCACAAATAACTTAGAAATGTACAATGGAGTCCATAAAAAATCAGTATAAAAATCGCAACTTAGCCTGGAGGCTAGATTTCAGCCGACATCTTGTTACACGTGATCTGTTTTGACCGGTTATTTTGTAGACCTCATTATACTTTTTCAAGTTTTTTGTACCGCCTAAATTCAAGGCTCTAGGCTGAAATCAAGCCGGCTAAAGCTTATGCGGTGTTTTTGTTTATTTTGGAGTGACTAAAGTGAATGTATATTAAATGCATCAAAATGTTTATGATCGTGATTTTCCCTGTTTTTGATTCTAATCTAGGATTACAAGAAATCTTTCCAATGTTGTGGGAGAGTGTGTTTTGTAAACAAAACTTTGATCACCCTCTAGATATACGGCTCGTGATGTAATGATCCTTTAAGTGATCATGATAGATGTAAACAAGTCAGACTTGGATCGGATCAGCCAATGATATGGGAGGATCAATGATCCATTTAAATGGATCTTTTATCGTGTTTGTTCGTTTAATTTATTATTTTATGGCATAGGTTCCTATTATCATCCTCATCCTTAATCTTTTTCACACACATTCTATATCTATTTCTCAACCTATATTAGTTGTCAACCATTTGACTAGAACACTCAATTACTTAAAGAGTAATACTTTTACTACACACCCTGATACATTTAGACTAAAAGCCATGATCCTAATTAAATATGTGTTTCTGTTCATATCGGGAATGAGTTTAGATTTACATACTATGTTATTGTATATAAGGTCAAACATTTTAAACTACACTTTATTTTGATGTCTAAAAATATAATATTAGATAATGTTGTAATTAGTAATATTAGAAGTTAGTATTATGTAAATATGGATATCATATATAACCTTCATTGTATTCCTAATCTTATACAATTTATCACTACAATCACATTTACACATATTTAAGGTGTTTAACTTGGTATCAAAGCCGATCATAAGTGGAACATACAAATCTCCATCGCTGCTAGCTACATCACAACCAAAGCTTACATACAAAGCTCCCACTTGTTTCGAGGATCGACATTGTCCTCTGCAAGTTTCCCAAAGCTCCCAAAGCTTACGTACAAAGCCCCCCTAATTTTCATCGAAAACTTCTACCTTTCCATTGAAACACAACTTTTCGATAGATACAACAACCTTTCCATCGAAAAGTTTTCCTAATTTCCATCGAAATCTTTTCAACGAAAACCTTTCATCAAAAACTTTTCCTCCTTTCCCTCGAAAACTTCAACTTTTCGATCGAAACATCCAACTTTTCAGTGGCCACTGTTCCTGCCTTTACCTCAACAAAGAAAGCTTCCCACAACGCCCAAAATTTCTATTCAATCTCTCTCCAATAAACTATGGCTACTGGAAAACAACGCTTAAGACATTTCTAATCACCAACAATCTTTCTGGCTATATTGAAGACTCCATTCCATGTCCGGTCAAAACTGTAGCAACAGGGTCTGGTGCAATTGCCACTCTCACAGTCAACCCCAGTTATCTCACATGACACTCTAATGATGCACACGTGCGTATGATTATCATTTCCACCATCTCGGAGGCTTCATTATTTCATGTTCAAGGCACTACCACTCGTGAATTATGGGACATACTTGCTCGTGCCCATGCTCCACACATTGTCTCATGAGAATTCACGCTTAAGACAAAACGTGTTAAGCTGCAAATGAAGGGTGACGAGGCACATATTGCTTACCTGATTCGTGCACACGAGTATGCATCTGCTCTTACCAACATTGGTGAACCAGTCAAAGACAATCACCTTGTTTTATTTGTGGTCTCCACATCAACGTCTTTTCAACTTTATGCTTACTAGTTTTTCACTTCTTGTTACGACAAACTTATTATCTGTTTCATGTCCTGCTTGTCATTCGGGCAAGTCCACAAACTTATAATCCATCCATCCATCTACTAGTTGATTGGAAATGAATTGAAATTATTAAAAATAGTAATATATATGTATATATATATATATATTCATTAAATACAACTTTATATTAAATCTAATAGTTATTATAAAATAATAAACAAATAATATATAATAATAATACTAACAAATACTTATAATAAACCGTAAATATCTATAATATAACATCATGTAATATGATATGATATAATGTAATATAATATAATATTTTTTTTATATCATATTATGTTATATTGCATCATATTATATTAAATAATGATAATAATATATTTTTTTTATTTTGTTTCCTTTTATTTTCTAAGAATTGAATGGATTTGTATTTAAATTTTAACTAAAACTTTAACCTTTCATATTATATTATTAGGGAAAACCTTTGTTTATGTAATTGATGAAGTTTCAGTAAGGATATGGTCGTTCCTAATATTTTGGATGTCTCCAAAAAATCTAAAAATAAAGTTATATATATGAAAAAAATCATTAATACAATTAAAATTATAATAGCATTAAACAAAACAAAGCTATTGTAGCAAAATGATATCTGTTACATAGTTAAAAAATCGTGAGGCTCTTATTGCATTTTTAGAAGCAAAGTTGTTGATCATATCTTCCTAATTCATACTTTCTAAGCAATCGTTCTCAATAGTTATCTTTATCTATCCATACTCTTTAAAAACTGAACTATTGAAGAATCAAGTTTCAAAAATCAATAATCAAATTGATTTATATCAACAATCACATTTTCATCAATCATAACTTATAAGAAATCAAAAACAAAAAAAACATTTTCATTTTAGGTTTATTAATTGTTTAATTTTTTAAGTTGGGTTTACAAGTCTCATATGTGCTAAAGATCCGAGAGTAAAATGAAATAAGTTTTATTGGGATTAATATGTTATATGGGCTACCAAATAAAAAATGTTTATTGGGTTTAAGACTTAAGTTGGCTAAATTTTTAAAAATGGTTTATTGGGATTTAAAACTTATAGTTTTTTAAAATATATTATTAATAATTTTTTTTAAAATATATATTTTTTTAAATTTGGGCCACTGAAAAACCGGGTCCTGAGCAATTCTCCATCCGGCACATCTTAGGGCGGTTTTTGATTAAAGATATTTAATTATCACACATATTTTTTGTCACATCAACCATGCACACACCTTAAGTAGTTTGGAAAGAATTGAACTCAAAATCATTTAAGAATCTTCACAACGTTTCACGGTTTTTATCAGGTTATGATTATAAATTGATTAAATGGTTTTAAATCTTCACTAAATTATTATTAAACTAGGTTATATACACATGTATTACATGAACTTATTTAATAGAAAAATGAAAGTACAATAATTTATAAAAAAAATTAAAATAATTTGTAAAACAAAAAATATTAAGTAATAATTAGAATTCAAATTTTATATTATTTAAAAAAAAAATAAAAACATTAAGATAATTAAATTTCAAAATTCAAATTTACTTAAAATAGAAAAAATTAGAAGATTTTAATAACAAAAA
Organism: Smallanthus sonchifolius; assembly: GCA_023525975.1. Classification (NCBI taxonomy): domain Eukaryota; kingdom Viridiplantae; phylum Streptophyta; class Magnoliopsida; order Asterales; family Asteraceae; genus Smallanthus; species Smallanthus sonchifolius. The sequence continues at coordinate 51,384,344 of CM042046.1, read as the reverse complement.
ATATAATGATAACACGTGACATTCTTTATAATCATTTATTAGAATAAAAATTTAAAGTAAATTTCGTTTTGCGTCCCTATAGTTTGGTCAAACAATCGTTTTGAATCCAAATGTTTCAATTGGACTTTTTGCGTCCTTGTGGTTTCAATTAAAGACAGACCACTAACTCCGTTAGAATAATTCTATTAACTTTATATGAAAAGACTAAAATACCCTTGTTAATAAATAAAAACAAAAAATTAAAAAATATAAATAAACCAAAACCCTAATTCCAAACAAACACACCATCTCCACCACCAAACATCTCTACACCGGCGACCACGACCAATCGTCTTCTCAGGCCAATTACATATATCTAACCTAACTCCTCCCAAGACCCACCCCTCGTACTAAGACTTTCCGGTTGAAGACAAAGGGTTTCCGGTTGAAGGCGTAGGGGAGGATGCTGCTGCAGATCCAGTTGGCGCCGGTGGCGGTGGATTGGGCGATAGCGAGAAGTTGCTGGTTGGGGACCGGGACGATTATGCCGGATCTGGACAATCATCTTTCCGCTGACGTCATCTGGACCGCCGCCTGGAAGAACGAGGCTGTCGATTACTGCCATCGTCCTTTCTACCTGAACATACCATTGCGTCAGAGTTCTGTCGGAGAAGGAGCCGGCTCTAGCAGCCTGAAATCGTTCGCAACAACCGGTTCATGGTTAGGGCTGGGAACAGAAGAAGGTGAGAGTGGCGGGGGTCGTGACTGGGACGCCGACAATTCCACCGCCGGTGGGTTTTCCTTCGGTAGTCTGGGTGGAAGAAGAAAGTTAGGTTTCCATTTGATTTTTCAGAAAGTTATATTTGTAAATTGATTGGAGATGGCAAGTATGGTTTAATAGTAGTGGGTCCCACATTTTTTATTGGAGATGGCAAGTATTTTTTTTTGATATCAGGGGTATATTTGTCATTTCATAAATATTTAACAAAAAATATGGATGTCGTTTGTTAAGCGTAGTCGATTGGTACAATTGACAAACCACAAGGACGCAAAAAGTCCAATTGAAACCTTTGGATTCAAAGCGATTATTTGACCAAACCACATGAACGTTAAACGAAATTTACTCTTAAATTTATTTAGATTCAAAAATATTATATGTTTTGTGGGTTTAGTAATTGAAAAATATTATTGTTCACTACATTAAATGCATACTTTTATTGTATAAGATATTTCATAGGAATGTATTATCCTAAACAAAGTAAGCTTATAAATAATTTGGTTTTAGCTCGTTAAAAGCCAGTTGTATTTGAATATCTAAGTATGTTTATTTTGATTTATTGCCTATCCAAGGATCTATAATTTCACCATATTTGTTATTGTTTTTATGTTACATGCTCGTTAAAAGAATGGTATACGATAGTATAAGAGAATACAATACAACTATATTATTGAAGGTATATGCATTGTAGGTTAATATAGTTTACAATCAACGTAACTATATATCTATTTTTTACCTTATTACGCCGATCCTTTTTTAAAAATAATATATTATTCAACAAATTTATTAAAAAGAAAACTTAATGACACCTTACATGAATTTAATAGATTCTTGTCGTATGAACTAGGGCCGTAAATGAACACATTTTTGCTCATTTTAACTTTAACTCACTAAAGAAACGTACACGAAATACATAAACCAAAAGAGTTTCTAATCCTTATCGTTAGTTAAGGAAATAAAACTGTTTGCGTTATCACGTTAAATGAACTAAGCAAACACACACAAGGAAACGTGAGCATGCATACGCATACAATTGCGCACACGCACGTGCATATATATATATATATAATTTGGGGTGGGTTTAGGTTTTTGGAGGGGTGGGGTGGGGGGGGTTTAGGTTTTTGGGGGGTGGGGTGGTGGTTTTAGGCTTTTCGGGGTGGGGTTAGAGGGGGGGTTTAGGTTTTTGGGGGTGCGGGTGGAGGGGGGTTTAGGTTTTTGGGTCCGGATTAGAGTTCGATAAGACGGTTACAACGCCGCTTGAATGAGCTCAATCGGAGTTCGTTTGACCCACTTCTTAGCGTTTCTTAGCGAAAAACCACTTCTTAGCGTAACCTTCCCCTATATATATAATTATTTTATAACCCTATATATTATGTGATATTAAAAGAATATTTAGGCATATGTTTTGGGAGGGAGGTCTTTTTAGAAGAAAACATTTTTGGATAGTCAACTGGAAAAACTGAAAATATGTTAAACTGTAATGTTTTTCATTTTATTTTATTATTTTATTTATTTTAATTTGAGGGTTCAGTTCACACCTATACATATACCCTCCTCTCTGTTCCTGTATCTTTATGTTCACATTCCAATTGCTGCCTGCAATTCATGCAGATGGAGCCACAGATCACTTAAATTCACAAACCTAGATACGATTTCTGGTTTAAAAAACCTAGGGTTTCCAATTGGCACACATTCTCATAGTCACAGATTCATTCTTCAATTTCAAAAACCTAAATTTGACGTTCAATCGATTTCAATTGAAATTTTGAAATCGAGAATGAAGAGAGAACTAGCTTTTGCATTGGAAGCTCGATCTCAGTTCAGTTGCTTCGTCGGTCGGACTCGCTCTTAAAAAACTCAATCTGCTCAGTTCACTGGTGGTAAACGGAAGAGCAGAGAGCCGGCGTCGATTGATCGTTCTGCGAAGTCGGTTGATGGAGTAAGTGTGATTCGACGGAGGAAAAGTGCTGAAACTGCGATTCCGGATGGCGATTTGGTAAATGTTGGTGAATTTAATGGCAGTGAAGAGTCGGCAGCGGCAGAAGTAGTCAACGGAGAAGTGGAAGTAGTCAACGGCTAAGAAGAATCAGCGGCGTCGGAATTGCTCAACGGCGGAGAAGAAACTCCGGCTGTGGAAGTAGCCAAGGGTAGGAGATCTACGAAAAGTAAAAATCAAGTGACTAGCGGTGGTCCTAAGAGATTCACGCGGTCGGCATTGGCGGAGAAGGAGAATTCAGAATGAATCGGGGGCTCTAACCAGGAAGAATTTGGAATTGAAAATGTCTAAGATGATTGGGTTGGGTAGAATGCCAACTAACATGAGGGAGCTTCTTGAAACCGGGTGGCTGGATGGTTTTCGTGTTTCCTATAATTTCGATACCGAGGTAATATACGTTAACTGATTATCTGTTTGTTATCTGTTGGTTAGGAAAGGAATTCATAAAAGCTTATTAGGTTGCTAATCTGATCAATTGATTGATCTTATATTGAATCCTAATTTGGTAGTTATTTAACTGTGAAGGGATGAAACTTATGTTTAAATCGAATAATCAGTTATTCTAATTTTAGATATCTTGTGTCTTTATAGGTTGTTTAGATTTTGACTGGTATGAAATCTATGTTCAAATTGAATAATCATTTATGAACGATTTAATCAAGGTTTTGAGTAGGAAGCGACCGCGTTTTGTTTTCTATTACAGGGAAAAAATCTACAAGGGATAATCAAAGGTGTTGGCATACTGTGTTCTTGCAGTTTGTGTAAGGGTACCAAAGTAAGTTGTGTTATCCCTAGCCTAATACACTATATCTAACGGGTTTATAAGCTTGAAAGGATGGGTTTGACTTTTGTTGACTTTTTGAATGGTAGGTAATTTCACCGTCTCAATTTGAGATGCATGCATGCAAATCATACAGGCATGCCATAAAACATATTCGTCTTGAAAATGGTAAAAGTCTCCTTGAAGTGATTGAAATATGTACAGCATCGGCTTCAAAATCTGTCGAAGTAGCTCTTCAAACTGTAATTAATTCATTGCCTGTGAATGGACCTTCCAATTCCATGTGTACACAATGCAACGGTGAACAATACTCTAACTAACATAATTCGTTATATGTTTTTTGGCTAACATATTTTCTGAATATGGTGTTCTTGTTTATGAATTTCAGGCTTAATAGAGCCACTGGTTGCTGAAAATTTGTTAATTTGTGATTCTTGCATCAATAAAAAACAAGTGAAAGCTGAGCCAAGTGTTGCAACTCGTGGTCAAGTTAGGTATGTATTGTTTATTGAAGAAAAGACGTGTGATTTGTTAATTTAGTGGTCAATCTCTAACATCAGCATTCGAATACAGTTTCACTAACGCAACTCGTGGTCAAGTTAGGTATGTATTGTTTATATTTTGTAATTGATGCACTCATGCACATCACCACTATAATCCTCAGTAATTAAGTGCAGTTTCAAGTCAGAAGGTGCTTGATTGGTTGTTTTGTTCGTTTTTTCCACAATTATCCTTTGTTTTTTTTAATTTGTATATGTCTAATTGGTTGTTGATAACTGAATCCTGGTTTATATGTTCTATCTCATTTGCAAAATTTTGAAAGTACCTTGTATAATCTTAAAGGAAGATCTTGCAACACTATTGTGTATCTTATTTAATTTAACCACTTAAGTTATCGAACTGTTGTAGGGTAATGAAATATGACCTGCTTATCTTTATGTTCAATGCTGTTTGTATGCTATGCATTTCCAAAATGTGTAAATCACATTTCTTATATAGGGGGTGCAAAAGTCTGAAGGTTTTGACAACTTTAAAAGTTAAAACTCTTACTTGTAATCATTTATTTTGCAATTAAATATCTAACGGCTTGTGCAATATTGCTATTACTTCATCAATCTAAAGCTTACATTATTTGTTGAAACTTGCTGTTATATGTTGAGTTCAATCATTTTCTTTAATATATCTGGTTTATTTTGGTTCAGAGCGGTTTTAAAGAAGATTCTGTGAGGATAATGAAAGAAATTGTCAAGTGGAGTCCTAAATGCCAGGTTTATTACCATTCTAATGATTAATAATTATGTTAGTTGAGTTTCTCATCGTTCTCTCTAAAGTGTAAATGTGTAATTTGAGGGATAATCTTGTTCTTTTCTTTTTTATTTATTTATGAAATTTCATCATTTTTTAGGTGCTCCTGTTTTCTGCTACATTCAATGAGACTGTGAAGGCTTTTGTATCTAAAATTGTGAAAGATCTTTTCATTCAAGATTACAACCAATTGTTTGTCAAGAAGGAAGAACTCTCTTTAGATTCTGTCAAACAATATAAAGTGAATTTACCAGATGAGCTTTCAAAGATTATGGTTATTAAGGATAAAATTATGGATTTAGGAGAGAAGGTCGGACAGACGATCATCTTTGTCAGAACAAGAAAAAGTGCTGGTATGTTACATGAGGCACTTGTTAAATATGGCTATGAGGTAACAACAATCCAAGGCGCTCTTACACAAGAAGATAGAGATAAGATAGTCAAAGAATTCAAAGACGGGTTGACCCATGTTCTGATATCAACCGATGTTCTTGCTCGCGGGTTTGATCAATCGCAGGTTTGCATCCTTGTTTTTCTTTTCTTACTTTTTTATTTGGTTTTTATCTAATTATGTAATCCGCTTTTTATCAGGTTAATTTGGTGGTTAACTATGATCTCCCGGTCGTATATGACAATCCTTCCGAGCCCGACAATGAAGTATACTTGCACCGCATAGGTAGAGCAGGACGGTTTGGTTGCAAGGGTAATGTTTTCTTCCCATTTATTTCTACTTTACATTTAATAGGTTATATAGTTATATGCTTAGAGCATGGTAAGAATCATTCATGTTAGATGCATGTGTGATGTGTCAGAAATTTGTAAATTACTAAAACTAGGGTGTAGCATCCACATGTCTAGGGCTTACAATTTCCGACACGACACGGAGTTTATCAGGTTTTGTGTCAAACAGGTCGACACATTTAAGACATGATTAAAATCGTGTGTAAACTGGTTTTAACTTGCCTAACCTTTTTAGACCCGATTATACATATTTATATTTTTAAATTTTAAAAAAATATTCATATTTATATTACTAAAACCCTAGCCGCTTTAAAAAAATATATACATATTTAAATTTTTTAAAAAATGTACATATTTATATTGCTAAAATATACATAGTTTCATAAAATCGTGTCTAAACAGGTCGTGTCGTGTAACACGTTTATACGTGTTCATGTTTAACACCCTCGTTAATCGTGTTGTGTCTGACCTGTTTACACGTTTAGACCTGTTTTGCCAGCCCTACACGTCTCTTTCTTTCTTTCTTTCCGCAAGTATGTATATGAACAATAATATAGAGAAATAATAAACAACCAATTGAATACAATCTTACTAGTAGATTGGGTTGGGACTTTATGCATGCATGGCCAAAAAAGCGGAAATTTGACCTGGCTATAGTCGATGGAAATGTTTAACTGTTGGTCAAATGTCTATGATGTCCCTCAACAAGGACAAATGAATGAAACTTGTAAACCAAAATCAAAGTAATAGATGTCATAAATCGGTTACCGATGGGCAAAAGAGTAAATTTGAATCGGAAACTGCATAATTGTTGCGTTCTTTCGGGCAACTAAAAAAAGAAACTTGCATTTTATCTAGTTCTATAAAAATACATGAAGATGGTTGATTGATTCACTGGTTGCTATCCTTACAAACTCCTTATAATGTAACAGGAGCTGTATTCAACTTACTGTGTGGGGATAGGGACAACATGATTATGGAAAAAATCGAGAGGCACTTTAACCATTATGTTGCCGAGGTAAATATTTCTTACGGTCTATCGTTATAAAGTTCCAATTCAATACGATTCACGTCAAGTAAAATTGCATACCACGGTTAGGAATCTTGCGTGTCTTGATAGAACAACCAACTGTAACAACTTACAAATTTGACCCGGATTTAAAATTGGGTTTTCAGGTTAATGTAATGTAGGGGTGTCAATTGTGTCGGGTTGGTGGATTGAATCGTCCATCCCGAAACACAACACATATATATTTATTTGGGTCAATTTTCAAAGACATCAAACCCAACCCGGACAAACTTAAAATCTTGTAACCTGAACACGACCCGTTTAATTACACGGGTTAAACATGTCAACCCGAACATGATCCGTTCATTAAACGGTTATATATGACAACGCAAAACCTAATTATTTTTGTGTCGTGTGAGGAATTGTGACCCCTGATGTAATGGTGCTTAGTAATAACAAATATTATGCATGAAATGAACAAATCTTGTAGGTGCCATCATGGACAAGTGATGAGGACTTTAAGGATGCCTTGAAGAAAGCTGGTTTGATGTAGAATTTCCATATCTCATCATCATAAACACAAGTGATGATAGTTTGTTGAGTTGGCATGCAACATGATCTTCAGTTGTTGCAAAAATAGAATTGTTGTAAAATTGTTGCTTTATTTATTGGATATGTGAAATGGTTTTTGTATTGTTTTGGTTTGTGATTTGAAAAATCAGTTTTGTTTTTGACTAAAATGCAAAGTGGCTATTATTATGAAAATAATAGACAATTGTTGATCTATTTTTGTGTTACCAAAGCATACATCCTCAAGTAGTGTTTGGATTAGCTTCTGAGCCTAGTGGTTACTATAAACCTCCAAATTGAACCACCTGCTCCCATAACTGGGGTGAAAACGAGTCGAGTTAGAGTTTGACTTGGACAACTTGCAGAGAGCTTGAGCTTGGCTCGTTTGAAGCTCTATTTTTAAAGTTAGGCCTGTGAGTAGTTAAATTTATACTTGACTACTTTTATGATTAAATAATTTAATTCGTTAAAGTTAAAAAAAATTATTTCCACACAAAATTTTGATCCATAACCGATCGAAAACATTCATCCTTTTACTATAAAATTATCAAAATCAAAGAGGTTTTGTGAAATAGACATGTCACCCTAGAACTAGAGGTGCATAAATTGGGTATTCTCAAGAACCGGTTCTGATTTCAAGTCCGGTTCTTGGTTGAAAAACCGGAACTTATGTACCGGTTCTGGTAATTCAAGGCGGGTATTTCAAGAACCTATCTCTTGTAACCAACTTTGCTTTTTCTGTTAATGTTTTAAAATTCTTAATTTAAGCCATTTTGAACCGGTACACTATAAATAATGTTGTTGTGGCATTGAAGTATGGTTAGCTTTTGACCATACATGTTATATTCGGTAATTACTTTATATTAGTTTTTTAAAATTTTGTTGGTCTTTTATAGCCTTACATAAGATGGTTAACCAAAGCAGAAATCAGTCTAAAGTTGGTTACTTTGTTTATGCAGTTAACCCATTGTAATACTTACTCTCTACTATTATTGTTTTTCAAGAATGGATCTTGTGTCTTTTCTTGCAAGTAATGTTTGTAGAACTGAATCTCTTATATACTTTTAAACTTGCTAGTAGGAAACCCGTGCATTGCGACAGGAGTTCCGTATGTACCAAAAACATGAAATAATTTAAATCCGACACGTCTAGGGTTTAAACAAAATTTATATCGCAACGTAAAAATAAGCAAAGTTATAAAATCCAGACAAAATATACATCGCTACGTTAAAATAAGAAAAAAGTTACCCCATACCTATTTAGTTTTATTATTTTTTGCACTTGTTTATTTTGGTCGTTTATATAGGCAGGCAAAGATACCGATGAGATCTACGCCCAAATGAGCCTTCGACCCATGAATTCGGTGAGTTATGTAAACAAATTTACGCTAAAGAAAAGTCAAATTTTGACTTTTGAGAGTTAACTTAACCTCAAAATTTTAAGAAGTCAAAATTGAATTTTGTAATTTTTATTGAAACACCAAATAGATTTCAAACTTTGCAAGAAACGCACGATTTTTAACATGTACAGATGTAAATTCAAACTTAACATCATCACAGTTGACTTTTTCAACAAAAAGTCGACCATTTGTGTTTAAAAATTCAATTACTCATAATTTTCATGTAACCTACTGCAAGTTCTTTTTTCCTTTTTTTTTACTTAGAGAAGTTCATTTCAGTTTCGTTGAAATGAGCAACAATGGAATCCTTCAGCATCAATTTGGAACCTGTTTTTTACTGTAGGTATTCCGAATTAATCCGTTGATCGTCTCTACTTAAAAACTGTAATGCTAGATTAATGGTTATACAATAGCAAAACAGTACCCTAAACCTGGACACAAACAAAATAGAAAACCCCAAGTTCATGTTCACGTGTTTTCACTTGATTGCAAAAGAAAAACCGCTGCACACGACCGCCTTCTCTCGCCCACCAAAAGACAATTCCTCCCTCGCAGCGGTGTAATTGACCCTCAGTGCTCCCCCATTTAGCTCATGTCAGTTTAAAAAAGCTTTCAACTTTCTATATCCTAATTGAATTTTATAACAACTTACATAACCACTGAAATTAAGAACAGCTTCCTCAACCTCTTCAACACTTGACATTGTAACAAAGCCAAAACCTTCTTAGAATGTGCGTAGGGTTTCAATCAGAGTAAAATAAATGGCAATGAAATTGAAGTCAACTACTACCAAACTTCAACTAAAATGTGTAACTGCCTTCTTAGAGGCAGTAACTTTGTACTGAAAAAATCGAAGAAATTTATCCACAATCAATTTGTTGTTTAAACTGTTTAAAAGAACGGTAAGGTCGTAATTCATTGAGTGAAAGAGACATAATAGGGGGAAAGTAGTGATTGTTTATGGTTCCAAGAGGAAAGCACAACAAAATTACCATTTGATCAAGGAAACTTTAAACCAAACAGTACTTCCATAAAAGGGTAAACCTTGGTGCATCCAAAAATGTTATAAATGAAATTACATATAACAATTTAAATGTTTTTCAAATGCATTGGCTTCAATGTTTCGCCAGCTCAACCCCACCCCTGAGTCAAAAATTACTCATAAATTTGTTGACCCATTGTGGAGCCTGCCTGACCCTTTCATTTTGCCAACTCCATTAAAAAAACAAAAGTACCTCTACAGCTTCAGTTGAAATCTTAAAAAATGATCATTTTATTTTCATTGCACACTAACTTTGTGACAACCACAGCTGTTTCAGCAGTATCTTTTACATTTTTATTACCTAATTTGTAATATTTACATTTATTTCCTCAGTTTCACAGAGTCGTTGGCTGCATCAGACTCCTTTTCTCTTTGTTTTCTGTTAGTGGTCCCTAATCTTCATCTTCACTTACTTATTTGTTAGCAAGAGCATCTTTACCGAACATTTCCTGTATATATAACAAAGGATTCTTACATATTTTACAATACATAATAATCCGTTAGCTAAAATTAAAATAATTAAAAAACTTCAGACTGCTATTGTTCTGTATATTAGGTGTATTAACTACATGTCAAGTGATATTCCAATATAAGTGTATTAACTACACGTCTTAACTCTCAAATCTGACACTCTCATTGATGAAATACCACAATAACCTATAATAAGGACTAAGAACATAAGGTAAAAATTCGAAGTAAAATCATAATAAAGCTATTATTCTACAATATTGATTCGGGACGGACTCCATGTGGTACATCATCCAACTAAATACACTAGAGTAAATCTTCTTGCAGCTTTTTTCTGTGTTTAAGATATGTGATTTCTATGCATTTTTAGGTGCTTTCACTTTTGACCCATCTATCATCATGGTCTGATCAGATTGATCCATTTGTCATCCCAGTGCTTTCATTTTGACACATTTTATGTTCATAACCAAGTAACATATAATAACATGAGGAAAAACATGCCTATCAATAAGACCGCATACATATATAAGCAAAGGCTAAGGGAGACATGACATACAAACACAATTTGTCTAGAAAAAACATATTTATATAAGAACAAACGGCTCCTAAAGCGCGTCATATATCTTAAACAGACACAGGTGATACCAACAGGACATGAAAATCACATACCCAACATGAGTCAGATCACGTCAGTGAACATAAGAAGATGAATAGCAGCTAACACATACCTAGTAATAGTGTAGATGTCCAATGACAGCAGAGAAAAAAACAAAATAGAAGCACATCAGCTGCAATACACAACCTACAAACAGGATAAAAGCAGAAGTAAACAAAATTTAACAGCTCGAAAGGAAATCCGAAAAGGAAAAAGTAGTTGACACGGGTAAGAGCCGTGTTCAGATTAGTATTATGAATTTAGAAATAAATATGAGCCACGACATAAAAATCACAATGGTAACATGAGTATTAACCCAACAGTGAACTTAAGTAAACAGATCAAACCTGGTAAGAAAATGAACAAAGCTTGTTGTATGTACAAACTAATATATTATTGTTATATGATGAACAAAAGGAACAAAACTGGCTGCATATATCATTTGAAAAGAGGGGATTATTTATATAAAACAGTTTAGCTAACTAACTTTAGTTATCATATTAAATTGTTAGTAAACTCTTGTTTTGAAAATTTAGGTCTTTTTGTAAAAAAAGTGTTTTCATTCATATGTAAATAAAAAATGTTTTAAATATCCAAAATTTTAGTAGTATAACTCAATTAGTTATCTTAAAATTTTAGTATATTTTATCTATAAATATAATAAATAAATAAATATAATACACATCCTAAAGGAAATATAGGCACTTAGGCAAGGAGTGCCAGACTTAGTCTAACTCTTAGTCTAACAACTGAAAAAACCAAAAAATTAGTACAAAATAAATAATATTAAAAAAAAATTAAAGATGATGAGCAGGTAAAATTAAATTACACATGTCCGCTAGCCAAGCCAACAGTGCGGGATTCTGCTCTGAGTAGGCTTCTTCGTGTGTACCATTCTAGGAGTCTTCATTTACTCCGGGATAAAAAGGGTTATATCAAAATAGGTATTCATATGAATTTGACTCCACTTACCTGTCTAAATTGAAGATCTGCAGCTGCAAAGATTGCGATAGCTACGGGTAAAATAAGAAATATATCTGTAAGAGTTGAAACACTAAAACGGTATAGAATTAAAGCAACAAAACCGCAACAAGCAATCACAGTAATGCATGTGATGCCTTCCATCCTCTTGGAGACTTGACTATCATCCCAACGAAGGGTCACCACACATGCTGCCACAACTGAAAAACCTGCCTGCATCAAATTAAAGAATGATTGATAAACAATTATTTTGAAAGCTTCAATCGTGCCCAAAAATGGAAAATTAATAAAAACCCTAAAATTGGAAGTTTACCTGTTACATCCATGGAACCCCCATCCAGAGCCCCAAGTCAAGGTTAGTTTCAATCAATCAATCAATTGGAAGTTTACCCTATTATGTTGCAACGAAACTGATTAGTTCGTCTTCGAAGTCATCTTCACCTAGGAGTGATTAGCAGATGAAATCGATGGATGTTTCAGGTAGTAAAAGTCTTGCAATTGAATTAGGGGAATTGAACACGTACTTTAAACGTGGGGTTCTCTCTAATGATGGAGTAATCGGATATGGTGAATATACAGAGGGTAAAACTGAACAAAGTTGAGAGAGGTTTTACCTTTGTGAGGTCGATCAAGAACAATCCAAGATGATTATGCTGAGAAATCAACGCAAAAGGGAAATTCCTCCTCGGAGCCGACGCGACCTCCACCACCATTCATCGTTTCTACCATCGTAAACCTAGAGCCCTATCACATAAATTCGAGTTCATGAGTGTGTATAAAAGAAGGTGGAGAATTCAAAGAGGAAGAGCAAGTGGTTCGTCGGTATTATGGAGCGGTTACGCCTGCTGAAGAAGGAGGCCGGCGTCCAAAGCCGGTTCCCTCTCAGGCGTCTTATTTTTGGTGTGAAAAGACAAGTGTGTCCCTTCAACACCCACCTTTAACCAAAGGTTTAAATGTATGCGTTAAACGATAATTAATAGGATTTAATTTTAAATAGGGGTTAGAAGGTAATTATACATACTTGATGCATTATATATGTGTATAAGGTACAAGGTGTCTTAATTTTTAAAAGAAATTACATATAAATCCTTCTAAACTCTGTTATATAGTAGTATAGATATTCAAAATCATATTACAATTGGAGCTTATTAATTGCAGTTTAAAGGGCTACTTTTAGCTGTTTCAAAACCTCTTAGGACAAGGACATTTCAAACATTAATGGTTCTCACTCATGCTTTTATACAAACTTGTGCAACAAGGATGATCCTAATTTGGTCTTGCAAATCTCTAAAACTGGTTTTTGAATTAATTTGAATTTAAAAGATTGGTGGATATATGATGTTCACTTTGAAGACACAAATATATGACGTTTCGTTCTAACTTGTGATGTATAATTTGAATTAATCCAGCGTTTTCGTTCTAATTTCAAAACAATCCGGCATTTTTGTTCTAATTTCAAAATAATCCGGTGAAAAGGGAAACAAAAATACACGTACATGTAAGTCGGTGATTTCGCCGAATTTAATGAATAATCTGACGATTTTGATATATTTATTATGTGAAAGTTGAAAATTTAAGGTTTCTTTTAAGGAAAATGATTGATAAAATATTATTTTGAGAATTATCCTTAAATATATTAATAATCAAGGTCAAAGATCACGTGGCACCTCAACACAAAACATGCATAGTCATATTACTATTTTTCAATTAAAATAATCCAATAGACGAGTAATTACATGGACATATGTCAGTATATGTCACACATGTCATCGTTTCCTGTGAGCCGTTAATTAACGGTTAACCGAACTACAAACCAGCAGTCTCAATCAATCCTTATTTCATCACTGGCCAACTTGGCACCACATGCCTCCATCCTTACTGGCTCTTGCGACACATGTTCACCAACATTTTAACCATAAAAACAGCCTAGTGTTTCGTTTTTCCCACCACAACATATAAACCTACCTTCAACAACAACAAACCTAATTTAAAAAACCGATCATAGATACAATCCACTAAACCAAGCTACAAGAATCGTTTGTTCAAATGAACATGGCAATGAAGGATCCCATGGGATCATCATCAACATCATTATCATCATCAAACACACAAACCCTATCTACCAATTCCTTTTTTACCCCTCTACTCATCTCCATAATGGGAATCGGTGCCACTGCTCTTGCCATACTCTTCTACCACCTCTTACTCGTTAGATACTGCATCCGAAGGCACGCTGCCAGAATGGCGGCGTTACGGACGTTCTCCGGAGAGGAAATCCCCTCCGGAGTCGATGAGAAAACCTTACTAACCATCCCCATAACCACGTACAAGAAAATGGGCAAAGATTCTGCGTGGGATCATTGTGAATGCGCGGTTTGTTTAGCGGACTTGGAGAATGGAGATATGGTTAGGTTGTTGCCTAATTGCAAGCATTTGTTTCATGTGAAATGTATTGATGAGTGGTTTGTTGGACACACGAGTTGTCCGGTTTGTAGGGTTCCGGTGGTTGCACCGGATGATGAGATTTGTAGCTCATTGGTTTTGGATGATCGAGTTGGTGGCTCGATGGAGGTTGACAATGTCGGGGCACGAATGCTGCTCCGGCATTGTCATTCGTTGGTTTTGCCTGGGGAAAAGAAGGGGAGGTTTACCGGAATGGAGTTGAAGAGGTCTTTATCTATGGGGCAAAGTAGTTGTGTGATTATTGATATGAATTTTGACAATGTGGGTAAAGATTGGACGTATTATTCGTCGTTTAAAGATGAATCGGTTAGACAGTTTCAACGTGTGTCGTCGAAGGTGAAGCAGTCGATTTATAGAATGTGTGTAGGACAAGAACAAGGGAGTGGCATTCTTCCATATTGACATGTTTTTTTGTATGGGAAAATCATGGGAATGTAAATTTCGATCAAAATATTTACCAAAATATATATTGACTTTTAGCCCGTAAAGATAGATTTCAGCCGGCATCTTGTTACACGTGATCTGTTTTGACTGTTTTTTTTGTAGACCCCATTATACTTTTTCAAGTTTTTTGTACCGGCTAAATTCAAGCCTCTAGGCTAAAAATCTGAAATCAAGCCAGCTAAACTTATGCAGCGTATTTTGATTGCATGCTTTTAAATATGTTTATTTTGAGGTGACGCACATTAAATGGATCAAAATGTTTATTATCGTGATTTTCCCTTTTTATTCTAATCTAGGGTTACAAGAAATCTTTCTAATGTTGTGGGAGATTTTGTTTTGTAAACAAACTTTGATCACCCTGTAGATATAGGGCTCGTGAAGTCATGATCCTTCAAGTGATCATGATAGATGTAACACAAGTCAGAATTGGATCGGATCAGCAAATGATATGGGAGCTAGGGTCAGTGATCCATTTAAATGGATCTTTTATTGTGTTTATTCGTTTCAAATTTATTATTGTATTAGGCATAACAATTATTTTTTAAATACTTGTTGAAAGTAATTACAAATGTAGTAACCTTAAACAAAATGAATTTTATAACATGAATATATATATTTAAAAATAATTATTGATGCCAAGAATCCAGTGGAGTAGCCTAGAGAATTTTGTTCCCCGATGCACATGATCCCAATCCAAGTTGGTAATTAATGGTAAAAAAATATGAGATGATTTCTCTATGGTATGATCGATATCGATTTTCTTTATGCTTGGTGGCAGGCAGTGGCGGATCCAAGAATTTTTTTCAAGGGTTCACTGTTTTTATATGCTCCAATACCATAGGTCCGGACATAAAAAAGTTCGGGTCGGTTCGATGGTTCGGGTCGGGTAAAGCTCATCGTATAACAAAAATACGATAACATAATAAAAAAAATCGTCATTAGGCCCTAGGGGATCCACCTCATATGTCTCAAGTCTCAACATAGTTTCACTAACGGATGGATCATTAATATCCTAACTGCTGATGGCCAGATATTGCCTTTTGGTATGCTAGTTAATTTAGCCTCATATATGTGAGTTACTCAGCTTCATGGATGAATATTCAAGATGTGCTTAAGTATCTAATGTTAAATAAGAGAGGCGTTTAAGTCTTTTTGGGCCCTCAATATGTTTGAGTTTGTAATTAGTATATCCTTAGTCTTGGAAGAGCAAATTCAGATTTTCATGATATGTTTGTTGACTTCCTGCGATCTGTTTTTCTTTGTTATACCAGCCCAGCCCAAGTGCCCAACAAAAGAAACATAAACAATTAAAAGGCCCATACGAAATCAGGTAAAAAAAGGTTTTAAAAAGCGTTAGTGAAGGGATTCGAACCCACAACCTCCGGGTTATAAAGCAAAGCCTAAACCACTACATCAATTGTTAAACTTTGTAAGGGTGTTCACCCTCTAACTTTTTGAGGGGTTCACCCAGTTTTTTTAGCTAGCATTCTATATAAATTTCAAAACTCGAGGGGTTCCTGTGAACCCCCCCCCCCCCCCCCCCGCTTGTATGTAAGTCCGCCCCTGGTGGCAAGCATATGGTTCCTATTTACCGTCCTCATCCTTAATCTTTTTCACATACATTCTACATCTATTTCTCAATCTATATTAGTTGTCAACCATTTGACTATAACACTCAATTACTTAAAGAGGAACACTTTTACTACACACCCTGATACATCTGGACTAAAAGTCATGATTCTAATTAAATATGTGTTTCTGTTCATATCGGGAAGGAGTTTAGATTTACATACTATGTTGTAGTATATAAGGTCAAACATTTTAAACTACACTCTTTGTTTTGATGTCTAAAAATATAATATTAGCTAATGTTGTAATTAGTAATATTAGAAGTTAGTATTATGTAAATATGGTTATCATATTTAACCTTCATTGTATCCCTAATCTTATACACTTTATCAATACAATCACATTTACACACATTTAAGGTGTTTAACTTGATATCAGACCCGATCAGAACCAGAACATACAAATATTCATCGCTGCTAGCTACATCACAACTGGAGCTTACGTACAAAGCTCCCACATGTTTTGATGATCGACATTGTCCTCTGCAAGTTTCCTTGTCATCTTCTTCGTCCGTTGCAACTACAGCTGCCGTGACAGGTTGAAACCCTAATTTTCGTCGAAAACTTCTACCTTTCCATTGAAACACAACTTTTCGATCGATATAACAACCTTTCCATCGAAAAGTTTTCCTAATTTCCATCGAAATCTTTTCAACTAAAACCTTTCATCAAAAACTTTTCCTCCTTTCCCTCGAAAACTTCAACTTTTCGATCAAAACATCCAACTTTTCAGTGGTCACTGTTACTGCCTTTACCTCAACAGAGAAAGCTTTCCACAACTCCCACAAATTTGTATTCAATCTCTCTGCAATAAACTATATCTACTGGAAAACAACGCTTGAGACATTTCTAATCAGCAACAATCTCTCTGGCTATATTGAAGACTCCATTCCATGTCCGGTCAAAACTGTAGCAACAGGGTCTGGTGTAATTGCCACCCTCACAGTCAATCCCAGTTATCTCACATGACACTCTAATGATGCACATGTGCGTATGATTATCATTTCCACCATCTTGGAGGCCTCATTTTTTCATGTTCAAGGCACTACCTGTAACATCCCAAATTTTGAGAAAATGAAAGTCCAAGGGCTAAAGTGTAAATAACCCAAAGTTAAGGGACTTAAAATAAATAAATTTAGAAAGTTGAGTCGGTAGCGGACCGCTACCAAGCTAGTAACGGTCCGCTAGCCGCAATTGATCCGGATAAAGAGAAGCCGACACGTGTATGGTGACTCGTCAGAAGGGATTGGGTAGCGGACCGCTACCCAGAATCTTAGCGGTCCGCTACGTGCGCATCACATTGGACAGCTGGAACAAGGCGGTAGCGGACCGCCACCGCTTGGCTTAGCGATCCGCTACGGGTTACATTGGCAGCGTATAAATAGATGCACTTGTTGTTCAAACGGAGAAAAAACACCAACCACACACACACACACACACTCACAAACACCGAGGAGCCCTGAACGACGGTTACGAGTGCGGTACGCAGAGAGTTCGGTTCGAGTCAGAGAAATTTCTAGACAAGGAAAGAACTTAGGAACTACCTGAGGATAATGTAAGTACACTGGACCCGTACCCTAGACACAATTACGTGAAATACATGCTTATATGATGTGATTATGTGATATGTGTTATAACGAGGGTACAGGGTAATGACGGATTAGTCTAAACACTAAACGGTAGTAATGGAGTGATCATGACGTATCCAAGAGGTGGTGGATACGCCGCTGGTACTTCCTGTATATAAACCTCTTGTCTACTTCGTGATGAAACCATTATGAATGTTTAGGGGTATAGACTAAAAAAGGATAAAGAAATATAGTAAACGTACGGGAGAACATCCGACCGGTATGTAGTTATCTGACAAACGGAATGTCCTGTCTAGGAAAGGGCGGTGTATAAATCTCTCCTAGACCCGTCGCTCTTTCCTGGGGACATCTCTGTTAGAGGTACTACTCTGGAAGGAAGATCACTCCAGTTTATAATATATGACGAATAAGAATAAGAGATGAAAGTATACCATGCACAACGAATGTGAACATGTGAGGAATGTGAATATGTGAAATGCATGATGAATACATGAATGCATGACGATATGTGTAAACATGAATGAGTAGAATGAAAACAAGTCTAATCCTAAAATAAAGTAACGGAGTACTTACGAAGTGCTAGAAGGGTGGTGGATACGCCGCTGGTATTTCCTATATATAAATCCTTCTAGTACATCGTGAAGAAACCGTTACAAAGTTTTAAGGTAAAGACTGGTTGATAAATATGATGATACGTGTATACATGAATGAGTATGATGGAACGAGTCTAAACCCTAAATGGAATAACGGAGTACTCACGAAGTGTCAGAGGGGTGGTGGATACGCTGTTGGTACTTCCTATATATAAACCCTTCTGATGCGTCGTGGAGAAACCGTTACGAAGTTTTAACGGTAAGGACTGGTTGGTGGATAAATCAAGCATATACATGAAATGAAAACAAATGCTTGATATATTTGGGAGGCTGTGAGTCCAAGATATTCAAGGTCCCAAATGGAATGAGATACCCGACATGTAAGGTGGATCTCAATAAATAAAGAAAAGAAAAGGAAAAGGAAACTCTAGGCCTTTAGGGCTGAAAGAGTAAAAGCCTACGTGGCTGAGGAATGAATGAGTCTTCTTGACAAATGCAAGGATGCCTATACTGACGAGATAAGGACCTTGCCAATTCTCGGAGCGGAGGCAAGGCCTGTGATGGTTGAGAGGGGGTTAGCACACCCATAAAATATACCAAAGCGTGGTCGGAGGTACGTCCAGAGATGGCCACGTGGGCTAGAGAGCCCCAGAAAACTTGAACAATAAGAACCTAACGGGTTCATAATAAAATGAACGATGCAGTGTACTTACTTAGCGTAAGCTAATTCAAAAACGTTTTCCAAACACTGCAGGAAAGAAGCATGTGGAATAGAGCTTCCTATGGACGAGGCTGATCGGAGTTGAAAGATCCCTATATAGGATAATGTAATTATATTATCCTTTTTGTAAAACAATATTTTTATAAATGAAAAAAGTTACTTTAGCCATTAAGGCAAGGTTTTGTTAATCTGAGACCAGTTTTCCGCAATAAACTCTGATAAAATAATAGTAAGATAAGTAGGATGTTTCAAGTTGGTATTAGAGCATGGTTTGAGGGATTTAAGAATCAGAAAGGGTACTTAAACTCAAACCATAAGTGCTCGTGATATAAATAGGGATTCAATCCGAGGCCGTCCAAGGAAACAAGTATGTTAAATTCCAGTGCTTAAACAGAATTGTGTGAGTATACATGGGCAGAACTTTGTATGAGATAAGCTCCATGTGATAGTTGGGTGTATCAGGATGGTAATATACATTACCTTATGTTTGTCTAGTATAAGAGTTAATGCATGATACCATCATGATATCCCAAACACCATATGATAACTTATGTCAGCAGATATTAAGCCGGGAATGTGAATATGCATATGTACGAATACATGAGTATGAACTTTATGTGAAATCATTGAATAGGATCAAATTGATACAAAGGCCTGTAGTATAGAACCCTAGACTATGATTAGGGTAAAGGAATGAGAGATTAAGCGATATCATGTTTCAGCAAATGGTTGAACATCAGAACGATGAAATACGTGAAGAAGGAAGCCACAGGAGAACTGAATCGCCACGTTATGATGAGAACGAAGTAGAGCAAGTCCTGGAGAACATCCAGAGACATATCACAATAGAAGTAGGAAAAGCGTTCGATGCGAACTTTCCGATCCTACAAGCAGACTTACAGAATTCATTAGAGAGTTGGTTTGAAAGTCGTAGAGACATTACCCATAATGGAGAAGGAGGAAATCCGAAGGTCGATACGAAATCATCCCGTTGCACGTATAAGGATTTTATGACGTGTAAACCATTAGAGTTTAAGGGAGCTGTTAATTCCAATGCCGATGCAAGAGTTCGACATGATCATTAGAATGGACTGGTTATCTTCACATGCTGCAACGATTATATGCAATAAGAAGATTGTAAGATTCATGACGCCTACAGGAAAGGAAGTTAGTGTCATTGGTGAACGATGTAACCAGACCCATGCTATGTACGATGGACAAGATAAGTAGCTACGTGAAACAAGGTCACCAAGCCTTCTTAGCCTACATAGCTGATACGAAGATGAAAGGGAAGGAACTAGATCAAGTTCCAGTAGTGAGAGAATTCCTAGAAGTATTCCCAGACGATCTTCTAGGTGCTCCACGTAAGAGAGAGATCGAGTTTAAAATTGATTTAATTCCTGAAGCTAAGCCGGTAG
The DNA here is from genome assembly GCA_023525975.1 of Smallanthus sonchifolius. Lineage (NCBI taxonomy): Eukaryota > Viridiplantae > Streptophyta > Magnoliopsida > Asterales > Asteraceae > Smallanthus > Smallanthus sonchifolius. Next base: position 51,363,784 of record CM042046.1, on the reverse strand, counting down.
CTAAGGCTCCATACCGGTTGGCGCCAACTGAGATGAAGGAATTAATATCACAACTGCAAGAGTTGTTAGACAAGGGATTCATACATCCAAGTGTATCCCCTTAGGGTGCACCAATTTTGTTTGTGAAGAAGAAAGACGGTAGTATGAGGATGTGTATAGACTACCGTGAATTGAACAACTTAACTATCAAGAATAGTTATCCTTTACCAAGAATTGATGATTTGTTTGATCAATTACAAAGGTCAAGTTGGTTTTCTAAGATTGGTTATCATCAGGTCAAGGTACGAGAAGAAGATGTACCTAAGACGGCATTTAGAACTCGTTATGGACACTATGAATTCATAGTAATGCCATTTGGAGTAACAAATGCTCCAGCTGTTTTGATGGACCTCATGAATAGAGTATGACGACTAATGTTAGACAAATTCGTTATTGTCTTCATTGATGACATTCTGATTTATCCAAAAGAACGAAGAAGATCATGCACAACATCTTCGTGAAGTACTTAGTACTTTACGGAAAGAGAAACTGTACGCTAAATTTTCAAAGTGTGCATTTTGGTTGAGAGAAGTTCAATTTTCTGGGTCATGTCATAAACGCAGAAGGTGTCTCAGTAGACCTAGATAAGGTAGAGGCTGTAATGAAGTGGTCTCCACCTAAGAATCCGTTAGAAGTTAGAAGTTTCTTGGGATTAGCTGGCTATTATAGAAAGTTCATCCAGGACTTTTCCAAGATAGCCTCCCCATTAACTAAGCTAACTCGAAAGAACTCGAAATACGAATGGAATGTGGAACAAGAGAAGGCATTCCAGATATTGAAAGAAATATTGAAACAAGCACCGGTCCTGGCATTACCAGGAGGAGTAGAAGACTTTATGGTATACTCCGATGCCTCAAAACTTGGATTAGGATGTGTTCTGATGCAAAGAGGAAAGGTGATAGCCTATGCCTCTCGGCAGCTAAAGACACACGAAGCAAACTATCCAACCCATGATCTAGAATTAGATGCAGTAGTGTTTGCACTAAATATCTGGAGGCATTATCTGTACGAAACGAAGTGTACGATTTACACAGATCACAAGAGTCTTAAGTATTTCTTTGACCAGAAGGACTTAAACATGAGGCAACGAAGATGGTTGGAACTGGTCAAGGATTATGATTGTGAGATCTTGTATCATCCCGGAAAAGCTAACGTAGTAGCCGATGCTCTAAGTCGTAAGGAAGAGCATCATTCTCTTCGGGTGAAGGCATATAAGTTAGTGATAACTCCTGAGTTTATGAGCCAGCTTCGAGATTCACAAATCGAAGCATTAAAATGTGAGAATGTTAAGAAAAAAAGAATGGCTGGTTAGGAGAAGTTTCTAGAAGAGAATGAGTATAAAGTCAAGACTCGATTTGGTCGTATGTGGATACCACGATCAGGTGAGTTTAGACTTAAAATTCTCGATAAAGCTCATAAATCACGATATTCTATTTATCCGGGTACTACAAAGATGTACCAAGATCTGCGTAAAGATTATTGGTGGCCCAGAATGAAATTTGATATCATGAAAAATGTAGCAAAATGCTTAACTTGCCTAAAATTTAAAGCAGAACATCAGAAGCCATACGGAAGGTTACAACCATTAGAAATCCGAGAATGGAAGTGAGAACATCTCACTATGGACTTCATAACCAAGCTAACATAGACAGCTAGGGGTTATGATACCATTTGGGTAATTGTAGATCGGTTAACTAAGAGTGCTCATTTCTTAGCAATACGTGAGACATACTCTTCAGAAAATTTAGCTGATTTGTTTATCAAAGAAATCATTTCCAGACATGGAGTGACAGTCTCGATTGTTTCTGATCGAGATACTCGTTTCGCTTCACGTTTTTGGAAAAACGTTCCATGAGGAGATGGGAACTAGGTTATTGATCAGCACATAATATCATCCTCAGACCAATGGTCAAAGTTAGAGGACAATACAAATTCTTGAAGATATGTTGCGTGCTTGTATAATTGATTTCGATGGAAGTTGGGATAGCAATCTGCCATTAGCAGAATTCTCTTACAATAACAGCTACCATTCCAGTGTTAGTATGCCACCAAATGAGATGCTATATGGTCAAAGATGTAGAACTCCTGTATGTTGGGAGAAGTCGGTCAGAAAGAGTTAGGCAGCAAAGAAATAGTTCAAACCACGTCAGAAAAGCTTGACTTAATCAAGGCTCGTTTAAAAGCTGCACAAGATAGACACAAGTCATATGCAGACAAGAGACGTAGACCAATAGAATTCCAAGAAGGAGATTATGTCTTGTTAAAAGTATTTCCTTGGAAAGGTCTAATCCGATTCAAGAAACGTAGAAAGCTAATTCCACGATTCATTGGTCCTTTCAAAATCATTAAACGAGTCGAAAAAGTAGTTTATCAGTTAGAACTACCTGAAGAATTGAATAAGATACATAACACGTTCCATGTATCTTATTTAAGGAAATGTTTGGCAGATGAAGCTGCACACGTCCCTTTAGAAGACATAGAAGTTGGTGATAAGTTAACATACGTTGAGGAACCTATCCAGATTCTAGACACAAAAGAGAAGCAGCTACCTCATAAGACGATTAAGCAAGTATTGGTGCAATGGAGGCACAGAAAAGGGTCGGAAATGACCTTGGAAAATGAGGAAGAGTTAGCCTCAATTGTTTAAGGATTAACAGGTTTCGTGAACGAAACCTAATTTAAGGGGGGGGGGGGGGTTGTAACATCCCAAATTTTGATAAAATGAAAGTCTAGGGGATAAAGTGTAAATAACCCAAAGTTAAGGGACTTAAAATAAAGAAATTTGGAAAGTTAAGTCGGTAACGGACCGCTATCAAGCTAGTAACGGTCCGCTAGCCGCAATTGATCCGGATAAAGAGAAGCCGACACGTGTATGGTGACTCGCCAGAAGGGATTGGGTAGCGGACCGCTACCTAGAACCTTAGCGGTCCGCTACGTGCGCATCACGTTGGATAGCTGGAACAAGGCGGTAGCGGACCGCCACCGCTTAGCTTAGCGGTTCGCTACGGGTTACATTGGCAGCCTATAAATAGATGGACTTGTTTTTCAAATGGAGAAACAACACCAAGCACCAACACACACACTCACGAACACCGAGGAGCCCTGAATGACGGTTACGAGCGCAGTGGTTAAGAGTGAGGTACGCAGTGAGTGCGGTACGGGAGAACATCCAACCGGTTTGTAGTTGTCTGACAAACGAAATGTCTTGTCTAGGAAAGGGCGGTATATAAATCTCTCCTAGACCCGTCGCTCTTTCCCGGGGACATCTCTGTTGGAGGTACTACTCTGGAAGGAAAATCACCCAGTTTACAATATATGACGAATAAGAATAAGAGATGAAAGTATACCATGCACAACGAATGTGAACACGTGAGGAATGTGAATACGTGAAATGCATGATGTGTCACACCCCGACCGATGGCGGAATCATCGGGGCGGGACATGTAAGACTGTTCATAGCACATGGTTGACTAAATTGAAATATATTAAAGTCAAATTTGCATTACAATAAATCCAAGTACAAGATCAAATTCAAACAAGAAACATAAACAATTCATAAAATCTTGATTTATTTTGCTAAGTCCAAATCCTATGTTGAACACGTCTTGAATCAATCTCACATATTGGGGCCTAAAACATGAATAAAATAAAGTCAACTAAAAAGTTGGTGAGTATAACACAGTTGTATATAGATAGCATATAGTTGAAAACAAATCCTTTACATGACATGATAAATAAGGCGTTCATGGGGAGTAACTATTGTGTAACCAAATGTACAATCAAACCTTGTAACTAGCATGCAAAACAAAGTGTATTGTCAGTTTCAATCACCGCGTACCATGGGTGGGTTTGTCAGACTCAATAGATCCATCATTGAAAACCGTCGGCTTGTATAGTTAATGATTGCACATAAGAGCATACAAAGGTTAAACACACCTAGCACTCGGGCACAAAGCTCAAATTTTTGCACACATGTATGTAAATAGGATTTTTTTTGCACTTGTGTAGTTTGTGTAAATGTAAATGTGTAATGTGTAATGAGTATAGAGTTCATGTTCCACCCCAAAAGTGTAAAAGAGTAAAAGGGGTTGTGAATACTCACTTGGTATGGAAGTGAAGCTAAAAAGGAATATAGATAGCAAAAAAAGATCCTTGAAAAGCACACTTTAACCTAAATAGTAATATGCATTGAATCACATAGATGTATAAAGTTTAAAAATGAAAGTTGGATTTGTATATAAAACCATTGGTTTGTATTTAAAAAGGATTGAATAAAATATATAAAGTTTGAGGTAAAATATGTTTGAAACAATTTAATTAGGTTTGAATTAAATAAATAAGTGTATAACTATAGTTTATGAAATAATGTCAATATTAATTGTAATTAAGTATAAATAAATAAAACGATTTTGATTTAAAATGTAAAGTAAATAAGTAATCATTATTTATAAATTTTGTAACTTAATTATTTAAAATATCATTTAAGTGTAAGATGATAAATATAAATTTAATTTTTATAAACTTTTCAATAAATTACATTTATGCCAAGATTAAACTTTTAATCTATTTTTAAATACAGAAAACATATTTTTATAAAATCTGAAACATTTACTGATTAAAATATAAAAATTATAATTCTGTTAAAAATTCTGAGTCTAGCACGACCGTGCTCAAACCACGGGCGCGACCGCGCTAGTCGGGGCGCGACCGAGTTGATCAATCAGGAGCACAATCTAGACAAGTCATCAGGCACGACCGTGCCTTAGCCCGGCACGGTCGCGTCTATGATTTTTAGACACAACAGAGACTAGCCCAAAGGGCATGACAAGGTCTGGACGGATGACACGACCGCGCTGCTAGTCGACACGACCGCGCTAAACGAGGCACGGCCGCGCTAGATGATTAGCGCGACCGTGTCTATTCCAAATCAGACACGAATCGAGAGTTTCTTGTATTTTGGACACAGGAATTGTTAGGGCTTTTGGTTAATGGGTTATTAAGAGTCTTTTCATATAACTTAATTGTATGGAAATCGAGTTTAAGCATGTGTTCGATTAAATCATTTTTATTAAAATATGATTTCTGATTCTGATCGAATTCTATAATGGAAGCCCAAATTGGATGAGGGCTTTTGATAATGATACTGAAATGAATGAGAAGACGATTATATTTACCCTGAAACGAAACAAATTTATAGAGAACGGTTGGAAGGATGCTCCGGCGACGACGGCTCGAGTTCCGACGATCTTTACTGCAACTCCGGTCAATCCAGACAGTCCGGAAGCTTCAGAGATGGTTTGATATCGCGATTCTGCTACTGAGTTGGGAGCATTTGGGTCGAAAAGCTTTGAGAAAGTTTCTTTCTTGAAATTTGCTTGAGAGAGTTTTCTTGCAAATGAATACTGAGGCGTTTGGGATTTGAAAAGTGGTAATACAATTGTTAAGGGGAAAAGAAACGTATAACGGTTTCGGATTCGAACGATCGGGTGATTAATCTGCATTTACGTTTTTCTGTTACGCAGGCGCGACCGTGCCAAGGAGAGGCGCGACCGTGCCTAGGCACCGGGCGCGATCGTTCCAGAGCAGGTCGCGCGACCGTGCCAAAGCACTTGGCGCGACCGTGCTATAACGAAGCACGACCGTGCTCACTAGGGTTTCTTGATGTTTTTTTCAATTTTAGTCCTTGACTTTTCAGGTTTGATAAGTTTGTACCAAATAGTTTCTTGTATAGCGTTTATGTGCATATAATCGAGTAAAACTTGCGAACTTGTATAGAATCATTGCATTTTATTTACCGCGGGAAAAATATTGAGACATTGCACGAGTATAGAACTTGAAATTTCATTACATTGAATTGAAATATGAATACTAAAAATCAGAAATGTTACAGTCTCCCCATGTTGAGAGAATTTCGTCCCGAAATTTAGCTAGAGGAAACAACATTAATAGTAAAAAGATGAGGGTACTTGAGCTTCATTTGGTCTTCTCGTTCCCAAGTGTACTCAGGACCACGCTTAGACTCCCAACGAACTTTGACGATAGGAATACGACTTCGCTTGAGTTGCTTGACTTCACGATCCATAATTTCCACCGGCTTCTCAACGAAGTGCATCGTTTCATCAATGCGCACGTCGTCAAGCGGTATATGGAGATTTTCATCAGCGAGACACTTCTTTAGATTAGATATATGAAATGTAGGATGCACATTGCCAAGAGATGGAGGTAACTCGAGCTTGTAAGCCACTTTCCCAATCCTTTCAAGGATTTTGAATGGACCAACATAACGAGGTGATAACTTGCCTTTCTTTCCAAAACGGATCACACCCTTCCATGGAGATACCTTAAGAAGAACGAGATCACCGACTTGAAATTCCAAGGGTTTTCGACGTTTGTCGGCATAACTCTTTTGCCGACTCCTCGCTACTCGAATATTGTCACGGATTTGAAAAATTTTGTCGGAAGTTTCTTGAATTAACTCGGGACCGGTGATTTGTGCTTCACCAATCTCGTTCCAACAGATCGGAGAACGACACTTGCGACCATAGAGAGCTTCGAATGGAGCCATGTTGATACTTGTGTGGTAGCTATTGTTATAAGAAAACTCAATAAGGGATAAATGTGAATCCCAATTGCCACCAAAATCGATTACACAAGCTCTAAGCATGTCTTCAAGAGTTTGGATTGTTCGCTCGGTTTGGCCATCAGTTTGGGGATGGTAAGCCGTGCTCAAATCCAAACGAGTACCAAGAGCAGATTGGAGAGATTACCAAAATCGAGAAGTGAACCGAGCGTCTCTATCAGATATTATGTTCAAGGGAACACCATGACGGCTCACAATTTCATCAATGTAAATTCGGGCAAGTTTCTCCACTTTGAAGTCTTCACGAATAGGCAAAAAGTGGGCAGATTTGGTGAGTCGATCAATGATCACCCAAATACTATCATAACCACTCGAGGTGCGAGGGAGCTTGGTAATGAAATCCATAGCTAAATTCTCCCATTTCCACACGGGAATTTTCGGTTGTTCAAGCAAACCAGAAGGACGCTGATGTTCGGCTTTGACTTTGGAGCAAGTTAAGCATTTGACAACATAAAGAGCAATGTCCTTCTTCATACCGGGCCACCAATAAAGTTGACGAAGATCTTGGTACATTTTATCCGCACCAGGATGAATAGAATAACGAGTCTTATGAGCCTCGTTCATGAGAATTGCACGGAGATCATCGCGATCGGGAACCCAAATACGGTTCAAGTAATATAGTAAGCCATTGGGTTTAGATTCAAGAAGAAGTTCAACACCACACGACATTTCTTCATACATGTTACCCTCGGTAACCGAGACGTGTTGAGCTTCCAGGATACGGGTTTGAATATCGGATTGAATACGGGCACAATGAAGCATAACATGGTCCTTTCGACTCAAGGCATCGGCTACAACATTCGCTTTGCCGGAATGGTAACGAATCTCGCAGTCGTAGTCGTTAAGGAGTTCGACCCAACGTCGTTGCCTCATATTGAGTTCTTTTTGGTTGAAGATATGTTGAAGACTTTTGTGGTCGGTGAATACCACACATTTCGTGCCATATAGGTAGTGTCTCCAAATCTTTAACGCGAATACGACCGCACCCAACTCGAGGTCGTGCGTCGTATAATTCTTTTCATGAATTTTGAGTTGTCTTGATGCATAAGCGATCACTTTGCCTCGTTGCATGAGGACACAACCAAGACCTTGGTTAGAAGCATCACAATAGACAACTAGATCATCATTTCCATCGGGGAGAGTCAAGATGGGAGCATTGCACAACTTTTGCTTAAGAGTTTGGAAAGCTTCTTCTTGCTTCGGTCCCCATTCATAAGCTTTACCCTTATGGGTCAAGGCGGTAAGAGGGACAGCAATCTTTGAGAAGTTTGAGATGAAACGACGATAATAACCCGCAAGACCAAGGAACGAACGAACTTCGGTAGGAGTCTTCGGGGCATTCCAATTCTTAACCGTTTCAATCTTAGCAGGATCAACATGAATACCCTTGTCGTTGACGATGTGACCAAGAAATTGAACTTCTTTTAACCAAAATTCACATTTGGAGAACTTGGCATATAGTTGTTCTTTCTTTAAAAGGTCCAAAACCAATCTAAGGTGTTCTTCATGGTCGGCTTTAGTCTTGGAATAGATTAAGATATCGTCAATGAAAACGATCACGAATTTATCAAGGTACGGTTTGCACACACTATTCATGAGGTCCATGAAAACTGCGGGTGCATTGGTTAATCCAAAAGGCATAACCATGAACTCGTAATGGCCATACCTTGTTCGGAAAGCAGTCTTAGGAATGTCATCTTCTTGAACACGGAGCTGATGATAACCAGATCGAAGATCAATCTTCGAGAAACACGTAGAACCTTGAAGTTGATCAAAGAGATCATCGATTCTAGGCAAAGGATAGCGATTCTTGATAGTAAGCTTATTGAGTTCGCGATAGTCAATACACATGCGAAATGATCCATCCTTCTTCTTTACAAATAAGACGGGTGCACCCCACGGTGAATGACTCGGGCGAATGAACCCTTTATCGGAGAGTTCTTGAAGTTGACTTGCGAGCTCTTGCATTTCGGAAGGTGCAAGACGATAAGGAGCTCTAGCAACAGGGTTAGCTCCGGGCATGAGATCAATACGGAACTCGACTTGACGAACGGGAGGAAGACCGGATAAATCTTTAGGAAACACTTCGGGAAAATCTCGAATAATGGGAATGTCTTGGATACTCTTCTCCTTGACATCCTTTTGAACAATATGAGCTAGGAAGGCGATGTACTTCTTTCGCAAGTACTTTTGAGCAGTAGTACAAGACATCAATTTAAGACCCTTGCAAGGCTTTTCACCAAAAACCCTTAAGGTTTCTCCCGAAGGTAGCGGAATTCGGATGCACTTTTCAAAGCAAATAACTTCGGCATGATGATTTGATAGCCAATCCATACCTATGATAATGTCAAAGCTTCCTAGTGGCATTGGAATAAGGTTGATTGGGAATGCATGATCATTAAGTTCTAAAGAGCAATCATAGATAATAGACTCAATTGTAAGGGAGTCACCATTTGCTATTTCAACGGTGAAGGTTTTCTCTAATTGGGATCGTGTCTTTGCAAGTAAAGGCTCAAAATTAAGTGACACAAAACTTTTATCGGCACCGGTATCGAACAAAATGGAGGCATATTGACTATTAACAAGGAACGTACCATTAACCACGTCGTTGTTGGCTTGAGCTTCGTTGGCGTTAATGTTGAAAGCACGCCCACGAGCTCCACCTTGTCTAGTATTTGCGAGCCTTGGACATAGATTACGAAAATGATTCGGGTCACCACACTCATAACAAGCACGCCCATTAGCAATGGCGGGAGCACCTTGATTAGCCACTTGAGGTACGGTTTGGTTTGGAGGGTTGACTTGGCCCGTAAGGGCTTTGGTCCTACAAACATTAACCGTATGACCATATCTCCCACAATAAGTACAAAGGCGACATGGGATGTTTTGGGGATGATGATAGTTGCAGGTGGCACAAAGTGGGTAAATTCCACCATATGGCTTTTTGACTGGTGCTTGAACCATAGGTGCAGCTTGGTTCACGGGAACAGCAGGAGTAACCACAGCAAAATTTCTAACCTTCCTCTTTCTAGTGTTGCGAGAGGGCTCGGTTGTAGCTTCTTTGGTGTGGTTAGGAGGGGCTACGGTTTCAGCAACTTTCTTAGAACCCTTTTTGGTAAGAGTTCCAGCTTTAATATGATTATCGGTTAGGGTAGCAGACAGGCGGATGGCATCTTCCAAAGTAGCAGGATTTCTACCTAAGACAGTATCTTGAATTTGTCTTGGTAGCCCACCAATGTACTTTTCGATGCAACGAGATAATGGAGTGACCATGTGGGGCACAAGAAGACTCAATTCATGGAACCGAGTTGTGTAAGCCAAGTGTTCCCCACTATCTTGGGCAAGATCCCAAAATTCGGCCTCTAACTTTTTCACTTCATTGCGAGGACAGAACTCCTCGGTCATAAGCCTTTTGACCTCATCCCAAGGTAAGGCCATAGTTACATCAACACCCCTATTCCTTTTCTCCCCATTCCACCATGTAAGTGCCCGCTTTTGAAGGACACTAGTAGCATGACGAACACGGAGGTTGTCGGGACAGTCACTATTGAGAAAGGTATTCTCAATACTTTCGAACCATTGGAGGAGTCCGGTAGCTCCTTCGGTTCCATAAAACTTTAGGGGATTGCACGAATTGAAGTGCTTGAAGGTGCATTGGGATGGATTACCACCATTTCCACCATTACCACCATTATTACCACTATTGCTTCCATTGCCATTAGTGGCACCATTGGCTTGGGTGAGTTGTGTCACCAATTGAGTAAGGATAGCAGCAATGTCGGAGTTGGCGTTAGCGGCGGGAGCACGACGAGGAGGCATTCTACAGATTTGAAACACAAGACAAGAGAGATTGTAAGAACTTATGAGAATTGCTAGGATTTAATAGAATGAGATAACAAAATAAAAGATAGATAATCATAGTTTGGATTGTACTCAAAAGTGACTAAAATTCACTTGAATACTAAGGCATATTAAGGTTAATTTAAACTCATATAATTTTCAAGGAGACATGCTTTAGCCTATAGGTAAACACTCATCTCGGGAGTTCCCAGGAAAGCATACGGGTCCCTCGGTTGATTGGGATTTATGCGAAATGCTTTCCTAGACAGAAAACCCAAAATACAGGTGTCATCCTTCCAGATTGCACGTGTCCTCAAATAATTTAACAAGTTTAAAAACCTCAACGAAGAAATAAAAATTTTATTTAAAGATTTTTGCTTCAAGAATTTTCCACATGCTTAGAAACGATAAAGATAGAAAAAGAAGATAAGAATAATAAGAGGTTTAGGCCATAGGAAAGGATGTTATTTATTTAATTATTATTTAAGAATATCCTAATAAGTCATGCATTTCTAACAAAGAAGGTAGCAAATATAATAATAATTAATCATGGTAAGCATGTAGCACATAGCACAAAATCATGAAGCATAACATAAGTGGGTGTCCTAAAGTTATAGTCTAGGTCAAGATGTCTAATAACCTAAATCCCTATAACCAAGGCTCTGATACCAATCTGTCACACCCCGACCGATGGCGGAATCATCGGGGCGGGACATGTAAGACTGTTCATATCACATGGTTGACTAAATTGAAATATATTAAAGTCAAATTTGCATTACAATAAATCCAAGTACAAGATCAAATTCAAACAAGAAACATAAACAATTCATAAAATCTTGATTTATTTTGCTAAGTCCAAATCCTATGTTGAACACGTCTTGAATCAATCTCACATATTGGGGCCTGAAACATGAATAAAATAAAGTCAACTAAAAAGTTGGTGAGTATAACACAGTTGTATATAGATAGCATATAGTTGAAAACAAATCCTTTACATGACATGATAAATAAGGCGTTCATGGGGAGTAACTATTGTGTAACCAAATGTACAATCAAACCTTGTAACTAGCATGCAAAACAAAGTGTATTGTCGGTTTCAATCACCGCGTACCATGGGTGGGTTTGTCAGACTCAATAGATCCATCATTGAAAACCGTCGGCTTGTATAGTTAATGATTGCACATAAGAGCATACAAAGGTTAAACACACCTAGCACTCGGGCACAAAGCTCAAATTTTTGCACACATGTATGTAAATAGGATTTTTTTTGCACTTGTGTAGTTTGTGTAAATGTAAATGTGTAATGAGTATAGAGTTCATGTTCCACCCCAAAAGTGTAAAAGAGTAAAAGGGGTTGTGAATACTCACTTGGTATGGAAGTGAAGCTAACAAGGAATATAGATAGCAAAAAAAGATCCTTGAAAAGCACACTTTAACCTAAATAGTAATATGCATTGAATCACATAGATGTATAAAGTTTAAAAATGAAAGTTGGATTTGTATATAAAACCATTGGTTTGTATTTAAAAAGGATTGAATAAAATATATAAAGTTTGAGGTAAAATATGTTTGAAACAATTTAATTAGGTTTGAATTAAATAAATAAGTGTATAACTATAGTTTATGAAATAATGTCAATATTAATTGTAATTAAGTATAAATAAATAAAACGATTTTGATTTAAAATGTAAAGTAAATAAGTCATCATTATTTATAAATTTTGTAACTTAATTATTTAAAATATCATTTAAGTGTAAGATGATAAATATAAATTTAATTTTTATAAACTTTTCAATAAATTACATTTATGCCAAGATTAAACTTTTAATCTATTTTTAAATACAGAAAACATATTTTTATAAAATCTGAAACATTTACTGATTAAAATATAAAAATTATAATTCTGTTAAAAATTCTGAGTCTAGCACGACCATGCCTCGGAAGGGCACGATCGTGCTCAAACCACGGGCGCGACCGCGCTAGTCGGGGCGCGACCGAGTTGATCAATCAGGAGCACAATCTAGACAAGTCATCAGGCACGACCGTGCCTTAGCCCGGCACGGTCGCGTCTATGATTTTTAGACACAACAGAGACTAGCCCAAAGGGCATGACAAGGTCTGGACGGATGACACGACCGCGCTGCTAGTCGACACGACCGCGCTAAACGAGGCACGGCCGCGCTAGATGATTAGCGCGACCGTGTCTATTCCAAATCAGACACGAATCGAGAGTTTCTTGTATTTTGAACACAGGAATTGTTAGGGCTTTTGATTAATGGGTTATTAAGAGTCTTTTCATATAACTTAATTGTATGGAAATCGAGTTTAAGCATGTGTTCGATTAAATCATTTTTATTAAAATATGATTTCTGATTCTGATCGAATTCTATAATGGAAGCCCAAATTGGATGAGGGCTTTTGATAATGATACTGAAATGAATGAGAAGACGATTATATTTACCCTGAAACGAAACAAATTTATAGAGAACGGTTGGAAGGAAGCTCCGGCGACGACGGCTCGAGTTCCGACGATCTTTACTGCAACTCCGGTCAATCCAGACAGTCCGGAAGCTTCAGAGATGGTTTGATATCGCGATTCTGCTACTGAGTTGGGAGCATTTGGGTCGAAAAGCTTTGAGAAAGTTTCTTTCTTGAAATTTGCTTGAGAGAGTTTTCTTGCAAATGAATACTGAGGCGTTTGGGATTTGAAAAGTGGTAATACAATTGTTAAGGGGAAAAGAAACGTATAACGGTTTCGGATTCGAACGATCGGGTGATTAATCTGCATTTACGTTTTTCTGTTACGCAGGCGCGACCGTGCCAAGGAGAGGCGCGACCGTGCCTAGGCACCGGGCGCGATCGTTCCAGAGCAGGTCGCGCGACCGTGCCAAAGCACTTGGCGCGACCGTGCTATAACGAAGCACGACCGTGCTCACTAGGGTTTCTTGATGTTTTTTTCAATTTTAGTCCTTGACTTTTCAGGTTTGATAAGTTTGTACCAAATAGTTTCTTGTATAGCGTTTATGTGCATATAATCGAGTAAAACTTGCGAACTTGTATAGAATCATTGCATTTTATTTACCGCGGGAAAAATATTGAGACATTGCACGAGTATAGAACTTGAAATTTCATTACATTGAATTGAAATATGAATACTAAAAATCAGAAATGTTACATGATGAATACACGAATGCATGACGATATGTGTAAACATGAATGAGTAGAATGAAAACAAGTCTAAACCTAAAATAGAGTAACGGAGTACTTACGAAGTGCTAGAAGGGTGGTGGATACGTCGCTGGTACTTCCTATATATAAACCCTTCTAATACATCGTGAAGAAACCGTTACAAAGTTTTAAGGTAAAGACTGGTTGATAAATATGATGATACGTGTATACATGAATGAGTATGAAGGAACGAGTCTAAACCCTAAAATGGAATAACGGAGTACTCACGAAGTGTCAGAGGGGTGGTGGATACGCCGTTGGTACTTCCTATATATAAACCTTATGATGCGTCGTGGAGAAACCGTTACGAAGTTTTAACGGTGAGGACTGGTTGGTGGATAAATCAAGCATATACATGAAATAAAAACAAATTCTTGATATATTTGGGAGGCTGTGAGTCAAAGATACTCAAGGTCCCAAATGGAATGAGATACCCGGCCTGTAAGGTGGATCTCAATAAATAAGAAACGAAAAGGAAAAGGAAAATCTAGGCCTTCAGGGCTGAAAGAGTAAACTCTAGGCCTTCAGAGCTGAATGAGTAAAAGCTTACGTGGGTGAGGAATGAATGAGTCTTCGTGACAAATGCAAGGATGCCTATACTGACGAGATAAGGACCTTGCCAATTCTCGGACCGGAGGCAAGGCATGTGTTGGTTGCGAGGGGGTTAGCACACCCATAAAATATTCCAAAGCGTGGCCGGAGGTACGTCCGGAGATGGTCACGTGGGCTAGAGATCCCCGAAAAACTTGAACAATAAGAACCTAAATGGTTAATAATAAAATGAACGATGCAGTGTACTTACTTAGCGTATGCTAATTCAAAAACGTTTTCCAAACACTGCATGAAAGAAGCTTGTAGAATAGAGCTTCCTATGGACGAGGCTGATCGGAGTTGAAAAATCCCTATATAGGATAATGTAATTATATTATCCTTTTTGTAAAACAATATTATTATAAATGAAAATGTTACCTTAGCCATTATGGCAAGGTTTTTTTAATCTGGGACCAGTTTTCCACAATAAACTCTGATAAAATAATTGTAAGATAAGTAGAGTGTTTCACTACCACTCGTGAATTATGGGACATACTTGCTCGTGCCCATGCTCCACACAGTGTCTCATGAGAATTCACGCTTAAGACACAACGTGTGAAGCTTCAAATGAAGAGTGATGAGACACATATTGCTTACCTGATTCATGCACACGAGTATGCACCTGCTCTTTCCAACATCGGTGAACCAGTTAAAGACAATTACCTTGTTTTATTTGTGGTTCTACATCAGCGTCTTTTAAATTCTATGCTGTTACGGCAAACTTATCATCTGTTTCATGTACAACTTGTCATTCGGGCAAGTCCACAAACTTATCATCCATCCATCCATCCATCTACCCACCCATCCATCCATCAGTCAGTTTAGTTGATTAGGAATGAAATGAAATTATTAAAAATAGTAATATATATATATATATATAGGGGATCAAATAAGAAGTATGTTTTCGCTAAGAAATCTAAGAAATGACCAAAACGCTTAAAAACGATATCAAACGAACTCCGATTGAGCTCATTTCAACGGCGTTGGAACCGTCTCGTCGAACTATACCATATTAGCTTTTAGGGTTTAGCTTTTAAGGTTTAGATTTTACGTTTGAATTTTAGGGTTTTAGCCTTATGGTTTAGCCTTAGGGTTTAACTTTTAGGGTTTAGATTTTATAGTTTAGGTTTTTTTGGGAGGTGGGGGTGGGGGGTTTAGATTTTTGGGGTGGGTTGTGACAAACCTAAACTTTTTGTTTCAGACGTTACGGACTTCGTTTAATTTTCGGGACGAAAATTCTTTCAACAAGGGGATGATGTGACATCCGGCATTTTCAGGTTAACTCCGTTAACTCAAACCTCGTTAGTTCAAACATTATTCGTTTCAAACTCAGTTATCCCAGTTAGTCACACATACATTGCATTTAATTAGGATTATATAAATGTGTCAGTTAGTTCGCACACATCGGATCGCACTCGAGTCTAACCCGGAACGTTGGTGATTAATCGAACATTAATATTACGAACATTAATAATTTATATTTTATATAAATTGCGAGTTTTATATAATCTTATGTGATTACGTGAATTATGTGAATATTATTGTTTCCGTACGTGTTTATCGTGTGTAAAGCGTAGTTAGTATTTTTATAAAAGTTGATAGTTTTATAAAAATAAAAGTCGAATGTTTGTATTATTAATTAAATGGTTAGTTAATTAATTAGACTTATGGACCTTTAAGAAGCCCGTAGCCCAACTAAAAACTCATTAAGGATTAGATAAGGATAAAGTTTTAAAAAAAAATTTAAACATAAACCCTAACCACCACCCCTCATTATCGTCGACCTCACCCCCACTCCCCTAAGTCGACCGAAACAAGAAAGTAGCCAAGGAGCCTCCGTTCGATCTCCGATCTCGCAATTGAACGCGTATTTGGACTCCTCTCGACATTCCTAACGTTTCTACGTAAGTCGTTTCGTTTAAATCCGTCACTTTTTCATTATTATTTTTGAGATTGAAACCCTAGATTATCCAAACATAATGATTTTGAAATATGATAATGGATTCATTAATTGTTTGATGTTATTGAATTTTATTGATGATTTGATGAACGTTTATGAAACCCTAGTTGTCATTCGATGTGAAAATAGAATATGTTTGATTATGTAATGTTTAGAAATCGCATGTTAGACGTGAATAATGATTAATATTGTTGTAATTATATTAGTTGAAAGATTTGTGATTGATTTGACATGTTAATTTTGTGATTTGAGCGTGTAATGGTCGAGTTACTAAAATAGGAAACTTTTTATAAATTCTATTTTGCATGCTAGACGTGATTTGAATGATGTGATGATGGTTATGAGCTACTTGATACATGGTTAGATGAATTGTGAAATCAGATTTTGAATACATAACCCGGTTTTACCAACTTTCCAAATAAGGAAACTTTAATTGTCAAAAGTGGTTAGAACTTGTTAATTAGACATGCATGATGTGGTTTAATGATTGGTACATGTTAGTTAAGATACAATAACTTGTTGTAACGTGTTAGGTTTTTGAAATCACGCATGCTAGTCATAGGTTACTAAAGATGGAAACTTTACTTGGAACTGTGATATACATGTTGAGTTCTATGCAATGGTTATGTGATATGATGATCTTGAACATGTTATAGTAGTTTTACAAGCATATTAACAATGATAATTTCATGAGACACAAATCCCGAACATACTTTTTATTTATAGAAACCTGCTATTTATAGAAACCTGCTATTTTTGGAAACTTTCTATTTTTGGAAACTTTCTATTTTTGGAAATCATGCTTGTCTGATTAGAACAATTAGGATTTGTTGCTAAGTGTTACAGCATGATCATTTGTGTATAATATAGAAGTATTATACTGAACAAACGTTAAATCATTAATCGGGTCACCAACGGGTCGTCGGGTCAAACTTAGTCAAACTTGGTCAAACATGAGTCAAACTTGTAAACTCTTTTCAAACACTTAAACAATGGGATTGTTTGGATACTTAGGGTTTGTATCAACTTTCACGAACATACACTTATAAACCGGTGTTTATAGGTGGCAGTTAGTCGTCAAGCATTTTAGATTCGCTTTCTTTCGCACATACTCTAAAGTGAGTTTCACGGCCCCTTTTCTTACGTTTTAAACTTGGGGGAGAAAACATGGGTACGAACATTTAGATATTACGTTTCTTTTATATCACTTGTGTACTAAGCGCAAACATATCACGAAAGTCCTTACTTATCGAACCGTTAGTATACGGGTTAGCGAGGAAATCTTGAGTAGTACTACTGGGCATTGACAAGCCCCACCCGCGTTAGTCGCGCTAACACGACAGGTAGTCGAACGGGTGTAACATTTACCTAAACATTTACCATTGATTGTGATAGTCATGGTGGAAGGCAGTTCAAACATACAGACAGTCAGCTTCGGTGTCGAAACGCTTTAGTAACATGTACTAGGTTAGCTACCTATGATATAATTGAATACGGTATTATCTAGTAAGCTTTACAAACATATAAACCTGTGAACTCACCAACCTAGTGTTGACACGTTTTAGCATGTTTTATCAGGTAATTAAGGTACAAGCACGAGCTAAGGCATGCATGCATACGAAGTCTATAATTTGCAAACTCAAGAATTATTTATCTTAATTATCTTTGAATTGTTTATTTTGGCGCAACTGTTTTGGCGCATGTTTTTCATTTAACTTTTCGCTTCCGCAAGTCTTACATTAAATCAATATTTTCATTACTAGTGTTGCATCGTGACTATGAGCAATACTAGTGGTTTTTATTAAACTCATATAGAGTCGTTCAACGTAACTAATGACTGAGATCCTGTTATGTCACGCCCCTAACGGTAAAACTCCGTTGGTGGATTTTGGGGGTGTGACATGGGTTTAGGTTTTTGAGGGGGTGGGGTGGGGGGTTTAGGTTTTTGGGGGGTGGGGTGGTGGTTTTAGGCTTTTTGGGGTGGGGTTGGATGGAGGGTTTAGGTTTTTGGGGGGTGGGGTGGTGGTTTTAGGCTTTTTGGGGTGGGGTTGGATGGAGGGTTTAGGTTTTTGGGGGTGCGGGTGGAGGGGGGTTTAGGTTTTTGGGTCCGGATTAGAGTTCAATGAGACGGTTCCAACGCCGCTGGAATGAGCTCAATCGGAGTTCGTTTGACCCACTTCTTAGCGTTTTTAGCGAAAAATCACTTTTTATTGGAACCTTCCCCTATATATATATATATACACACACACACACACTAGGTTAGAAACCTCGTGTATTACACGAGTTGAATAAATGCAATGTTATATACTTAATAACAAATACTTACATATTAAATATTTATGACATATTACATAGTTTTTTAATAGAAATTTTAGAAACGTCATCTAGTTACTTTTTTAAAATGTTTTATAAAAAGAATGAAATAAATGTTCAGTTTCTAAAAATATTTTATGGACAAACCTATAATTTTTTTTAAATAAAAAACGTTTATAAAAAGAATTATAGAAATCATCATTATTTAATAGGAGAGGGATGTGGAAAACAAAAAATTATGAAAAAACAATTAAAGAAAAAATGTGCAATTAATAGGAGAGAGAGCCGAAAAAAATTGTTTAACCAAAACTTTTATTTATTATAGAGTATAAATATTCATTAAATACAACTTTATATTAAATCTAATAGTTATTATAAAATAATAAACCAAATAATATATAATATTAATACTAACAAAGACTTATAATAAACCGTAAATATCTATAATATAACATGATGTAATATGATAAGATATAATGTAATATAATATAATATTTTATTATATCATATTGTGTTATATTGCATCATATTATATTAAATAATAATAATAATAATACTTTTTTTATTTTATTTCTTTTTATTTTCAAAAAATTGCATGGATTTGTATTTAAATTTTAACTATGTTGTAAACTAAAGAGAGAGATGAATAAACTTATTTCCTTCATACATTTACGAGCTACTACAAACATATACATTACACATATTTAGAGTCTTCTACATGAAACCGAAACTCTTATACATAAGTGTGAGTAATGATGGTTATAATGTCTGTCATTATGATTATTCATAACACTCCTCCTCAGACATATTACCGTTTATATACACATTAACAACATCTCTCTGGGATGATGTTAAAATCAGTATTTCAAGACTGATAAGATAAACCGATACTATTGGATTAGTTAGGATGCCTCATTAAAACCTTAATAAGAAAACCCAATGGGAAAAACTTAGTTAATGAAAAAGAGTACACCGTGTATATTACTCTCCCTCAATTTAATATTAGGTCTCTCAAAGTCTACTGCGATAATAAAAAAAAACTTGACTTGATATTTGATATAGTCTTCTTCGATTTGAGCAATGTAGAATGAGTAATCTTCAAATAGTGTAGTCAGATAACTAATTGACTTCATCTTGATGTAGTCTTGCTCTGAGTTTGGTTAGATTGGTCTTTGACTCGGGCTTCTTTTGATCGACTCTGGTCTTCACTATCTTGAACATGTTGAAAACATTTACTTCCATGAGTAACATCGTGCTTGGATTGACTTTGAGCTTTGTGTGGGTTTGATAGATATCCTGCATATCCTATCTTGGTAGTTGGGACTATGTATTTTCTCATGAACAATATTATGTCTCGAATCCCATTTAATACGCTTTTTAACCATGCCTTGTTAAAAACCTTGCTAAGAAAACATAGTGGGACAAAACCATAGCTAAGGAAAAAAAAGAGTGCGACAAGCATTATACATAATTAACAACATACTTAAAGATGGTGTTAAATGGCTTATATTGCTTCATTAAAAACCTTGCTAAGAAAAACCCAATGGGAAAAACTTAGTGAAGGGAAAGAGAGTGCAACGTGTTGGATTATAATTATATCTTTCTAATACATGTACATACACCGCAATGTAAGCCCTTTTACTATTTGCAAGATATGTTAATGTTTCGATCGCACTAAGTATGGTACTTCTGGACCAAGTACTTCTTCATCCTCTTAGCCATTGACATTAATTATCTTTTTCCATGTCAATTGATCGGGCAGTAATTAGTGTACTAAATTTGTCCATATTTAATATTATCAACATCTTCTGGATGTAGTTTAATTGGTGAGCAAATATTACACATATACTCGAACTGCAATTCAAGAAATAAATATGTTGTGTAAAGGTCTTTCAAAATTTTTGATAAACATGCATGGCTCATTTTATCAAACTAATACCCATTTATTTAAAGTATTAACTTAGTTAACTGTACCATATACGACAAGTTTAAACCATGTAAAAATCTCTTGAGATTTCTAACATATATGGCCTATCATGAGGTATTGTTTTAATGCTTCAGGCATTTTTAATCCTTCACGGATTTTCATATAGATGTCATTTCAAGTGTCTCATGCAGTTATGCGGTGACAACATCCATATGTTTTATCTGAAGTCCTTTTGAGATTTCGAGGCCGATTAAACATTTAAAGGTTATCGAATCCACTACAGGGGAATACGTTTCCACATAATCAACTTCTGGGATTTGAGAAAAACCTTAATGTTCAAGTCGTGCCTACATCGCATAATCTCATAATTTTCGTTTCTTTTTATGAAAAGACACCCATTTATAACCTACCGGTTTGATGTCTATGGGTGTTCGGACTACAAGTCCAAAAACTTTTCACTTGTCAAGAAAATTTAACTCAGCCTTTTAGGCGTCTAGCCATTGTAGGCAGTCATCTCTGTGTATGTACTCTTACAGGGTTTTATGTATGTAATCTTTTTCATCGATTACATCTATTGCTGCAGCATATTCAAATATTTCAAACACGTGTTTCATTTCGGTTCCATTTTGTACATAATTTATTGAGTTCTCATATTTGTTTGGTACATGAGTTTCTTTTGGAACTCCATTTTCCTCTTCTGGAGTATTATAACTATCTTCTGGAATCATATTAGTCTCTTCTAGGATATTTACCTCTTTTGGGGCTTTATCGCTTCTTTCTACGATTTCGTTAAACTCTTCTAGTATTTTATCTATAACCTCTTCTAGGGTTTTGTGTATAACCTCTTATAGGGTTAGACCAACTGCCTTATTCTGCTTTTTTTATTCTCGTGGGTTTTTATGTTTGGAACCCATTTATTTCCAATGTTTCATGTGTATGGTAATTATTTTATGATTACTTTAATCCGAGCAGGTGCATTTGATGCTGGTACATGTGACTTTGTCACTCTATTTTGTGAATGCATCTTTTATTTGATTTGCTATTCTTTGCAAATGTATGACAGTATGGACTTCAGATTCATATTGACCACTTCAGGGGTCAGAAATTTGATGATGGTGCATTCCATATTATTCTTCTATTACCAGTATTTCCTTATTCTTATCTCCCCCTAAGACTGTAAATACTAAATACTGTGTCTCATCAAATTGACAGTTAGCATATTGTAATTATTTCACCCATGAATGATTATAAATATTTAGAATGACCGGGAATTGAAATAATATAAATATCCACTTTTTTTTCTTTGGTCCCCTTTTTATTCGTTAAATAAAAGTATTGGTACATATATTACACAACCAATTACTTGAAGTGGGACACGCCCTGGTTCTCTTCAGGAGACCATTTGTAGTGAGGAGTAGTCATGATTAGCAGTTGGTCTTAGTTTAGTTTGTGCATGGCACATGTTATTGTATTTTATCGTAAGAGGTTTTGCAATTTAACATAATTATGCAACTAAATAGTTTTGTAAATGAGCATTAGCCATAGGATGTGCATCATTTATCTTGATAGATATACCAAGAGAACTCACTTAACACATATGAAAAGTGTTTTGAGTAGTAACTTCTAGTTACTATTTATAGTTGATATAATATATGTATGCAATATATTTAAGTTGGTAAAACCTTAGTTTTCTAATATGGTCTTCTGGCCATATTTGCTATGTGTAATTCGAATATATTTGAAACAATATATGGGTAAGACGTTGGTGCTCTTCTGGAGCGTTTAATATGATACTAACACTTGAAATAATACCAACAAGTGTCTCTACCGGAGACGACCGATAAAGTATTTCTTATGATAGTGTTGGTATTGTTGTATTAGACATTCGTCTATTTGTAATAGCTTTGCTGGAGCTTCTAAACATGCATATGTATAATGTATGAATTTATACTTGTTCAACAACATCTTAATGTAATGGTGGTTTGTCAATCTGCATTTGTAGCGGTTGTTCTCTTACCCCCTTCTAAAATCTTCCCCTTGATGTCTAGGAATTTGTATGTCAATTTGGGTTTCTAAATCATTAACCTTTCGTTTTCATTTATCTTAAAAGGTAGCCACATTCACTTCAGGGAACGAGATAGTATGGATTGGTCGCGCCTAGTGTTTTTAAATATGATCTTATTAGTTGGATGAGTCACCAAAGTATATGATATGATCTCCGGGTATTTCGTGAAAAAGTGTTCCGTGTACTACTACAACATGAGCATGTAATAAACATGGAATAAGTGGCGGAGCTTGAAAAACTAAGAAGCGGGGGCCGAAAGTCACGAGACCAATTCTTTTTCCTTTCGCTATGTTTCGGGTTATATATTCGGGTCGGGCCAAACAAATCAATAATAAATAACTTTAAATATAAAATAATCTATTATAATGCGAGAGAGAATGGTAAGTACATGGAAGAAAATTACAACTCAGCCCGACGACATTTAATATTTTTGAATTCATCGATTATGGATTCTGAATCAAACTTATTAGCAATATCTTTTTCTATGTAAATCACCAAGCTATTCGCGAGATACTCGTCTGCCATCTTATTGCGAAGCCGATTCTTGAATATTTTCATTACTGAAAATTCTCTTTCTGTTGTTGCAGTAGAAACTGGAAGTGTCAAGATTAGCCGAACCACTCTATCAACCAAATAATAATTTTCACGTTTCTGAGTTTCCACCAGACTTTTACATAAATCAGAAATATTTTGATACTCCGTAAGACTTACTTGGTAAGGTCCTAAAGAAAGATAAACACGTCTTACTTGTTCTCTTAAATGAACCGGATACTCCCAAATTGGTTTTCATTTAGCTGGATCTTTTTCTATATTGTTAATATCCACTTCACTAGTGTTTGATTGTGGTTGTGGAGGTTTAGAATTAGCATGATTTTCTTGTTGATTTTCATGCTCTTGCGGCTCATTTGTTGAAGCTTTGTGACGTTTGCTTACTTGCTCATCATCATTTATTTTCTCTTGTTTATCATCAATTTCTTTGAAAAAAGAACTAATAGTTAAAGTATTCAACTTTCCCATAATATGCCTAACAAAAAAAAACAATAGTCATAAACGATTCATTTCATCAATTCATTATTCATCATCAATCAATCTGGTGCTCATCATAATCGATTCATCAATTCATCAATTTATTATTCATCATTAATCAATAATCCTTAAGAATGCAAGAAATCAATAATCATTCCTAATTAATCATAATCCTAATACTTAACAAGAATACAACTAAAGAAATCAAGAAATTAGGGCTTGATTCAAGAATACAAGAAATCAAAAAATTAGGGTTAACATAGTATTCAACACCTGTGATGCTGTGATGTGAGCAGAGCAGCAAGCGACAGCGACGCCGACGCCTGGTGGTGGACGGCGAGCAGCGACAGCGAATGGAGGCGACGGCGAGCAACGATTTGGGGCAGGGAGCAACACCAGTGGCGAACTGATATGTGGAGGAAAAATGGTCAATTGTTTTTTTTTGGGAAAATTAAGTTAGGTTAAAAATAATTTTGAATTTTTCATTTCTCCTCCCTATACTTACACTTTTATTTTTAAAATGAATAATCTATTTTTTTAAAACAAATATATTCAGGGGGGTCAAGAATTCTTTAGGGAAAAAAATAAGCGTGGGCCAAGAATTCTTTAGGGAAAAAAATAAGCAGAGGCCGGCTCTATACGTAAAAAAATTTTCGGACAAAAACGGAAAAATTAACACTACTAACGGAAAAAACGGCCGAGGCCCTCCCTGACCCCTTAAGAGCTTCGCCCCTGCATGGAACATAGAGAACGTCTAAGTTTCAATTTGGAGATAATTTGGATAAGAAGAAAGGTATACTTAGAAAAAAAAATTGCATATCGGGGTTTTAAGACCAGCTTCTTCTAGTGGTCAAAGAAATACATATATATTTTTTTTAATGTTCTTCCATAGGTTAAAAGAATTTTCACTGGGTGAGGTATTTCTCTTTTAGATCTATGTGATGGTGGTGACCAAGAAACATCAAGGCTTATTCTCGTCAAGAATTGCCTTTTGTTGTGTTATTTTCCAACAAGTATAATGTAAAGTCAAGGGGAAAATGTTGTATGACGAGTATAACAAACAGAGCTTTTCAATGCCATTATATATTTAATGTGATATTTTTTATTATTATTATTGTTTTCATAAATGTGCATTTGTCTAAAATTTGGTAGAACTTCAAGTTCTCTACAAATAGGCTGTAAATAGAACTTCACATTCTTTAATTCATATTTTCTCAGACTTTAGTGGCGTAATGAAAGTTCTTAAATTAAAGATTCATTATAATTTGAAGAGCGTTAAATATTATAATATATGTTTAACCTCATCTAAAGATTAAAAAAATATGTAAGGTTTCATAAAATATGAAGCATTTTTTTCAATGATAAACAATATGTACATGGTCATCATCATTCTGCATTCATAAAATAGAACCAAAACCACCGGAACCCCAATCCCAACCAATGCAAGTTTTCAAGATTTGATCTATCATTAGTGGAATAACGCAGTTGCAGGCTATTTGTTTAGGTTTCTAGGTTTTTTGTTTTTAATTCCCTATTTTCACGAATTAGACATAAAAAAACTGAATCAATGTGGTTACCTGGAGGCGATGTTGCAACGTAACAATGGATACATGAGGCTATGCATATCCATCCACCGATTCATGTGCATCGATGGCAGAACTTGTTTGGTTGTTTCGTCCTGCTTCGAATGATCCTGAACCACCGACTACAGTCTATATGATAGACTCGACTGAATCAAAGGAGCAAGTAGAAAACATGAAGCTTTTCTTTTTTTTTTAGAGCGACGTGCTGATAACGTGTTGTAAACTAAAGAGAGAGATGAATAAACTTATTTCCTTCATACATTTAAGAGCTACTACAAACATATACATTACACATATTTATAGTCTTCTACATGAAACCGAAACTCTTATACATAAGTGTGAGTAATGATGGTTATAATGTCTGCCATTATGATTATTCATAACAAACTAAAACTTTAACCTTTCATATTATATTATTAGGGAAAACCTTTGTTTATGTAATTGATGGAGTTTCAGTAAGGACATGGTCGTTCCTAAGATTTTGAGTGTTCCAAAAAAATCTAAAATATAAAGTTATATATATGAAAAAAAATCATTAATACAATGAAAATTATAATAGCATTAAACAAAACAAAACTATTGTAGCAAAATGATATCTGTTACATAGTTAAACAAACCGTGAGACTCTTATTACATTCTTAAAAGCAAAGTTGTTGATCATACCTTCATAATCCATACTTTCTAAATAATCATTCTCAATAGTTATCCTTGTTGATCCATACTATTTAAAAACTCAACTATTGAAGAATCAAGTTTCAAAAAATCAATAATCAAATTGATTTATATCAACAATCACATTTTCATTTTTCCTTCATCAATCATATCTCATAGGAAATTAAAAAAAAAAGTTTTATTTTAGGTTTATTAATTGTTTTAATTTTTTAAGTTGGGTTTACAAGTCTCTCATATGTGCTAAAGATCCGAGAGTAAAATGAAATAAGTTTTATTGGAGTAATATGTTATATGGGCTACCGCATAAAAATGTTTATTGGGTTTTAGACTTAAGTTGGCTAAATTTTTAAAAAAATGGTTTATTGGGATTTAAAGCTTATAGTTTTTTTTAAAACATATTTTTTAATAAATTTTTAAAAATATATATATATATTTTTTTTAAATTTGGGCCACTGAAAAACCGGGTCTTGAGCAATCCTCCACCCGACACATCTCGGGGCAGGCTTTGATTAAGGATATTTAATTATCACACATAATTTTTGTCACATCAACCATGCGCACCTTAAGTAGTTTGGAAAGAATTGAACTCAAAATCATTTAAGAATCTTGACGACGTTTGACAGTTTTTATCAGGTTATGATTGTAAATTGATTGAACGGTTTTAAATCTTTACTAAATTATTATTAAATTTATTTAGATTCAAAAATATTATATGTTATGTAAGTTTTGTAATTGAAAAATATTAGAGTTTACTACATTAAATGTATATATATGAATGGATTATCCTAAACAAAGTAAGTTTATAAATAATTTAACTATAATTGTTATTGTTTTTATGTAACATCAGGGCCGGCCCCGAGGATTCGAATGCCCTACACGAGCCGAAAAAAAAGACCCATAACGAAATAAATAATTTTATAAACTATTTTTTTAACGAAAATTAACGTTATAGCATAGACATAACAAAATCATAGTATCAGAATGACATACCGTAATATCTAACCGGTGATTCGTGAAGCTCGCCTAGCATTCTTCGCTGTAAATTCTTTAATCACATCTTCGCAGTTTATACTCTCTAACACTTCGTTCTCGATAGCAAATATTCGTTCCAATCCGTTAAGCCTTTCTTGAGACATAGTGGACCGCTAGTAAGATTTCAATAACTTCAATTTAGAAAAACTCTTTTTTGCAGATGCCACTGTTACTGGAACTGTCAACAATATTCTATATGCAACACATGCAGTTGGGTAATGAGGGAAATCTCTCAAATGGTTCAAAATATCTATAGGGTTGCTAAATTCAGTTGTTCTTGATGTCTCAAATAGCTTTAACTCTATATAAAGTTCATCAGCATTAATATCTGATCTTCCTTCAAACTTTAGTTCCTTTTCAAGCAACTGACAAGACACCTTAAGATCTTCATCTTCAATTACCCTCAACTTATGTGGAAACAAAAAATCAAATAATTTCTCATAAGTTTTGAATTGTTCAAATCTGGTCTCAAGAGAAGCAATAGCTTGATCAACGAGAAATAAGAAATAATTAACTCTAAAATCTTCTTCAGGTGTAAATGAACAATCTTGGCTATTTGAACTTTCATCAAAGTGTTTTTTCCTTTTAATCACACGCTTTTGATGAAATACCGGATCAATATCCATTTCCATAGCAAGCTCCCTAGCTTCATCAATCACTTTTGAAAAACCCGTTACTCTATACTCCTTGAAGTACTCAATCAATCTACTTATTTCTTTTATAGCAATATCCAGATGCATATCCTTTGATTGCAAGTTTTTACTTACTATATTCACCTGGTATAAGACTTGATACCAGATCACAATCGATACCAGAAAATCAAATCGACCAAGCTCATTTTCTGCTAGTGAACTTGCTTCATCTGCAATTGCAACATCACCATCTTTTTCTCCAACTTGAATTAAAGCCTCTCGTACATCGACAAGTTGTAATTTTATAGCTTTAACACTCTCAACACGACTTTCCCAACGAGTTTGAGATAATGACTTAAGACTCCAACCTTTAACATTATCTGTCAAAATTTGCCACCGGTTAATATCTTCTTCAACACGCTCTTCCGCATCTTCTACTTCTACTTCTATTTCAACATCTTCTTCAACTTCTACTTCTACTTCTATTTCAACATTTTCTTCAACTTCTTTTTCTACATGCTCTTTAACCGCGCGGTTTAGGTAAAAACTTAAGTAAGGCACCGTGTTGATACTTTACCATTTCCTCATCTTTTTGTTTCCTTTTACGTTTTTGAGCACCCGATACTTGTTTAGGAGGCATAGTTTCTTTAACAATTTAAAATAAAAAAATTAGGGCTAATATCAAATAATCATTCTAACAAATTTAGAATTGCCTATCGTTTTAA
This sequence comes from Smallanthus sonchifolius, assembly GCA_023525975.1. Classification (NCBI taxonomy): domain Eukaryota; kingdom Viridiplantae; phylum Streptophyta; class Magnoliopsida; order Asterales; family Asteraceae; genus Smallanthus; species Smallanthus sonchifolius. Next base: position 51,335,511 of record CM042046.1, on the reverse strand, counting down.
AAAATCAGGGCTAATATCAAATAATCATTTTAACAAATTAGGGCTTATCTAACAAATTTAGAATCCTATTTGTTTGCATTTGTATGGAAGTTTGGTTGCTTATCTACAAGATACTTCTACCAGTACATCAAAGAGATTGAAAAAGAATTTAAAAACCATACCTCTCCACCAGTTTCCCTTCTTGGGCAGGTTAGTATTTATATTTTGGAGGAGGCGAGCGAGAGGCTCCTGGTCGCCGGTCTACGCACTGGTGGCGGTCGGAGGGGAGGCTGGAGTCGGAGCGGAGGGGAGGCTGGAGTCCTGGAGAGTAGCGACTGAAATTTTTTTTTTTGCCTAACTGGTTGGATGTCTTGCATTTTAAAATTGAAATTTTTTTTAGCCTGTGGGACTGGGCCAGGCCCAACAACCCAACATTTTTTTTATTAAGCCCAAATAAATTATTACATTTTAAAAAGGCCCATTGTTTTTAAAAAAATACCTACTTTTAAAAAAAAAAAAAACAATTACTTTAAAAAAAAGGCTCAATTACTTTAAAAAAACCCAATTTTATATATAAAATTTTTTTTGGGCCCCTCGAGATGTTGGGCCCACTACGGTCGTGTTGCCCGCAGGCCCATTGGGCCGGCCCTGTGTAACATGCTCGTTAAAAGAATGGTATACGATAGTATAAGAGAATACAATACAACTATATTATTGAAGATATATGCATTTTAGGTTAATACAATTTACAATCAAAATACTATATATCTATTTTAACCTTATTGAAGATATAAGACTCAAAACTTTGTTTTTAGTAGGATCAGTTTTGCTATTCAAAAGGGGGTTGCAGCGCAACTTGTTGCCCGTTTACCTGCCACTTTATTGTAATCGTCCTATTTTAATTAAAAAAATAATTAATTTTTTTTAAAAAAAATAATATATTCTTCTACAAATTTGTTAAAAAGAAAACTTAATGACACCTTACATGAATTTAATAGATTCTTGTCGTATGAACTACGGCCGTAAATGAACACATTTTTGCTCGTTTTAACTTTAACTCATCAAAGAAACGTACACGAAATACATAAACCAAAAGAGTTTCTAATCGTTATCGTTAGTTAAGGAAATAAGACTGTTTCCGTTATCACGTTAAATGAACATAAGCAAACACACACAAGGAAACGTGAGCATGCAGACGCATACAAGTGCGCACACGCACGCACGCACGTGCATATATATATATATATATATAAAATTATTTTATAACCCTATATATTATGTGATATTAAAAGAATATTTGGGCATATGTTTTGGGAGGGAGGTCTTTTTAGAAGAAAACATTTTTGGATAGTCAACTGGAAAAACTGAAAATGTTAATGTTTTTCATTTTATTTTATTATTTTATTTATTTTAATCTGAGGGTTCAGTTCACACATCTTTATGTTCACATTCCAATTGCTGCCTGCAATTCATGCAGATGGAGCCACAGATCACTTAAATTCACAAACCTAGATACGATTTCTGGTTTAAAAAACCTAGGGTTTCCAATTGGCACACATTCTCACAGTCACAGATTCATTCTTCAATTTCAAAAACCTAAATTTGACGTTCAATCGATTTCAATTGAAATTTTGAAATCGAGAATGAAGAGAGAACTAGCTTTTGCATTGGAAGCTCGATCTCAGTTCAGTTGCTTCGTCGGTCGGACTCGCTCTTCAAAAACTCAATCTGCTCAGTTCACTGGTGGTAAACGGAAGAGCAGAGAGCCTGCGTCGATTGATCGTTCTGCGAAGTCGGTTGATGGAGTAAGTGTGAATCGACGGAGGAAAAGTGCTGAAACTGCGATTCCGGATGGCGATTTGGTAAATGTTGGTGAATTTAATGGCAGTGAAGAATCGGAAGCGGCGGAAGTTGTCAACGGCGAAGTGGAAGTAGTCAACGGCGAAGTGGAAGTAGTCAACGGCGAAGAAGAATCAGCGGCGTCGGAATTGCTCAACGGCGGAGAAGAAACTCCGGCGGTCGAAGTAGCCAAGGGTAGAAGATCTACGAAAAGTAAAAATCAAGTGAGTAGCGGTGGTCCTAAGAGATTCACGCGGTCGGCATTGGCGGAGAAGGAGAATTCGGAAGAATCGCGGGCTCTAACCAGGAAGAATTTGGAATTGAAAATGTCTAAGATGATTGGGTTAGGTAGAATGCCAACTAACATGAGGGAGCTTCTTGAGACCGGGTGGCTGGACGGTTTTCGTGTTTCCTATAATTTCGATACCGAGGTAATATACGTTAACTGATTATCATATTTGTTATCTGTTGGTTAGGAAAGGAATTCATAAAAGCTTATTAGGTTGCTAATCTGATCAATTGATTGATCTTATATTGAATCCTAATTTGGTAGTTATTTAACTGTGAAGGGATGAAACTTATGTTTAAATCGAATAATCAGTTATTCTAATTTTAGATATCTTGTGTCTTTATAGGTTGTTTAGATTTTGACTGGTATGAAATCTATGTTCAAATTGAATAATCATTTATGAACGATTTAATCAAGGTTTTGAGTAGGAAGCGACCGCGTTTTGTTTTCTATTACAGGGAAAAAATCTACAAGGGATAATCAAAGGTGTTGGCATACTGTGTTCTTGCAGTTTGTGTAAGGGTACCAAAGTAAGTTGTGTTATCCCTAGCCTAATACACTATATGTAACAGGTTTATAAGCTTGAAAGGATGGGTTTGACCTTTGTTGACTTTTTGAATGGTAGGTAATTTCACCGTCTCAATTTGAGATGCATGCATGCAAATCATACAGGCATGCCATAAAACATATTCGTCTTGAAAATGGTAAAAGTCTCCTTGAAGTGATTGAAACATGTACAGCATCGGCTTCAAAATCTGTCGAAGTAGCTCTTCAAACTGTAATTAATTCATTGCCTGTGAATGGACCTTCCAATTCCATGTGTACACAATGCAACGGTGAACAATACTCTAACTAACATAATTCGTTATATGTTTTTTGGCTAACATGTTTTCTGAATATGTGTTCTTGTTTACGAATTTCAGGCTTAATCGAGCCACTGGTTGCTGAAAATTTGTTAATTTGTGATTCTTGCATCAATAAAAAACAAGTGAAAGCTGAGCCAAGTGTTGCAACTCGTGGTCAAGTTAGGTATGTATTGTTTATTGAAGAAAAGACGTGTGATTTGTTAATTTAGTGGTCAATCTCTAACATCAGCATTCGAATAATGTTGGTGTCAACGCATCTAAAGATATCCAAGAAAACATTTGGGTGTTGGTTTTAGCTGGTTTCTGGATAACGCTAACTGTTTCAATCTTTAAAATATTTGACACTATATTAGAAATACCATATGTTATCTTGCAAAAAAAAAAAGAACACACATGGTAAAAAAAGATTATATATGGTAAGGGTGGGGACCAAATTTTGGTATGCAAATTAGGGTAAACGACCTGAAACATGTAATGTAAGCATTATGGGATAATGATTTACTATAAGACATGACACGTCATGACTTCATTTCATTTTTCCTTTGTTTGCTCCATGTTTGAACCAAGTTTTATGATTTTGACTACTGTGGTTGAATAAATATTTTAAGCTTATGATTTGTCATATGCTCTACTGATTGTTTCTTAATGATAGCCCGCCATCACTGCTTTAATGGTTGCATCTCTCTTGCGTTTCCAAGAACGCGTGCTCTTTATTACTAATGTTGTATTATAGTTTTCATTCTCTCTTCATTATTAGTATTATAATAGATTTTACTTTCTTTGTAATTATAAATCTGGAAACCCCTACCTTCATACACAATTGAAACTGTCCATGCCTAGAGTAAAATTGATTACCATATAAAGAAACTACCAAAATGAGTTAAGAGTCCTTGAAAAATTCATTTTTAGTTTTACAGTAATATATTTTGATCTAATACCGCCCTTTATTCTTAGGACATCAAGTCCGGACCCGAAGGAATCCGAAAGTAACAGCTCGTCAATTTCCTTCGATAGAAAGAATAAACGAGGGAGAAAAAGAAAGTCAGAATCTATTTCTTCTAACCATTTTTCTCTCGCCTCTCTTTAATTTCCATGAATAACATCTAATGTCCATTCTTTTATAAACGATTTATCATGTGATTTTTCAGGTCATCAAAGTCAGCTCTGAACTCTGTCAGAAAAGCTGGATCTTGTAAATTTTCAAGAAATAAAATAAATTCAAAGGTTCTAGAAAGGTAGAATGCAAAAACATAATCAAGCTCGCTACTTTTTTAGAATACTAATATTTTTATGGTGGTTTAGGTCATCAAGATCTGCTTCTGTACCAAGATCCATCAAGAGTGCTACTAAATGTGCCTCCTCACAACAAGAGAGTCGAAAAAAGCTAACAATAAAGTTGGTCTCTGATTTTATTAAAATATTTTCCCTAAGTTTGCAGGAAACTAACTTCTCGTGGGTCATATGATGTTTTTTTTTCAGGAATCTGCAGTTTCATTGGTCTGTTTTTGAGGAAGGAGGATTACCAGATGGAACTGAACTAACTTATGTTACTCGTGGAAAGGTAACAAATCTGATAATTTACATGCGAATAAATATCATTTTTTTTTTCAGAAAGAATCCAACAATTTTTTTTGTTAACAGAAACATCTAGATGGTTATAAGTTGGGCCATGGGATATGTTGTTCTTGTTGCAAAAATGTGATCAGCGCATCACAGTTTGAAGCTCATGCTGGTTGGGCCTCACGCAGGAAACCGTGAGTTTTTGATATGCAGGCATACATATGTTTTCTTCTTGTGTGTGTGTGTTTAGTTATTTGGATTAATTTCACATTTATCTTCTAAAAGAGCAAAATGATATATCCTTCTAAATTTTTTTAATATCACATTTCCTTTTCAAAACAATAAAGTTTTTATATTTACCCATTTCATAGTAAATGAAATAAAAACAGTTAATTGTAACAATCTGTTCAATGAATAAACAAACAGGAAAACAACATTTCGAATGTGAAACATAACAGGGCATAATGTTCTAATCTTTAATCCAGTGGAAAATCTGCTATAAGTAACTTTATTTTATTTACTACAAAATGGATAAATATGATATTTTTAGTGTTAAGAAAGGGTAAATATTATTTTATTAAATTTAGAAGGATATATATGAAATTGTCTAAACTTTTTTTTATTATTCTTTTTTATTGATTTCATTGTTTAAAATGTTGACAGATATGGAAATATTTACATCTCAAATGGAGTGTCACTCCATGACTATGCAGTTTCTTTAAAGAAAACTGAAAATCGAAGATGCCCGGAGAAGTTTAATGATGATCTATGTAGAGTTTGTAGGGATGGTGGAGACCTCTTGCTTTGTGATGGATGCCCTAGGTCCTTCCATCAAGGTCAATTTTGTAAATTGAATGTTTTTAATGTCGGTGAGATTAAAAATTGTGGTCTAATATGCAATTCTGTTAGTCCACACAGAATGTGTAGGTGAAATGAGCATCCCGCATGGCAATTGGTTTTGCCAATATTGCAAACAGTCAATGAAATTTGATGGAGAAAGTGCCAATGCTTTGGCTGCTGGAAGGGTTGCAGGGGTTGATCCTATAGAACAGATAATGACCCGTTGCATTCGTATAATGAAACACTCAGAAAACAATGATGTTGTTGCGTGTGTTTTATGCAGGTAACACTGTTTATAGTAAAAATCGACTGGTTAATGGGCCAAAACAGTTATGGTTAAAAGGGTTATTTTAGTTCGGGCCCAAACGGGTCGGGTCAGTTCATTTTGATTTGCTTACAAATGGTTTTGTAAGTATTTTATGAATAGTTAACGTGCTAGTCTGCTAGATATGATTATAAAAAGTTAAAAACTATGTTGTTACAATAGTTATCTAAATTTGTAAAACAATTTAGGGGGTCGTAAGTATTGAAAATACATTTTGGGAAACTTACAACAGCTTTGACCTGTTTCTTTAGAGCCAAATTCTGGAATAATGTATACATAGGCCACCCCAGGTATTCAAAAGTTCTCACTAAGGCATATCAATTTGATTTTGTATCCGATTTCAGCAAAAAAATAACTGATGGATCATTGTAAAATTACTAAATGCCACTAATATAAAAGCTTTGTCATATCTAGTATTGGCATAGGTCTATGGACATTTTTTGCCGTCTTACAGCCCTAATGTGACAAGCTTGACCTAATGTGACAAGCTTTAGATTTTCTGGTGGTTTGTCATTTTACAACTTTTTGGCAGTTCTTTCTCTGAATTGACATAAACGAAACAAAATTGATACTTGGTGCTATGGACTGAAACCATTGCAAGGTATGAGACTTGTCCCACATCGGTTGTATGGGCAACAAATGTGAGATTTATAACTCAAATGGCTCCCTCTCCCATCGGACTAGTCTTTTGGGTTACCCAAATGGTAGAACTCATCCCAAAAGACTAAATGTTACAACTCAAATGGTAGAACTCATCCCAAAAGACTAGTCTGATGGGAGAGGGAGTCATTTGAGTTATAAATCTCACATTTGTTGCCCATATAACCGATGTGGGACAAGTCTCATACCTTGCAATGGTTTCAGTCCATAACACTTGGGTGGCATTAAAAGTTGTTATAATATTTGAGTGGCGTATGTATACATTGTCACTTGATTTTTTTAGTATCCATTAGAACCAAACTCATGGGACAAGGCAATACCATGCAAACCTTATCACTTAATTATACCTAAATTGACCCATTGTCGAAATTGCCACATTTACTTGTAATTTCGTTTATAACGTATGATGCATGTTCATAATTTTTTTTGATGTATGCAGATGCGAGGATTTTAGCAAAAAAATCTTCAATGATCGGACAGTTATAGTATGTGATCAATGCGAAAAGGAATATCATATTGGCTGTCTGAGAGAACTTAATATGGCTGATTTGAAGGTATCTCTGTGTGTGTATATATGTAATGTCTATCTTTTTGTTGCATTTCTTTTGATTTTCACTTGATGATAATCTTGTTATCCACAACTTACAGGCATTGCCAGAAGGGAAGTGGTTCTGCTGCAAGGATTGTGAGAGAATTAATTCTGTTTTGAAAAAATTGTTAACTCGTGAACCCAAAACGCTCCCTGATGACATGCTGACTTTTTTGAAGGAGAAACAAAAGAATAATAATAATTCAGAAACTGATTCTAGTTCTGAAATGAAGTTTGTGGTTCTTAGTGGCAAAAATGCTACACATGAAACTAGAAAATTGCTGGCACAAACCGTTGCTATTTTTCATGTGAGTACTGTTTTGATTGTAGAGTGGTTTGACTATTCATAATGTTGACTATTTCTTTGACTTCATTTTTTTATGGTAATAGGAAGGGTTTGACCCTATTATTGACGCAACAAGTGGACGTGATTTCATTCCTTCAATGGTGTATGGGTGAGCATAAATGGAATATATATATTTAATCAATAAGTTCTCTTTTGCTTTCTTTGTCTAAAATATTTTCTTGCCCACTCGTTTTTCCAACAGAAAGAAAATTTGGAGCCAAGACTTTGCAGGAATGCTTTGTGCAATATTGACAATCGAGTAAGGATATTCTTGCCATTTTGTATTTATTTTTGCATGATTTTTTGTATTTATTTATTAACGACACTTGTTATTTTATTGTGCAGTTCAAACGTAGTGACAGCTGGAACTCTTCGTGTTTTTAGTGAGGATATAGCTGAACTCCCAATCGTTGCTACTAGTAATTGCCACCAAGGGAAGGTGTGGATATTATAATTGCAAAGAAATACGTCGCTAGTTATCATTATTATTATTATTATTATCATTTGAAACTGTTTTGTAATTTTTTTGGGATTTATTGTATATTGGCAGGGCTACTTTCAACTACTGTTTACCTGCATTGAGAGACTACTTTCTTCTTTGAAAGTAAAGAAGATTGTGCTTCCAGCTGCAGAGGAAGCTAAATCCATATGGACCAAAAAATTTGGTTTTGAAACAATAGCACCAGATCAGGTAAAGTTTTACTTAATCTAACGGTTTAAATAGGTAAAATTAGCTAAAATGAAAATGGGGCGAAAGTTGCCCTAAATGTACTAAAATAATCAAAACCTCACAAACGGCTTTATTTAAGACAAAAGTATATTATTTTTATTATTGTAATAATGGTTAAATGCAAAAGAAAACCTACAAACTTTCACCGATTTTGCATGGTTAAATGCTACATTTTTGAAGACTCAGTAACAATGTCCTTTATATAATCTTTGCAAACTTAGTCATTCAAACAAGGACCTATCTGTTTAGCTATTTAAGTTGAAGGACTTCTTCGTAGAGTTTTACAATTTAAATGGATTTAATCATATAAAAATAACGACCGGGGGTTGTGTGAATTTAGCAAAAAGCCATAGTTTTTTGTTTTTGTTTATCAAATTCAAAAAAAGTTGTTTGCGGGTCAACCCAATTCGACTTGACCCGTCACACGTTTTTTTGGTACATAAAGTCTACTTTTTTTTTTTAATTTAATTGTCTTATATAGTTATATGTCTTTTGTTTGGGTTCCAGCTTAATGAGCTCAGGCACTCCTGCTCTGCTATGATGACATTTCAAGGAACATCAATGTTACAAAAGGAAATTCTTCAAGCTCAAGATGGTGTTGCAGATGCAGGTGATGATCATGGCCTTTTTAACCCTTTGGTGGAATAGCTGGGTGATGAAGGTTCTTTTTCGTTCTTTCTTTTTTTGGCGGATAACCTTGTTTTGGCAGACTGTGTAAAGTCGGACCCATACCTGTATACTCCGTACAGGTATGGCAAAAAAAGCCAGTTTCTTTGTTTGGTATGGTTCAGACAGGTTTGGTCTTGTCCATACCGGATATTTTTCTTAATTAAATTATAACTTGCGGCTTAAGGGTTCATCTTTCAACTTAGGGTCCATGGATCGGTTTAGTTTGGTTTTGGCTCAAATCCGATTCAATATTCAGCAGCTGTTTTGGCCCTTAGAAACGGTTTTTGTTTGGTTTTTTAACCTTTCTCTTAGGAAGTTTGTTTTTGACCTGATCATAACTAGATAGTTCATTAACTTAAGAAAACATTACAGTTCTCTCTTTTCTCACTTTATTTTTTAAAAATGTATTGTTTTGTTTTTTTAATATAAAATTACACTTTTCGTCCTTTAGATAAAAATCGCGCCTTTTGTCTTTAATCTTCATTAATTACATGAATCTTCAGGTTTGTCAAATTTACATGAGATCTCTCTCACTGTCATTTCCCCTATACAGCCCTGCAAATGAAGCTTTCTTCTCCTCCTATGGCGACTTCTTTGATCGAACCCTCTCCATGGGTCACCGCAAACCCCCAAAATTGAAATCCTTAGCTCGTCACGAAATTGTTCATGGGGTATTAACGATAAAGCTTAATCTAGGAATAACACGTTCCCATCCCCTAATACATCCTCTGCTACCGCCTAATAGCCGACTCGAGCTCGCCCAAATCAGACTTTGCCATCCTTCATGTTAACATGGTAACCTTGTCTTTCAAAAGTTCCTAAAGAGATCAAATTCCTCTTTGATGAACGAGTGCTTTCATCTTCAATCGCCAAAGACTGAAGTCGGTTCTTCCATCAAATTTCTCGATATCAAACTTCCCAACATTCACCATCTTCAATCTTATCTCCGAATTGGATCCACTTCTTCTTCGATCAAGCTTTGATATCTCTGATACCAATTGTTAAGGATTAGCACAGAATTAAGAAGAATACAATATCAAAAGATGATAACCAAACGCTTATGCTTCTTATATAAATCGAAATTGAGAACAAGAATACAAAGGAACTGAAGAATTGAAATTACAAGAACATGAACAAAAACTAACTGAACTAGAAATCCCCAAATCTTTATATGACCTAATCTCAGTTAACAGAAATTAACAACTTGAGAATCAATTAGACAGATTCAGTCCTTTAACTTTCTAACCAGTATAACCTCCAACTTTTCCAACTTGTCACTTCTGAGCCAAAACATTATTAACTATTTAAACTAGTTGACCATTTACTTCGCAACTGTTGACTTTCCTTTATTGACTTATTTTGACATCCTTGATCACAATATAACAGAACTAAATCCAATTTGATAATTGAAGTTACAATGGCTACACAATATCTTGAATCGGTGTAGTGTTCTTGGCTAATTCTTCAAGGACTGCTTGAATCATCGATGTCATATTACGATGAGACGATCCCCCTTCCTCCATTGCTCTCTTTGCCACTACCGCAAACTCACGAGATCTCTTTCTTCTTGCTTCTCCTTCCTCATCATTTTTCATCAGGCTTTCTACAACTTCCTTGACATCATCCCTTTTCACAATCACTTTTGACTCATCTAGCTCCGCGAACATAATAGGAACATCCATCCCAATTCTTACACCAATCTTCAGCACGTTTATGATAAATCGTTCGTTTAGAAATTGCTCCGCAAAATGTGGCCATGTAACCATTGGGATCCCAGCAGAAATCCCTTCTAGAGTCGAGTTCCATCCACAATGTGTTACAAAACCGCCAATGGCATGGTGTGACAATATCAAGATTTGTGGTGCCCAACCGCGGACCATGACGCCTCTACCTTTGATCCTTTCTTCATATCCTTCTTTCGAGAGCCACGCCTCGAAATCTTCACTTGTGTGCCTCATGAACCAAAGAAAAGGTATGTTTGATGACTCGAGTCCCAACCCGAGCTCAATGGCTTGCTCGGTGGAAGCATACGATAGACTTCCTAAACAAACATAAATCACGGACCCCGCCTCTCTTGAATCGAGCCACTTCAAACAATCATGCCTGTTGATCGCGGTCCTGTTTCCTCTCTCGGCTCTATCTTGGAAACTTTTGTTGCATAGTGAAACCGGGCCAATGCACCAAACATTTTTATCTTTTGCCTTTGCAAGTCCCTCAACATATTTGGGCTCCAACTCCTCAAAGCTATTAACCACAATCCCTAATGCATCTATCTCAGCTTCTTGCATTCGTTCAAACACCACGGTGGATTCTTTCGTGTCCCCTCTTCCCCAAGTTGAAGCCTGCGGTTTGGTAACTTCAATCTGGTCAGGCAGGCCCGGCATTACAAAATATTCCGAGTTGGAATCAATTTCGTCTAGTATATTTGTCCTTGTGACAATGTGTATGCACAGGAACGCGAAACATCCCGGTCCATAGAAAACGACCCTGGGGATACTCAACCGCTTAGCCACATCGTTGGTCCAAGGAAAACAACCATCTGAGATGATGCAACTTGGAGGCGGACATAAGCCCCGAAGCATATTTTCCGCTGGTTCTTCTAACATATTCATTGCTAAGATCATATTATCCGCATGTGCATATGATGGCAGCAAGTCGAAATTCTCGCATCCTTTTGGCAAACCAACTTCTACACATGGGAATTGGAGTTCAAGGATTTGGATGTTGAGATTAGCTTCAATTGCGCGATCAATAACTGATTTAAAACGGTTTGCGTTAACTGGAGTTGTGATTATGGTAACAATAGAACCGCGTTGGGCTAGCATACGGGCCATGTCTATCATGGGTATCATATGACCTTGAGCCATCAAAGGAAACAAGACAAAGTGAAGGTTTGTGGGATGAGAAGCCATTGGAATGTGTTTCAGATGTTGGGTGTGGTGTCTCTCTTTGTAACTACTGATCACATGAATCACTTGGTTATATAGCATGAAAACATCGGTATATAAGTGTTTACCATGTATCTTTTCCCTTTGTAATTTTCGAAATGATTACTAGCTAGAGAACATGACAATGGTATAAAAAAGTTAGATTATAATAGTCCTGTTTTTACGAGATTTTTGGGCTGAACCGATAACTATGGGTTCCAGAGAAACTAAACTGAACCAGTCAGGTTGATTGGGTCAACCGGACCTGCCAAAGTAAAGAGAAGTATAAAAACGTTTATGAAAAAAAGTGAAAACAAAAACTTAAAAGCATGAAATCGGTTAAATTGATAATTTATACGTATTATAATTAAAAACACCTATACGTATTATAATTATTAAGTTGATGTGAAAAATTTTTTTGAAAAAATTATAAAATTTTAAAAAGGTATTATTTTATTAATATCTCGACCGGTTCGAACCCGTAAACCATAAACTGAACCATGAAACATGATTTTTCAAACCATAAACCGAATCGTAATACTTCTAACCTGGCCTAGCTGACTGTTTTAGCTCGGTTGGGATGGGTATATAGGTTTCAATTATTTTTGAACATTCCGAAGTAGCATGAGACTCATTTTGTCCGGCAAACAAATTGTATTGTCATAGAAGGCATCGACACAACATCTAATCTTTGCCAACATCTACCACCATTGATGTGATTGGTTGGTATGCCTTGTATTCTTTAATATGTACTGGTAGCTAAAGAACAAAGATCATTTTATGTTCGGCAGCATCTACCACATGATTTTGGAAGCTACATATGCATCCACTGTAACTTGCTACAATGACACTACATATTACCTCTATAATTCTTGTGCCTTTGGTCTGATGGTCAGGGGGTTTTGTTTTAGGACTTTCCTCCTGTGGAGTTCTCAGTATAATTTCAAGAACACCCTCTGTGGCAGGACTTGAACTCTGGGCTAGGAGGGGTTAGCGACATCCTAACCGACATGCCGTTCTAAAAAAAGTAAATAACAAAAAACTAAGGGTTTTGATCATTATTTTTAAAGTGTCCCCGAGGCCCAAATTTCGTGAAAATGAAAGATGGGGACAAACAAGCAAAGTGTCGGAATTTGTTGAGAAAAGAGTCACAAATAGTTTCTTATGCGAAAACAAAGAAAATTAACCAATCACATATTATCTATTTTTTTCTTTTAATTATGAAAATATTATTTAGGTATCTATTATATAAATTTGAACATAAATACGGAATTAGAAATGTTACATATATGTAACACCATGTCGAATTGAAATTTGTTACATAATGTAACACCATGTAACATCATGTCGAATTAGAAATTGTTAGATAATGTAACACTATGTTATGGTTTTCAGTTGATCCGTGTGTGCGTATAGAGAGGGATCAAATAATTTACATTATGTTATCATTATTCTTGGAATTTTCATTCATTTTCGTATAATATGTGGTTTTCTTATCAACACCCCTCTCTCTCTTTATATATATATATATATATATATATACACACACACACACACACATATATAGGGTAGTGTTCCTATCAAACCCACTCTTCGCGTCAAAACCCAAAAGAACCTCGCAAAAATCGATCCAATCATGATTTTTTTAGTTTAATAAAATTATTACACGAATTTATCGTCACATCCTTTTTTGCATTTTTGAAAATTCGTAAATGTGAGAGTTTACACTAGTGTAAGTTAGGTTACACTGGTGTAAATTTTATTTATTTTTACACCACTATAACCCAACTTACACCAGTGTAAACTTTCTCACACTTACGAATTTGAAAAAAACGCAAAAAAGAACATGATGTTAAATTCGTGTAATAATGTTCTTATTTATTATTTTTTTTGATGATTGGATTGATTTTTGTCGGTTTTTTTTGGGTTTTGACGCAAAGAGTGGGTTTTGAGAGGAACACTACCCTATATACACACACACACACACATACCACAACCTTTATAGTCAGTACCACATGTGAGTTTCTATTACCCTTTTTATAGGGCTGCGCAAAGGGTCGGAACCGACCCGACCCTCCAGAACCAAATACCCTTTTATTGATGAAACTGGGAACCACAAACCGAACCTTATAAGCCTATGTGGTTCGGGTCCTGTTCATGATTCTGAGGGTCCAGAACCACAACTTGCTCACCCCTAACCATTCAAAGGATTGAAACCGAGGACCCTCTAGAACCGAATACCATTTTATTGATAAAATCGGGAACCACAAACCGAACCTTATAAGCATATATGGTTCGGGTCCTTGAGGTTTCGGGTCCGGTTCACGATTCTGAGGGTCAAGAACCACAACTTGCTCACCCCTAGATGGCATACTTAAAAAAAAACATTTGTTAAACGAAGTGACAATATTTAATAACAAATGTTTTACGACAGTAATGATAACAAGGTAAAGAATAAACTTATAACGAAAGCAATATAATTATACGGAATGATAGTGACAGATGCCATGTTATGTGCTTATGTGATAATATGTGCTATTTGAATTGTTTGCTTATGTATAAAGTTTAAATGTTATGTATGAATGATAGTGTAACAGTACAGTTACCGATAGTGATAGTGATAGAATGTGGATAGGAGTCTTGTTTCGTACAAGCACTGTTGACAAGAGCTTTGGATTCGTTCCAAGCATTGACAGGAGTCTTGAATTCGTTCCAAGCATTGACATGAGTCTTGGATTCGTCCATTTATTGACAAGAGACTTGGCTTCGTTCAAGCAGTGACAGAAGTCTTGGCTTCGTCCAAGCATTGACAGAAGTTTTGGCTTCGCCCAAGCATTGACAGGAGTCTTGGTTCGTCCAAGCATTGACAAGAGTCTTGTATTCGTTCCAAACAATGATAAAAGTCTTACTTAATGCAAGCACAATGGGGCCTTGTCATGTAGATAAAGGCACTGACATGTTATGATTGTATTAATGAAAGAACCTTATATTTTATAAAGTTTCAATATTGAAAGTAAAGTGGTAGTTTTGAAAATAAAGTAAAGTGATATTTTTGAAAGCGAATGAACGGGTTTTTTAATGAATACATACTATGTGTTTTAAAAAAAACTAATGCAAAGAAAAGTTTATGATTAAATAAACAAAAGAAAAACCAAAAAACGCGAACACCGGGTGCGGTGGGGGAGGGGGGGTGGTCACGCCCAGCCCCTCAAACCCGCACCATTTGGTTTAAAGAATCTCACTTTAATCAACTTAGCCGACCACCATCTTTATATTAGGGGTGTACGTTCATCGGGTCAGTTGCTGGTTTTTCGGGTTGGTATTTTTTTTGGTTAAAATCGCAATCCGAACCTAACCGAAACACATTTAAGGAAACCTAATCCGAACCAAAAACCACATTATAATTCGGTTTGGTTTTCGGTTTGAACCAATAAACTGAATTTACTAAAAAAATCATTTTTTTGGGTAGATTACTTAGCTACAAACTTTGATGTATCGTGAACGCTTATAGCAAAATGTCAGAAACCAAAGATAATACAAGTAATTTCTATAACCAAACAAACAATTTGGTTTTTATAACCTAATCCGAACCGAAAACCTAATTATATATTTGGTTTAAGTTCCAAAACCTAATTAAAGAAATGGTTTTAAGTTTTTTGGGTTGAACCGAAATGGAAATTCTCAAGCCTAATCAGAACTGAAAACCTAGTTACATATTTGATTTTCGGGTTGAACCGAAATGTTCTTATTTTTTTTTTTGATGATTGGATTGATTTTTGCGGGTTTGTTTTTGGGTTTTGACGCAAAGAGTGGGTTTTGAGAGCAACACTACCCTATATACACACACACACACATACCACAACCTTTATAGTCAGTACCACATGTGAGTTTCTATTGCCCTTTTTATAAGTTTTTGGGTTAATGTTCATAGGGCTGTGCAAAGGGTCGGAACCGACCCGACCCTCCAGAACCAAATACCCTTTTATTGATGAAACTGGGAACCACAAACCGAACCTTATAAGCCTATGTGGTTCGGGTCCGGTTCATGATTCTGAGGGTCCAGAACCATAACTTGCTCACCCCTAACCGTTCAAAGGATTGAAACCGAGGACCCTCTAGTACCGAATACCCTTTTATTGATGAAATAGGGAACCACAAACCAAACCTTATAAGCATATGTGGTTCAGGTCCTTGAGGTTTCGGGTCCGGTTCACGATTCTGAGGGTCAAGAACCACAACTTGCTCACCCCTAGATGACATACTTAAAAAGAAAACATTTGTTAAACGAAAGTGACAATATTTAATAACAAATGTTTTATGACAGTAATGACAGCAAGGTAAAGAATAAACTTATAACTAAAGCAATATAATTATACGGAATGATAGAGACATATGTCATGTTATGTGCTTATGTGATAATATGTGCTATTTGAATTGTTTGCTTATGTATAAAGTTTAAATGTTATGTATGAATGATAGTGTAACAGTATAGTTACCGATAGTGATAGTGATAGAATGTGGATAAGAGTCTTGTTTCGTACAAGCACTGTTGACAAGAGCTTTGGATTCATTCCAAGCATTGACATGAGTCTTGAATTCGTTCCAAGCATTGACATGAGTCTTGGGTTCGTCCATGCATTGACAAGAGACTTGGCTTCGTTCAAGCAGTGACAGAAGTCTTGGCTTCGTCCAAGCATTGACAGAAGTTTTGGCTTCGCCCAAGCATTGACAGGAGTCTTGGTTCGTCCAAGCATTGACAAGAGTCTTGTATTCGTTCCAAACAATGATAAAAGTCTTGCTTAATGCAAGCACAATGGGGCCTTGTCATGTAGATAAAGGCCCTGACATGTTATGATAGTATTAATGAAAGAACCTTATATTTTATAAAGTTCAATCAATATTGAAAGTAGAGTGGTAGTTTTGAAAATAAAGTAAAGTGATAGTTTTGAAAGCGAATGAACGAGTTTTTAAATGAATACATACTATGTGTTTTAAAAAAAACTAATGCAAAGTAAAGTTTATGATTAAATAAACAAAAGAAAAACCAAAAAACGCGAACACCTGGTGCGGTGGGGGAGGGGGTGGTCACGCCCAGCCCCTCAAACCCGCACCATTTGGTTTAAAGAATCTCACTTTAATCAACTTAGCCAACCACCATCTTTATATTAGGGGTGTACGTTCATCGGGTCGGTTGCTGGTTTTTCGGGTTGGTATTTTTTTTGGTTAAAATCGCAATCCGAACCTAACCGAACCACATTTAAGGAAACCTAATCCGAACCTAAAACCACATTATAATTCGGTTTGGTTTTCGGTTTGAACCAATAAACTGAATTTACTAAAAAAAATCATTTTTTTGGGAAGATTACTTAGCTACAAACTTTGATGTATCGTGAACGCTTATAGCAAAATGTCATAAACCAAAGATAAAACAAGTAATTTCTGTAACCAAACAAACAATTTGGTTTTTATAACCTAATCCGAACCGAAAACCTAATTAAAGAAATGGTTTTAAGTTTTTCGGGTTGAACCGAAATGGAAATTCTCAAGCCTAATCGGAACTGAAAACCTAATTACATATTTGATTTTCGGGTTGAACCGAAATGTTCTTATTTTTTTTTTTGATGATTGGATTGATTTTTGCGGGTTTGTTTTTGGGTTTTGACGCAAAGAGTGGGTTTTGAGAACAACACTACCCTATACACACACACACACATATACCACAACCTTTATAGTCAGTACCACATGTGAGTTTCTATTGCCCTTTTTATAAGTTTTTGGGTTGATGTTCATAGGGCTGTGCAAAGGGTCGGAACCGACCCGACCCTCCAGAACCAAATACCCTTTTATTGATGAAACTGGGAACCACAAACCGAACCTTATAAGCCTATGTGGTTCGGGTCCGGTTCATGATTCTGAGGGTCCAGAACCACAACTTCCGCACCCCTAACCGTTCAAAGGATTGAAACCGAGGACCCTCTAGTACCGAATACCCTTTTATTGATGAAATCGGGAACCACAAACCAAACCTTATAAGCATATGTGGTTCAGGTCCTTGAGGTTTCGGGTCCGGTTCACGATTCTGAGGGTCAAGAACCACAACTTGCTCACCCCTAGATGGCATACTTAAAAAGAAAACATTTGTTAAACGAAAGTGACAATATTTAATAACAAATGTTTTATTACAGTAATGATAGCAAGGTAAAGAATAAACTTATAACTAAAGCAATATAATTATACGGAATGATAGAGACAGATGCCATGTTATGTGCTTATGTGATAATATGTGTTATTTGAATTGTTTGCTTATGTATAAAGTTTAAATGTAATGTATGAATGATAGTGTAACAGTATAGTTACCGATGGTGATAGTGATAGAATGTGGATAAGAGTCTTGTTTCGTACAAGCACTGTTGACAAGAGCTTTGGATTCGTTCCAAGCATTGACAGGAGTCTTGAATTCGTTCCAAGCATTGACATGAGTCTTGGGTTCGTCCATGCATTGACAAGAGACTTGGCTACGTTCAAGCAGTGACAGAAGTCTTGGCTTCGTCCAAGCATTGACAGAAGTTTTGGCTTCGCCCAAGCATTGACAAGAGTCTTGGTTCGTCCACGCATTGACAGGAGTCTTGGTTCGTCCAAACAATGATAAAAGTCTTGCTTAATGCAAGCACAATGGTGCCTTGTCATGTAGATAAAGGCCCTGACATGTTATGATAGTATTAATGAAAGAACCTTATATTTTATAAAGTTCAATCAATATTGAAAGTAAAGTGGTAGTTTTGAAAATAAAGTAAAGTGATAGTTTTGAAAGCGAATGAACGAGTTTTTAAATGAATACATACTATGTGTTTTTAAAAAACTAATGCAAAGTAAATTTTATGATTAAATAAACAAAAGAAAAACCAAAAAACGCGAACACCGGGTGCGGTGGGGGGGGGGATGGTGGTCACGCCCTGCACCTCAAACCCGCACCATTTGGTTTAAAGAATCTCACTTTAATCAACTTAGCCGACCACCATCTTTATATTAGGGGTGTACGTTCATCGGGTCGGGTTGCTGGTTTTTCAGGTTGGTATTTTTTTTGGTTAAAATCACAATCCGAACCTAACCGAACCACATTTAAGGAAACCTAATCCGAACCTAAAACCACATTATAATTCGGTTTGGTTTTCGGTTTGAACCAATAAACTGAATTTACTAAAAAAATCATTTTTTTGGGTAGATTACTTAGCTACAAACTTTGATGTATCGTGAATGCTTATAGCAAAATGTCAGAAACCAAAGATAAAACAAGTAATTTCTATAACCAAACAAACAATTTGGTTTCTATAACCTAATCCGAACTGAAAACCTAATTATATATTTGGTTTAAGTTCCAAAACCTAATTAAAGAAATGGTTTTAAGTTTTTCGGGTTGAACCGAAATGGAAATTCTCAAGCCTAGTCAGAACTGAAAACCTAATTACATATTTGATTTTCGGTTCCAACCCGATCGAACCGAAAACCAAATATTTAATTTGGTTTGGTTTTAATCGATTTTGGTTTGATTTTCGATTAATTCGGGTAACAACCAAATGTTGCACACCCCTACTTGTTATCAACGTGGAACTTAATTGTATTATTATAGAGGCTTAAAACGTGAATTAAAAAAAAATAGAATGTACACAACATCTGCCATGTGACAAGATTTGATTTGATGAGACATTTAACAAGCAATAGGAGTGTGACACGTGGTCGGTAATGTAGATACCGACCACGGTTTGTTATATATATAATATAAAAGTAAATACTGAAAATTGACATTTATATTTACTTTATTTTTTTAATCAAACAAATTATGTTAAAAAAACTCAAATTATATGCACTTTAATTTGAACAATATTATGTTATTTTAAAACAACTATGTTTATGTTTTCAACAAAAACAACATTTACTACATGGATTGATCATGCACAAGTTTGATGTGCATGCTGAAGACGTTTTCTTGCACAAGTGTGATGCATATAGTGAACTCTAATGCACATGCGTAACATGTTTGATGCATACCGCTTTGATGCATGTTGAATGAGTTTGATGAATATATAGTACGTAAACGGTATACATCAAACATGATCAGCTTGTGTATTATACTCTTATATCATGCTTGTTCAACATGTGTATCAAACTCGTGTTCAATTTGTGCATCAAACTTGTGTTAAACTTTTGCATTTATTTGCAGACCTTTAATGCAAGGCCTCAACTTCTTATGGTGTGAAGAATCATTTCTTTCATCAAAACAAACTAAAACCTTTTTTTTATAAGAGTAAATTACACAAATCGTCATTTATGTTTACAGACTTTTTCAGATATTGTCATTTATCTCAAAATTGTTCTCTCTCCTTGTGTATTATACTCTTATCTCTCTCTCTCTCTGAGAGGAGTGAGAGAGGAGAGAGATTGAAAGAGTGGGTTTATAGATATTTTAATTAACATATTTTTTTTAATTAAATGGATAAAATTATAAAAGTACCCTCATGTGCCTTGCACATGACCAAATTTAATTGAGAAATTTAACCGGGTTAGAGGCAAATGACGTAACATGCAAAATTTGTAAATATAAATGATATTTTTTGACAATTTTTAGGCTAAATGACAATATCTAAAAAAAATTTATAAACATAAAGGACTATTTCTGTACTTTACCTTTTTTATAATTTACAAAAAGTTAATAAGCATTTAATTATTCTTTGGATTTATCATATAAATATTTAATACTTTAGGAACTTTTTCATCGAAATAGAAAACAAACGACCAACAAGTTGCGCCGCTAGCCCTTTTTGATGGCAAAATTAAGTATTTTAAAAACTAAATTCATAGATCTTGGGGTCATAACATTACTATGCATGACCCGTTGGACTCGACTAAGTAGCTCCACAATCTTAGACGCAAGGAAACCAAAAACAATAGAATAAACACTTGTTGGTTGTCAAGACACGCTTTCTCGTGTTTGATCACTTTGCATGAAGCAGCTTTTAAAGAAGCCTGACACATCATAAAAGCATTACTCCCCAAGCCCACAAGAGAGGAAATGCATGTTAGATCCACACACACGTGTTTTACTCCAATCCATCCAAACACCAAAATGTAAGCTGGCCTGAGTGTTGATCATCCTTCCAACGAGTCTATTAAAAAGTTCATCAGTGCTTCTTTCTTAGTTGAAATTTTGACACACCTAAGAATGTCAAAAAGAACATCCCTAACTAAATTGTGTCGGTACTTGAACCCGATGAGCTCTCTACAATTTACTGCATGCTCCCCAAAGGAGTCCAAACATACCTTGTGACAAACAGGGCATATCTCATCAATCGAAAATGGAGACATCATGATACGATATTTAAGGATAGTACGATACTCCTCCGACAACATATGTTGTCCTAGCCCATCTATACGGATAGCAAGAAGAAAATCTTTAGCATGTGGTACTCGTAGACACTCAAACCAGCTTTTTGTCTAACGGTCATGTTAAAGTGTACTTCCAAGTCCTGTACAATTTTACTGAAAAGGGCACTCGTCAATACGTGCTGGGCTTTAGGGGTATCCTTGTTAGTGAAACCACTAAAGTCGAAGCTTGGCATCATATCAATTAGACAAGCCAAAGTATAAACATAATCAGAATCCATACCACATATGCCACTGTCTCGTAAGATATGGTCATGTAGCACCCAAGATGGAACACTCAAGGCACAAAGAAATATAATAAAATATAATTGAAATCTTCTTATAATTTAGTAAGTTTTAATAGAATATTAGAATAAAATTTAGATATTTAATTATTTAAAATCATTATTATTTAATAAGAAAGAGATGTAAAAAAACAAAAATCTAGATAACACCATAAGTCGACAGATAAAACTATTCTTTTATTATAATAAGTATATGAAAATAATATAATAAATTTTCATCATATTCTTTTTAAACATACGTAATTAACAATAGTTAAATATCTAAAGGTGATTTTATAAAGTTTAAAGTTATTCGAAGACAACGGAAATATGCAAAATACACGGTGAAGCAATGAGTATGTTGGAATTCGTTTGGCGCAAAAACGGGATTCATAACTCCTTTCTCTCTCTCTCTCATCAAAAAGACAGTTTCTTTCTTCAAGTAAAGATAACGAATTAGATGCCACTGCACCGTTTTAAGTATTCGTATTAACCCCCTTTTTAAACCTCATCTGCTGTTGCTTCTTGTTCAAAAAATCATTAAAATGGGGTCATTATCAGGTCAGTATGATCTCTCGTTCAAGATCTTATTGATCGGAGATTCTGGTGTCGGCAAAAGTAGTCTTCTCGTCAGTTTCATCTCCGATTCCGTTGAGGATCTCGCACCCACCATCGGTAATTTCAGAATCTCTCTGTTTTGTAGGGTTTTTAGATGTTTGACTAATAGTCTTAATTTTGACTTTTTTGGTCAAACATAACACTATAAAGATACAAATTTGGGAAGGGTTTGATGTAAATTTGGCAGAAAGGTTATCATACTTCTTGTAATGCATGTTATAGATTTCAAATTGGGTGGTAATTTTATTAGGAAGTTTAAAGTACTTATGCATCTTGTTGAATTTGAGTCATTTGTTTGACCTCCAAATTAACACCAATTGAAGAAAAAAAATCTCAATTTTGACTTTTGAGGTCAAACATAACACTTTAAAGATACAAATTTGTTAAGGGTTTGATGTAAATTTGGCAGCAAAGTTGTCATAATAATTGTTTTAGTGCATGTTATAAGCTCTAATTTGGATGGCAATTTTCTAAGGGAGTTCAAATTACATATACATCTTGTTGAATTTAAGTTACTAGTTTGACCTCCAAACTCAAAGTCAAACCTCTTCCATATCTTGTTCATTAGCAGCTTTAGGTTGTAATAGTATTGAATCTGTTTGTATTGGCAATTGGGCAGGTGTTGACTTCAAAATCAAGCAGCTTACAGTTGGTGGAAAAAGATTAAAACTTACAATTTGGGACACTGGTATGCCAATATTATATAAAGAGTTAACTGCTTACAAATATATAACTGTTTATATTTCATTTATAATTTTATAAAAATGTTATCGTAGCCGGACAAGAACGATTCAGGACATTGACAAGCTCCTACTACCGCGGCGCCCAAGGGATTATTCTAGGTATGAGATTAATATCTTTGCACCAAAGCATCCTAAATATTGAATCTGAATACAGCTTGATCAACTTTCGACCCGTTTCTACCCATTTGGCCCGTTTTGGATGGTTTTAGTGTATCCTCAAATTGACCCGCTTTGGTCAACATTTTTGGTTTACTGATATATATATAAAACCATGCATGTTTTATAGTGTATGATGTTACAAGAAGGGAAACCTTCTCAAACCTGTCAGAAATATGGGCTAAAGAAGTTGATTTATACTCCACTAATCAAGATTGTGTTAAGATGCTTGTTGGAAACAAAGTTGACAAAGTATGTTTCATTTTATCCTCTATTTCAAGATTATTATCCTTCAGAACTTATAAATGCAGCAAATTCTTTTTTTTTTAACTTTTTAAACCGAATCTATTTGTAAATTTTCTGCACATGATGTTGTAAATGCTATTGTAGGACACTGAAAGATTTGTGAGCAGGGAAGAAGGCATTGCTCTTGCGAAAGAACTCAACTGTTTATTTCTTGAATGTAGCGCGAGAACTATGGAGAATGTACAGCAATGTTTTGAAGAGCTTGCTTTAAAGGTAACAGTAGATTTTAACTAATACTCTCTGGTTATATAATCACATAAATGGGCCAAATTTCATAAAAGGTTAACAAACTTTGGTCTGATTTCTATATTTGATCTTCATCTTTGTTTTCACCATAAAAAGTAACAAACTTTTTGAAAAATCTTGATAAAAAAATAGCCCAAATCTAAAAATATGTTGATTTTAGGTACTCTGACCCGGTTATCCGGCTGTCGTGGCAGTTGAAAATTGTTAACTTCGAAGATTACTCTAAATGAAACTTGTTTAGAAGTTTGTTACCTTTGTAGTAGAAAACCCAAATTTCAAGTAAAAAAACAAGAAAAATGAACCAGAAAAACATGTGTTAAACACTTAAAATCATTTCAAATCAATATTCTGTTTGTTGTTTAAACTGAAAACAGCAACCATAATCCCTCAATAAAAACTCTAATTACCAAATCAGATAAAATAAAAGTATAGTTATCGAAACTGAACCAAATTTCAGTATATTGCTCTTTAATGGCATTTGTCTGAAATACCAAAGGCTGTTTAACTTAAAAGAGTTCGAGCTTAACTCAGCCCAAGTTTTATATGTTAGCTCAAGATCAGATCTTTAGCAGATTATCTACTAATTTTATTTGTATTAACTTTATTATTTGAACTTTACATTTAAATAACTTATATTATGTGAATTAGTTTTTTTATATAGATACATTATTATATGTATTTAATTAATAAGTTCGTCTAAGCACATGAGGTTAATCGAGCTTAGTATAAGGTCGGGCTTGAGCTCATTTATTAATTAAGCTTGAAGTTACGCTCAAGCTCTGTCTGAGTTCGATTCACTTAAACCTAATAATGGTAAAATATTGTGACATGATACACAACACAGATAATGGAGGCTCCTAGTCTTCTGGAAGAAGGATCTACCATAGTGAAAAGAAACATATTGAAGCAGAAACCGGAGAACCATGGTGCAGCAACCAGTGGCTGTTGCCAATAGAATGGAACATGTATAAAAATCTACTAGTTTGTGTAAAATTGTTTGCATTTCTTTCAAATGTATCTTTATGTAAATCCTCATGCTTATTTGTGGTTTGACAAGTAAAAGGAAGAAAAAAAAAAGGTTTGCTATTTGGAACTTTGAAATGTTTATAGGGTTTTACAAGTAATGAGAATGGTTTTTGTCAAAATGTGAAATCTTTAACAACCAAACAATCAGAACCCTTTTATTGAAACACCTTACACGTACAAACAGAAATCAATCAACCTAAAGCGTAAACGATCTTACTTTAGTCATCACATATTACATGAGTTTCATGGTGTAAGTGTGTGAATCCAAATCAGGGCCGGTCCTGAGATTCCTCAAAATGTTTTGGGCCCGGGACATTTAAAAAAAAACGGGCCCCATAATATAAACTCATAATGGCATAATAAAAAACTATAACAAACGAATAACGATTATTTTGTTATTTTTTAATAAGTTTGAAAATCTAGTGGGCTTTTTTTAATTTCTAAGTGAGTTAATAAGATAAATGGATAATACAAGTAGTGGACATTTTTTTAATTTCTAAGTGGGTTAATAGTACATAAAAGAAACGTATGAAGTTGTCATGACTCGGTCATGGAGTTCGAAAAATAGATAAATTGTGGCGCGAATATGAGTTAACATTGAAACGATAAATTCGTTAAACTTGAGGTGGTAAAATTAACAATTTACAAAGCTAGGGGTGAGTTTTTCCATTTTACCAAAGTGAGGGAAGAAGTGTCAAATTACCAATTTATATAGTTAGGGGTTAGTTATGCCATTTTCGTAAAGTCAGGGGTGTCAGATTAATAATTACAAAGTTGTGAGTGATTTTTGTAATTTAACT
Source organism: Smallanthus sonchifolius (assembly GCA_023525975.1). Lineage (NCBI taxonomy): Eukaryota > Viridiplantae > Streptophyta > Magnoliopsida > Asterales > Asteraceae > Smallanthus > Smallanthus sonchifolius. The sequence continues at coordinate 51,310,296 of CM042046.1, read as the reverse complement.
AAAGTTAGTGGGAGCAATGATCTATTTTAAAAAGAAGAAAAATAAAAAGGAGACTGTAGGAATCAAACCTACAACCTCCTTGAGTGGAAGAGCATTAACAGTTAATTTAAAACCAACGCATCTAACTCAAGCTTTTGTAATATTCTAAAACATAAAATATGTAACTAGTGGAGACAATCTAGAGGGTCAAACTCAAATAATTTTTTTTAAAAAAACTACGGGCCCCTTCGGAGACCGGGCCCAGACGGCCGCCCTCCCCGCCCCCCCTTAGGGCCGCCCCTGATCCAAATCAAGGATTGATCAGCAATAGCAGCGGATAAACGATCTTACTCAATATCCTTTCGTGCCTATTCTTGGGCTTTCTTGAATTTTATCATTTTATCCCCCGTCGGGCTTGTATATGGTTTTAAAAGCATGACGTACTCTGGATATATATCATCGACAAGATAATACCCGTAATCTTACTCTATATCATTGTCATAAAATGAAGAACCGGGTGCAACTTCGTCTATGATGTCGTTGAAGAAAGGCAGTTGATCAGAAACATTAATATCGTTGTTTGCTCCGACAACACCAAAGAACGCAGCTAAATCCAAAGATCATATGATGCCATGGCTTTAAGCATTAAGGTTTGTAGATGGTCGACTCGTTGGTGTTGACCTTGCCAAGCAGTGGGACAATTTGCCCACTCCCTATGTATGCAAATTATGTTACCAAGCATCCCGGGAAAGACGTGTAAAGCTTCATGCACCTCGTATATATTTGCTGAATGTCACTCCACGCCGGTCTCCTTATATACAGCTTGTTGTAGAGATCAATCACCCTTAAATAGTAGTTGTTCAAAAAATATTAATAATAACAGTAATATTACCTTCACAAAATTTTTGGAGAGAATCTCGCGCATATGTTTCCGGCATTTTCAAATATTAAACGCATGAATCTTGCGCACGCAGTGCCGTGCGCTAGTTGACGAAGTGCGCACGTACATTTTTGTAAAATAGTAAATCCTACTTTACATCCAGTGTCTTCCCATTGCTGAAAAAAGGGAACTCTCACTTGAAATATCCAACTATTCATAAAAAAAGTTGGTGACTCATGCTTAAAAGAAGCCGAAACTTATCTCATTATACATGAGATTGTAAACAAAATAGTCACGTGCTTGATGTTCGTTAGCAGCTTCCCAACTTGGACTCGTCGTGTCACCGGTTGTGAACTTTCTGCTTCGTCAATTAGTTCATACCCCAAACGTATCATCTCAACAATCATTGCGTCTTCCTCTAACTAATCCGATGAGTCGGATGAAAAATCCATTTTTCTATGAAAGATTATAGAGTAAGTAGAGAGATTTTTATAGAGTAGGAGAAATATATGAAAAATGTTAATGATTTAAGTGTTATTTATGGACTCATGGATGAACGACAATCCAAAAGCGATACCACACCACTGCCGTCCGTCAAATCTTCGACTGCTTAATTCAGGACAGTCGGCGCCCACTGTCATCGGTCTTTATTTCATTGCTTCCCACAACTGTAAACATTAACATTTCAACAACCCAAAATTTATGTACCTATTTTAAGTTTTTTTCTAAATTGTATTTAGTTAGTTGATTATTTGCTTGAGTGATTCTTGGATTACTGATTAGTGGTTCTATCCTTTTATTAATTATTATGTGACCCAACCCAACCCGACCAGACAAATTTAATATGTAACGATAATAACCGACCCTAAAAAATTTCCAACCCCCATGAAAAAAAATTTCCACCACTGCCGACCTTGTCGGTCAGAAGAAATTTTACGATGAATTATGGTGAACCCTGGTAAAGATATTTTGTTATTTCGTTAATTTTAAGTAGAGGTGTCAATCGTGTCGGTTGGTGGGTTGGCGAGTTAACGGGTTTTGGGTTGACGGGTTGAATTCTTCAACCCTAATCCAACTCATATACTTATTCGTGTAAAAAATTTCAACCCTAACCTGAATACATTAAATTCGGGTCAACCCGAACCTGACCTGTTTAACCCATTTATCTAAATTAAAATCATTAACTACTAAATTCAAAATCTAATTCATTTAAGGTAAACCGAAAAATAATTGAATAATCATCTATTGAAAGGAAAAAAAAGAAAAGTTTTGGTTTAAATCAATTTTTTTACGGTAAACACCAAATACAAAAGTAATTGAACAAACGTTTCTAGAAATGGAAATATATATAAAAAAATTGAAACCTAAACGGGTTATCGGGTCAACCTGTTTTTTAAACGGGTCAACACCTGTTTTTTAAATGGGTTGTATTCTCCAATCCAAAACCTGTTTTTTTTCATGTTGGGTTCGGGTTCGTGTCAGCAATTGACACCCCTAATTTCAAGTGTATGGGATGATAAACTCAAACTTGTCATCCATGTATAATAATAAATGCTTACAAATAAATAAAAAATAATATCTTCTTTACCCATAGTTGTAGAACTTCAGCATTTAGTTCACAAGAATCACTAACCCACAAGGCAAAAAGTACCAAGAGGTACCAACTTTTATGTGAAGCAATTGCTACCATGTATCATATGCACAATTCCGGTTGGATGAAAAATATAAGATAAAATGAACAAAAATAAATTAGGTGTTATATTTGTTAACTAATACCTGTTAAATTCTCTCTCAAGATGAAACAAATGGGAATATATAGAACATGAAAAAAAATAAAATAATGAGTTGTAATTATACACATTGATCTTTAAATAATCCAACCATGCCAATCATCAAATAACGAACTAGCTAAAACAATCTTTAAAGAATTGAACAGCTTTTAATTACATAATAACAAATTATCTGTTAATTGAATGTTAAAAAAATGAATCACATTACAACATATCTAGATATGGCAATAAACAAGAGAAGAATTCGAGAACACAATCATTCGATCCAAGCCCGAATTTCGTTTCCCTGAGATCATCTTCACCCGGAGCCGGAAGATTCAAGTCCAACGACAGTAGGGTTTTCGGTTTCTTGGATTCTTGACACCCGCTAGAATCACCACAATTGGTTCTAGCCATGGGCATGGACCTATGTCGCCTCATGTGACCACCTAGTGCTTGACCAGAACCAAATTCAGCACCACATATCGAGCATTCATGAATCTTGGCTACCTTGAATGAACCACTAGGGTTACATTGAGTCATCCGGTTCGAACCAATTTGAAGAGATAGCTCTATAGAACTATGATGAATACCTATATTTTGCCTAACTAATTTGTCCTCCAAATTAGGTTTAGAGGGTTTCTTGTGACTGGCTCTATGGCCACCAAGGGCTTGAAACGACGAAAATCCACGATTACATGTTTTGCATGCATAATCATACAACCCTGATGTGTTGTGCGGTGGCGTGGAAGATTGACTTTGCGCGAGAAGAATCAAGCAGTTGGCCATGTCTTCTTCTTCTTCGTTTTCTTGAAGGATTTTTGTGAATTCGATGGAACTGCTAGTCATGTGGAGGGTACTGTTATTAGGGTTTTCTGTATTACCATCTTTGCTTGCGGTGGTGGTGGAAGAGGTGGAGGCCATGGTTAGGGAAAGAGGGGAAGAGGGTCTTGGACGTTTGGTTCTTTTTCCCTTGATGATCATGTTTCTTGAATCGGCCATGATTGGACTGTAATCATCTTGGTTATAAGCTTCCATCTTAGAGAGATGATGGAAGGTGGAGTAAGAGAAGTAATGGAATCGAAGATTGGTTTTATATAGAGAGAGAGGAGAGAGGACGAGAAGGGACACCCGTGAATGGAAGTGTAACCGTGAGAGTATTTCCACCAAACTAACTTCTGCCTTTCCACCCTTGGAAGTTACTATAAAAAGGAAACCCTACTTGCTTTATTTCTTTCTTTCTATATTTTAATAAGTTAAATTGATAATTAGAGTGAAACACTTTTTCATATAATAACTTATATGTATAAGATATTTATACACATAATGACAAATAAGTAATTACTTTAAATTACAAAGTGGTATTGATAACCACATTGAATAATATTTATAAAACTCCTATTTGGTTATCAATTTAATACGCTTGGAGATGCTAACTCGTTAAACAACTTGTTAGGAAAACACAGGGGGATAAAAACATAGCTAAGGGAAAAAGAGTGTAGCGCGTATTACTCCCCTGATTTATATAACCTTCAATTGATAGGTTTCGATCTTCTATGAGAGTTGCTCAAAATATTATAGTCAATGAATTGCCGCTTTATCTTTTAATGTGCAATCTTTATGTCGAGCAATGATGTGTTTTCTTCATATAAGATTCTTAGTGCTCATCTGATAAACAAATACCACAAGATCCATGATCGTGTTGTGTTACATTCCCTACATATACAAAAATAACCAAACTTGTTTCGATGGGTTAGTCATAAATAATACATTTTGCACCTTAACTGTATCTCATATCTTTGTGCGTTGTGGTGGAGTATAAAAATATATCACAGAACTAAAAAATAGATGGGAAATACTTGGTTCCTGACCAAAAACCAATTATAATTGAGAGAAACACAATAACTTGTAACCCTGATGTCAATTACTGTTGCTACATGTACATAACATGGTCTTGAAACACAAGCATGAACTTTTGCTCCCATGATCATTTGGCTTTGCATTCAATTGGACGCTTAGTGCTCGTCTCAACAAAAACAATTTGTGCATTAACATATGATATTCACCACTTATTCAATAATCATCAGTAACGTGGGATTAATTCCGCTGCTATAACCCAGATAAATATACTATTATGGAATAATGTGCTTGCTATTTTATTTGTTAAGCCACATATCATGCAAACTTCAAGTTATGAATTTGATAACCATTTAGACGATGAATTGAATTAAAACACTAAATGATATACTCGTTATGCATATAATCTGTATATATCATTTTCAGAATATTGAGAGCAAACATTACATGTTGATCATTCACTACTCACGATCAATTACTATTTTTTATCAGTACTTCCTGATCATCAAATTCATATAATTGTGCATCATTCATACAGATCTGATACAATTCCAATGAAGCAACTTTTCAGCTCGACCCACACCACCCAACGGGGTGGTTCCCCCTTAGAACCCCCATTTTGTTTAGGGGTTTCACCCCTAAACTACCTTAAAGTTCGTTTCAGAAATTAAAATAGTCCTGATTGAGTGTGCATTCTACACCTCCTAACTCAAACTAATTTTGTTTACAATCACTTAATTGATCTTAAGTAAATCTAATTACACCAAATTACATTGATAACACTAAAATCAGTAACATGTATGTAACATGCTTTACATATGTATATATAGAGTTACAGTTTTGTAGAGGTCTCGTTCGTATACCTAGTGATAAGAATGTACCCTAAATTACTAATTACTTTGTAGGTTGATTTTCCTAATTTTAATGATTTTGTAGAAAGTGATACAAAATCCTATGCAAAGGTTGATATTTGTTTGCAAGTTATTACCTACACATATAATATTCGTGTACGTAGCGTGTGTATCTAATATATACATAAAGATGAGAATCGGTTGTCTTTGAAGGAAGCCCACGTAAGAGGAGCTTGCTTGCTTATTATTTATATTTTTATATTATATGACATAACGGATACCTTGTGGAGGATTGGAGTGCAAGCCTGGCACCCTTTTATCCCGACTATCACGTATGTTTTTTAAATTTATAATATTTTGATTTTAAAGTTTATTTTGTGATGTATTATATATAGTAGAGTTAGTTTAAATCCAAACTAACAGTTTGTCTAGACTGTTGATAATCCTAACTTTTATTTTTGTTGTCAATAACATTAACATCACATTATAATCATCGTATATTTACACTCAACTTACACTTGATTTCGCTTGTACGTGTCACCATTTCATTTAAAATCGTCACTTTGATAACAAAAGTGAAAGTTGGAATTATCACCAGCCAAACTGTCAGTTTAGATTATTATCAGCTAATGAGTCATAGTTTGAATTATTAAAATTAATTTGTCTTAAATAAATAAAAAGTTATATTAGTTTATAGATACTAAATGGTCATATTCAAATTTAATATTAATTTATAGTTTACTACCTACCATCACGGCATCACCCAAATTTCAACTCGGCTTTGGGCCTCCTTCAATTATTAAGTTAATCATTACTAGAGTTATTCAAGTGTATACATCTTATATATTATAATCACTTATATTACTTCAATCAGTTACTATAAAAAATATATAGACTGTGATAGATATTATGTATATGTGTGTGTGAATACAATCATATGATCAATGATCGATTATGATATATATAGTCATTTAATATAAAAATATATAGAGTAAAGTGTAGTTTTCGTCTCTGATGTTTGAATAAAACATCATGTTTCATCCACCCGTAACCCATTTGATCCATGACGTTTGATATTTTAACACTTTCCGTGCCTGTTCTTTAACCCCGTTAATTTTTCTTTTTATGTGAAATTACTGATATACCCTTATGAGATGCTACAGTCAAGTTGCTCCTCTTATTTTAACAGGAATATTTCCATTTAACGGGGTACGCTTAAATCAAGACTATACAAAGCCTTTAGCTTGCCAACAGTTTTAGGGATTTCACCTGTCAGTGAACTCGTAGACATATTCAAGAATCTGAAAGCGGCTAAATCTCCCTATATATCACCAGATAATTCATTTTGGGATATATCAATAACTTGAAGATTTTGGTTTGAGATGTTAATGGAGGAATTGCATGTCAGCTTATTTCCTGAAAATAGAACGGTTTATAGCTCTAGATGGAATACCTAGGTGGGAAGAAACCTTGTTAATTAATGAGTTCTGACTCACATCCAAGACCAGGATGTTTTGACAATTGATCATGGATGTTGGCAAGCTCCAATAGAATCGCTGACATTCCGAGAAAAATAAATCAGTGAGATGGTGGGGCGGTTGTGGCGGGGTAGTAACTAATTGTTCTATCTTTGCATTGAAATCTAAGATGGGGCTGCACTGAAATCAAAGATGGGTAGCCGAAGGTGGTTGATAAAAAGATGTGTGGTGTGGGTTGGTGGTGGTGGTGGGGGTTGTGTTGGTAGGAGGTGGTGGTGGGGGGTTGTGTTGGTAGGAGGTGGTGGTGGGGTCAGGTGGTGGCTGGTGTTGGCGATAGGAGGTGGTGTGGGTTGGTGGTTGTCACACCCCAACCGACGGCGGAAACGTCGGGGCGGGACATGTAGACTGTTAATGAGCACATGGTTAACTAAATTTCAATATATTAAAGCGTTGCATTTCCATTCATAACTCCAACAAACCAAATTCAACAATACAAGAATTTTGAAATACATAACATGTTCATTTTACTTAATTAACTAGGTCCACAACCTAAGTGAAGCAACTTGATCAACTCAAACTTTTATACCTGAAACATGATGAAAACGATGTCAACTAAAAAGTTGGTGAGCATACATAGGTTTTGACTCTAAATAGCATCAAAGTGTTGTGTGTATACAATCCATACATATCATGGTTAATAAGGCAAAAATGGAGAGTTACTATTGTGAAACCAAATTGTACAATCAAACCTTTATAACTAGCATGTAAAATTGTGTTGTCGGTAACAATCACCCTAACCGGGTGGGTTTGTCAGACTCAATAGATCTATCATTGTTAATCGTTGGCTTGTATAGTTAATGATTGCACATGTAAATCGCACACAAAATGTAGTTAACACACCTAGTACTCAAACATAAGGCTCAAATTGCTCACATGAATGTAGGGTGGAATTGTAAGTTTGCAAACATTGTATAATTGTAAGTCATGTTTCACCCCAAAAATATAAATAGTGTAAAAAGGGGCTATGTAAAACTCATTTGTATTAGTTGTGTAGATAACACGAGCAACAAGTAGTACAAGTGAATTTGCAATTCACAAACCTAACCTAGAGTGAAATTGTATAAATGTGAATTAATAACATGCACAAAGTCTATGGGAATGTCTAGGGTTCAACGGGTTTTGATGTATGAGGATTCGTATAAAAGTTGTGTTATTTCATGTAAAGGATGCAAGCGAGTTGATGTTTGTACTTGAATAAAATATGTAGGTTCGAAGTATATTATAAAATAAATTAAATAAATAATTCCTTTTTATTTATTTATTTAAAATAGTGTGTCCGTAAGGAGTGGTGTGATACTATATTTATTAAATATAATTTAAACCCTAATGGGTTATTATTGTGAAACGATAACTAGTTTAAATAGGTAATTGCTTTCTGCTTTTGTATTTATTATAAAGATAATGTGTCTCAAAAAGAAAATAAGGATGTGTAAATATATATATATATATATATATATATTAATATATATTTAGAAAAATTACATTTGTTTAAATAAGTTTAAAAATCTAAATAGACATTTGATGGTAACTAATTTATAAAATTGATTTATAAAATTCCTTAAAATGTATTTTATAATGTCTTTACACAATTTTATAATAATAGATAATACAAATGTTTCAATAAAATTAATGATCTCTATTAAAATAAATCTCTTTTTATTTTGTAAATTAGGTATACAAAATCATTCAAATCATAAAATATATAGTTAATAGCTTAACAATTTGAATTTATAAAGCCGTTTGGATAAATCGAGGGTTAAATTATTGGTTCAATGCTTGAAATGGATGTCGAAAAAAAAAAAGAATATGTGTGTAACAAGGCAACCAAAATAATAGAGAAAAAGGGTGACAGGCCGGGTCGAACCCGTGACCTATCCCCTTAGCGCGCATGTAACTAACCACCAGACCAACTTCTAATTATTGATTTTTGAATAGAAAGACTACTTTTATATCAAAACACGTCTGTGTCATCTTCTCCAATAGTCCTACCCAAACCCTAGCCCCCAATAGATGACGGTTTGGTACAGATTGACAAAACAACATTAGGGTTTTCATCCAGGGAAACAAGACGAGTAAAAAGACATAACAATCACCTAAAAGGAGGAGACCGATTGGAGCCGCGGGTTTAAGTTCTTCGGACTACGATCGAGTTCCAGCAGAGGTGAGAGGAGCGATTGAGGGTTCAGGGAGTTAGGAAAAGGTGTCGCGATCGTTTATGAGTGGATTTTGGGTTCCAATTTCAACTGAAACTTGAAATTCAATTCGCAATTTGCTTGAGGTCGGTCACGGGAATGATTTGAGATTAATACGTTTGATTACAAATAAATTGGGTAATCATTTGAGTTTGGAAACGCGTGAGTACTGTTTGAGCGTGATTTGCGGCCATTAAACTCGTTAAATTCCATGATTTGAAACCGAAATTGCCATGGTTTGACTCTGGATAGTCAAACGCGCTTGAACTTGAATTCATCCGTACAATCCGCGAAATTAGTTGGCTAATTGGGTTGGAAAACGGTCGTGATTCACTCAAGCATACATGGTAAGTTCTTTTGATTCAAGAATTTGACCGATTATAGTTGAATTGCAAAAGAAATCGATTTTGTTGACTTCCCAAAGTCAAAGGGACGAGTTTGGTTTTCAAGATCAAAGAGGGGTTTCAATTTGAGGGTTCAAGTCCAAGGAGGGTTCATTAGTTCAAGATAATGATAAATAAACATTTAAATTTTACAAATTTATTTTTACAAAACAAACACATATATAAAAAGAATAATCTTAAAACTTTTATACATGTCCTTATTTATTTTATAAAAGTAAAATCTAATTTACCATATTTATCTTATTAGATTAAATCTTCACTTTATAAGATTTAAAGTTCTAAATTTTGTATATTCAATATAACACTTTATTTTTGTAAAACTCAATGTTTTATTTTTGATTTATTTATTATAACAAGGTTTATATATACATATATAATAGAAAATAACATGTAAATGGAAGATTGAAACTTTTAATCGATACACGTTAGAAAAATGATTAATGTTATGGGTATGAGATTGAAATGAGGTGTCATAATTGTTAAAAAATATATATAATATCAGAAAAATCATGGATGTTACAGAGGTGGGTGGTCTGATGAAGAAGACGAAGTTAAGGGTATATAAGTAATTTTACACAAAAACTAAGAGAAAAGTTAATGGATTTAAGGACCAGTGACGCAAAGGGTTAAAACATCAAACGTCAAGGATCAAATGTGTTACACGTGGACGAAACCTGATGTTTTATTTAAACCTCAAGGATGAAAACTATACTTTACTCAAATATATATATACATATGATTCTTATTATAAGTTATTAAATTGTATACTCATTGAAGGTAAAACACTACTTCATGTCATCCAAATGTTATTTTCTAGCGCTTTCCTAAGATTAATAGTAGCAATCTCTATAAAACGGATGAAAATTGTCTAGTTAAGTTTGAGTTCACAAAACTCGATCGAGGTCAACACAGTTGATTTGAGAGGAGTACTTGAGCTCGAGTTTGCTCGTTCCAACTAATACTTCTATTGTTTAGAGTTTGGTTTGCGCTTTATTATAATTAGTTTTTATTTATGTATATAACTTTTTATTATAAATATTTCATTTGAGTATAAGAAAATTTTACGAGAACAGAGGAAATAAACCTACATCATTTAATTTTTGATCCATGGTAAAAAAAATTAAAATTTTATACTTCTTACATACAAATATGTAAGTTTATGTACATAAAAACTATTAAACTAGTTTTTCATATGTTTTTATATATTTAAAAGTTTTTACACATGTGTAGATTATGTGTATGTATATAAACGGAATTTGTTCGTATTTTTTTGTTTGAATTTCATGAAAAACGAATAAACATTACATTTATAACATTTTCTTGAATCTTAAAACTTTTTAAGATTGAAAAACTTAAATGATTCATTTTGTTCAACGTGTTCTCACAATATTTAGTGTTCTGAATTAAACTCTCCCCTATATGTGTGTATGTGTGTGTGATTTTTCATTACCGTTTACAAATAACTATATATTTGCAACTAATATAGTTGTTATTTTATAATGCTCTTATACTATGACAAAAACTTCATAACGAACCAAACCGTGTCCAGAACAGAGTTAACATGAATGATATATCGATGCTCAAAGTTGGAGATTGAAAAACCAAAGCTGTGAAAGATTAGAAGAAATGGAAGTGGTTTACAACGAGAAGCACTCCTTAGAGATTGTTTCCTTAAAATTAACCTAAGTGTGCAAAGCAACCTTACCCGCACACGCCCGCATGCGTGGCGTGGGCAATGGGGCGCAATATGGCGCTTTGTGTCACAACCTACCCAGGAAAGTGGTAGACGTGACCAATTGATGCAGACTTAGCAGCGGATATATAAACTTTGATATTACAATCTCTTTGGTGCAATACAAGCTAAAATATAAAATACATCAAGTGTTTAAAAATAAAGTCTATATCAACGTTCTTCTAAGCATGTGTTTATTGTTTATTTCTTAACACCCCTTATTTAGCACATGAGATAGACACTAAAAAATACATCAGCAAAATTACTAATGAGTCAAATAAACAGACACATTCATCAAAACATTTTAAAACATATCTTAAATATGTTTGAGCTTGTAGCACTACTTAACATAACTCACATTTTACCAGGTTATTCGATAACCCTAAGTTACTTTAAACATTATATGCACCGGTTTTGTAGTCAAGAATTATTGAGATCCCATGCCACCATATTGAATATACCCGCACCGATATACCAATGTATAAAGCCGAATGATATATATGTGCATGCCTGTAACATATCTAGATAACTCTTTGTCACAAATTAACTTTGTGGTGTGTATCCGTTTTGAGATATGTTTATAGTAACTCATCTGTTATGAATAAATCTTAATAAATTCAACTCAAGAAAGTCAACATAGCATTCTGTCAGTCTTGGCTTAAAGTCAAAGTTGAAGGGTTGATATTGTTAACTTGAAACTTAAGGGACCGGAGTTGTAAATGTAAAAGTTAGGTTGTTGTGAATGGTTAACTAACCATTTAGGGCTAGGGTTCAATTAGAGTTTTAATCTATTTTTCCTTTTCTAATTCAATATGTGATGATCAGATTCTCAATTCTTGTAAGTCGTTTGTAATCGTTTGAAGATAATAAGAGTAATCGTTTGATAGTTAATCTCTTGGTGTGATACTCACAATTTGTATCAGAGATAGGTCTGGTTCGATTGGGGAAGAGGTGACAAGATAGAACGATTCAGAGATTGATAATGGTTTCAACGAAATTCGACCTTGAAAAGTTTGATGGCAAGAACGAATTTAGTCTATGGCGACTGGAGATGAGGGCACTCCTGGTTCATTAGGGGGTGAGTGATGCTCTGTTGGGCGAAGAAAACTTACCGGAAGGATTGACCAATAAGGAAAAGAAAGAAACAATATCGAGAGGGCACACAGTGATATCATCCTGAGTCTAGGTGATAGGGTCTTGAGAGAAGTATCGAAGGAGGTTTCCACTACCGGAATCTGGACAAAATTGGAGTCATTGTATATGAAAAATCTTTGGCGAATCGGTTGTATCTCAAGAAACGACTATACACTTTTCAAATGAGTTCATGCAAGTCAATTGAAGACCATACAGATGAATTTAACAAGCTGGTCTTGGATCTTGAAAATATAGAGGTGGAGTTGGAAGATGAAGACTAGGCCATAATCTTTCTAACCTCTCTACCACAGTCTTATGAGCACTTCGTGGATACTTTAATGTATGGAAGGGAAACCCTAACCATGGAAGAAGTTTTAGCAGCTTTAAATTCCAAAGAATTAAAGAAGAGATCTGATGCTAAAGATGAAGGTGGAGAGGGTTTAGTGGTTAGAGGTAGACCAGATCATAGAAATCAAAAGTCTAGGAACCCATCAAGGTCTAAATCAAGATTCAAGAAAAAATGCTATGTTTGTGGCTCTAAAAACATTTGAAAAGGGAATGTCCTGAGTGGAAAAGAAAGAAGAATAATGATTCTGGTATGCACAAGAAGAATCATGCTGATAATACACAAGATGACAACTCTGAGGGGTATGAGAGTTCTGATGTCCTTGTGGTGTCAAGTGGTGATGTTAAAGAAAAATGGGTTATGGACAGTGGGTGTTCATTTCACATGACACCAGTGAAAGAATTCTTTAAGGATCTCAGGGAAGAAGACCTAGGATCTGTGAAATTAGGAGATGATAGGCCCTGCAACATCTTGGGGAGTGGCACTATTACATTCAAAATGGAAAGTGGAATAGAGATGGACATCAAGAATGTAAGGTATTGTAACATCCCAAAAATAAAAATGAGAAATAAAGATAACGGGTTCAAAGCGGAACGAACGGAATGAATAGAGCCCACGGGTCGGGCCAAGCCTGGCGAGCATGGGAAAGGAGGGGGAGGCGAACTTGAGGGAGGTTTCTCCCTTAAATAGGCTAAACCTTTCTCATTTCTCTCATTTGCAACTTCTAGAGAGAGAAAACCGTAGACAGAGAAAGTGTCGGAATCGCTCAAGATCGTACCAGCTCGTGTCTCCAGTGCTCGTGAAGATAACCTCCGAATCAGAATCTCGATTCAGGTAACAACTCGAGCTAGATTTGAGATTTTTGCTTATGTTGGGTTTTCGGGTTTTGGGTAAAAGGGTAACGTTTTTACGGATGAAACTTGAAAATAAGCTTAGGTCTAGCATCTAGAAGGAAAAGCGAACGTTTTGAACATAGAAAGTTGGGATCTTGACATGATCAGATTCGCATGCAAGAACTTCATATTTTTGGGGAAGAAGACAACCCGACAGGCGAACTTATCAAGTTCGCCTAGCAAGGATTGGGGCGAACTTATCAAGTTCGCCTAGCAAGGATTGGGGCGAACTTATCAAGTTCGCATGACAAGTTCGCTTGGAGCATGAAGTAAGCGAACTTAGGGGGGCGAACTTGGTTATGTTCGCCTGGTAAGTTCGCTTGGTCAAGTCAAGCGAACTTAGGACAAGTTCGCCTATATGTTCGCCTAGACTATGGGCAGCGAACTTAGCCTTAAGTTCGCTTAGATCAGAACGAGTAAAAGCCTGTAATTTAGATTAGGTCTGATGTATGTGTAATTAACCAATTCAGATCGTGTGTGACGCTCGTTGGACCGTTGTTAGGACAAAACGAAACTAGCTTATCAGGTGAGTTCTAGAGCCCTACTTTTAATGTTTTGAACTATGTTTTGGGCTGGTGTGCATACTTACACGATAATGTTTTATGAAATGATGTTTACGAAAGGAAAGTTGAATTGTGTTTATGAAATGTGTTGCCAAATGTAGTTTACAAAATGTTTACAAATTAAATGCTATTTAATAAAACGTGCGAATGCTTTAACTGAAAAGAAGTAGAGGTTTTTATGAAAGTCACGAAATAAATGAATCTTCCATGAGTTCCTTCGGGAGCTAAGGTATGTATGCATGTATGGGCCTTACCTTTATAGGGGCCTTTGAAGCTGGCCAACGGTTGTACAACTAGGTGGAAAGGGGTGATGACGGTCACCAATGGGGGATTACCGGGATCCCTAATGAGGTACTATTCTCTGCGAGGGTGTAGTACTTAAGGTGGTACGAGCTATCCTTTGGGACACCGTGCTTGAAGGGAATTGACGGTTATGAATGGTTAATGTGGGTACGTGTGCTCTATGGAGTACCTTACTCAAGGTCGGTGCGTGTACTCTCTGAAGTACCGTGCTGTAATGAGGAATTGACGGTTACGAAAAGGCGCAGATTCGGTTTATTGTTGACTTATGTTTAATGTTATGTTAATGCATGATTTACGTACGCTTTTATTAAATAAATGAATGAAATGTTTTTGGCAAATGGTTATGTGAAAGTTTTATGTAAAGCTAGAACTCACCAGCGTAGCTGACTTTTTAGTATGCACATTCAGGTTAAGGCAGGTTGCGAGGATGGACGGTGATGTTTGACTAGCGATGGAGAGTTACCCGGCTGCTTATGAAGACTGGCATCATGTTACGTTTTGATTTACGTTTGTGTTATGTTTAAACAATGTTTACGCTTCTGCATGTTGAACAATGTTATGTTACGTTATTTTATGTTTTAATGAAGTATTTTCCGCTGCGTTATTTTGATATTCAAGTTTAAGAACCGTTTGTGAATGAGTAAATCCAACAAATGAGGCCTTCTGGGTTTGGGGCCTTACAGGTATATTCCTGACCTCAAAAGAAGTATGTTGTCATTAGGAACTTTTAAGAGGGAGGGAAATCATGTTGTGCTAAGAAATGGTAAAGCCAAAATTGTTAAAGGGTCAATGGTATTGCTGTCAGGGACTAGGAAAGACAATAATATATATCGGTTAGATGGAAGTGTAATAAATGGTTCAGTGTCCGTGGCTGCAGAAGATGAAAGTAGTTGTGCACTCTTATGCCACAAAAGGTTGGGTTACATTAGTAGCCAAGGCCTAGTTGAATTGCAAAAGTAACAGGTATTTGGTGACTTGAAAAGCTGTGATTTTGGTTTTTGTGAAGACTGCATTTTAGGAAAGCATAAACGGGTCAAGTTTAGTAGAAGTAAGCATTTGACACTGGGAATCCTAGACTATATTCATGCTGATCTATGGGGGCCTGCTAAGGTAGAATCCTTGGGAAAGGCCAGATACTTTCTATCCCTAATAGATGATCACACTAGAAGAGTTTGGGTGTATGTTATCAGAAACAAAAGTGACACTTTTGATAAATTCAAAGAATGGAAAGTTCTTGAGGAGAATCAAACAGGAAGAAAGCTTAGAAAACTGAGAACAGATAATGGTTTAGAATTTTGCAGTGGGGATTTTAATCAGTTTTTGCAAGATTCATGGAATAGCAAGGCACTTAACCATTCCAGGAACACCACAACAGAATGGTCTTGTAGAAAGGATGAACAGGACATTGTCGGAAAGGGTTAGGTGTATGTTAGTGAGTTCTGGGTTGCCTCAAAGTTTTTGGGCAGAAGCAGTTACCACTGTTGCATATTTGATAAATAGGTTTCCATCATCTGCCCTAAATATGAAGACTCCAATGGAAGTTTGGATTGGTGATAAGCATACTTACAGTGATCTAAAGGTGTTTGGGTCTGTTGTGTATGCTCATATTAGTCAAGGTAAGCTTGAACCTAGGGCTCTAAAGTGTATCTTTATTGGGTATCATGATGGTGTAAAGGGTTACAAACTGTGGAGGTTAAATGGGTTAAGTCCAAGGGTATTGGTGAGCAGGAATGTAGAGTTTCATGAGTCAATAATGTACAAGCATGTTGTATGTGACAAGGTGCCTCAAGAGTCTGAAAATGGGAAGTGTATTCAGAAAGTTAAAATTAAGGTGGAGCCTGAAATCAGAGGTGAAACTGTGGGTCATAATGATGCAGGGGTTGAGGCAAGTACTAGCCAGTATAACCATGCTAGAGACAGGCCAAGGAGACAAATTGTACCTCCTTTAAGGTACAGGGATCATGATGATATATCAGCAATTGCATTCATAGCAGCTGAAGAGGAAAGTGTGCTAGAACCTCTATCTTTTCATGAGGTTATAAACTCAGTTGATAAAGAAAAATGGTTTAAAGCAATGGAGGAAGAAATGAATTCATTATATGAAAATGGTACTTGGGAATTAGTTGACAAACCTAAAGATCAAAAATTGGTATCCTGTAAATAGATTTACATGTTGAAGGAAGGTTTGACTGACAGTGATCCACCTAGGTATAAAGCAAGACTTGTTGCCAAGGGATTTACTCAGAGGGCTGGAATAGACTATAATGAAATCTTCTCACCTGTTGAAAAACATTCTTCAATTAGAGTGATGCTTTCTTTAACAACAACTTTTGATTTGGAGTTGGAACAGTTGGATGTTAAGACTGCATTCCTCCATGGCAATTTAGAAGAAAAGATATATATGACTCAACCATTGGGATTTGATGTTAAAGATCATGAGGATAAGGTATGTCTACTCAAGAAATCACTATATGGTTTGAAACAGCCTCCTAGACAGTGGTATAGGAGATTTGATGAGCATATGTTGTCTCATGGGTTTTCAAGGAGTAAATATGATAGATGTGTGTATCACAGGGACTATAGCAAAGGTGAATATGTTTATTTGCTATTGTATGTGGATGACATGCTTTTGGCATGTAGGGATAAAATTGTTATAGAAGAGACCAAGAAGTTGTTAATAGCAGAATTTGATAAGAAAGTTCTAGGAGAAGCTAAAAAGATTCTTGGTTTGGAAATTACAAGGTGTAGAGATCTTAAGAGACTGAAGTTGTCACAACAGTCTTACATAAATAAAATTCTGCACAAGTATGGGATGCCTGAGTGTAAGGCAGTAAAAACACCTATGGCTGCACACTTTAAGCTTTCAAATAGAGATTGTCCTGTTACTGAAGCTGAATTGAAATACATGAGCAATGTACCATATGCAAATGTAGTTGGAAGTATGATGTACTGGATGGTATGTTCCAGACCTGATATTGGGTAATGCAGTTAGTTGGAAAGCATAATTGCAACATGTTGTTGCATTGTCATCTACAGAGGCAGAGTATATAGCATTGACTGAAGCTGTAAAGGAAGCTTTATGGATGAAGGGATTTGTGATTGAACTGGGAATTAATGTACTTGACACAAAGATATTCTGTGATAATCAAGGAGCAGTAGCTTTGTCAAAGAATAGCATTTTTCATGAAAGGACCAAGCACATTAATGTGAAGTTACATTTTATAAGGGATGTAATAAGTTCAAGAGAAGTCAATGTGGAAGAAATTGATACAGAAGTCAACTCTACAGATGTGTTTACAAAAGCTCTACCTAGTTCAAAGTTTGATTGGTGTTTGAAGGCTCTAGGAATTGTTTAATTCTGACTTGATTCAAGCTTATTGGTGGAGATTGTTATGAATAAGTCTTAATAAAGTCAACTCAAGAAAGTCAACATAGCATTTTGTCAGTCTTGGCTTAAAGTCAAAGTTGAAGGGTTGATATTGTTAACTTGAAACTTGAGGGACCGGAGTTATAAATGTAAAAGTTGGTTGTTGAGAATGGTTAACTAACCATTTAGGGCTAGGGTTCAATTAGAGTTTTAATCTGTTTTTCCTTTTCTAATTCAATCTGTGATGATCAGATTCTCAATTCTTGTAATTCGTTTGAAGATAATAAAAGTAATCGTTTGATAGTTAATCTCTTGGTGTGATACTCACATGATCTTACCTCTGGTTTTCCTACGACTGATTAGAACTTTGTCCTCGAACAAGAACAAGACAAATCTTAGGTGATGGTCCAAGGGAATGATGGGGTCTAGCTAGCCATTACCATGGTTAACTTTGACAACCTTACCTTGTTTAAGCATGATGGTGCAATCTATGCCTAGATTAGGTCCAAGTCACCCAATGCCTACCCGGCTATGACCCTAAGTCCCATAATATTATACGAAACCTTGAATTTATAATTTAAACTTAGGGACTGGATCAAAACTAAACGTGTACCAATTTCTAGCGAAAGAGGTGATGTTATAAATGAAATTAGTTCTCTATTTGTTTATAGGTATTGTAACCGACTCATATATGAGCATAAGTCGGTTCCTTTGTTTGAAAATTCTTTATTATGTAAATTCAATTCATGATAGAAGTTTAACACTTCTACTCCAACACACACGTGTACTTTTCCGATGAAACACACTATTTCGTAAAATATTATTTATTATTATTATTATTAAAATTATATTATTTTTATTATTCTGTGTTTTATAGAACTAATTGCATGTCAAGGATTTTAAGATCGTACGTCTCTGTTTATAAGAACCAAATTGAGACTATATTAGCCGTATAGCTCTCTTGGCTATTTTTACACTTATGTTTTAATTTTTCTAGGTTATTACTGTTACATTAGGGTTCAGGGTGTTACATTCTCCATTCCTAAGACTTTTTGACTTTTCTTCTGTTTTCTGATTTGACGCCCAATTATTTGCAAGGGTTTCTCAATAAAGTTTCGCTTTTTATTAATGCGTACGTCATCAAGTGGTATTTTAAATGATTCGTCACTTTCTCATGTTCGAAACATCAAAAGTATTATGAATTCCACTCGGTTCTTCGGGTAACTTTAATCGGTAAGCTACTTATCCAACCCTAGAGATGATTTCAAAGGGTCCAATATATCACGGATTTTGCTTTCCTCTTTTACCAAATAGTATCACATCTTTCCAGGGTGATACTTTTAACATAACCTTATCCCCAATATTGAACTCAAGGGGTTTTCTTATTCGGTCAACATAACTCTTTTGTGTATCCCTTACAGCTTTAAATCTTTCTTTGATATGTACTATCTTGTCAGTTGTCTCATGCCTAAATCTCGGTTTTGATAAGTTGGTAAAAAAGTGGGTTTTTGGATTTCATAAAGATCGGATTTTTACGTTTAAAACGGCTTAAAAACGCTAGAACTGACCTTGCGTGAGTTAAATCTGTAATTCATCTTGAGCCCCGACACCAAGAAGAAGGATCTCATAATTCTAGTAGTGTTACTGATCTTAGCATCCGACTAGTTACCCAAGAGTACGACATCATCTGCAAACATAAGGTGAGAAAGGAGAGGACCCCCATTTGGCATTTGAATGCCATTAAAGATGTTTGTTCGACAAGCACTCTTCATGAAGCTCATGAAAGCTTCCGCTATAATGAAGATGAAGGATGATAATGGATCCCCTTAACGGACACCCCTTTGGCATTGAAACTCAAATGTAGCACAAGAACGGTTTTGAATTATCCTGCCAGTCGGTGTCCGGTTTTCATAACGTTCATTTATTTTATAAAGGGATCGAGTGAAATGTAAGTATATATATAACGAGTTATTTACCATCTTATAAAGTGAAACTTGTTAGGTCTGGTTTGGTTGCGGGTAAGTTTAATTGTTTCGGGTTTGCTAAATTTTCACATACAAAAGTTTTGTGGGATTTAAATATGTATAACACCGGACTTGGATTAAAATAATCTTAATTATCTGTAACTATATGATGTAAATTAAAAAATGGAGTGGAAACTAGGAAATGATTAATATGCTGAGGATTATTAATTTGTAATTTATTGTTGCCTTTGTAAATTATTCTTCAACTTCTATTAGAAACTTGATCCAAATAATTGAGCTTGCAGAAAGAATTAATTATTTTAATATGTTAGATATATAGAGTAATAAATAATTGGCGGTGGCTTCAACGAGATTTAATCCTCATAGTATGAGTTGTATTAGTGTAGTTGCATGCATATAATGTGTGAACATAAAAAAACAATGGTTTACTACTAGAAAAAATCGCGTTTCCGACGCAATATTTAGTCGCAAATGCGTCGGAAACACCTATTTCCGACAAAATTGCGACAAAATCCTTCGGTCAGAAAAACCCTCGTCGGAAATAATTTGCGACAAAATTGCGACAAAAAATCTGACACAATTGCGACAAAAATCTTGTGTCAGAATTTCCGACGAATTTCCGACACAATTTCTAATTATAATTATTAGAATACTTGTTATGCTTAGAATTATTAACATAATTATCTAATGTTTTTATTTTTTAATAATAAGATTTAAATGAAATATTTGTCGTAAATCTGTCGGAAATTTCCGACACATTTCTGACGGAATGTATTTTTTAATTTTAATTTTTAATTATTATTTATTTTTTCATACAGGTATACAAAAAATTAAATAATTCCTTTTGTCGCAAAAGTGTCGGAAATGTCCGACACATTTTCAACGGATTTTATTTTTTAATTTTGATTATTTATTTTTTTATATACTTATATAAAAATTAAATAATTCGTTTTGTCGCAAATGTGTCGGAAGTTTCCGACACATTTCCGACAGAATTGTTTTTACTAAATCTATTTATTTATTTGTGTAATGTAGTAGAAAATTAAATAAACTGTTTGTCGCAATTATGTCGGAACTTCCGACACATTTCCGACGGCTTTTTTTAATAAAATTAAATAATTTAATATATATTTAATAACGTTTTCGTCGCAAATGTGTCGAAAATTCCGACACTTTTCCGACAGAATTTTTTTTCTGAAATAAAAACTTTTTCGAAAAACAAATAAAATCCAGATTTTTTCAGCTATAAAAATGCAGAAAAAAATCAAAATCAAAAACCTGTTTTACAAAACAAATACAAATACAATAGCCGTTTCAAACGTATATATTACAATAACCAAAGTTTAGTTACTACTAATATAATACATTACAACTAACATATATGTCTAATATACATTACAATACATTACAACTAACATATATGTCTAATATAATATCTCAAAAGCTACTACTAACTACAGGGGAGGACGAAAGTTTTTCATAAACTCTTCCATTTCTTTTTTAAAACCTTCCTGCATTTGTTGTTATGACTTCTCCCTTTCTTCTCTTTCACTTGCAACTAGAGCCACCATTGTTTGTTTTTCAGCTTCAAATCGAGACTCCATTGTTTGTTTTTCAGATTCAAACCGAGACTCCATTGTTTGTTTTTCAGATTCAAACCGAGTCTCCAAATGTTGAATCTAAAAGTTTGTTAAAACATATATAATAACTAGTAAACAAACAACACATAATTAATCAATGTGTTAACTTGGGTCACCTTAAATTAGTCAACGGGTCAATCTGGGTCACATCAAATTTTCAATGGATTAATTTGGGTGACCTTAAATAAGTCAAACGGGTCAAAATGATCAAAATTTCCGACGAATTTCCGACACAATTTCTAATTATAATTATTAGAATACTTGTTATGCTTAGAATTATTAACATAATTATCTAATGTTTTTATTTTTTAATAATAAGATTTAAATGAAATATTTGTCGCAAATCTGTCGAAAATTTCCGACACATTTCCGACGGAATGTATTTTTGAATTTTAATTTTTAATTATTATTTATTTTTTCATACAGGTATACAAAAAATTAAATAATTCCTTTTGTCGCAAAAGTGTCGGAAATGTCCGACACATTTCCGACAGATTTTATTTTTTAATTTTGATTATTTATTTTTTTATATACTTATGTAAAAATTAAATAATTCGTTTTGTCGCAAATGTGTCGGAAGTTTCCGACACATTTCCGACGGAATTGTTTTTACTAAATCTATTTATTTATTTGTGTAATGTAGTAGAAAATTAAATAAACTGTTTGTCGCAATTATGTCGGAACTTCCGACACATTTCCGACGGCTTTTTTTAATAAAATTAAATAATTTAATATATATTTAATAACGTTTTCGTCGAAAATTCCGACACTTTTCCGACAGAATTTTTTTTTGAAATAAAAACTTTTTTGAAAAACAAATAAAATCCAGATTTTTTCAGCTACAAAAATGCAGAAAAAAATCAAAATCAAAACCTGTTTTACAAAACAAATACAAATACAATAGCCGTTTCAAATGTTTACATTACAATATCCAAAGTTTAGTTACTACTAATATAATACATTACAACTAACATATATGTCTAATATACATTACAATACATTACAACTAACATATATGTCTAATATAATATCTCAAAAGCTGCTACTAACTACAGGGGAGGACGAAAGTTTTTCATAAACTCTTCCATTTCTTTTTTAAAACCTTCCTGCATTTGTCGTTGTGACTTCTCCCTTTCTTCTCTTTCACTTGCAACTAGAGCCACCATTGTTTGTTTTTCAGCTTCAAATCAAGACTCAATTGTTTGTTTTTCAGATTCAAACCGAGACTCCATTGTTTGTTTTTCAGATTCAAACCGAGTCTCCAAATGTTGAATCTAAAAGTTTGTTAAAACATATATAATAACTAGTAAACAAACAACACATAATTAATCAATGTGTTAACTTGGGTCACCTTAAATTAGTCAGCGGGTCAATCTGGGTCACCTCAAATTTTCAATGGATTAATTTGGGTGACCTTAAATAAGTCAAACGGGTCAAAATGATCAAATATTTTAAAATTTAGTTAACTTAAAATTAGTACAATTTGATTTAAGTTTGAGTTTAAAGCTGCACATTTTGGTACCTTATTTCTAAGTGGGGACAGAAGAAGCATGCTACTATGTATTTGTATAAACTGAAATCAATTTGTAATTACTTACTTGCATCACATGTCCTCAAATAAAATCTAATCAAAACGACCCATTTTGACCTTGCTACTATATCCTAAGTGGAGACTATAAGGTTCATTATTACCCCTACAAACAACATATAACTATAATAAAAAAACAAACCTTTTCTTGCGCTTTCATGTAGTCGGTGTATGAGGGTCCAGTCCGATAAGCGGATGATGGTGTCCCGGTCACCACATAACTTAGATCCGATGATCCAATCCCAAATACTCGGGTCCTTTTACCTCCTCCTTGAACACGTAACCACACATCAGGATCATTTGTGGTGAAGTTCGACCCATACACCTCTCTCATCTCTTTTAGATATGCCTCTTACGGTTTATCAAAACAACGCGAGTTACTGTACCGAATGTTGGTAGGATAATTATATAAAAATGAATGATAGAGATAACTTACATATGCAGCTTTGGATTTATCTGTAACAAACACCATCCCCTCCGCTCCATTAATATTAAGCTCGCCGGCTAAAAGCTTTGTCTTGGACTCTTTGTCGAGGTGGGTATAGAGGAAAAGTTCTCTATAAGTGGGATCCCTACCCCATATTTTTTTCTGTATAAATACAAATTATAGTTAATGTAATAAGTGTAAAGTACAAACAATTACTAAAATTTATAAATAAGATTAGCTTACCAATCGGATACGATGCTCATCATATCCTATCGACCTGCCTATATGCCGGGATGTCTTACCACCACTGTCGGCGCTCGCACGATTGCTCATCGCGCACTCTGATTTCTTCCGCCATTCTATTTTGTCCCACTGCTATTAAGATTAAAAATATACTTTAATCATGTAAAAAATAATAAAAGATTAAAAGATTAATGTATTAACTCGCTTACCTCACACATCCCTCGCCATACGCTCTCAGAGATACATTTGGGACAATAATCACGAATTATATTGAATTGCGTGTGATTACCTAAGGCGATCTTATAGCGTTAATAGTAGCTTGTACTTTATACTGAAGTAAGATATCTCTATAACGGTCCTTCTGCACGTTAACAAATGCCTCATAGTTGCTACGCTCAGCTGTCAGATCCAATGTATAAGACGTCTATAAAAAATAAAAGTTAAAAATGTAGAGATATACAAATAATTAATTGATATCGCCTACCGCAAAGTTTTTAAACATTTTGGCTTTTACTTCCTTCGGGATCTTTCTGTATATGATCCAAGAATCATTAATATTCTCACGTAGTATCTCGCTAATCGACGAATGAATACGATTACTTCCGAACCTGTAATATTTAAATAACCAAAAAAGTATATTTATAACATGATTAAATAACAATTAATTAAAATGTAAAAAAAAGACATACTTAGCTCCGATTCGCTTAGCGGGTGGTTTGTTAGAGGTATGAAAGACGTCCCCGTAATTCGATTCGTGTTGAGACGGAACACCATCGTCATCCTCATCACCAGTGTCTGGATCGGACACATGATTAACATCAAGATCAACATCAAGATCGTCATCATCGGGGATCGAGTTTAATCGTTGACGAAATACCCCATCCATATCAGCCATGACATCACTCGCACCACTATTACTACTTGGGCAGGTAGTATGTCCAATGAATCCCCCACGTGTTTTGACGTGTCTCCCTGAGGTATATGTATGTACAGTAGTACCATCACTACTAGCAGGGCTAGATCCACGTGTATGTTGTCTCACTGGTAAAGGGACACGTCCACGACTACTATGGCTACGACGGGCAACCACCGCTACTTGACATAATGTATATACCTTGCATTTAATAGAACAAAAATGGTCAGATAGATAATATAAGATTGACACATCTATGATAGTAAACAATTAAAAATGACACATCTATGATAGTAAACAATTAAAAGTGGACATACCATATAATAAATCGAAAAGAATTTAAAGTGTACACAACAAAAAACAATGTTCTTAAGAATCAAATTCGTCTTCATCTGCAAAGTGGTCAGAAAAGGCCATTTCAACATCATCATCATCGGTTGTATCCTCGTTATCTTCAAATTCTTCCTCTTCAAATTGCTTGTCTTCAAATATTCCATCCTCCTCCATGGGTTGGGTATATGTGACTAGGCACAAACGTTCACTCCCAGTTACTTCATTTGGTAACTCAAATCGTTCATCAAACTGAAGGAACCCATGTTCTTCCATGTTTCCACCACTTCCAGGAGTTGTAACTTCATATATGTGCCGAGCTTTTGTCTTAACAACTGCCCATAGATCTTTTGTTTCACCTTTTACGGCGGGGTATGGTGTGTAAAACACTTGTTGCGCTTGCGATGCCAAGACAAACGGGTCGTTAGTTGGAAGTCGAGATTTGGGTTTGACATCAACCAGGTTATTTTTGTTAACTATAACACCTCGGTTGTTATCAAACCATATACATTTGAAAAGTACAACAGTTAAACACCGCACGGTGCCATAATACTCGAGCTCAAGTATCTCGTCCAACAAGCTGTAGTAGTCGGACTCTTCGAAGTTATACGTTTCCCTTCTCACGCATACACCATAGTTACTGGTTACAAGTCCCTTACCATACTGTTGTGTGTGGAACTTATAACCATTTACAAAGTAACCATTGTGATATCTAGCGTACCTCGATGGTTTTATTGCTAAAACTTCCAAATGTCGAGTGCTTCCTCGATGGTTTTAATTTTAAGATTATTAAAAGTTTTGTCGGAAATGTGTAGCAAAATGCGACGCTATTGCGACAAAAACAATATCAATTATTTATAAATTTCTTAAAAAGGTATTTTAATTTTAATTTTTTAAGATTATTGATAATTTTGTTAGAAATGTGTAGCAAAATGCGACGCTATTGCGACAAAAACAATATCAATTATTTATAAATTTCTTAAAAAGGTATTTTAATTTTAAAATTTTAAAATTATTGATAATTTTGTCGGAAATGTGTAGCAAATGGTGACGCAATTGCGACAAAAACAATTATTTATAAATATATTAAAAAGGTATTTTTATTTTAATTTTTAAGATTATTACTGGTATTGTCGGAAATGTGTAGCAAACTGCGACGCATTTGCGACAAAAACAATATCAATTATTTATAAATTTATTAAAAAGGTATTTTAATTTTAATTTTTTAAGATTATTGATAATTTTGTCGGAAATGTGTGGCAAATGGTGACGCAATTACGACAAAAACAATTACAATTATTTATAAATATATTAAAAAGGTATTTTTATTTTAATTTTTAAGATTATTACTGGTATTGTCGGAAATGTGTAGCAAATTGCGACAAAAACAATATCAATTATTTATAAATTTATTAAAAAGGTATTTTAATTTTAATTTTTTAAGATTATCAATAATTTTGTCGGAAATGTGTAGCAAATGGTGACGCAATTGCGACAAAAATAATTACAATTATTTATAAATATATTATAAAGTATTTTTATTTTAATTTTTAAGATTATTAATAGTTTTGTCGGAAATGTGTAGCAAATGGCGACGCAATTGCGACAAAAACAACATCAATTATTTACAAATATATTAAAAAGGTGTTTTTATTTTAATTTTTAAGATTATTAATAGTTTTGTCGGAAATGTGTAGCAAAATGCGACGCTATTGCGACAAAATCAATATCAATTATTTATAAATTTCTTAAAAAGGTATTTTAATTTTAATTTTTTAAGATTATTGATAATTTTGTCGGAAATGTGTAGCAAATGGTGACGTAATTGCGACAAAAACAATTACAAATATTTATAAATATATTAAAAAGGTATTTTTATTTTAATTTTTAAGATTATTACTGGTATTGTCGAAAATGTGTAGCAAATTATGATGCTATTGCGACAAAAACAATATCAATTATTTATAAATTTATTAAAAAGGTATTTTAATTTTAATTTTTTAAGATTATCAATAATTTTGTCGGAAATGTGTAGCAAATGGTGACGCAATTGTGACAAAAATAATTACAATTATTTATAAATATATTATAAAGTATTTTTATTTTAATTTTTAAGATTGTTAATAGTTTTGTCGGAAATGTGTAGCAAATGGCGACGCAATTGCGACAAAAACAACATCAATTATTTATAAATATATTAAAAAGGTGTTTTTATTTTTAACATTATTAATAGTTTTGTCGCAAATGTGTAGCAAATTGCAACGCAATTGCGACAAAAACAACATCAATTATTTATAAATATATTAAAAAGGTGTTTTTATTTTAATTATTAAGATTATTACTGGTTTTGTCGGAAATGTGTCGCAATTTGTGACACATTTGCGACAAAATCAATATTAGTTATTATAATTTAGTTAATAAAGTATTTTATTATAATTATTAAGACTGTTTTTGGTTTTGTCGTAAATGCGTCGCAATTTGCTGCACATTTGCGACAAAGGCTAGGGTTTTCATTTTCGTCACTATTTTGTCGCAAATGTGTAGGAATTTGCGACGGAAAACTTGCGTCGGAAATATTTCGTAGCAAACTCGCTTTTTTCTAGTAGTGTTATGATGTGAAGATTCTTGGCGTAAGGAATTTTCTAAGGGAGAATCATGGCTTGTGACTTAATGGAGTAACTAGCTTTTTCTACTCCACGTGTTACGGTCAGTGATGCATTTTGAAGAAAAACGCAGGGGCCCGAGATTTTTTTTCCTATCGGATAGGCTGGAACTGTAAAATTTTCGACCAATTACGTATAAATTAACACTGCTCGGCTTTAAAATACTAAGGACAAATAAAAACACATGTAAAGCACCTGTGCTTATAAAAAAAATGCATACCATCCATTTAAGATATATGTTTGCTTATTTTTCTTTCACAACATGCGGTGACACTCTTAGCCAAATTTATTTTATCACAGTTTTTCTATCTATAACAAATCCCATTGGAATTAAAATCAACCTTTTTTAATATACATGTGCGTGTTTGTATGAAATTATAACACAGAGGCAAACTAATTAGTTCGTATTAAAAATATATTCTGCAGTAACGGCTAGGTATTTTGGAGTGAATCACTAAAAAATATGACTGACACAAAAATTCAATATTTATTATCTAAATTTTTTGTACATGGCAAAAGCCATTTTAAATTTTACATTTGGAAACTAAAAGGTAATAAACTAATAAGAGAAAATCAACCAAATATACATTTTGATCAAAAAAGTGACAAAATGTATATTGACTTTTCAAGTTTATTAAAATGAACATATTCAAATTGAGCAATTAGAAAACGCCACGTATCACCTTTTGTTTGACCCGGCTAGCACATAGCCGCCAACCTCCTTAGTCGGCAACCATCTAGACGGCAAACCACCTTTCCGGCACCCGTCTAGCCGCCAAACTTCTTTCGGAACCCAACTAGCCGCCAAGCACCTTAGCCGGCAACACCCTAGCCGGCAACTTACCTAGCCGGGCCGCCAAACATCATCCCGACACCCACCTAGCCAGCAACTTTTTAACGGCTACGTTTTAGCCAGGTTAATACACGTGGGAGTCCCCGATGTTGACACCTGACCGGCTAAATTGAAGCCTTTAAAAAAATTTTTGCCTTCGTGTCGCCTTTCTATTGGTTTAAATCAGATTTTATATTTTTTAAAGTTTGAATATTTAATGTACATTTTGCCAATTTTTTTTATCAAAATGTACATTTTGGTGATTTTCTTAACTAATAATATAACGAGAAATTGAAAACACAACGGCTTGATGTAATAACATACCTCATAATCATAATTTTAAATTGACGTTGCATATTAAACATCATGAGGCACTTTATGTTTTCCATGAGAAACATTCAATTGATAGTACCCTTATCTTCCACCAAGATACTCTAGCTTACCATTCTCCATCTTAACTTCCACCATCTTGGTCGTATTAAGGTGTTAAAACATCTACTTCTGGCCTTTTATGTTATTCTGACGTTGGGTTGGATCTAGTTTGAAGCTTAAGAATGTATTGCAGTTTCTTTGTAATTTCCAAAATAAGAAAAAAAAACCGGTTTCATAATCCGGATTTAACAGATCCGATCCCAACCGGTTCTTATTGGTTCAGATTATTTCTATTCAAAACGGTTTGTATTCGGTTTAGGTTTAATCTTGTTTTAACTTTGTTGACCAAATCCGTTCATGCTTAAAAAGATCCTCTAGAATCCAATAGAGAAGAAAATATTTTAACGAGTAAAGTGTCATTTTTGTTACTATGGTTTGATCATTTTTAGCCACTTTGTGAATGAAAATGGCTACATTTTAAAAAATTAGTGATGAAAAAGCTAAAAAAAGGTTTTTAGATGAAATTGCTAAAATGTTCACATCACATGAACAAAAAGATACTTTACTAAAAAATAAATACTGACATTTCTTGTAGATAGTTAGTGGGCCAAATCTAACAAAAATTAGTGTCCAGAAGTTAGAAATTAGAATGCTTTAATAATGAAGCCCAATTAATAAAGTATTAAAAATGAGCTAAAATTAAATCAAAGTATTAAGTCGAGCCCAAGTCTAGTGTTGGAACTTGGAATTAGTATGTTTAATATTATGTAATCCTTGTGTGTTTCTGCCCTCTAGTAATAAGTATGTTTAACAATTTAGTAATAAGTACGCAATTATATTTTCTATTCTTGGTTCCTTAATCGTTATTCCAATCTCCATTGCCACGTGACAGGTTCAAGTTCGTTTTTGTTGCGCTGGCTATTTATTATTATAGGACGTACTCGGTGCATGAGCTAGCTCTTGTATTTACACATGGAGGAGAGGGGTCGGATTGTTTCGCAATCTGATGTATGCAACATTACACTACGCTTTATACATTAGGTTGTTTTTCACGGCTCAAAACCATGACCTCAAGGTCACAAAACAGTAACCTTCCTAGTTGCTCCTAACCCGCCCTCTAACTATTTATTATTAGAAAACAAAAAAAAAAGTTAAACTATATTTTTATTTAATGTATCCTGCTAATTTTAAGTTCAAAATCATGTGTATGAGGAAGTAATTTTATGTTTGTTTGTCATGTTCTATAATTTCTTAAAAGTTTAATAAGTTTTAAAAGTAAAGTTCTATTACTTTTCTGTTTTAATTTTTATATAATTTTATATTTTTATTTTTTACCTGGTGTTTTAACTTTTAACACAAACCTTTTTTGTAATAATCTTATGTATTTTGAGCAACTATCGACTTAACGGTCAATTTTAAGTAAGATGTTATTTTTTAGTTTCTATTATTCTTATTAACTAAAACAAGAAAATAGTTATTATTATAATTATTTTTATTAACTGGATAACTCGTTCAAACTTTATGATAGAGACTTCCTGTTAAAAACTAAAAGTAGTTATTACAGTTATTATGGTATGTGTAATGGTCTCATTAAAAAGAAAAATAAACATCCCGCCAAGTCAATGCAATGTCAGCAGGATATAATCACTAAACAAAATCATTAAGGTATATAATGGTTTACCACTTAAAAATATCTTTATTGGTTGAAATGACCCCATCAGCGCCTCACACTTGTGATTTGCCTCACCATGGCCAACCGGGCTAAAATATACCCAACAAGGAGGCCCGTTCAAGAGCCCGTAAATTACCGACCAAGTTGAATGAATGACGGGGCCCACTTCTAAGGGTTTATGTTAAAGGTTGATTCGAGAGTGTGTTACCTCATTCTCTCTCCTTGATATAAAAGCCCAATTCAGCCATATGAATTATCCACACCCAACCTTAACCCGCATGTGTTTTAGAGAACAAACGGGTTGAAGCCTTCAATCCTGATATCCAACTCCATAAACTCTTGTGCTCTGGCCCTGCTAAGCCCTATAGAATAGCCCATTAAATGCAATCCAGAAGCCCAGCGTGCTGAATCTCATTCTCATTCTATGAAAAAATAATAATAAAAAAACCATAAGAAAACAAAAGATTTATATTATTGAATTAAATCAAGACATTTTAACAAACTTAAATGAAAACATGCAACAATAAGAAACCTAGTTTCCACATAAAATTTTGAATAAGTTACAGTTTTCGTCCTTTATGTTTTTAAAAATTTTGAAATAGGTTATTTAAAACTTTTACTTTCACTTACTATTCTTTATTTGAAAAGTTCTCTCATTTTTGTCATTTTGACTAACTGGAGTTAAGTATTTATATTAAATCAAGGGTATTATTGTCTTTTGACCTAAAGGACAATTTTTGTAATAGAAAGTATACTTTATTTTTTTGTTTTCTTTACTTTTCTTTTATTCTTCATTTAATCTTTTTGTCACTTTTATTTTATAAATTTTATTTTAAATTTTATTAATTAACCAACTTATTTATTTTATAAAGATATATATTATTTATTTATTTATTTATTTATTTATTTTCATTTGTTTGAATAAGTAATATACTTTTTTCACTTTTATTATAAAGATTTTATTTAATATTTTATCAATTAGTTAATCAACTTATTTATTTTATAAAAATATATTTTTTTATATTTTTATAATTTATTTGTTTTCTTTTTTTATTAAGCTATTTACTTTTCTCATATTACAATTATTATATTTTTTATACTATTTATTATATATTAGAGATTTAGTAATAGTTTACAGTTTATTTTGTAATCATACACTCTATTCGTGAGGGTCGTGTCTCCGGATACATACATTTTACTCAGTTTCGTTGTTTTTAATGCTACTCAATTAATATTAATTTTATTTTATTATAAGACCCTTCTAAAAAAGATTGCGATGTACAATAACTCCCTATGGTTGGTCCACGTGTATTTTTATTAACACCAAACTTCTGTGTACGTTAAAAGAATAGCTGTTGAAAAAGTTAAACCAACTTCCATTTGGTTCACCTAGTTATGAAGCCTCCACCCCCACCCACAAATTCTATTCTTACCATCAACACAAGTTCGATTGTTAGGGATGAAATTTATTTTCACATTTTTTTTCTTTTTCAGTTGACATTTTTTTCTTTCGCTTTACCATTCTTTTTTAGTGTCTCTAAGTGGTCCACGTGGTAAATATTTTTTCTTTCTAGTTCCTTCCGCGTAATGCGAAAAAAAAACCAAGCTCCCGTCGCGAAGTGAGGGTATTATTTCATTTTAAGCCCTTATAATATATATACAATATACGCGTTTAGCACGTTTGTTCTACTAATATTGTTTTTTGTGCTAACTTTCGGTAGTTACTTTTTTTTAAATGGGAACTTGCGGTTGTTTTTGGAATTTCTTCGTGAGCATTCCGGAATAAATTTCTTTAAAATCACGTATATATGTATTTCCTGTTGTATTTAGATTCTATAAAATCTATAAAATAAAAGTGATAAAAAGAATAAATGGAGAATTAAAGAAAAGGAAAGAAAATAAAAAAATAAAGTAAACTTCCTATTACAAGAATTTTCCTTTATGCCAAAAGACAATAATACACTTGACTTAACAGAAATATTTAACTCTAGTTAGTCAAAAGGATAAAAAAATAAAGAACTTTTTAAATAAATAACAATAAATGAAACTAAAAGTTTTAAATCATTTATTTCATAATTTTAGAAAAAATAAAGGATAAAAATTATAATTTATTATAAAATTTTAGTTTTTATTTTCTTGAAAGTCACATCACGTTATCTGAACATTGACTTTTGGTCTAGTGGACATTGATGAACTGTAGTATGAAGTTTAACCAATTAGAGGATATGCATTTATATTTTAAGACGTAAAATGAATCATCCTTACACGTCATCGTTATCATTCACGTGTCAAAGGATATGCTTAGAATAATCCTTTCATACCAAATATAGTCCCTGGTCATCTATGTGTATAATCAAACTATCTTAGATTTCGTGTAGTACGTACGAGTAAAAAATATCAATATATTAAATTTTTAAATTTTTATATATGTATTTTATAGGTATAAAAATCTATTATATATATTATGAATATAAAACAAAATTCAAAATATATACAAATTAATATATAATTGTGTTTCGAAAATGCGTTATTTATTATTTAATATAATTTATCTTTCATTTATTACTTGATTGAAAATAAAAGTTACATAATTATATTTTAAAGTTTTTATAATAAAAGATAATTTAAAATAAATGTGTTTAGATATAGATATAGATACGAATTTGCGTTTTGATAAATCACATGGACGTGGTAACAAAATCATAAATTATAAAATAATAAAAAAATGACTTTTTTTAGGTTAAATCTAATTTTTTCATTTCTTTTAAAACTAAATATTTTTATATACTTTATTATTTAGAAATATATATATTATACCATAAATATAAGAATTTTATTATATAAGATTTAAGTATAGTATTGTATTTTGTTTTCTTAAAATGACTTTCCTTTAAAAAATATCATTGACATAGGTTAATTAATTTAACGTGCTAATTAGATTGAGGCTATGATAAAAGGGTAAATGTGTATACTCAATACTTCACTAAAATATGGATGTAATGGGTTCAAGTTCTAGCTGTGACAAAAAAAAAGGGTCCATGTTGGGCTAGGGAGTTTTCTCACTTATAATGAGTTTTTTTTGTTGAGTTTTTAACTAAAGTAGTGTGATTGAAAAAACTATTTAACATACATGTTTAATTTCTATTTATTATACTTTCTTTTTATTTTTTAACCAACCTTTTATAGTTTTTTTATCAATCACTAGATTGTTTTTAATTCACGTGAATTTTTTAATAGCAAAACAATTTTATATTATTTTTAACCAGTTATTAATATTTTTAGTTTTCAAAGTGTCATTTGTTTAACTATTTTTAAGCCTCAAAACATGAACTATAACCATAATCAAAACAAAAATAAAACCTAAAATATGGACAATGTATAACGTCATTTGAATTTTTTTTTTTTGAAAAACAAATTTCTTTTTTCCTATGGGAGTGAGACTTGAACCCATGACCTCCTTAATCCTTAGTGTTCCTAGAGGATTTTCCTATACCAATGGGCCACTAACCCCATTGGCTCGTCATTTGAATATTACCGGCAAAATTTTGCAAAAGTTTTTAGAAAAAAGATTTAAGGTAATAAAAGAGATACACAAATAAAAATAACGACAAACAATTATTAACGATAAAGATTATAAAAAACAAAACCCTAGGTCAAACGTATCCATGCTCCACCGTTAAAAAATAAAGAAAAGACAAAAATACCTTCTCATTAAACATTAAAAAATGGATAAAGTTAACCAATTGGATGAAAATGACAATTTTTGTAAACCACAGAGATACACAAGAGAAAAACAAACCTTTTAGATGAAAATGGCAAAAAACGACCGAACCATAGGGTCGAAAATGACAGTTTACTCTAAAAAGAATAACCGGTTAGATTGAAAAAAAAATGAAATGGATAAGAAATAAGTATAATATGTTGTTTAAAAAAAATTATAGTGGTTTGATTGAAAAAAATATAAAAATGAAGTATAATGGGTATTTTAAAAACAAAAAATAAATAGAAAAATTATGATGAATTATAAATACACATATTTGGTAAATATTTTTTTTCTAATAACACTCATTTGGTAAATATTTTTAAAACCACACCTATTAAATAAATATTTTTTTCAATCACACCACTTTGGTTAAAAACTTTTTTTTTTCTAAGGATGGTGGAGATGATCGGATGGACCAGTGACCCGTCAATGATTCAAATTGCCGTTAAAAAAATATTAGGAAGTATCAATTGTCAAAAAGCAAACTAAGGAAAAACATATGTTAGACATTTTTCATTTAAATCTAGTTACACCATTTTTTTTAAACTCAAATTACAAAATTACAATTATATAATTCATTAATTAAGTCACTACTAGAAATCTAGGCAGATTCGACGACCAATATCGACGACATATGTTGTCGAGATTAAGGGGACCAGTCCCGACGACACGTCGTCGGCGATGGTCTCCAGTTCTCGAGATTTTTTTTTGTAACCTTTTTCTCGACGACACGTCGTCGGGGATCGTTAACCGGGAAAAAGTGAAAGCTTTTGGCGCTTACCCGGAAAAGCTGAAAACTTGTATCGACGACATATTTTTAATTTTTTTTCTTTTTTTTTGCCTGGTAAAATATTAAAAAATTAATTTTTAAATAAAATACCTAATATCGACGACATGTCGTCGATATTGGTAAAAAAAATTAATTTTTTAATAGAATAACCAATCTCGACGACATGTCGTCGAGATTGGTCTAACCTGGTAATTAGACGGCATAAACCTTTCTTCTCCTCATTTGTGCCCTCTTTTTCCTCTCAAACTCTCTCTCGACTACACCCACAAAATCCGACCATTTTGCTAAAAAATTCAACGTTTTCTACCTCATTCTTCACCATTAATCTTCTTATTCAAGTGGTTAGACCCGATTTTGACTTTTTTTTATAATTTTTTTTTATAATCGGAAGTTTCTAATTAAAATCTTGTGTAGGTGAAGTTTTTGGGCTAAGTGAAGTGGTTGGAAGCTTGATTGAGTGTTTTCCCGACGACGTGTCGTCGTTTCAAGAAATTTCCGGAGGTAATATGTATATTTTTTGTGTTTATAGGTGTATTTGGATAGTTTTATATAGATTTATAAATGTTTGTATAATGTTTTGGTATTAGGTTTAGATTTGAGAGATTTAGTTTTGTATAAATGTTGGTTAATTTATATAGATGTGTTCATTTTTTTATGAAAATTGATAGTTAATTTATATAGATGTATGGATTATTTGTGAAATTGGTGAATTTTATATAAATGTTTGTTTAATGTGAATTTTATATAGATGTTTGTTTAATGTATGGATTATTTTAATTGATAGTTAATTTATATAGATGTATGGATTATTGGTGAAAATTGATAGTTAATTTATATAGATGTTTGTTTAATGTAATTATTATTTTTATGAATTGTATAATATTATTTATTAGTTTGTATGATATTATTTATTTGGGTATTTGTATGTATTTGTGAAATGTATTATTGGTCGTGTTATGTATATATTATTTGTATGAATTGTATAATGTTATTTATTTTTTTTAATGTATATTTTGTATGTATTATTTATTTGGGTATTTGTATGTATTTGTGAAATGTATTATTGTTGTTTTTTAATCCGTTTTTATTTTTTATATTTGTATGATTTTTTATATCTAATACATTTGTAACAAATTTATAGGATTTCTTGTTTAGCTTTTATCTTTCTGCTTGACTGTGACTGCATTAAAAAGGTAACACTATTATACTAAACTAACTATTGTTTAGATTATGTAACACTACATTAGTATATCGAACTCGAACACGATTCTTTGTTAACACAAATATATTGGAAAATTGGTTTATTATTTTAACAAAAGATACGTAATCAGTTTAATTTATTATCTAAAATATATTTTTGGAAAAAATCTAATAAAAAACAAACGGTTCGAGTTTGACTTACTAACATAGATAAATTATGGATTGTACCCTTTAGAAAATACCAGTCCGAAATTTAACTAATAGAGTTAAATTTTGGATTGTCCCCGTTTGGGACTGCCTTTTGAATGTTCTATCTCATTTAGGATATGTATACGTTTTAACGGATTGACTATTCAAGAGTAAATTGTTAGCTATTTCTCCTACTCTTCGAGTTTGCGTTTCATACACATAATTGGAGGGTTAAGGGGAAATGCTGTCGATTTATTCTTGAATAGTCAACCCGTTAAAACGTATACATATGAGATAGAATTTTCAAAAGGTGGGTTATGATCCATCACCTGTAGATATTTCATCTGATGTGCTATCAGTTAACAAAAAACAGTTATGACAATGGATAAGAGTTGGATTGCACTGCGAGATCGTAACCATCCGGATTTCATAAAAGGTCTTCAAAAGTTTATAGATAATGCCAAAAACTATATTGACGAAGATGGCAAGATTTATTGCCCGTGTAAAAAATGTGCCAACTCTTATCGGCAAAGTCCGTCTTTTGTTTATTCACACGTACGTGTTAATGGGTTTCTACAAGCATACGATACTTGGTTTTATCACGGCGAGGAATATGCTAATGCTTCGGATGTAGACGCACTTTGGGCTACAAATACAAGTGTTGCAGCAACTGATCATGAGATGTTTGATGCACTTGATGATGTTATGGCGGAACAAAATACACATGAAGAAAATACTGATGAAGATGGAAGTGGAGCTGGTTTAGACCCGGAATTTGATGCTTTGTTTGAAGAGCTTCGTACCAAGCATACGACACTACAGTTGGATGTCTTCCCTAAATTTTTTAGCAAAATTGATGCATACAAGTGGACGGATACTTCGTTTAACCAACTTTTAGAGCTTCTCAGAATTGCATTACCGAAAGAGAATCACATTCCCGAATCTCACTATGAATCTAAAAAGAAGTTGAGAAAGATTGGGTTAGGATATCAATCTATCCATGCTTGCATAAATGACTGTGCTCTGTTTTGGAAGGAGAATGAGTCAAAGGAAAACTGCCCGATTTGTAACGAGAGCAGATGGGTTAACCCAAACACAAGTGGCAAGAAAGTGTCACGTAAAGTGTTGCGTTACTTTCCTTTAACGCCTCGACTTCGACGAATATATAGTTCCAGATTCACGGCAAAAGACATGACATGGCATAAAACAGGACGCTCAAGGGATTCTATAATGCGTCATCCGCTTGATGGGAAGCAATGGCAAGATTTTGATCTGAGATATCTTAAATTTGCAGAAGAACCAAGGAATGTCCGCTTGGGTTTGGCTGCCAATGGCTTTAACCCTTTCGGTAACATGAGTCAGTCTTACAGTATGTGGCCGGTAGTGTTGACAACGTATAACACACCTCCGTGGTTATGTATGAAAGAGACTTCTTTCATGCTAACTTTGCTAATTCCAGGGCCCAAATCACCTGGAAATGACATTGATGTTTTCTTAAGGCCTTTGGTGGATGAGTTGAAAATGTTGTGGGAGAAAGGAGTACAAATGAGAGATGCATCAACCAACACCGTATTCAAGATGCATGCGGCACTATTATGGACTATCAACGATTATCCTGCTCGTAGCAGCTTGTCCGGATGGAGCGGTCAAGGTTATCTAGCATGCCCTACTTGTAACGAAGACACACCCTCCTATCGTGTTATCAATAAGTTATCTTATGTTGGCCACAGACGATTTTTGCCTTCCAATAATCGTATGAGAGATAGTCTATTGTTTAATGGCAAAAAAGAGAAAAGAAAGCCTCCTATGAAATTGACGAACACACGGATATTAGAAATTAGAAAACCTCCCCGATCGTGTTCCTGGTAAACATCCTAAGCGTGGAGGTGTGAAAAGAAATCGTGCTGAATCAGAGTTGAATTGGACCAAACGTAGTATCTTCTTCGAGTTGAAATATTGGTCTTCTCTTGAATTAAAACACAATCTTGACGTTATGCACGTTGAGAAAAATGTGTGTGAGAGCGTGTCGGGTACTTTGTTAATGAACGACAAATCAAAAGACACAAACAAAGCAAGAGAAGACTTGGCAATTTTAGGCATTCGACAAAATCTATGGCTAACAATGAAAAACGAAAAGGTCGTCAAACCGCACGCCCCTTACTCTTTCAAGCCAAGTGATCGAGAACGTTTTTGTAAGTTCATTAAAGAAGTGAAACTACCCGATGGCTTTGGATCCAACTTTAAAAATAAAGTGGTTGATTCAAATATAATCGGGTTAAAGTCTCATGATTATCATATTCTCATGCAGCGATTGCTACCAATAGGGATCCAAATAGGTCTGCATGCGGATGTTAAAAATGCAATTAGTGACCTCTGCACATTCTTTAAAAAAATATGTGCACGATCAATAGATAAGACAGACATGCAAGAAGCACATGATAGTTTGGTAAAGATATTATGCAATTTGGAATTGATATATCCGCCAGCGTTTTTTGACATAATGGTTCACGTAGTTCTTCATCTACCCGAAGAAGCTATTCTTGGTGGGCCTGTATATATGAGATGGATGTATCCTTTTGAAAGATATATGAAAAAACTGAAAGCGTATGTCAGAAATAAGGCCAGGCCCGAAGGCTCAATAGCGGAGGGTTATGTTGTAGAAGAAGCATTGACATTTTGCTCTAGGTATCTTGAGGATGTACAAACCAAATTCAATCGTCCTGACAGAAATGAAGATCTTGGCATTCCAAATAGGCAATACTCTGTGTTTTCATCACAATGTAGGCCAATGTCGGCAAAGAAAATGACTCCACTTTGTGAAAATGCCAAAAATTCATTAGGGTGGTTTGTGTTGGACAACTGTGTTGAAATTAAAAGCTACTTATCGTAATTTTTTTCTCAAACTTTTCTTTTAATTTAGTTTTTAATAAATAAATAACTTGAACATATTTTCTATCCACCGTACAGGGAGTTTAAAACTGAGTTTCCTGCCAAAAATGTAGAAACTGAGTTTTCACCATGGCTCAATGCTAAGGTAAACACGTCTCCTGACTCTACCGACGAACTCAGGGCATTGGCACATGGTCCATTGAGTGCATATTCTTACACTGCTTGTATCGTTAATGGTGTTAGATTTGTGATACACAGTCGTGATCTCGGACGCACTACCCAAAACAGTGGTGTTGTTTCATTCGGAGAAGATGATACACCATATTATGGTGAACTTGAGAGTATCATAGAGTTGAATTATTTAAGTAATTATTCGGTTGTAGTCTTTCGTTGTAAATGGTTCAACACGTTGGGTAACGGACGGATAATTAAAAAGGACAATCTGACTATTATCGACGCTAGCCGTCAAAGTTATGTTGGTTGTCAATGGTATGATGCTCAACAGTACATTTTAGCCACACAAGCTAAGCAAGTGTTTTATCTCCAAGATCCTTCTCGCGCCGTCGGCAAGTGGAAGGTTGTGGAAGACGTTTATCATCGGAAACTTTGGGAGGATACCGGTGTTGTTAACGAGATAGATGTACTTCACGACACTCGATCATCT
Organism: Smallanthus sonchifolius; assembly: GCA_023525975.1. Taxonomy (NCBI): domain Eukaryota; kingdom Viridiplantae; phylum Streptophyta; class Magnoliopsida; order Asterales; family Asteraceae; genus Smallanthus; species Smallanthus sonchifolius. The sequence continues at coordinate 51,270,328 of CM042046.1, read as the reverse complement.
GATTATAACTTGGTTGTCAACTCAAACCTTGAAAGTAATGTTAACGAGGGTCCAAGTACCAGTGTCGTACATGACACTCAATCATGTAGTATGTTTATCGACTTAGGCTACTTGCCCATGGTGTCGACTTTAGGTGAAGGTGCTCACTCGAGTCTTAACCCCCAGATTGTGGCTGATGATGTTGAGGAAGAGGAGGAGGAAGGCACATACACTTTGGATGAGGACGACAACGATGATATTAGTGATGATTCTGATTGACTTGTAATGTATGTGACACTTATTTTTATTGATGTATGTAGACACTGTCATTTTATTGAATTCAATTTTATGTAGGTATATATGGCGACTTATGCTCGATCACATGGTGGTGACGGTGGGGGTCGTGATCCACGACGGAATTCTAGGAGGCTCCCTACTGATTGCGAGTCTTGTAAGTTACTTGTTTTAGCTTGCTAATACTTCAAATTCATATAACATCTGCGAGTCTTGTAAGTTACTTATTTTAGTTTGATAATTCTTTAAATTCATGTAACATCTGCGAGTATTAAATTCCTGTACCAGCTTCCTCAAAAAAAGTAAGGGGTCGTGGTAGAAATCTTGATATGCTGGAGGCGTTTGCCCAAAATGGAAACAAGCCACTCCCACTAGAGCTTGATCCAACACATGAGACCTACAAGTTTGTCGGTCCGAATGGTCGATGGTTTGTTCGACAAATAACTATTGCTCTCGAAAAAATCCCATCACACTATATAGGTTGGGAGTCTATTCCTAGGGAGCATCAAAGCACCGTATTTCGCAATCTTCATGTAAGTATAAAATGTAATTTAATAACATTCATAATTATTAAGTGTTTCCTAATTACCTTTTTTTACAGAATTACTTTGATTTAGAAAGCTGGAGTAACACACCGCAGTGGCCACAAATATCTACGGGCATCCATGATGATTGTGCCCGTAGATTTCGTGACCGCAAATCTACTTTAAAGAGACATTTTGAATCGGTTGGTGGTTACGAGGAGTTGGAAGAAGCAAGGAATAATCCTCATGAGTCCATCAGTTCCGGCAATTGGAATTCCCCCATCGACATATTGTACCTTGATCCCGCATATATTGCACGCTGCAATCAAAATTCTTCAAACCGAGCTAAACAACCATACGCCAATACTAGTGGGAGCAAGTCATTTGCTCAACGGCGATATGAGGAGGTAACAAAAGTTGTTAATATTATTCTAAAAATGAATTCATAAGTTAGTCAAATATTAGTAACATTATTTTTGTTGTTTATAGGTACAACAAGGTGGAACCGTCAGCCTAATTGATGGTTGGAGACGTATGCACACGTCTCACGGCACATGGGTCAACGATCGGGCACAAAACGATTGGGTAAGTATATATATCGATAAGGGAATTCTAAGTTTGGGAAATACACTAGAATATTAATCATATTGGTTATTGTTGGTTTTTATTATAGTTTTTTATTGAGTTTTGTTGAATTATTATGTTTATTGAGTATTTTTAAGTAGGTTGGCTATTGAGTTTTGTTGAATTATTATGTTTATTGAGTATTGTTAAGTAGGTTGGCTATCAATTTTGTAGTCGTTATGCTGTCGGATTTCTGAATTTTTTTTATATGTGTACTTTTTGTTTATTATAGAATACAATTCAAGAAGAATTGACCCGAATGCAACAAGAAGGCGGAGATGTTGATGAGGAAGAGGTCCTAAAACGTGCCCTTGGCGAGAGACGCGGTTGGAGCCGAGGAGTTGGAAGAAAAGTTAGAAACATGCCCACTAATGTTTCGGCTCTCTCCAAGTCTCAATTCAACGAATTAAAAGAACAAATTCGTGAACTGAATGAGACCGTGAAACAGATGCAACAGGACCGCAACCAATCCGGCATCCAAAATGACGACGATCAAGATGAATAAACTTGGTTGTAACTTTTATTTGAACGATTTGTAATAACTTATACAATTTGTATACTTTTTGTTAGATGTTTTAAGTAATATATTGTTGTGAAATGTATTAATATATAACATGTTTGACAGGTTCTGAATTTTGTGTATTACATTACTGGAAATTTTTAAAATTCTAAAAAATATTTTTTTTAAAAAATAACCCAGTCTCGACGACATGTCGTCGGGATTGAGGTTTCCAGATTTAAAAAAAAAAGATTAAATAAAATTTAAATCGATCAATCTCAACGACATGTCGTCGAGACTGATATTTAATTTTTATTTAATCTTTTTTTTTTAAATTGAAAAGCTATTACCGACGGGAAAATATCGACGACATGTCGTCGATAAAAGGGTAATCTATATCGACGACGTTTTCTCGACGACTTTTCAAGCAGTCCCGACGGAACTCTGCCGACGAGGCAATATTGACGACATGTCGTCGAGAAAGGTTATTTCGACGACATGTCGTCGATAAAGGTCGTTGAATCTGCCTAAAATTCTTGTAGTGTAAGTTCCCTTGTCTAAACACATGAAAAATTGGAAGATTATAAGTATGATCCAAATTCATGTTTCAACCAAACAATACTAAGATTGAAATTCAAATTATATTTTTAACAAATTATGTGAAACAAACACATCAAAAAATAGAATTCAGATTTTACCAAATTCTATTAAATTTCACGAAACAAACCTACTCATAACATGCATGACCATTAAATATGTACGGTATTAACTAATAGGCATACCTAACCCACAAAGTTTCCAATTATGTATGTTAATCAATGAAAATTGCATATTCCTTCTATAAACGTAGTTTCAAAAACGAACAAATGCCCACAATTGTTTAAATGGGATTGAGCAATCACATTGCAAGCACTAAGTGGAAATATCTGATAGACTAATCATGATTGATTTGTGGAGATCAATTAAACCTAGATAATATATTTTAGTTGCTAACAAAATGCGAATATTCCAATTTTCCGGTATATATAATACAAGAAAGAACGAAAAGGGGATAACATAATTTAAGATAAGTATATAAAAATATTAATTTATCTTTACTTATGTTAAATACACATTTGAACAAAAAGAATGAATAAAATATGTAACTTCTTGAATTTTTTATATATTGTTTTTAGACTATTATATTTCTAATAGTAAACCCAGAAAATTTTCACTTAACTAGTATGATGTAATTTTACTTAAATATTAAGGATGATTGAACCAAAATGTGGAGAAGTGTTCAAAACCGAGTCTAAACTATAAATGTTGAGCTTTACGGCTTAAAAGTCCAAATTTGTGGCATTTTAAGGTTTAGTTGTGCCCATATTGCAAAGACAATTCACTGGACAAGTGAGGGAATTGCTAATTTTGGCTTACACAAAGAGAAACATAAATAAATGTGTGTGGGGTTGTTCAACGAGCCAAGAGTGAAAAGAGATTTCCATCAAATTGAAAGCTTAATCACTGATTTGAACTTCTTATCAACATCTCCGGTGATTTGAACCAAGAGAAAATCATTTCGCATCTCTTCCTGTTTCCGGTTAAAGGCATTGGCGGACCTACCCCGAACCAGGGGTCGGCCAACACCCATAAAAAAATATTTGTTATATATGTGGTAGAATCTCGACCGGTCGCCAATAAATTTTGACAATGACACCTATAAAAATTTAACCGACCCCAAGAAAAAATAATTTTTAACACCGACTGTATTTAAACTAAAAACTTAATTGGACATTTTGGATTCAATTGGATTAATAGTTAAGTCATTTAAACTCGTTTTTAGTTAACTCATTACACATTTAGATAATTAAGCCCACGTTTAGTTCACCCATTACTCATTTAATTTTTAGATAATTTAATCAAATAAAAAACTAATTAGCGGCTTGACTCGTTTACAAATTGAGCTTACCTTGGCTCGGGCTCGGCTCGTTTGTAAACCGAGCTGAGCAAGCTTGGCTCGTTTACAAACGAGCTTGTTTCGAGCGAGCTTTTTTCGAGTGAGCCACGAACTTTTTGGACTAACCCTATATTTGTGTATATTTTGTAATTTGACTATGTACCACACTAGTAGTGATTATTTTATTCTGTTTAGTTATTGCCTCCCTGCTAACTTGTGAGTGACGTGACGGGTGTAATCACGTTTTAGTGATTTCACTATACATAATCTTATGCCTGAATGTTCTAACACTTAAATTGCCAAGTCAACGACTAGCTAGTATGTTCACAATTACAACTTAAAAATCATCGTCTTGTATATAGTTAAATTTGAGAAGTTAATTGCTAGTTGAATATTTCTTTTGTGTACTTAGGGCAAATATACAATTTATTTTCCATTTTTTGAACGACAAATTTGGATCACTAACGGACCACTAAAGTATCATCGTGCCAGTGGTACCACCCGATCATATTCCAACATCAAGTTACTAATTTAGGAGGAAACCTAATTTTTCTGAGAAAACCCCCTTGTAAGATTCCAACCCATAACCTTATGGTCACTGAATGTTATCTCACCACCAATATACCGCTAGACTATCAAGCCTTTCGCTACAATTTATTTTCCATTCGTTAGGGGTGTAAATTCCCCGGTATGAAATTTCATAATTGTTTTTGACTCTTGGCGCGGTGGTTTCATTAACTGTTTACTCTCCTTCTAACTTTCACATGTGCACTTCTTTTTATTATTTTACTAGGTTATATACCCATGTATTATATGGGTATGTTTAATAAAAAAAATAAAAATACAATAATATTTAAAAAAAATTAAAATAATGTGTAAAACAATAAATAAAATTATTTATTTCCTTAATTAAGTAATAATTAGAATTCAAATTTTATATTATCTTTTTTGAAAATTAAAAACAAATTTCAAAATTCAAACTTACTTAAAATAGGGAAAATTAGAAGATTTTTATGAGAAAAAAAATATGGTGATCCCAATTATTTATTAGAATAAGGATGTGTAAAAATAAATTACATATACTAATGATGGAAAAACAAAATTAAAAATATGTAAAAATTAATAGATAATTAGGTTTTAAAAATATGTTAATTACTATTTAATATAATTTGACTTTCATTATTATTTTATTGAAAATAAAAGTATTAGATTTCAAAGTTTCTTATAATAAAGGATATTTAAAATAAATGTGGTTTATTAGTATAATTAATATTTTTTTTAAATATATTGTTATTAAAAGATAGATATGCATTTAATAAGAGAGAGAAGCGGGAAAAAATGATGAGAATGAATGTAGAGCCGACACGTGGCATGGAAAAACCTTTATTTATTATATAGTATAGATTAATAATTTGTTTAAAAATATATTATTATTATTATTGAAAATATGGAAATGTATTTAATAAGAGACAGAGAGGCGGGAAAAAAATTGTAAGAATAAATGTGAAAACGACACGTGACATTGAGAAACCTTTATTTATTATATAGTATAGATTAGTAAAAGATAGAAATGCATTAAATAAGAGAGAGGCGGAAAAAAAATGATTAGGATGAATATGGAGGCGACACGTGGCATAAATAAACCTTTATTTATTATATAGTATAGATTTATGCATTATTATTTAGATAAGTGTTCTTGAATCATCCACTTCTTATTTGATAAATTTTAAACCTTACAAAACTAAAGACCAGGTTATAATTGTTGAAATGTCATACATAATTACTGAGGCTTCATAAATATGACAGCCAATTAGAATTGGGTTGACATTTTTGGATATGGATCTTAATTTAGATCATATATATCTACCTGAATTTTATGGAAAAAAGAACAGTTATAATCGTAGGTCAAGATAAATTTAAGTGTTCATGTTTTGGTCCTTTTCTAGTTTGATATTTCTTATAAATTTTTTTTGAAGAATAACTTTCAATAAAATCACAAAACCAAGACAAGCTATCACCAAGGCGGAAATAGCAAGCCGGAAAACCACAAAAAACAAACGTCCACAATTACATCACATCAAAATTACACCATCTATCCCAATCCACCACTCCATGTTTGAACCTATTATTGTACCAAAGAAATCCCAAGATCTTGATATCGGCAATGATCTCCACCACATTTAGCTCCTTACGCGAGAAAACCGTATCATTCCTAGCTCTCCACAAACGTCAACACGCGATTATAATCACCCCGTGAAGCACCATTTTCTTATTCCCGACACTCCGCTTACCTCGTGCATATCCACCAAATCTTTAACATGAAAAGCAAAAATATCTCGGATTCGACACCATCTAGAAATCCCATGCCACACTCCCGCTGAAATACCACAACCTGTAAACAAATGTTCGACCGTTTCCTCCTTGCACTCGCACCAGACGCAAAATTGATTGTCCACCTGAATACTTCTCCTCAACAAGGCCGTCTTTGTGGGTAACCTATCCAAAAAAGCGCGCCACATAAAAATGTTACACTTAAGCGGCACCCACTTACACCATTTGAAACCGAACCGTGTGCTATTAGCAAATGAACCACGCATCCAATTTTTGACCGCAGCGACAGAAAAACCATCGGTCCTACCATCACTCCATTCTCAACTGTCATACCTATCCTCTATCGAAACCCCTTGCAACAAAACCTCCAAAGATTGCTTTTCTTGAATTTCTTCGGTTGTGACATTAGAACGACGCCACTCCCACAACAGGACCCGGGCTGCACCAACCTTCCTAATCCGATCGGCCACCACAACCCTTTTATTTTTTTCCAAGGCAAACAAGTTAGGGAATTTATTTTTAATCGGTTCATCACATAGCCATGTATCCAACCAAAACCGGATTTGCTTCCCGTCTCCTAACTTACCACGAATCATATTATTAAAGCCAAACCCTTCAACCTTGTACTTGTTCCAAAATGTAACACAATTCTTCCAAACACCTGTATAGGCGCTATTAACCGGCGCTACCCCCCAACTACGACTTAAACCATGTATTGAAACAACCACCCTTCTCCACATCACATTTTGTTCGTTGAGAAACCTCCATAACCATTTGGTAATCAAAGCGTTGTTATTCATCTCTAAACTAGCGATACCCAATCCTCCATCCACAATATGCTTTGTAACAACTTCCCACGCAACCCAATGCAATTTCCTAGCATCATCCGACCCGCCCCACAAAAACCGACGTATTAAACCTTCCAACACGTTAATAACCTTCATAGGCGCCTTAAAGAAAGAGAAGTAATAAGTAGGCAAACTGTCAAGTACGGATTTAATTAACGTTACCCAGCCACCAATCGATAAAGTATTAGCTTTCCATTTCGAGAGCCTCCTCCTAAACGTATTCACCACCGGATCCCAATTTGCAACCCTGTTCATGTTCGCGCCAACCTTGATGCCCAAGTAAAGAAATGGAATATCACCAGCTTTGCACCCTAAGGCTTCTGCCTTTGCCTTCAACTCGTTACTATCAACCCCAATACCATACAACACAGATTTATTCAAGTTAATCCTAAGACCGGAGCACAAAAAGAATACCCTAAGAATCCTTTTCATGTTGACGAAATTAAAATCAGACCAGTCCCCCATCAGCATCTCGTCATCCGCATATAATAAATGTGATAACATCGGCCCTTCATTAGGAAGACGAACACCATCGAAGGCACCGATGTCACACGCTTTCTTCATCAAACCTGAAAAAGCCTCCATTAAAATAATAAATAAAAATGGTGATATAGGATCGCCTTGCCGAATTCCTTTTTGAAAACCGAACTCAAAGGTAGGCGACCCGTTCACCAAAACCGCAGACCTCGCCGATAACAAAATCCCACGAATCCACTCTCGCCATTTCAAAGGAAAACTCATCTGATCAAGAACCGAAAGCAAGAACTCCCAATTAACATTATCATAAGCTTTATCGAAGTCGATTTTAAACATAAACATTTTCTTCCCTCGCTTTTTTGCCCACGTAAGCACCACATTCGCCATTAAAGGCCCGTCTAAAATATATCTCCCAGAAAAGAAAGCAGATTGAGTCTCCGAAACAATTGTACCCATCACCGTTTTCAATCTGTTTGCCAAAACTTTAGACACCATGTAACGAACCAAAATCCGGGTCTCGTTATAAATAAATAAATAATTCTAATAAATATTATGGTGAAAATAATATTTTAGAAATAAGTTGAAACAAGCGGGTTTCAAGTTAGTAACGGGGATATACTAGTTTTAACTAGTTATGGAAGGAAATGGAAAAGATTGAAAGTAAAGAGGCTAAAGGTGAAACATGACAAATTTGCCATATTTGACCTTTAGAAGTCAAAATTGACTTCATTTTGGAGTTGGGTCGTTCAAGAGAAGAGGAAGAGAGGAGAAATCGGGTTGAAGCCAAAATTCGTGTGTTTGACGCTTGTAACTTGAAGGTGTTGGCTCACACATCACCTTTCTAACATCAAGTAAGTGATTTCTTCCTCTTTGATCCACCATTTATGGTGTTCTTGTTGGGTTTTGTTGAAAACCCGAAGTTATGGTTGCATGTGGTAAAATGATGTTAGATTATTGATAATATAGCTAAACTAAAGGTGTAGGAAGGTGAACAACACCATGGAACCCTTTGATTTTGATTTTTGAAAGTTAGGGTTCATATGGAGGAAATTGGGGGTTTTGGGGTTTTGATAAAAAAATTGATAAATTGATGATGATTAAGTGTTATAGAGGTGTTAGACACTTAAACAAACCCCAAATTAACTTAAAGAAACTAGTTTGATAAAAATTAGTGTCAAGGTATTGGAAAGAGAATTCTAGTGGTTGAGATGAGTTCTTGATTAAAGGGGGTGTTTGGATATGGAAATAACCCAAACGGGTCAATTTGGGTTGAAAATGGAAATTTGGGTGGTAAACTCAATTGTATGTGTTTTGAATGAATGATTAGATTACTAAACTAGGTGTGTATGTTTAGGCAATAAAATTGTGGGTCTAGAAGGCGGAGCGGAGTCGTCTAACCCAAAAGGTAAGTGCCTATGCACTTACTTAGTATTGATGATAAATGGTGAATTTTATGGATTATGTGTTATGTGATTGTGTGCATACTTGTGATATGATAAATTGTGAATGATTTAGTATGTGCAATGAATGAATGTAGTTATAGTGTTAACCTATAATGGTAATGGATCATGTGTTGATCATAAATGAAACGGAGATATGGCCTTGTGCCATATTGGAAATGGATCATATGTTGATCATAAATGAAACGGAGATATGGCCTTGTGCCATATTGGAAATGGATCATGTGTTGATCATAAATGAAAAGGAGTTATGGCCTTTGTGCCATAATGGAAATGGATCATGTGTTGATCATAATTGAAACTTGTAGTAAGGGTGCAAGAATATGTAGCCTAAATGACAATTTGGGTGGAAACGGGTCAAATGGGTGAATGGGTGAAACAAGTAGGAATTTACTTGTTTGTTATGAATTTATCTTCATTACTAATGGTGATATGTGTGGTGAATGTAGGAAAAGCTCCGAGGTAGTCGAAGTCAAGTCCAAGGCGTTGGCGGATTCTCGTATGCATATTTTCATGTTTTGATGATTTGGTAGAATTTCCCCCTTTTTGATTGTAATTTGATAAACAAAACATGTTTTTGGGTTGTGATCATGTTGTTGAAGGGGTTTTTGGTTAAAACCCATGTGTTGGGCAAAATTGTTGTCTTGTATTTTGGAAAAAGTTGAAAAAATGGCTAAGTATGAAAACCTGCTGAAACCTGAGAAACTTTCTGAGTTTTTGACTCCCTCGCGTATCGCGAGGGAGGAAGCTTGTTTTCTCGCGCTACGCGAGATGGTAAAAAAAAAATTTCCTGGGTTAAGACTTCCGCGCGTTAAAGTTTTGTTTTTTTTAAAAGTGGTGTGTTTCAACTTGGTATCGGAGCCAGGTTTGAGGGATTTGGTGTGCGAGGCACTAAACTCAAACCGGATGCTCTTGATATGGGGGAAATGATACGAGAATCCACGAAGGACTTGACTAAGACTCGGAGCTTTCGCAAAATGAAAGGTTAGTAATGATTTAATAAGTGATTATGTATATATGTTGTAAATGCATATGATTGATTGAATGACAAAGTGTTATGTGTGCCGAAACTTGTCTTGTGAATTGTTATATGCATATGATAATTACACTTGGGCATAACGTATTATTAAACATGTCTTGCCAATATAATTAATAAGACGAGATGTGCAAGAGCTTTTATGATAACCATATGACAATGAACATTTGCAAGGATTAGGTGAAGGTGATCGTATATGTATGTGTATAAGTAGGTAAATATATATATATATATATATATATATATATATATATATATATATATATATACCCTAGGTGATTTGAAGGTATAGGAATGTTAAGGTATTTTTGGTACTATTTCTCAGTTAAGAGATGACGGACGAGGGTGACCACCACGAAAATGTTGATATGAACGAAGAACCATTGGATCCAAGGATCCAAGATATGATAAAGGAAGAAGTGGCCAAGGCGTTTGAGCAAGCCACAAATCTCTTGATGGAGGAAATGAGGGGAACTATTAAGCTCTCTCTTGAAGAGGTCATGAAAGAGAAAGATAAGGAACCTCGAGGTTGTACTCTCAAGGATTTCATGGTGATTAAACCGAAAGAATACGACGGTCAGGTGGACCCGATACTTAGCCACCGGTGGGTGGTGGATATGGAGTCGAATTTTGAAACGACTAGATGCAGGCCCGAGGATAGGGTAATGTTCAGTGTGCCTCTGTTGACTGGGAGGGCAAAGGAATGGCTGTTGAATCTCCGTAGAGAGAGAGGTGTTTCTGGGGTGACCTCTATGTCTTGGGAGGAATTTAAAGCGGCTTTTCTGAAATACCACTGCCCGCAAGACGCGGTGGACAGGATGACTGAGGAGTTTCTCCTCATGAGGCAGACGACTGAGTCAATTGACGAATTGGCCGGGGCCTTCTTTGATCGGGCCAAGTTTTGTCCGGATGTGGTATCGACCGAAAAGGGCAAGATTGATAGGTTCTATGCTATGCTAACAGTGGAATTCAGAGATAGCATATCTCCATCCTCATTTACCACGCTTGTTGATTTAATAAACAGGTGTCGGGAAAGGGAGGTGGAGTTAAAGAGGCAAGAGGCTAGGGGTGAGAAGAGAAAAAGGGAAATTGTGGAACAGGTGGTGAAGAAGATAAAGGGCGAGAGCCCTAGTAAGAAGCCGTTTGTTAAACCTTCTTCGCAAGATTGTAAGTTATGTGGAAAAGTGCATTTTGGGGAATGTAGAAAGGGTTCTTCAAGATGCTATAAATGCGGAAAGCCGGGGCATATGGCTAATCAATGCCCAAGCCAAGTCCGTATATGCTACAACTGTTACAAGCCCGGGCACAATAGGGTGGATTGTCCCGAGTTAATGCAGCAAGGTGGAAGCGGGGTGAAGGTTGAGACGCCAAATCCTAAGGGAAGAGCCTTCCACATTTCGGCGGAAGAGGCAAAGAACAACGCGGATGTAGTGTCAGGTACATTCAAGATTAACTCATTACCTGCACTAGTTCTTTTTGATTCGGGGGCTAGCCGTTCTTTTGTTTCCTTAAAAATTGTTAAGCATTCCTCTTTTGTAAGTAACAAGTTAGATGAACCCTTAGAAATCGAAGCGGCTAATGATAAGAGTTTCCTTGTCTTTGACATTTTTAGAGATTGTAAGTTGAGAGCGGGGGGCGAAACTTTCTTTATTGATTTGATTCCTATGGCTATGGGAGATTTTGATGTTATTGTGGGGATGGATTGGTTGTCAAAGAATAAGGCGAGTATTTTATGTGGACCGAAGGCGATCCAACTTGTTTCCCCGTCGGGAGAGTCCATCTACATAGAAGGTGATAAAAAGGGTAAAGTAAGGTTGTGCACTTATGTGAAGGCGACCAAGTACATGGCGCGTGGGTGCAAGGCGTTCATGGCTTGTGTCGCGGATGTGAATGAAAGAGTAAAGGAGATTCACGATGTACCGGTCGTGAACCAATTCGTAGATGTGTTTCCTGACGAGTTACCGGGGATTCCGCCGGATAGGGAGATAGAGTTTGGAATTGACTTGATGCCGGGTGCTAAACCGGTAGCAAAAGCGCCTTATAGATTGGCACCGCCAGAAATGAAAGAACTCATGGAGCAATTACAAGAGTTACTTGACAAAGGTTTCATACGCCCAAGTGTTTCACCTTGGGGTGCGCCCGTTCTCTTCGTCAAAAAGAAGGATGGGAGCATGAGAATGTGTATGGATTACCGGGAGTTGAACAAGTTGACAGTGAAGAATAGGTACCCATTGCCTAGGATTGACGATCTTTTCGACCAATTGCAAGGGACGTCATGGTTTTCTAAGATTGACTTGAAGTCCGGGTATCATCAGTTGAAAGTGAAGGAAGAGGATGTTCATAAGACAGCTTTTCGCACTCGTTATGGTCACTATGAGTTTACGGTTATGCCTTTCGGTTTGACCAACGCACCTGCGGTTTTCATGGATCTCATGAACCGGGTGTGCAGACCGTTCCTTAATCGTTCGGTCATTGTGTTTATTGACGATCTTCTCATCTATTCAAGGAGCGAGGGTGATCACGCTTGTCATTTGCGTGAGATTCTTGAAGTCTTGCAAAAGGAGAAGCTTTATGCTAAATTCTCCAAGTGCGCATTTTGGATGCGCGAGATCCAATTCTTGGGTCATGTGATTAATGAAAGAGGAATTACCGTTGACCCATCCAAGATTATGGCGGTTAAAGAATGGTCATCACCGAAGACGCCTTCGGAGATTAGAAGTTTCTTGGGGTTAGCGGGTTATTATCGGAGGTTCATCGAAAACTTCTCTCAGATTGCTTTGCCGATGACGAAGTTGACTCGTAAGGAGACAAAGTTTGTTTGGAGTCCCGAGCAAGAATCTGCCTTTCAACTCTTGAAAGAAAAGTTGACTAAGGCGCCTGTTTTATCCTTGCCGGACGGGACCGAGGATTTTGTTGTTTATTCGGATGCCTCGCATTCGGGGTTGGGGTGTGTTTTGATGCAAAGGGGGAAAGTGATTGCCTATGCATCTAGGCAATTAAAGACTCACGAGGTGAATTACCCAACCCATGATTTAGAGCTTGCAGCCGTGGTTTTCGCGCTCAAGATTTGGAGGCATTATTTGTATGGTGCTAAGTGTACGATCTACACGGATCACAAAAGTCTCAAATATTTCTTTGACCAAAAGGACCTTAATATGAGGCAAAGACGGTGGCTTGAATTGGTTAAGGATTATGATTGTGAGATACTTTATCATCCGGGTAAAGCGAATGTTGTGGCGGATGCGCTTAGTAGAAAGTCAAGTCATTCACCTATCAAGGTGAAGTCATTTAAGATGCAATTTCATCATCTCTTATTGATGAAATCCGGGAGGCCCAAGTGTTAGCACTTGGTGGCGACTTGAAGAAAGAACGGATGATTTCTTATGTTGATAAGCTTGGTGAAAATAGCATGGGTTTGAAGACATGCTTTGATAGAATTTGGATACCTAGGTTGTCAAGTGTCTTGACAACTATTCTTGACGAGGCGCATAAATCCAAATATTCTATCCATCCGGGGGCCACAAAGATGTTTTATGATTTGAGGTGTCATTTTTGGTGGCCGGGTATGAGGCGTGATATTGTTAAGTATGTGGAGAGGTGTCTCACATGTTTAAGGGTTAAGGCGGAGCATCAAAAGCCGTATGGAAAGCTTCAACCGCTTGAAATACCGCTTTGGAAATGGGAAAATATAACCATGGATTTGATCACTAAACTACCAAAGACTCGAAAGGGTTATGATGCGATATGGGTAGTAGTGGATCGGTTGACGAAGAGTGCACATTTCCTTCCTATAAAGGAAACGTATTCTTCGGATAGATTGGCGGAAATGTATGTGAAGGAAATTGTGTCACGTCATGGTGTGCCGGTGTCGATTATATCGGATCGTGATATGAGATTTACTTCTCGTTTTTGGAAGAAATTCCATGAGGATATGGGGACTAGATTGAATCTTAGCACCGCTTATCATCCACAAACGGATGGTCAAAGCGAGCGAACGATTCAAACGCTCGAGGATATGTTGCGAGCGTGTGCCTTGGATTTTGGTGGTAGTTGGGACGACCATTTACCGTTGACGGAATTCTCTTACAACAATAGTTACCATTCTAGTATTGGTATGCCGCCTTTTGAGGCATTGTATGGGAGAAAGTGTCGAACACCCGTGTGTTGGGGTGAGATTGGTCAACGGGAGCTTGGTAGTGTCGAAGTGGTCAAGGAAACTAATGATAGTATTGACCAAATTAGAGCACGCTTGAAGGCGGCTCAAGATCGCCAAAAGTCTTATGCGGATAATAGGAAGCGGGCGATTGAATTTCAAGTGGGGGACTTTGTGCTTTTGAAAGTCTCTCCTTGGAAAGGGGTGATACGGTTTAGGAAACGGGGGAAGTTAAGTCCTCGTTTCATCGGGCCGTTTAAGGTGATAGCAAAGGTGGGTACGGTAGCTTATCGATTGGAGTTACCGGAGGGACTAAGTAGACTTCATAACACGTTCCATGTGTCTCATTTGCGGAAGTGTTTGGCGGATGAATCTACTTTTGTCCCTTTGGACGATATCGAATTGGATGAAAAGTTGAATTATGTTGAAGAACCGGTGGCAATCTTGGATAGGAAGGTGAAGAAGTTACGTAATAAAGAGATTAGCCAAGTATTGGTTAGATGGAAGCATAGAAAGGGGGCGGAAATGACTTGGGAAACCGAGGAAGAGATGCTCAAATGCTATCCGAACCTTTTTATGTGAAGTCGGGTTTCGGGGACGAAACCCAAATAAGGGGAGGAGATTTGTAACGAACCAAAATCCGGGTCTCGTTATAAATAAATAAATAATTCTAATAAATATTATGGTGAAAATAATATTTTAGAAATAAGTTGAAACAAGCGGGTTTCAAGTTAGTAACAGGGATATACTAGTTTTAACTAGTTATGGAAGGAAATGGAAAAGATTGAAAGTAGAGGGGCTAAAGGTGAAACATGGCAAATTTGCCATATTTGACCTTTAGAAGTCAAAATTGACTTCATTTGGAGTTGGGTCGTTCAAGAGAAGAGGAAGAGAGGAGAAATCGGGTTGAAGCCAAAATTCGTGTGTTTGACGCTTGTAACTTGAAGGTGTTGGCTCACACATCACCTTTCTAACATCAAGTAAGTGATTTCTTCCTCTTTAATCCACCATTTATGGTGTTCTTGTTGGGTTTTGTTGAAAACCCTAAATTATGGTTGCATGTGGTAAAATGGTGTTAGATTATAGATAATCTAGCTAAACTAATGGTGTAGGAAGGTGAACAACACCATGGAACCCTTTGATTTTGATTTTTGAAAGTTAGGGTTCATATGGAGGAAATTGGGGGTTTTGGGGTTTTGATAAAAAATTGATAAATTGATGATGATTAAGTGTTATAGAGGTGTTAGACACTTAAACAAACCCCAAATTAACTTAAAGAAACTAGTTTGATAAAAATTAGTGTCAAGGTATTGGAAAGAGAATTCTAGTGGTTGAGATGAGTTCTTGATTAAAGGGGGTGTTTGGATATGGAAATAACCCAAACGGGTCAATTTGGGTTGAAAATGGAAATTTGGGTGGTAAACTCAATTGTATGTGTTTTGAATGAATGATTAGATTACTAAACTAGGTGTGTATGTTTAGGCAATCAAATTGTGGGTCTAGAAGGCGGAGCGGAGTCGTCTAACCCAAAAGGTAAGTGCCTATGCACTTACATAGTATTGATGATAAATGGTGAATTTTATGGATTATGTGTTATGTGATTGTGTGCATACTTGTGATATGATAAATTGTGAATGATTTAGTATGTGCAATGAATGAATGTAGTTATAGTGTTAACCTATAATGGTAATGGATCATGTGTTGATCATAAATGAAACGGAGATATGGCCTTGTGCCATATTGGAAATGGATCATGTGTTGATCATAAATGAAACGGAAATATGGCCTTGTGCCATATTGGAAATGGATCATGTGTTGATCATAAATGAAAAGGAATTATGGCCTTTGTGCCATAATGGAAATGGATCATGTGTTGATCATAATTGAAACTTGTAGTAAGGGTGCAAGAATATGTAGCCTAAATGACAATTTGGGTGGAAACGGGTCAAATGGGTGAATGGGTGAAACAAGTAGGAATTTACTTGTTTGTTATGAATTTATCTTCATTACTAATGGTGATATGTGTGGTGAATGTAGGAAAAGCTCCGAGGTAGTCGAAGTCAAGTCCAAGGCGTTGGCGGATCCTCGTATGCATATTTTCATGTTTTGATGATTTGGTGGAATTTCCCCCTTTTTGATTGTAATTTGATAAACAAAACATGTTTTTGGGTTGTGATCATGTTGTTGAAGGGGTTTTTGGTTAAAACCCATGTGTTGGGAAAAATTGTTGTCTTGTATTTTGGAAAAAGTTGGAAAAATGGCTAAGTATGAAAACCTGCTGAAACCTGAGAAACTTTCTGAGTTTTTGACTCCCTCGCGTATCGCGAGGGAGGAAGCTTGTTTTCTCGCGCTACGCGAGATGGTAAAAAAAAAAAATTCCTGGGTTAAGACTTTCGCGCGTTAAAGTTTTGTTTTTTTTAAAAGTGGTGTGTTTCACACCACCTTGCTGATGATCCCAATCAAATTAATCGGTCTAAAATCACGTAAATCAACCGGGTCGCCAACCTTCGGAATCATCGTAATAAAAGAGGACCCAACCCCCACACTAAATCGGCCAACTCTATGGGAGTGCTGCAACAAAGCATTAAAATCATTCTCAAATATATCCCAAAACTCCTTAATAAATCGGAAATTAAAACCATCCGGTCCTGGAGCTTTATTCGCCCCACAACCAAAAACAGCGTTTTTAATCTCCTGAACTGTGAACTGCTGAACCAAACCTTCGGCTTCCTCGGTACCCAAACTCTTCACCCCATAACAAAAAAGTTTCGGCCGAGTACCCATAGTTTCAGTGAACTTCGACCGGAAGAAAGCAAGGACTTCCCTTTTAACGATGCTCGGCTTCGTCTCCCAAACCCCACTAACCATCAAACCTGGGAAATAATTAGCGGCCTTCCTTTTATTAATACAACCATGAAAATACCTTGTATTGTCATCCCCGTGAGTCGCCCAATTGGTACGCGCTTTTTGTTTAAGATCTCGTTGATGGAACAAATCAAGCTCACGTAATCTTCTTTTAATTTCCTCAAAACACCATACCTCCTCCTCCGTTAGTTGCCGCACTTCCAATATCGAATCCAAATGACTGAACTCCTCTTCTAAAACCCGTCTCTCCCCCCGCTCCTTTTCTGCACATCTAGTCGCCCACTCCGAAATAACACATCTCAACCTTTTGAATTTCAACATAAGACGCGTGTCCGGGTCTCCATTAAAATTACATTGCTCCACCGATCCTCTGACCAATAACCGAAAATCGTCGAATAATTTCTTATAAATCGTCGAATAAATCGTCGGGTCTCCATTAAAATTTCAACATACGACGCGTTCAGGTTTTTTAACTCTTGGTTTGGGCGTGAGGATATTTCTTATAAATCGTCGAATAATTTTTGTTTCTAAATTAAGGCTATTAAAAGTACTTTAATTTTTTCATTAAAAAATATTTTATTTTTAGAATATGTTGTATGCTTCAAAAAAGGTTAACCCGCTTATACCGAATTTTTAAAATTTTTCTGATTTTGATTGTAAATCATCTTATTTCTGTCACCTTGAAAAATTAAAACATTGGGTGTTAAGATCGAGATGGTATTTTTTTATTGGATAAAATATATTTAATAATTTATTTAAAGAAAAGTAGCCTTTTCATGGGTGGATTAATCTGGTTGAATATATCCACAACGTGGATGTGTCTCTTTTAGTTTATCCATTGATTCGATGGACTGACATATGACAGATCGAGTGGACTCAAGAAATAATTAAAAAACAAACTTAATCCAAAAAAAATCTAAATATTAAATTTTACTTAACATTAAATATTAAAATATTTCTTGATTAAAGTAAAATAAAAAGATTTGTCGAAAAGATCAAAGGTTGTTCCATAACTTAGATAAAACCTAAAATTAATATATTATTAAGATGGCGTCAGCCCTAAATGTCACTCGTTGACTGGACCCTTCCTTAATTTGTGGGTAGTGGACCATTACCCGAAGGCGTAGCGGTCCGTCAAGCTGCTACGTGACAGATTTCTAAAGAATTGCGGTTGGCGGACTATTACCACGTGGCATGGCGGTCCGCCACTTGAACACGCGTCAAAATTCTTGCCCATTAGTTACTCGACACGTGTCACATGCAGGTTGTTTACTTAGTGACCAAGTAGCAGACCGTTATACAGGATGATAGCGAGCCGCCACCAGTGTATTCAAAATTTCAGCGTAGAGGACCAACTTTAGCGAACCTCCTCATAATGTCCGCCCGTAGCGGACTGTTAGGTAAAGCTTAACGGTCCGCTAAGCCCCTAATTTTGCTATTTTTGGTTTTACACCCTAAACTTTTGGCTTTTAAACACAAGTCTTTGAGGTTTAAACCTTGGCATTTCTTGAATATTTTTGTGGCAGGTGACCAGGTGTTACAACTCTTTTAAAGCTACATCAAAGAAATTTCATAGGGTGTGTGAAAGCTGGTAAGGCACGGTGCTGGTGTGAAGATGGCGTTGTTGTGAGTGACGACGTTGTTATAAGTGACCGTAGAGATTCCGTAGATGGCGGCTCTGTTGTGAGTGAGCGTTAGAAGAGATTCCGACGGCGTTATGGCTGACAACGATGGTAGCTGTATATAGCGGCCCGATCGTGTGCCAACAGTGATGAAGGTTTCTTGGTTCTGATATACCAAGTAAAACACTAATTAAGTGTATGTAAGTTGTAACTTTATTGATAATTGTGATTACATTAGGGTTATATAAAAGGGTTACAATTATCAATGTTTACTTCTAGTACTGCTAATTACAACATGATCTAAATACAATACATGCATTCCAAAGATTTTAATTTTTTGTTTGTTGAATTAGGTTTGATTTAGATTATAGTTGAATGTGGACGATGACAGTGGTTAATGACAACAGACCAAAAACAAATCCGTGAGCTTTTAGTGGGCAAAGCAGACAATATTGTTGATACCAGAGGGCGGATGTTACAAACGGTATCAGAGCCGCTCCCGTTCTGTTCTGTTTACGATAGGGGGCAAACCTCATCGAGGACGATGAGTCCGGGGGGGGGGGTGGGGTTGTAACATTTTAGGCAAATTCCATATCGTTTTGTTCTGTTCTGTCCACGAGAGAGATTTTTGGTTCATCAGGAATGTCCCGCCTCAAATATAACAATGCGTTTTGAGGCTTAATGTAGTAGATGAGAGGAGAACTACACAGTTAAGCGTGTTCGGGTGGGAGTAATCCAGGGATGGGTGACCACCTGGGAATTTTTCATTCGGGCAACCAAAAACAAATCCGTGAGCTCTAGAGGAAAAAACGGACAATATTGTTGGTACGAGAGGCCAGATGTTACAATGATGGTCAGGACGCATGAAGACCTTCAAGAAAACTTTTAAATATTGAAGAAAACGTTTAGAATACAATTACTCGTAAAACAAATTAATAATAACACTAAATATGATACTTATAAATAGTTTGTTACAATGTTATATATAATTAACTTTCAAACAGTTCGTGTAAGAAAAAAAATCATAGAAGCTAGGCAATGATAGAAATTAAAAGGTTCAATGATTTTTTTTTCATTTATAAAACACTAATTATTAAGTGTTAAAAGTTTTATAAACATGAAAGTTTATAAACAAATTGTCTAAATTTTTTTTAATGTTAAAGGTTATAAAAATATCAATTAACAAATAACATTTGAATTTTTCAACAAACTAGAAGAATAAAATATGTAAATGGTTTCTCAAAAGAATGGCTTATAAAAATAACAAATGGGTTTGTTTTTTTTAAAAAAGGTGAATATTTTCATTAAAAGTTTAATCAATTTTGGTAACCAACTATGTTTTACAAATATGAAAAGTTTTCGTAAAAAAAGTAAACTGCAATTAGAAAATTAATAACTTTTTCTCTAAAAAAAACAGTGGGCGATGGCATGTACATGGATAAAAATTAAAAACCTTATTAATTGTAATTCTTCTAGATTAGTTAAAATTAAAACTTATCTAACTAAGAAAATATGCTTAACTTTTCATATTAAATTTTCTGTTATATTTAAAGCAGGAAAAATGGAAGAAGTATTAAGGTAATTGTGTTACAGATTTAATTTAAACAAGAGTAAAGTGCTATTTTTGTTCCCGTGATTTGGTTATTTTAGCCAGCTTCGCCTAATTTATTTTTTTAACTTTTTCGTCCATTACTTTTCAAAATCTAGCCATTTTAGTCAGTTTCATCTAGTTTTTTAACTGTTTCGTCCATGACTTTTCAAAATCTAGCATTTTCATCTAACTGACTAACTGCATCTATACTTTAACGTTAAATCACAGCCAATTTTGGTTAAATCAAGGGTAATTTAGTTAGATTTTAATCTATGAAGTTCAAACCGACCCTTGATTAATGTAGACGAAGTTAGTAGTTGGATAAAAATGACTAGATTTTAAAAAGCCAAAAATAAAAAAAGTTAAAAAAAAGATTTTCAAATGAAAATGACTAAAATGGTTTAACCACATTGATGAAAATAACATTTTTATGTTTGAAAATAAGTTATATATGATGTGTATATATGAGTTTTAAATTGTGACCGGTAAACCGGCAGTAGCAGGTAAAAGACGAACCCTAAACCCGAATATAAAGACCTCATTGGCATGCGAACTGGAAACCATTTTAAAGTTTAAACCACCCTCTTCCCTCTTCACCGTCCGATCAACCTCCGCCATGCCTATCCGATCAATTGCCGTGGGACAACACCATGAGTTTGCCCACCCGGATACCATCAAGGCGGGTGTAGCTGAGTTCATCTCCACCCTCATCTTCGTCTTCGCAGGTTCAGGTTCCGGCATGGCATTCTGCAAACTGACCAACGACGGCGCCGCATCCCCTGTTGGCCTCGTGGCGGCTGCGATTGCTCACGCTTTTGCCCTGTTTGTTGCGGTTTCTGTCGGTGCTAATATCTCAGGTGGACATGTCAACCCTGCCGTCACCTTCGGTGCCTTTGTTGGCGGTAACATCACTTTCATCCGTGGTGTTGTTTACGTGATCGCTCAGCTGCTTGGATCTACCGTTGCTTGCTTGCTACTCAAGTTTGTCACTAATGACATGGTGAGAATTCAATATAATTTTTTTTTGAACGCAAAATTATTATCTTAAACATGGTTGTGTTAGCTAGGGTTGTAAAACACTTGAATAGCTCGTCAGCTACTTGAGATCGGCTCGGTAAAAATTGGAATCGGGCCGGATTTAAGCTAGCTCGATCCAAAACTCGAGCTTTATGTATCATCCTCGAGCAGACTCACGACTTTTATTTATACTGTTTTTATTTAATATATATATAGTTATTATAATATATAAAACTATTATAAATTTAATTAAATATCATATATTAAGTTTTATATAGAAATTATAATTATAAACATATATAAAAATACATACATAAAGTAAATAAATAATTAATAAACGAGCCGAGCTGAGCCAAGCTTGAATTTGAAAAATTATTTTTGAGTCAAGTTTGAGATTTAAAAATAAAACTCTAAATAACCCGAGCTAAGTCGAGTTCGGTACAAGAAAAACTCGTGCTCGGCGTATACCCACTAGCTTAGCCTAGTGGCAAAGGTGTATACCCAAGACTTCACTAAAATATGGAGATCTTGAGTTCAAGTCCCACTTGTGACGGAAAAAGGGGTCCAGGTTGGGCCAGAGGGTTTTCTCACCTATGGTGGGTTTCCTCCTAAGAGAGATGAAGATGATCGGATGGGCCAGTGACCCGTTAGTGATCCAAATTGCCTTTAAAAAAAAGTTAACTTTACATCAAATGTTGTTGAAAAGAAAGGGCCCATCTAAAGCAATCTTATATATGTTTTCAAATCTTAAATTACTTTGTCAAGATATTGGATAATAGGTATAATAATAGCTTTTAATTATATTTAATATATTAATGGTTCATAGTACTAAAATTTTTTGTTAAACAAGATAGTGACGGGTCTACTAGACTCGACGTATAAAGTTTCAATATTCCCATTTTTAATTCATAATATATAGTTTTCGTAATCTTATTTTGTGTATGTATTAATTATACATAAAAATGAAAAAAGGAAGTCAAGTATATTATGTTCTAACTTCCCTTCAAAAACCAACTTGAAGGTTACAAGTCTTTCACTAATGTTAAATATGGTTTGTTGACAGGCTGTTGGCGCGTTCTTGTTGTCCGCTGGTGTTGGAGTTTCTAACGCTTTGGTCTTTGAGATCGTAATGACATTCGGGCTTGTCTACACAGTCTATGCAACCGCAGTCGACCCAAAGAAGGGTAGTTTGGGAACAATTGCACCAATTGCCATTGGTTTCATTGTTGGAGCAAATATTTTGGCTGGTGGGGCATTCACAGGGGCATCCATGAACCCAGCAGTGTCTTTTGGTCCCGCTTTGGTGAGCTGGACCTGGGCCAACCACTGGGTGTACTGGGTTGGGCCTTTGGTTGGTGGTGGTCTTGCTGGGCTTATCTATGAGCTCCTCTTCATTAACCAAACCCATGACCATTTGCCCACATCTGCCTAAATTTGATAAATTTGGTTATTTTAAATGGTGAATTTCACCAGCTTTGATGTCTTGATTGATTGTTATTTGTCCATTCTGGTTGTGATTTCTTCATATCATTTGATGTATTGTAAAATGTGCTGGTTCTGTTGAATATTTGATCATGTGTCTTTCTGTTACTTTTGTTTATGCATTGGATATTTTTCAAGAGAAAATGAATGAAAATAATGTTTGACAAGTATTCTTATTTGTTTATTGAACACAAATAAAATTAGTTCAAATTTGTTTATAATGAGTTTTGAACTTTTGATCTTTCCTTTGTGATACATTGAATAACATATTTGTTGGTCTAATCAGGTTTATTCACGGGTCAGCGGGTCACAGGTTAACAGGCCATAGGTCTGTAGTTAGTTAATTAGTTTTTGACATGTTTATTTTACTTTTTATTATAGGGTCAAAATAGTGGGTCAAATCATGGGTAATGTTTACGTAATTACGTGATTTTATGCTTTTTTTTATTTTACGTAGTTGCTAGTTTTAGGGTTAAATAGGCGATGTTTTTGTTCAATTGTGTACCCATATTTTTCAATCAAAAGGAGTCGATCATCAGGTTTGATCAATCGCTGCTGTTTTGTATCATGTAACCATCTTCTTTTCAAAATAAAAATGCAATATCACTAGTTAATGAACAAAAGTACATAAAAATAGGTAATATATTTATTATGTTAGCATGTTTTTGCTAAATAAAGAGATCATTTCATAATCTTGTTGTTTTAACAGCATTTCATATTCTTGTTGATTGGAAGTCTATTAATTTTGATAAGCATATTACTGATTGAAGGATACTTCAAAAATATAATACAAAATTACAAAGACTATTTTTGCATATTCATGGTGGTCCATATAGTTGCTGGAAATTAAAAAATATTTTCGTTGTGTTGCTATGGACTGATAAGCTGGATGCCTCTCTTATGATCTGGTTGCAGTGGTCTTGAATTTTTAGCTGCATGCTGCAATTATTTCACCAATTTTCATTATATAAAAATAAAATTCAACAATTAATTATAGAACTGATTCAGCTTATCCAAATAAAAGATTTTCAATGTACTTACATCATGAACTGCCCCCCGAAGTAATTTAACTTGATCAAGCGATACAGTCCTCACCTGCACGACACATTTCGTAACAATTATCAGAATTTAAACAATTTCAGTAAAAAAAAATGCAATGTCTAGTAATAAAAACTTAAAATACTTTATAATATATGTTAAAATGTAGATGAAATACAAAGTTGTATGTACCTTCTTGCTAATGGTCCAAACGACCCCCTCGGTACATGGAGGCACAGTGAGTGAGCCAATATAGTTATAGTACCTTCTGCGACTCATACGGATCTCTCTGGGATCGATCACACCTGGGTGTCTATGCTCGTTTTGTTGTTTCACCAATGATGTTATGTTTGGACCCAACTGAAATTTGGATCAATTGATAAATAACCATCCCATGTATATGTTGGATGTAAATGAAGAAGACTTAGGATTTTACCTTAGAGAGAAAAGGGTTTGATTTTCCAATTTTGTAGAGGACACCAATTACTGCAATTTGGTGTTTGGATGTTGGGTCAGTGCTCTTATGAACCATGTGTTGTTCCAACGAGTACCTGCAATATTGTCAAACTTCCAATGAACTTGTGATGAGGTGCTTATCTAAAAGTTTTCACTTATTTGGACAAGGGGAAACATCATAGAAAGGCCCAAACTTCTTCAAACAAACATAACTTGGGCTACAAGTGAAGTTTTGGGGCCCATATAACGAGTGAACGGAAAGGCCTATGGTGGTTTGACCCAACTGTCAAACCCGAAATCCACCAATTAGGGTTCCAATTTCGTTAGCCAAGATTTTCCCCAAATTTTGCAATCTTTGACTTTTCCTTTTTTTAGCCTAAAACACGTGATTCTTTGAGTCGCATAATTTACGCGTCTAGTTTTGGTTTTATTTTCAATCTTTACTTAAGTATTTGTAATTTCTAAAGTTTAGTTAGCCAATATTTTCCCCCAAATTTTACAATCTTTGACTTTTCCTTTTTTTTAGCATAAAACACGTGAATCTTTGAGTGACATAATTTATGCGTCTAGTTGTGGTTTTATTTTCAATCTATACTTAAATATTTGTAGTTTCAAAAGTTTAGTAAACCTGTCAAATTTGTAATATCTTAAAGAAGGACCCTATGATACTTTGAATCATTTAGAAATTTATCCACTTTTTTTTCTTGAAAATTATTTTTGTGTATTATTCTTGCTTCTTCTTTGCGTCAACTTTCAAACTCAATGGCATTGAGATAAACAAGGTGACTATCTTTTTTTATAAATGGTTAACAAGGAAGAATTTGACCTTTTATTATTGATGGTATGCTCGGAAGGCGAGTGCCAATGGGCTTGTTTCAGAGCATAGATCGTTCCATTTATTTCGATCGAACCTGCATCGTGCTCCCAACGAACCTACATCGCCCCAACAAGTGAATTCATGACGCAAAACTAAAGCTAATAAGCAGATAATAATCTCAAAAATATATAAAAAACTGATGCTCAAACCATTCCTTATTTAAACATGACAGGTCGAGCCAAAAATTAAAAACTGAAAATGTCCGACTAAAAATGAAATTGACTTCAAATATAGGCATGAATTACTCAAATTAATGATTTACATGTAAAAGTAAATAAATAAAGGCCGATGTTATTTGGACAACCCCGAAAATTAGTTGGACACCTATTATATGAGCCGTATAACTCAATACTACCCGTATAGGGTTTCATCAACATTAAATGCACACCTTATAAGACCCGTATAGCTTTATACGGGTCGTATAGGTACGATGTACGAGGTTTGTACTAATGCGCCTGACTTTCCAGAACTCGTTTAGTGCTATACGAGCCGTATATCCCTATACGGGTCGTATAAGGCACCCCGGATGTCCAAATAAAATCAAAGGATGTCCATAAATGCAACCCCTAAATAAAATATCTTTGACTTGGAAAATAAAAATATTTGTTATACCAAACTGTAGTTATAAAATATAAACCATCAATACTACAAGCACCAAAACACGTGTCATTAACACAGGCGAATGCATAGTAAACAATATAAAACTGTCCAGCTCTTTTGTGTCTTGTGTAACAGCTGGTATATAAATAATTTTGTGCACATTCTCCTGTCCAACGGCTAGTTTTTATATTTACTAAAAGTATGATAATGATCTATTAACTAATAATTAATCATCGTGGGTTGCCCTCCTTTTTATACACACAGGCCACTATTCTCGCATTAACCAATAATTGAGTACCTACAATCAAAGGGGTCGCCTTCTGGATTTATATTATATCTTATACTATTCTTAAATGGGTAACATTATAAAGAACTAAAAATAAATGTAACGATAATCAATGGATGTGTTTATATTGAGTACATGTCACATGTAGGGGTGTTCATTATTCGAATCTCAGTCGAATAAACTGAAATTCGATTCGAACAGAATTCGAATAAAAATTTCAATTTCGAATTTTTGCTTATTTGAATTGAATAAATAAGTCGAATCCTAAAATCATCAATTCGATTCGATTCGAATAAACCAAATTTATATATTATATAATTTTTATTTTTTTAAATATATAATAACCTTTTATTTAGGTTGATTTAGGCTTTTTTTTTAAGTTTGGTATAAGCTTCAAATTTAAATCCATAAAAATTTTATGCATAATTTCGATATTTGGACCGTGTATTTGTAACTTTTTAAATTTTTTTTTCAAAAAAATAAATAAATAGTAAGTCGGTTTATTTGATTTATTATTCGATTCGAATCCAGAAAAAAAAAATTCAAATTCAAATAATTCGATTCGAATAAAACGAATAACCCGATTCGATTCGTTTGAACACCCACATGTGTATGTTTATACATAGTATTTTTTTTCTTTCTGGCTGAAACGGGGGACTCTGAGTTTTCATTTTGTATCTGGGTTGAAAATAAAAAATATTTTGGTTTATGGCAGGGGAGTTCACTATCTCCGCGATCAGACTTAAGATTTCTTTTAAATGATTCACGCACGTGGCAAGTGGACTTAAGCAAATTAGCTCATAAACCAAATTGCTTTTATTTTCGCGCACTTTGCTTACGTGCGCGGATCATTGACAGGAAATCTTGATCCCATAAACGAAGTTGCTTTTATTTTCAACCCAGAAACCAAAATAAAAGCAAATGTTCGATTCGAATAAATAAGTCGAATCCTAAAATCATCAATTCGATTCGATTCGAATAAACCGAATTTATATATTATATAATTTTTATTTTTTTAAATATATAATAACCTTTTATTTAGGTTGATTTAGGCTTTTTTTTAAGTTTGGTATAAGCTTCAAATTTAAATCCATAAAAAAATTATGCATAAATTTCAATATTTGGACTGAGTATTTGTAACTTTTTAATTTTTTTTTTCAAAAAAATAAATAAATAGTAAGTCGGTTTATTTGATTTATTATTCTATTCGAATCCAGAAAAAAAAAATTCAAATTCAAATAATTCGATTCGAATAAAACGAATAACCCGATTCGATTCGTTTGAACACCCACATGTGTATGTTTATACATAGTATTTTTTTTCTTTCTGGCTGAAACAGGGGACTCTGAGTTTTCATTTTGTATCTGGGTTGAAAATAAAAAATATTTTGGTTTATGGCAGGGGAGTTCACTATCTCCGCGATCAGACTTAAGATTTCTTTTAAATGATTCACGCACGTGGCAAGTGGACTTAAGCAAATCAGCTCAGAAACCAAATTGCTTTTATTTTCGCGCACTTTGCTTACGTGCGCGGATCATTGACAGGAAATCTTGATCCCATAAACGAAGTTGGTTTTATTTTCAACCCAGAAACCAAAATAAAAGCAAATGTTTCGTGCCGTATATCATGGAATATATGTCTCACCTCCATATCATGGCCGCGGTTGATTATTAGTGCAGTGCATGGTTTGTAGTTCCTCAACAGCTTCTTTGATTTGTGAACAACATCAACTCTCTTATTCGACAAGTCGATTGGAGACTGCATTTTGCCATTGTTACAAGCAGACCATTCTTTGTGTAATTTTCCCCATTTTCCGGGTCCTTTTTCGCTCCCCTTTTGATAATCGAAGTCCCTCTCATCCTCTAATTAAACACACAAATTTATTAGTTACTGAAATATTGCATGTCATGATGAAATGGAGAAGAAAATGAACTTACCGACTTCTTGAGCGTAGATTGAAATGGGAAACAAAATAATAAGTAAAATTAGCAGAGATCTGATTGCTGAACCAATGCACATTGTGCAGAATGGTCGGTGTGGTGGTGGACCGGTGGTGGTGGTGGTGGTGATTTAATGAAGAGGTGGGTGGTATATTTATATTTGTAAAGATTAAAAAGGTATGGTGTAGAGAAGTAATTTAGTTGTTGATACAACCAAGGAAAGAATCACAAGTACCGTTACTTTTTCCTAGTAGTAATTGTTAACCAATAATATCTTTTTTTTTAACGGCGAACATTGAATGTTGTGACGTCGCTCCCCTCGTCATATGCGAGAGACTCGTCCAACTCCGGTCAATATGTTGTTTTAACCGGGCCTATTTGGCGTCAAAGTTGGAGAGCATCCAAGGAAAAATCCCACACAATACGGCCCCTTCCGGGCTTACGGGAGAGCTGAGGCTCGAACCCTGGATCGGCGTGGGTAAAACCCAGGTGTATCGGCCTAAGAGCTAGGCCCCATTTGCATGCCTTAGAAAATAATGGGGAGAGCAGGAATTGAACGTGGGTCACAAAAAACACCAAGTCTCTCCCTTACCACTCCACCACCACCTCATTAGCAACCAATAATATCTCACCGATATTATTGGCATATATGTTGTGCATATTATCGTGTGAATATTTTGTACTAGTTTAGATCCCGTGTATACACACGGGGTGAAAAATATCAATAAATAAGATTTTTAAATCTATACAGGTGTAAAAATGTATCATATTCTAAGGATAGAAAATAAAACTCAAAATATGTAAAAAGTAATATATAATTGGATTTCGAAAATGCATTAAGTACAATTTAATGTAGTTTGATTTGCATTTATTATTGGATTATTGTATTTTAATAATCCCACCTTTTACCAATTGGCAGATAATAATCCCAACTGAGAATATTCTTACCACCGGTCCCTACTTTCAAACTATTTTTTTACATTGGACTCCTCGTTAAAAAAACTTAACGCCGTTAGAGTTTATATGACATGGACATCTGCAAACCGCCGGAAAGTCGAGCCAAGCTAGCAATGGTCTCGTGTTGGCTTTTGAAATTGGCTTTGGTGGTGTTTAACTGGTCTCGTTAAACACCACCGTTTTCTCTGTTTGGACTTTCCGGACCCACGAGACCAGTTAAACACCACCAGAGCCAATTTCAAAAGCCACCACGAGACCACTGCTAGCTTGGCTCGACTTTCCGGCGGTTTGCAGATGTCCACGTCATATAAACTCTAACGGCGTTAAGTTTTTTTAACGGGGGGTCCAATGTAAAAAAATAGTTTGAAAGTAGGGACCAGTGGTAAGAATATTCTCAGTTGGGATTATTATCGGCCAATTGGTAAAAGGTGGGATTATTAAAATCCAATAATCCTTTATTATTTAATTGAAAATAAAAGTTACATAATTAGATTTGAAAGTTTCATAAAGGATAATTTAAAATAAATATGTTTTATTAGTATAATTAGTAATTTCTTTAAATATATATTTTTGTATAAAGATGGAATTGCATTTAATAAGAGAGAGAAGCGGAAAAAAAATGATAAA
The DNA here is from genome assembly GCA_023525975.1 of Smallanthus sonchifolius. NCBI lineage: Eukaryota > Viridiplantae > Streptophyta > Magnoliopsida > Asterales > Asteraceae > Smallanthus > Smallanthus sonchifolius. Next base: position 51,240,809 of record CM042046.1, on the reverse strand, counting down.
AATGAATGTGGATGCGACATGTGACATGTAAAACCTTTATTTATTATATAGTATAGATTTTCTGGTAACACCATCTGTTAGATGGAGTAATTCCTTGATTTCATTCAATTGATACACAAACTAAATATAGAAAAATAGAAGGGAGCTAATTACGGATCTATTCTAGGAAAAACCAATCAATCCTAACTAATGGGAAAATACAAAATATCCACACGATAATATGCACAAGATATATGCCAATGGCTAACAGTAATGTGATTTACTTTTGTTTTCTTAAATATTAATATATGTTTGATGTATAATTTAATTAAAACTAGAAAGAGGCTCCGCGCATTGCAGCGGCTTCCGGATGATAATGCGAGCTTTTACCCACGTGCGTTGTGGCGTGTTAAACCGCGGAAAAAATTAACCTCATCGAAAACTTATAAATTAAAGGCAAAAACCTTTATGTAAACTAACCATGCGCGAGAAAAGCGTATAAAATTTTTAGTAATAAATTTAAACGCAAGGGAAAAAAATTAAACATAAGAAAAAAAAAGGCTGAAATACGGTCAAAGGTTTGTCGCGAATCTATAACCCGCGTAATAATGAAACTTGGAGACCAGTGAGCCAACACCAATCGTTGGTTTTCCAAGAGCACCAACCAATATTTATTTGAGAGTTAATTACACAAATAGGTTCTATGGTTTCGGTAAAATAACATGTATGAGTCCTAAGTTTAAAAAGTTGCAAGTTTAGGGTCTGGCCTGTGGTTTGGATAAAATAGCATGTATGAGTCATAAGTTTAAAAAGTTACAAGTTTAGTGCCTGTGGTTTCAATTTTGTAACAGGTTTGGGTACTAAGACTATATTCCATTAATTTTTCTTTTAATTTTAAGTAAAATAACCTTTTTATCCTTGACTATTAAAAAATAAAAAGATTATATATTACAAGGACTAGTTTGTAATTTACTTAAACAATAATTAAAAATATAACAATAGCAAAAGACTTAATAAAAAAAACCCACAATCTTCCCCATATCTCCTCCAGCTCCGTGTAATACATCCGATGTCTACTACGAACACCCATTTCTATCTCGAACATCCATCTCTGCCTCGTAAATGGATGTTCGAGATAGAGATGGGTGTTTGTAGTAGACGTCGGATATTCGTCGGAGGTATTACACGGAGCTGGAGGAGATATGGGGAAGATTGAGTTTTTTTAATTAAGTTTTTTGCTATTGCTATATTTTTAGTTATTGTTTAAGTAAATTACAAACTAATCCCTGTAATATATATCTTTTTATTTTTTAATAGTCAAGGGTAAAAAAATCATTTTACTTCAAATTAAAAGAAAATTTAATAGAATATAATCTTAGTACTCAAACCTGTTATAAAATTGAAATCACAGTCCCTAAACTTGCAACTTTTTAAACTTAGGACTCATACATGTTATTTTACCCAAACCATATGATCTATTTGTGTAATTAACTCTTTATTTGACAAAAACTTCATCTAAGAAAAAGGAAAAAATAAAACAATAAAAACATGCAAAAAAAGAGTTGTACTTTATGGAAATCAAGATGTACATTTGCTACAGTGAATTTTACTCACAGCCCAAACATCCTTTTTAATATGTATTTAATATTTTACTTGAACTTAACAATGTTAATTGATTTTTAGTATGCATATAAGGTTAAGTGTATGTCTCTGGGAAGCAGATGCATGCTTGGTTTGTTGAGAGGAGTTACCTGATACTAAAGATCCGACATCCATTATGTTTATGTCTTGAAAGTTTCATATGTTAAGACAATGTTTAATTTCTTTTGGAAAAAGTGTACATTGTAATGAATTACGATTAAGCTACTTGAATGAACTTTAGGTTTAAGAACTATGTGTTGATTAATAAATACGATAAGTGGGGTGCGCTTCCCAGGAACGACTAACAAGTTGATTTGGTATCAGAGCCATAGTTTGAGAGATACAGACATTCCGAATGTCTGAACTAAAACTGAGAATAGGGCCAAGTGAGGGATACCATTACGGGTAACTTGAAGCCAGATAATCTAACGAGTGTAGTAAGTAGAGTTTCCCTATTAGATGAGTGAGATTAGGACGAGAGTTTTTAATGATAATAATAAAGGTGATCAAATAGAAACCAAGAAGTAGTGCAACGGTTAAACTGAGAATGGGGCCAAGTAACGGATACCTTACTTATTATGTTTTACTTGTTAACCAACATGATGACGTTAAGTTCCATTCTTCCTTATCTTTCCTTTAGGAAGTATGGCTGGCAGAAGAGGTGGAAACCGTGGTGCGCACTGGACGTCGCAGTAGACCACCTGTTAACCAAAGGCAAAACGATGAGGAAAGTGTTCACGTTAGCCTAGTTCTAAGCCAACCTGAAATGGAAGGGACCCTAGTGGTCGATCAACGGTTCAGTTTTGAACCGAAAGTAAAAGTGGTCCTGGTCCGTTAGTTTGTAGAGCTGATGCAGGCTACTCGCAATGCTGACCGAGGCAATGAAAAGTGCTAACAGGTCGACTAGTACAAATATGTGCACTGGGGAACCAACTACTATAGTGAAAGATACATCGCCTGCTCGCAGTTGTGACTACAAGTCCTTCGGAGCTGGGACCCACCAGTTATGGATGGGAAGAATGATACATTTGCCACCTTTGACTATGTAATCATGATGGATGATACAATTCGTCTCAGCGAATATCGAGCAGACTTGGCCAATTCAAATTTAGTTGAATTTTTTTTATTTTGGATCCGTTCATATTTAGTAGAGTTTTTTTTAATCTGTTTAGCCTAAAGTCAGATGTTCAATTATTAACCATAAAATCTTGAATTAAGTGGATTAACCAAAAGCTACCCATAACTAATCCAACATAACCAAGAATCGGTTTGGTTATAGTTTAGCCTACCCCTTAATCAAGGCTATCAATTATGGCTATGGTTAAGAGTGCAAATTATATATTGTAGGTTTTGGATTTCGTATTTCCGGATAGCTTTTTGAATCGTGTAAAGGTTCCCTTTCAAATTGAAGTATTTTATGTGTATACAAAATCAACAATCTGATAAGACAGAAAATGATTTGGAAGAACGAGATGTTCTTTCTGTGAAAACGAAGTTGTGAATTTCGTTGTTTAAACTGAAACAAATGGGGTGAAACGTTGCACCTCTTCGTGAAACATTACAACAGATGACGGTTATAATTGCCAATAGTTTCCAATTACATCCATGAAAAAATTCAACAATGCTAAGTTACTAATGATCCCGCTAACATGGTGGTGTTTATGTTACCATAGTTACTAAAATAATCAAAGTCTTAAATAACACTTGGTGTTTGTCATTTATATAATGCATTTGACTTAAAAAGTCAAATTTTATTTTCTCAAAATTATTACGGTCATATAGATATAATCCTTGTAGAAAACAGAAAATTATAACAATTCAACTTAAACTAAACATGGAGTTTTGATATATCATATAACTTTGGTGTATCTTTAACGGTTCCAATTTACTATTTTGAGGCTGGACCATAGAAAAGAATGTCTCGTTTATTGTCTGGTTGTATTGGTCTTGCATTGTGTTCTGCATACTGCAACATAAACATCAATTAGCAATCGATCTTATTGGAAGAAAACCATAAAAATAATATAAAAAAAATATTGGCATTCACTTGATTTTTATATATACTTACATCATTCACAGCTTCTCGAAGTAGTTTAACTTGAGCTCTTGAAACAGTTAGTATCTGTGTAAACGTAAAAACCTTTCAGCAATAAAAATAAATGGTTTTCTATTTAGATTATACACATATATCGATCGCTACGTACCTTTCTGCTAATTATCCAAAGAACATCTTCGGTGCAAGGAGGGACAGTGAGCGAACCAATATAACCGTAATACCACCTTGTGCTCATTCGAATGTCTTTCGGATCTACCATCCCACCGTGCACACGCTTGCTCTTTTGATCTATTAAAGACGCTATGTTTATTTCCAACTATAAATCAGAAAAACAAAAATGTTAAGAAACTTCAAATCTATATATAGACGAAAAGGTTGCTATATGTTTTGTAGTAAACGAATATATTATTTTTTTATTACAAATAAGTCAAAAGATAGTTTATTTATCTCGGAAGGACCTCTTAATCTAATGGCACCTAGTTGTTCTTTCCAACACGTTGGTGCATGTTCGAGTCTAACAAAATGGGCAATATTGGTTATTTTAAAAGCAGATTTTACAGTTTGTCGTTAAAAAAGAAGTGTATGGGCTGGAGGTTGTATAATAAATTGCAACTGAGGTAGATGATTTTTTTTATATAAATAGGCTATCAGACATCTAGAGATTACATATGTGCTTCTATCTTTCAATTATCACAAATATGGTTGTTGTCATTTTAAATGGCAATCCCTTTACTTTCTGGTATCCCAATCATTGAAAATAGTCAGACCGGTCAGTGGAACACAAACCGGTTTGTCGCCATTTGAAATGGTGTTAGCCTCTACTCAGCGTCCATGTCATCGGGTAGCCTCAAGGTTGACGCCTAGTCATCACAAAAAGTTGTTGTCATTTGAAATGGTGAGAGCTTTCAAATGACGGCATCTTTTCCTCTTGGTCGTACTCCCCTATAGAATTGAAATAGTGATTTGACAATTAGAAAAGCTCTCACCATTTCAAATGGTGACAACTTTTTGGATGACTAGGCTTGAACATTGAGGCTACCTGATGACATGGAGGCTGAGTAGACGCTTTAATTTCGCCATTTCAAATGGCGACAGGTTTTGTGCTCCACTGACCGATCTGATTCTTTTCAATGATTGGGATACCAGAAAATGAAAGCGCCGCCATTTCAAATGACGAAAACCCTATTTGTGATAATTGAATAATTGAACTCTATAAGTAATCTCTGGATGTCTGATATCCCATTTATGCAAAAAAAAAAAAAATCAAGGTAGATAGAAATATAAGTTCTTTTTAGAACTTCGAATTTCTTTTACTTCTGTGGGAATTTAATCCAAGACCTCCTAATCTAAGTGTTTCAAGAGAGTTTGTCTCTGTCACTAGGCCACCAACCCGAGTGATAGATAGATAGATAGATAGATAGATAAGTCATGCAACGAAAACTGAGTGTGAACATTTCATGGAAAAAAGTTAGAGGGTCGAAATGTGAAAAGAAAAAGTTGAGGATCGTAATAACTAATAAGTTACCTTAGAAAGAAAATCGTTTGGTATGCCAATATTGTATAGAACAGCGATGACAGCTATTCTGTTGTCGATGCTGAGGTGTACCAGATGTATTTCCATATCATAGCTGTTCATATATTCAAGAGTTTGGGAATTTGGTCAACAACTAATGCAACTTTTCTGGAAAATAAAATAGTTTTTGTTTAAATAATTAAGATTATTGGATTTTAATAATCCCACATTTTATCAATTGACCAATAATAATTCCAACTGAAAATATTCTTACTACCGGTCCCTATTTTCAAACTAGTTTTTTACATTGAACTCCCGTTAAAAAACTTAACGTCGTTAGAGTTTATATGACATGGAGCAAACCGCCGGAAAGTCGAGTCACGCTAGCAGTGGTCGCGTGTTGGCTTTTGAAATTGGCTTTGGTGGTGTTTAACTGGTCTCATTAAACACCACTGTTGTCTCTATTTGGACTTTCCGGACAAACGAGACCAGTTAAACACCACCAGAGCCAATTTCAAAAGCCACCACGAGACCACTGCTAGCTTGGCTCGACTTTCTGGCGGTTTGCAGATGTCCACGTCATATAAACTCTAACGGCGTTAAGTTTTTTTTAACGGGAGGGTCCAATGTAAAAAAATAGTTTGAAAGTAGGGACCGGTGGTAAAAATATTCTCATTTGGGATTATTATTGGCCAATTGGTTAAATGTGGGATTATTAAAAATCCAATAATCCAAATAATTATAATCATGTTAAGTTAATTATTTGTTTATTGATCTAACTAATTTTCTTTTAATTATTAATACACTTTTTTTATAAATTATAAGACAATAGTTATAAGAAGAAGATCTGAACTCATGAAATTGAGAAGATCCGACCTCATGAAATTGAGGTTATTATGAGAAATATTATAAGAAATATGTTAACTGGTTAAAAAAATCATAGATACCGGAGTATTTTAAAATTATTTGTATAAAGTAGAGTAAACGTAAAATTTGCCCCTAAAATAGCAGATATTTAAATAACATCGAGAGACAAAGTATACATTCTGCCATTGATTGTATGCTCAGAAGGGGAGTGCCAATGTACTTGTTTCAAAGCATACTCGGTGTAACCGACGAGAATTGACCCCGCATCTCCTTCCCATTGAAGCTGCAACATTAAAACAATTACAAATTTGAACTATTATGAATCCATATAATTGGAACACGCAAAAACATAAAAAACAAATGACATATATAGAAAAGCAGTGAGATATATGTAATTTTACCTTAAAAAAATGTAATTATAAAGTGGGAAATTAATGTTACCGTAATGTCATGGCCTCTGTTAGTGAGTGAAGCATTAGAAGGCTTATAGTTTCTGTACTGCTTGTCATAGTTCACCACCTTGTCCACCTTTTTACTCGACAAGTCGATCGGAGACTGCATCGTCCCATAGCTGCATAGCGACCATTCCTTCTTTATCTCACCCCATTTCTCTGGTCCGATTGGGCCTCCTCTCGCGTAATCAAATTCTCTTTCATCCTCTACATACACACACAATATTTAAAGTGAAGACAAAGATAACGCAAATGACAACTAGGGGCGGAACCAAGGGAGGGTCAAAAGGGTCCATTGGACATTGACCCTCCAGTTACTGGAATTTGTCCAGTTTTTATACTTAAATGTTGAACTTTTTAAAAGAAAAATACTGAATTGGATCCTTTAGTTGTAGTCGGTATAAAAGAGAAACTTATGACTAAAAAAAAGGAACTAAAAACCATTAATCCGAAGGAGTTTTGGTACAGCATATATATAATCAAGTTCTTGGCATTACCAACTTCTTGAGCTTGAGTTGATGATGGATGAGAGAAAATAAGCAAAAACAAAAGAAACCCAAGTGCCAAAATAGAGTTTGATTTCATATTCGTCATGTTTCACCGATTAGAGAGATAGAGATAGAGATATATATGTGTGCGAATCATATAAAGAGACAATTGATATGTTGTGTGTAAGAGAGAAAGATGAGAGATATGAGTATGTGGTTCGCCTTGCGGTTGAATGAATTGAAGGGCTATATATAGATATATACCACACACAAAGAGTCGGGGATCTCCCTTAAAGCAAACTCTCTATCCTGTAAGATAGGGGTATGGTAGTGGTGCACAAATCGGTTTTTTAACCAAAACCGGTTCAAACCGAACCGAACCGGTTTGGCCAACGAAAAGTCAAAACCGGCTTGGCCCTAAACCGGTTCGGGTTAAACCGGTTTCGGAGGTAGAAAATGTCTAACTGGTCAAACCGGTTAGGGTTGGTTACAAACCGGTTTGCCCAAAAAACCGGTTTAAACCGGTTTTTATTAAAAAAAAATTCAAATAAATTTTATATTTTTAATATAAAATCAAAAAAATATATAACAAATATAAAACATAAAGTTCAACGTTTATTAATATTTAGAAAGTTCGAAAATTAAAAAACATGACAAGATAAAATTATAAAATTGTAAAACATTACAAATGACAATATATATTTTTATTTTTTGGAATATTGATTGATTATTCTTGTGCGTTATCTTCGGAACTGGAGCTTCGTAGCCTTGCATCTTCGGCTAGTTCTTCATCGGTGACTGGTTCGGATATTCCAAGATCAACCTCGTTGTTGTGTATGATTTCTTAGGCTTGAATTTCGTCTTCGAGAGAAGTTTGGTCTTGTATCCTATCCATCGCATCCAAATGGTCCTTCAAGCAAATGCACATTTCCATCGCTAGGGGGGTGAGTCTAGTCCTTCGTATCGATAAGACCCTGCCACTAAAAGAAAACGCAGATTCTGAAGCTACCGTGGAAGCTTGGACGGTTAGTACATCACGGGCCATGGCGGAAAATATCAGAAACGAAGCTTCGTTTTTTTTTCCACCAAGCCAAAATATCAAACTCCTCAAAAACGGTAGGAGGCATAAACGCTAAAAAGTTTGTGCCAATATACCTTCCGAGTTCGCTACTCGGGGTGGTACCTCGAGCCCGTTTACTAAATTCATTTAACATTTCATTATATAAATTCAAATTAACATCGTTTACTAAAAACCGGTTTATCGAATCGGTTCACACAAACCGGTCCCATACCCGATTACACCCAGAAAGCTTCAAACCGGTTTCAAACGGCGGTTTTAGGCTAACCCGAACCGGTTTGCTCCAAACCGGTTTATCCCAAACCGGTTTGCCGGTTTGGACCGGGTAAAAAAAACCGGTTTTTTTGTGCACCTCTAGGGTATGGCATGTCTACATCCCATCCTCCTCAGACCCTACCATTAGCTAGCTATGTGTGAGATTTTACTAAGTATTGTTGTTGTTGTATAATGAAGCTAGCAAATTAAAGCATTACTAGATAAGAGTCAACAAAGAAATAAAATTAATCTTTCCTAAGAAAAAACCATGTTCACATCAATCACTTTTAAGTTAAACGATTTCAAGTTCGAGCTTAGTCGAGCTCGAGCTCGTTTACACCCTTGATTATAATTGACAAAAAAAGTGTTTATTTGATCCCTAAACAATGAACTGCATATGTATGTCTTAATACATTTTTCATATATCCACTACTTCACTAACAACTTCTGTACCAAACTGTCCGATTTGCTTCGCGTGATAATCGTTATAGATGTCAAATATTCATGGTGGAAAATATATTAACCACGCGTTTTAAATAAACCTAATAACAAAACCCTACCCAAAGAGGGTACATATACATATATATATGTTAGATAATCCTAACATGTTCCATCCTTAAGAATGAAAGAAGATTAAATTTGGCTAACGTAACATAAGTTGGCATTGCTGATAAATCCGACAATATACCAACATGAACTAAATAAAAGCGATTTGATTTATAAATCATCAAGTAAATAACCAGACATCTGATTACAACACATATGTTCAGGAAACTATATTTACACTCAATGGTGGATTGGTGGTTTTTTAACATTTAGCTACATTAGGCTTTGTCTTTCTGGTCTTACATCTCTTTCTGTTATGTTTGTATAAGTTTACTTTTATTTCCTCTTTTTTGTATGTGCTAGTGCTAGCTCTTTGTAATATGAAAATTGCCTTTCAAAAAAAAGTTGCAAGTTTATTTCAGGCCCTCTTTTTCAGGCTAACGGATGTCCACACTAATAATAAAATATTTTATTATTATTTTTGCACGGTTCACATCCGCTATAGTTTGACTAGTGGATCGTCTACTTTTCACATCCGCTAGTTGAAAGAACGAATGACTTCAAAAACAAAGTGGTTTCAAAAAAGGCATATACCATAAAAATTGACATACTTTCTATTTTTCTAACAAAAGTCACTCAATAAATTTTTGCACATAAAAAACAACAAACTTTCTGGTTTTTCTAATAACCATTTACTCTAGCAAATTAACTTGTTAGGGTAAATAGTTGTCGGGAGGAAACAAGGCAAAGTAAAATCGACCGACAAAGTTATTCTACAAAGAGATGATTTGTAATCAAATTAAGTCAATTTTGTAAAAATACCTATAAAGTCTATGAAAACACAAACACTCAAATCATATTACAATAGAGTCGTTTGTTTTGCTCTTACTTCTTTCAGTCGATTTCCTTTGCTTAGTTTCCGCCGATTCATTTGCTAGAATAAATAGTTGTCAGTTGACTTTTGTGAGAAAAACAAGAAAATAAGTTCATCTTTTATGCGTAAATATTTATTGAGTGACTTTTGTAAGAAAAAACATAGAGTATACTAGTTTTTATATGAAGAAAGTTATTGACGGACTTTTGTAAGGAAAAACACAAAGTATATTAGTTTTATATGGTATTTGTCCATCAAAAAACATCTAAAAGCCATGTTTAGAATTGTAAACCAACTATAACAATAAATAATTTGGTGAATGAGACCTTGAGAAGCGAGATTGTTTATGGTGTTCATAGAAATTTTGCTACGTCATTTTTATCATAAACTAGCCTATCACAAGGGGTGGTTACCGTGAACCCCTACCCAATGTTCAAATTGCAAAGCTTTAAACACAAGGGTTGTAGAAGCCATGAACTAAACCTGAGCCCCGAACCCATCTCAACCCTAGTATGTTGCGGCGTTGTAGCCGTGAACCCGACTCAACCCGAGTCGACCCCCTTCACCATAATGGTTTAATCTTTAAAAATTCATAATTTATTTTCCTAATATTTTCACCAAAATAACTTTTATTGGCTTAGTGTTAATTGTCTCGTTATTTTAACCCTTAACGTTTTTTTAACTTTTAACCCTTGAACGTGTTGTGATGATGTAATATGACATGTAATATACAAAATGTGATGGTTATTTTAACCCTTAACATTTTTAAAAAAAAAATTTCTACGGGCAATGATGAATAGACCATACTTGTTAAATGTTCACACACAGTGTATGTAATGTCTTTGGGTGTAATATGACATGTAATATACAAGTCACTCGATAACTCATAAATTTAGTAGGGCTTCCCAACTGTGTGTGGGAATCATACAAGTAGTACTATCCAGTTACCCGTTGACTCAAACTAGAGTTAATAGCTATGAAACAACAAATGGGCAATTGTATACATAATGTCTTACTTATGTCTATATATGCGGTGTGATTTATTTTTAGGTTCATGTATAAAAATTAATATGCTCCATATGTATGTTTGAGTATTCATATAAATGAATAAGTTCCAAATATCTTTGTATATTTCAAAACGTATATGTGATTCTTGAAAACGTTTCTCATGTTCATTAAACTGTTTGAATGTTCCATATAAAATGAAACGGTCTTGTATTCTTAAAATGTTTGTATATATGTTTTTCCCCAAAAATAATTGCAAAAATGTAAAAATATGGGATATGAACTCACCTAGTGTTCGGTAAAAAAGGTAAATTGCACGTATAAATCTTAGGGTCCTAGGGGTGGCAACCCTTAGTGGGGTCCAAAGTGCAACGCCCAGGTCTTCCAGACCAATTTTATTTTCCATGTTTAGTTATGCATAAAAAATGATTATGAAAGTAAAAAATGCTAAAGGATGGTCTTCCGTTGTCATGCTGACCAATTACTCCTCCGGAGTAAAGATCTCCTCCTGGGTAAATTTTTCTCTTCTTAGTAAGTTTGTTGATCCTAAGTAGTTTACCTCTCTGGAGTATATTGTCTCTCCTGCGTAGTTAACTTTGCGGAATATAATGGTTTAGTGGTTATGGATTGACGTTTGTGACAGTTTTTAGCCAATAACTGTTATAACTTTAGAGTGTAATTATTTACCCCCTTTAAATACTTGCAAATTTGGTCATTGTAAATATACATAAAACATATTCGTTCTGAAAGTGATATCGAATTTGGTCATTTAAATTTTGAGAGTATCATCGAATTGTTTCAATATAAAAGTGATACACGATTCTCAGAAATATCTAGGAAGTACGATCTCGAATTACTACATCAATAACCAAACGGATTTCCTCATCTTCCAAACAAAGTTCATTAATTTGCGAGTACTTCAAAATGGGTGTCACTCACAACCACTTTAAAAATTATTAAAAAAATTATGCGGGTGAAAAATGTGTTCTCTAAATATACAAAAAAAAATTATACATTTAGTGGAGTAGAGAGAAAAGGTTATGATAAAGATATAAAAAAGTATTATTTAATTAAAAGAAGATAGAAAATGTAGTAATTTGTAGTGTAATTATAAAGATGAGGATAAAGAAACTGATGGGAATGCTCTCATTCGATTTCACCGAATATACACTTTTGGAATCCGCAATATGCCTTGTCTCACTCATTTTATTTGATATGAAACATTTGTCTCTTAAGGTACTAGAATAACCCAAAGTATCAACCAACACTTGTTACATGTTTCATTTCACTTCTCAAGAATAAATAATCATATAAATGGGTACAAGTAGAAATTAAAACAAAATTTTTAAAACTATTTAACATATGCTAAAGATAGATTTCATGCATAGTCCTTCATATTTACTCTCTCTATCTTGAGCCTGGACCATAGAAAAGAATGTCTCGTTGATTGTCCGGTTGTATTGGTCTTGCATTGTTCTCTGCATACTGATATAGCATTAACATCAATTAGCATTAATTTCATCAACCTTATTGGAAGAAAGCTAAAAAAAAATTGGCATTCACTTGATTTTCATAGGTAACTTACATCATGCACAGCTTCTCGAAGTAATTTAACCTGATCTTTAGAAACTGTTCTTATCTGTATAAACATAAAACCCTTAATTAGTATGTACAAAAATGAATTATTTTCCATGTATATTACAAACATATTGGCTAATTGTTACCTTTCTGCTAATGGTCCAAACAACATTTTCGGTGCAAGGAGGGACAGTGAGTGAACCTATGTATCGGTAATACCTCCTACTGCTCATTTTGATCTCTCTAGGATTTATTATTCCGCTATGTCCATGCATACCTTTTTGATCTATCATAGACGATATGTTTACAGCCAACTGCAAATCAAAACAACAAAAATATAAAGAAATTTCAAACCTATATTTATAAAACTAAATCATTGTAATACAATTTTGTAGTAAACAAATAAGATATATTTTTATAAATTTGTCAAAAGATATATTTTATTTATTTGGAGAGGAGGTTTATAATAAATTATAAATGGGGTAGATATGAAAAGAAATAATTAGGGAACTAAATTATGAAAAGAAACAGCTGAGAGAAATAATGTTACCTTAGAAAGAAAATGATCAGGTTTGCCAATATTGTAAAGAACAGCAATGACAGCTATTTTGTTGTCGCTGCTGAGGTGGACCATATGTAGTTCCATCTCATACCTGTTCAAATATTCATGAGTTTGGAGTTAACTCAAAAACTAAAAATCTAAAAACTACTTTTTTGGAAAATATATTTAGTGACAAAAGACAAATTTGGTCACAAACCCATCTCAAGTTATTGCGACGGTTGTGTTATTTAACTATCTTAGATCTATAAATATAAAAAAACTAAATATACCTTCTGCCATTGATGGTATGCTCAGAAGGCGAGTGCCAATGTGCTTGTTTCAAGGCATACTCGGTGTCCTTGATGAGAATTAAGCCTGCATCTCCTTCCCATTGAAGCTGCAACATTAAAACCATTATAAATTTAAACTATTAATTGTAATCACGACAAGGAAATCACCCTACACTGACGACACATATCCGGACGACATAAGTCGTCAGTATAGATACGTACCCGATATTGACGACATGACGTCGGGATAGGCCTTCACAAATGTTGCCCTGGTGAAAGTTGGGCGTCAAAATGAAAACCTCTACCGACGACATGTCGTCGGTATACTACGTGCCAAAATTGGGTTTTCCTTTTTTGTTTTTATTTCTTCTTGCCAAACTTAAAAAAAAACTAAAATTAATAAATAAATGAAGTACTTTTATTATTTAATTTTAAAAAAATTAAATAAAAAAATTGCATGTTTTAGACTATTTTGGATGATATTTGCATGTTTTGGATAATTTAGATGTTGTGTATTTCCAGGATAAATTTTACATATTTTCTAGAAAATTTTTCAAAAATAAAAAAAAAATCTTTGCCGATAGATATATCGTTGAGATAGGCGTTTTTTATTTATTTTTTTAATTTAAGGCCTACAAGGACGATATATCGTTTGTATAGGTCAACATGTCGTGTGTATAGGTGTGTAAGGCGTATACCGACGACATGTCTTCTCTATAGATTTTAAATAAGAATTTTTTAATTAAACCTATACCGACGACTTCTTTAGCCTATTGGTACGAAGCTATACCAATGAAACTTATGTACACGACATGCCGTCGATATAGGGTTGTACCCTTGATGTGAAATCTTTATAATTGACACAGTAAACATAACCAAAATATAGAAATGATATAAAAATTCAAAACCACCCCCATCTAGATACATTGTTTAAATATTTGATGGGTATACTTTTATAGTAAACCCACCTACTTATCATTTATTATAAGTAAACAGAAAAAATGTTCCTTCTCTATTTTTATTATTGATAAACCATTAATATAGAAAGAATGTATTATTGTAAGAGTGTAAGTTACTTTTATTGGTATGACTATTGAACCATGAATCATGCATAGTCAACTACTCAAAAGGGTCCAAATGATTAGGTAATTAATGCCAACTGTGAGGTAGACTTTCACTGACATCGTGAATATAAATATTAATCACGTTCGGTAACAAGGTGTCCCTCGTCGAAAGATAGGTATAACAAGGTGTATAATAAAGGTTTCCCTCGTCGAAATATAAGGGTATAAGTTTTATTATAAACTAGATCAGGAGGAAGTTGTGTTAGTTAGCTGTTTCAAAAAATATATTAAAAAACTTTGAATCTAAGTTACAACTTGTTGGAAAATTGAAAAACTACGATAACATGTGAACAAGTTAATTATGAAATAGTAATTACCATAATGTCATGGCCTCTATTAAGGATGGTTGCATTACAAGGCTTATAGTTTCTGTATAGCTTCCTAGAGCTGAACACCATCTCCACCTTTCGAGTCGACATATCGATGGGAGACTGCATCGTCCCATTGCTGCATAACGACCATTCTTTCTTCATCGCGCCCCATTTCTCCGGTCCCATATGACCACCTCTTGCATAATCAAATTCTTTTTCATCCTCTACATCAATACATACATATATACACACAAAAATCAGCTAACTTAAAGAAGAAAACACATGTAACAATAGATTTAGAAACTAGATCAAGCTTAGGGCATTACCAACTTCTTGAGCTTGAGTTGATGATGGATGAGAGAAATTAACAATCATAAACAAAAGAAATCCAACTGCCAAAATGGACTTTGATTTCATATTTCACAACTAAAAGAGAGAGAAAGAGAGATTTGATAGAATGTATGGTTTGTTTTATGGATGTGTATATGGACTATATATAAATTATATATTACATACACCGAGAGCACCTATTGTGTGTGAAACCACGAGGAAGCTTCTTGTGTGATTCATAGTTCTTACATTTAAAGGCAAAAGGGTAACATCTAGAAGGTAAAGTGAGAGAAGAAATTTGAATAAACATAGATGTAGAAGTGAATCCGACACAATATTTTTTTAATGTTTTTAACTAAGAGAATAACGTGTTGACGTGTCTTCCACAATTTGAAAGTCAAAGGATGCGTCCTACATGTCTCCAATACAAATTTTAAATATAAATAGTTTAGAAACTAGTATATTAAAAGGGTTGGATAAGTAAAATAATATAGTTAATAATACATATATATACTTCGTACATTAATGTTTCGTTTTAAGTCTGGTTCATAATATCATATTTTGTAGTTAAAATTAATTATTCATGAATTTGTGTTTTTCAAAGTGATTATTGTGAGTTTAGAAATGTAATTTAGAATCAAACACAATTGTTAGCCAATGGATATGGAAAATAATCAATTTTCTTACAAAATTATAAATTTCTACACTCTTTTAAATTCATTTGAGTGTATAGAAAAAGAAGGAAAACTAAGATTAAATAGAAATTAATTACTGAAATTGGAGTAATTTTAAGAATCAAAGGGTTGAGAGTAAGGAGAAGAGAGAGGCAGGAAAACCCAAACTTGGGTGCACAAAAAATAATAACTTGGGTGCACAAAAAATAATACGTGAAATAATAATTAATGATTTATCATAATAAATATTCCTGTATATAAACTTTTTTTTTAAATTATCTCCATATTAGAATTATTTTAAAACACGACATCTAAGTAAAAGAAAAAAAAAGTTTAGGTTTTACTCAAGAACTCTAACCCTATCCAAACATTGAAAGTTTTTAGGGAGAGGAAGAGAGGATCTATGATTTTATCCTAGAAGTGTCACGGTTCGGTTAAAACCGTGAAACCGATCGAACCGGTCATCGGTTCGGTTTTACGGTCGGTTTTTTCCTTAACTTTTGATCGGTCGGTTTAAAAATTTTCAAACCGTAACAAACGGTTTGGTTTGCGGTTTATGCCGAAAACCGGACCGGACCGGACCGTTCTAATGGGTTACATTTTAATTTTCTAATATTTCATATTAGATATATTTAAATGCAACTAATGTTTTACTTTATATATATTTGCTTTATGTTAATTTGACGATCCATAATTAGGGGTGATCAAAGGGTCCGACCCTTCAGGAACCGACCCGACCCGACCCGGAACCAGAATCTTGAAATCGAAAAGTCTGGAACCGGGAACCGACCCTTATAAGGAGGGTCTGAGTAAGGGTCTAAAGAGTCTAAGGGTCTGACCCTTTAGTGTGTCACTTTTTTTTTTGGCTTGTGTTTTATTAACGGTTCCGTCATTATCGTCACTCGAAATATTTTTTGCATCAATTTTGTTTAAAAAAAGTATATATTATAATGTTGTATGCATACAATAAGTTTTATATTTGCAATGCATACATATAATAGGTCTTATAGGTAGATGGTAAATAATGATGAAATTCCATATATACAACAATGGAGATATTGGAGTAACTGAGGTGTGTCATACCCGTGTTATCCATGTAATCGCAATATACAACAATGTAATCGCATACACACACAAATTTAATAAAGATGAAGAGAAAATGAACGGTTCTTACTTAAAGAGAATATGAAGTGTCAGTTACATGTTGAAGAGAAGATGTAGTGTGGCTCTTTTTTCACGATTATGTGAGTAAACGTCGTTTGGTTAATTGGTTCCCTAATCCCGAAAAAATCTAGGTTTTTTTTTATTCATTTAAAATCTCAAGGTTCTGATCCACGGTTCTACCCGGGCCTTTTAAAACCTGAAATCTCAGAATCTTGAACCGACCCTTTTTGCTAGAAAGGTTCTAACCCACGGTTCTAAGGATCGGGTTCATGGTTCTTAAGGGTCGGAACCGTTTTTTGCTCACCCTCTATCCATAATACATCAATTATTTGTGTTATTTGTTCCTTACGGTCCCTAATTTGACAGTCCCTCATATATTTGATTAGTGTTATTTGTTAGTAGATTTGATTATTTTCTCTATTATGTACTGATGTGTAATTTCTCTCTTCATGAAAGATTGAATATTTGTGAGGCACTAATATATCCATCAGTTTGAGTATATTTGGTTGTTTTTTATTGTTATTAGTTTGAGTTCCTAGACTGAATGATTAACTTTTTTAATAAATCCGAAACCATGAAACCAAACCGTTAACGGTTCGGTTCGGTTCGGTCTTCGATAATCAAAAACCGTTGTCAACGGTTTAGGTCATGGTTTGACCTAAAATCACTCAAAACCGGACCGTGAACACCCATATTTTATGCACACTCAATGGTTTTGTGAGTGAAGGAAGAAGAGAAAGGAGAGAGTGTGATTTTGATATGTGCTAATAACCATAGTTAGTAGTAGAAATAACTATGGTTAATTGATGGTTAGTTGATGGTTAATGAAGGTTGTTAGGGGAGTCAATGTCAATGTAATTAGTCAATGGCTGTGTAAACAGGGCCCATATGTTTGTAAGAACATTATGCAATTGTAATAAGAGAATTCTTATCCCTCATCTCTCTCGACATAATCAACCAACTTTCGAGAATCTGTTCTTCTCCTTGATTTTCTAGAGCGTTAACATGTTCATCCGTTGACTCTTAATCATGAACATTTGAAATCCACATCAGTTTTTAAGGGTTATGATGATTAATGATAGATTTTTAAGGTTTAGGAAGCTACCTACATAACAACATTTTTAAGTTCCGCTAATAAAATACACCATCGCTTTTCCGGGTAAACTATACATATATTTACCTAATTTTGTTACTGTAGCGTCCCAAAAATGCACTCGATGAGGTTCCGCTTGAGCCCGGCTACCCCTGCATCCACATGAAACTCTCGTTAGAGGACCCGGGCCCTCCGACGCTCAAGTCAGCATTTTCATCATATTTAATCATCGTAAAAGTGTGTTTGTATGTATCAATAGAAAGAGGAAGAGATAGTGAGCCAAGGGGAGGAGGATTAACCTGGTGTTGAAAGGAAGGGAGACTTCCTTATGTAGGAGGTCTGGTGTCTTAGCTCTGATCGGCATTTTTCATGGTGGGCCTTCAAAATAGGCTTATCTGTAGTGGACTTATTTCTGTATATTGTTGGGGCCCAAATCTGGGCCAAGTAGTTCGGGAGAGTGGGTTAACTCTTCAACTACATTTCAAAAATCTTCCGATCACTATTCGTATCCTCTTTAAAAAAAAGTTTAAAATACTATAAAATGATACAAAGGTTAATATTATGGCTATAAAAATTAATTTATCGTATATTAAAAATAATTCACATTTATCCCACACACTACCAACTAATTATTCAATATTAGAATTTCAAGAGAAAAAGGGAAATACACTTAAATTATCACTTCACATTATTCGACATCACATCATAATCAATTATTTTGGGTACCTTTCGGTCTAACTTTTATATTGATGTCTTTTCGTTTAGTTTTTAAATTGAAAATTTTTCGTCTTATCATATCCTTCTATTAGATCATAGACATTAATTTATAATTTTAATCAATATTTTCATCCCACACTTCACGGGGAGCTAGGTCGTTTGTTCTCTGTATTATTGATGGAGAGGGTAAAACCCGAACTTTATGGTGTTTAATTACGTGGTTTTATGTATTTGACCGGTGCATTTTAGGCATACTCCATTCTATAATAATTAGAGTATAAATGCGTTATAATGAGTAGAAAATATATTACTTTAGTTGGTTTTTATCTTTTATAAGTTGTTGTGTATGGGCTAATATGATGTTTAACTTTAGGTTTATAATTAATAAGATTAGTTATCATTAAAATAAAAAGGTTAAATGTTATATGGTTTAATTAAAATGATGGCATCATGATTTAGATTGAAATCAAATGAAAAGGAATTGATGTTGATGTACGTGTGCATAAAGAAAAGAACTTATGTTTCTTTGACTTTGGTTTAGCTATAATTTAATAAATTAATTAATGTTTTAATTGAGGTATGAATGCGTGTGTGCAATAATCCACGAGACCATTATTGGGCTGGAACAAAATAGACGTGGGCTAAGTTGGGCTTAAAAGATGAAAACAAATAGCCAAGCCATGATTGATGTCGGTGATGCAGAAAGGAAAAAAGAAAAGAATTTTTTGAAGGTTGGGTTCTGACGGCAGCTTAGGGTTGTTTGGTGGCACACGTATCGAGACAAATAGACAAATTCACGTGACTTCTTCACGGACGATTCGTATAGGTTTTATATTTAATTAAGTTGTTTATGATTTTGGATCTGTTTAGTTTTTGATAATAACTTGATAGATTGATGTATTGGTTAATTTAAACCGTTTATTTATGTGCTTTGAGTTTTCGTTTTTTACAATCTTGTTCGGTTGATGATAAAACTTAGAGCGGGTTGGATGACTAAAGGGGGTTAACTTGGCACCTATTAATTGGGTAGTTGAATTACACTGGTTTATGATAAAACTGGTTGTATGGGTTTGCTAACAACTTGTCTTTAATTACTAATTTAACTGGTTTCCAACACTATGCCTATGTGTTGTCCAATTGAACAATTGAATTTCGCATAAACCTAGAACCTAAAGTTTTGAGGGAGTTACATCTTTATTTGATCTGTGTTTTAATTATAATTACTAAACTAAGCAATTATATCTTTCCACTGATTCCCTGTGGATTCGACAACCCTACTTTCCTGTCTACAGTCTAAACTAGCTAAGTAGTAAGTTTTATAACTGTTTTTGATTGACCTTGACACCGCGATCAATTACGCATTAGGAGTTTTTTTAACTGAAAACTAACACACAATTTAAATATACTCATAATTTACACCACTAGTTTATGACAAGACTAGAACCCACAACCTCTTAGAAAAAGGACACAATGTGACACATTTAGATACCGCCGAGTCAAATGCACTTTGGTATAAATTGACCAGTTAGATCGACGTACGAGCTTTTCTCCAATTTATCAAACATTTGAAGGATCGAAGACCAAACGGGTTTCCTCATCTTCCAAATAAAGTCCATTTACGAGTTCTTTGTAGTGTCACTCAAACCATAATCACTATTATCATCTCCTTTGGGACTGTTGATACTGTTGGAATTATATGTCCGGTCCCGATTATTTAACGCTACTAACTGAGTTGTGACCCGTAAGAGTTACACCTAGGGCAACGAACATTCAATCCACTTAAAGTGTTTAACTGGTAATTACGAACTGTTAGCGAGACGATATATTATTTATATATATATATATATATATATATATATATATTCGTTACACGGGATTTATTATTTATACAGGTTTATAAATAATAATTTTATATTTATTTGTTTTAATCTTTTATTAAAACAATTAAATAGGTTTGGGCTTTTATATCTCGCATTGGACTTTAGGCCCGGAAACAATTAATAAGGTTTATAATTTATATAAACCTATTCTTGTTTTTGACCTATAAAATGGCTGCCGCAAATTTTTTTTGAAGAAAAGTTTTTACTTTGCTTCATTTTTCGGTCAAGACCAACAAGCCGCAACAACTTTGAAGTCGTTGACTTTTTGTTTGCTCTTTGAAGCTGCTTGCGTCATTAAGGGGCAAAGGCTGAACCTTTGCAATTCCGTCAGCCACAAGCCGCCGCCGTCGACCGGCGCCGCCTCGTTTCCGTGTTTGGTTCGTGATCTAGCATCGTTCGTTGTACCTTGGTGTCTCAACCGGTTAATCATTAACCAAGGTATATCTATCTCATTGGTAGTTAGATTTAAATCTTATTCTGTATTCGTATGTTTCGTAACCCAGATCCTGTCAGGTTTTATATTGTGTTGAATCGGTTTCATTCCGCTGCGTTTTAATAATTACTAAATAGTTATTATTAATCTATAATTAATTATCAACCGTTTTTTATAACTAATATAACTGATCACCACTGTGAAATACCCAACAGTGGTATCAGAGCCTTGGTTACGACATACGAATCGGATCCGGTCTTTTAATCGGTTATAGATCACAAACTTTAACTTGTTTAAAGTTTCTGATCTAGATCTTTTTAGGGCAATTTTTATTTATTTATTTTGGTCAAAGTTTTTTATTTATTTTATTTGACCAAAAGGATTGTCCAGTTATTTGATTGTATTAAATATGTAAATCTGGCCCGACCCTGTCTTGTGTTTGTTTTCTGTTTTTTGTTTTATGGTTTGGCCCATTTGATGGCTCAAAACTGTAATAGATTAGCTTTTATGTTTTGGCCCACTTTGATGGCTCAAAGTTGTAATAGCTTAGGGTTTTATTTTTTTTATATTCTGTACAAATATTGTAAAGATAAAGACCCGAAAACAAAACAGAAGACGGAGACAGGATCTTGGATTTAGTGGGAGTCACACGGAACAGCTAGATGCATGCACGAAGTTCATCCTTGTGGTTGTTTGTGTGTTGTGACCCCGTGACCTAGTTTGGTCTTGCTATTAGGCTCTAGCAAGATCAAACACTTTTTCATTGGCCATATGATTTACATATTTTTGTGTTTGCTATTGTGGTTCTTTTTTATCTTATAAATGCTATAACATACCAACCAAATACCAAAATTTTCAAAATTAAATAAATAACAAGTTCTAAACTTTTTGTTACAACTTGTGGATTTTTATATTAAAACAAATAGTTTGTTTTTAAAATAAATGATAACCAATAAAGTTTTGTAATTTAAACTAATTTTAAATTTTCAAAACGAATAACTTAATAGTTCATTTAAACTATTAATTTTTAATTGGTTAATTACATCGCGACAAACATAGTTTTAATAGGTTATTTAAAATTAAGTGTCCTGAGATATGAAAGGGTTCATCACGTTGTCACGATCTAATATATAGTAAAACTGGCTTTTACAACACACGTATGATTTATCATTCGTTGTGTTTGACCCTATTCGGTAAACACTAAAATTAAATCTCATATTTAAAATATTTAGTCTATGTCATCCTACTATAAGGAACACTTTGGGCATAACGTGAAACACCAGTGTTTGGAGCCACAGCACCGCACTTGGTGCGTAGCCTATCCCTCCAAGGTGCAAGGGTTTCGTTGACACATCCGGCCCTTCCACATGTACCTGTACTAGGGCGACTATTACTTTTCTCTCTATTACATGCCTAAGCTGTATGGAGACCAAAAGTGGGCATAGATGAGGCTAAACGTATCAATGCATAGACAAGAGTTGTCTTAGCGGCCTCATACTCGAGAATTGTGCATTTTTCCACAATTGGCAATTATTGTCAGTCTGCCTAAATCACTTACTAATGTTGCGTGCCACAGCCGCCATTACTAATTGACATAACCAGATTCTCTATTCTTATTCTATTCTTGCCATGGGTCATTAATATAAGGATTTATTGCATCCAAAATACTAATTAAAATTTAATTTGCTTATTTAACAGATGTCTACTAAAAAAGAATCCCACTTCTCCTTCTCTCTCAAATCTTTGCTTGAGAATGAAAAACCGAATGACACCAACCTCATCTTGAACTCTCTCCCTAGTTCTTATGACAACTTCGTAATGAACTTAAATATGAACACATGGGAGAAGACTATGCCCGAACTGCACGACATGTAGGAAACGGCCGAGATGAGAATATCAAGTGAGACTAATCAAGAGTTGATGGTCAAATTTGCTGGTGTTAACAAGCCCAAAACCAAGAAAAGGGGTTATAACAGCAAAGGTAAGAAGCAAGTTATTGTTGCTGCCAAGAATGCCACCAACAAAAACAAGCAAGTTGCAAAAGCACCCCCGCCCAAGGAGCGTCAGTGTTTTGAATGCAACAATATGGGGCACTGGAAACGTAACTGCCCTGAATATCTAGCTAAGCTGAGATCGAAGAGAGCAAATGGTGAAGGCATCTCTTCTGGTATTTCTATCTATGTTATTGAACTTTTCACTATCTCTACCGACACATGGGTATTTGATACCGGATGTGCTTATCACATCGTTAATGTATTGCACGAGCCTGAAAAGTGGAAGAAGCTGAAACAAGGCGACATGGAACTCATCGTTGGTGATGGGAAGAGAGTACCAGTTCTTGCAACTGGAACATTTCACCTTTCATGTCCTTCTGGCCTTGTAGTTATCTTAAATAATTGTTTGTTTGCACCTGGTTTAACCAGAAACATTATTTCAGTTTTCTTATTGTTTGAACAAGGTTTTAAGTACGTTTTTAATGGAATTAATATTTCTACTTACTTAAATGATATTTTCTATTTTGAGGCTAAACCTCGAAATGGAATTTATGAGGTTGATGTTCAAACTAATAATAACATATACAATCTTTCTAAACGTATCAAATCTAGCATTAATGATACATTTCTATGGCATGTAGACTTGGTCACATAAGCAAGGCCCGCATGAAAAGGCTCCAATCCGAATGGATCCTTGAATCCACCGGACAAGAATCCTTTGAAGACTGCAAGTCTTGCTTAGCTGGCAAACTCACTAAAGGATCCTTCACCGGCGTTGGTGAACGAGCCAAGGATCTGCTAGGACTCATACACACTGATGTATGTGGCCCTTTCATAACCATGTCTATAAATCATGAAAGATATTTCGTTTCATTCATCGACGATTATAGTCGATATGCTTATGTCTATCTTATGAAACACAAGCATGAAACTTTTGAAAAGTTCAAAGAGTTTCAAAACGAAGTGGAAAACCAACTCGGTAAAACGATAAAGATACTTCGATCAGATCGAGGTGGTGAATATCTCAGCACAGAGTTCATAAATCATCTCAAGGAGCGTGGAATAGTTTCACAACCTACTCCACCTGGCACACCCCAACTTAATGGCGTGAGCGAGAGGAGAAATCGAACCCTACTTAATATGGTTCGATCGATGATGTGTAGAACAAACTTGCCTCACTCCTTCTGGAGTTATGCTCTTATGACCGCCGCCCGCATTGTCAATCTGGCACCGACTAAGAAGGTAAACAAGACTCCATATGTGATATGGCATGGGTCTAAACCCAATCTGTCTTACCTAGTATGGGGATGTGATGCATATGTCACCAGCGATTCTGATGAGAAGCTCGATCCTAGAGGCGAAAAGGTCGTTTTCGTTGGATACTATAACAGAAGCGGATATTATTTCTACCATCCTGATGCAAATGTTATTTCCATCAAAAGGAAGGCACACTTCCTCGAGAAAGAAATTCTTGAACGAGGAACTGGAGATAATATAGTGGATCTTGAAGAAATTCGAGAACCACAAACAACCGCTGATGAAGTCGGAGCGTCTGAACAACAAGAAGTTGTTGCTGGTGAATCAGACATAAACACAAGCGTTCGCAGAAGTGTAAGGACTCGCAAAGAACCTGACAGATACCTATGGCATCTTGATAGTACCGAGGTCCTATTAGTAGCCGAGTCTAATGACGAACCTACTAACTACAAATCTGCTATTTCAGATCCAGAATCTGCAAAATGGCTAGAAGCCATGAACGCCGAGATTCAATCTATGCGTGATAATCAAGTCTGGGACTTGGTTGAGCTACCCCCCGAATCTCGGGCAATAGGGAGCAAATGGATTTTCAAGAGAAAAACCGACATGCATGGAAATATACACACCTATAAAGTACGGCTAGTTGCGAAAGGTTTTACTCAGACTCAAGGCATTGACTATGATGAAACCTTCTCGCCCGTTGCTATGATCAAATCGATCAGGATATTGTTTGCCATAGCCGCGTACTATGACTACGAGATATGACAAATGGATGTCAAAACCGCTTTCCTTAATGGGCATCTCTCTGAAGATGTCTATATGGTACAACCTGATGGTTTTGTTGATCCAAAATATCCTAATAGGGTATGTAAACTGAATAAGTCTATTTATGGACTCAAACAAGCATCTCGAAGCTGGAATCTTCGTTTTGACCAAAAGATCAAAGAGTTTGGTTTTGTCAAAAATGAAGATGAGCCTTGTGTTTACAGAAAGGCTAGTGGGAGCACTATATCATTCCTCATCTTGTATGTGGATGATATACTTATCATTGGAAACAACATCCCTATGCTTAACGATGTTAAACACCGGTTGGGAACTTGTTTTGCAATGAAAGACCTTGGAGAAGCAGCCTACATTCTAGGAATCAAGATCTACAGGGATAGATCTAAGCGGCTTCTAAGGCTTAGTCAAGGCACATACATAGACAAAGTCATGGCACGCTTTCATATGGAAAACTCTAAGAAAGGAGGTGTTCCTATGACTAAAGGCACCATGCTGAACAAATCGCAATCTCCTTCAACGAACATTGAAACCAAGCGTATGGAAGCAATTCCATATGCTTCGGCGATTGGTTCTATCATGTATGCTATGTTATGTACCAGGCCTGACGTCTCGTATGCTTTAAGCATGACCAGTCGTTTTCAGCAAAGTCGTGGCATTGCCCATTGGACTGCAGTCAAGAACATCCTGAAGTACTTGAGAAGGACTAAAGACATGTTCTTAATATTTGGAGGAGTGGAAGAAGAGCTCACTGTAAGATGTTACACTGACGCCAGCTTCCAAACTGACCGAGATGACTCTCGCTCACAATCAGGATTCATATTCACTCTAAACGGAGGAGCTATCTCCTGGAAGAGCTCCAAACAGAGTGTGGTGGCGGATTCAACCACCGAATCTGAGTATATAGCTGCATCAGATGCTGCTAAGGAAGCTGCTTGGATGAAGAAATTCATTACTGACCTCGATATGGTTCCGAGTATTCGCCAACCAATTGAGATACTTTGTGATAACACAGGTGCTATAGCTCAAGCCAAAGAGCCCAGATCTCATCACAAAGCCAAGCACATTCTCAGAAAGTTCCACTATATACGGGAAATTGTGGAACGTGGTGACATCGTGATAAGCAAAGTAGACACAGATCAAAACCTAGCGGACCCGTTTACTAAGCCCATGACTCAGGACAAGCATGATCTTCACAGAGATGCTATTGGTCTTAGATTTACTAGTGATATGTTTTGATTTAGTATTTTGAATGTGTGAACAATTAAACAGTTGTACTTTTGAATTCTTTTGGTTTACTGATTTAAATGCAATTCTGAATTCTTACAACTGTGTTCGATTTTAATACGTTTAATCCATGAATCTTGTATTCTTAATCATCAGTAGTCGATCAGAATCGTGGGAACGACTCTGAATTAAGACTATTCTGAACTTGGCTCAAGTAGTTGACTTCCAATTTCACAGACCTCATCTTGGATGACGTTGGATGTAACTCGCTTCAAATCATCTTCATGGATTTTAATCATAAGATGTTTTGATATTGGTATACTCATTTAGTATCCTCTGACTTGAGATGCATACTAGAACTTTCGTTTACCAAGGACTGTTCTTTAATCACTGTCAACCGTTGTCGCGTAACTGCCAGTCATAAA
Source organism: Smallanthus sonchifolius (assembly GCA_023525975.1). Taxonomy (NCBI): domain Eukaryota; kingdom Viridiplantae; phylum Streptophyta; class Magnoliopsida; order Asterales; family Asteraceae; genus Smallanthus; species Smallanthus sonchifolius. The sequence continues at coordinate 51,214,237 of CM042046.1, read as the reverse complement.
GGCATTGGTTAGCAACAGATCTGAAGTTCAGTGGGAGTTGTATGTAGTCGATAAGGGGTTCTGTACTCTTACATGATATGTAACAGTTAGACATCGTGGCGCCCTCGTGATTCAAACTGGTGAAGTGTAAGGCCTTACCCAAACTTACTGTGTGTTTGATTGGACCACTTTGATTCTTGATCGAGAACAATAACAATTGAACGCCATATGAGAATGAACTAAATCCATGTCTCATTGATTCAATTGATGTCTTATACGGAAAGGATGAATGACAACTATTGTCATAAGTCTATTGTCTTGCTTTAGTTAGCTATTACTAACACCAAGATGTTTAGGTTAATGACTTTAAAGTGTCATACCTTGTTAGGGGCAACCATGTGTAGCTAGAACACCGCTGGCTGTCTGCGTTAAGGAACTTAATCGAAGGCCGTCCAAGTGGGAGACGGTTGGAATTATATGTCCGGTCCCGATTATTTAACGCTACTAACTGAGTTGTAACCCGTAAGAGTTACACCTAGGGCAACGAACATTCAATCCACTTAAAGTGTTTAACTGGTAATTACGAACTGTTAGCGAGACGATATATTATATATATATATATTCGTTACACGGGATTTATTATTTATACAGGTTTATAAATAATAATTTTATATTTATTTGTTTTAATCTTTTATTAAAATAATTAAATAGGTTTGGGCTTTTACATCTCGCTTTGGACTTTAGGCCCGGAAACAATTAATAAGGTTTATAATTTATATAAACCTATTCTTGTTTTTGACCTATAAAATGGCTGCCGCAAATTTTTTTTGAAGAAAAGTTTTTACTTTGCTTCATTTTTCGGTCAAGACCAACAAGCCGCAACAACTTTGAAGTCGTTGACTTTTTGTTTGCTCTTTGAAGCTGCTTGCGTCATTAAGGGGCAAAGGCTGAACCTTTGCAATTCCGTCAGCCACAAGCCGCCGCCTCGTTTCCGTGTTTGGTTCGTGATCTAGCATCGTTCGTTGTACCTTGGTGTCTCAACCGGTTAATTATTAACCAAGGTATATCTATCTCATTGGTAGTTAGATTTAAATCTTATTCTGTATTCGTATGTTTTGTAACCCAGATCCTGTCGGGTTTTCCTTTTGTGTTGAATCGGTTTCGTTCCGCTGCGTTTTAATAATTACTAAATAATTATTATTAATCTATAATTACTTATCAACCGTTTTTGATAACTAATATAACTGATCACCACTGGCAAAATTCCCTACAGATACCCAATGAATCCATCCTAGAAAACAAGAGTTTTACCGTAAGACGATTCAGTCAGCAATAGTCATCACCAACGAGAATCTGTTGAGGAATCTCCATCGAAAAAATGGTTATGGTTAATACTTTTTCCGATGGAAGTCCATTGGCGATTACCGGCGATCACGGACGGAAAAACTTACCGGAAAGAAAACAAAAATAACTTGGTATTCATTTGATTTATATACTTACATCATTTACAGCCTCTCGAAGTAATTTAACTTGACCTATCGAAACTGTTCTCATCTGTATGAACATAAAATCGTTAGTATGTATGAAAATGAATGATTTTCCATGTGTATTACAAACATATGTATCGATTCGACTGCTCATTTGAATCTCTCTAGGATCTATTATCCCACTGTGTTCACGCATGCCCTTTTGATCTATCATAGATGATATGTTTACAGCCAACTGCAAATCAAAAGATAAAAATGCGAAGAAAATTAAAACCTGTATTTAAACGAAATCATTGATGTTGATTTTGTAGTTACAAACATGATATTTTTTTTAACTATGTCAAAGATATTTATTTATTTGTAATTCGTGATTGCTTAGATAGCTCTCCAAATCATGTTAGACACTTTTAAATTGAATATTTCGTTGGTACACACGAAAATTTAATTAGATAGATAGAGAAATTAATTGTCAAAAATCAGTATGAAAGTTCTTTTATAAAGTATTTTACTAGAACAGTTGATAGTTATAACCACTTGTGCCTTATATCAGTTGGAACTTTTGAAAAAGCATCATCAATAGTAAGTAGTAACTTAGTTACTACCGAACAACAATTTTCCATCAATCTAGCAAATCTGAAGCAACTTTTAGCATATAACTAACATGTCAAAATAAAATTTCTCATGCTGACCGGGGGCGTTTCCCCTTGGACCCCGCCAAGGTTTGCTGCCCACTTGGAACCCCTTGGCCATTAGGGGGTTCCCTTGCTTGAGCCATCGGGTTTGAGATAATTGAAGTGAGCATAGTCTATAAGTGTGTACTTAACACCTCCTAACTTGTAATAATATTGATACTCATTTCTCTTTGGTCTTAAACAAATTCAATTAAACTAAAATGACCTTAATAATACTAAAATCACTAACATAAACAAGTCGAATTGAGCCCGGGCTCATCTAAGCTCGACTCCCTTACCTAATGAGAGCTTGAGCTCGAGCTCAAGCTTTCGTTATGTCGAGTTCTATTTATAAAGCTTAAGCTCACTTGATAATTATAACTTTTTTATGACATAATATATATGATTTACTTATTTTTGTCATAATATTATATATAATAGTTATTACTATGTAATAATTATATAAATAATGAGCTCGTTTAAGCTCGCGAGTCTAGCGGAGCTCGATAAGTGATGTTAGGGCTCGTGCTCGGGCTAAATTATTTAATAAGCTGATTTTTAGGTTTGGGCTTGGCTCGAATAAGGATGGCAATGAGTCGGGTTTGGAACGGGTTTAGGTAATTCCAACCCCATACCCGGTTATAAAATCTAGTCTCATACCCGGTCCAAAACCCGTCGGGTTTCAAACGGGTAATTACCCATCGGGTATCAGGTATATCCGCGGGTTTCGGGTAAACCCTTTAGTTTCTAAAAAATGCCCATTGGGTATACTCAATCTAAACCGGTTGGGTATCAATCGGGTATACATAAAAATTGTAACTAAAATCAATAAAGAAAGAAATAAAATCAGATCGGGTATATACATTTAAAATAAAATACGATATATATACTTAGAATAATTAAAAAAGAAATAAAACTATATCGGGTATATAATCGGGTAAACGGGTATACATTATCGGGTAATCGGGGCGGGTAAACGGGTATATCACCATATCCTATACCCGTCCCAAACCCACGAAAAGTTTCAAAAGTAATTATAATCCCAAACCCGGTCCCATACCCGATTACCCGACCTCATACCCGTCCCAAATGTTTCGGGTTTCGGGTTTTCCCACCGGGTTCGGGTTTCATTGCCATCCCTAGGCTCAAATAAATCTTTTAACGAGCCATCCCGAGTACCTTACGAGCAGCTAGGCTCGTTTACACAGTGTAGATACGAAAAGAAAAACTTGGGATTAAAGTATGAAAAGTGAAAAGAATTGAATTAGTTACCTTGGAAAGAAAATTGCCAGGTTTGCCAATCCTGTAAAGAACCGCAATGACAGCTATTTTGTTGTCGATGCTGAGGTGGACCATATGTAGTTCCATGTCATAAGTGTTGATCGATATATTCATGAGTTAATTTGCTCAACAAGCAAAACTACTTTTTTTGGCAAATAAATTAATTTTGGGCCCATGTATTTTTATTTACAACTGCCTATGTTAGATCCATCTATAAATATTGAAAGCGAAGTATACCTTCTGCCATTGATGGTATGTTCAGAAGGAGAGTGCCAATGTGCTTGTTTCAAAGCATACTCAGTGCCATTGATGATAATTAATCCTGCATCTCCTTCCCATTTAAGCTGCAACATTTAAACCATTGTAAATCTCTATGATTGAAACATGTAAATACAACAAAAAGAAGTGACATAAAAAGCCAAAATCATACACCCGGATACAAAGTTTTGCAACTTTTAATTGGAATGATTTTATAGTAAAATCACCTACTTATCATTTGTTATAAAAAGAAAATAGAACTTGGAGGAGAGAGCAGTGACGAACGCATAGTTTTTTGGGTCAATCAAGTCACATAAGTACCGATAGTTAATCGGTCATAGCACCCCTAATACTAGAAGCTACATTGAGGTTTTTTGAGGTGATCATGACCACGAAAAGTTAATGCATCATTCAATATATAATCGTTTAGAAATAATAACCGAAGTACTTAAATACTATTTTGCATTTCACTTTGTTTTTCAAATACATGTATAGATTGATCCTTTCTAGATAAGTTAAAAATCTTAGGGTCACTAGTAGAGAAATGGGCTAAAGGTGCAAATAAGAAATGATCAAAAGGTGCGGTTGTCTCACATTTCCATAACGGTAAAATCCAACAAAATCGCACCATTTGATACCAAAATGTGCGAAAACCTAAAATCGCACCTTTTGATGTCTCACAAATTCAAAAAATCTACCTTCTTCTTTAATTGAACCTACAACTTTTTTTTATATATCAAAATTTCTCCTCATTTCTTCAAAAATATCTCCCCATTCACTTTCTTCAAAATCTATTCAAATTTATCTCCAATTTTTACATTTATTAAAGGTATCATTTCTTTTGTTAAAGTTATATTTCAGTTTTATTCAATATTATTATATAGGTAAAGATTGACTTATTCAAGTTTTTTTCAATACTTCTATCAATTATCAAGCAAAGGTATAAAAATTTTAATTTTATGCATTTATTGTTTGTTTCTTTATATTATATTTTGTTATTTGCATATGACATGTGTTTGTGTGTGTGTGTATATATATATATATATATGCTTATATATTTATGAATATTTGTATGTATGATACGTATTTATATATATATATATATATATATATATAGTGTGTGTGTGTGTGTATTTGCATATAATGTATATGTATGTATGATCTATTTGTACATATATATATATATATATGTGTGTGTGTGTGTGTGTGTGTTTTGTGTGGATGATATATGTATATATATGAGGTATGATATAGTTGTATACATATACGTTTAAGACAACCCTTTAGAGAATAATCGTCCAAAATTTATCTAATAGAGATAAATTTTGGATTGTCTCCATTGGGACTGTTTTTTTGAATATTCTATCTCATTAGGATATGTATACATTTTAATGTATTGGCTATTTAAGAAAAAAATTGGTAGTTATTTCTCCTACTCCTTCGGGCTTGCGTTTTATACGCATACTTGGGGAGTTGAGGGGAAATGCTGCCCATTTTTTCTTAAATAGTTAACACGTTAAAGTGTATACATATGAGATAGAATATTCAAAAAGTGGGTTATGATCCGCCGCCTTAGAGCACCGGTTAACTTACATTTACATAACTTGTTTGCTTATTTTAATTTTCAGATGAACCGTGATAATTGGATGTACAAAACTTCTCGTCTATCCGAAATTTATGTGATGGGTGTTAGAAGTTTTATTACGGTTGCCGAAGCAAATCGTGTGAATAAAGGAAGTCGGTCGATTTGTTGTCCTTGTTCTGTATGTAAAAATTTTAAATATTATTATGGTACCGATGTAATAAAGTTACATTTGTTCGAAAAAGGTTTTATGTCTGGATACAATTGTTGGTCAAGACATGGAGAATCACGAGTTGATACAAACGTTCAAAAATGTTGGGGATCGATCAAAAATCATAATATACGTTGCATATGAAAAAATAAAAACCGTGGGGTCGGTTGACTCCACACCCTACGTAGTACTGTACAAGCAATTAAAGCAACCGCTTTAAATCCCTAAATTTTAAGGGTCCCAAAAATTGAAGAAAACTAATTCATATCTATATTTTTAACGTAAAAATATATGTGATAATTTATCAACTTTTGTGTTTTTAGATAGAAATAATAATCTGTCAACTTTTGTGTTAACATTATACGTTTTCATGCTTCATAAAATTACATTTTAGTAATTTGTATAAATTTAGAAAAACTTCACAAAAAGGCATAATTTTGATGTTCGCATTAGACCCTAAAATATGTTGAGCCGTCCCTGGCTCCGCCCTTCGTTTGCAGCTACGGAGATGGTCTTACTTGTTTTATCCAAACAGAATTTGAGTTTCCTAGTTCGAATCAGTTATATATGAATTAGTTATGAAATAGTAATTACCATAATGTCATGACCTCTGTTAAGGATAGTAGCATTACAAGGCTTATAGTTTGTGTACAACTTCTTATAGGTTTCCACCATCTCCACCCGTCGACTCGACATATCGATGGGAGACTGCATCGTCCCATGGCTGCACATCGACCATTCTTGCCTCATCGCGCCCCATTTCTCCGGTCCCATCGTGCTATCTCTCAAATAATCAAATCCTCTTTTGATCCTCTACATTTACACTAAAAAAAATCATTCAAGTTAAAAAAAAACCCTTGTAACTACTAATTTAGAAACTAGTTAGATATTATCAAGTTATGTGCATTACCAACGAGTTGATGATGGATGAGAGAAAATAATCATAAACAAAAGAAACCCAACTGCCAAAATGGACTTCGATTTCATATTCTTCATATTTCACTAAACAAGATCAGAAAAAGAGATTTGATATGTTGTGTTTGAGAGAGATGAATGTGTGGTTTGTTGATGGTTGTGAATAAGGACTATATATACATATATATTAGACACACAGAGAGCACCTGATGTGTGGAAATTACATGGAAGCTTCTTGTGTGGTTCTTATAAATAAGCCGGCATCATTTGATGTTTACTGTTTTTAAAGAAGAGGAAAACGTACGTGTCGATTATGTCCGCCATAATTTGAAAGCCAAAGACTTCATCCTACATGCCTAAATTAGTAAAATCGGCATTTTACTAACCTATTTTCCTAAAATAGACTTTAACTTTTAACTTACGAATTCATAGACGTTCTCTCTAAACATATGGCTAAAGGCGGTTAGATAGTCGGCCTAAATTTCATTACACAACAGAGTTCTGGGCCAACTAAAACTCGACAAGTGGCAAATTTCATGGCTAAAAAATAGTCAGGCACGTCTAGGCTATTTAGCCTTAGCCGGCCGTTATAAGGCCCTTAGCCGTGAGCCTGGGCGCCGTTTAGCCGGCGTTGTAAGGTTTAGTCGGACGTTTTAAGACCCTTAGCCGGCGGCTAAGCCACGTGTCGAAACTTTATTGGACCAGAACTGTGTTGTGCTCTGAAATTTATGCCGGCTTTTGCTCAGCTTCTGTTAAGAGAAAACGTCTATGAATTCGTAGGCTAAAAGTCAAAGTCTACTTTAGGAAAAATTGTTTGTTCAAATGTCAATTTTAATAATTTTCTCAATATAAAATTATTAAAACGTGATTCTCAATTCTAACCTTTTTTAATAAAATTATATCTATATAAATATTGATTAAAGATTTTAATGATAAATATATAATTTTAAAAATAAATATAGTGGGTGTTTGGGTTAGTGTTTTAAAAAAAGAATAATCTATATTTTCTTTTACTATATTTTAAACGCTTCCAATTCACTATTCTTATTCTATCAAAAATTATTAGAATATAAATGATATATAAATCAATATTATAACAATTGATAAAAATAATTTATCAAATATTAAATTGAAATATTTTAACAATATATAAGATTGTGTTATTTAATTATTTTATATACTGATTAACTAAATAATTCACGTTTATCTAATACCACCCCATCTTGCTAGGGACGAGTAGACGACGTATCACCTTCACAAATTTCAGATCACAATCATAATTACATGAATGCTTAATATGTTACAATGTTCAACAACGTAATATGTGATACAAAGTTTAACTAATTACTTTTCTTCTTTAAAATCTCTCGAGTAGTCTTTCATGTTCCATCAAGTAGTCCTTCTAACTTGACGTACAAGAAGAAAAATACAAAAAATGTATGTATGAGCAAATTGTCTAGCGAACGGATATAAAATAAAATGAGAATGAGAATCTTTTCAGTAAAAAAACTTTGGGTTTTCAAAATCAAATCATATAACATAATGAACATGTCATAACGTATTACAGAATTTACCCGAAGTCAAATTGTTCAATTAACTGAAATTCAAATGCAATATATTGGCAAATCACACTAACCATTCATCACATATCAGACTTTATTTACTTTTCCCTAAGAGCGATCGATAAGTATCTAGATGTACATAATTATTAGACCTATAATCCTTATCAATAGCTTAGATTCAAAACTTGATAAGTTATATAACATGTAAAATTAATATTTATATTTATAAACACTATGACACTAATTAATGATACAAGTTGATTTATTTGGTTATAACTTATAAGATGTCTCATAACATAACTTTAAATGCATATTAATGTTTTAACTGTGTCATCTTCATTAACAAATTACATGTCGTGCGAAAATGTCCATTAGTTCGTGGTTTCAGATTAAGTGCGACGTAAATGAGGATATGCACAACTATTTTTTTTCGAAAGACAGATTTTATTACAAAAACGGCTCAAGAAGCTACGGGCAGAACAGAACCTTACAAACTAAGACATTACAAGAAATTAAAATTACAGGCCGAACGTTTATGGTGGTGGTTCACGGTGGCCGAAATCTTTTCCCTCACTTAACTTCCTTTTTAATTAGTTTTTTTTTCTTTTATCTTTTCTTTCAACCGACACTATTTTCTTTTCTTTATTCTTAAGACTAGGTTAAAATTTCGTGTATTACACGGGTTGAATATATAAAATGTTATATACTTAGTAATAAAAATTTATATTTTTAAAAAGAATAAACCGGTATATTACATCGGTTGAACTATTTATAATTAAATAATAAGTATTCGTAATTAAATTTATATTAAAAATCTAAAAATAAATTCTTCTAATATCATTATTGAATATGAGAGAGAGATGCGAAAAAATAAAGGTGAGGAGTAACCAGAGAGTGACACGTGTCCTTAATGGTTTTCCTTTAATATATTGTATAGATATAGATTTTTTAGTAAAAATTTTAGAAACGTTATATTGTTATTTTTCAAAAATGTTTTATAAAAAGAATGAAAGAAATGTTCAAATTCTAAAAATGTTTTATGAACAAATCTATTTTTTAATTAAAAAATGTTTTATAAAAATAGTTATAAAAATCAGTATTTTTTAATAGGAGAGATGGACGGGAAACAAAAAATTATAACTTTTTTATAGAAACTTCTATCATTAAATAGGAGAGAGAAGCAAAAAAAAATTATTAAAATTGAATATAGGAATGACATGTGGCACCCCAAAATATTTATTTATTAGTATGTATAGATCCGTTATACTTGTTTAAAACAATTCAAGTATTTTTGTAAAATTCATCTTTTATCATTTTAATTTCTAAAACGTTTATTAAAAACACATTAATTTAATTTCATACAGGTAATTATACATACTAGATAAATGTTTATAAATAATATACTTTTGTTTTAATCTGTTTAAATTCTTATAATAAATCCTTATTTATTTTATTCATAATCTTTTATGTATTCACAGTTTTATTTCATCATTCTTACTTTATTAACTTGCTATGCAATAGGGGATGTATTTAAGATGCTCAATTTGCAATTGTTGTTCATATATTAACAAACTTTGTGATTAAAATTACATATAGAACAAATTAGCTATTTCAAGTTTAGATGCTAAACTTTTTCTAAATTAGAAGTATCCATGTTTACTTTTCAAAATTAAAATTTTATCTGATTTCTAGTTAAAAGTACTAATTAGGTCATACACATTTATTACATTTTCATTTTTTTAAATGTTTAAAATTTTGATTAAATATTATTTAGCACATCAATTAATTACCTCACCATCCATCATTCACCATCATCCATAACTACCGATCAAAACCAAAAAAAAAAGTCAACCTAACATTTAACATGTAACATCCAAAATTTTAAGACGCGATACAAGAGTTTAATTGACAAATAGCCTCATCTTTTTCAAAATTCAAAATCTGTAAACGTGTCACAACTTTAAAAAACATACATTGAAATGCTCATTAGTTAGATCATTTATTTTAAAAAATCTAACAAAATCAAACGTATCAAATAAAATCTCACTCTTAACAATTACTACTATTAGAATTTGAGGGTGTGATGAGAGTAAACATTTCGTATATCCTAACTATAGACAAACTGTTTCCACTGAGACCCTCGTCTCTAAACCCCCCCTCCAACCCTACCATGTAAAATGACTGATAAATCTTACCATTCATCTTAATTACAAATCCTTTAATTTTAATCAGTTTGATTTACTCCCTTGTGAATTAGAAATCATATTAAGATGCAATATCAAATATAAATAATTATGAAAACAACATACCAAAGATAGAACAAAGACCTTACTAATATAGAGGACGAACCATCACGGCGATTATAATTGTCGGCGAGAGACAGTTATGTCAGTAGAAACCCTTAGTAGAAAACTTCATTAGTTGTAACTTAGTTACCAATGATAGCTAAGTTGTCGATGATAGTCAGTTGTTGTTGACACTCTTTTGACCACTGATCTATTACCCCTGATTAATATTTGCTAAGGGCTAAACTGCTACTGACAATCAGTTTCTCCTTGCAATTTTCTATCAATTATACAAATCCGAATCAACTTTCACTAGTATTTAAATAAGCAACGCTCCTTATCACGGGCTCTGCCCCTTAGACTGTGTCTTGGGTGTTGCCCTCAAAATCCACCAAAGGGGCGCCCCTTGAACCCTAGGTTTGATAGTGCGTACAACCGTAATTTACCATTAATAGGCCACATAGGCACTATCTCTATTGTACTTATGGCCCAAATGTGCCATAAGGCTAGGAAGTACTTTCCCAGACTTCATTTGTCAATTCCTTCATTCGACATATTAGATTTGTAACGACTTCCTTTAAAACATTTGCCCGTTTTCTTTTCATAAAGCATTTCATTCACTTTAAAACCCCTTTTCTTTAATTTTAAAACCATTCCTTTTTAAAACATTCATTTCATAAACCTTTCATTTCATAAACATTTCTTGTTTCAAACATCGTTTCTTTCATAAAGCATTCATTCGTAAACTTTTCATTTAGCAAACATTTTATAAACATTTCATAAGAGTATGCATATCACCCTAAAAACAAGTAAATAGGGATTCTTGACTCACCTGTAAAGCTATCCAAACATGCCTTACCAACTTTGCCCAAAAGTGTTACCTTTAATCTAAATTAATGAATAACGCATCAATTCTATACTTTCTAAGTTATCAAGCGAAACTAGATCACTTTCGCCTTTTGGATTCTAGGCGATACTAGACAGTTTCGCCCCATTTGGCTAGGTGACACTAGCTTAATTTCGCTTCTTTTGAATCAAGCGATACTAGGCAGCTTCGCCTTCGGTTATCTCAGCGACACTAGGCAGCTTTGCCTTCTGTTATATCAGAGACACTAGGCAGTTTCGCCTCACTAATAGTTTCGATTGACTGGTTAGTGTCGCATGATCGTCTTCTCGGGCAGAAACCCTAGTTTCTACATAGAGATATGGCGGCTCAAGCTCTCCGCGTTCAAGTTTCTACCTTTTTGTACGTTCAAAATGTGGGGCTTTCTCTCGTGATCACAGATATGTGATCCTTTTCTTGTTTAACCTGTAAAACCTAACTTTTATGTGTAAAAACCCTTCAACCCCATTTCAAAGAAAAAAATCACAAAAGGACGAGTTTCTTACCTCAAAACGACTCCGTTCTTCAGCAAACCTTCTCCCGAGCAGTAGAGATAGATGGATGAGCACTCTAGAACCCAAACCGACACTTTCTCCCCCTAAGGTTTCTCTCTCTAGAATTGTGGAGCTCTTAGGGCGAAAATGAGGATGGTATATATGGCAAGGCTAGGGCTTCCCTCCCCCCCCCCTTTTTTCTCAACCCAACGAGACCACATCCATTTTATTCCATTTGTTTTGTTTAAAACCCTGTTTATTATTTCGATGTATATTTCAGGATGTTGCAAAAGTTTATGTTATATATGAATTTGCAAAGAGTCTAGGGTTCTCTGTGTAATTATGTCAAAATTCAACAGTTGTGTCGTTTAGAATTAGGGTTATAAAAACCCAAATAGACCGTGTATGTAACCCCTGATTTTCAAGATATGTGTGACACACTGTAACCTTTCTGATTTTCATGTTTTTCCTATTTATTTTATGTCGTGCAATAAAAGACGATTCCGATTCCAACCTCACATTCATTGTTCATGTACAATAACAAGCATACACGCGTTTATTATATTACAATATTAACTAAAACAATCTTACAAACCTCGAGGACCAAACTTGACCAAAACTCAAAACAACATCAATATTACAAAACTACAAGGACTAGTCTTGAAACTTCCAAAAACCTACACAAGCACGGTCGTGCTTAGTCCTAAGCACGGTCGCACTTGTGCCATGACCACGGTCGTGCTTATCATTAAGCACGGTCGCGCCTCTTTTACAGTTTGACTCTGAAAAGGTCAAACCGACTCAAATCTTGTCCAAAAATAGATCGTAAACACGTTTAGAAGTTTGCGAGACTTGCAGAAGAAGATATTCGGTTTATTCAGCCTAATACTCGACCAAATACACGTCCAATCGTCCGAATTCTCGCGACTACGACCGAACTTTCCTTATCGAATCAAATCTCGTAATTATGACCAAATCAAACGAATCAAACCACATTAATAACTTTATACGACTTCTATAAACTTCCCTCAACCTTAACATCATCAGAATAACATCTCCATCTCTCTACCGATCGAAAAGAAGCCGCGAAATAATCCTCGTAGCCGACAGCAATCGTTGCCCAATCAAAGCAGGTTAGTAGTAGTTCAATTGCTTGGTTTCTTCATTCCAAACAAAAACCCTAACCTAATTTGAATCCAAAATACGGAATTTGAACGATTCGAATCTAAGTTTTGGTAATAAAAAGGTTTTAATCGAACTACACATTAAACAGGTTATAAACCCAATTAATTGACCTAATTGGATTCGCAAACACTCTCTCAATGAAAACCCTAAGTTTCTAATCAGTTTTATTACAAGAACTAGAATAATTGTTTCTGAAATTGACCAGACACGGTCGTGCTAACCTATGAGCGCAGTCGTGCCTGACCAAGCACAGTCGTGCCCGAGAAAGTCCCGGTCGTGTTTATCGAACAAACCAAGTCCTGACCTAGTCAAACCCTAGACGCGGTCGTGTCTCATGATCAGACTCTTGTTGTGACTTCTGACCAGCCACGGGCGCGTTACCGACCAAGCGCGGTCGCGTGCGAGCCGGGCGCGGTCGTGCCGTATACGAGCACGGTCGTGTTCATCCCTTAACAGAATCTTTATTTTTATTTTATTCTTTTAATTTGATAAATAAATTAAATTACAGTTTATATAATTATTTTTATAAACTAATTACTGGAATACCTATATTCCTTACATTTGTTTCCAAACGAACTTTAATTACTTAAACTTATACAAATAAATATATATAATATTCTAAATAAATAATATAGTTAATTATTATTTTAAAACAAACCCTACACGTTTAAAAACGACAAATCCACTTCCGACATTGAATGACGCAAATCAATAACACATGATCATATACCTTGTTCATTAGGTTGAACTTAGCGATCTACAACACATCGCCGTTTCCCCATTTGCTTGTGCAATCTATACGCTACATAACACGTGAGTTACATAGCCCCTCTTTTACTCTATTTTACAAACTTTTGGGGTGGAACATGCGTTCTATTTACATGTTTTCAATTATACACATATACAGTTCCATCCTATGCATGTATACAATTTTGCGCGTTGTGCTTGAGTACTAGTTGTAGGCCAATTATTATGCTCTTCATGTACAATCATTAACTAATAGCCGACAGTAAACAGTGGTAGATCTATTGAGTCTGACAAACCCACCCAGGTAGGGTGACTGTTACTGACAACACAAATTTTGAGTGCAAGTTACAAAGGTTTGATTGTATAGGTCACACGATGGTTTCTCTCCATAATTGCCTTAATTGTCATGTTGTATTGAACTGTATGCACACAACACGTATTTTGCTATCACACAATAAAACCTATGTATTCTCACCAACTTTTTAGTTGACTCTGTTTTAACCATGTTTCAGGTACTAATGTTTGAAGTAATCAAGATATGCTACACATAGGATTTTTGGACCTAGAATTCAATTAAACCAGTTTATTCTATGTAATTTACATTTTTGTTTTGTGGATTGGTTGTGTTTTGATTAAACTTGTTGATTACAATGAAAACAATTATTTAATATTCAAACTTTAGCAAACCATGAGCAATGAACAGTCTGCACGCTTCACGCCCCGACGTTTCCGCCGTCGGTTGGGGTGTGACACACACAAAACCTAGAAAAGTTCAAGAACGTTTATCAATCTCTTGTGTTTGTTCATCAAGTTTGTGTCTTAATTTACCAACACTTCTTTCATTCTCTTCTGGGTCATGGTGTATCAATCAATGTGTATTTCCGAAATTACAATAATAACTCAAAAGTACTAAATAACATGTGTTACATGAATCATTTCACTTTAAGTTGATTTTTCATTTCTCAAAAGTATTTAATTTTAGTTTTCATATAAATAGGGTACAAGTAGAAAACAAAACTTGTTAAACAATTTAACATAAACTAAAGATATATAGATTTCATCTATTACATAACATATTAACATTGGAGTGTGTATATATATAGTCGTTCCTATTTACTAGCTATCTCCATAGAAAAAGAACGTCTCGTTGATTAATTGTCTGGTTGTATCGGTCTTGCATTATTTTCTGCATACTGCAACATAAACGTTGGTTATAAGCACTTACCGGAAAAGAACACAATAAAAACTTGACATTCACTTGAATTCTAGTGATGTATACTTACATCATTCACAGCCTCTCGAAGTAACTTAACTTGACCTTTTGAAACTGTTCTTATCTGTATAAACATAAATCATTAGTCTGTAGAAAAGTATATGATCTTGCACGTATATTATAAAACATGTTGGTTGTTACCTTTCTGCTAATTGTCCAAACAACTTTTTCGGTGCAAGGAGGGACCGTGAGTGAACCGATGTATCGATAATACCTCCGACTGCTCATTGTAATCTCTCTAGGATTTAGTATCCCACTGTGTCCATGCATACCCTTTTGGTCTTTCATAGACGATATGTTTACGGCCAACTGCAAATCAGAAAATATACATACATGATATCTTTTTGTTATTTGTAGCATTAGTATGAAGCCATTAAACCGTCCAGACTGGTCATCAGTTTGGTTTCACAATTTGTTTTAAAAAGATCGGACGACCGGTTTAGAAGTTTATTCAAACCGTACCAGGCGGATTGGTTTACGGTTTATAGTCGAAACAGATTGGAAAAGAAGAAGACCGTAGGATTCCGGGTTACACATTTAATTATTTTAAGTTGGACAATACACATGATTGAGTTTTACTTAAGTTCACGAAGTTGGTCTAATTTTTTTATTTCTTTATTTTGATTGTATTTTATACATTTCTTTATCATCAAGGGTCATTAAGCTTAAACTATTAAACCAAATCGTTAATAATGGATTGGTTTAATTTTAATCTTCAAATGTTTTGTTTTACTAACGGGTTGGCTTACCATTTGACAAAAAAAAAACTATCAAAGCCTGACCCCAAATTGTAGATATGAAAAGAACTGAATTAGGATAATCACCTTAGAAAGAAAATGGTTGGGCTTGCCAATATTGTAAAGAACAGCAATGACGGCTATTTTGTTGTCAATGCTCAGGTGGACCATATGTAGTTCCATGTCATACCTGTTCATATATTCATGAGTTTGGGAGTTTGCTCAACAACTATGCTAGATCTGTAAATATTTAGTTAGCGAATTGAAGTAAACCTTCTGCCATTGATGGTATGCTCAGAAGGCGAGTGCCAATGTGCTTGTTTCAAAGCATACTCGGTGTCATCGATGAGAATCGATCCCGCATCTCCTTCCCATTGAAGCTGCAACATTAATTAAATCAATGTAAAACACAACCAAAATAACAAATGAATGATATAAACCTCCTAGATACATTGTTGAAGTGCCCTAGCTAAATGTTTTAATTGGAACACTTTTATAGTAAAATAACCAAGTTATCATTTATTATAAAAAAAAAAAAGTTTCTACTACTTAGAGTTGTTTTGATGATTGATAAAACAATAATATATATAAGCAGTGTCTTATTGAGAGAATAGTAAAATCACCTACTTTTCATTTATTACAAAAAAAAATGTGTAATTTAAATTGTTTTGATCATTGATAAAAGAATAATATATGTGATTGTATTATTTATACTATATAATAAATAAAGGTTTTTGTGTGTCGTCACCATATTCAATCTTATCTTTATTTTTTCGCCTCTCTCTCTCTTATTAAATGCACTCATATATTTTAATAAATTACTAATTATACTAATAAAACACATTTATTTTAAAATTATCATTTATTATAAAAAAATTTTGAAATCTAATTTTATAACTTTTATTTTCAATCAAATAGTAAATGAAAGTCAAATTACATTAAATAGTAATTAACATATTTTCGAAACTTAATTATATATTATTATATATTTTGAATTTTATTTTCTATCTTTAGTATATGTATAGTAATACATTTTTACATCTGTAAAATACATAAATAAAATTTAAGAAATTTATGTATTAATATTTTTCACCGCGTGTGTATTACACGGGGTCTAAACTAGTTGAGATAATATATATTACTTTTATTGATGTGATTAAAATTTTTTAATAAATAACTCACACACTCTTTCTAAACTTGTTTCTAAATCTGCACTAATATTGATTATGAGACTAAAACCCTTAACCACTTAAACAAAAACATCTTTATTTGCACGTCAATTGATACCGCTGGCCTACAAGCTCTTTGGTATTGATAAGACTAATGACACCATGAATCACTCGTACCCAACTGCGCGGAAGTGCCCAAATGATTAGGTAATTAATATCAATGATGAGGTAGATCGATCTTTGGTCTGCCGTATTGTGAATATCTACCGATCATAAAATCCCTTGAACGATAATGGAATTAATCTATGGTCAACGTGGAAGAGAGAGAGAGAGAGAGGCGGGCGGGCTAAGCCGACCTTGGGAGTAGAGAAGGAGAATAAAATCATTCTCCACTGGCGAGAAATGTGAGAGGGGAGGAGAGAGGGAGGGCCTCTATGAGCCTTCCGGCATTGAGAAAGAGAGGCCCCCGCCCTTCACTCGCAGTGATGGAGATGCTCTTACTTGTTTTTATCTCAACGGAATTTAAATTTATCATTTAGAATCAATTATATTAGTTATGAAATAGTAATTACCATAATGTCATGGCCTCTGTTAAGGATGGTAGCATTGCAAGGCTTATAGTTTCTGTATAGCTTCTTAGAGTTGACCACCATCTCCACCCTTCGACTCGACATATCGATGGGAGACTGCATCGTCCCATTGCTACATAACGACCATTCTTTCTTCATCGTGCCCCATTTCTCCGGTCCCATATGGCCACCTCTTGCATAATCAAATTCCCTTTCATACTCTACATTAACACATACATATATACACACAAAAATCAGTAAACTTAAAGAAGAAAACACATGTAACTCCTATAGATTTAGAAACTATATCAAGTTCCGGGGCATTACCAACTTCTTGAGCTTGAGTTGATGATGGATGAGAGAAAATAATCATAAACAAAAGAAATCCAACTGCCAAAATGGAGTTTGTTTTCATATTTCACAACAGAGAGGTATAGTTTGAGAGATTTGATATCTTGTGCTTGAGAGAGTTATATATTATCGTATGTGTGTGTGGTTTGTTTTATGGTTGCATATTATAAAGACTATATATACATATACATTACACACAGAGAGAGCACCTAGTGTGTGTGAAACTAAGGATAACATCTAGAAGGTTATAAAGTGCGAAAAGAAAATTGAATAATCACAAATGTAGAAGTGAATCTTGGGCAACATTTTTATTGTTTTTAACAAAAAGAAAACGTGCCTGCCATAATTTCAAAGTCAAAGCTGGCTGCATCCTACATACCAGGAACAAAAATATATAACAATTAAGTACACGGAAGGATATTAGATCTTACAGGTGTAAATTTTGGATTTGGTCTGTTATAAGTTTAAAAAATTACTATGTTCAATTTATATATAAATGTAACATGTTTAATCTCTAAAGTGAAAACAGTTAATTTTTCTGTTAAATACTTTTGAAAATGATCAAAATACTTCTAAATTAAAAAAATTAAAAAAATAGGTTTAAAAAAAGTGGTGGTGCCGCCTGAGACAATGTTTAATTATTTTTGACAAGTTGTAAACTTCTTTGAACGTTTTCCTTTGCGTGATTTCAAGGTTTTAAGTTTATCAGCTATGTATGATTGTGTAAATCCAACAAACGATGTCTCTTGGGATCAGGGTCTTACACGTGCGCGCGCTGAATTTTAAACCTTTTAGTTGATTGATTTCTTCTTGCATTTGTTCATTCATTTTCCTCATATTTTCTTGCACTTCACTATACGGATGGTGGATATATTTGACGCATCGTAGTATACATATTTCAACTGTCGCCCAACCCCCCCATTGCCAACCAGGCCTTTGACTAAATGCACGTCGTAGACACTCGGCCTCATCAACAGGCGAATCACTGGCTTCACTTTGCATTATGGTGGCCTCTTCTTGAACTTGATCTTGTATTAAACAATACAACAAACATATTACCCTTTTTTTTTAAATCGGCGACATAACTGTTGTAAAATTGATAACCAACCTGTCGTCGATGATGATTACTTGCAAGCGCGTAAATTTTCAGTCTTCCCGCCTTGCTTTTCGGCGACGACATAGCATCGATGATGGTTACCTGCTTCCGACGATATCGCCAAAAACCAGCTTTCTTGTAGTGTGATTTCACAAATACATACATGTATTTCAAAAACAAATTGATGAACTTTAATATACAAAATTGGAATGAATGAGTTTTGGTAAAATAAAAATAAAAGTACATTCGTTTTTATAATATCAATTTAAAACATCTTAATCCCAAGTAAAAGTAAAATACAAAGAACCAAAAATCAATTATAGAAAAAGATAGCCGAACAAGTAGTACACTATTGAATGGTTCCAGAAACTTGCGAACAGAAGAAGGCCGATGCGTAGTCAACGTTTCAATAGAAATTTTCAACGTTGAAATAAATTTGCATGTGCAATGATTTTAGATGTGAATTCTATCACATTATGAATATTTGATTCAATTGTCAAAGTTTTATAGATGTCTGTTGAAAAATTATATTCAGATACATTTATTATTGTCTTAACATTTAGAAAACTGTTGGCAACCGATGAAAAATTATTGATGAATGAAGAGCTATGGTAATATACCCGGCCCATGAAAGAGCCCAAGAAGAGTATAACGGGTGTAAATAAGAGGAATCAATTCCGTTAGATGCAGGAAAGCATGTCCACCAATAGGAAAAGAGAGAGAATAACAAATTCTGGTAGAGTTGTGGACCCTAGGAATAATCATGATAGCGACAGGTACACATCATGCGAGAGGTATAGATAGAATGAGACCTTCTCCCTTAAAGGTATGCAATCTGACTCTCTCATTCTCTCACTATTACTTGCACTTTCTTCGGCGGAAATCCATACTTATTCTCACGCTAGAGTCGGGTCACGGGGAAATCTCCCTCCTTGTGACGAATAAATAGGAAAGCTATTATACACCTGTAGCTATGCATGACACCAGTCATGTTTTGACCTTTGTAAGATCAATTATGTGAGTGATATTGTGTAACGTTTTCAACTTATCAAAAGGTCAAAGCATGACTAGTGTCACGTATAGCTACAGGTGTTCATGACAGCCACCAGAAAAAGACGGGGCCTTTAACACTCTTTAAAAAAGGTTGAGTTTTCTTGTCTTTTTATGTTGTATTTGCATTGTTATCGTGATGAAAATTTGACAGCACACCAATACAACAACCATATATTTATATCGTTTAATACTTTTCAATAATTTTTACAATAACGTATAATTCATATGGGACATAAAGTCGATATTAATGAGATTTAAGTCTCTTACATGAAAGGGTAGATACGCGAAAGTGTCTCGTATTGTATGACTATATATGTAAGGGGGTGGGATTGGTAGCGGGTTCAATGGCGGGTAAGAGGCGGGTTCGCAGGTAAACCGTCGCAACCCAAGCGGGTTCAACGGGTAGTGGTCGATGGGTTGCTTCAGTGGGTATATATACCCGTTCAAAATGAAGTTGAAGCCGCTAGCATTTATATATTCTGACAAGTTTGGGCAGGTTTTAGAAGCTTGTTGTTATGAGAGAGAGATGGGTCCACCAGTCACAAGTCAAAGCTTGGATTTATTCATAATTCTTTTTAATTTTTTTTTAAATAGGAGGGTTGAAGGGTACTTGAAGAGTACCACTCCCACCATAGAGGGTACTTTGGAATGATAGTTTGGGTAATTGATTTGACATCTTATGATTGGTGTAATTTAGGAGGATAGTTTGGTTGGGAGGGTACCACTCCCACCCCCTTAACTATCCTCTAAAATGAATATAGAAGAATAATATATAAGAATAGAACACTCAAAATGATACTTTGACTAATTTCTTATAATTTTTCATTTTATCCAAGATATTAATATTGATTTTATTGTGTTATTTTATTCATTAAAATTAAATAAATCTAAATAAATAAAATTATTGTTTTTTTGTTGGAGATCAGGTCTAAGAATACGAACACAAAATTTGATCTTAACCAATATCGACTCTTTTATTAGGGGACTGGCAGTCGTGAGCGGGTAGGAGGCGAGTAGAAGGCGGCTTCGTGGGTACACCGCCGCAAGCCCAGCGGCTTCAACGGGTAGACCAACGCGGGTAAGTTCAACGGGTATTATTACCCGCTCAAATCATTGAAACTAGCCGCTGAAGTTTGGAGAAGTTGGTTGAATTTGTGGGGGAGGATAGCTGGAGTTATTTTCTTCTACACCCACCATAGAGTAAAAATTTGTTTCAAACATGTATATTATTTTTTAAAAGAGTGTCTTCTACACCCACCATAGAGTAATAAACATGTATATTATATACTAAATTTATATCATTTTTTAAAAGAGTAAAAATTTGAGAGGGTAATTTGAATAAACATGTATATTATATACTAAATTTAGAGACCTGCATATAGTTTAACTTTATTAAATTTTTAGGTTTTTTTAACTTGTTTTTATTTATTGTTATGTATTTTTAATTAATTACACCTCTCAGATGACATGATCAATGATAGGATTAGGCTTGATTTGCTAGATTTACACCTCTCAGAGGACATGATCAATGATAGGATTTCATGGAAAAGGAGCAGGGGGAAAAGGAGCAGGGGGAGACCGAAATTAACATGGGATGAGAGGATTAGGCTTGATTTGCTAGATTTACACCTCTCAGAGGACATGATCAATGATAGGATTTCATGGAGACGTCGTATTAGGGTTTTAGGATGAGTGACCCGTTGTGTGGGAGAGTAGAGTTGTTTAGCAAAGATTTTGCGTATGTCTTGTTTCTTGTAGGTGTGTTGTGTTTCTTGTGACTAATATACTCTAGTCATACACTGCTAATTGTTAGATTACTGTTAGATTTATTTTACTTTATTACTCATTAATTTTATTTATATTTTTATCTTTTTCTTTCCCATGGAGCCGGGGGTCTAAACGGGAGCAGCCTCTCTATCCCTTGGGATAGGGGTAAGGTTTGCCCTCATCACACCCTCCCCAGACCCTACTAATAGCGTTAGCTATGTGTGGGATTATACTGGGTACGTTTGGTTTGGTTTGGTTATTTTTAATTAATTAATTAAATTTTTAGTTTTTTAATTTGGTTATTTATTTATTTTAATTTTAAAAAAATATTAAAATAAGAGTGTTGGAGGGTACCACTCCCACCTTAAATGGTAGTTTGGGAGGGTAGTTTATCAAAATGAGATGACATCTTATGGTTGGTGGATTTGGGAGGGTACTTTGAAGTGGGAGGGTACCACTCCCACCTACCATAATAGTGAAAACTCAAAATCACATTTTACAATGAATCCCTAACTATCTATTTATAATAAACCCTATACTAATAATAACCCAACTCAAACTTAATTAAATCTTACTAACATAATAAATAAATAAATTTTGTGCCACGTGTCACTCTCTGGTTACTTCTCACGCTTATTTTCTCGACTCTGTCTCCTATTAATTATTAATTATTCCGTTTTTCTCTCCTATTAAATAATATTTTTTGTATTAATAAATAAAAATCCTATGGACACGTGTCACTTTGTGGTTCATTTTTATCATTTTTTTCCTCTCCTCTCCTATTAAATAATTATATCAAAAGAATTTATTTTTAGATGTTTAATATATATTTAATTACAGATACTTATTATTTTATTATAAATATTTATTGTATTATCAATCAAATGAATTTAATATGAAATAACAGAGCTTATAACTGTCACGACAAATTATATTTTTTAAACACATATTTTGACAAGTGTGTTAACAAATTACATTATATTTTAATCAACCAATGTAATACACTGGTTTATTCAACCCCGTGTATTGCACGAGCTTTTAAAAATATTATTTTTTTATTACTAATTAAGTATATCTAACATTTTATTTATTCAATCCGTATAATACACAGGATTTTAACCTAGTAATCAAATAAATAATAACTCACTCCTAGTGTAATAGAACTCAACCAATCAATAAATTAATATTAATAATTATCTATAATCAAGATTAATTGCTTTTAAAAACTCTGAGGACATATTATAATGGCGCTAAAGGCATAATAGTCCAGCGGTATCTTGGTGATGGGATAAGACTTAGTGATCATAAGGTCATGGGTTCGAATCTCACAAAGGGGTTTTCCGAGAAAAATTGGGTTTCCTCCTGAATTGGCGACTTGGTATTGGAATATGATCGGATGATACCACTGGTGACACGATGATACTTTAGTGGTCCGTCGGTGATCCAAATTTGTCGTAAAAAATATATATATTATAATGGCCATCGGTAGCCCAAGTGCATAATGGCAAAGTCAAATGTCTCAATAACGCCATCAGCAGCAAATTTTGAAAGTCAATGAACAACCTTCACAGTTCACATAATGGAAATATATTTTTTTAAATTTGCAATACAATTTACCATAAAGTCAACCAAATGTTTTATACAAATTTAAAAAGAACAATGGACGTATCATTTATTAATTTCTTTGATTTTTTCCAAAGTAAACATATGTCTCATTAACTTAAAATCTAATATATATGAACTTTTAAACTATTTATGATTAATCTAAGAACCGTAAAACGGCCGGTTTAATGACCACTCTATTTATAAAAACATTGTTTAGAACTCGAGTACCAAAAGGTTTATATTTCGAGACCAAGCCTCGAATTTATCGACCAGCTAACCATAAACGTTGGTGTACTCGGTCAAAGTTTTGTTTTTGTTTCTAAGGCATGGGTGCAATGAACTCGCGATTCAAACATATTGCTCCCATGGTTGACAAAGATACGAGATGTTTGGCCTAACAAAATTCTGTTGTTACTCTAAAATGTTATATCAAAATGGATTATCTGCAGTTTAGAAACACAATTATCATATAACTAAGAGTAAAGTGTCATTTTCGTACATTTGGTTTGATCATTTTAGCCACTTTAATGCAAAAACTTTTTTTTAGGTTTTTCGTCCCTGATTTTTTAAAATATAGCAATTTTCATCCACTTGACTAACTTCGTCTACATTTTAACTTTAAATTATGAGCAATTTGGTTTTTTCAAAAATCCTTCTTGAATGTCATAGAGAGTATAAGGCAATTGAAAAGACCAAATTGTCTCTAATTTAACGTTAAAATGTAGACGAAGCTGGTAAGGTGGTTGAAAATGACTAGACTTTGAAAAGTCAAAAACGAAAAAACTAAAAAGAAGGTTTTTAGATAAAAGTAGCTAAAATGGCTAAACCACAGGGACGAAAATGATACTTTACTCTATAATTAATTTCGAAATACAATCCTAAACACCCCTTTATTCATGAATAAAAAAGAAACAAACAAGCCCTAATACTAATACTTAAACAACAAATGCCCATTTCACCTAAATTCATCAAGAAAATGTAAAATTTTAAGGAATGAATCAACAACACAAAATTTAACACTTTTTATTCAGGTAGAAAACAAGAACAAATCAAAGATCGTGACGAAAAAAGTTTATATTAATATGCTATCTAGAATTATCGATTTTTACTTAATAAGCTTTGATGTTTAACCACAGAAACAAAAAAACAACACAACGGCGTAAAGATCTCTCATCTTGTTTGGTTGACAGCAGCAGCATCGGCTAATTTTTGCCATGTCAGCTCACGCCGCTTGTCCGCCTCGCTGGCATGGGCCCGTTTCTCAGCATACTGCTTCCGGCATTCCTCAAACAACTTTGCATCCATTTCTTGAAACATTTTACGGACATTAACTGTCAACCCATGCACTGCTTGATTCCAGTGAGATTGAATGTTGTTCTCGAGTGCTTCAAAGACTAATGGTAAAATCACATTGCGGTTTTGAGCAATTAAGCTTACAATATGCTCGTTGTTCCACAAGAAAAGAGCTCGTTCTGCTGTCTGAAAACAGAATTTGACCAAATAAGTACGTTATAAACGCGAGAAAAAAGAAACCCAATTAGTACCTTATATAACTTTTATAGTTTTATATCCTCCTTAAATGGTGTTACTTCTTTGTCAAATGAAAATAAATACTATGGATATACGAGTTTATCACACCAAAATGCAACCTACATTCACCTTTTTACATTGTATCCAAGAAAATAAGTTTTTTTTCCATTGTATGCAAAATGCTTTTATATTTTTACCAATGTATGTAAATTTTAAAGTACTTTTCACTTTTACCATTACATGAAAGACAAGATTATGACATAGCAACCCGATTTCATACACCTTTTAACTTTCATTTCTAACCAAAACAAATTAGAATAAATATTAAGTGGATTGGAAAAGATTAACATACCAAACCATCATACAGTTCTGTTATTCCTAAACCCTGATGAATTCCTAGATTTTGTCTAAGCTTTCGAGATTGATATTCTCCAAATATAAAAATTTAAATAAAAAACACACAGTGAATTATCTGTTTTGTCAAATCCTATATGAATTCACCAATTCTATTGAATGTAACTTCAATGCAAGTCTAGAAGCATTCTATTCATAGTGTACTTACACCCTCAAGTCCTCAACAAAAGGTATTATCTATCACTTTCAATAACTAAAAAGATAAAAGGTGATTCAGATTGAATAGAACAAGCTATGAATAAACAAGAAGGCAAGTAACAGCAAGATCATATCGTATGAAATTAAATTCTTCAACAAAAGATTACAGATAAAATCATGCATCGGATGAAAAATAATGCGGTTTTAGATATAATATAAGCATGTTAATACAAACCATTTTATCCCGTGAAAATAACAATTTTTCCTTTGTTGGCAAATTTGAAGTCAAAGTTGCTATTTTACCAATATTAATTTATTATTATCATTAAAAAAATATAGTTTTTTATTACATAAGATGCCCATGTTTGGACATTATTTAACAGTATTTTAGATGTTAGACTAATTGCCAAATATTTTCATTAACCATGTATGTATATAGTCACACACATGACACATGTGCCCAAAGAATCAATTAAAGGATAAAGATACATATCAACCTAAAGTATTGAAATTTACTAAAGGGTGACTCACATATGTACATTAACTACATATAAAGAACCACTAATGTTTGATCAACACACAATCAATTACTAGTTTAACATAAATGCTAACATCAATCAGTCACCAACATGAGCACTCAAAATTAACACTAATGAGAACCACTAACAGTCAAATAACATCAATTACTGTTCATCCATCAAAATCAACATTAATAACATATTATGCATCAAAGCTAAATTAACCACACCCTATAAACAAAATCATCAAAGAGGAAATAGGAAAAAAGAAGAGAAAGGGAAGCAATGAAAAGATAGGAGACCCGCATGACATGAAGTGAATGCCATAATGTTGACTAACCACACTTTCTATCTTTGTGTTACTTGAAAGTATAAATAATTGACTAAGATTTGATAAAAATCAAATGGGTCCAAAATACAATACTTCTGATTCCATATATGGAATTAAGGACCAATATTGGCTTATACCTAACTTCCATAAACCTCGTATTCCATTTCTTGTGCATTAGAGGCTGAGCTATACTCCTCACCAAACATCTTTAAAAAAACCCAATATGCCAATTATGCTATTTTCTTAGTTATTAGCCTATATAAGGCAATTATGCCATTTCTAGTTTCTTAGTGACGATAAAATAATTCCATCATTACTATAGACATGCTTGATTTGATTAAAGAATTCAGGTTGAACTGAGTGACATTGAGAGAGACGAACACTTCTAGAAAGCAGACCAATTATGTATTTCGTTATCTTTCCTTTTAAAATTCGCGCCAAAATATTTCATACCATAAAAGCAAACTAGTAACAACCAAAAACATACAACACCTGGCACCAAAAAGGTAAACCCCTCTCTAATCTAACAATCCTAGTAGACTACAGATGTCATATTGTACATAAATAGTTGCGGCCCATGCTCCAGAGATTTTTAAAATAACAAAAGCACTTCAAAGCATGCAGACGACAAAAGACAACAATTCAATTAACAATTTAATGAAATAACTGATAACGCAACACAAACCTTCCCAATGTATAGAAAACAATATAATGGATTTATCGAACCTGAAAATGAGGGCTATTAAGACACCGAGCTATTTGTCTGAAAAGAGGAACCATGCACCGTTGGAATTCCGTGGCCTGTGTTGCTTCCAATACTTCTTCAAGTTCCCCAAGAAAAAGAGTTTCCTTGTTACAATTAGTAATTGGCCAATATCTAAGAAAACCCCTTATAACAGTATCTGCCAATTTATTATCTTTTTCTACAAACTGAGTGATACAATACGAAAGCTGTTGATGATACATAGCAATCGATTTAGGCTTGTGAAGTGGTATAAGTGCCCTCATAAGAAACAACTTGTGTTCCTCTTTCAATGGTAATGCAAAACCATTAATTATACTTCCAAGTATTTCCAACAACTCACCAATACCGTTATGTCTTTGTGTTTCATAGATAAACCTATAAAAGATATTATTGATCGCTTTCCTAATAAACGGGCGGTGTACCATAAACTTCCCATATATTCTGTGCAAAAGAGTTTTCAAATATTCGCGTTCCCGCAGGTCCTCAGAATCAAACATTTCTAGTAAGTTTAAAACAAACGAATGATTGATGTATCGTTTCGCAACCTTCGCATCAGTGTCTGATGACACAACATACCTTAACAGAAGCTCATAAACAAGTTGCAAATGTGGCCATGATGGATCGAGATAAGGTTCTTCCTCATCCGCTTCAACGTTTTCTGACCCTGTGTGCTCATGAGAGCTAGGCGGTAAACCCCTGAAAATGTTGACCGAAATCATTCGAACCATTTCCTCTTGATTACTCTCACTGATCTTCCCCGATCCCGATTGCACAAAATTTACCAGATCAACTAGATTCAACCTTTTTATCTCCTTTTCCCTAACCATTTTCAACGTATCCGAAAAATCAAACTGAAAACAGCAAACCTGACACTTCCTGAGAAACAAATGCTGCCTTTCCGACACCGGAACATCCCTAAACATCGGCAGAGCTTCAACAGCTGCCGAAGTTACCGCCGCTCCACCAGAAACCGGCGGTGGCACCAAATTACTAGGGCTAGAAGCAGCAGCAGCACGAGAGGATTGATTAACAACAACATTCGAAGTTGAAACAGATTCAGGATTTCGGTTTCCGGAAGGAGGATACCCAAATCCATCAGTATCCGATTTCGAGGGCTTCCGTTGCCCTCGTTTCATAAATTTGTTCAACATATTCCAATCGTATAATAATATAATCCAACCAAATCTAATCGAGTAAAGTCACCAACCCTAACCCTAATATCTAACTATCCACAACTAATCATCAGTCAATCAATCGATTGTGCTAAAAACGAAACCCTAAATCAGTCCTTTAGAAATTAAAAGAGTAAAGGAGGTCCTTCGTACCAGTAGGAAGCTGAATGACGGTTAATCGGGAACGGAATGCGTCCGGCGACCAACGGTGGTGCGGCGAGGGCGATCCGGCGACCGGCGGAGGTGATTGGTGGCGGTCAATTTAAAGAATGGAGAGAGAAGGATAGAGTGAGTGGGTGAGTGAAACCAACTCTGATAATAGTATTGAAATTGGGGGCGATTGGAACTTGAGAGTGACAAGTAGATTTTCCAACTCAAATCCAAGAAATTTCTTGACTATATTAAAGATGGGGTTTTCATTACTTTAATCATATTAAATCATTTCATAACCACTTTAATTTAGTTGTCTAGTAACTTTTTCTATATTTATACAACAAATTTCTTTATAATCTTACTAAATACATGAAATAGATTTTACTTGACTCGGGAGTAGGGGTGTGTAATTTGTGGTCTAGGCCTCATCCGACCTGAAGGCCCGAACAGTTTTATTGGGCCCGAACATGATCAGATACTAGGTCTGGTCCCTGGTTCAAGTTGGTCCGGTCAAAGCTTGATAATCACCTCTAGTCGGAAGGCCTTGGACTAACATCTTTTTTATACCGTGTTTCTCATGAGGGATTATTATATAGAGCTTCCATCTCTTGGCACTCTCTTTTAGTTGGATATCACTTCAACTTATCTATGCCCGTCTTTATAATTTATATTATGTTTTTATATATATGCATCATATGCATATGCTTTTTGCATTTGTGTAATACTTACGAGGTGTTTTGATTCACATATCACTTCAACTTATCTATGTCTGTCTTTATAATTTATATTATGTTTTCATATATATGCATTATATGCATATGCTTTTTGCATTTGTGTCATACTTACTAGGTATTTTGATTCACATATCACTTCAACTTACTTGCTGCTGAATCAAGTTTTCACTAATGACTTAGGTGCCATTTATATATAGTTTTTGTTGATGGATAAATTATCACTGGTCTCAGTTGGTTCACGAAATGTTTTTTTAAAGAAATTGAAATTAATTCTACTAAAAATTTATATGGTGTTTGGTTCAATCGCATTTTTTTGTTTGTTCTTGGGTATAATCTTCTGATTCTGGGTTCAATCACATATGAGCAGCACATTTACTCGATTTATGGGTTCTACTACATTTGGTTCAATCGATTTTTGGGTTCATGTCATCATCAAGTTGGAATCAATCTTCCTCAAACTCATATCTTTACATGGCCCGTTCAATTGTCTTTGTTCCTTTGTAACTAATTCATGTTAATTTTGGTAATCATCGATTATTAGTTACATAATAGAACCAAATTATGATCGTATTACAATATTTCATTTTCACATACATATTAATTATATCATATTTATACTTTTTTTTCCTATGAAAACAGTTTTCTACATCATAATTCGATTAAAATAAAATAATATTATTAACATGATATTACTAAAAAGATTAAAAAGAAACCTTAGGGAATAGTGTAGTTTCTTTCTTTTAGAATTTTGCCACATTAGTTTTTTTTTCATACTTTTCTCACAAATAATTTTTTTTACATTTTTGTTTTTAACCCTTAGGTTTCCTTCTTTTCGAATTTTGGCACATTAGTTTTTTTTCATACTTTTGTCACAATTATTTTTTTTACATTTTCGTTTTAACCCTTATAGTGTATATAATATACGTTTTTAGCCCGTTTAATTTTCTAGTAATTTCGTTTATTTTTAATAATTTTCTTTTCGTTAACTTTTTTCAAAATACGGAGTACGCAGCTGTTTGTAGTTTTTTTTTCATCGTTCCGATATAATTTTTTTTAAACGGACTTGTATTCAAAATCCATTTTTTTTCGTTGTCTATAGCGAGTGCCGTTACCGTTGACCCGTTGTGGTATCGTGACGAACTGAACCTATTATGGGCGAACAACATCATTGTCGATATTAGTATTATCGAAACCCGTATCGATATTCACCTTATGGTTTTCGACAACCCGGAACGGTAATTTTTTTAATTTGTTTTTTCCCTTTTTTTTATTATTTAACTTTATGTTTCCTTTCTACTAACATTATTTTTACCGTTGCGCCTACGTTTTTGTTAAATATTTTTTAACGATGGGCCCGAAATTGTTTTCTATAATAACTTTCGTTCGTTAGGTTTTTTAAATAACGGAATGCGCTGTTTTCTTAAAAAAAATTCCAACGTGCTGTTTTAAATTTTATTAAAAACGGAGTTGTATTCAAATTCGAGTGTTTTTTGTATCATACACTATAACGAGAGTACGAATCGATATAAGTTTTATCCACGCAAACAAGTCAAACATCAGCCTCCCGCCGCGAAGCGCCGTAGTTAAAAACTAGCTTCAACAAATTATAAAGACACAGAAACCATTTCTAGGGAAAGGGTAAAGTCATCATCAGCCATAGCCATATCGAAGATGGATAATACAGGAGCCATGGAAGCAACAAAAACCCAAAATCAAACCAATCGCCATGGTAACCTCATCACTGCATCCAACGATGAGAATCTAAGAGATATTTTTCATCAAATCAGAACTACCAAATCCCCTGTATGAATCTTTACTACTTTTAAATCAATTTGATCCATATCTTCGGTATAATTTTGCTTATATGTCTTGATTTTCTTGGTTGCAGGCGGTCATCAACTTTGGTGCATCTTGGTATGAACTGATTTTTCCTTTGAGTTTTAAGTTTTTACTTTTTAGTATCTGTGTTTATGAAACCAAACTTGAAGACAAGGTGTTTGATGAAATGCCCAAGTGAAAAATGATTCCTTTTAAGTACTTTATTTTACAAAATCTAAACGCCTGCAAGAATGCAAATTCTGTTTTATTTACTTTGACACCCATCAAACATGTTATTATCTAATGTAGTACCTGATCAGGTTAGTTTTTATGAATCTTATTATTTGTTATTGTAAGCTTCCTTTTAGGGTTCTATAAAACTATATTTATTGGCATATTAGAGAATTCTCATCACGAGGAGCCAAAAACAGTTACATTAAACTAACTAACAAACAAACATACCGAGTAATATCTCACTCATAGAGTAGGGTCTTGGCAGGGTGAGATGAGGGTAAACCTAAGCCAAAAAAATGAGACCTCCGGCCTGTTACATCAAACTATAGCCAAAAAAACAGCAATTAACTACGGGTCAGGTCAAATTAATGTCTTTTTGTCCATCATTTCCATAACATAGCATCTAAACAATCATACCTGATGCATTGTATAGTAAGCTTTGCTACATAAACGAAGGTGCCATTTCCTAACATCGACAACCACTAAATATCAAACACTAGGAAAGTGGGAAGTGAGAAACGAGCGAGGTTCTTTTGATATTTAGAGACTGCCAATTATTGGACAGGCAAAAGGAATAACAAACTTGTTAAAATAATATTTAGAGACTGCCAATTATTGGACAGGCAAAAGGAATAACAAACTTGTTAAAATAATAGCTATTCAACGCCGTCTTTATGGGGCCTTTCGCCCTCAACCTATAGATCCGCCCCTGACTACCATCATGACCATAATGTTTAAACTAATACTTGTATTTTTATTGTTATTTACAGGTGTCGTGTTTGTGCAGACATCCTCCCTTCATTCAACCAGTTAAGCAGCAAGTTCCCAAAACTTTCTTTTGTGTATGCATATATTGACGAATGCCCAGAAACAACCCAGCATATTCGATACACGCCTACTTTCCACTTCTACAGAGATGGTGAAAGGGTTGATGCCATGTTTGGCGCCGGTGAAGAGAGGTTGCACGACCGTTTGTGGTTGCACTCCTAACTAAAATAGCCTCAATGGAATGTTATATTGTGGCTCACTTTTATTTATGTAACCTTCATAACATAAATATTTTAAATAAGGTATGCAGTTTCCTAAATTTCACTTTCTCCTTAATCTGGAGTGTATGTAGATGTGTCATTTTTTATTTGAATTTCCTTGTTTTAACTGACTGATTGCTTCATCAAAAGACAATCATTACTATAAGCCCATTCTTTGGGATCGTTTAAAATATAATATCAAAGTAAAAGCAAAAACATATTTCATTTCAATGGACCCAATTGATCTTTTTCTAGTTGTGGATAAACAAACCAACTTATCTTCATTACTCTTCGTAGGAAAGTTTATATGACCAAGCAACTGAAGAAATGGGTATGATTAATTTTTCTAGGGTGTGCATAGAAATTTTGACTGAGGCAGCCTGTCCTCAAGTGTTGGAAGTGTTCACGGATGATAAGATTTATGTGAAAACTAGGGGTGTAAATGAGTCAAGACGTCCGTGGGCTACTCAAGATCGGCTCGCTAAAAACACAAATCTAGCCGAACATATTTTTGGGCTTATTTAATAAACAAGCTTGAGACTAAGATTTACATATCGAGCTCGAGCATGCTCCTGAGCCTAAACGAAGCTTTTATTTAATATATTAAATATATTTATATAATAACTATTACTATACATAAGTTTATGATAAAATTAATTAAATAATCTATAAAAATATATAAATAGAATAACTAATAACTAAATAATTAATAAATATAAACGAGCCGAGCTCGAGATCAAGTTTGAAAAACTACTTACGAGCAAAGCGTGAGCTTTACAAATATAGTTTTAAACTGCTTGAGCTTTATTAAGTTAAACGAACCAAGCTTGAGCTTAGATGAGCTCGGGCTCGGTTAGGCTCCTTGATACCCCTAGTAACGAGTGTTTAAGTATATGAATAAGTGTGGTCAACAAAGAATATATAATTTGATTAATTTCAACCAAACAAAACAAAAGATGTGAGCTTTTGTATATAATAGAAATCTTGCACATATCCAACCAAACAAAACAAAATATAAAGAATTGGACCAAGAAAGTAGAAACACAACATTTTGACCAGTTCCAATTCAAGTGGCAGAAGTGTAATTATATTCAAGCTTTGGGTTTGAGAATCTTAGGAGTCTCCCAGGTGAAATCAGGATCTTCACGACCAAAATGACCATAAGCAGCAGTCTTCTGATACCTGTAATTGCCACCCCTCTTCAAGTCAAGATTAATAGCCATCATCCCTGGCCTAAAGTCAAAATTCTCCTTAATCAGAACAAGGATATCCTTATCCGGAATCTTTCCAGTTTTGTAAGTGTCAACAAACACAGACAATGGTTCAGCCACACCAATAGCATAAGAAACCTGAACAATGCACCTGCGTGCGAGCCCTGATGCGACTACACTCTTAGCCGCTTGCCTGACAATATAAGCACCACTCCTGTCGACCTTCGTCGGGTCCTTCCCGGAGAAAGCACCACCACCATGAGCTCCCCATCCACCATATGTGTCAATAATAATCTTCCTCCCGGTTAGGCCCGCGTCACCGTGGGGACCACCTATCACAAACCGGCCAGACGGGTTCAAGTGAAAAATGGTGTTTTCATCAAGATACTTAGACGGGATCACGGGCATGATAACATGCTGTTTGAGATCGGCTGCGATTTGATCGTTAGTCACGGTCTCATCGTGTTGTGTTGAGATGAGAACCGTGTGAACCCGGATTGGAACCATGGCACCGTTATCGTTACGGTACTCGACCGTCACTTGGGTCTTGCCATCGGGCCTGAGCCACGCACAAGTCTTGTTCTTTCTAACCTCGGTTAGCTTAGCCCCAAGCTTAGTCGCTAACACATGTGTTAGCGGCATAAGCTCAGGGGTTTCATCGGTTGCATAACCGAACATGTGACCTTGGTCACCTGCACCGATTTCTTCAGGCTTCTTGCTGAGGTGGCCGTGTACGCCCTGAGCAATATCCGGGCTTTGCTGCTCGATGTTGACTAGTACCTTGCAGTTGTCAGCATCGAGGCCGACTTCGGGAGACGTGAACCCGATGTTTCTGCAGGTTGTACGGACTATCTTTTCATAGTCTACATCAGCCTTGGTGGTGATCTCACCAAAGACCATAACCATATTGGTCTTTGTGCACGTCTCACAGGCCACTTTACTTTCAGGATCTTGTTCTAGACATGCATCAAGGATGGCGTCTGAGACTTGATCACAAAGTTTGTCTGGGTGTCCTTCGTTGACTGACTCTGATGTGAATAGGAAGGTCTCCATCTCTGTGACATATAGATACAAATTATTAACAAATCACTATAATTCAGTCAAGTGTCAAATCATGATTTACTTCAAAAATTGAATGAAATCTAAGATCTTTGCACAAGGAAACTTCATAACAAATAAAGCACCCTCTATCGATTTGAGTGATGTTGGTTTTTTTAATAAAAAGATTCCTAAACGCTCATTTAAGGACCGTTTTGCACGTGCAAAGGGCCCGTTTAAGACCAGTTCCTCCCATTTAAACGCACGTTTAAGACGTTTTGTGCATATAAACGCCCGTTTAGGATTAGTTCCGCACATTTAAATGCTTGTTTAAGGCGTTCTGCACATATAAACACCTGTTTAGGACAAGTTCTGCACATTTAAACGCCCATTTAAGGGCGTTTGCATGTGTAAACGCCCGTTTATGACCAGTTCCGTACATTTAAACATCTGTTTAAGACGTTCTGCACATATAACCACCCGTTTACGACAAGTTTTGCACATTTAAACTCCGTTTAACACCTTTTAAACACCCATTTACGGGAGTACATTAAGTAAAACATAGGTGGGAGTATGCTTAGCACAACCGATAAATAAAACCTTGCATAAGACCACTTTATTTAGCCATGAAAATAGATAGAAGCTTATCAGTTTAACACCATTTAAACGCCCGTTTAAATGGTCTACGTTGAGTAAAAAAATAGGTGGAGGTACGTCTAGCACAACCAGGGAGGGCAGTTCTTGGAGCAACTAATGGTGTACGTTGAGTAAATACATAGGTGGAGGTACGTCTAGCACAACCCGGGAGAGCGGTTCTTGGAGCAACTGATAAGGTTGTTGCTCTATGACCTTGAGGTCACAGGTTTGATCGTGAAGCTATCCCACCCTTCCCCGGACCATGCACAAATGCGGGGCTAAGTCATGCACCGGGTACGCTTTTATAAGACCACTTTATTTAGCCATGAACATAGATAGAAGCTCATCAAATCACATGCAAGCAGGTCTTAAAAATGTCAAAAAAAAGTGTTACCGAACCGAATTATCGTCACATATTAACTAATTGACACTAAGATATATATCATTACAAAATTAGAACGATAATTGACATCCTACCATTGATGTTAGTAGTTTCAGTTTAAATCTCCATCAAAACTTGAAAAATAAGCTATTCAACATTATCATGCCCTAATTCCTCAAATTATCCAACAAAAGTTTCTCAGATCTGTTTCATAATCGTTTACACAGTAACAAGCGTACCGAAAATCAATATCAGAATCGAAAATTTGCAATTGAATGGAAAATTACAAGTATGATCGAACGTACCGTTGTTTGATTGGGATCGGGATCGGGATCGGGATATGGGGAAGAATGAGAGGATGGTTCGAAGTGAGTGGGGGGAGTTGTGTGTAATTTATAGGTGCGGATGATCTAAGTGAATGGTTGTACGTCGTGGATGAAAAGTTGTACATTTGAAAAGCCAACAACTTCCCTGTGGTTGGAGGTACTCACCAACCTTCCAACCTTTCGGTGCGACCCTTTCACCAACCCCTTTCACCTTCGAGGTTATTTCTTCAACTAAAATCTTTACAACCGTTTATGGTTTGATTTGAGAGTGAATTGAGTCAATTCATTAACAATGATATCACCTAATTATGTAAGAAAAAATAACAATAAATTCACGGATTTGAGTTTATCTCATTCCAAAATGAGTTTTACGTTCGTGTAAATGGGATGTCAAGAGTTAAACTAACACAGATTCTTAAACACGTTATATGTCAATACTTTGTACTTTAAATCGGATGGTTGAATCGGGTGAACCAGACCAAGTGGTTGGACCAATTTTTTTTTCCTTTAAGAATTCTATGTTTTATAAAATTTCGTATTCCAAGTTATATATTTTATTTATTTTTTAATGTCATTAAAACTACAAATTGATATCAAAACACATAATATTTTTATATTTTGTAAATATATACACATAGTTTAATATTTATATTATTTATGACATCATCCGGTTCAACCGGCCGGACCAGCGGACCTCTAGAAAAATGTAAAGTGAATAAAACAATAATAGTAATAATAGTTAAAAAATAACTAAATTGCAAGAATTGTCCTTTAAAGGTAAAAAGACTAAGTTGTCCTCATAAAGAGAAGACTTAACTGGAAAACTTAACTTCTGTTAGTGGAAAGTACAAAATTCGTAAGCACTTTCTCAAATAAAGGACAGTGAGTGAAAGTCAAAACTTTAAATGACTCATTCCATAATTTCAGCAAACATAAAGGACAAAAATTGTAATTTAGTCTTAAATGTAAAAAAGAAAAAAAATAAGGTTTAACGAGTTGTGTTCATGTTAACCAGTTACGTGTGAATAGACGAGTGTTGTTTGGGTTTATAAGGCTGCCACGAACTTCAGTCATGTCGTGTTCGAAATCATATGAATTTATAGATTAGTGTAAAAATTACAAGTGTGGGTTTCAATCCTCCAACACTAGGCTCTGTTTGATAGTCTCTTAATGATTCAAAGTCTCTTAATGGTTAACATTCGTGTAAAAATTACAAGTGTGGGCTTCAATCCTCCAACACTAAGCTCTCTTCGGTAGCCCCTTAGGCTACCAAATAGCCTCTTAAAACTTATTGGTTGTGAATTCAAGTCTTGTTGTAGATATTAATATCATATTTTTCCATTGTAGATTTACCGTTTCAAAATAGTAGATATTAATATCATATTTTTCCATTCTAGATTTACCGTTTCAAAATAGTTACTTTTACATATTCTAAATCTTAAGAAGATTCAAGTAATAAACATTCGTATTTATGTGAATCACATAATGTGATACATTTTTTTAGAACGGTGACTTTCAGAATAACTGGTAGCAGGTCGGTTTGCGAGACCGACGTTCGCGAACCCACAAGGTTTCTCCATACAGGGCATAACACCTGTTTAACGGGTCCAAACCGCATCCTCAGATGAACCATAACCCCTGATACCAGTTGATACCAGTTGCGCCACCACAAGAGTCGAAACTCTCTGGCATAACGCAGGTTGGACAAAACCCCCCGTGTGGCTCGATTCTAAATTGCGACCTCCAAAGAGGTCTAGTTCTTATCATCATTGCCAATGCCAACTCCACTAAGTGGAGAAGACACATAACATCATAACATAGCATCATAACATCTCCTCACCCCTTTGAAAATAAATGAACTTTAAAAGATACACACTTGGACTATGGTTTATACTTACACCGTTACACACGTGTTGTATAGCGAAATATAAATATTTGTTGGTAGTTATGAATTAATACTAAAATGGCATGCTCTTTTATAATTATATCCTCTCCTACATATTAGCGACGGATTAGTGGGACACTTTGCTCATCGACCTCCTCTAAGGTGCGGTGAACACGACGGTGGAGGAATTGAATTGTCAAAATAGATAATTATAGTCGGTGGCGGACCCAAAAAACTTGTTTATGTGTGTCAGAAATTTTCAGTGTTCGAATGTCTACTAAAAAAGATTTTCTGTCGAGTCAGGTCGGGTCATTGAAATTTTTTGCCAGAAATTGGGTAATCAAACTTTTTTCCGTTGTACGTATGTTAATAATATAATATTCTACTAAATAATCTAAAATAATCAAATGATAAATTTTAATTTAGAGTAAACGTTTAAAAAAACACTTAATTGTAATTAGGATATAACAACTATGAGATTAATAATTTTCTTTTTGTTTAAATCTATAAATTTGTTAGGATCGACACGGCTTTATCTAAAAACATTGAAACGAATTATTCTTTCACTTAAAGAAACGAGAGTTGAAATGTTTGACCGTCCAAACAATCAAAATTTCAAAGAAGGGATGAATACGAAGAAATAAAACGTTATCACTTTTTGTTTTGTCTATGTTTTGATCCTTCTTTTGTCTCATGTATGTTTTCATGTGCTCTTTAGGACTTGGGATGATAAGATGTTTACAAGTGTTGTTGCACACTTAAATATCCTATTAAGTTTAGTTATATCATCTTTATCATTTTCATATAAATATAATATTACATATTCTATTATATTACTAAAAAATTAAAAATGATGAATAGTGGTTGAATGTTTGTATTTATATGTGTTTAGTATTGCATTGTTAGTTGTTTATTAGTTTTGAATGCAATGACTTTGTGCGTATGAAACATGTAAGAGAGGTATGGGTGCATGATTGAAAGATGGAAGAAACGTACACGATCAATACAAGAAGGTTGGAGTTGCTTAAGCAGGAAATCACCAAACTTAATGTTTGGGTGTTCCATATGCCCATAGGGGCGTTCCATACGCCGCTCCCAGTCAAAGTACAATTTGAGCGTTTTTCCAGCGTTTACAAAAGAGTGGTAGCGTACCAGCTTTGTGTTGGTCGTTCCATACGCCCAAAATGCGGAAAGTAGGGTTTTAAGTCATTTTAGACGACTATATAACCCATAACCTTAGGGTTTTGATAGAGATCCAGCCCTAAAGAGGGACGATTCAGGGTGATCTAGGAGCATCAATTCATCATTCCCAACCTGAAATCTATCCCGAAATCATGAAGATTGGAAGATCCTGAATGAAGATGCAAGACTAACCATTTGTTGTTGTTTCCGGGTGTAGGATTGTGTTAGTAGATGGATTTAATCGGTTCATACTTGACATTGGATTAGATTTTGACTTTATTTTTTGATCATCTAAATTCTTTTGTTTATTTAGGTTTGGTAATGATGTGTCCTAAATTATACATGTTTTTTCATGCATAATCATACACATAATTGACTGTTTTAAGGTATATTCATATGAAACGATACTTAATTGCTTCCTATATGAATTTGCAGTCCAATTAATCCTCCATTGGTCATTGTGAAAGTTGAAGACTCATCCAAAGTACCTTTGTACTTTTGTAGGAAGGTACAGTCGTGCACCCATAGGCACGGGTGTGCCCCCCTCCCCTCTTTCAACCTATAAATAAAGGTTCAAGCCTTGTTAGTTGGTGTACACTTCCAATGGAAAAAACTCCACCCTCTCAGCCCCATTCTTTGTAAGTAGAAGTGTTTCAAGTAGTGTAGAATCCTGGTATTTCATATTCAATTATCTAGAGGCATATTATACTCACTTCACTTTGGGTTTTGGTTGATCCTTGGATCATTCCATGATTATAACGTTAAGTTTTAGTGTGGTCATTTGTATGGCCATTCTTAGTTAATCCTCTTGTATCACTTGTGTTTTGAATGAATCTTCGTTCAATTTAACATTTTAATTTAATGTATGATATGCTTATGTGTTATTGGTTAATTTTTACTATGATCTTCCTTTTTGGACATGGGTTCTTGATTTCTTATTAGTAAAGCTTTAAATCATGTGAATGCCTTAATCAAGACATCTTGTTAAACATTCATTCAAGGTTGTGTGTTTTCATACAAATCTGATGGCATACTAGGTCTGGTTGGTAATTGATTTAAACTTGGGTTGGTAGGGATTTGGGTACTCAAGCAAGACATTTTGAGTATTAGCTGGACCTTGTGTTTTGTGTCAATATTTATGTTATTTTCTTGTTTTAGCCCGCATTGGACTCTTAGTTTGAGTCGTGGTGTTTAAGACCTGGGAATAATAAAAGTATTTGTGTAAAGAGCCTTAGAATCAAAATCTTTTATTCCAATCTTGAGGGCGGTTCTGAGTGGACATCCACTTTAACTGTCCAAGGGATTGTGGGTCATGGTAACCCTACAAGGAAGCCTGTCTACCTCTCACCTCCGAGAAACATAAGAGATTAGTTCATATTTCATACCAGTATTCGGACATCCGGTGCCGCATGAGATCTGTAACTAACCGCATCCTAACATAGACCAATTTAGGCTTCAGACCAGTAGTCAGATATCCGGTGGTGCATGAACCTCGTAACTGATTACATCATTAACTCTAAAGTACTTAAAATACACCAAGTGGATTCAAACCCAAGTGATATATTATTTTGATTAAATAAGTTTCTACTCTACTATTTTCTTTTTATCTTATTTTCTTTTATTCTGCTTTACAACCACTCTTCCGACTTTTATACATGCCCTTATGTTCGCATTTATAAGGTATTTAATTTGTTTGAACATTATTTTACTATTTATATGTAGGAATATATGTAATTGGTACAAACTTATCAAAAAATTGGCTTATGTAAGACTCAATTTGTGAGCATATTAAGATACTAATTATAATACATTTGCTTGGTTCATTCTATCTAATTTCAAGAAGTTAATTAATTTTAGTCAATCCTAATGATGAAATGTAAGTGGGTTATTTGATAATTATTTGATTAGCACGACTATGTCATATGTATCCGAGTAAAACAATATTTTTAAGTTTGATAATTACTTCTATTTTGAGACCGGAAAGACGTTTTATGTACAAACAATTGTTTTTTTGTTGCATCTTTTGTCTATTATGCTTTCTTGT
Organism: Smallanthus sonchifolius; assembly: GCA_023525975.1. Classification (NCBI taxonomy): domain Eukaryota; kingdom Viridiplantae; phylum Streptophyta; class Magnoliopsida; order Asterales; family Asteraceae; genus Smallanthus; species Smallanthus sonchifolius. Next base: position 51,173,558 of record CM042046.1, on the reverse strand, counting down.
GGTTGTCATACTTCTCTTTCATCAATGTATTCGCTATATCAAGTTCCGGGTTTCCTTCCGTCTCCTCTCTTTAAACCCTAGAAGCGAATAGATATTGTCGCAACTGTTTAACTAGTCGCACATGGTATAGTATTAAAGACAATGCGAGAGCTTTACTAAAGAAAAACAACTAACGTTATGTTAATACTGTAGCGTCCCAGAAACTCACCCGATGGGGTTCAGCTTGAGGTAGCTCCAGTCGGAGGAAGGAGATCTCTTCTGGATTAGCCTTACAACCGTATGAGACTAGATCTTCGTCTTCTCGAGCCCGGTTACCCCTGCATCCCCAGGGGTCTCCCCGAGGGCCCTCCGACGCTCAAGTCAGCCTCATCATCAATATGATCATCGTATAATGACCAGACCTGGTACTATTTGACACAAAGGGAACAAATCTAAATCGTAAGAGTGATCTCAATTCTCTAACTAGTAGGATGCAAGAAGTGAAAGCTATTTCATTGTACACATTTCCTTAATTATTGAGGTTCTTGAAACAATTCCAATCCAAATATATATACGTGTGTATACATTAACAAATATGTTGTTAATAACTACATCATATTTTGTATTAGTAACACTTTATTCAATACCTATAATATAAACATGTATACTATCATTACCATGTCTTCCTAAAGCACTAGTCGTCTTTCATTGTATAGAAGATATGAACTCTTCTATCTACGACTTCCTTAAGTTGAAACTCAAATGAATAGCAGATATCTAATTCAGGCCACGCGGCTCCTTCTATTCTAAAGCGCTCAGAACGAAAGAGAAGTTGTACTTTGTGAGTCTCTTTATCGTCTCCCTTGTTGATCAAAACAACATCTAAAGGTCTTCCATCCATCAAGAGTTTTTTCTTTAAATTCTCATCTAGATAAGACACTATGTGTTCTTCAACGTCTTCTGTTCGCAATAAATATCCAACATCCTTGTTCCTGCCATTGCGCACGATAAGACTATATCCCTCAGGAGAAAACATTTTACAAGCTTAAGAAATAGGTTGTGCAAACTATGTTTATGTGTGCGTGGCTATTATAAAGACTATTTTGGGTTCTATTTATATGAAAAATGAGATAATTCAAAATCTTCTTCTTTTAAAGACGTTAATTATAATATTTAAGGTGGATATTATATTCCCGTATCATTTTATAAATGAACTTAAATATTACTTAATAAATCAAATCATAATATTCATAGACATGGTTTTATTAATTGCTTTCCAAATTATATTTATTAGCTTTACATAAAAATGATAATTTAGATATATTTATATTAATAAATAAAAATTCTATAGGACACGTGTCGTTTTTCTGGTACATCTTCAACATGTTTTTCTCGCATCTCTTCTATTAACATATGCAAGAAATACATCAACTTTGCTCAAAAGAGGAACAAGAATTAAAGAGTGGTAGCCAACTTTTTTGTCCAATGGTTGCAGCTATTCTGATGAGACCAGAGGCGGCCCCGACCCCTCCCTGTTTTTTTCATTAATAGTGTAAATTTTCGTGTTTTCGTCCGAAATTTTTTATACGTACTGAGCCCCCCTGATTTTTTCTCTATAAAACTCTTGGCTCCCTCTGATTTTCTGTCCCTAAAAATTTCAGTCCAATGCTTTATTCAGATTGATTCGATAAGTTATCAGTACGAAATAAAAAAAAAAGTGTGTGCATTTAAAAAATAAAAGTGTAACTTTAGGGGGGGCGAAAAGTTCAAATCATTCACCCTAAAATTGAAATCCCCCTCCTCCACCTTTTGAATCAACTAACAGATGAACAGCGAAACGTTTTTAACAAGGTAATGACAACTGTTACAGATAATAAAGAGGTGTGTTTTTTCTGTATGTTTATGGTGGAACTGGTAAAACCTTTCTATGAAAAACGTTATCAGCAGCAATTAGATTTTTTTTTTTGAAAAGCAAACGTTACTCCTAGTCTACTTCTACAGCAATAATCCTAAACTACACCAATGCCCAGGTTTGAACCTGAGACCTCTCCTTTAAGAGGCATATGCCTCTACCAAGTGGGCTAGCCTCACATTGGCAGTAGCAATTAGATGTAAATGTGAAATAGTTTTAAATGTTGCATCAAGTGGTATTGCACCGTTGTTGTTGACAGGAGGTAGAACAACACATTCTAGATTTCTCATTCCTCTCAATCTTAATAAAGATTCTCTTTGTCGTATTAAGCCAGGTAGCAAAGTTGCGCATTTAATAAGTCAAACACAATTGATTATCTGGGATGAAGCTCCGATGGTTCATAAGCATGCATTTGAAGCTTTGGATAGATCTTTGAATGACTTATTGACCCCAAATACTTCAAACAAAAGTACTATACCATTCGGAGGTAAAGTTATTGTATTTGGCAGAGATTTTAGACAAATCCTACCTGTTGTGCCAAATGGAAATAGACAAGACATTGTCGATGCTGCTTTATGTTCATCATACATTTTGAGAAAATGAAAGTTGCTAAAGTTAACAAAAAAACATGACACTGACCATTGTGAATGACACGACTGATCTCGAAAAGACACAAAACTTTGCAAAATGGCTTTTGGACCTGGAAGAGGGTAATGTTGGTGGCATTAATGATGGCGATGCGGTGATTGATATACCTGATGATATACTTACTACTGATTCTGTCGATCCTATTGGTAGTTTAATTGACTGTCTATCCATATATTCTTCAACACTACAAAAATCCTCAATTCTTTCAAGAAAGAGCAATACTTGCTCCGAAAAATGAAGTAGTGCAGGAGATTAATGGTCGTTTGTTGTCAATGTTCCCCGGTGAACAAAAAGAATATCTATGTTCAGATAGCATATGCTAGTCAAAATAGTTGAACGATAATTTCCAACAAAGTTTATACTCGTCAGATGTTCTTAATGGTCTTAAACTTTCAGGATTGCCAAATCATAGTTTAGTTTTGAAGGTAGGTGTGTCTGTAATGTTGCTGAGAAATATTGATCAGAAAAATAGGTTATGTAAGGAACTAGATTACAAGTCAAATCTCTTGGTAATCGTGTTATCGAGGCGGAGATCATTTCTAGAAGCAATATTGGAACTCGCACATTTATTCCAAGAATCAATTTGACGCCTTCAGACAAAAGAATCCCTTTCAAGCTACAAAGAAAACAGTTTCCACTCTCGGTTTGTTTCGCCATGACAATAAATAAGAGCCTGGGTCAGTCACTATCAAGGGTTGGATTGTTCTTGAGCTAACCGGTTTTCACTCATGGTCAATTATATGTTGCACTTTCAAGAGTTAAAAGCAGAGACGGGTTAAAATTTTTAGCCTTAGACAAAGATGGAAAATTTTCAAACAAAACATCCAAGTTGTATACAAAGATATATTTATTAATTTATGAATTATGAATTGTATTCATCATTTTTTAGTCTCAAATTATATTTTGTTTTAAATTTATTTTATTTATAACCCCGTGTAATACATGGGTTCTAACACTAGTTTATATTAATAAATAAAAATCCTATAGGACACGTGTCACTTTTCTGATGTATATTCAATATGTTTTTCCCGCCTCTCTCCTATTAACATATGCAAGAAATACATCAACTTATGCTCAAAAAAGGAACAAGAACTAAGGAGGGGCCAACTTTTCTATCCAATGGTTTAGCTATTCTGATGGGATCAGGGACGAAGCATTGAAGGGGCCACGGGTGGCCCCCCTCCCTGTTTTTTTAGTTAGTAGTGTAAATTTTCGCATTTTTGTTCGAAATTTTTTATACGTATTGAGCCCCCCTCCCCCCCCTATTTTTTCCCCAAAAAAATTCTCCCCCCCCCCCCCCGATTTTTTTTCTATAAAATTCTTGGCTCCCTGTGATTTTTTATCTCTAAAAATTTCAGTTCAATGCTTTATTCAGATTGATTCGATATATTATCAGTACAAAATTAAAAAAAAAGTTTGTGCTTTTAAAAAATAAAAGTGTAACTTTAGGGGGGGAACGAAAAGTTCAAATCGTTCACCCTAAAATTGAAATCCCCCTCCTCCACCTTTCTCCGTTCTAATCAGTCTCGCTTCCCCCAAAATTGAAATCCCCTTCACGAGTTCACTCCTTCACCACTTCAGTGCCTCTCGTCGGCGCTGCCCACTCGCCACCGCTTCACTCCTTCACACACCCAATTCTTGGTCATTGTTGTCTCAATTGAGGTTTCTTAATGTTTTCTTTTTGTGGGTTTTATTTTTTAGGTGTTTCAAGTTCGAATTAATTCTATGTGCTCTGATATGGGTGGCTTCTTACTCAAGGTTGGCTTTTGATTAAAGATTTTGAATCTTTATGTTCTTTTTTATAAATTGGGTAGTTGGTAAGTTTTTAGTAAACCTAAGTAATTTTAAATTTTGAGCGTGTTGGTCCCTCTTCATATAACCCGATAGAAAATAATTTTGTTTGACCCAACCCAAACATGTAACCCGAAACATAGCGATAGAGAAAAAAATTGGGTCACGTGACTTTCAGCCCTCACTACTTATTTTTTCAAGCTCCGCCACTGGATGAGATCAATAATAAACAACACGTCATCTTATACATATATGTAACTCGTATGAGCTACATTCACTTGTGTTTCACATTCTAGTCTGCAACATTACAGATGTTGTAAGTTGTTCTTCAGCCACCAAATCATAATTCCTTAAAAAATAAGGTATTTGGATCAATATATTGTACAACTCTGTTGTCAAAATAGCATTTCTAAAGTTCTAATTAGAGATGGATATTACACAAGAATGTATAGATTGATACTATTGTTAATCAAAGGATACAAGTAGGTTGGATCTAATAAGGAAAAGCTTAAGGAGTCTTCTATATTCAAAAAGGTTTTGTTGATGTTAAAGGGTAAGTTATGTTGATGTGACACTTTTTATAATTTATTGGTGGAATCTTGGGCCAACAAAATACAACAAATATACAAGAATGTAATAAAATTGGGAATGTTGAAGTAGATGTATACAAAAATGAAGCCTTATATTGCAATAATCAAGGTAAAAAAAAGGTGAGTGGACAATGGTCTTGCTTTTATGAGTTTTCTATATATTAGTTAAGTTGTTATATATATTGCTAAGGAAACTAGTTGGCTTGAAATGATTTTATGGTTGGAGAATACGAATAAAGTGAAGCTATTTTGGACAATGATGAAACGATCACATTGCCATCAATGAACAAGAATGAAGCAATTTATATGCTTAGAGTAAACGAATCAAGTATCAAGGATGAAACGAGTTTGATCGGTGAAGGTTCGAATTAGAATCGGGCTACAATTGGTTAGCAACTTATCAGTCATTGAGTTACACATATGTAACTTGTATGAGTACGTATATTTACTCTCTCAATTAGCAAGGTCGGTGGCCAATTAGTTGGCATCAACCAAGCTTCCAATCTCTCTTTAAAGTTATTGTTTTCAACATATTAACCAAAAGATGGATGGGTTCAAGTGGTAAGTTTAACACATTTTAATACTCCTTTCCCGTTTTCGAATCCCATGCTTTTTTTTTCCTTTTTTTTACTTTATTTATTTTCTTACTTAATTTCGTTATTGTTTTCTTTTTTTTTATTAAACTTTTTTTTTCCTTAAACGATTAATTTATTTTTCGATCTCCAGTACCGAGTCGCCACAATTTCATATGTTTCTTTTATGCGTTTAACTACGTTAATCTCACCGCCGCAATGCGCGTAATAAAGTAAGCCAACCGGTCGCATCGCGCGGTCTTCGTCGATTTTTTTTGTTCTTTTTCTTTTTATCCTTTTATATTTATTTTTTAAAATTATTTCATTTTCTTTATTAATAACTTTTTTAACGATTTGTTGTTGCGATGTACTTTTTTAACAGTTTCGATTTTATATGTAAATTTTATCATTGTTAGAAATTCATTTCGGTCTTTAGTTTTTTAACGGTTTCGTTTTTTTTCGACATTCCAATGCTAATTTATTAAATTGTTTCGTTTTTTTGTTTAAAGTTTTGAACTTTATCAACATTAAGTCACGACTTTACACGTTATTATGTTTACTTTAATTTAATTTTTTCACATTTTTTTTCTATAGCGATTTTATCGTTTAAATGTTAGGTCGTCTTTACGCCACAACGTGCTAGGCGTAATATTTTTTTCTATTTACACTGAACCGCCGCAACTCCATACTCATCTTTTAAGTACTTAACGACGTTAACATCACAGCCGCAACACGTGTAGCGAGATTCGTAAACTAATTATTACACTGAACCGCCACAACTCCATACTTATCTTTAAGTACTTAACGACGTTAACATCATAGCCGCAACGCGTGTAGCGAGATTTACAAACTAATTATGTACTTAGCCACGTTAATGTCATCGTACAGCCCCGCCGCAATGCGCGGGTCTTAATTTCTAGTAAACATTCAAAAACCAAAGTTGGCGCCCAATCACCGAATTGTTTTTTTTTTCTTTTTTCATATTTCAAAAACCAAAAGCGGACCCCAACGCCACGCCACGCCACATGTCACCTATCTGTTGGTCTATAATTTTTTTTTGTTTTTTTCTTTGTTTTTATTAACATTTCTTTTTATTGGCTAATCAAGTCGCCGTAATTTCATACATTTTTTCATGTACTTAATAAAAAAAGTTGTACTTAGTCACGTTAGTCAATGCCTCAATTGTTTGAGGTCCGCTTCCCATCGCAAAACGCGTGGTGCTAAAGTCAACGTATTTAATGACATTAGTGTCACAGCCGCAACACGTGTAGCGAGATTCACAAACGCGCAGACTTAATTATGTAGTTAATATCACTATAAGACCGCAACGCGCGGGTCATAATTTCTAGTATTTACTTAAAACCGATGATATTTCACTATCTAATATTTCTAAAATTTAAGACCTCGAAAAACCTTGGTTTTTTTTATAACTTTTGTTGAATTTACTCATCGGAAGATTTTAAAACACATCACATAATTTAATTACAACTTAATTTTTTTTTTAAAGTAAACACTAGTGTAACTTAAGTTACACATATGTAACATTATGAGCTATATATGTGTTACCTATACAAGTCTTGAGCTAGATTGTATGATTGGGGCATCGACCTAAAAGAGAAATCAATGATCTTCATTACAGACATGAATATTAGCCTATTAGGACCAAAGTGTTTCACTTTTCAACATCAATTGTAGACAGTTGGTTTCTTAGCATGTCACATGCACTGCCACACAGATAACCTTGATGACATGGCATGCCACATGTAACACCAAGCACACAATCATGACAATGTGGCGATGAGGTTAAAAAAACTATTTCTTTATGCATAAAAAAAGTAACACCATTAAAACACATACAAAAGATCATTATATAAAAAGATACTAGTTGTCTTGAATCAATTTGATATTCACATGAATGATTAGATATACACTTTTTTAATGTTAGTGATATGATACAAACACAAGTTTTTAACATCAATTTATGTACAAAAGACCATTTATTTTAAACTGATTTACCAGAAGTTCCATTGCCAGAAAACCTTGTCAACAATTCCTCCACCACTACGAACAGCAATCTGAAGTGATTCAGACGCCGGAGGAACACCCCAAAGTAATGGCACAGCAACTGTCATCTTTAACTTTTCATTTAAACCCCCTTTGCTACCCTTCTCTGCAGCAACAACCTGAACTCAATATAGAAAATAACTAAATAAGTCCAGAAACGTGTTCGCCATAAGTACGAATTACAATCCAAGGTGCACAAACGGGATTGAGCCCGAGTCCCGAGACGGTCTGAAATATACCCCAAATGGCCCGGTTAAGCCTGAAGCCCGAAAAAACCATGTTCGTAGGCCCACATGGTTGCTTTTTTGTTTCGTTTTTTTGTATTTTTACATCAATGTTGGTAATATATTTTCTTTTAATAGTTTTAGTCAATACCTAGATTGGGTGGGATTGATTTGATATTAAAACAAATTTTTACATCAATTTTATGTATTTAGCAGGTGCATTTGATATAAAACCGATTTTAAATAATTGAGAACCGCATAAGCACTTGACCATAGTGCTTATCAGATATAATGGGAGAAAGGAGAGAGAGGCGGTTATGCGGTTATCTAACCGGCTTATGTATCACAATTAAAGCAATAGATACATGTGTTTATGCCGTTCTCATAATTCTCTGCTTAAAATTGTTTCTATGTTGAACGGCCCTCAATGTAATTAAATAGGTGAAAGAAAACCAAAAAAGTCTCGATCTGGGTTGCATTGCATAGACCACCCAGGTCCAGTTTTTTTTGGTCAAGAACCGGGATTTTTAGGCTCAGGCTTTGTGTAGTATACAAGTACATACCTCTCCACCATGCTCCAAAACAGTGTCCTCAACTACATCACTTAACATCTCAATGGAACGACAAAACCCAATTATGCAAAGTCTTCGGCCCGTATCAAGTCCCTGAAACCAATATTTCAAACTCATAAACAAAAATACATAAAAATTCAAGCAATTGTACACAGAGAGACTGTGAAGATTTACATTGGTAGCTGCAATATCAAAGAGCGCGCCCAAACATAGGCCTTGAGCTGGATCCATGTAATTGCTTTCCTTAAATTGATGTGACCTTGGAGAAGTTTTCACCTTGGATTGCTTCTTCTGAACCCATGAACCAATACATTTATCAAATTATTCCATAACAAATTTGATAATAAAAGGAAACGGGTCAGACGAGTTTAGAAGGTTGCGTATAGTGTATGTTCAGTGCATACAACCTCCTAAAATCTTTTTATTCAAAACAATACAGTAGTGATGAAATAATATAAATTCAGTAATCGTATTTAACACCAATTAGTTGTGAGAAAGTTCAAAAGAAACCTGGAAAAAGGGTGTTACAGGCCAACCCGGCCCGTTTTGACCTTTACCAAATGATTACCCATTTTGAACCGTTACCCACCTTGCCTACCCACTCCAATTCACCGCCTCTCATAGTTGTCAATAGCGAATAGCGGTAAATAGCGACAAGCAACCTATACGCTACGTAGCGAATAGCGGTAAATAGCGGGCGCTATTTCACGTTTAGCGATACACTGCTAGAAATTTTTAGAAATATTTTATATTCAAATATTGTAGGATTTGTAGCAATTATAATCAATAACCATCTAAATCTTAATATATTAGGGTTATTAGCAACCCTATTTATATTAATCAAGTAAAAAACTGGTTAAAAACATAAAAAAAATTAAAAAAAGGGAATATTCGCTATTTGGTCGCTATGTCGTCGCTATTTGGAAATAGCGGAAGTCTGTCAATTCGCTATGTAGCGCGCTACAAGCGCTATTGACAACTATGCCGCCTCTACCAACTTATCACAAAATATGCAATTAGGAGTGGACATGTTAGGCTTATGCCATTACCCTAATAAAACTTATGGCAAGACATCATATGGTGTTCAACTTTGATATAGTGTTTTACAAAACTAAACACCAAAAATTACAAAAAAGCATAACCGCCATCTACTAATGAAAGACACTTATGGTATACTATACACTACAACGAGTGCCCTTCGTTCATATGTTGCTATCAATGTTAACAAGAATAAAATGAGATTGAACTAATCTTGAACATACCCGTGATGGAGAAACACGCTTAGGAACCATCAATCCTCCAATTTGAACAAGCCCATCCGCAGTGAACAATGTAATTGTTTCCTGTTGTTCCCATTCAATACCTGTAAACATATTAGGTGCATTTTAGAAACTATAGAAAATAATCTTAAAACAAAAGGATGCCTAAAGTTTTGACACATGAAAGATAAGTTTCTAAGAATCATATGCAATTTGCTATAGAATCAAAATATCTTTAACCATAATCATATCTCTACACCATTCTAATTTCCTTTTCCTATGTTAAAGAGGAAAATGTAAATTAAGAGTTAATTGCACAAATGGCTCCTGTGATTTGATCAAACTACACATTTGGCCCCAGGATTGAAAAATTACAAACTTAGCCCAATCACTTGATATCAGGTTGCACGTTTGACCCCTGACATTAATACCAGTTACTTCTATCGGAAAATTACCCCATGTGCCATCCACGTGAGGGTAATTCAGACTTTTCAAATCTTTAACCCTACTAAAACACTATCATTTTCTCTCCCGATTACAAACTATGTCGGTGAAGATGAGACCTCACGTCGTTTGAACCTACAACCCAGAAGGATTCAAGAATCTTCCAACCTTTAACGACGTAGTTTGTAACAGGAGGGAAAACAATAGTGTTTTATTAGGGTTAAAATTTTGAAAAGTCTGACTTACCCTCACATGGATGGCACATGGAGTAATTTTTTCTGTTAAAAACTAACCGGTATTAACGTCAGGGACCAAACGTTCAACCTGATATCAAATTTTGGGCTATGCTGGCAATTTTTCAATCCTAGGGGTCAAACTTGCATATTGATCAAACCACAAGGGCCGATTGTGCAATTAACTCTTTCAGTAATTCGTCAAAGAATTACCACCACCCCAAAAAAGCCCTAATTTCCACAATTCACCAAAATTGATGCTACAAGTTCAATTTCACGGAAATTTCAGTAATTGATGCTAATCAAAATCAGATCGTCTACTAAATTTCATGAAAATTTCTAAATCAATCCAACAAAACTAAATCTACAGAGCATAAAAACAAACCAATTACACAATTACTTATGTTGCTGACATATTTTGACGACCTAAATTAGTAAATTATCGCATCCGTACCATTATCTCCAGCGGGTGACTCCCACGGATAGAATCCGAACGGATCATCACCTGAAAAGTTTCCAGAATTGGAGGATCTGGCGGTGAATGAAGCGGAACGGGATGGGGAGTGGCGATCGGAGAATCTATGAAGAAGTGAGGATTGAGATGAAGAGGACGGAACGACGTCGTTGAAGCGAGAAGTGGAGGGAAACGTGGAGAATGATAGAGCAGAGGAGGAAGCCATTTTAGGTTAGAAGAATTTTGATGGGGAAGAAATTGGAGGTGATGAAGTGAAGGAGAAGAAACAAAGTTCGTCCTGTTCCACAGATTTGCTGACACGTGGAATAGTTGACATCTCTCGCCGGAAATTATCACTTTTTGTGTGTAACAAAATGTCAAAATCATTATTAATTAACTTCTTTAAACCCATGTGTTATACGTGGTGAAACGTTAGTATTATAATAATAAAAAGTTTAATGTATAATTTTATACAAATTTGAATTGTAATGATAACTTTTCTATTTTATTAAATGTTAAGATTATATAGATTATAGTAATCAAAGTATATGAAAAATACATGAAAATACATTTCATAAGTGGTGTACTTTTTATAATACATTAAATTACATGTAAAATGAAATCTTACAATGATGATTTACAAATTTGAAAATAATTCATTGTATACAACATTTGACGTGGTATTTGTTAACTTTTTCATGTCTAACAAAGATTAAAAATTTAAGTTCATCTCTACTTTTAACTTTTAATAATGTAACATACAGCTGACCATTAATAAACACTGGATCTTTCAAACAAACCAATATTTGAAAATGATTAGCCTAGACTTTTATTAATGGTCATTGTAAAACATACAACAATTGTATATTCTTCTTTGAAATTTAAATGAAATTATTTTGTCTGAATGTGTTAACTCAATTATAGGGATGAAATTACGATGAACAATGTTGCTTTCAAATATAATCTTTGCTTTTATAACGTAATTACCTAGTGATTTGACCTGAAATCTTTTCCATTACGTAAATCATTTTTTATCAATATTTATTAGTAGCATAACTGAAACACCGACATTTTAAACTAATTTATGGTTTGACCAATTCTTTAGTTCTAAAGGCTTTTTTGGTTTTTAAATTAATCTCCTTTACATAAGAAAAATCATATAATTATATGAGATTAGGCTAGAAAGTGATAAAATTTTATAAAGGGTAGGGAAAAAAATTGGGTCACGGATTTGTAAAATGGATGAATAGGAGCGCGTCACGTCACATGAGTGATATTTAAAATGGAGGAATGGTAGAATAAGAATAGCAACCAAAAAAACCCGCATGTGCAAGACACATGTTATTTCTTTATTTTTAAAAATGTTCGTAGCTTTTTGGTATGTCATTACTTTTTTTTAATTACATAATAAAATCAAGTATTTTTTTACTTTTAATATGAGTATGATATCGTTAAAGATTTCTATGTAAGAGTTTATAAAAAATTTACATGTGACTGTGTGTCTATGTGAGTTGCAAAGTGATGACAAATCAAATGATTTAAGTTATGTGTATCATTATGACATAGAGGTGCACAAAGGATCCGGATCCGAATTCGATCCGAAGGATTATCCGAAACCGGATTCGGCTAGAACCGGACATTTTGAAACCGGTCCGGACATTTTTCGAACCGGCGGATCCAGAATAGGTTAGTGGGATTTTTGTGAACCGGATAAAAATCGGACATTTTGGGACCGGTTTTTTCCAGACATTTTGGAACCGGTTCTAGCCGTTGGGGAAAAAACGGCTATATAGCCGTTATATGGCCGTTTTTTGTATTTTTTTGGTGTTTGAGGCTTGAAACTAAGTATAAATAGTTATTTGGGGTATGAGTTAGTTCACAACAACATTCTATGTCACACCCCGCCGAAGGCGGAAACACGGAGTGGGACCGGTATATCGCATTGAACACAAGTACAAGAGAAACTAAAAGGAAAATTATGCATTACATTGAACCATATTACTTGCCTCTATCGAAAGTACAAATATACGAAAAATTCCGAATCAATACAACGGGTCTAAAATGCCCAACTACAACCAAAAGTACATAATGATAACTCTTCCTAAAAGCATGTCGTTTAAAGCTCGTTATCCCCATAACTGTTTACCTGAAAAGCATGTTTTGAAAACGAATCAACTATAAAAATAGTTGGTGAGCACGCAGGTTTTGCGACTCTATAAAAAGTAAGTAAATAAATTTCAAAATGTAATAGTAACCATCCGCAGATGATCAAGTACACGTGTTAAGATTTAATTACCCTGAGTCACAATCAAAACCGTTAGACTAGTTGTTGCCCCTGTATCCAGGTTTCGAATGTGAACACCTACTATGGCTAATTATGCGCCCAAATGACCCTACATGTCTGGTTGGCGCGACCAACCCTGGGCGGGGGTGTCAACCCAAATAATACTATTCATAATTCTCACCAGCTATCCAAGAAAATTGATTGCGTTAAAGTGGGGACTTAATACATCCATAAGTAAACCCAGGTAACCCTAATCCCAAGTAACAACGTGTAGAGTGAAACAGCTTTTCCCCCGTAAAACAGTAAAAATTGAAAAGTGGGGCCGCGAAACTCACCTGAACAACGTCGGTGATAAGTGTGACATAGTTAACAAAAACCACAAAATACGGTTAACATCCAAATTCTATCAAAGGCCAGCAGCCAAATGCAAGCAAAGTGTGGCTAGCAACTCGGTGCTACCAAGGTACGGCTAAGTCCGCAAGAGCCGCAAAAACAGGTGTCCTAACCGAGTCCAGGTAGACACGAAAAAGTAGCATTTAGGACAACTAAAGTATAAAACTGAGTCTACTACTCAAAAGTGTCTATGCAGTCGGTTGCATATCCAAAACCCGTGCACACACGTATGAACCGCTCAAAAGTTGTAAAACCGACTTTTATATAAATTCGTGACTTTGAAACCTTAAATTTTAGATTTTATTAATGAATATCAGTAGTTATAATGTCATATATGATAAAATCTCAAGTCACAGTTTCGTTTGACAAAAAACACGATTATGCGCGTAAAGTAAGGTTTACGGTTTAAAAATCCGATTCATCCGAAATTAGGGTTTTAGTGTGATTTTAGCACCCAATTTAAAAGTACAAATTTTATATTTTTAATATGATAATACTTCTGTCCAAACTCCCATTAAGACTTTTATAAAAATATTTTTACACAAAAATTTTCAAAAATGATAACTTTTTATAAAGTTTTAATGAACAATAATTCTAAAACCATATTTAGACATAAAATTAATGCTTGAAACTTTCACTAATTGTTCATATACATAAATAAAAATTTCTGATCAATTTTCATAATTTTTCAATATCCAAATTATTTATTATGAATATAATATTGTTAAAATTTAACAAATTTGGGAAAAATAGTTAAAATTGTCCAAACTTCACTAAATTGTTACCAAATTAGTTTTAGCTCCATATGAGATTCTATTATAAGTTTCAAGTCCTAATGTTATTCAGAATTATATGATCCCAAATTCAATCGTTAAAACTTCATAAATACCAAACATCTACTTAGACAACTCCAATTTTTATGAATTTTGGACATGAGTCATGTTTTATCCTATACTAATTACTGACCAAATTCCGGATTTTTCCAATACTCAGAGGTGTTTTTCTTAATTTTTATGTATTAAATTTGTATAAATTTTAATAAATAATCTATAAATAGTTTAGTTACCAAAATTTCCAGATCTTACTTTTTATATAAATACTAATTTTTAAAAATAAATTTAAAAGTTGAATCAAAAGTTTATAAAAATCCATAAAAAACAATTGTTGTATAAAATAAATATATTAGTTCCACGTGAACCGGGGGTTTATAACCTAATAACCACTCAAAATATCAAATATCTTAATACTAAATATTTTTGGGTTCAATTCCCAACCAATGACTCATAAAACTATTTTAACATAAAATTAAATCATAACGGGTAAAGTTTATACCTTTCGTATAAATGGTTATGGTTCGCGTACGCGGAACCTCCCGTATTTCACATGCAATACGAACCAAAAACACCATTAGGATCGTTTTTATCTCCCGAACATTTCCAAATGCTCAAAATTGACATGCAATGATGTTTGGATGGCCATGCAACCCGATCAATTTCCTGTGTTTCGATCCTAGAAACTGTTACAATCTGTTCGTACTAAAAAAATATACTTCTTAATATCTGATCGGAATTTCCTTCGGTGAAAACATTCGTATATGTGTTAAAAAAACTACTGTCCAAAAATCGTCACGATCCAAAGGTCGGATCTCTGGGGATCAACAATTCTTTGAGACCCAGTTTTTCAAATCCGAAAATCCGATCAGTCACATTCGAGGGTATGAAAAGCATAGCTAGAGAGCTCAGATCAAAACTTCCTCTGGTAGGGTTTTGCGTCTATGTGTTGACAACATCATATCCAAAATTCATGCATTTCTAACGGTCTAATTTCTGGGGATCGTCCGATCTTTAAAACTACGCATGCATAAAACTTTCTGGAAAGATTTTAAAAACTCTTTTTCACGAATTTAAGCAAGGATTTAGAGAAATCTGAGCTTACCATTGCGTTCGTAGCATCGAGAAATGGTTTCGGGTGAAAAACAGGCTTCGGCCGCCACCGACCACCGCGCCGGACCACAGTTGGCCGCCACACACCACCGCCGGACCACCACTACTTTGCCGGAATCCTCTCCACTCACTCTCTCTAACTTTTTCTCTGAATTTTGTAAATGAGAAAAGGGAGATAGAGTTGGGTTATTTATAGCCCCGTGGTCTCCGATCGCGTGTCGGTTTTTCGCTTAAACGAACCCGATAAAAATAGATACGTTATTTTACTCAGAAATAACTTATTATAACTTATTATTTTCCCTCGAGTCCTTGCTATTATAATTTATTATTTTCCCTCTAGTACTTGCGTTTCGTAAATATATATCCTTTCGGATTTAAATTAAAATTTACGAAACCGTTCGACTCGGGTGTTAACGCGTATAAACTAGAACTTGATCAAATTTTTGACATTATAACACCGAAATAAATCTTGCTATTATTTTTCGTTCACTAACGAGTTCCTTTCGTTTGAAAGTATATTTTAACATAATAATACTATTTTTATTATATGAACTCGTCGAACGCGGTGTTGACCTGAAAATTCCCGGTTGTCACATTCTAGCTCTCAAAACTCAAAAACGCTCTCAAAACGTAAAAAAAAACGCCCACTTATACGCAAAAAAACGCTCTTATGGATTCCGCTTCCGCTTCCGCAAGCGCACTCAAAATTCGGTTGATAGCGATGCCACGGTGGTGAGAGTACTTCCTTGCTCCCGAAACCAAGAGATATGGGCTTATTGTAATATCCGAGATATTCCGGCATATTACTAAATTTAAAAAAGTCGATTTCGTGTTAAAAACTATTCCCTTAAAAAGATAAATATTAACTTAATATATATATGAATATATATATATATATATGTGATAAATATCCATATATGTAAATATATAGATAGATTCTTCAAACTTGGTAAATTGATAAATAATATAAATTTATAATATATATATATATATAATAATAAAAATAAATATAAACATATGAGACTTATTAGATTTTATAAAATAAATCTATTTTATTTATTTTATAAAAGCCCAGGGACTAAACTGGCATTATTGAAACTTGTTTTAAACTAAAATCTATCTTTTAAACACAAAATGCTAACTAAGGGAAACCTCAAGGGCCTGTTTTGCCTTTTCCCTAAACCTTCAAAACCCAGAACCGGTCCTAGGTTCGAGTCCCGCAACACCCATTTCTTCTTCCTTTTCACGCGAAAACCCGAATCCCGTCCGGATTCGACAAACCTCGGTATCCTCTCGTGCGTGCGACCAAAATCCAATGCATCCCGATAACCAATTTCGACTTTAATGGCCGCGTGAGGCTCGAGCGAGAAGCCGTCGGCCCAACCAACACCCGGAACCCGTTCACGCAATAAATGCTAGAAATCGGCTATAAAAATCGATTTGAATCTTCAGTAACATCACACCCCAACTTCCTTCACTCTCAAATTCTCCGATTAACGCCTGCACCTGCCGATTTGGAGCCGCGACCGTCGACGACGAGGCCCAACCCGTTCTCACTCTTTTCTGCATCAATTCAGGTAATTTCAATGGCCAATCCATTCTAAATCTCGTTTCGATCAAAAGCCCTATGTTTGATTCGATTGACAGTAGGCTAATCGATGTGCATTTACGGATTCTTGATTCTAGGGTTCTTATGCTTTGGGGGCCGGTTTGGGATTCTGTTTAAGAATTTTCTTTTGCATGTTTTAAGCTAATGAAGCAGTGGTTGGGATGGTTTAGGCGTGGGTGTTGTGAACTCGGGCATAGACGCGGGTTCGACCCGGCTAAGCCCAGTTTTTATTTTTAATCATTTTCTTTATGCTTTAATACTTAATATCTGTTATACACTAAATTTAGATTTTTAACCATATTTTTATATTCTGAAACATTGTTAATCAATAAAACTTAAACTAAAACTATGACAATTAATTCTTCAAAATTTGTTTTAAATATATAAAAAAAAAATACTCTTAAGACTTTTAGAATTTATATAATAAACAGAAAATAGGTTATAAAACTTGAAACCTTGATTTAACATAAAACTTTAATTATTTTTGTGTCTAAAAACTTTAAAACATTAAATAAATGAATTATATAAATTTTATAAACAAAATTTATAAAATTTATAGATTAGGAAACATAAACTTATAAACTTTGTAAAAGCTACATGGAAACTTTGAATACTCAATAAATTGCACTTTAAGAAGCTTCATTTAAAACATGAACTTATAAACTTATAATGTAAACCTTATGAGTAATTCTATTTTTCAACCTTCTAGGTACTTGATATTTATTTACATATTAAGCAAATATTTAATGCTTGAAACTTTAAAGATTTATATGGTTTGTTCTTATAAATAATTATCTATCCTTAATAATTACGCATTCTTAAAATGATTATAATAGAACCTAAATTATTATTCAAAATAATAATTATCATTATATACTCTTTAAATAATTATTATAAATCTTTAATAATTATTTATTTCATAAATAATTATTGTTAAAACTTTAATAATTATTTAGTTTTCATTCAACAAATACTTCAACTTCATTTATGAATACTTAGAAACTATTTTAACTATTATTACCTATTTGTGTGTAATTAATAAATTGTAAAACTTTTATTAACTATTCTAGACTGCAAACTATTTAAGACATTGACACTCAAGTCTTACATTCAAAACTTTTGTTTTAAACTTTATAAACACAATCAATCCCATCCCATTTGGAACCCTAGTCAATCTTGAAATCCTAGATCCTTTGCCTTAGACTTGTAGAAGTAAACTTAAATCTTTAGACTTGCATTCTTAGGCTTATTGTGAGGATATTCTCCCTCAAAGTCTTGCAAATACTTATTCCGTGTCGGATACTCTTCATCAATCCATGTGAGTATACTTAGCCCCTTTTTCCTTTCTATACTTTTGGGGTGAAACATGTTCAAAACTTCAAACTTATACAATTCTTGTACAAACTATGACTAGATGCTTATTCTTATGCTAAACTTGAGACTTGTATGCTTAGATTAAACTTAAAACTAGCATATTCATTAACTTTGATCAAGCCTATGGTAACAATGATAGATCTATTGCATTTGACCAATCCACCTTGATTGATTGACCCTTCGGGGGGAGCCCTTGGTGATTGTTACTAAACCAAACTTTTAAACTTGAGACTTATAAGGGTAACCTGCGGGTTATGCCTAAACTTGGTTCGAGGATTGATATGCACAATGTTTAAGATACTTGTTTCTCATACTTACATTATAGAATGCATGAATCATAGTGAATTGTAATACTTTTCAAATACTTGTTAAACTGTGTCAAAACCTTTGTATCTCGCCAACTATTTTGTAGTTGACAGATTCTTTCACATGTTTCAGGTTTACATCATGAGACTTATTCGTGATCACATAGGATGCTTTGGACCTAGACTACTTAAATTAAATGTTGTATTCGTATTATTCTTCCTTGTATTGAATCTTAAATTATTCATTAATGAAATATTGAAACTTTAATAGTCAACCTTGTGCTATTGAACAACCGCGTCCGCCCCTACGTATAATCCGCCGTCGGTTGGGGTGTGACACTTATTTCGATTTATGTGAAATGTTGAACGGTTCGCAAAAGGCTCGTTGCAAACGTTGTGGTAAAATTTTGGGTGTTGCAGGAAGTAGCAGTTTGAGGAAACATATTGGTAGTCACGCAAAACACACTCAAGGTGAAGATCAAACTCAAATTGGTAGGGATGGAAGAGTTTGGCAATACAATGTCAAGAGGGTTCGTGTGAGAATGGCACATTTCGTCATTCAAGAAGGATTGCCTTTTGATCACTTTGATAATCCGCGCTTGACGAGGATGATACAAGAGACGCTTCAACCGAGTTACACAAATGTAAGTCGTTTTACTTTGAGAATATATTGTTTAAAAATGTGGAAAAGAGCTAAAAAAGAATTAATTTTAGGTTGTGAAAATTTAAATACCGGCATTAACTTAACAACGGACGTTTGGTGCGCTTCACATGGTTTACCCAAATCGTACCTTTGCGTTACCGCACATTGGGTTCAACTCGAGTCATGGCAAATGATGAAGCGTACGATTGCATTTGATTATTTTGGATATCCACATACCGGTGAAAACTTATTTTATATTTTATACTCGGTAATTCAAACTTATAAAATTCAACAAAAAATATTTTCAATATCTTTTTATAACACTTCAAATAACACAAACGCGGTGGAAAAATTAAAAATAAAATATGAACCGCCTTTTAACGGTGTTTTCTTTCATAGTCGATGTGTTGCACACATCATTAACTTGGTTGTGCAAGACGGTCTAAACGTCAAAGAAATAAGAGAAGTGAAAGAAAATTTTAAAGTGATGTTAGGGGAAGTTTTTAACACAAGCAAAAAAAATATATAAACTACAGAAACTTGTGCCAACAAACGGATTCCATCTTTTTAGGTCCAAATTGGGACGTACCTACTAGACGGAACTCGACATGAAAAATGTTTGAATCGGCCTTAAGGCAAAGAGTTAATTTAAAATATTTCCATGATGAACTTGTTCAAAAGAAACGTTGTTTACAAAAATTTGATAATATAAGTTGGGATATGATCGAAAAACTAACTAATTTGCTTGAGGTTTTTAAAAATGCAACTACATGTTTATAAGGAGTTTATTGTCCCACGTCTTCGCTAATACTTCAACAATTATACTTAATATGTAATAAATTAAAAGAGTTTGAATATCACGACACTATTTTTGAAAAAAAATAGTAACACCTATGAAAGCTAAATTTAAAAAAAATATTTTTTGGAAATGCCGGCCGTTGTTACATGTTCGGCCGCCTTAAACCCAACGATTAATGTAACCGGTGTTGAAACATTAATTGGATCAATATCGGACGATTTAAATATGTTCGAGTAAGACCCAAATTTTGAATCAAAGGCAATAAGGGACTTCAATTCGGCTTTTAATAATATGTTTGATTATTATTTACGCAAATATGGTGGAAGTGGTGATCCATCAAACATACGTGAATCAATGGCTTCGGGTTCAAGTTCTAGTAGTTCAAAGAACCCGATGCTAAATTTATTTAACACTTTAAGAAACGAAAATACTAAACGAGCTCGTGGAAGCACACCAAGTAGCAAGCTTGGGAGATATCAATAAACCAACTTTATTTCAAATCTAAGATCCGAAGAGTTTGAAAACTTTGATATCTTGAGTTGGTGGCAAGGAAGGGAATCCCAATATCCCGTTCTAGCCGCAATGGCCCATGACCTACTAACCGTCCAATCTTCCACGGTAACTTCGGAATATGCTTTTTCTTTTAGTGACAGGGTTTTATCTATTCGAAGAACGAGGCTTACACCGGAATCTATGGAGATGTGTATTTGCTTGAAGGACCACAAGAATTGTATAAGTTTAAGAATTGTGAACATGTTTCACCCCAAAAGCATAAAAGGAAAAAGGGGCTAAGTATACTCACTTGGATTTTGATGAAGAGTCACTACAAGAAAAGTGACCATTAGGGACTAAAGTCTCAGGGACTGATTTATCAGTCTCAAGTAAGTTGTATCCGGGACTGATTTATCAGTTGCTGGGGGTATTTGAGACTAACTTTTACACAACATATTCTACAACTAATAATCAGTCGCTAATATTTAGGCCCCTTATTTGAGACTAAATTTATGTCGCAAATATGTATGTGTCGTAAAGTTTTTTGAAGGAAAACTTATTGGCTACTGAATTTCAGTCCCTAATATATTCCCTGTATATGAATAGTGGCGCAAATGTGTTAGAGACTAATGAAATACTATGGACCTCGCTAAAAGATTGAATCGAGTCGAGCCTAAACTAGCTCGAGCCCGACCTCGAGCTCATACTATGGCTCGTTTAATAAATGAGCTAGAGTCCGAACTTCACATATCGAGCTCGAGCCGCCTCACGAGCCTAAACCACGAGCCTAAACGACCTTTATATATATATACTTTTGATTATTAAATATATATATATATATATATATATTAAATTTCTAACATTTCACATATCAAGCTCGTTTACACATCTAGCCACGTGTACTGGTATTTTACTAAAAATTAATATGTCTAATCAATATATGCATTAACCATTATAGGTCATTACGATAATCTATCTTGATCAATCAAAGGTCCACCTAGACTTTTATTACTCTGAAAACACTCACCAAGAAACGTATGACTCATGGACATAATTCAATAGATCTAACACGTTAAGACTTGTTGTAATCTAATAATGCCCCTTTTACACTACTATGAACTTTTATTACTCTGAAGACACACCCCAAGAAACGTATAACTCATTATAACTCATAACCACATATATTCTTCGACCAAAGTAAAATATAATAACAGTAAAGATAATAAATACAATAAGAGTAATAATAAGAATAATTAACAACAATAATAATAATATTTATAATTTATACACATTTTATGAAGAAGGATTTGAGTGAGTGTTTAAGACTAATTTTTAAGACTTTAATTATACTATAATTTTTATAATTAATGTTTAAGAGTTTAATTATACTAGGATTTGAGTGAATGTTTAAGACTAAGTTTTGGCTAATTTTATAATTTGACTAATGTTTAAGACTTTAATTATACTATAACTTTTTATAAAAGTCGTAATACTTATATAAAGGGTGAAGAAGTTACTTTTAATTTTATGTTTATTCTTAAATCATTAATATAAATAATAATAATTCAATATTAATAATACTAATAGAAAAAATAATACCCTCTAGAAGAATGGAGCAGAATGTGGCTCTCTAATTGCTCGGATACCATCAGAAGAAAATAATACCTACTTTTTAGTCCCAAATCACAGCAACAAAATCACGGAAGAGTCGGGATGTCAAGCTCTTTCTACCGTCGATGGAAACCCACTTTTAACCCTCGTTCGCACCCACGAATACCCTCATTCAATTCCTTTCTGCTGCGTGTTTCTCTGGTCTCATCTCAATTCGCCAAGAAACAATTGACGACGAGTAACATTCTCGCAATACCAGGTAATATTAGAGCAACTTTTGTTCATCTAATACGAAATCAGTACACAATGTTGTGATTATTTGAATATGGTTATGCGATGTTTTGATTTTTGATTTTGGTAAGGTATTGTAACAGGTGTCTACAAAAGTTTTAATTACTATGTTTATCAACTGTTTTCATAGGATTGTTAGTCTTCAGTTTGTTATTTTCATAATGATTTATAAAAATCAATGTGAAAAGAACAATATTCTGTTCCAATTAGCATGTTTTTAAACAGCAATCATAATAGGGGATTGTAGAAGCAGGTATTTTCTTCACCCTATTTGTCAAGCACTTCTTTCATGTCATGTAAAAGGGTGCTTAGGATTGCTTATTTAAACTACTTATATGCTTATTGTGTGTGTTTAAAACTTAATAAGCACTTTGATCTTTTGCTGTATGTTTTAGAAGGTATGATTCTATACATTTTCACATATGTGATCTTTTATCATAGGGCAACTGAACGGGAATTACAAATTAAAATTAATTGGTGTTGTTAATGTGTCACAATTTTGTTTCAGAATGGGTGTACATTGTGAATTCCTATTTTCAAATCCTTTTGTTTGCGTCTGTTGTTACAATTGTTTACATTTTGCTTCTGAGAAGCATTAGAAAAAAAGGTTAGGTGGTGCTGTAGGCACGATAGAATCCCTTTTCTTTTTAACATGCCAACCGTGATGCTACTGGAGTTGGAACACATCTTGACCTGTTTTGCACGCTTACATGTCCGGTTAATAGGTTCTATACGTTTGTTCTTGCTTGGCAGATACATGTTATACTTAAAAAAAACTTATGTTTCAGGCTACACACATTTTGTTGATGAAAAAATTTATATTTTGTAAAAAAAATAGAATGTTAGTATATGAAGCAAACATAAAGCATGTTTTCAATTTCTGTTTGTTAATGTTATTTCACTTCTAAAAACTTTTTTCCCCTAATATTTTAAAGCACAGTATAATTTATTTTTATAATTCCAACTGTATTTAAAAATTAACCCTACTGGTTATTGATTAAGGTTGATATGGTTAGTATTCTATAACATGTTTGATCATCTCATGCAAACATTCCTTTCATTGATTTATTACACAGGTAACCGGTTCTGTGTTCTTGTAGCTACATTTCGATCCAAATTTGCCTATATGCTTGTTAAACAATGATTGCGGAAAGTTGCGGATGGGCATTTCACTGCTGCGGTCAAAGTATTATGCTCTTCAGGGGTTGCACCTTTCGGTAATGATACTATAAAATTGTTGGTAGCAAAGCATCCCATCCTGCCCCCTCCGGTTATGCTTGTTTCATTACTTTCTGAGCCTCCTCTTGTTGTGGATGATGATGTCGTGCTTGAATGCATTAAAGCTTTCCCCAAAGGGACCTCTTGTGGGAGGGACAGATTGAGAGTCCAACATATTTTGGATGCTCTTTGTGGAGAGGGGTCTACGATCGCCGTTGAATTGCTCAAGGTTATTTCTGTGGTGGTTAATTAATGTTTCGGGGGGAGATGCCCTAGGGGATTGGCGGAGTTCGTTTCCTCGGCCCCTCTCACACCGCTGCTCAAACCGGACAACGGGATTAGACCTATTGTCGTAGGTGCGATCTAGAGGAGATTGGTCTCTAAGGTGGCCATGAGGGGTGTTCGGAAGGAGATGGCTAAATATCTGTGTGACTTTCAATTTGGGGTGGGAGTTCCTAATGGGGCAGAGGCTGTGCTCCATAGCGCAAACAGGTTCTTAAATGAGTTTCACTCGGATGGATCGTTGGCTATGCTTTCCTTGACAGAATTTCCCAGAATACAGGTATCCACCCTTCCGGTCCGCACAAGTTCTCACACATTATCTAGAACTTAAATATTCTTGACGAGAGTTTAGTGGTGGATTAGGCTTGAAGCCTAAGAACGTATCCTCGATGTAGTAGACTCTTGTAGCACGTAGATAAGTAGAAGCATAAAATTTCCAAGCGTTCACGTATAAGAATTAAGAATAGAATGAGGAGAGAATTCCTAGTAAAGGACATGAATAACTCATGTTTGGGTCTCCTAAGTTATAGTCTAGGTCATGTGTCTAATAACCTAATTCCCTATAACCAAGGCTCTGATACCAATCTGTCACACCCCAACCGACGGTGGATTATACGTCGGGGCGGACGCGGTTGTTCAATAGCACAAGGTTGACTATTAAAGTTTCAATATTTCATTAATGAATAATTTAAGATTCAATACAAGGAAGAATAATACGAATACAACATTTAATTTAAGTAGTCTAGGTCCAAAGCATCATATGTGATCACGAATAAGTCTCATGATGTAAACCTGAAACATGTGAAAGAATCTGTCAACTACAAAATAGTTGGTGAGATACAAAGGTTTTGACACAGTTTAAACAAGTATTTGAGAAGAATTTACAATTCACTATGATTCATGCATTCTTTGATGTAAGTATGAGAAAACAAGCATGTTAGACATTGTGCACATCAACCCTCCAACCAAGTTTAGGCATAACCCGCAGGTTACCCTTATAAGTCTCAAGTTTAAAGTTTAATGTAGTAACAAACACTAAGGGCTCCCCCCCGAAGGGGTCAATCAATCAAGGTGGATTGGTCAAATACAATAGATCTGCCATTGTTACTATCGGCTTGATCAAAGCTAATGAATGTGCTAGTTTTAAGTTTAATCTAAGCATACAAGTCTCAAGTTTAACATAAGAATAAACACGTAGTCATAGTTGTACAAGAATTGTATAAGTTTAAGAATTGTGAACATGTTTCACCCCAAAAGCATAAAAGGAAAAAGGGGCTAAGTATACTCACTTGGATTTGGATGAAGAGTATCCGACAAGAGTAAGTATTGCAAGATTTTGAGGGAGATTATCCTCACAACGAGCCTAAGAATACAAGTCTAAGGTTTCAAGTTTGTTTCTACAAGTATAAGGCAAAATATCTAGGATTGCAAGATTCAACTATGGTTCCAATGGGAGGTGGGTTGGTTGTGTTTATGAAGTTTTAAATCAAGTTTAAAACAAGGTTTTAAATGAACGACATAAGACTTGTATTTCAACGTTTAATAAGTTTATAGCTTAGAATGATTTAAGATAATTATTTAAAAGCCTCAAAATTATTAATTACACACAATAGGTAACAATAATTAAATAGATTTGTACATTTTGTTAAACGAAAGACTAAACAATTATTTGAAGTTTTTATAATAATTATCAATGTTAGTAAGTATTTCAAGAGTAAAATAATTATTAAATACAAAGTATTAAAGATTAAATAGTGATTTAGGATTATTAGTAATTATTTAAAGAGCAAATAATCATCAAAGGTAATTAATTATCTAAAAGGATAATTAATATAATTTATTTAAGGTTTATTAAAGAAATTAAGTGTTAAGTATTTATTTTATAATTGATAACCAAATAATATTTTATAAGTTAAAATAAATGTCAAGTTTCATAAGTTTATAAAATAGTATCTATTATGAAGTTTACGTGTTTTTGACTATAAATTTATAAATGTTTTAAATATAGGAACAAACTATAGATTGTTATAAAGTTTCTTAAAGTATTTAAATAAATTTTACAAGTTCATGGACGTTTAAATGTTCATTTAGTTTTTTTTAACGTTTATAAACTCATAACTATATAGGAAACCATTAAAATATAGGTATTTCTCTCGCTTTATATAAACAAGGAGGTTTATATAATTTTATAGAGTTATAAATTTATAAATAAGTTCATAAACTTTGCTAAATAATTTGTGATAAAAGTATAAGTTTTATTAAATTTTAGAATTATATTTATAGTTTTTTTTTGGATTGAAAACTATTAATAAGGATTAATTAATCCCTTTTTTTATAGCTTTTAACTAAGTTTAAATAGTTAAAATATTTTCAGAATATAAAAGTAGGATAAAACTCCATTTTTAAGTTTATAAAAGTATCTCAGATTTTATAAAATTAATTTAAAGTTTAAAAACTGTTTTGGGAAAGGCTAAAAAAATGAAATGGACAAAACCGGTTCCCTGGATTCGAACTCGGGCCTGTGACCGGGTCGGACATATACACACGCTCCAACCACTGGACCATGAGTCTTATTGATGCTATAACTCAGGAAAGAAATATTGATAAAAACAAACCCAAATCATCCCCAATTCCCTTATGAACCCTAGTTTTCAAATCTCTCAAATCGAATCGTATCACCCTCTGTTTATGATATTAAACAGAGGGCTTTCGATCCTCTCATGAAGTCGATCGTAATGGGTTCAAAGATTACCTGGTTTGGTGCCGAATCGAGCGAGAACGGGTACGAGTTAAGTGTCGGCTGTCGCGAGTCCGTATTCGAGATTGTAGGTTTGTTTTCGCCGAACTGAGGGTGGAAATGGATGTAGTGTGATGTCGTCTACCCGTCGGTACTCGTATTTATACACAATTTCGAGGTTAAATGCCCGATTAGGTGAGGAGTTGATGGATGAGTTAAGGCGGATCGATTTCGGCTCCATGCGCGATTATGGTTGAAATGGAGCATTGATGAGTGTTGGGCGGTGGTCGCATGCGCGAGATGAACCCGAGGTTCATCGAATCCGGACGGGATTCGCGTTTTCGGAGGAAAGAGGTTGGAACCGGGCTGTGCGGGACTCGAACCTGGGTTTGGTTTGGGTTCCGGAGGTTTGAAGTAATTACACAACAGGCCCTTGAAATTTTTGGGTTTTAACATTCTGATTAAAGGTATTTTGAGTTCAAAACAGGTTTCAGAAAGTGACAGTTTTGGTCCCCAAAGTTTTTAATAAGTTTTTCTCAAATGATTTTATGAATTTTATAAAATGATTTATATGGTTTATTTGTTTAGAAGTTTAAGTCAATAAAAACGAGTTTATTTTTCTTACAAACTTATAAGGTTTTAAGAGTTTATATACATATATATATATATATGTGTGTGTGTATATATATATATATATGTATGTATTTATACATATATATTTTCCCTTTTTTTTATAAAGTTCTCATGTATATGCATATATATATATATATGGGTTTCAAGTATAAAAGAGGTATATTTATTAAATAAATTCTTATTAAACGGGTCGGGAAATCCTGGATATTACACCGAACGTGTACAACATGTTGCAAAACTAGAAGGCGAGCTTGACATTGAACAAGAAATACACGAATTCGAAGTAGAACAAGGGGCGACGAATCCACTTCCTGACGAAGAACAAGCTTATGATGAAGCCCAACGTATCTCAAGCGAAGAAGATTGAAAACCGATGTTACGAACACTAAGACGAGTAGACGACGAATAACGAGTCATAATAAATAATATATATTTTGTAATTTAATTATGTTTTTTGTAATTTTTTTGTACGAACTATTGTTAAATCACTTAAAAATATATAAAAAATAAATAAAACATGTATTTTATAGTGTATCTTTGTTAATTTTTTAAAAAAAAATCCGGTGGAACCGGTTTTTTTTTGTCCGGTCCGGTTCCATATATCCGGTCCGGTCCCAATAGGTTCCAACTCTCCACTCCCTTAACCGGATCCGATCCGGAACCGGTTCCAATATGTCCGGTTGTTGACCAAGTTTGACGGATCCGGATCCCAAAAAAATCCGGTTTGTGCACTTCTGGTGACATTATGTGATATTCAGTGATAGCTTGCAAGCCCAAAAGCCCAATCCCAAAAGAGCACAAAAGCCAGAATGCCCCATGGCCAAGATCGCTTTAAAAAAGCCTGGTCCTTTAGTTCTATGTTGAGGTGTACAAAAAAACCAGTTTGTGTTTTTTACGCGATTTAAACCGGCAACCGGTTTAAGTAAAACCGGTTCGGGTTAACTCATAACCGTCGGTTTGTCCAAACCGGTTTACCCGCTGGAAAATAAGTTACCGTTGTAAAACGGTATTATAGCAGTTTGGAGCCTTTTTGGCCCTTTTTTTGGACCCATATGCACCCATAAATCAATATAAATAGGTGGGGGTGTTTGAGGTTGATCACACCTCTCTCTACACACTCTAATCTCTAAAACCGCACTTTAAATGCTCAAAAACGCTCTTTAAACTCTAAAAAAAAGCATGGCAAGTGTTGGTGTTGGTGGTTCCTCAAACAAAGCTCCGGTTCCGAAGATAACGTACAAGAATAATCCAAAAAATAAAATCATATATTGTAATTTGTAATGTTTTCCAATTTTATAATTTTATCTTTTAATGTTTTTTAATTTCCGAACTTTCCAAATATTAATAAACGTTGAACTTTATGTTTTATATTTGTTATATATATTTTTTTCAATATTGAATTTATTTGAATTTATTCAATTTTTTTTAATTAAAACCGGTTTAAACCGGTTTATAGGGCAAACCGGTTTCTAACTAACCCTAACCGGTTTGATAGGTTAGGGATTTTCCACCTTCTAAACCGGGTTAACCCGAACCGGTTTATGGCCAAACCGGTTTTGACCAAACTTTGACCAAACCGGTTCTGGTCGGGTTAAACCGGTTCGGTTTAAAAAAACCGATTTGTGCACCTCTAGTTCTATGTCCCAACTCCAAAGGACAACTTTTTTTTATATTTTATGATCTATAACTTTAGGTTATATAAATAAGAGTAAATTACAGAAATCGTCTTTTATGTTTATACAATTTTTCACTGTATGTCATTTAGCTCAAAAAATATCAAAAATCATCCTTTATGTTTAAATCCCTTGCACGACTTGTCCTTTAACCTAAACGACGTTAACTTTTAACGTTAGATCGGGTCATATGGACGGTAATATGGTCATTTTATTGTTTCAGGGTATTTGTGTAATTAACTAAGATACTTGGGTTTAAAACAAACCCCTCTCTCTATCTCTCTCTCAAGAACAAGCCCTAATTGATCATCAAATGTAGTAAACCCAATTTCAAGATTCATCAAAGATCCAGGATTTCAGCAGCGATTGTCAAGGAAGAACAACAAATTCTGGTAAAAAAATGACCAAAAACCCGGCTTCAATTTTAAGGACTACATGGCCGAAAAGGCGTCAATTAGGGCTTGTTCTTGAGAGAGAGAGAGAGGGGTTTGTTTTAAACCAAAGTATCTTAGTTAATTACACAAATAACCCCTTAAACAATAAAATGAGCATATTACACTCAATACGACCAGATCTAACGTTAAAAGTTAACATCGTTTAGGCTAAAGGGCAAGTCGTGTATGAGTTTTAAACATAAAGGATGATCTCTGATATTTTTTGGGCTAAAGGACATACAGTGAAAAATGAAATAAACATAAAGGACGAAATATGTAATTTACTCTATAAATAATTTGAGTAAATTATATTTTACGTCTTTTAATTATTTATCAAATTTCATTTTAAGTACTTAAACTAAATAAATTACAGAAATCGTCATTTATATTTAAATTTGTTAACAAGTTTCGTTATTTCCACTAACGGACGTCTATTTTTGACGTTAAATACAGTCATGTGTCCCTCACGCGATGGCAAAATCGTCTTTTTTGTTGTTGACAAAAGAATAAATTGCACTTTTCATCATTGATGTTTATGTCAAATTTTAGATATCATCATTAAACTAATTTAATATCAAAAATTGTCTTTTATGTTTAAATGTGTTCACACGTTTCGTCCTTTACACTAACGTCCGTTCATTTCTAACGTTAAATGAAGTCATGTGCCCCCCACAAAATACGTGCAATTACCACCCAACCTCCCTCGTCACCGTCTCTGGTCAGATAATAAAAAAAGGGTTTCGATTGAACATTTGAATTAACTTAGTCAAAACAGATAAAAATAGCTTTATATATTTATAATATCATTTTTTAAGTTGAGTATTGTTAGAAAGAAAAAAAAATGCAATTATAATTTATTTTCTAGATGAGAAGGGGGAAGGAGATGACAAAGTAACTAATGTACTCGAATTTGTTGAAAGCAAATTGTGTGGACAATGACAAAGTGTAGCTTCAATCAATGTTTCCTCCAAATATTTCACCATCACTTTATCAACATGTGCCCCTCGCATTGTTTTTTTAATACCTTGTGCATCAATTATTTTGGGGCGTTTTGAATTGTTTATCCAAACAATTTATACTCTACTTCTAGAAAGAAATAGATAATTAGTTTATTAAAAGTCTTTATTTTACTATAATGATAAACATGTAATTCAAAATTTATTAGGAAAAACTAATTTATAATAAATAATCTTAGTATACTTACAGAAAATAGCCTATTTTACTACAAAATAGGAAGATAAAAAGTTTTCTAATCTTCGCCCAAACAACTAATCATGTTTTCATTGTTAATTAGTAATTACACTTGAACCTTTTTTTATGTTTCTATTTTAGAACTAATTTTGTTGATTGTAAGGCTACGTCTGTACTCTATAGTTAGTTTTACTCATGTTCTTTTGTATGAATAACAATATATTACTGTTATTTTATAACGCATCACATTAAACTTCATTTCTTTAAAGCAACTAATGTTACATATATTTGTATCATGCGTTTATATGGGTGTACATTTTATTTGAAAAGACATAAGACATTCAAAATGCAAAGGGCTAAAAACATTTGCAAACGTGGTCAGTCAGCTCTCAAATTAGATTTCATCCATTTTTCAAAAACACGCATTTGCTCTCCAACCCTACAAACATCCTTACATCTTCACATTATCATCACTTTCAGTGTTGTAAAAATCGCTAGGCGCTAGTCGGACGGTGGGGTCGGGGCCTAGGCGGGATTAATCAGATTGGAATTTTATATGTAATTTATATATATATATATATATATATATATATATATATATATATATATATATAGTTATTGGTGAAAACCCATAAACTAATTTATGGTCACACATTCATTTTCCCTTCTTTCTGAATTTTTTTAATCATAGAGGGGCATTGTTGTCATTTAACTTTCTTTTAAAACCCTAAACCTATTCACTCTCTATTCAAACAACACAAACAACAGCAGCTTTCCTCTACATCGATCAAACAACAACAACTTTCCTCTACATCGATCCATGCTCTCCCCCTCTATATCGATCTATGCTGGGCGGTCTCTCAAGAACAACGATCCGGAAGAACAACGATCCTCTCTGTCACATCGTGAATATGTAGACCATCGAAAGGTTCGATCTCGTCTATTCTTAGTCGCATCGTGAAGGTGAAGACCATCGAAGTGAAGGTGAAAACCATCGAAAGGTATGGATTTCTCTCAAGAACAATGATCCTGACTAGACCCGATTTGGACCGCCTAGCCCGACTAAACCTGATTTGGACCGCCCAACGATTTTTAGACCGACTAGGTCAAAATTCCACCTTCACTGTCCGCCTAGCGATTAATCGGCTCCTATGCGCGATTTTTACAACACTGATCACTTTTACAACCATTGATTAAAGAGAAGAGCTATAAGGAGTGTAGCGAAGTGATTCTCCTAAGAGTGAAAGTGGAATAGGTAAAAGCCTTCTAAAGTAAATTCAAGTAAACACCCGCTCTAAATCACTACTTGTCCTATATCGGGGTTTTTGTCTCCCTCCTAAGGCTTACTCCTAGCGACGGTTGTAGCTGCTTACTATAGAAATTCATATTGGCAACAACAACTACTAAGAAATGCTAGGGCTGACTTATTTCTAGGGCATCAACTTTCATGTACTGTAATTATCTTATTTTTTTCATGTACTGTATCATTATATATACCGGTGATTGACAAAGAATCCCAATAAGGAATTTCCACAACCCTAACATGGTATAGCCAATAATCAATCCTCTCCCGTGCGAACGATTTTTTCTCTTTTTTTGGTTTCTTTTACCCTAAGCTACTGCTCGTCATCCCTATTACCATCAGCGATTCACATCTCAACGCTACCACCACTGGACTCGTATTAGGCCGGCCACCCACCAATTTTCGTAGCTCAAATCCAGAAAATTTGAATGGAAAATTATAATCAGTACTCTAACTAAGATGTGATTCTTATGAAAGTAATTTAAGGCTTGCATGCTACATTATAATAATCTAGATTGATCATCATTGAACAAACCCTAAAAACAATGTAGCTAGTTAGGGTTTGCTAATTCCTTCAAAGGCATATACTACACAGATTCACTAACAATATTCCTTTCTATATTTTTAATGGAAAATGGAAGTCATTTGGTTGATTCTCGACAAATGGATTCCAACCAACCAGCCATGCCCACTTTTCTTCAAATTATTCATACTTTCAATCAACCACCATATGCAGTTTTGTCATTTACACGTACACACAAACATATACATACATGCATGATACATATACACTCACTCATATATATATACATATATATTTGCCAGGTTTGCAATGCCAACTAAAAGGTTTCAAAAGTTTGGAGTTTTTGCTTTAATTTGCATTGCTCCAATAATTTGATAAAAATCTTAGAAATGAGTTGGTAATGATGCAAACCAGATTTCCGTACCCTTTGCTTGATGGAGATTAGATTATTTAAATGTAAGTGGAAATTATATAAATATTTAGCTCACATTTTAAATTTTATAATAACACTGGCTTTTATATGTACGTCTTGAGTTTTGGTTCCAAGAACGGGTTAAATGTTAAAAAAATATAAGTGGATGTACATAAATGTTTTCCAAATTTAAGTTTTTTAATCTATACTATATAATAAATAAAGGTTTTCCAATGTCACGTGTCGTCTCCATATCATTCTTATAAATTTTTTTCCGCCTCTCTCTCCTAATTAATACACTTTCATATTTTCAATAATAATATATTTTTAAACAAATTATTAATTATACTAATAAACACATTTATTTTAAACTATCTCATATTATAAGAAACTTTGAAATGTAATTATTTAGCTTATATTTTTTCAATCAAATAATAAATAAAAATCAGATTACATTAAATAATATATTTAATATATTTTTGAAACTCAGTTATATATTAACTTTTACATATTTTTTCTTTTGTTTTCTATTGTTATTATTATATGTAATACATTTTTCCACCTAAAAGATATATTAATAATGATTTAAAAATTTTATATATTGATATTTTTTCACCCTGTGTAGTACACAGGTTCTAAGCTAGTTATTTATATATAAATATTTGCTCTAATGGTTTATTTTCTATGGTATTAGACTATTAGTCCTCGATAATAATAATATAAGATTCAAAATCTAATTGTTGTGTAAAAATAAAAAGGCAAGTCTTTCTTCATTCTGATTCTATTTATTACTGTATCTTCAATCTTTAAGGGTGAAGGGGGTGGTTTATCTTTTTATTCGTTTACTAGTTTAGATCTCGTGTCTACACATGGGGTGAAAAATATCAATATATAAATTTTTTAAATTTTATATATATATATTTTACAACTGTAAAAATATATTACATATACTTAAAATATAAAAAAATTCAAAATATGTAAAAATTAATATATAATTGGGTTTCGAAAATACGTGAATTGCTATTTAATATAATTTGACTTTCATTTATTATTTGATTGGAAATAGAATTTAAATAATTAAATTTCAAAGTTTCTTATAATAAGAGATAATTTAAAACAAATGTTTTTATTAGTATAATTAGTATTTTTCTTTAAATATATATTACTAGCTTAGAACCTGTGTACTACACAGGGTGAAAAAATATCAATACATAAAGTTCTTAAATATTTATATATGTATCTTATAAGTGAAAAATGTATTACATATTGTGACAATCCGACTTTTTCAGTTAACCCCGTTAACAAAATCCAGTTAAAGTTAACTGAAATTAACTTTACTCAAACTTCAGGGACTATTTCTGTCAATATTCCAAACTTAGACTTCAGGGACTAGTTATGTCATAACCTTAAACTATTCTGTTGACTTTTGGAAAGTCAAAATCAACTCTGTTGACTTTAAAAGTCAAAATTAACCAAGAGTTAACTCCATATAAACTAGAAGGACTTAATCTGCCAAGTCTCAAACTTCAATCCTGAAGGAAACCTCAGGGACTAGTTCTGTAATTCTCCGATCCTTGATTTGTTGACTTCAGAAAGTCAAACACCGCGATTTTGCATGAACCCGACCGTTTCTAGTTGAAATCCGTTAGTATTGAAACCGATTCCCACGACCTTATCGTTTTGGATCATCATTATCATCTTTAACACCGGCTTTAATCGAATTAAAACTCAATTATGAGTATTCAACTCATAACCGTCGCTACCCTCTTCGACTTCTATCAAATGCGTTTCAATTCGTTTATTTTCCTCGTAATTGAACCACTGCACACACTCGGTGATCCTCCTTGAAGCTTCTGCATCAACTAAATTGACCGGAGTAACAGTCGAAGACACCGGAGGCAACCTATACCACATTCGGCAACCGTTTTAATCGATCTCAGTCAATTCGCACTTGTTTACGGTAATTGAATACACCCTCACCTTCGTTTTTACTTCCTGATGGAAAGCCCTATGTCAATTGGGGCTTACAACATCGACATTAACAAGAACAGAAATCTAGGGTTCGTTCATTTACGAATTGGGGCTTTTAATCAGAAACTCAACCTCCATCAAATTAAACCACACGTTCATGTTCGAAATCCTTTGTTTACTAAAACCCCTATGCTAATTTAATCTTTGAACATCGAATTTATAAAAACCCAGAACTTAGGGTTCATCAATGTCCGATTTAATCAAACCCTGACTTAGACACGTTCTCAATACAATTAAATTATATCATTAGTTTCGAAATCTCCTTTTTAGTAAAAGCCCCATGTTTTCAGTAAATATTATTATCCAATTCGATCAAATTAATCTCATGTTCTTAATCTAGGGTTCGGACTTGAATCTCGTTATTAAACAACTCAATCGATGATTTTTTTTACAATTAATCGTGTGTGCAGATTCGAAAATAACCTATAATCAAAACCCCTAAACTTTTGTTGACATTTAAAATCGGAATCGGTCGGATTTGGGGGTGGCATGGGGTTCGATCGCGATTTGATTTGGAAAAGAGGGGTTCTCGGTAACGTAGGATTAAAACCATTTCAGTAAGGATAATATCGCGATAGCCTAGCGGCCGAAACTGGTTAAAGCGATGAGTGTGTGTGGGAGAGACCTGGGTTCGAGTCTGGGCTCCCACATTTCTTTTTAAACATAATTAATTAATAAAAATCATTCTTGATGATATTATATCATTATATAAATGGGTTTTAAATCGGAAAACAACCCATAGGCTCGGGATTTAAATATTTTGTTTATTTTTATAAATTATAACCATTTTTATAAATTGTACATTTTGATTATTAATAAGTAAAAAAAATAATATACTTATATTATTTTAAACCGTAAACACATGTAAAATAATATGTTATATTATTTTCAAATTGTGACCCGTATTAGTAAATAATATATAATTATATTATTTTAAATCATTTTTATAACGCCATGAACCAATCGAGATTAAATAATAATTAGTTATATTAATCACTCGTATATATATATATTATTATTTACGTCGTTCGTCGCGTAAAGTAATTTCTAAACCCGTGGACACGTTCGTCCACTCTCGTTCGATCAGAGCGGTTCTTTAAGATGTTCTTTCCTTGTCACGGTCACAATTCCCTTATCGTTCCTAATTTATATGTTTATAATTCTAGGACATCCGTAGGTCTTTTGAGACTTACTCCCGTGATTTCAAACTTACTTCTAGTGTGAACTACCTTCAACGCCAAGCAGGTGAGTTTTCACGGCCCCTTTTACTGCTTTTAAATTGGGGAGAAAACATGATACAAACTCTTTGATTTTTGTACTTCATTTTATATCAATTGTTATGACTAAGTGTAAACTCTATCATAAAAGTCCTCACATCGAACCGTTTAAATATGAATATAGCGAGGTATGTTGGGTAGTACTATTGGGTTTGACAAACCTCACCCGCGTTAGTCGCGCTAACACGATTGGATATCGAACGGGTGCAATATTGACCTAAACGTGCACCGTGGTTGATTGACCTGGTGGGAGGCAATACAAACAGTCAGTTTACGGTTGCGAGCGTAATAGCAAACATGAACATGGGTTAGCTACTCATTTGGTATATATGTTGATTGTATAATAAATCTAGTAAACGTTTATTTATATATTGAAACCTGTGAACTCACCAACCTCGTGTTGACACTTTTTATTACATGTTTTCTCGCTAAGCTAAGACACAGGTGCACGTTAGGGCATGCATGGGATTCAACTGCTTGCTTTGTGTCTATTTATGTTGATTGAATTATTTTAATGTACTTTGTTTGGTTGGACGTTTGGACTTTTGGACTTTGGTTTTGGGGGCGTGTATTTTGCGCATTTACTTTCTTTACGCTTCCGCATTGATACTCTGATTTAAAAGATATTTTCATTTTGAGTCCCATGTAGAGTCGTTCAATGTAACTAGTGTCTGAGATCCTGGTTTGGTTCTTCTCAAACGGTAATACTCCGTTAGTTGAAATTGGGGGTGTGACAGATTGGTATCAGAGCCATTAGTTATAGAGAACTAGGATTGCATACTAGACTATAGCCTCACACATTAGTTACATGTCATTTGGATGTTTGGCACTTATACAAATTGTTGCAGGATCATGTCGTCAACACCACCTCCATCACCTAACGCATCAGGGCATAAGGCACCTGTACCTTCATCCCCGGAGCCCAAAAGGCGCCGGACTACCTCAATTGAGCAAGGCGAACTGAGCAACGCACGAGCATTGGAGTATGCTCTCAATTGGGATATGTACCCACATATGATCCAAAGGTGGATCGAAATGGGGGATGTTCCATCGCCGTACTTTGGATCCACGTCTTCGTCATCTACCTTGCCTAGCTTGCCATGCACTATGGAACAAGCCTTCGCAGCGTTCATGTCCTATATGTTAAAGGAATTAAGTTTTGTACAAGATGCCACCGAGGAGATATCTAAACTCCTGGAGAATGGACCTCAAGTGGAGAAGAATAGGGTAGGAATAGAAAATTTGACTACCGAACTAGCTGCAACGGACCATGTCCACAACCTTTTAGTGGATCGTATGGCACACCTAGAGACGAGGGCTGACATTATGGATGAAGATATGCAAGGAGTTCTGGAGAGATTAGCTGCTATGGAAGCTCAGCTACATGTGGCTAACCACACTGCTGAAGGCCTTCAAGAGAGGGTGGCTCACTTGGAAGCCCAACTGCAAGCGGCCTTACACCCGGAAGACATTCCAGTATCTGACGATGAGGAAGAACCCTTTGAGGAGGAACTCTTTGAGGAGGAGCCCTTCGAGGAGGAACCCTTAGAGGGGGAACCAGCTGAGGAAGAGCCAATGGAGATTGATGATGCACAGTCATATGTCTCTTCTGATGATGAGGATATTTGAGGATCTTCCTAATCTATCTTCTTTTCATGTTTGTTTTTGCTTATGTTATTTCCCTTTTCAAACCTAGATGGGTAAGGTTGTTCCCATCCCATAAAAGCATGAGAAGTTTAATATTTGAGTTATTTATTTTGTAGCCTTACAATTTATTTAATTTTCAAAATATTAGATGTTGTATTTCCTTACCCGTACCTGAATAATGTTTAATATGCGATATATTTCTCATTGTTTTCATTTGTGATTGTGAAGAAATATGTCTGGGAGAGGACGAGGAGGCCGTACCGGTGGTCGTGGTACCATCAACATGACGGCAGCAGAACTAGCAGCTTTGATAAACAATAGTGTGGGTAAATGCTTTCAACTATTGACTAGTAGTGTCAATCCCTTTTCCTAAGAATATCTTTCTAAACTCTATAATTCCAATTCAATTCGTATTTCTAAATCCAGGCCAGCAAAATCAGCAAAATCAACAGCCAGCCTGCACTTTCAAGGCATTCATGGACTGCAAGCCCCACACCTTTAGTGGAGCTGAAGGAGCAGTTGGATTACTTCGCTGGTTTGAGAAAGTTGAATCAGTAATAGCCATGTGCAACTGCCTCGTGGCTAACCAAGTGAAATTTGCTGCTGGAACTTTAGAAGGCCCAGCCCTAACATGGTGGAATGCCCAAGTTCAAATGTTAGGACTGGAAATGGCAAATGGACTCCCGTGGGAGGAATTTAAAACCATGATAAAAGAAGAATACTGCCCACTAGATGAAATTCAAAAGCTAGAAGGAGAATTCTGGAACCTTAAGATGGAGGGTTCAGAAATTGAACTCTACCATGTGCCCACACATGGTGACTCCGGATTACAAACGGATTGAACTATACATTGGAGGTTTGGTACCTCAGATTCAAAGCATGGTGACCTCATCCAACCCTACCACCATCCAACAGACCATCAGACTTGCTCACAAATTGACCGATCAGGCAGTGACACAGGGAATTTACCTCCAAGAGGTTCGGTTTCTAAACCCACCGACAACAATAAGCGCAAGTTCGACCATCACTCCCACTCACACTCCCACTCTAATTCTAAAGGATCCCAACCCAATCAACCTTAGCACCAACAGCAGCGAAAGTTTGAGCCTGCTAGAAACTTTAATCAAACGACCTCATCAGGTCCGAATCAAGGGGAATATGCTGGGAGGTACCCCAAGTGCAACAAATGCGGCTATCACCACTCGGGCACTTGTGACCGACAACGTTGCCAGCGGTGTGGTAAAATGGGCCACGCTGCAAAGGACTGTAGGGTTGCACTCCCGAACAAACAACCATTTCAATCACAGGGATTCACGAGGGGATGTTTTCAGTGCGGTAAAGAGGGGCACATTCAAAGGAATTGTCCTCAGTTGAAAAAGGGTGGAAATGGTAATGGCAGTGGTAGTGGTAACGGTAATAACCAGGGCAACAATGGTAACAACCCCAATCAAAACAACAATGGTGGGAATAACGGTAATAACGGTGGTAATGGAGGAAATGGGGCGAAAGGAAGAGCTTTTGTACTGGGATCCAGAGAGGCTCGCTACGATCATAACGTGGTCACCGGTAAATTTCTCTTAAATAATTAATTTGCTTCTGTCCTTTTTGACACTGGTGCAGATAGTAGTTTTATATTTAAGAAACTTAGTGATATGATAAAAGGAACTCCAATTCTGTTAGAAGCTAAGTATGTAATAGAGATAGCTGACGGCCAAATAATTGAAGCAACCCACATTCTTAAGGGTTGTAAGCTTGATCTAGCTAGCCATATTCTTGATATCGACCTTATGCCGGTCACACTTGGTAGTTTTGATGTAATCGTCGGCATGGATTGG
Organism: Smallanthus sonchifolius; assembly: GCA_023525975.1. Classification (NCBI taxonomy): domain Eukaryota; kingdom Viridiplantae; phylum Streptophyta; class Magnoliopsida; order Asterales; family Asteraceae; genus Smallanthus; species Smallanthus sonchifolius. Next base: position 51,133,876 of record CM042046.1, on the reverse strand, counting down.
TTGTCTAGAAACCAAGCGGAAATCATTTGTCATGAGAAAATCGTTCGCATACCCCTCCCGAGTGGAGAAATTCTTTCAGTTCAGGGCGAAAGGGTTGGTACTGTCATGGGTATCATATCCTTCATGAAAGCACAAAAATGTCTTCGAAAGGGGCATACGGCCATTTTGGCCCTTGTTGCTGAACAGCCGTCAGAAGAGAAGAAGATCGAAGATATTCCCGTTGTGCGTGAATTTTTGGAAGTATTTCCCGAGGATCTGCCCGGTCTGCCACCACACCGTCAGGTTGAATTCCAAATTGACCTAGCACCCGGAGCAGCACCGATTGATCCCAGTGAATTGCAGGAATTGTCCACTCAGTTGCAAGACTTATTGGATAAAGGTTTCATCCGACCTAGTTCATCACCGTGGGGAGCTCCGGTATTATTTGTCAAGAAGAAGGACGGTACGTTCCGTATGTGTATTGATTACCGGGAGCTGAATAAAGTTACAATCAAGAATCGCTACCCTTTACCTCATATCGATGACCTTTTTGATCAACTCCAAGGATCAAGTTTCTATTCCAAAATAGATCTTAGGTCCGGCTATCATCAGTTAAGAGTCCGAGAAGAAGATATCTCTAAGACTGCATTCAGAATGAGGTACGACCATTACGAATTTATGGTCATGCCTTTCGGTTTAACCAACGCACCTGCGGTATTCATGGACCTCATGAACCATGTGTGTAAGCCTTACCTTGACCAGTTTGTTATCGTTTTCATCGATGACATCCTTATTTATTCCAAGGACGAGGAAGAACATGAGGAACATCTGCGTCTAATTTTGGAACTACTTAAGCAAGAGCAACTTTATGCTAAGTTTTCCAAATGTGAATTCTGGATTCGGGAAGTTCAGTTTCTAGGACATGTGGTAAATGAAAAAGGGATACATGTCGACCCGTCCAAAATAGAAGCCATCAAGAATTGGGCAGCACCGATGACTCCGACTGAAGTGCGACAATTTCTGGGATTGGCTGGATATTACCGTCGTTTTATCGAAGGATTTTCAAAGATTGCGCAACCTCTCACCGCCCTAACTCAAAAAGGAAAAGCCTATAATTGGGGCGATAACCAAGAATCAGCTTTCCAACATCTCAAACAGAAACTTTGCAGTGCACCTATTTTAGCTCTCCCGGAAGGAACCGATGATTTTGTGGTGTATTGTGATGCATCTATTCAAGGTCTGGGTTGTGTCTTAATGCAACGCGAAAAGGTAATCGCATACGCTTCACGTCAGTTAAAGGTTTACGAGAAAAACTACACCACTCATGACCTAGAGTTGGGAGCAGTAGTTTTTGCACTTAAGATATGGAGACATTACTTGTACGGTACCAAATGCATAATCTACACCGACCACAAGAGCCTCCAGCATATCTTCGAGCAGAAGGAGTTGAACATGCGACAACGTCGTTGGGTTGAACTTTTAAATGACTACGACTGTGCGATCCGGTATCATCCGGGTAAAGCTAACGTTGTGGCTGATGCACTAAGCCGAAAGGAAACAAAACCCAAACGAGTTCGAGCATTACAACTTACTATTCACCCTGGATTGCCTGACAGAATCCGTAGTGCTCAACTTGAAGCCTAGAAAGAAGATAACCTACCGTTAGAAGGTACACGCGGCATGGAAGCACAACTTGAAGAAAAATCTGACGGAATTCGTTACTTTGTCGAACGAATATGGGTTCCAATGTTCGGAAACTTAAGGGAACTAATCATGGATGAAGCTCATAAATCTCGTTACTCCATTCATCTGGGTTCCGATAAAATGTACCATGATCTAAAAGTACTATATTGGTGGCCGAAGATGAAGGCCGATATAGCCATTTATGTTAGTAAGTGTCTGACCTGCGCGAAGGTCAAAGTTGAATACCAAAAACCGTCCGGTCTCCTGCAACAACCTGAAATTCCCATGTGCAAATGGGAACAAATATCCATGGACTTCATTACCAAATTACCCCGAACCCCTACCGGATGTGATACTATATGGGTAATTGTGGATCGCCTAACAAAATCTGCTCACTTTCTAGCAATCAAAGAAACCGACAAAATGGATAAACTCACTCGAATATACTTGAAAGAAGTAGTCTCTCGGCACGGAGTGCCAATCTCTATTATTTCGGATCGTGATGCACGATTCACTTCCCGTTTCTGGCAGTCATTGCATAAAGCATTAGGCACGCGTCTAGATATGAGCACAGCATACCATCCTCAAACTGATGGCCAAACTGAACGTACTATCCAAACTCTGGAGGACATGCTACGAGCTTGTGTGATCGATTTTGGTAACACTTGGGAATCTCACCTACCGTTGGTGGAGTTATCCTACAACAACAGCTATCACACTAGCATCAAGGCAGCTCCATTTGAAGCACTTTATGTACGGAAATGTCGTTCTCCCATTTGTTGGACCGAGGTTGGGGATAGCCAACTCACAGGTCCTGAACTTGTATTTGAAACTTCTGAAAAGATCGTTCAAATAAGAAACCGTATGGCGGCAGCTCGTGATCGTCAAAAGAGCTACGCCGACAAGCGTCGTAAACCTTTGGAATTTCAAATAGGTGACATGGTTTTTCTCAAAGTCTCACCTTGGAAAGGTGTCATTCGTTTCGGGAAACGAGGAAAACTGAATCCTCGTTATGTTAGACCTTTCAAAATATTAAAGAGAATCGGACCAGTCCCGTATCAACTGGACCTACCTGAAAGACTTAGTAGTGTACACGACGTTTTTCACGTCTCAAATTTAAAGAAATGCCTGGCAGACGAATCACTCGCAGTTCCTCTGGAGGAACTACATGTTGATGAACAATTACGTTTCATCGAAGAACCTGTCGAAATTATGGATAGGGAAGTAAAAACGTTAAAGCGCAGCAAAATCCCCATTGTTAGAGTCCGTTGGAACTCGAAACGTGGACCGAAATTCACGTGGGAGCGCGAGGATCAGATGATGCGCAAATATTCTAATCTGTTCAAGCACTCCGCGTCAAATCCCGAAGGTACTATTTTAATTTTCGGGACGAAAATTCTTTCAACTAGGGAATGATGTGAAACCCCAGAAAATTTTATTTATCTTAGTTATTTTAATTTTCGGGACGAAAATTCTTTCAACTAGGGAATGATGTGACAATCCGACTTTTTCAGTTAACCGTGTTAACAAAATCCAGTTAAAGTTAACTGAAATTAACTTTACTCAAACTTCAGGGACTATTTCTGTCAATATTCCAAACTTAGACTTCAGGGACTAGTTATGTCATAACCTTAAACTATTCTGTTGACTTTTGGAAAGTCAAAATCAACTATGTTGACTTTAAAAGTCAAAATTAACCAAGAGTTAACTCCATTTAAACTAGAAGGACTTAATCTGCCAAGTCTCAAACTTCAATTCTGAAGGAAACCTCAGGGACTAGTTCTGTAATTCTCCGATCCTTGATTTGTTGACTTCAGAAAGTCAAACACCGTGATTTTGCATGAACCCGACCGTTTCTAGTTGAAATCCGTTAGTATTGAAACCGATTCCCACGACCTTATCGTTTTGGATCATCATTATCATCTTTAACACCGGCTTTAATCGAATTAAAACTCAATTATGAGTATTCAAGTCATAACCGTCGCTCCTCTTCGACTTCTATCAAATGCGTTTCAATTCGTTTATTTTCCTCGTAATTGAACCACTGCACACACTCGGTGATCCTCCTTGAAGCTTCTGCATCAACTAAATTGACCGGAGTAACAGATACTACATTCGGCAACCGTTTTAATCGATCTCAGTCAATTCGCACTTGTTTACGGTAATTAAATACACCCTCACCTTCGTTTTTACTTCCTGATGGAAAGCCCTATGTCAATTGGGGCTTACAACATCGGCATTAACAAGAACAGAAATCTAGGGTTCGTTCATATACGAATTAGGGCTTTTGATCCGAAACTCAACCTCCATCAAATTAAACCACACGTTCATGTTCGAAATCCTTTGTTTACTAAAACCCCTATGCTAATTTAATCTTTGAACATCGAATTTATAAAAACCCAGAACTTAGGGTTCATCAATGTCCGATTTAATCAAACCCTGACTTAGACACGTTCTCAATACAATTAAATTATATCATTAGTTTCGAAATCTCCTTTTTAGTAAAAGCCCCATGTTTTCAGTAAATATTATTATCCAATTCGATCAAATTAATCTCATGTTCTTAATCTAGGGTTCGGACTTGAATCTCGTTATTAAACAACTCAATCGATGATTTTTTTACAATTAATCGTGTGTGCAGATTCGAAAATAACCTATAATCAAAACCCCTAAACTTTTGTTGACATTTAAAATCGGAATCGGTCGGATTTGGGGGCGGCATGGGGTTCGATCGCGATTTGATTTGGAAAAGAGGGGCTCTCGGTAACGTAGGATTAAAACCATTTCAGTAAGGATAATATCGCGATAGCCTAGCGGCCGGAACTGGTTAAAGCGATGAGTGTGTGTGGGAGAGACCCAGGTTCGAGTCCGGGCTCCCACATTTCTTTTTAAACATTTTTCTAAACATAATTAATTAATAAAAATCATTCTTGATGATATTATATCATTATATAAATGGGTGTTAAATCGGAAAACAACCCATAGGCTCGGGATTTAAATATTTTGTTTATTTTTATAAATTATAACCATTTTTATAAATTGTACATTTTGATTATTAATAAGTAAAAAAAAATAATATACTTATATTATTTTAAACCGTAAACACATGTAAAATAATATGTTATATTATTTTCAAATTGTGACCCGTATTAGTAAATAATATATAATTATATTATTTCAAATCATTTTTATAACGCCGTGAACCAATCGAGATTAAATAATAATTAGTTATATTAATCACTCGTATATATATATATATTATTATTTACGTCGTTCGTCGCGTAAAGTAATTTCTAAACCCGTGGACACGTTCGTCCACTCTCGTTCGATCAGAGCGGTTCTTTAAGATGTTCTTTCCTTGTCACGGTCACAATTCCCTTATCGTTCCTAATTTATATGTTTATAATTCTAGGACATCCGTAGGTCTTTTGAGACTTACACCCGTGATTTCAAACTTACTTCTAGTGTGAACTACCTTCAACGCCAAGCAGGTGAGTTTTCACGGCCCCTTTTACTGCTTTTAAATTGGGGAGAAAACATGATACAAACTCTTTGATTTTTGTATTTCATTTTATATCAATTGTTATGACTATGCGTAAACTCTATCATAAAAGTCCTCACATCGAACCGTTTAAATATGAATATATCGAGGTATGTTGGGTAGTACTACTGGGTTTGACAAACCTCACCCGCGTTAGTCGCGCTAACACGATTGGATATCGAACGGGTGCAATATTGACCTAAACGTGCACCGTGGTTGATAGACCTGGTGGGAGGCAATACAAACAGTCAGTTTACGGTTGCGAGCGTAATAGCAAACATGAACATGGGTTAGCTACTCATTTGGTATATATGTTGATTGTATAATAAATCTAGTAAACGTTTATTTATATATTGAAACCTGTGAACTCACCAACCTCGTGTTGACACTTTTTATTACATGTTTTCTCAGGACGCTAAGCTAAGACACAGGTGCACGTTAGGGCATGCATGGGATTCAACTGCTTGCTTTGTGTCTATTTATGTTGATTGAATTATTTTAATGTACTTTGTTTGGTTGGACGTTTGGACTTTTGGACTTTGGTTTTGGGCGCGTGTATTTTGCGCATTTACTTTCTTTACGCTTCCGCATTGATACTCTGATTTAAAAGATATTTTCATTTTGAGTCCCATATAGAGTCATTCAATGTAACTAGTGTCTGAGATCCTGGTTTGTCACTTCCCAAACGGTAATACTCCGTTAGTTGAAATTGGGGGTGTGATACATATGCTAAAAATAGAAAAAAAAAATAAAAAAAAATGTAAAAACTAATATATAATTGAGTTTAAAAAATACATTAAATACACTATTCAATGTAATTTGACTTTAATTACTATTTGATTAAAACATAATCTAAGTAATTACATTTCAAAGTTTCTTATAATATTAGATAATTTAAAATAAATGCGTTTTATTAGTATAACTTAATAATTTGTTTAAAACTATATTATTATTGAAAATATGGAAATGTATTTATTATGAGAGAGAGGCGGGAAAAAATTTCTAAAAATTAATATGGAGATGACATGTGGCATTGAAAATCTTTGTCTATACTATACTAGTTTAGATCCCGTGTCTACACACGAGAAAAATAGCAATATATAAAATTTTTAAATTTTTGTGTATATATTTTACATGTGTAAAAATATATTACATATACTAAGAATAGAAACAAACTCAAAATATGTAAAAAGTAATATATAATTGAGTTTCAAAAATAGGTTAATATTTAATGTAATTTGACTTTCATTTATTATTTGATTGAAATAAAAGTTACATAATTAATTTTCAAAGTTTCTTACAATAAGTGATAGAAGTGCATTAAATAAGATAGAAGTGCATTAAATAAGAGAGAGAAGCGGGAAAAAAATTGTGAGAATCAATATGGAGGCGACACGTGGCACTGAAAACCTTTATTTATTATATAGTATAGATAATAAATAAAGATTTTTACATGCCACGTGTCACCTCCATATTCATTCTTATCATTTTTCTCGTCTCTCTCTCCTATTTAATGCACTTCTATCTTTTAATAATAATATACATTTAAAGAAAAAAAATACTAATAAAACACATTTATTTTAAATTATCTCTTATCATAAGAAATTTTAAAATTTGATTATATAATTTTTATTTTCAATCAAATAGTAAATAAAAATCAAATTATATTACAAAATAGTAATTAACGTATTTTCGAAACCTATTTATATATTAACTTTTCCATATTTTGAATTTGTTTTTTATCCTTACTATATATAATATATTTTTACACATGTAAAATATATATACATAAAGATTTATAAATTTTATGTATTGATATATTTCACCCCGTGTGTAGACACGGGATCTAAACTAGTTTATTATATAGTATAGATTAGTAAAAGATAGAAATGCATAAAATAAGAGAGAGAGGCGGGAAAAAATGGTGAAAATGAATATGGAGGCGACATGTGGCATGAAAAAACCTTTTATTTATTATATAATAGGTTAAAATCCTTTGTATTACATGGGTTAAATAAATATAATATTATATATTAAGTAATAAAAAAATTGTTTTTTTAAAAACTCGTGTTTTACACGGATCGAATAAACCAGTGGAATACAATATAATTTGTTAACACATACACTAATCAAAATATGTCAGGAGATTTATTAATATAAAGATTAGTATTTTAATTAAAAATATATTATTATTAAAATATGGAAGTATATTTAATAAGAGAGAGAGACGGGAAAAAATTGATGATATTGAATACGGAGGCGACACGTGGCATCTCAAAACTTTTATTTATTATATAGTATAGATATAGATTCATCAAAACTGTCCAATAGAATTCTGCTACCTCAAAACTACTCATTTACTCAGATTTTATTGGAAACACCCTACTCATTTACTTACAAACTTTTTTTTTAAAGTAAACATTTAAATAAAAAAAACATAATTTTTTATTAATTAAAAATACAAAAGACAACTAAAAATAACAAAAATACAATAACAAGTTACAAATAAAAAAATGAGAAAGTACACATAATCTTCTTCCGAATCGTTGCTGGCCCACTCCGATAGTGTAGCAAAATGTTCAACAAGATCATATCATAGTCTAAAGTGTGTCTCTTGATCCCGCAATTCATTAATTACACCATCGTCTACTACTGTATTGGTTGGAGGGTCCATCACGTAGCTGAGTGATTACATTTCCATCATGCTTTAAAAATATGATACATGCGTAAACCACATTTTGTATTTTTTGACGTTTATGTGACCGTTGTGGACGATTAATTATCCCCCATTTAGATTTTAAAACACCAAACCAGCGTTCGACATCTTTTCTAACCGACTCTTGAACTTTCTTAAACCTTTTTTCTTTCGAGTCGACAGGGAATGAAAATGGTTTCACAAAAACAGACCAAGTGGGGTAAATCCCATCCGCAAGATAGTAGTCACGTTTGTATTCACGACCGTTAACTTGGAAAGGAAACTTCGGGGCGGTTCCATGCATTTCGTTATTGAACAACGATGATTGATTGAGAACATTCACGAGCAATCCTAGCAGACATAGATAAATATTCATCATATTCGTCAGGAGGGTTACCTGTAGCGAGTTGACGAATAGCAGAAATGCATTTCTGAATCAGCGTGAAGCTCTTCTTTAATACTCTTCGTGAAACCAAGAAAACCTTGAATCCATACTTATATCCCTGGCAATGCTTAAAAACAAATCTTTCGGTAAGCGAAATCTACCTCTAAATGTATCTACGTCGTACTTGGGGCGTTCGACGAACTAATCCTTCAACAGAACTGTGTTAGCAACTTCACGATCACGATGTACGAATTTTTTCTTTGATTTTGCCGTATCCTCAAGCTCTCTAGCTGCAGCTGCAACTTTGGACAAAAAACTCAATGCCACTTGATTCGGAAGTGTTAGAAAGAAAATCATCAAAACCACTACAATCGCATAATCCCGAAGGCAAACCAAGAATGTTAGAATCGGATGAAAACATTTGGTTAAAAAAATTGGAATTTTACAAAAATATATAGGTGAAAAGGAGTGATTTGTTTTAAAGGGGAAAGTGAGATATATTTAGAGAGTTTGAAAAAAAAAATTATCTTAACAGCATTATAGCCGTTGGAATCAACCCGCACAACAAATGGCCCGAGTAAAATTACTCGACCAATCTACCTGGTCAAGGAACCCATGGTGATGGTGGCGGTGTTGCCCGGCTACTCGGATCACTTCTCTCTTACTCGGGCCAAGCCGAGTAAGACCATGTCCTAAGGGTGAAGGGGCACAACCCTCACCTAAAAACTACCCTAACTAAACCAATCAATGAGGGTGTGTCACCTCACTTTTACCTTAATGCTACCCTAATACCCTAAAGTGATGGAGGCACAACCCTAATACTCTCATTTTTTTATTTTTTATTTTTATTTTTTAAATTAAAACTAATATATATATATATATACAACTAATTTCATTTATTCAATATAATAAAAATAACAAGAAATAAAAAGAAATACATAAAATAAAAATAAAATTACATAATATAAACTCAAACTACTCTTCGCCCGAATGCATCGTGCTATCAATATGTTTCACAAGATCAAATCGTAGTCTAAAATGTGCACTGGCATCATGCAACTCCGAAAGGACATTATCGTCTATAACTGGATTGGTCGAAAGATCCTTAATTGTAACACCCAAAAATTTGAACCAATTTAAACTTTTAAAATATGACGCGGAAGCGGTCCCAAATACAACATTTAACGTATCCACACGTTTAGTTTTACAACATGAATTAAACTAGAATATTTCCAACAAAAGTAGTTTAATCAAAGGTTAATAAAATAAGTTAACCACAACTTGTTACGACCTCAAACAGTTTGTAAAGACTCCCACGAGAAGGTTTACAAAATCATTTACAAAACATGTCCACGAGAATCCAATCCACGTGATGCGAGACCCGAGAATCACTCTGGAGCTTTCCTACATACAAAACATCAACTTATATATTGTTAGTATAGATAAGTAGCCCTAGGGACCTCTCCACAAGTGTAACATTTCTGATTTTCATTATCTGTGTTTCAATTCAATGTGATACATTTCAAACCCAATTCTAGTACACTGATTTGTTCTATTCGTACCAACAATTAAATACTATGTTTCAACGCAAATCCGCAAATTATACACGAGTATATCCTATTAAATTCTACATAAGTTCATATTTATACAAATCTATCAAAACTGAAATTTGCAATGACTGATTTTATAAATTAACAAGAAACCCTAATGGGCACGGTCGCGCGCCTTGCTTTGGAACGGTCACGCCCGGTGCCTTGGCACGGTCGCGCCTCATATGGGCACGGTCGCGCCTCTCGTCAGTTGAAACGTAAGTGCAGCCTTTAATCGCAGGACCATTCGATTTCGTACCCGTTCCACACTTTAACAAACCCAATTAAGATTTTAATCATTATCTTTACGACGTATTAACCCAATTTTGTCGATCCCTCTCATAACCATCGATTATCTTCATTGCAACCACCAATCCCACCATTTCAACCCAAATCCTCTCAAGCAAACACACGATACCCACTACTCGATCCTCTCTAAGGCTTCTGAACACGTGATTTAGCCGGAGCTGCAGCAAAGGACACCGGAAACCAAACCCGTCGCCGCCGGAACTCGTTTCTACAACATGCTATCGATTAATCATCTTTTTGGTTAATTGAAACCTTCTACATCTACGTTTTAGTCTATAGATCAAAAGCCCTAATCTAATTTGGGCTTACAATATGGAAATTAACACGAACCCAAATATATGTCTCGTTCAAAAAATGATTTAATCGAATCCTACTTCGGACACGTTTTAAATACAATTAATCTGTACCAGTAGACTCTTAATAACCTAATGAATGAAAGCCCTATGATTTCCAACATTAACATCATAAGATTTACCCAATTCGTTTCTGTTTTGGAACAGACACGGTCGCGCTAGTCTCCTAGCGCGGTCGTGCTCCATGAAGACACGGTCGCGCCAATCCAAGCACGGTCGTGCCTAACACTCTAACCCGGTCGTGCCTCTCGGCTAGACCTGGTCGTACTATCAGAACACTAGACACTGTCGTGCCTGGCCTAGACACGGTCATGCCTAGTAAACAGCCTTGTTATGTCTTCTGTTTAATCAATACGGTCGCGCCCTGACTAGCGCAGTCGCGCCCGTGGTCCTAGCAAGATCGTGCCTTGTCCCAGGCACGGTCGTGTGTGTGAGAAAATTTTGACAGAATGCTTAATTTTATATCTTAAAAACAATAAGTATTCCAAATTAACTTTCAAATAAAAATAATTGATTTATATTAACTTTATTTAAAAAAATCAAATTCTTATTTCTAAAATAAATACAAGTATTTATTTTAACCTACAAGGTTATGTATATTTTTATCATTAAACTCTACACATAAATATTATTTATACAACTCATTTACACATTCTTATAAAAATAGCGTAAAGATTATTTATTAAATTTATATTTAATATAATACGTCCGATACATTATCTTTATAAATAAATAAATTAACGATTATTTATTTAATTTATATTTAAACAAAATTTGTTTATCTAGATTATACTTAACTAGACCTAACACCTACATTGTTTTTATAACTAAATGAATAAATAATAATTACTTAATTTATTTAGTTATTCGAACACAAACCCTAATCAAAATGTTATAAAAGTATCCATTTCAAATCTTTCATTTTATACAACACCTTTCAAATACAAACCACTAACACCTACAACTTCAACTCCTTATACACACACCCAATTCAACCCTAGACTTAGACATAGACTATTGTGCACATTATTAATTCAATATACATTACACTCTAGGTTAACGATGTGCATTACAAGGATCACGTTACTATCTAGTCTACCGTGTTAGCTACGCCTTTTGAATCATGTGAGTATTACATAGCTCCTTTTACTCTTTTACACATTTTGGGGTGGAACATGAACATTATACAATACTATTGCTTACATTTACACAAACTATACAAATACAAATCCTCTTTACATTCATGTTTGCAATTTGAGCTTTATGCCTGAGTGTTAGTTGTGCTAACTTTTGTGTGCAATTTATGTGCAATCATTAACTATTCAAGCCGACGGTTAACAATGATAGATCTATTGAGTCTGACAAACCCACCCAGATTGGGGTGATTGTTACCGACAACACAATTTTGCATGCTAGTTACAAAGGTTTGATTATACTTGGTTACACAATAGCTACTCTCCATAAATGCCTTATTTTATCATGTTATGTAAGGATTTGTTTATTCATAATCTATATGCTATCTATATACAAACCTGTGTATGCTCACCAACTTTTTAGTTGACTTTATTTTATTCATGTTTCAGGTACCAATGTGTGAGTTTGATCAAGGCATGCTACACATAGGCTTTGGACTTAGTTAAATTTAAATAAAGACTATTATGTATTTCGTTTATTTACTTGTTCGAATTTGATTGTGTTGAATTATTTGAAATTAAAATTTGATGGTTAAAATATTAAAATCTAGTCAACCTTGTGCTCATGAACAGTCTACATGTCCTGCCCCGACGTTTCCGCTGTCGGTTGGGGTGTGACAGCTGTAACATTTCTGATTTTCATTATCTGTGTTTCAATTCAATGTGATACATTTCAAACCCAATTCTAGTACACTGATTTGTTCTATTCGTACCAACAATTAAATACTATGTTTAAATGCAAATCCGCAAATTTTACACGAGTTTATCCTATTAAATTCTACATAAGTTCATATTTATACAAATCTATCAAAACTGAAATTTGCAAGGACTGATTTTATAAATTAACAAGAAACCCTAATAGGCACGGTCGCGCCTCGTTCTGGCACGGTCGCGTGCCTTGCTTTGGAACGGTCGCGCCTCTCGTCAGTTGAAACGTAAGTGCAGCCTTTAATCGCAAGACCATTCGATTTCGTAACCGTTTCACACTTTAACAAACCCAATTAAGATTTTAATCATTATCTTTACGACGTATTAACCCAATTTTGTCGATCCCTCTCATAACCGTCGATTATCTTAATTGCAACCACCGATCCCACCATTTCAACCCAAATCCTCTCAAGCAAACACACGATACCCACTACTCGATCCTCTCTAAGGCTTCTGAACACGTGATTTAGCCGGAGCTGCAGCAAAGGACACCGGAAACCAAACCCGTCGCCGCCGGAACTCGTTTCTACCACACGCTATCGATTATTCATCTTTTCGGGTAATTGAAACCTTCTACATCTACGTTTTAGTCTATAGATCAAAAGCCCTAATCTAATTTGGGCTTACAAAATGGAAATTAACACGAACCCGAATATATGTCTCGTTCAAAAAATGATTTAATCGAATCCTACTTCGGACACGTTTTAAATACAATTAATCTGTACCAATAGACTCGTAATAACCTAATGAATGAAAGCCCTATGATTTCCAACATTAACATCATAATATTTACGCAATTCGTTTCTGTTTTGGAACAGACACGGTCGCGCTAGTCTCCTAGCACGGTCGTGCTCCATGAAGACACGGTCGCGCCACTTCAAGCACGGTCGTGCCTAACTCTCTGACCCGGTCGTGCCTCTCGGCTAGACCTGGTCGTACTATCAGAACACTAGACACGGCCGTGCCTGGCCTAGACACGGTCGTGCCTAGTGAACAGCCTTGTTATGTCTTCTGTTTAATCAACACGGTCGTGCCCTGACTAGCGCAGTCGCGCCCGTGGTCCTAGCAAGATCGTGCCTTGCCCAGGCACGGTCGTGTGTGTGAGAAAATTTTGACAGAATGCTTAATTTTATATCTTAAAAACAATAAGTATTCCAAATTAACTTTCAAATAAAAATAATTGATTTATATTAACTTTATTTAAAAATATCAAATTCTTATTTCTAAAATAAATAGAAGTATTTATTTTTACCTACAAGGTTATGTTTATATTTATCATTAATCTCTACACATAAATATTATTTATACAACTCATTTACACATCCTTATAAAAATAGCGTAAAGATTATTTATTAAATTTATATTTAATATAATACGCCCGATACATTTTTATAACTAAATGACTAAGTTACATATCTTTATAAATAAATAAATAAAGTAACGATTATTTATTTAATTTATATTTAAACAAAATTTGTTTATCTAGATTATACTTAACTAGACCTAATACCTACATTGTTTTTATAACTAAATGAATAAATAATAATTACTTAATTTATTTAGTTATTCGAACACAAACCCTAATCAAAATGTTATAAAAGTATCCATTTCAAATATTTCATTTTATACAACACCTTTCAAATACAAACCACTAACACCTACAACTTCAACTCCTTATACACACACCCAATTCAACCCTAGACTTAGACATAGACTATTGTGCACATTATTAATTCAATATACATTACACTCTAGGTTAACGTTGTGCATTACAAGGATCACGTTACTATCTAGTCTCCCGTGTTAGCTACGCCTTTTGAATCATGTGAGTATTACATAGCCCCTTTTACTCTTTTACACATTTTGGGGTGGAACATGAACATTATAAAATACTATTGCTTACATTTACACAAACTATACAAATACAAATCCTCTTTACATTCATGTGTGCAATTTGAGCTTTATGCCTGAGTGCTAGTTGTGCTAACTTTTGTGTGCAATTTATGGGCAATCATTAACTATTCAAGCCGACGGTTAACAATGATAGATCTATTGAGTCTGACAAACCCACCCAGATTGGGGTGATTGTTACCGACAACACAATTTTGCATGCTAGTTACAAAGGTTTGATTGTACTTGGTTACACAATAGCTATTCTCCATAAATGCCTTGTTTTATCATGTTATGTAAGGATTTGTTTATTCATAATCTATATGCTATCTATATACAAACCTGTGTATGCTCACCAACTTTTTAGTTGACTTTATTTTATTCATGTTTCAGGTACCAATGTGTGAGTTTGATCAAGGCATGCTACACATAGGCTTTGGACTTAGTTAAATTTAAATAAAGACTATTATGTATTTCGTTTATGTACTTGTTTGAATTTGATTGTGTTGAATTATTTGAAATTAAAATTTGATGGTTAAAATATTAAAATCTAGTCAACCTTGTGCTTATGAACAGTCTACATGTCCCGCCCCGACGTTTCCGCCGTCGGTTGGGGTGTGACAGATTGGTATCAGAGCCTTGGTTATAGGGAACTAGGTTATTAAACACCATTGACTTAGACTATAACTTTAGGACCCACTTATGCCATGCTTCATGATTATGTGATATGTGCTACATGCTATGTATTACATGCTTACTATGATTGGTTATTATTTCGTTTTTATGCCTTGTTAAAAATTCATGACTCATTAAGGTATACTTGAATAATAATTAAATAAACATTATCCCTACCTATACCCTAAAACCTCATAATATTCTTACCTACTCCTCTATCATCATCTTCTTTGCATGTGGAAACTTCATGGATCTAAACCTAAAAAAAAATCTTTATTTCCTCGTTAAGGCTTTTAAACTTTGTTGATTATTTGAGGACACGTGCAATCTGGAAGGGTGACACCTGTATTCTGGGTTTTCTGTCTAGGAAAGCATTTCGCATAAATCCCAATCAACCGAGGGACCCGTATGCTTTTCTGGGAATTCCCGGGATGAGTGTTTACTTATAGGCTAAAGCATGTCTCCTTGAAAATTATATGAGTTTAATTAACCTTAATGTGTCATAATATTCAAGTGATTTTATCACTATTTAAGTACAATCCAAAGTATGATTAACTATTTTATTTGCTATCTTATCCTTTTTAAATCCAAATAACTTTCATAAGTTCTTACATCTTTTCTTGTCTTGTGCAATTTTGTAGAATGCCTCCGTCGTGCTACGGTGACCAACAATAACACCGATATTGCTACCATCCTTGCACAACTTGTAAATCAACTCACTCAAGCTAATGGGGCCGCCAATGGTAACCATGGAGCTAATGGAGGTGGTGGTGCCAACCCACCACAATGCACCTTCAAGCATTTCAACTCATGTAATCCTCTTAAGTTCTATGGTACCGAAGGAGCTACGGGACTTCTTCAATGGTTCGAAAGTATTGAGAATACCTTTCTCAATAGTGACTGCCCCGATAACCTTCGTGTTCGTCATGCCACAAGTGTCTTACAAAAACGGGCACTCACGTGGTGGAATGGGGAAAAGATAACTAGAGGTGTGGAAGTAGCAATGGCCTTACCTTGGGATGAGGTTAAAAGGCTAATGACCGAAGAATTTTGTCCTCGAAATGAGGTAAAGAAACTGGAAGCCGAGTTTTGGGATCTTGCCCAAGATAGTGGTGAAAGTCTAGCTTATACAACTCTGTTCCATGAGTTGAGTCTCCTTGTGCCCCATATGGTCACACCTTTATCCCGCTGCATTGAGAAGTATATTGGTGGATTACCTAGGCAAATTCAAGATACTGTCTTAGGAAGAAACCCCGCAACACTCGAAGATGCTATCCGCTTATCTACTACATTAACCGACAACCATGTGAAAGCGGGAACTCTGATTAGAAAAGGCACCAAGAAAGTTCCCAACACCACAACCCCTCCCACACACATCAAGGAAGCCACAACTGAACCCTCCCTTCATAATAAGAAAAGAAAGGCTAGAAACTATGCTATGGTCACTCCTGCTATCCCTGTTAACCAAGCTGCGCCTATGGTTCAAGCACCAGCCAAAAAGCCATATGTTGGGATCTACCCACTCTGTGCCACATGCAACTATCACCATCTCCAAAACATTCCATGTCGCCTTTACACTCACTGTGGGAAATATGGCCATACAGTCAATATTTGTAGAGCCAAAGTACTTGCAGGCCAAGTCAACCCACCAAACCGAACCAACCCCCAAGTGGCTAATCAAGGTGTTCCCGCTATTGCAAATGGGCGTGCTTGTTATGAATGTGGTAACCCAAATCACTTTCGTGACCAGTGCCCAAGGTTCATCAATGCTAGACAAGGCGGAGCTCGTGGGCGTGCTATCAACATAAACGCCAATGAAGCTCAAGCCAACAATGATGTGGTCAACGGTACGTTCCTTGTTTATAGTCAATATGCATCCATTTTATTTGATACCGGTGCAGATAAAAGTTTTGTGTCATTTAACTTTGAACCTTTACTTGCAAAAACACGGTCCAAATTAGAGAAAACCTTCACTGTCGAAGTAGCAAATGGTGGCTCCCTTACAATAGACTCCGTTATCCACGACTGTTCTCTAGAACTTAATGATCATACATTTCCAATCAACCTCGTGCCAATGCCACTAGGAAGTTTTGATATTATCATAGGAATGGATTGGCTGTCAAATCACCATGCCGAAGTCATCTGCTTTGAGAAATGCATCCGAATACCCCTTCCGTCAGGAGAAACGTTAAGAGTCTTTGGTGAAAAATCTTGCAAAGGACTCAGGTTAATGTCATGCACTACTGCTCAAAAGTACTTACGAAAGAAGTACGTGGCTTTCTTAGCTCATATTGTTCAAAAGGATGTCAAAGAGAGGAATATTCAAGACATCCCCATCATCCGGGACTTTCCCGAAGTATTCCCCGAAGACTTGCCCGGTCTTCCACCCGTTCGGCAAGTAGAATTTCACATTGACCTTATACCTGGAGCTAACCCAGTGGCTAGAGCTCCATACCGTCTTGCACCTTCTGAAATGCAAGAACTTGCAAGCCAACTCCAAGAACTCTCCGACAAGGGCTTCATCCGTCCAAGTCATTCACCGTGTGGTGCACCTGTCTTATTCGTCAAGAAGAAGGATGGATCATTCCGCATGTGTATTGACTACCGCGAACTCAACAAGCTTACTATCAAGAACCGTTATCCATTGCCTAGAATTGATGATCTCTTTGATCAACTTCAAGGCTCTACTTGTTTCTCGAAGATTGATCTTCGATCTGGTTATCACCAACTCCGTGTACAAGAGGAAGATATTCCAAAGACTGCTTTCCGAACAAGGTATGGTCACTACGAATTCATGGTCATGCCTTTTGGGCTAACCAATGCACCCGCGGTTTTTATGGACCTCATGAATCGTGTGTGCAAACTGTACCTTGATAAATTTGTGATTGTCTTCATTGATGATATCTTAATCTACTCCAAGACTAAAGCCGACCATGAACAACACCTTAGACTAGTTTTAGATCTCTTAAGGAAGGAACAACTATATGCCAAATTCTCCAAATGTGAATTTTGGTTAAAGGAAGTTCAATTTCTTGGTCATATCGTTAACGACAAGGGAATCCATGTTAACCCTGCTAAGATCGAAGAGGTTAAGAATTGGAATGCCCCGAAGACCCCACCGAAGTTCGTTCGTTTCTTGGTCTTGTGGGATATTATCGTCGTTTCATCTCAAATTTCTCTAAGATTGCTGTCCCTCTTACCGCTTTGACCCACAAAGGTAAAACTTATGAATGGGGACCAAAACAAGAAGAAGCTTTCCAAACTCTCAAGCAAAAGTTGTGCAATGCTCCTATTTTGACTCTCCCTGATGGGAATGATGATCTAGTTGTCTACTGTGATGCTTCTAACCAAGGTCTCGGTTGTGTCCTCATGCAACGAGGCAAAGTAATCGCTTATGCATCAAGACAACTCAAGATTCACGAGAAGAATTATACGATGCATGAGCTCGAGTTGGGTGCAGTCGTATTCGCATTGAAGATTTGGAGACATTACCTCTATGGCACAAAGTGTGTGGTGTTCACCGACCACAAAATTCTCCAACACATCTTCAACCAAAAGTAACTCAATATGAGGCAACGACGTTGGGTTGAACTCCTTAACGACTATGACTGCGAGATTCGTTATCATCCCGGCAAAGCGAATGTTGTAGCCGACACTTTGAGTCGCAAGGACCATGTCATGCTTCATTGTGCCCGAATCCAAACCAACATTCAAAACCGCATCTTAGAAGCTCAACACGTCTCAATCACCGAGGGTAATATGTATGAGGAAATGTCGTGTGGTGTTGAACTTCAGCTTGAATCAAAATCCAATGGCTTACTTTATTACTTGAACCGTATTTGGGTTCCCAATCGCGATGATCTCCGTGCACTTCTCATGAACGAGACTCACAAGACTCGTTATTCTATTCATCCTGGTGCGGATAAAATGTACCAAGATCTTCGCCAACAATATTGGTGGCCCGGTATTAAGAAAGGCATTGCTCTCTATGTTGCCAAATGCCTAACTTGCTCCAAAGTCAAAGCCGAACATCAACGTCCTTCCAGTTTACTTGAACAACCGGAAATTCCTGTGTGGAAATAGGAGAACTTAGCTATGGATTTCATTACCAAACTACCTCGCACCTCAAGTGGTTATGATAGCATATGGGTGATCATTGACCGTCTCACCAAATCTGCTCATTTCTTGCCTATCTGTGAAGACTATCGAGTTGAGAAACTAGCCCGAATTTACATTGATGAAATTGAGAGTCATCACGGTGTTCCCTTAAACATAATCTCCGATAGAGATGCTCGGTTCACCTCTCGTTTTTGGCAATCTCTCCAAACTGCTCTTGGTACACGATTGGATTTGAGCACTGTCTACCATCCCCAAACTGATGGTCAGACCGAGCGAACAATCCAAACTATTGAGGATATGCTTAGAGCTTGTGTAATTGATTTTGGTGGCAATTGGGATTCACATCTATCACTAATCGAGTTCTCCTACAATAATAGCTACCACACGAGTATCAACATGGCTCCATTTGAAGCTCTCTATGGTCGCAAGTGTCGTTCTCCTATCTGTTGGAACGAGATTAGTGAAGCATAAATCACCGGTCCTGAACTAATTCAAGAAACATCCGACAAGATTATCCAAATCCGTGACAACATTCGAGTAGCGAGAAGTCAGCAAAAGAGTTATGCCGACAAACGACGAAAACCCTTGGAATTCCAAATCGGTGACCTTGTTCTTCTAAAGGTGTCTCCGTGGAAGGGTGTAATCCATTTTGGAAAGAAAGGCAAGTTAGCACCTCGCTATGTGGGTCCATTTAAGATCCTTGAAAGGATTGAGAAAGTGGCTTACAAACTCGACTTACCTCCATCACTTGGCAATGTGCATCCTACTTTTCACGTGTCTAATCTGAAAAAATGTCTTGCTGATGAGAATCTTCACATACCTCTTGATGATGTGCACATTGACGAAACGATGCACTTCGTTGAGAGACCAGTAGAAATCATGGATCGTGAGATCAAGCAGCTCAAGCGAAGCCGTATTCCTATTGTCAAAACTCGTTGGGAATCTAAACGTGGTCCTGAGTTTACTTGGGAACGAGAGCACCAAATGAAGCTCAAGTACCCCCATCTCTTCACTAATGCCGTCGCCTCCACTAGCTAAATTTCGGGACGAAATTCCCTCAACATGGGGATACTGTAACATTTCTGATTTTCATTATCTGTGTTTCAATTCAATGTGATACATTTCAAACCCAATTCTAGTACACTGATTTGTTCTATTCGTACCAACAATTAAATACTATGTGTCAATGCAAATTCGCAAATTTTACACAAGTATATCCTATTAAATTCTACATAAGTTCATATTTATACAAATATATCAAAACTGAAATTTGCAAGGACTGATTTTATAAATTAACAAGAAACCCTAATGGACACGGTCGCGCCTTGTTCTGGCACGGTCGCGCGCCTTGCTTTGGAACGGTCGCGCTCGGTGCCTTGGCACGGTCGCGCCTCTCGTCAGTTGAAACGTAAGTGCAGCCTTTAATCGCAGGACCATTCGATTTTGTAACCGTTTCACACTTTAACAAACCCAATTAAGATTTTAATCATTATCTTTACGACGTATTAACCCAATTTTGTCGATCCCTCTCATAACCGTCGATTATCTTCATTGCAACCACCGCTCCCACCATTTCAACCCAAATCCTCTCAAGCAAACACACGATACCCACTACTCGATCCTCTCTAAGGCTTCTGAACACGTGATTTAGCCGGAGCTGCAGCAAAGGACACCGGAAACCAAACCTGTCGCCGCCGGAACTCGTTTCTACCACACGCTATCCATTAATCATCTTTTCGGGTAATTGAAACCTTCTACATCTACGTTTTAGTCTATAGATCAAAATCCCTAATCTAATTTGGGCTTACAATATGGAAATTAACACGAACCCGAATATATGTCTCGTTCAAAAAATGATTTAATCGAATCCTGCTTCGGACACGTTTTAAATACAATTAATCTGTACCAATAGACTCGTAATAACCTAATGAATGAAAGCCCTATGATTTCCAACATTAACATCATAAGATTTACGCAATTCGTTTCTGTTTTGGAACAGACACGGTCGCGCTAGTCTCCTAGCGCGGTCGTGCTCCATGAAGACACGGTCGCGCCACTCCAAGCGCGGTCGTGCCTAACATTCTGACCCGGTGGTGCCTCTCGGCTAGACCTGGTCGTGCTATCAGAACACTAGACACGACCGTGCCTGGCCTAGACACGGTCGTGCCTGGCCTAGACACGGTCGTGCCTAGTGAACAACCTTGTTATGTCTTCTGTTTAATCAACATGGTCGCGCCCTGACTAGCGCAGTCGCGCCCGTGGTCCTAGCACGATCGTGCCTTGTCCCAGGCACGGTCGTGTGTGTGAGAAAATTTTGACAGAATGCTTAATTTTATATCTTAAAAACAATAAGTATTCCAAATTAACTTTCAAATAAAAATAATTGATTTATATTAACTTTATTTAAAAAGATCAAATTCTTTATTCTAAAATAAATAGAAGTATTTATTTTAACCTACAAGGTTATGTTTATATTTATCATTAAACTCTACACATAAATATTATTTATACAACTCATTTACACATCCTTATAAAAATAGCGTAAAGATTATTTATTAAATTTATATTTAATATAATAAGCCCGATACATTTTTATAACTAAATGACTAAGTTACATATCTTTTTTTAAATAAATAAAGTAACTATTATTTATTTAATTTATATTTAAACAAAATTTGTTTATCTAGATTATACTTAACTAGACCTAACACCTACATTGTTTTTATAACTAAATGAATAAATAATAATTACTTAATTTATTTAGTTATTCGAACCCAAACCCTAATCAAAATGTTATAAAAGTATCCATTTCAAATCTTTCATTTTATACAACATCTTTCAAATACAAACCACTAACACCTACAACTTCAACTCCTTATACACACACCCAATTCAACCCTAGACTTAGACATAGACTATTGTGCACATTATTAATTCAATATACATTACACTCTAGGTTAACGTTGTGCATTACAAGGATCAAGTTACTATCTAGTCTCCCGTGTTAGCTACGCCTTTTGAATCATGTGAGTATTACATAGCCCATTTTACTCTTTTACACTTTTTGGGGTGGAACATGAACATTATAAAATACTATTGCTTACATTTACACAAACTATACAAATACAAATTCTCTTTACATTCATGTGTGCAATTTGAGCTTTATGCCTGAGTGCTAGTTGTGCTAACTTTTGTGTGCAATTTATGTGCAATCATTAACTATTCAAGCCGACGGTTAACAATGATAGATCTATTGAGTCTGACAAATCCACCCAGATTGGGGTGATTGTTACCTACAACACAATTTTGCATGCTAGTTACAAAGGTTTGATTATACTTGGTTACACAATAGCTATTCTCCATAAATGCCTTATTTTATCATGTTATGTAAGGATTTGTTTATTCATAATCTATATGCTATCTATATACAAACCTGTGTATGCTCACCAACTTTTAGTTGACTTTATTTTATTCATGTTTCAGGTACCAATGTGTGAGTTTGATCAAGGCATGCTACACATAGGCTTTGGACTTAGTTAAATTTAAATAAAGACTATTATGTATTTCGTTTATGTACTTGTTTGAATTTGATTGTGTTGAATTATTTGAAATTAAAATTTGATGGTTAAAATATTAAAATCTAGTCAACCTTGTGCTCATGAACAGTCTACATGTCCCGCCCCGACGTTTCCGCCGTCGGTTGGGGTGTGACAACAAGTCCCTCCATGGGTAAAACCCAAGAAAAAGTCTTTTTTTAAAACAAAATTCTGTCAAGGTTGTGTTCAGAATGAACACAACCATGTTCCCTGAAGCCTGAACACAACCGTGTTCAGATGAACACAACTTTGTTCCCCTTCAGCTCTAGAAAAAGCAAAGTTGCTGACATGGTAGTGTTCAGATGAGCACAACCATGTTCCCTGCCAGCATCTACTATTCTCACCAATTCTACAATATTTTGCATATAACAAGTATCTAACGTGTATTTTCTTGTTTTTCGACCACACAATGTATACCACATTAACTAACATTAATTTGTTAGTTTATCCACCCCTAATACGAGCACCACTACTCGTTTTCCATTCCGACCCGTTTGCATATTTGTGCAATACGACACCAATATAACATGTATAACAACAACACCCACAAACACATGTTTACTCCCACCCATTTATCGCCCTTTAGTTGGCTTACAACGCCTTGGTGCGAGAACCACAACTCTTCTTACCCGTACTTGGAGTATTTAACTCCAAGTCCACCCTTTGAAATATTCCACACTTCTTATTGGGTTTACGACCTCTTGGTGCGAGTACCACAACTCGTCTTACCCGTACTTGGAGTATTTAACTCCAAGTCTACCCTTTGAAGTATTCCACACTTCTTATTGGGTTTACGACCTCTTGGTGCGAGTACCACAACTCGTCTTACCGATACTTGGAGTATTTAACTCCAAGTCCACCCTTTGAAGTATTCCACCCTTCTTATTGGGTTTACGACCTTTGGTGCGAGTACCACAACTCGTCTTACCCGTACTTGGAGTATTCTCCAAGTCCACCTTTTGAAGTATTCCACACTTCAATACACCATTTCACCAAATTATCACATTTTGTTTGACTATATACCACATAAGTCAATTACACCAAATTCACCACATTTACATATTAGTTTGACTATTTACCACATAAGTCAAATTACACCAAATTCACCACATTTATATAATAGTTTGACTATTTACCACATAAGTCAAATTACACATATTTACCCCATTGCACAATCAAGCTTGACTATTAACCACATAGTCTAATTACACCAATTCCAACATATTAGTTTGACCTTATACCACAAAATTCAAATTACACCAATTTCACCATTATCCACAATGGTTTGACTTATACCCCATTAAGTCAATTTAATACAATTCCACACATACTACATTCAAGTTGACTCTTGACCACATTGAGTCTGTTATTCCAGTTAACCACATTAGTTAATATAGTTTGGCTAAATACCACTTAAGCCAATTTTACACACATTACCACACATCAATGGTTTAGTTTGACTAAATATCCACATTGAGCTAAACACACAAGTTCTACCATAACCATTATATTTTGACTATATACCACACAAGTCAACACAACAAGAACATGTAAATAGCATACCACACATACTATTTACACAAAACTACTTATCTAATACTAAGTAAGTGCAAAGCACTTACCTTTGCCAATGAAGATTCCAATTGGTCTTCAAAGTTAACACATTTATCTTCTTGATCACCTAAACATTCCACATGTTTTAGTAATCTAATTTACTCCAACACATTCATCAAATTAGAGTTTAACTCCCACCCAAGATCTTATGATATTTACTATCATCTAACCTTGGTTATTTAGCTTTACACAAGCTTTTATCCTTACTAATCAAAATCAACCCATTTTGACCCGTTTAGGATTTCACCCAATTTTCATAATTTCATCAATTCATAATTCACCAATTCAATTAAGTTTTCTACTTGAAAATGTGTTTATATAACACCATAAACACTTATCCATACTCAATTCACCCTTTAAACACCTCCATTTAAAAAACCCCCAATTTAGGTTCTTAAGAACCCAAATTTCCAAATCATCAAATTGATTTAGGTTTCTTATCAAATAATGTGTCTATTACCACCATAGACACTTACCAACCTTCAATTAATCATTTAAACATCTTAATTGAAAAAACCCCCAATTAACCCTAAAGAACCCTAGTTCTTGAATCACCGAATTAGATGTTATCTTCCACCCTTAACCTTTAAACAAGCTAGATTATAACTTTAAACAAGTTATTAACCATAATCAACCACTAATTCAGCCCCTAACTTGATTTTATATAAAAACCCACCAATAACACAATCCATGGTGAATCAAGAGATAAGAAGGCTACTTACTTGATGATTTAAAGAAGATATGCTCACTAAATCTTCAATTTCAAGCATGCAACATCAGATTTTGGCATGGCTCTTCTCTCCCTCTTTTTCCTTTGAAAAACCATGACACACACACACTCAAATGAGTGTGTGTATGTGCCATCCCCACTAAACAAACCTGAGTTTTCAGATTTTTCACCTTTAGTACCTACACTTTCAGTTTTGGCTCCTTCTTCCAAAACTAGGTAATTCCACCACTTAAAACAAACCCTCAACTTCCATTTCATTTAATTTCACCCCTATAATATGAGTAACATATATAATGATTTCGAAAGTTGGTTCGTTACACTAATGTAGACCGGTGATATTCCTTTCGCGACATCTTTTATGATCATATTGTAGAGTAACATACACGCATACAACACATTCCTAATCTTTTCCGGCTTACGAGAGCGGACGGGTCGCCTAAGTATACCCCATTTAGCTTTTAAAACACTGAAAGTTCGCTCAACTTGAAATCATTGGATGAATCGGGATGAATCAACAATTCACGATCTATTGTAGATGGTTTTGAGTAGAAATAGAGTTGAAGGAAAGATTTTTGGTGTGAAAAATGTAGTATAATTGTATTGTATTTATAATAAAAAAAAGTTTTTTTTTTGTTTTAAATGCCCCCAACGGCATCATAGCCGTTTAACCAACGTCCATTTTTCACAATTAGCAAAACTCTACCCGTGGCCTTACCCGCATTACCTGCATGTATCCGAGTAACCGATTGCTCTACCCGCATGTGCCCCTTTACCCTAATAGAAACTAGAGTAGATTACTATTCGTAAACGAATTAATAATCAGCATGCACATGGTAATTTGTACGTGTTTGTTTTTTTAAGCTTAACTAGATAAACGACACAGACACTTGACTGGATGAATTTTTATGTCCGTATTTATTTGGTTTTAGGTTTTTTTTTCACACCCTTATGTACGTATAGTTAATATTCCTCAATAAAATACGTGTTTTTAAATAAAAATTAAGTTTTCAGTATTTTGGTATTATTAAAATTCTTTTTATCTCACATGGTATCTTAATCTTTATAAAAACATAACATTCATTTCAAATATATCATGATAGTTCTGAAGCATTCAGATTTAGTTGCATAAAAATCTAATATAAAAACAAGAATATAAAAATAAAACAAAATCCAATATCATCACACGTCGTTTTCGCTGTCTCCGAAACCGTTACAGTTAAATGTAAACAAATCAAACCACATTTCCGAAATACAACTCATTTTGCGTTTTAATTTAAAACAAAATCAAATATGTTAACGTTAATGTTAATCAAGGTGTAAGGGTGAATGTGGCACAACCCTCATCAAAATTTTACCCTTATCAAACTAACCAATGAGGATATGTCAGCTCACTTTAACCATCTTCCTACCCTAATACCCTAAAGTGAAGGGGGCACAACTCTAACAAAACTATTTTTTTTTATAAATAAAACAAATAATAATAATAATACTAATAATAATTAAAATAAATTCATTAATAAAAAAAGTACATTAAAAATAAAAAAAAAGTACATTAAAAATAAAAAAAACACTAAATTTAAAAAATACATAAAAATAAATCTAGAAATCACAAGGTCACCTGTATCGACTAGCTACTTCACGTTTTCGTTTTAGAACTATTTCCAACATCGGTCCGGTCACATGATTGTGAGGATCCGTAAACATCTTTAAATCACGGTCCATACGATCTTCCCGAATAGCCGCCTGTTGTTCTTCCACTATCACCCTAATATCTTGATCTTTTGACTTTTTTTAATCCAATAGTGCTTTCAAAATATTCTCCCGTGTAGACTCCCGTTGATTCCTCATGGTTGCGTATTGAGCAACCACTTCGGCTAGACTACCTTTGCTTGATGACTCGTCCTCCGATTTCGTTGAGGTGCCCAAGCAGTAAAGTGTTCATCATTTGAGTAGTTGGCGGAATCCGAAGACTTTCGTTTATTTTCCGATTGACTGGAAAACTCTTCCCCCATCAACGACACTTGTTCTCATTTATCATGTTGACGTACAAGCTCCCAACACTCAACGTGGGCAAAAGTTTTTTTGTATTTAGTTTGGAAATCCTTCATCACTTTCTTCATCACATGTAAGTCGGCGGATTCACTCGCACGTAGACGATCCTATATGGTTATAAAAAATAAATAACTTAACAAAAAGTTGAATAAACAACAAATATAAACTTATTTAGGTATTTAAAAATAAATATACCGCTTGAATCCAACAACCGTTGAACCAACTCATTTGCGTATTTAAAGCCGTCCATTTTGAATTTAGTTGGTGAATATTTCAGTTGCTTCCACCAACTTGTTCGTTATAATGCTTAAGGATACGCTTCCAAAATCCGGATCTCTTTTGTTGATTTTCGACTACCGGGTCTTCGGAAATATGAATCCAAGCCTTACACAAAGAGAGATTTTGTTTATTGGTCTATTGTTGACGTGCCGCACGTCCGTGGAATTTTCCACGTTACGGTTTGGGTTACGGAATGGTAGGTTATGGTAGCGGGATGCAAAAGGCTCAAAAGTAAGTTGATCATGTAATGGATACGTGTATTGTCCCGGTGCAATTTGGGTAGACATTACGGGCATTTGAGTGGGAATTTGACCATACGGATAATATGGGTACGGTGCCGGTTGTTGTATTGGTTGAGTAGGTTTTTGTGTTGACGGGTTTCGGCTAGAACCGGCCTTTGATTTTTTCCGAGTACCGGCTTTTGACTTTTTGGAGTCCATGATTTTTAATGGTAGAAAGAAATGGTGTGATTTTAATGGTATAAATGTATTGTATATATATATGATTTTTATTTTTTATTTTTTTTATTTAATGGTTAACGGCTAGAAAGCCGTTTGGCAACGGCTAGAAAATGAGAAGAGACCTCGGGTACTTATACCCGCAAAACACAACAAATTGATTCGGGTAAGGGGTCGGCGGCGGTGTACCCGCGCGGGTTCCCCTACCCGAGCCCCTTACCCGTGAACGCCCGCTTCACCCTAAACCAAACAAATTTTCTCTATAAAACTTTAACTCATTTTGTAACTTAAAAAAAAACTTCTTTTAAAAACACCACTCAGACAAAAAAATATGTATACTTGACAAAAACAATGCTACTCGAAAGAAATAAAAGATAAAAAAAAGCTAGATATCACGATTTCAGAAAATAAAACATATACATTAAATTGTTCATGTGTTTCATTAGTATAAAGGTAAAAACTTGGTTGACGTAGTTGTTAACAGTAGTAGAGATTAGAAAAAAAAAACCTGATAACGTAGCACTTATAAACTTATTAGACCAAACGGTTATAAATTTCTACAAGAAAAGTCTTCCATAGTATACAAAAGTTGTTATCGGCGGTGACGGGATCGTTGTTTTTCAGTTAAGAGGTGGTAACAGAAAGCGATGATACCCTAATTAACACTATTTTAAATTGCATACTAACTTAAAAATCAAGTTCGGTGGCAAATGCCACCAACCAAAACATACCCTATACTTTTAACATATTCTAAATCAGCCCCTGAATTTTTCACTCTTTGGATATAAACTTTGTATAATGTTAAAACTAACCGCTCAATTTTGTAAAATGTCACTTTAACCCCCTTAAGTTTCTAGAGTTTAGAGTTTACCAATGTTGTATATTTAATATGTTTTTTCCTTAATAACTCTCGTTCATTAATTTTTTTTTCAAATTAATTTTGTCACTGTCTTTTTTTTGGCCTTTTATTTCAAAATTTTAACTTATTTTTTAATGTTTCCAATTTTATAAAAAGTTACGAGTATAATCAACGGTCTCGACGTAACGTACGGGTTTGCGACGGTTTCGTTTCTTATATAATTTTTTGAATGTTTTCAACGTTTATAATTATGAGTATAATGAACGGTATTGGCGTAACGCGGGTTTGCGACGGTTTCGTTTCTTCTATAAAGTGTCGAATGTTTTGAACGTTTATGTACTTAACCACGTTAATGTCACCGTCACACACAAAAAGAAGTTTACGCACCTGCCGCAACACGCGGATAAAAAACTCGTTTTTTTATGAATCCTGGTTGTTATTCATTCTTAACACACTCATTAAATAATTAAATGTGATATAACTAAGCGTATTTTTTTAACGACAGAAAATATTATTACCTGTAAAATATTATTAATAATAAAAAGAATATCTCTAGCCAGAAGCTAGAAAACATACATATATATACTAGCAACTAACCGCTCAAAAAGGTGAGATATATGAATTACACCAAGATAAGATGACCAATCTAGATGCTGAATTTTCGTCCTAAGAAATCCGAGAGTCTTGATGACTTCAACTGAAACATTATTTATAAAATATATGATTTATAAAATATAATAATCAATATTTAATTACTGAAACTTTTTTTTTCTTGAATTTAACCATGTCTTCTCCATACTTACATAGATGCATTGTGATGTATGTGTGATGTATGTATGATGAACAGAGAATCTTTATGGGGGACTATTGTTTTCTTTTCTTCTCCATTTTTTATTTTAAAGGTAAATTAAAACCCCAAAAAGAAACTCAACAGAGATCCAAAGTCTTTAGACACTAAAGATAAACAGACAAAAGAGAAAGTGCAGGTGAGAGAGAGAATCAAAATAAAAAAATAAAAAAATGGCATCAAAATGCTTTCAGGAGAAGATAAAGAGAGGAAGAGATCAGTGGAAATGGTCTGATATGCAAAGTCTTGAACTTGTCTGTGAAAACCCAAATCAACCCTTGGGATCACTGACTGAAGAAGACAAAGAAACTGAAACTGATATGGAAATTGAAGGAGAAAATTGTAAAAATGCAGAGAAAGATAAGGAGGCATCAGTTGGGTTTGGGGAGTTGTTTAGATTTGCAGATGGATTGGATTATGTGTTAATGGGAATTGGTACAATTGGTGCCTTTGTTCATGGCTGTTCTTTGCCTATCTTTCTCAGATTCTTTGCTGATCTTGTCAATTCATTTGGGTCCAATTCAAATAATATTGATAAAATGAGTGAAGAAGTGTTGAGGGTAACAATCTTTTTCTCCAAATTCAACTTCTTTTTTCATAAAAAAATCATCTTTTTTTTTAATTTGAAATTATTTATTAAGGGCAACTTTCCTTTTTTCCAAATCCAATTTTGATCCTTTTGTCTTTCAAATTCTTGCTTTTTCTTGTTGGGTTTTTCAGTAAGCATTTAGAATAACTTCTTTTTAATCAAAATTCAACTTCTTTCAACATAAAAATTTGATCTTTTTATTTACTTTTTAAATTCTTGATATTTCTTGTTTGGTTTTGCAGTATGCATTTTACTTTCTTATAGTTGGAGCTGCAATATGGGCATCTTCATGGGCAGGTGTTTGTGCCAACTTTTTTCACCTTTTAGGAACATTTTTACTAAGCAGTTACTCTTGAAAATGACTTGAAATTGACATGAGTATATCTTAATTTTCAGAGATATCATGTTGGATGTGGACAGGAGAGAGACAATCAACCAAAATGAGGATCAAATATCTAGAAGCAGCATTGAGTCAAGACATTCAGTTCTTTGACACTGAAGTCAGAACTTCAGATGTTGTATTTGCCATCAACACTGATGCTGTTATTGTTCAAGATGCCATTAGTGAAAAGGTAGAAAATGATCAAGTTTTGGTGTTGGATTATGCACAAATACAATTTTTTTTTACTGTAATTATGTCTGTGTGTGGCAGCTAGGAAACTTTATACACTATTTGGCAACATTTGTGTCTGGTTTTGTGGTGGGATTCACAGCAGTTTGGCAATTAGCACTTGTGACACTTGCTGTGGTGCCTATAATTGCTATAATTGGAGCTATTCATATGACAACATTGGCTAAATTGTCTTCTAAAAGCCAAGAAGCTCTTTCAGAAGCTGGAAACATTGTTGAGCAGGTAAGTTTCATCTAATTACCTTAAAAACCTAATCTTTTTCAAGAAATTAGCAATTTTCTCTGTTTTTCAATGAGATGTAATCAATTTTTCAACTAACTTATTCTGGGTATTTCTGAATTTTAGCTAAATTAAAACGAATAATCAATAATCCCCTGTTTTGCTATCTTGGTTGAGAAAAAAATGTAATCTTTTTCTTGTTTCTCAATCTGGGTGTTATTGAAATTGAGCTGATTTCAAGAAAATTCTAGCATCCTCTGTTTTTCCGTGGCGTGTCTATGAAATTGAGCTAATTCGTGAAATCTTTTCAATGGTTTTCTGATACGACTCCACGGGTCGACCCATCTAGGTCCAACAGGCCTCGGGTCAGTTACTTTGACCCAGTTAATCAGCAGCAAAAGTGTAGGGCTGAATTAGTGGGGGGCTGAAAGTTAGGGGAGTCAAAGTCAAGAGGAAAGTCAAGACTCAAGAGGCTGAAAGTAGGGGCAAAAGTTTAGGAGTAATATATGTTTTATTTCACATTTAAGTATTCCATTTCCTGTTCTAGTTGGGTAGTCTTGTTATTTTTTATTATCTAAATTATAAGTTCATCTTGTAATTGGAGAGCAACCCTTCTCGAATTGGGTAATCTATCCATGTTTTTCTATTAGTAAAGCAACCTACTTTGAGGTTCTATCATTTGGTTCCATTGCTGGGAAACACGATGGTGCAGACCCGGAGCAATCAGAGTGGAGGCCGTGGAGTTTATCATGATTCAACAGCTGCTCAATTGGCGATTATCTCAGAAAAAATCGATTCCTTGTTATCCCTGAAGAATGATATTGCAGCAATCAGGGAAGCTTGGCTAGCAAGGCAAACACAAGTAACCAAGGAACTCGAGGATGAACCTCACGGACCAATCCTAGAACTGGATATGGAGGAATATTCCGGTGATAACCCTATGGATGACGGAGATCGAATCGAGCATTCCTTGGATGGTCAATTCAGGATCGTCGATGATGTTCAATTGAAGACCGGATACGGTGTTCAATTACAGATCGAAGGTTTGGGAAAAAACGAAGATCGATCTGCACAAGTTTTTGGTGTTCATTTGAAGATCGAAGATTTGGAAGCGAGGGAAACAACCCAAGATCGTGTGAAGTTGCTGCATACCAATTTGCAATAAAACTGGGATTGCATGAATACACAGGTCAACCTAAAAAGGCGTGAACTGAATTTGAAGGTTGGGGTCACTTACGAAATTGAAGTACCACCGGACTCCCGGAATCACTCGGTCTCCCATCTTCATTCCGTTCGAGACCGTTGCGGGGCCCAAGAAGCCGGTCCAGCTACAATTGAATGGCTAATCGCTTGGTGCAACAACTATCAGATTCTCGACTTGAGGACAAGTCGATTTTCCGGGCTGGAAGTATTGATACATACCCACAGGTTAGGTCATCGGCTCAACCCATCTGGGTCCAATAGTTCTCGGTTCAATTACCTTGACCCAGTCAATCAAGAGCAAAGATCTAGGGCTGAATTAGTGGAGGGCGGATTGTTAGGGGAGTCAAAGTCAAGAGGAAAGTTAGGAGGCTGAATGTTAGGGGCTGAATTTTAGGAGGAAAACTGCCCAATATATGTTTAAATATCCCACTCCCTGTTCTAGTTTAGTTTGTATTGTTTATTTTTGAATTATCTAAGTGTTCTTGTAATTGGAGAGCAACCCTTCTCGAATTGGGTAATCTATCCATGTTTTTCTATTAATAAAGCAACCTACTTTGAGGTTCTATCATAGAACCTCAAAAGTAGGTTGCTTTATTAATAGAAAAACATGGATAGATTACCCAATTCGAGAAGGGTTGCTCTCCAATTACAAGATGAACTTATAATTTAGATAATAAAAAATAACAAGACTACCCAACTAGAACAGGAAATGGAATACTTAAATGTGAAATAAAACATATATTACTCCTAAACTTTAGCCCCTACTTTCAGCCTCTTGAGTCTTGACTTACCTCTTGACTTTGACTTCCCTAGCTTTCAGCCCCCCACTAATTCAGCCCTACACTTTTGCTGCTGATTAACTGGGTCAAAGTAACTGACCCGAGGCCTGTTGGACCCAGATGGGTCGACCCGTGGAGTCGTATCAATACTTCCCGCCCGAAGAAACGACTTGTCCTCAAGTCGGATATGGGAAAACCAATCTGCCAACCTGTGTAATGCTCCTCAAAGGGTTCGCTGGTGAGATGGTTAAGATGGTGGGGTTGGTGAAAAGTTGCTAAATTGTGAAGGCCCGGTGTAGCTTCTGTTAACGGATGGTTGCACCAAGCAATAAGCCATTCAAAAATTGTAAGTTGACCTGCTTCATAGACCCTTTGATGGGCTAAAAGGGATTGTGTAAGCCTTGCACTTTCCTGGTCTTTTTCATCTGGACCCCACCTAGATGACCATTTGCTCGCAATTAAGCCTGTTTTTTTTTCTGCATCCCGCCAACATTGTGCATTTGCTGTGTCCTTTGCAACCTTTCTCCAATTCTTTTTGTCATTAGTGACATCCAGGAGCCAAGCCTTTAATAGTTGAGCAGCAGGTTCACTTGAAATTGGCGCTATGTTCAATTCTTTCTGTCCAGCAGAGTCACCAGGAATTTCCTCCATTCCCAGATCTGCCACTAGATCTTGGTGTTCATCCTCGGGTTCCTTGATTGTGTCGGCTCGCTGTTGTAGCCAAACTTCCCTGATTTCTGCAATATCCTTCTTCAGGGCTATCAAAGAATCAAGTTTAGCCTCAATGGCTGCCAACTGGGCAACGATACTGCCTTCCTTCTGATTGTTCCGGGTCTGCTATCTTCGAGTTTCCCGGCAATGGAACCAAATGATAGAACCTCAAAGTAGGTTGCTTTAT
This sequence comes from Smallanthus sonchifolius, assembly GCA_023525975.1. NCBI lineage: Eukaryota > Viridiplantae > Streptophyta > Magnoliopsida > Asterales > Asteraceae > Smallanthus > Smallanthus sonchifolius. Next base: position 51,100,003 of record CM042046.1, on the reverse strand, counting down.
TAATAGAAAAACATGGATAGATTACCCAATTCGAGAAGGGTCCAATTACAAGAACACTTAGATAATTCAAAAATAAACAATACAAACTAAACTAGAACAGGGAGTGGGATATTTAAACATATATTGGGCAGTTTTCCTCCTAAAATTCAGCCCCTAACATTCAGCCTCCTAACTTTCCTCTTGACTTTGACTCCCCTAACAATCCGCCTTCCACTAATTCAGCCCTAGATCTTTGCTCTTGATTGACTGGGTCAAGGTAATTGAACCGAGAACTATTGGACCCAGATGGGTTGACCCGATGACCCAACCTGTGGGTATGTATCATTTTCCATCTCAGTATTGCTGAATTTGATCCAGAAGACTAAAATAAAATCACTAAATCAGTCTTTCCATATGGGTGTTGCTTGAAAGCTGAATTCAAGAAAATGCTATTCATATATTATAGTTCATTGTTTACTGTCTGAGTATTTTCTTTATCTGTCAAAATATGCAGACAATCGCACAAATTCGAACTGTTTTGGCATATGTTGGTGAATCTAGAGCATTACAAACCTACTCTGAAGCATTAAAGATTGCACAAAAGCTTGGATACAAAAGTGGATTTGCAAAAGGATTAGGATTAGGAGCAACTTATTTCACAGTTTTTTGTTGTTATGCACTTCTTTTATGGTATGGAGGTTATCTTGTTAGAAACCATTACACCAATGGAGGACTTGCCATTTCTACAATGTTCTCAGTCATGATTGGTGGACTGTAAGTACTCTTTCTCTCTTTAGACCAATTTTTTATAAAATCTTGATCTATTCTAATTATCAAATTTTCAAATTTGACAGTGCATTAGGCCAATCTGCTCCAAGTATGTCTGCATTTGCAAAAGCACGAGTAGCCGCAGCTAAAATCTTTAAGATAATTGATCACAAACCAAACGTTGATAGAAACTGTGAATCGGGTTTGGAGTTGGATTCAGTTTCGGGTCAATTACAGTTGAAAAGTGTTGACTTTTCATATCCTTCAAGACCAGATGTTAAAATTCTAAACAATTTCACTTTAAGTGTTCCTGCTGGAAAAACTATTGCTTTGGTTGGAAGCAGTGGTTCTGGAAAATCCACTGTTGTTTCCCTCATTGAAAGGTTCTATGATCCTACCTCAGGTAATGCACACTATACAACTCTACATGCACACTGTACAACACATTGGTTGTTAATGTTTTCTGTTTAACTGTTTGTTTTCAGGACAAGTAATGCTTGATGGGCATGACATTAAAGTACTAAATTTGAAATGGCTAAGGCAACAGATTGGTCTGGTTAGCCAAGAGCCAGCACTATTTGCAACCACCATCAAAGAAAACATACTTTTGGGTCGGCCCGATGCATCCATGGTTGAGATCGAGGAAGCAGCCCGTGTCTCCAATGCTCACTCATTCATTATCAAATTACCTGATGCCTATGATACTCAGGTTAGTCAAATACCGTACCATATCGATTTTCTTGTTCACTTTATCAGAACATAGGCCTTTTATCATCCGAGAGTAAGAGCATTTTGGTTTTTTAATCTTTAAAGCCCGACCTATGCAGTTCATCACTTGGGGCCACATGGGTAACTTTCATGTTTTAAACATTGGTGGTGATGAATCTTGATTCTTGAATGTTTAGCCAATTAGTCAAATACTATGCCATATTGATATTCTTGATCATCTAATCAAAACCTGGGCATTTTAGAATCTAGGCGTAAGGGTATTTTGGTTATTTTAAGCTTCAAATCCGACACGCGTTATTCATAGTGTGGGCCCACTTGGATAACTCAACTTCAAATATTGGTGGTGATGGATCTTGATTCTTGAATGATTAGTCAAATATTCAAATACTCTGCCATTTCTACAATCTTGTTCACCTTATCAAAGCCTAGGCCTTTTAGCATCCGAGCATAAGGGCATATTGGTCATTTTGATCTTTAAAGCCCGATCCATATCACTCATAGCATTAGCCCACCTCGGTAACTCTCAAGTTTTAACCTTAATGGTGATTTATATCGACTCTTGAATAGTCAATTTGTCGAATAACATAACATGCCGGTATTCTTGTTAACCTAATCTTTAAAGCCCGGCCCGTGTAGCTTATAGCGTGGGCCCACCTGAGTAACTCAAGTTCTAATTTTGATGGAAATTGATCATGATTCTTGAATGGATTTGGGGATAGGTTGAGGGCTTTTGTTAGTTAAAGTTGATAGCTTTTGGTGTTGCTTAATATTTCACCCTAAAGATCAAATATCAATGTAAAATTTGGTCAAAACAAACCTAACATTTGCCTACAAAAGTCAAATGTTGTAAGGTGAAATTTTCTTGCAAGGGATGCACTAATTTAGAAGTTACAACATAGTCTTTGTGTCAGCATTGAATGTGCAAATTTATGCAAGAAACAAGAACTTAACTGAAACATCACTGGATGAGAAGGATAAACTAATAAATATATATATATATATATATATATATATATATATATATATAAATAAATATTAAATTCCCCACATGACTGACAGACTCAAATGAAACCTTTGACCAACCATCTGTAAGACAGACTGCCTGCATTTTTTTGACTTTTTTGAGTCAAAGTCAAACATACTACATTCAGTTTCAAAATTGATGTGAATATGGTTTAGTTTATGTGATAACCATAGATTTGAAATGTTCAAAGTTTGACCTTAAAAGTCAAACAATGAAAAAAAATGTCAAGTGGCGGGTCGGGTCAAGATCCATTCGGGTCACTGGAAAATGAAAGTAACACTCATCAAATGGTTATGTGCAGGTTGGGGAGAGAGGATTACAGTTATCAGGTGGTCAAAAGCAAAGAATAGCAATAGCAAGAGCAATGTTAAAGAACCCTGCAATCTTGCTTTTGGATGAGGCTACAAGTGCTTTAGATTCAGAATCCGAAAAACTAGTACAAGAGGCGTTAGACCGGTTTATGATCGGGAGGACGACTCTGGTGATCGCCCACCGTCTCTCCACCATACGCAAGGCGGATCTCGTGGCGGTCTTGCAACAAGGTGGTGTTTTGGAACTAGGAACTCATGATGATCTTATTGCCAAAGGGGAAAATGGTGTCTATGCTAAGCTTATAAAGATGCAAGAAGTTGCTAATGAAACTGCTGCCAGAAAAAGCAGTGCAAGGTACTTGGCTCAACCTGACTTTTAAGGTCAAACAAATTCATTACAAAAATTGACATTTAGTGACACTTTTGTGACACAAAAGTGTCACTAAATGTCTAAAACCTTGATGACTATTTTTTGTAAGGTGTCAATAAAGACCAAAATTCATATCTTTTACACAAGTTTTTTTAAAACTTGGGTAAAAGGCAGGAACTTTTACTACTATTTTAATAGGGGTGTCACAAAAAAACAAGATATAGTGACACTCTTCCGGGTGTCACTAAATGCCACTTTCTTTGAAACTGATTTGGGACATCAAAATTGACACTATACCTCTAAGTTATAGAAAAAGTCTGAAACATGTATTAGATTCTCATTTATAACAATTATTTATCAAACATAAATTTTGAAACCTTTTTGTAAACCCAGTCCAAAACCAATTATAAAACCGTGTCACATACTTGTCGGTTATCTGTTACACATTGCCCGTTGGGTTCGCGGGTAATACTCGTTTATTGTCTTTTGTGTTTAAAAATTACCTATTAGGATGTCCATTAATCAATAACCCGATCTTAAAATCATCTTAAAAATCACTTGATATATAAAATATTCAACTACATTTCTATAACTTTAATATATTTAAGTTTTGAAACTTTAACATACTATTTATTATACTTTTTAATATTATAAAATATGTTAATATATTCGGTTTCTATATGGGTAAAAGAATTCGGGTAATCGGGTGCGCGAAATTTTTTAAAACTAATCCTACACCCGGCCTTGAATGTCTTGAGTTTTGGGTATGCCCATTGGGTTTGGGTATTCCAAACCATCAGCTGAACCTCTAAACTATCAAAATTGAACCGTATAAATCTCAAATTGGCCTAACAGACCGAAACCATTGATGAAAATAGATCAGTTTGACCATAAAAGTCAACTCATTAGAAAGATGTGTTTAAACTTATAAGTTACAACTGTTACTTGTTGTTTAGGCCTTCCAGTGCAAGAAACTCAGTGAGTTCACCAATAATCACAAGAAACTCATCTTACGGTCGATCACCATACTCCCGGCGGTTATCTGATTTCTCAACCTCAGACTTCAGCCTATCACTCGAAGGAGGATACCCGAACCACCGGGTCGAGAAGCTTCCGTTCAAAGAGCAAGCAAGTTCCTTCTGGCGCCTCGCAAAAATGAACTCACCTGAATGGACCTACGCTTTAATCGGGTCCGTGGGTTCAGTAATCTGCGGCTCACTCAGCGCATTCTTCGCCTACGTTCTGAGTGCTGTTCTTAGTGTCTACTACAATCAAGATCACGAATACATGGTTAAAGAAATCGGGAAATACTGTTATCTGTTGATCGGGGTGTCGTCAGCTGCTCTCATTTTTAACACTTTGCAGCATTGTTTCTGGGATGTTGTTGGGGAAAATTTGACGAAAAGGGTTCGAGAGAAGATGTTGGCGGCGGTTTTGAAGAATGAGATGGCGTGGTTCGATCAGGAGGAGAATGAAAGCTCAAGAGTGGCTGCAAGGTTGAGTTTGGATGCAAATAATGTTCGGTCTGCGATTGGTGACCGGATTTCTGTGATCATGCAGAACTCTGCCCTCATGTTGGTTGCCTGCACCGCGGGTTTCGTTCTCCAGTGGCGGCTTGCGCTTGTTCTTGTTGCTGTTTTCCCTTTGGTGGTTGCTGCAACTGTTTTGCAGGTTTGTTAATTTGCTTATGGTTTAATTCACTGCTAAACAAACGTGTATCACCGACGGCCGACGGTATCGTCAGTTACCTACGGAACTTCCGTCAGTAAACGTCAATCGGAGAAATGGACGTTGGTAATCCAATCTGTGACAAATAAACTACGGAATTTACCGTAGGGATGGCAATGGGTCAGGTTGGGACGGGTTTAGGTAATCCCAACCCCATACCCGATTATAAAATCTTGTCCCATACCCGACCCAAAACCAGTCGGGTTTCTATCGGGTAATTACCCGTCGGGTATCAGGTATACCCATGGCTTTCGGGTAAACTCGTTAGTTTCTAAAAAATACCCGTCGGGTATCTATCGGGTATACATAAAAATTGTAACTAAAATAAAAAAGAAAGAAATAAAATCATTTATACATTTAAAATAAATACGGTATATATACTTAAAATAAATACAATATATATACTTAGAATAAAAAAAAGAAAGAAAACTATGTCGGGTATATAATCGGGTAAACGGGTATACGTTATCAGGTAATCGGGGCGGGTAAACGGATATATCACCATATCCTATACCCGTCCCAAACCCGCGAAAATTTTCAAAAGTAATCCCAAACCCGGTCCCATACCCGATTACCCGACCTCATACCCGTCCCAAATGTTTCGGGTTTTGGGTTTTCCTATTGGGTTCAGGTTTCATTGCCATCGTAAATTTTACCGCGAGATCCACGTTGGACAATATTACTGACGGATCACCGACAAGTTATGTTAGGTCGTCCCACCTGACAGTTACCAACGGATTGCCGACGGGTATCTGCCTAGAGATCACCAAGGGTCATTTTCACTGAATGATTATTTTAAACATTATGGTCAGGTCTCGTTAGTTATCCGTAAGTGATTCTTTTTTTTTTTTGAAAGGCAAATTTCCTTTATTCCTAAGGGAATGAGACTTGAACTCATGGCTTCCTCAATCTTTAGTGTTTCTAGAGGATTTTCCTCTATCAATAAGCATCAACCCCATTGACAATAAAACATTATGGTCAGGTCTCGTCAGTTATCCGTCAGTGATTTTAATTAACTTTAAAAATATAACATTTAATTTTATAAAATTTCCTGAAAAATAATAATATTTGATTCTTGAGTTTTCTGTGTTTCTTGATTTGAACAGAAAATGTTTATGCAAGGATTTTCCGGTGACTTGGAAGGTGCACACGCGAAAGCCACACAGCTTGCAGGAGAGGCGGTGGCGAACATGAGAACAGTGGCGGCATTCAACTCGGAATCGAAAATCGTCAACCTGTTTACGACAAGTCTCGATGGGCCGCTTCGTAGATGCTTCTGGAAAGGACAGATAGCCGGAAGTGGGTTCGGGGTGGCTCAGTTTTTGCTCTATGGTTCTTACGCGCTCGGGCTTTGGTACGCGTCGTGGCTCGTAAAGCATGGGATCTCGGATTTCTCGAAGACCATTCGTGTGTTTATGGTTCTCATGGTATCAGCCAATGGTGCAGCCGAGACCTTGACCCTAGCTCCTGATTTTGTCAAGGGTGGTCGGGCCATGAGGTCCGTGTTCAATCTTCTTGACCGGAAAACCGAGATTGAGTCGGATCACTCCGACTCAATCCCGGTCCCAGACCGCCTTAGAGGCGAGATAGAACTCAAACATGTTGACTTCGCTTACCCGTCTCGTCCTGACACCCCGGTTTTCCATGACCTTTGTCTAAAGGCCAGAGCTGGAAAGACTCTGGCCCTAGTCGGGTCAAGTGGGTGCGGGAAAAGCTCGGTAATCGCACTCATACAAAGATTCTATGAGCCATCATACGGGCGTGTAACAATAGACGGAAAAGATATCCGGAAATACAACCTAAAATCCCTGCGCTGCCACATCGCCACGGTCCCACAAGAACCATGCCTTTTCGCGACCACAATTTACGAAAACATAGCGTACGGGCACGAGTCGGCAACCGAGGCGGAGATTATCGAAGCTGCCACCCTGGCAAATGCTCACAAGTTCATATCTTCCTTACCAGACGGATACAATACGTTTGTGGGAGAACAAGGGGTGCAGTTGTCGGGAGGGCAAAAGCAGCGTGTGGCCATTGCACGCGCGTTTCTAAGGAAAGCTGAGATTATGCTACTAGACGAGGCCACAAGTGCACTAGACGCAGAGTCTGAGAAGTGCATACAAGAGGCGCTTGAACGTGTGTGTTCAGGAAAAACAACTATTGTTGTTGCACATAGGTTATCAACGATTCGAAATGCTCATTGTATTGCGGTTATTGATGAGGGGAAAGTGGTGGAACAAGGATCGCACTCCCATTTGTTGAAGAACCATGCAGACGGATGTTATGCAAAGATGATTCAGTTACAAAGATTCTCACACGGGCATCAAGTTGTAAACATTGTGTCGGCTGGTTCGAGTTCATCGACACATATCTAAGGAAACAAGATGATGACCTTGTAATATTTTGTGTGTTTTTTTTTTCAAATCTTGGGATGTATCTTCATTTATGTTGGTAAGTGTTAGTTGTGTAGCTTTTATTGTTTATGGTAACTTATAATATAACAGAGAAAACTGATGCAATCCAAACATATATATTGCAGTAACTTATATAAGTGAGGAAAATATAAGAAAAACCCAGAGTGAAACCAGAAAAGGCCTCAAGATCTTTTAATTGCAGCTTTAAAGTCTTCATAAAACCTCTGCTCTGAAAACATACAAGCTCTAGTCTTCTTGCAGCTGCAGCCATCTCATGTCTCTCGGATTCTAACATCCTTAAAATCTTCAAAATCGCGTCTGTGTACTCTTCAACAGTTGGGTCACGAGCGTTTTCAATAATATATAACAAATCTAAGCAGAAACATCGTATAAGATGATACTGAACGCGTTGCAATGATCAATACGCATATTTATTATATATAATAAAGTTGTTTTATTTATACAAACAACAAGCTCGATTAGGTTCATGAGTCTAGTTAAACCTAGTATATAATTTTGTTTATTAAATAGCTTCAATTTATACTCGAGTTCTTTTTAGTAGCTTGAATTTACACCTTACCAAGAATTTCTACAGGGAGCATGATTTTCACAAAACTGTGAAAGTTAACATTTTAAACAAACTACTATAAATTGAAGTACGTTCATATTTTATATTAAATTATTATATATTAATATATTACATTATTTTTTATTCAACCCGTGTATTACACGGGTTTTAAAAACATAAACTTTTTATTACTAAATATATAACATTACATTTATTCAACCCGTGTAATACACGAGATTTTAACCTAGTTAGTTATATACATATATTTTTAATCATTGACGTCATACAATTTTTGAAACCATGTGTGAAAAGACTCGTTATAGAACCCACCGGTGGAGGTCTAATGGTCCATAACGAAAACCTATGTCCCGAAAGAGTGACATGGCCACATGGGTCTGTAACCATCTGGTTAGGTCACTGTGTGGTTTTCATTTTTATATGTAACTTTTGTATTGCAACCAAAATTAGTACATGTTGATATGTTTGTGATTGTTCCAAACTGAACTAAGAAATACACAAAAGCTAGGCTCACATCGACATTAGCTTCGGACCATTATCGGGCATGCCCATTCCAGCTGCCAGGTCAGCATCGAGCTGTGTATGTGGTGCAGGGCCTGCCATTGTCTTCAAGCTGCAAACATCAATAAAAGTTGAGTTTGGATATACAACCTACTAAAATAACCATCCATCCTGCGAAAGAACTAAAACTTACGACTTTGGATGTGAAATTTGAAACTGAATGATTATAAAACATTTACTAATTATTAAACCAGATTACAAGCTTAATCAATCAAAATCCATGAGGTTTTAGATATGCAACACAATCCATATCAAATTACATTCAAAAGGTACTTCGGTTAAAAAGTGTTTTTGTTCTATATATTAAAAAAAGAGAGAAATTGCTCATGTTTACGCACCCGTTTATAACAATTTGACCCGAATTTAAAAACTTCAACCAATTTGTCTCGTGTAGGAAGTGAATTTTCAACCAATTTGGCATTCATCTTCCCACGCCTACCCTTTGCCAACTAATCGCTACATGTTGTTTGTTCCCGTGTTCATGATTTTGGAAAAGATTAATACTCCCTTTTACCACAGATATTAGTAGAAGAGATTTTAGCACACATGAACTGCTGGCGAATTGACTAAAAATTAAAGAACTTGGAGACAAATTGGCTGAAATCCAAGAACTTGGGGATAAATTGCCTGAAAACTAAAGAACTTGGGAGGCAAACTGACTGGCTGAAAATTCAAGAACTTAAGGGACAAATTGGCTGAAAATTCAAAAACTTAAGGGGCAAATTGGCTGAAAATTCAAGAACTTAGGGATAAATTGGCAGGAAATTCAAAAACTTGAGGGACAAAATTGGCTGAAAATTTCAAGAACTTAGGGATAAATTGGCTGAAAATCCAAAAACTTAGTACCAACTTGGCTGAAAATTCAAAAACTGAAGGGACAAATTGGCTGAAAATTCAAGAACTTAGGGGCAAATTGGCTAAACTTTAAAATCAGGTAAAATGATAACCTAGTTAAGCAACAAAACTGTTCTATAAACATTATAAAAAAATACCGTTTCTTGTGTCGTTTCGTCTTAAAATGATCATCTCTCACTGTCACGTTGGCAAAATACCGACTGAAATACAAAACAACATTTCAAAATTAGGGCACAGAAAACAAAAATTCATAAAATTCAGCAACTTACTCGCAGTGCAAGTAATAGTATTGCCCCATTCCAGGTAGTTCTTCATCCAACGGCAACGCCGCCCGCTCATCCTCCGGTTTATTCAGCTCGTCATAAACAGCATCATCGCGTGAGAAAATAAAGTCAAGGTGATAAAAACATAAAAATTACGATACGAAATAAAACTAAAAGAACGACGAGAAGAGGATATCTTTAACGAGGAATTTGGCGAGACGGAAGGTTTTGTGTGAGTATCTTCTCTTCTTCACCCTTCTGTGTGGACATTTGCCTCCCATCTTACCTTCTGCAGCTGCAAACTTGAAAATGTTCTGAAAACCCTAACCCTAGGGTTTCGATGTGAAAAGGAAGAGACGGTTGACTTATTCGTCAACTATTTTATACGTACACAACAGTAGAAGAAAATTCTCTAAGAAACGCTAAGTTTTGAATAGGTCATGGTTCAAATCCCAATTTTAATAAAAATTAAGAAATTTGTCTTTAAAAAAAAACTATTTTACACGCCACCGGATCTAGACCGGGCCATGTTTGATGCATATGGAGCCCACCGCCCCAACTTGCGGTAATGTATATTGGAACCTATTTTTTATCGGTTAATGATTTTATTAACCGTCCAAAATTTTAAGATACTTTCAAAATTCAAACATGGTTTTATCTATTTAAATACGAGGCTCACTTCAATGTTGATAGAAATGTGCATTTGAATGACATATTAGAGGTCTCGAAGGCGAACTCTTCTTGGAAGAAGAATTACACGAGGATGAAGTAGCAATAGGAAAGACACTTCCACTTTCTAATGAAAAACTCGCTTACGATAAATCGATACACTTTAGTAGTCCCGAAGGTGAAGATTAAACACTAACGAAGACAACGACTATGATTAAAGTCAAAAATAAAATGTATTCCTATTTTTCTATATCTTTTTGTAACGAAATCATGTTTTTTTTTAATTTCTAAAATTTCAAAAACAAATAAAAGTAACATTATTAAGTTTGTTTTATATATTTAGTAGTATTATTTGATATTTTTCTATAAAAAATGTTGTTTAAAAAACCTAATTATTTTGGCTAACCGGTTCAGTTAATAACCTAACCATCTTGAACAGGTTAAGTTTTGGACACCCAATAACCGGTTATTAAGGAATAAAATAATACTAACTAGTTAACACGGTTGAATCATCCGATATAACCGATTGAATTATGTATATGAGCCGACCCGATACAATTTAAAAACCAGTTTTTAAAACACCGCGCTCTCTCTGGTGGATGGTTTACAAGATTGGTAGAGCCCAGGCCCATTTACAAGCAATAAGGTACTTACCGTTTACTTTACATCTGGTGACAGAAAGAAGGAGAGAGATGAGTGAGAGAGAAGTGCCTCGGAGAGAGAGTCCATGGGGAAGGCCCGAAGGAGACACTCGTCAGCCCAAAGCTCACAGATGCAATGATCGTGTTGAAGATGTTGTTCAGGTTACTTCCTAATCTTAATCTCTCATCCTCATCGCAATCGATGTGTGAATTTGCTTATGAGTTTTTAGGTTTTAGGGTTTTTTCGAATCAATTATACGTTTGCTATCGATTTAGTTAGATAAATTGTGGTTTCATTCTGTGTTTTAATTTGTAGACTTGTAGTTCCTAATTTTGTTACATGTTATAGGTTTAAAGTAGTTATTTACTTAGCCTGTTTTCCCCTAAATGCTTAAATGATCCACACCAATTCACACCAGAGACTGTTTAGTTTTTAATATTCTAGAGACACAATGATCTACTTAGCTTTGACATATTCAAAAGAGTTCTAATTCCTCTTGTTGTGATATGGTTTTTTTTTTAATCGGGCAAAATGCAAGATATGCAAAAAGGTAGCATAGTTTTTCCCTCATGAAAATGATTCAACTTTCAAAAGATCTCATTTAGGGGAATCTGGTAAGCTAACCGGATAGATTGCCAAAGTTGAGCGTACCTGGTGCTTGGCTTAGCTCCTGAATTTGCGCAGGGTCCAGGGAGGGGCAGGATCGCGAAACGATCTAATGTATGCAGCCTTACCCTAACTTTGGCTGTTTTCACGGCTCGAACCTGTGGCCTCAAGAAGTACCAGTTGCTCCAAGGCCATGCCATCATCTTTACGGGGTGACCGAGTCCAATTCTCATAGATATTTTTGAAAGTTTGAGTCTTTTTATCAAAACAATTTATAAGTTGGTACCTTCTTATAAGTGGGAAAAATACTATATTACTTAAAAAAGAAAAGTGATCAAACTATGTTACCTTTTTCATTCAGTTAACCCTTTTAGAATTTGTAACTGTTTTGGTTTTTAGGCATGTTTTGAAGGTAATCCATTTAAGACGATTCCCGGCCCGTTCAAGCTTTTCTGGCAATGCATGCAGTCCAAACCCGGGTATGAGTTCTTGCCTTCTATGTTGTATTCAAATTTTTATGGCTGTAACTCAGATATAATGATTGGCTGTCACATTACTAATCTTTTCCACCAACAACCAAAGTTTATCTGTTTATCATTTATCGATCTTGATATCATATGTTGTGAGAATTTTGTATAGTTGATGATGGTTGTATTTCATGTTTTGTTTTCTTTTTGCAGGGAAGAACCAACCGAACCATTCTACTATTTACAATTGGCACCCCCTACTAGAGAAGTTAAACTCGAGTGAATGCCCACTAGAAGTCGGTTTGTTATCAACTCAGAAGTTTTACTGTTTTTGACAAATTTGCTTTCGGAGAATAAATAAATGTCCTGGCTTGTTTTGCTTTCATTGTTGGATCTAGCTTACAGTTGTTTATCAATAATAGAACTAAGTGGTGAATTGAGTTGTTCTAGTTGTATACATAACCCTTTTGGTTGAATAACTAATGTGCTTCTGTTCAATTGAGATTTTCTTTCCACCAGCATCTCATAGTTTTTGAGAAATATCAGTGGAGGCACCTCAATAGGGATGTCAATCGTGTCAGGTTTGTGGGTCATCGGGTTGAATTGCTCAACTTGAACACGACCAATATTTTTATTCGTGTTAAAAACATCAATCATACTCTGCACACATTTAAACTCGTGTAACCGAACACGGCCCTGTTTAATCCGTTTATCTAAACGTGTTGACGGGTTGGCCAATAATAATCAAGTTACAAAAGTGTTAATTGGGTTGGTGGGTTGTAAAAAAAGGTTGCACGGATTATTGGGTCGACTTGTTTAATAAAGCAGGTTGGCGGGTCGACTAGTTTAACTAAACGGGTTAAAGAGATCAACCCGAACACGACCCGTATTAGACTAAGTGACAACTACCTTTACATGTTTTTCAACAACCACCAGATCTGAGCCGCTACCACCACCATCAACAACCACCACATAACCTTCTGCCACCACACCACCACAAACCCTAATCTCCACAACAGGCCGATGCCGCCTCTGTCACAACACTCGCTGGATCTCCCTCATCTCAGCCGCCGTTACCAACAAATGCTAGGGTTCGCAGAAACAACATGCAAAAATGGAACCCTAGCAGTCGTTGCCAGTTGCCACAATGCGAGATACCGTCTTCCACCGCTATACAACAACAAAAAGACAGCGAAGGAAACAGGGGAAGAACTCAGGCGAAACCAAGGGAAAGAGGAGGCGACACGCACAAGTACTCGCAGATGAGTACTCGCACACTTGTGGGTGGTCTCATGGGTGCTTGGGCATGATTAAAAGTCTGATGGAATGCTTAGGCCTTAGTGGGTCACATCTGGTTAAAGAACAAAACAAAACAAAAAAAATGTCTTGTATTATTAAGTCTTTATATGTCAAGCTTAATCTCTTTCGAGCTTAGCTTGCAGGGGAATATTAGACTAAGTGGTATAGTATAGGGACTAAACTTGTAATATGACGGTCTTAATATATACCACCTCCTTATGTAACCCTAAACACACAATCTCATTCTAATACAATCACATTTACCAGGCTTATATATCCGTTTTTTAATCATGTCAACGGAACACCACGTGTTTTTTAAACGGGTTAGATATGCCAACCCAAAACTTTATTATTTTCGTGTCGTGCTTCGGGTTGTGTTGGAAATTGTCACCACTAGAACATGTAGTCCGTCACAGATAAGTATAATAGCCGTAACTTGTAACATTTTATGATCATGTTTTGAAGGTAACCCATTTAAGACTCCATGCATTGCCAGAAAAGCTTGAACGGGGCGGGGCACTGTCTTAAACGGGTTACCTTCAAAAGATTACTAAGAACCGAACGTGTTACGGATTCTAAAATGGTGAACCGGATGAAAAGATAACATAGTTTGATCACTTTACTTTTTTAAAGTTATATAGTATTTTCCCACATATAAGAAGGTATCAACATTCGAATTGTTTTGATAAAAAGACTTGACTTTCAAAAATTTCTAAAAGAATTAGGGGTCAAGATGATGACATCATTGACAAGGCAACGTAACGTATCAACAACTTTGACGATCTTGATTTAATGTTGTGTCTGATAACCGGTTAGAATCAAGAAGCAAGCCGAATATAGGTTGTTACATTCTAGTCTTGGTTCGGTTTTAACAGTTTTTATATGTAGATTTCTACATGACCCTGTTAATACTTTATAACAGTCCTTTGTAAAGTTTTATAAACTCTAGTTTTTTAAAAACATGAATGATGAAACTGTGACAACCATTATTTTCATGTTAGGTAAAATAGTAAAAATGCATTGTCAAACAAGGCCTAATTTGACCAGTACTAAATAAATATTACTCCGCTCTTTTTAAAAAGAATTGGGACATTATTTAGAGATAGAAGTGGAGTGGTAAAAGATAGAAGTGGAGTATCAGTCAAAAGTGTGTATTTATTTATGGTCATTCAAGTAATAACTCAAATTCGTTTATAAAAACTATGCAAAAAAGAATATGTTAAATTATTATAAAATGGCAAAACTTAAGCTAGTATTTTTTTATATTAAATCGTACTAGCATTTATCTTTTAAAAAATATAAGGGTATTTTAGTTATGCCGTTGGTAAAAAGAGAAACTAGATACGTATACAAGTGACTAGGGGTGTTAAATGAGTCGAACACGAGAATTTGACACGAACATGATCAAGACCCTAAAATCATGTCAAACATCTAAACCCAAACATGACATAAGTTTTCACGGGTTGAAATGAACACAGTCTGTTTAATACAAAATTTTATTTTTTTTTATTTTTTTTGTAAGTTGATACTTTAAAATTATAAATTTACAATAAAATTACATATGTATATAAATAATTACGCTTAAACCATAAAACTTGATGTTTATTTCTCTTTTATCTTTGTAAATTTTGACATAAAATACAAAATCACTTTAAGTTATGGTTAAAACACAACGGGTTAACCTGTCAACGCGCTAGGTCGACCCCAAATACGACCCATTTAGCTAAGCATGTATGTTCGACAAAAAACTAACCTGTACCGTTTAAATTAAAGTAAAGTTATCCCTCCCAAACATGTAGAAAATATTAATATATATTTTGAAAAACAAAATAAGTATAAGAATACCATTTTTGACTTGATCCATTCTGTTTAGTCATATAGCACTTCATTTAATGCATAAATGGTTGGACCACTAAACAAAAACACCATTTCTTCATCTCATTCATTGATGCCATTAATGGCACACTTGTTTAGGTTCTATCTTAGATATTTCCCCTTCATTTCCCACTTCCTTCACCACCAAAAACACATTCACTTTAAATACAAACACAATCTTCATTGTGGCTTAAAAAACTATAATCCCTCATAAAGACTAATAGCTTCTCATCATTCTTTCAATTTGATTTGGAAGTTGTTAGTTCCACATGAAGATATTCAAGGGTATGAAAGGTGGGAAAATAGGATACAAGTATACATTTGTTGTCAAGATTCTTATGAAAACAATGAAACATTGCATGTTACATAGATGGAGATACATCGAATTCGAGTTTGAAAATAAGTGGGAGAAGAAAGAGGTGCCGCAGGACGTAAAGGAAGGGCAGTTTGTGGTTGTTGCGGTTAAGTGTGAGGAACCAAAGAGGTTTGTGGTTCAGTTAACATGCTTAACTAACCCCGGTTTCTTGAGGTTGTTAAAGAATTCGGGTGAAGAATACGGGTTTAAATATGATGGTGCCATTGCAATCCCTTGTGAACCTCATGAATTGCAAATGATTTTACTAGAAATGAAAGAGAAGTAGCTTGTTATTGATTCTTTTAAAGGAACTTTATATGATGATATTTAATTGTTCTTTGCATACTTAGTTGGTTTATATGATTAGAAAGAGAGAAATTTAGCAAATACCCTAGATACATACATCTTCAAACACAAATTATAGGTTTCACGGTCGTTTTTTTGTTTGGTCGGAACACCATCACTTATTATTATTATTTTTATAGTTTTCATTTTATGATTGTCCATAAAACTAAACCGTAAAGTTAAACTAAAGCGAAACCGTTAGTGAATTTAACCGATTTACATATAGAATCCATCTAATTCTATGCATACATCTCTTTTATTAATTTTGGGAAAAAGTACTTTCTATTAGGCTTGATTGTAGCATGAATTAAGAATTAATTACATAGTTGGCCATGTGGTTTACATGGATTTCAATTATGGCCCCTATAAACTTTTGTTCTTTTTAAAGGTAATTAATGCATCCAAAGATGTCTATATATGAAGATGGGAGAAGGTTGCAATTGCTCGTGTTTCAAAGGTTGTTGATGATGCTGAACATTTTAAACAAGCAACATTGGATAAATTGGCAAATAGGGTACAAATTTACACATGTAGGATTAATGAGATTCCTGAGGTTGTTTCGATGTACAAAGCAAACATTAAAATTTGAGGTCGATTTTGTTGATAACCTTCGTCATGTTGCTACCATATCCCCTGTTATGATCCAACTTTACATTTTGAAAAGGAAGAGTTTTGTATTCTAGAGCTAGCCCGCTATTTCCACGAACTACATATTTGGTTGTTCTTCCTATTTATGATGAACAATGGCTTTTCCTTACATTTGTGACTCGGAGTTAACTTGTTTGTGCACTAAAAACACTCACAATTTGCTCTCTTGACCTCAATCTCTTTACTTGTCAACTTCTTGGATTCTGTTGCATTACTCTTGAGTAGGGGTGCAAACGAGCCGAGCTGCTCGCGAGCTACTCGAGATCGGCTCGTTAAAAAGCTCGAAACGAGCCGAGCTTAAACGAGCTCGAGCCGAGCTCGAGCCTAAGAATAAGCTTGTTTATTAAACGAGCCCGAGCTTCACTTATCGAGCTCGAGCCGGCTCGCGAGCCTTAACGAGCCTTTTATTTATATAATGTTTTTAATATATTTAATATATATTTATAAAATAATAATAATAATTAGTATATATAAAATTAAGATAAATATAATTAAATAATATGTATTATGTTATATATAAAAACTATAATAAAATTTATATAAAAATAATTATAAATATATATAATTAATTAATATATAATAAACGAGCCGAGCCCGAGCCGAGCTCGAGCTTGTAAAGCTACCAACGAGCCGAGCCCGAGCTTCAAAATTAGAGCTCGAATCGAGCTGAGCTCGAGCTCGAGCTCACAGTAAGTTAAACGAGCCGAGCTCGAGCCTAGTCAAGCTCGGGCTCGGCTCGGCTCGTTTGCACCCCTACTCTTGAGTTGTGGTGTTCGTAAAGTGGCAACTTCATTGTGTTCTTATGTGGTGTAATCTTGGGTTGTTCCATAGTAGTTTGGCAAGTTGTTGCCCAAAAGTGTGATATGTTTTAAACCATTTGGAGTTAGTGATGTCTTGCAATCTTTCCAGGGAAAAAACATCATGCAACGTTCTTGGCTCAAACATTTTAACGAGACATATTGTTTCCAACTTCGCCCATCTCAACAACATGTTGGCAGTATACTCTTCGCTAATATTTACCTTATTTAAGAAGCCGTCAACGACGCTTATTTCTCTCGTGCCAGTATGAGCGATCAATCCAAAGATCGAATCTCTCGTGCCAATGTTAGGGTTAGATTTGTAGAAAGGAAGTGTTGGAAAGTTGGTGAAAATGACATTTTCCCAATTTTGGACAGAAATATATGTAACTGATGCTATTATACTTATTTCTTTTTGTGTTTGTGTTCTACTATGTGAGAACTTCACAACGAACCAAACAATGTCCAAAATAGAGATAAGACAAATGAGATTTCGATGATCAAAGTTGTGTATTTGAAACTGTTAAAGCTGTGAATAGGAACTTGTCCTACATAGGTGGGATGACAAAACCTTGAGTGGTTTATAAGGATGAGCATTACCTAGCTATTGTTTCCTTAGTAGTAAGGAGACATAAGTGGGAACTAAGGGTGCGAGCACCCTAATATGTGCTCTCACAAATTCATGGCGTGGATGCAATGTAGCGCTTTGATGACGTACTTTGCACTTCGAACACTCGTATCACCGAGGGAGTCGCCTTTGTATTTTGAAGGCTAGTGCGAAGTTGCTACTGAGTGAAGTTACTACCAATGGTACATGTTGCATGTTGGGTTGGTATCGAGCTGCAGTTGGTGCTGAGCTTCCAGGTTACTACCACCCTGCAGTTGGTGATGAGCTTCCGTCTGATACCAACATGCAATAGGCGCCTTGCTCCTGTGACCCATGACAGTTTCCATTGCTTAGCTATGACTGAGATGTTAGTACTGATGCATGCGTACTGATGCGTGCGTTGAGTTGAAACATAAACATGTTTAACTCAAATCTTAAAGACAATTAATACCTGAACTGAAACATAATAAATTAAATCAGTTTAATTGTCTTAAAGATGTTTAATACAATTTAACACATATTTTTAAGTTTGAGGTGTTTAATGTTTGCTTCAACTATATAACTAAGGGGATACCTTAGTTCTGTGAAACACTTGAACATTCAATCCTATTGAGAGAGTTTGTATGCTCTCAAACACTCATTCATTTCCAACAAATTTGAAGATGTTTCTTCAAGATCTGGCGTCTCCGACAATACAATCTGCTTCAGCTGTTGCACCCTAGGAAATAGTCGAGTTCTCTTAGGAGACTTGAAATCTGTTTTAAGGGAACCGTGTTCAACACGGGCCTCGACTTCTCTTCTTCTACCCTTTTTTCATAATTTGATTTATTTCAGTTGTAATCGTATTGTATTTCTTTTATTGTATTTGTTTTCCATTTTATTGTTTTTTTATTTATTAAATTGATAAACGGTGTAGGAAGAAGAAGTAGAAGAGAAAGAAGAAGAAGTTTGCATCAATTCTTAACTAAATATTCCTTCTTGTTCGCTTAACCGACTTAACTACTTGATTGTTAAGTTGGTTAAGCATTTACACTTATACCCTTTTGTCTACTAATCAATCACAACTAAACCCTTATCCCAATTGTATCGTAACATTTTATTAGTCTCTAGATGTAGAAGTAAACATGATTATGTAAAAGTAAGCATTATTATGTGTTGGAAGTGTTTTGGATTGCTTCTCAAAATTCTCTACCTCCTTATTTTTGATACAATAATAAATTGTTTGAGGTTATTTATAACTATCTAACCAAACTAGTGTTAGAAGTTAAGAGTTAAGACATGACATTAACTAATACGAAATTCGAGTGTTCGTGCTTAGTCTAAAAATTTGAAAATGAGCGTGGTTGGTTGACTCCGATGCCTAGTACCTCTATCCGCCC
This sequence comes from Smallanthus sonchifolius, assembly GCA_023525975.1. Taxonomy (NCBI): domain Eukaryota; kingdom Viridiplantae; phylum Streptophyta; class Magnoliopsida; order Asterales; family Asteraceae; genus Smallanthus; species Smallanthus sonchifolius. The sequence continues at coordinate 51,080,726 of CM042046.1, read as the reverse complement.
ATGTTCGTGTGCCGTATTCATGTTCATATTTTACATGCACAATAACCGATCCAGTTGGGTGGTCAAAGGGTGTGTCGGTTGAGCGTTGATACTGTAACTTCCGGCCTCTCGTACCAACAATATTGTCCGCTTTGCCCACTAAGAGCTCACGGATTTGTTTTTTGTTGCCCGGGTGAAAACTTCCCAGGGGGTCACCCATCCCTGGATTACTCCCACCCGAGCACGTTAACTGTGGAGTTCTCCTCTCATCCACTACATTAAGCCCCAAAACGCGTTATTGATTTAAGAGGTAGGACATTTCTTATGAACCAAGGATCTCTCTTGTGCACGGCCGATGTGGGATTCGCCTAGGGTGTTACAGATACAATCACAGTCAAATTAAGGAACATTCGAGATCAACATTCTAGAAATTCTTGTAGTTGTCCTTACATCTTGGTAACGTCAAAGCATGGAACATTCGAGAATTACAAACCATATTTGAAAGTCGTCGAACTATTATTTCCGTTTAAATTAAATCTATATCTATATCTGTATCTATATCTATACCATCTAATATATAAAGGTTTTGATAGACACATGTCACTCTCTTATTCATCCTCAACATTTTTTTTCCCGCATCTCTCTCTTATTAATTATACAAGTTTTCTTAATTGTTTTTATAATTTTTTGTTTCCTTCTTTCTTGTATTAAATGATAATCATTTCTATAATTATTTTTATAAAATATTTTCATAAAACATTTTTATAAACTGAACATTTCTTTCATTTTTTATAAACATTTTTAAAAAATAACTATATAGCGTTTCTATCATTTGTATTAAAAAACTATATAAGATGTAAGTTTTTTAATAAGTATATAATATTTTATTTATTTAACCCGTGTAATACACGGGGTTTATAATCTAGTAATAATAATATTTAAAATAAACTTTTGCATAATGATGATTGTATAATTATAGTTTTCTTTTTATAATTATATATTTCGGATCAGAAATTTTAATGCGAACTTAGAGGATTTTAATTTCTTATTTATAAAATGAAAATAATAAATGGAAAAAAATGGATTTTGGTTGCCAACTAGAACTTATAGAAAACAAAAATAGTAGTTTTATAAATCTTTTAAGAGTTACATAATAATCTAAACTATATAATAAATAAAGGTTTTTTATGTCACATGTCATCTCCACATTCATTTGCATCATCTTTTTCCCGCCTCTCTCTCTTATTAAATACATTTTTATTTTTAATAATAATATATTTTTTAAAAATACTAATCTATATATTATATTAATTATATTAATAAATAAATCTCTCGACATATTTTGACGAGTATATGTGTTAAGATTATATTGTATTCCACGGGTTTGTCCAACCCATTTAAAACATGAGCTTTCAAAAAATATATTTTTTATTACTTAATATATAATACTATATTTATTCAGCCCGTGTAATACACGAGAATTTAACCTAGTAATATATATACCCTAGTAAAGTATCGTACAATGCAAAATAATTTTTAAGTAAAAAAATGGTTTAATTTTGGTTGCCAACTAGAACTTATATATAACAAAAAGAGCAGTTTCATAAATCTTTTACGACATCTAATAATATATATTTATACAAGTAGAGTATCGTAATTTCGTAAATCAATTTTAAGTATGATAGGAACTACATCTATACATTGTTTTACACATAATACATTGTTTTACACATAAGTGGGGTGACCATCAGGCTTTTGGTCTGAGGGTTTTGCCATAAGGTTTTTCTCCTATGAAGGTCTCATGTTAAACCCTCACAAGGTACATTTCATAATTTCAGGAACACCCTCTGTTACAGGACTTGAACTCTGGACTAGAAGGGGTTAGCGATATCCTAACAGACATGCCGTTCTAAAAAAAAATTGGTGTGAGCTATTAAACTACATAACCTCTCGACTTTATCTCTCTTATTAAATTTGATATGCATCATATACAAGTATTTATATAGGGTTGATTTTCTGTTTAAAATTTGTTATGTATTAAACTAATAAACTACATAAACTAAAACTTATAATATTACACGTGCTGATTTAGACCACTTAAAATCTCATATTTACTTATTTTTATATAATTCATTAATATAATTTATAATATAAATATTACACTGTAAACGATCATCGAAACTATGGCATAAATATAATTATAAAGAGATAAAAATAATAACTTTTTATTATATAAACCAGGTTAGAATCTCGTGTATTACATGAGTTAAATAAATATAATGTTATATAATTAGCAAAAAAAGTTACGGGTTGAATAACATATAATGTAATCTCTTAACAAATATAATCGTCAAAATATATCTACTTTAACGTGACAGTTATAAGTTATATTAAGTTTATTTTTAAAACATTTTTTTAACTTGGTATTAATTTTTTTTATGTAATTGATAAATGGTAATCCATATTAAATTTATTTATTTAATGATATACTAACAACCCATAATTAAATAAAATGTATCTATAATTAGATTGATATTAAATATTTAAAAAAATATTTTTTAATATAATATTTAATAGTAGAGAGAGGCAAAAAAATTATGAAAAGAATGCATCAGAAGGTAACACGTGTCCTATAATTTTACCTGTTTATTAAGTAGTATAAATATAGATAGATATAGATATGATATGATATGATAGGATATTATTTAAATTTTAAAAGGATTATTGATTTATCTTTAATAAATATATATAAAAAAATAAACTTAAAAACAATTTCTTTCGTAGCAAGAAAGGAGTCCTTATTTCAGTATATATGCCTACCACCCCCTACCCAAAACTTCACAAATCCCCAAATTCTCAATTCTTCAATCGGAAGTTAAGAATCAATCAATCTTCTTCAACATTATGAGTAATCAACCCGAATCATCCGACTCGTAAGTCGCAGTTCTATCCAGATCTCCTTTTTGATTCTGATATATGAGTTGCAGATTATCGTTAATTTGGATTCCGATCTGAATTTCAACATCTAACTTCGTTGTTTGTGATTGCGTGCAGTAAGGGCACAAAGCGCGACTACAGTACGGCGATTCTGGAACGGAAGAAGGCCGCGAACAGGCTCGTCGTCGATGAAGCTATCAACGATGATAACTCCGTTGTTGCCCTACATCCTGAGACGATGGAGAAGCTTCAGCTTTTTAGAGGCGATACGATCTTAATTAAGGTAGTTTCTGGTGTGTTTATTGTATTATTGATCTGAATTTTGTTGATTTAGATCATTGATTTGGTTTCATTGAGTTAGGTTTTTAGTCTAATGATATGTGAATACTGAATACTCATGGTCTAACCCTAGGTTTTATTGTGTAAGCATCCTTTGATGTTCTGAAGTTAAAATAATCTTTCTGGATTGGTGAATTTAGGTTGCAACAATAGTTAGGATATCAATTTTTATCGCTGGTAGCTTAAGTTGCTATTGCTTATTGTTCTTTTTTGCACCATTAATGTTCAATTAACATCAATGGTACTAATAATGATGAGTCTTGTCTGCTGATATGAAAATTCCATGTTATTGTAAACAGGGAAGTGAACTTTTTTAAAGAATCTAACCCAGTGTTTTACCGAATTGATTAGCTTCCAATTGCCTTATTAAAGGAGATGTTGAGGTGACAAACAATAATATCTTTGATTTTGAAGCATGTTTTTGGCATTTGTTGCTAATAAACTTCTATTTTAGCAACAATCGTGTTTATGTATATACAAGCCTGATTTGTTGTCAGTAACCACCAGTTGGTAACTCTTTAAAAAGATAGACTTTCTGGATGTTTCTGAATGTGTTGTTGATGTAAGCCTGAATTTGTTGTTAATCACGACTAATTGTTAACTCTTTCAGAAAACTAAATTTTCTGAAATTTGCCAGTAGTCATTCACGGATGGGATAAATTGCAAGTCTTTTTGAACTTACATCAATAGATGTAGATAGTGGTTTCTTTAGGGTACACATTGTTGCCTCCTCGATTTTACTCTATGCTTGTTTTTAGTATCACAGCACTTCGGTAACAAGATACAAGATTCATAAATCACAATATATGTATGTATATAATATGAGCTTGAATTTGTTGTTAAATAACCCTCTGATTGGTAAGTCTTTCAAAAAGTTGGGACTTTTTGAATTTTGTTGTTAATGTTAGCCTGAATCCATTGTTAATCACAACTCATTGTTAACTCTTTCAGAAAACTAGATTTTATGACTCTGATAAACTACGGTTTGTCATGTGCAAATTTGCCTGTAATCATTCATGGATGGGATAAATTGCAAGCCCTTTTGAACTTACATCAATAGATGTAACTAGTGCTTTCTTTAGGGTATACATTGTTGCCTCCTTGAGTTTACTCTATTAGTGCTTTATTTAGGGTATACATTGTTGCCTCCTTGATTTTACTCTATTTTTTATTTATCACAGCACTTCGTTAACAAGAGACAAGATTCATATCACAATATATTATTTCCTATCTACAGGGAAAGAAAAGAAAAGATACTATATGTATAGCTCTTGCTGATGACACGTGTGATGAGCCCAAAATTAGGATGAACAAGGTCGTCAGGGCTAACCTACGGGTCAGGCTTGGTGATGTGGTATCGGTTCATCAATGTGCTGATGTCAAATATGGAAAACGGGTTCATATCCTTCCGGTTGATGATACAATCGAAGGCGTTACTGGCAATCTCTTTGATGCTTACTTAAAACGTAAGCTAGAAAGTTTTAACGAAGTTCCATTTTGCGGATTAAATTATTATGTTTTATGTGCCTAATATTCCATATGCATTGTTTTTTTGCAGCATACTTTTTGGAAGCATACCGACCTGTGAGAAAAGGCGACTTTTTTCTTGTGAGGGGAGGCATGCGATCCGTGGAATTTAAAGTTATTGAAACTGATCCTGCAGAATATTGTGTGGTTGCACCCGATACTGAGATTTTCTGTGAAGGTGAGCCCATTAGAAGGGAGGATGAAGATCGATTAGATGAAATTGGTTATGATGATGTTGGTGGGGTTCGCAAACAGATGGCACAAATTCGTGAGCTTGTGGAGCTGCCATTAAGACATCCACAGCTTTTCAAGTCAATAGGGGTCAAACCACCTAAGGGAATTCTTCTTTACGGGCCTCCCGGGTCAGGTAAGACTTTAATAGCCCGGGCTGTTGCTAATGAAACGGGTGCTTTCTTTTTCTGTATAAACGGGCCGGAAATCATGTCAAAGATGGCTGGAGAAAGCGAGAGTAATCTTAGAAAGGCGTTTGAGGAAGCCGAGAAAAATGCCCCATCAATTATTTTTATTGATGAAATTGATTCGATTGCTCCCAAACGGGACAAAACAAATGGAGAAGTTGAAAGAAGAATTGTTTCACAGCTTTTGACTCTAATGGACGGGTTGAAATCACGGGCCCATGTTATTGTCATGGGTGCCACTAACCGTCCTAACAGCATTGATCCAGCCCTGAGACGATTTGGTAGGTTTGACAGGGAAATTGATATTGGTGTTCCTGATGAAGTGGGTCGGCTCGAGGTTCTTCGTATTCATACCAAGAACATGAAGCTGGCTGAAGACGTGGACTTGGAGAAGATCTCTAAAGAGACACATGGCTATGTAGGTGCTGACTTGGCGGCTTTGTGTACCGAGTCAGCACTCCAGTGTATTCGTGAGAAGATGGATGTGATCGATTTGGAAGATGAGTCCATCGATGCTGAGATTCTTAATTCTATGGCGGTTACAAATGAGCATTTCCAAACCGCCCTTGGTACAAGTAACCCATCTGCTCTTCGTGAGACTGTTGTTGAAGTGCCTAATGTTAGTTGGGAAGATATTGGTGGCCTTGAAAATGTTAAAAGAGAGCTCCAAGAGGTATATTCTCACATTCCAACCCTAATATGTTCTTTGTCATATATACAGTTAGGTAATGGGTTAAAACGGGTTCATGTAAAAAATGGGTAATTTTGTATGGGTCAGGCTTGATTACTGCAAACAATTTTTCGATCTTATATTATTTTTACAAGTAGTTAATATAAAAAATAGTATATCATCACAATAAAATTTCAATCTTTAGATTAAAATGATTTTGGTGGTTTAAATGTTTTAACGCATTTAGAAAACATTTTGGTCAACTTTTGATCTGTTGGGCTGTTGACTTGTTTCTTTTTTAGCTATTCTTTATTTTATTTTACCTGTTTTGGAGATGAAACATACCTGAAACCTGAATTGCCTCATTCATATTAAATGGGCCTAAACCCGAATCGGCCTGTATGCTTTGTAGCTTTCTTTTTATTAGTTGTTTTATCACCTGTTCAAATAAAATATAGCTTGAATCAGTCCATTCATAGTGAACGGGCCAAAATCGACGCATGATATTATTATATTTAATAATTGATATGTTTTTTTCTTGCTAACATCTGTTGATTTGTCACAGACCGTACAATATCCAGTCGAGCACCCTGAAAAGTTTGAGAAATTCGGCATGTCACCATCTAAAGGAGTTCTATTTTACGGTCCACCTGGTTGTGGAAAAACACTTCTGGCCAAGGCTATTGCCAATGAATGTCAAGCTAACTTCATCAGCATCAAGGGTCCAGAATTGCTCACCATGTGGTTCGGTGAAAGTGAAGCTAACGTTCGTGAGATCTTTGATAAGGCCCGTGGGTCCGCACCTTGTGTCCTATTTTTTGATGAGCTGGACTCTATTGCTACCCAGGTTTGTTTTATATTCCTCTAATAATAATAAAACTACCGTTCATAAAGTTTTATAAAAAAATAGAATTATACAAATATTTAGTGTTTTTAACAGTATGGTGATAAGAATATATAAAAAGTATTAGGTTCATTTTGAAGCAGCGCCGAAGAGATGTGTAGTTTGTTTAAAGTATATTTTATATTTTTAGTTTTTGTAAACTTTTTTTTTTGTTTTTCCTATAGAGAGGGAGTAGTCAAGGAGATGCAGGCGGTGCAGCCGATAGGGTTTTGAACCAACTTTTGACTGAAATGGATGGGATGTCGGCTAAAAAAACAGTTTTTATTATTGGTGCAACTAACCGGCCTGATATCATTGATCCAGCCCTTTTGAGGCCTGGTCGTCTTGATCAGTTAATTTACATTCCTCTTCCTGATGAGGAATCGCGCTATTCGATTTTCAAATCAGCTTTAAGGAAATCACCAGTTGCAAAAGATGTTGATCTTCATGCCCTTGCTAAATACACTCAGGGATTCAGTGGTGCTGACATCACCGAAATCTGCCAGCGGGCTTGCAAATACGCCATTCGTGAAAACATTGAAAAAGTAAGTACCCTTGGCCTGCTAAATCTAAATCGTTTTGATGGGTAGGTTGGTAATTTGGTGATAAGAGATGTGCTAACTGTGGGATGTGTATTTTTTCAGGATATAGAGAGGGAGAAGAGAAGAAGTGAGAACCCGGAGGCGATGGAGGAGGACGATGTGGACGATGAAGTGGCGGAGATTAAGGCGGCGCATTTTGAAGAATCAATGAAATTTGCACGTAGAAGTGTTAGTGATGCTGACATACGCAAGTATCAGGCGTTTGCTCAGACACTTCAGCAGTCGAGAGGGTTTGGGTCTGAGTTCAAGTTTGCTGAGACAAGTGGTGCAGCCGATGGTGCTGGTGGTTCGGACCCTTTTGCTGCTTCCGCAGGGGCAGCTGATGAGGATGACCTATATAATTAACCAACTAGCACTGGTTTATTCAACTTTTGTTTATTGGAACACTCATTTATTCTGTCTTCTGTAGTTAATGTAAACTTCATACTTCTGTTCTGTTATCTTGGTTTCTAAGACTTTTTTCCCCTTGTGTTGAGTTGGTTGTTTGGAACCAATTACTGGTTTAGTTTTTTTATCATAAAAACAAAGTATTACCCTGTTTATCAAAAAAACATAAAAAGATCTTTTATCAAAAAAACATAAAAAGATCTTTTATCAAAAAACATATATCAATACTGCACCAATTACTGATATGTTGCCAAAGCATCGTAGCCAAATAACATGCAGAGAACAAATGCTCTGCAGTCTCAACTTCAGAATCACATAACATACACCTTTGCGAATTCTACTTGAATATTCTTCTATAGTTGGGAACCGCTCCATCTCTATTCTCCAGGCAAAGATATTACATTTAAGAGGGACTTCATCTTGGGAGGACATATTCAATAGATTACATTTTACGTTTTAAATATAGAGGTTTTATAATCACGGCTTTCATGATTTTGCTAAAAAACTATTCCTCACTATGTATTGTACTTTAACTTTAAGGTTGTTATCTAGCTTAACTTATTTGGCTACTACAAAAGAATGCACTACTATAACTTACAGTTTTATCATAACAACGGACAATCTAATTTTTAGATCGTGATGGAGCACAAAAATAAAAGAAAATGAACACGAACCCACCGGTAATTTGAATTTTGGGTGGTGTCTCTGTATCTTGAATTACCCTTTTTTTCTTTGAATTCAATATTTTTACCCCTAACCGGATTTACATCTTCTGGTATCATAACACACTCTAAGTTAGATCATTCGCAATAGCATCTCTATCTCCATCCCCATAATTACACTAAAATCACTATATTTTCTCTTTCCTTTTTAATTAAATAATATTTTTTTATACCTTTATCATTACGTTTTCTCTCTTCTCCTTTTCAATTAAATAATATTTTTTCTGTCTTCTTCACTTAGAACCAATTTAAACCACCCCTAAAATATACTCACATAAATTTGCTCTTGCTATAAATTTGCTCTTGCTATATGAATGCTCTTCCTTACCCAATAATTACCGAAAACAAACCCGGTTTGTCCAACATCTTTAAACCCAAATATATTCGACCGACTACAAAACGAAAAACGTTCAAACCCTAACGAATTCAATTCTCTGCAGAATAATCCCCAATTTTGCCTTTCTCAGTTCAAAACCTGCAATTTGACACCAAAAGCCCTAATTCTACGTATTCAAATCTGTACTCCATATCAATTTGTACGATTCAACCTTCTCATGGCATCCAGGAAGAAGGAATCTGAAGGCATCGCCTTACTCTCTATGTACGGAGATGAAGACGACGATATGGAAGAGGACATAGATGACGACAACAGCGATAACGATATCGTCCTGGAGGAGAACAAGGAGCAGGTAGTATTTCTTCAATATGTTCTTTATGAATTTTGATTTGATTCAGTAAATTGAATCAGAATTTGCATCTCTCTTGGTTAACACTTTGTTCTTCAACTATATGTAAATATTTCATTGGAATATCTGATAAAATGTTGATGTGTAATAAGAACAATAATAATGTAGATAAGTAACTCCATAGTTTATTAGAAGGTATCAATCAATATACCATGGAAAGTGTTGTGCCAGTTTGCTGAATCGAGTGGCTTTACTATCTCCTCGTATAGATTATAGATATGTTGTTTCGACTAGTATTCCGATAGTTGTCTTTTGGTGTCATGTAGGTTGACCAATCATGTTAGATTGACGCCATAGGCAACCGAATTCTATGCTTTCCTAATTTCTATATTTCTTTATGCATTGCATGCATCAAAGATGTGTGACGAGAACAGATGTTTACCACAGTGGGGAAATTTTAGCCCAGGATCTTTCATGAATGTTTTCTTACCAGACCATAATTACTCGCGTTCAAGAATCATAAACTAGACAGATTTATGAGACAGCAGCTGACACAACCTTCCTGATCAATTTGTTCCTTCTTGCTAAAGCTTTCTTTGCATTCTTCGTTTCTACTGCTTATTATGCATTTATGTCATGGTTGACCTCCAAGCCTCTTTTCTGGACGAGTGGACGTTTATGCATGCACACAGTTGTTGTTCTACTGGATTTCATTCTTTCTTGCTAGGCGTTGTTTTGTGTAGCTGCTCACTACTTGTTCATCATTCTTATGTAGGAGGTTGACTTTGTTCTAAGTACCTTTTTTACATTTATTTGAAAACTAATATTCTAAGTTGCTGTGAAACTAGTTGCTCATAACATGCCCTGAGCCCCTGACATTTTTTTTATGATTCAAGTAAAATTCTAAGACTTAGTATGATAGTTTTGATTTTTTGGATTCACACCTACTTACATATACACGCACCTACTTTTTAACTTATTAGTTGGAGAAAGTGTCTCATATTAAAGAGATGGAACTGTCAACTTGTTTATTTCAGTCCTCACTTCAGGTTTCGTATTCTGTTCGGGGTTTTAAAAAGCTGCTAGACGCTACCTCAGGCACAAGGCTTGTTGCTTCTGACTCAAAAAAGCGCACGGTGTACAAAAAGTGCGCAAAAGACGAACGATGCGCACAGAAAAGCAGCTTGAGGCTCGGTCTGGAGGCGTGCCTCCTGTACATGTATTTTTGTGCATCAGGATGTTGTACATATAGCTTTGTAGGTTGTACATATAGGTTATTTGTATATTAAGTCATATATAAAGCTTATTTATAGCTAAACTTTGGGTAGGTGATGCTAAAAACCTATGGGAAATCTTGCTTTTTAAAACCAAGATTCTGTTTAGGTTTGCTGTTGTGTTTTTTCAACACGCAGGGCCTCAGTAGTCAGTATATAGATAGGTTAACCCTTAACTATGTCATTTTTTTTCTTGTTCTGATATGTCTTGTTTTTTCTGGTTTATATTGCAGGAAGGGGAAGCAGCAGGTCGACTAATGTTTGGTGCAGAGCTTCAAATTGTAAATGGTATGTGCTCGTGAGTTTGCAGTATGTCTCCTGCCATATGTTTCTGTATAAATCACAGGGCCGGCCTGCCACATTAACTTTTACCGCTGAGGCATAATAAAACATTGTCCTAATATAATGATAGGCTCATAAAGAAATAAAATTTCTATATTTGGCTTGCAGTGCAAGGTTGTGATTGCCATTGAGACGCGTTTGCACTTTCTTATTTACACCTTTTGATGGTAACTTGGTAAGGCGTGATCATGATAATAATGTTTGGTAGTAATAAGAATGATATTGGCGGGAGTGGACAGATGAGATATAATATACAGTTAAGGTTTGCAGAAGCTTGAAGCTTCCTAGGTTCAAGCTTATCAGGTTGTACCTAATGTTTTTTAGGTTGTACTTAAAGCCTTTTTCCATTTATTATCTCATTCTTTAGTGTTCAGATGATTAACAAATTGTAAATATTATCTATAATGAATTTATAAATATTGTATGAATACTGGGCGCCTCGTCCCTCGGCTTTTGAGATCTAAAAGTCTTGGAGCGCGGAGCGCATCATGCCTTCTAAAACTAAGGCACTAGTACTTAAAAAGTTGAATTTACTAAAGCCATAGTAAACTTAAAGTTTTATATCTTATTTATAAAGAATCCCTTTTCACATAAAGTTTCATATCTTGTCTATAATGAATCCCTTGTTTTTAGTTACAAGGTGATGATTTAGTATAACCATTACCATCAATTAACATCCAATTAAATTCTAATCATTGAATTCAACTAACATAAATGAATCATCAATTAATATTCATCAACAATACAGAAACCATTGAGATTCAATCAGGTACAATCTCATGAATAAAATAACAAAAAGATAGACGACTGAAGAACCTAGGCTTTAGCGTATATTAGTTACAAAGGTTTCAAATGAAATGGAAGGGTTAGAGAAAATATTGTTTCGTACATTAGAAATGTAGTCTAGCCTTTGCCTATATGAAGGCAATGAGTGTGCCTTATCAAGTTGAGGCTTTATGGGCAGTACGGTGCTTAGGCTTGTGCTTGCAGAACCTAGGTAGTTAAAGGCGCAAGGCAGAATTGCCGATTGCGCAAAGGGCTTGCGTGTCACTGCGCAAGGCAGAATTGCCAATTGCGCGAGGGCATGCGTGTCATCTAGGCGCAAGGCACTAAAAAAGATAAAAATGAATAAATAATAGGCTTAGAAAATTATTACTACTTCCCAAATATAATAAAAAACCTAATATAAGTAGCAACTAGAATCATCCAACTAAGAAAATCAATATAATTAGTTGAACACTACATTAATTCTACCCAATTAAACACTAATCATGAAAACAAAGCCGGAGAAAGAAAGATAAACAAAAAAAAAGCCCAGACAAAGTAAATTAAAGCCCAAAACTAAGTTTAATAAGGCATTGGCTAAGAAGAAAGACACGCAGATCCCGCTGCATTGATAAGACTAAGAAACAGAAGCAAGTGTTTTTATTTCGTTGTGACAATAATAACCATGTACTTTTCTTCTTCATGTGCAGGGACATTAACACCAAACACACAATCAACTCCTCCTCAATCATCTGATCAATCACAATCTGATGCATTGTTTAACAATAAGGGAAATGAAACAGAATGTGCAGAGGCTGAAGAAGCTGTTAATATTACTACTGAAGATGGCCACAAGGAAATAGATCCATTGGACGAGTTTCTCCCGCCGACTCCAATGAGCAAATGCTCGGATGAACTGCAAGAAAAGATTACCAAGTTTCTTTTGCTGAAGAAGAAAAGCGGGAGAAGCTTTAATTCAGAAGTGCGCAACAGGAAAGAATATCGCAACCCGGACTTCTTGCTACATGCTGTCACCTATCAGGACATTGATCAGATTGGATCTTGCTTCAGCAAAGATGTTTTTGATCCCCATGGTTATGACAAGGCTGACTATTATGATGAGATAGGTAATTTACTTACTGTAAATGTTTTTCTTGACCCCCACCCCTGTGGTCTACATTACATGTATTTGTTTATTCTTTTTTAAAAGAGGCTGATCTCAAGAGGGAGGCGGAGAGAGAAGAGCAAGAGAAAAAGAAAAACCAGAAGATCGATTTTCTGTGTGCTGGAACACAGTCTGCAGTAGCTATTCCAACTCCAAAAATTCAAGGTAAGCACACAACAAAGAATGATTTGTCCACTTGGGAAGGGATTCTTAATGATTGATGTTTTCTGCAGCTGTGCCGCCAATAGCTGGTGGTGGTTCAAATCCTGCTGTTGGTACCGGGGCTCGAGAGGGTAGACCGAATAAGAAATCTAAGTGGGACAAGGTATCATTTGTGCTCCCTCATTGCAAAACGTACATTACAGTACGCATAATAAGCTAATTTGTATACATATTTTATTTTTCAGGTCGACGGGGACAGACAGGACCCTATATCAAGTGTTGGGTCGGCGTTCTTATCTGCTGGCACTGGGTACACAGCCTTCGCGTGAGTCTTCTCAACTAAATATCACCATGTTTCAAAATTATGTTAGTTAAGTGTGCTTGTTACTAGTTAGCAACCCACCAAAGATTAATAATCAATTGAAATGTAATTTTATGATATTGATTGTGCCATGAAAATGTTAAAAATGCAAAACATGAATGTTGATGGATGAATTACAGGCAACAGAGACGACGAGAGGCCGCAGCAGAGGAAAGAAGGTCAAATGACAGGAAGTAAAATGATCCTCATATTGCTTTGTAAGGATTCTAATTAGGAGGGAGGTTACCATGTTTTGTATTTGTCGAATGATTGTTTAAACCTATCCGAGCCGAGCATGGTGTTTTCTAATATATCTAACCATGTATGTATTTGTCATGGTTGTAGATAGGGGTGGGAAGTTGAATTTACAAACCCAAAACATGACCATATATTTATTTGTATTACGACATCAATTTTAACTTGGATACATACATGTTAAATGGATTGACAGGTTGTAGTAAATATATTAAACAGGTTGTAAGGTTAACCTTACAAAATATTTTTTTCGTTTTTTATTATAATTTAAAACATACTTGAGGCTTCATGTGTAAGTGTGTAACTTTAGCTCATCTGCTTGACTATGGTTGACCGGTTTGTGAAAGTCAAAATTGATCCTCTAACTTGATGCAATACTAACGTCAGCAACCCATTCTGTAATTTGCTCTTCAGCTATAACCACCCCCCTGAGAACCACCTCCCTAGTTGGTTATTTATCCACTTGCAAACAAACACTTCACAGATCCAATCTCTGCTGATTAATACAAGTTCTACCATATGTCAGCTTCAAGACTTGTACATAAGCAATAACACTATGTTATATATTTAGATTTTAAATCACTCCTACCACTTTTATCCAGCTTTTTTTAATCAGAATGTCATGAGCCGCCTAATTTTCAGCTCGCTCTTCCTGTTTCTGGAAGTTTGTACGGCATTCAAGATATATCAAGGGCTGTTGGAACTTTCTGGAAACAACTACAAAATTCTGGCCTCATAGGGTTGCATAGAAGGTCCTAGATCAACCTTCAAACACATGGAAGAGCCTAGAAAACATGGGTCAAAATGGTTGCCAAGAACTCTCTAGATCAACCCTGAAATCATGCCAAGAGATAGTTCTAGAACAGCCATGAAAGAGCCATAAAAATAAAAATATTGGATATTTTGTTGGATTTCACTAGAACTTATCTTAGATAATTTATGTATAGAATGGTCTAGATTAAGAAGCATCTAGACTAGCCCCAAACTAGTATATATATAGGTATTTTGAATTTTGTTGGAAATCTAACATGTTTGCGGATATGTAGAGATCACTGATTACCAAAATCATATATCTTAGACATATAAAGCCATTTTTCTGATATTGAAAGAGTACCGCATTCTAGAAAACACCAGTGTCTCAAATAAACAAAACACTATATAGATTGACACATACACACTATACTAATTCATGCAAATCTCAAAACAAGCCCTCATCCTACGTTTCTTTTTGGCCAAATTTTTATACCACACACATACATACTTTATTGCTTTGACTTTCACCTTTATCCAAGTTTTCCATATACATGAATATCACTTTATACAAGCACCACACCCAATAATTGACTCTAAATATGATTTTGGTAATTAGTGATCTCTATATATCCGCAAACATGTTAGATTTCCATAACCGCAAATGAGTTTATATTTTCAACCTTATTTATTTTGTATTTATTATACCAGTATTTTGAATTTAATGTTAACTTTTATATATTATTAACATTGTTTATTTAATTTTTGAGTTTTTTATTTTTGACAGGACGATCAAATAAAGTTGGGGGGTCAGGTTTATAGTTTTTGTTTATGTTGTTTTTAAATAAAGTTGTGATGTATAAGCTCAAATGAAGTTGAACACTTTTGTAATGTTTTTTACTTCACCATTAAACCTACACACAAAAAATGTGTGTTGCATGTTATATTGGTTTTGTGGGGATAAATCGTGGGAAGGAAATTTAACTTAAAAGCAAGATCTGTGTTCTTTTTAATTCTTAATCTGTGTGAAAAGTTACAACTTCGAGCATTGATATCTTATTCATCTCAGCTCCGATTTGGACGCGGTTTGTTTCACTGTGAAGCTCTCACAAAATATAACACAAACCCAAAAAGAAATAAACGTATTAACCATTGTTACATATATTTATTTCAGTCCAAAGTTGGCAAGAAGTCATTTTTGCAACTTGGTGAAAAACCTACTTTTTCACCCAACATTCCAACACAAACAAAGTCGACGCTACGGTTGTATTTGACCGTCGAAGATGGATGATAAAACGTTATGCTATACAAATATGAACACAACAAAAGAACCACAGTCGATGGATGGTTTGACCGTTGAAAGACCGAGAAAAATAACCAAACTAACAACTCAAATGCGATCTCTCAAGTCAACAACAAGCGCACACGTCATTCAGTATACAAGACGTAACTATCTGAAAGACAAGTAATGTGTGTTTAGTTTGAGCTTTAAGATCACTTAAAAGATTACTACATTTTTATAAAGCTCATAAGAATATTTGGGTCTTTAACACTACTTTTCATTTCGAAATCATATCCAAAGTGTCTGAAAATACTTTCAAATAAGTGGTTAACTTGGGGCTTTCACAATCAAATAGTTGAGGAAAAATATTTGGAAAACTCAAAAAAGGTAAAGAAAATATGAAAAGGCAAGTGCCGTGGACGTGTCGTAGTCCATTTGGAAACTTTCATAATTTTTTTTTCCGGACGGCCAACGAATACTATTAGCAAGGGGAGAGGTGTTTATGAGTTTCATTGTAAATTACATATTTAAACACTTAAAGTTTATTTATGAGTGGTGATTCTTATCAAGATTAGGAAGAATTTGTAAATTAATTAGTGTCTTAATGAAAAGAGTAGTTGGAGATTTCTACCCTATAAGGGAGGTGGGGGTGGTACCCTATCATTTTAAACTACCCTCTTAAACCCACCAATGGGGATATGTGATAGAAACCAGAAAATCAAAAAGCAAACAAACGATTCAATTGATAATAAACCCAATTCGAGAAGGGTGATTTCTCCAAGTTACAAAGTAACGATTTTGATAAACATAAACATCGACTAACTTAATTAACCCTAAAACATGGATACTTAACTAAGGGAAAATAGCGGGAACGGTTTATAGCTGATTGGGCCTGATTTCAGCATCTAAAGTGAAGCTGGGCCTGATTCCAAATGTGGGTTCGTATCAATACTTCCCGTCCGGACAAACGACTTGTCCTCAAGTCGAAAATCCAATAGTTGTGCCAAGCGATCAACCATTCAATTGTAGGCTGAACCGCTTGATAGGCCCATCGTTGATTGTGTGTTCCTCCAATGCTTGTCTCTAGTGGATGATAATATGGTAATCCCACTTCGCAGACCAAAGGACCAGATCTGTGGTTCCTGGAACTAGAAATATAACAATCTTTATTGCTAGGCTTTTTCCAAACAGTAGTTTTGTCTTGTGGTGATAATAAATCCCAGTGGAACTGTTTTGCAAAATTACACACATGACTCCCTATTGTTGAATTATCTTTGTTTCGAACAAAAACCCTTGTGTGTGCAACCTGTGAGGTCCAAACAAAGAATCCACCCGGCCTAAGAACTTGACCTATTTCTATCAAATGTATACCATCTGAGCGATCAGTGTACTTTGAACCAAAATCATGTGTCCCGTATAAGAGACCAACCCTTTGTCGTCTATCCATGCTCTTGTCCACGCAGCCGGGCCTAATTAAAAAAGGAGCTAGGTGGTGCTCCTTCTCGACCCGTCCCGCATCAACTGCCATCAAGATCCGTTTAAATAGTTCAGCAGTTCGGTTTGGGTCGATGCCACCCGACCCACTTGTTAATTCATAACGAAAAAACAAACGGGGCACTTTCTGATCTGTATCCTTAGAGCTTGAAGATTTTAATTGAAAAAACAAACGGGAGACCTTTTCTGGATCTATTTTAAAGGGGAGATTACCTTTAAAATTCTTATGTCTGCTCTTGTTAATTGCCTTGATTTGCTCACCGATATTTTGTTTGTATAAGGGAAGGTTTCCTTCCCAAACTTTATTTCCTTGCTTGTTAATTGCCCCAATTTGCTCATCAACATTTTGTGTGAATAAAGGAAAGTTACCTTCAAAAACCATATTTCCTTTATGGTAAATTTGTCTATCAGATTTAATTTTCAAAATCAGATGGCGACCTTTCCGATTATCAGAGTTTTCCATCTCATCTCTTTTGTCGGCCATTAAACTGTCCTCTGCCACCGTGTTCTTCCGATCCTCATCTGCTTTTTCATAATAACTGCCATCTTCGATCATCTGATTCTTGATTGCTGCAATATCATCCTTCAGGGGTTCTAAGATGGCGTCTAATCGTGCCGCAATGGCTGATAACTGGGCAGCGATTACCGAATTCTGGGTTGTAGGCGCCCTTCGATTTCCCGGCAATGGAACCATTGATAGAAACCAGAAAATCAAAAAGCAAACAAACGATTCAATTGATAATAAACCCAATTCGAGAAGGGTGATTTCTCCAAGTTACAAAGTAACGATTTTGATAAACATAAACATCGACTAACTTAATTAACCCTAAAACATGGATACTTAACTAAGGGAAAATAGCGGGAACGGTTTATAGCTGATTGGGCCTGATTTCAGCATCTAAAGTGGAGCTGGGCCTGATTCCAAATGTGGGTTCGTATCTCGAAATGTTTCCATGGTTTCGAGTTTCGAAGCAATCGCTGCTAACTGGGCAGCCAGCGGGTCAGGGTTGGAGCCGCTACCTTCTGAATTGTTCCGGGTGTTAACCATCTCGTCGAATTCCCGGCAATGGAACCAATTGATAGAAACCAGAAAATCAAAAAGCAAACAAACGATTCAATTGATAATAAACCCAATTCGAGAAGGGTGATTTCTCCAAGTTACAAAGTAACGATTTTGATAAACATAAACATCGACTAACTTAATTAACCCTAAAACATGGATACTTAACTAAGGGAAAATAGCGGGAACGGTTTATAGCTGATTGGGCCTGATTTCAGCATCTAAAGTGGAGCTGGGCCTGATTCCAAATGTGGGTTCGTATCAATATGCCACCTCATTTTGACAAACTACCCTCCCACACTACCCTTCATGGTGAGGGTGGTACCCACTATTTACCCGCTATGCCACTTGCGTTTCTCCTTGTTTCAACGGGTTAAAAACCTTGTTTCAGCGGGTTTTAATACCCGCTAACAATACCCGCTACTTACCCGCCTTGTTACCCGCTAGGAGTGGGAGTGGTACCCGTTGTACCCGCCGGCTACCCGAAGGTGAAGCCGCTCACCACTGAAGTGACTAGAGAGAAGTTATTAGTAACCGTTACTGAGCTTAGTGAGAAGAAAAAAGACGACCACTACCTTTATTAGTGAGAAAGAAGAGGTGATCACTAACTTATTAGTAAGAAATTGTTACGGTGATCTCTACCCGCTTAGAGATAACTTCTTAGTGAAGATAAACTTTTGGTCGATACCAAAAAGTGATATAAGATGGGTTAGTTAAGACAAATCTAAGCTACTGTAAATCTGTGTGCTTCTTGTGTTGATTTCATTCACTTTAAACTTGTCTACATATTATTTGTTTAACATATATACTAGTTTTTTATAAGAAATATTTACTTAACAAAGTTTTTTAAAAGTTGGTCAATAGATTTAAATAACCTCCTCCCCCACCCACTTTCTGGGTTGTTAAAAGTTACTTTCACAAATTTCATTCAAAAACCCATAATACCCGTATCTAGTCAATCTAACCTATTTTAAAACGTTAGAAAAATTCTTGCAGGGTTGAAGGGCCAAATATGAACCATATTTAGTACTGCAACTAATGATATAACTGCAAGGTAAATAAAGCTTTATTAACGACCGAATATGAAAACAAGGTTCAATGAATTATCATAATGCCATAACCATTGCTGATTAAAACTAAACATGTTTAAATCAGCATAATCACCTTTTAAAGAACCAAGAAACGAGTCTGTACATTATGTGTAATGAGAATTTATTTGCTATATAGATTATAAGAATAAAAAGTAAACATAACCTAAACTGATAGAACTGCAAACTTTTTCAATCGAGATACGCTTGATGACGGTTTTTAAAATTCCACCATCGTTTCTTTTTCCTGTATTCGGGTGGCGGAAACTCTGTTAAAAATAGTACAAAAAAGTATGAGTTGATTTGAGAATTATATATAATAAAATAAAATTATTATTGCTATAGAATAAAAGTTTATATAACATACCTCCTTCAGGATGAATTGAGTTGTAGTGCACCTCAGCCCAAAAGCTCAAGAAAATGACTGTAAAAGATACAGAAACTATTATACTAGCATATATAAAGAAAATGATAGTTATAAACCAGTAATAAAAAAATATATTATTTATTAAAAACAAGAAAAATTACCCCGTTTCGATTTCTGCATTTTTGGAAGAATCTCAATTGAACAAGTATCTTTAAATGATGTTAGAACAAAAATTTTGACACCATACTGCATCAAAGCATAAGAAAAATCTATGAGAATTTTGAAATTCAAATTTTGTTATACATTAAAGTCAACAAGATGGCCAACATACAGAATCCGCGGCTGCCTGCAAGGTGACATGATCTCCCCACTCTCCACTCCTATAATTAAATATATATGAAACGTATGTATATCATGAAAAATCTAAAAAAATAAATAAAAAAGAAAACAGAAAAGAAGTTGATGGCATACTTAGAAATGCTTTTTAAGTAGTCACTGTATGTCATGGTGACGTATCCTTCATACATTTCTGGATGTGATTTAAGCTGATATACTCCAATTATGTAAAATAATTACATATCAGAAACCATAACTTTATAACCAACCAATTAATATAAAGATTCAACACAAAGTAAAGATTACCTGATTAACCACTTGTCGTCTCACAAATTTATGATGCTCTGGTGAACGGTAAAACTGGTCTGATAAAGCTCGAAACTAGGTAAAAAGAATAATGATTCATGAATTTAACAGTGATAAGATTATAATCTAAAACCCGGTTACAAATTATAACAGAATTTTATGTTTTTGTAACTCACCTGACAGTTACAAATTATAACAAAATTTTATGTTTTTATAACTCACCTGACAGTTACCGTCACCTTGAACTTTAGATTCAATCAAGTTATACACTTGTAACCTGAAAGCAAACAAGTCTAGCATGAAATATACACATGTATACTAATATAACACACCATCGTCAATGAAAAGAATTCCCTAAAGTAAATTTAACAACTTAACCAACATTATGTGTAAAAAAGATGTGAAACCTCTCCAATAGCCTCTCATGATCAGAAGTAGCTTCATCAACTGTAGGTATCTCTCCATTAACTTTGGGGATGTGCTGCAAAAGATAATAGAACCCGGTAATAAACTAAACTGTAAATATTCTTACTGTTGTTATAATTTATTTTTCATGACGATGTATAGAGATGACATAAGCAAGATTTTACATGGAAGACTGAGCAAGCGCGAGGCATAACAATTGAACAAAGATGGATACCAAGAAAAGCATGAACAAGATCATATTCTACAAGTAAATATTCTACAGAACGGAGAATGCTGAAACAAGATGAATACATAAAAAAAGAATAAAACAAGAATTAATTTCAACAAAAAAAAAAATACTTTTTGCACTTACAGGAACACGGATAATTTCGTTTAATCTTTTGCCTACTTCTCCATCAAGCTCGGATTCATCTGTTATTTCAAGATTATATGAATATTCATCCCCATCATAAGATAGGTTTCCGGGGCTCGAGCATGAACTAGATTGGCCCATTTCATCCGTTTCCTCTAATCTGGATTCATCTCCTGCTAATCACAAGAGTTTACTTCTACATCTAAAATTATAAGTAAAACTGTAAAAGACATGTATTTTGCTTATTAGAGCTTAAAAATAAGCTTACCATAATAATAATTATCTGATGAGGGATCACCATACCAATCTTGAGTGTGGTTAGATAAATTGGATAATTCATTTTCATCTGAAACCGAGAGATCCAATAGTTCTTGTTGAAGAGAGTGAGCGAGCATTTCATCACTTTTTACATTGTTAAATTCATATTCTTGATAACTACCTCCATTGTATTGTTCATGACATATGTTTACATCATGTTGATTGCTATCACCATAATATGTAGAACTAAAAATTTGATCCACATCAAGGAAATGAAGACTCCATTTAACATCTTCTGAATCTGGTTCGCACATATTCCCACACTAAGATGAAATATGATCAGAATTTCAAGTTTCAACCACCAATAAAGTATTTTCCCTATAGTTCAAAACTGGTTCAAGAATCAACAATGGAAGTAAGTAAAAAATACCCATAAAGTTATGAAAAAAATATAAAAACAAGCAGCAAATAATCATCGACAGGACATAAAAGCGTCGTGTTCATAGAATTTTGACTTGAAGAATGGTCCACGACTCCAAATAATCATACTTGTGCCTACTTCAATGCTAAAAACAAAAAAAAAATCTATAGAAGCTTAGTAGTTATTCTAATAAATAATGGTTAAGTTATAGAAGAAATATATTTAAATCCTCATCTGCTGTTAAGTAACCATCACCACCAAAAAGAAAATATGACATCTATGACATGACTAATAATGGTTAAGTTATAGTAGTTATTCTAATAAATAATGGTTAAGTCATATCAAATGGGGCAGTCTTATCAGTATACCAGCACCAATAGGGGCCATGTTGCCTTTTTTGCCTACACTACAGCCGTGTGGGGTGTTTTTTCACTCATACGGGCCGTATGATAGATGTAACGCATTTGACACTTCGACCAACGTGACGCGTACACCACAGACAAATACTATACGGGCCGCATTACCTTTTTCACCTACAATACGGGCCGTATGATGATGTCATTACAACATATGTTCTGATGACGTTATCTGGTGTATCTATAACAAATCCCTATCAAATGTTATCTGAACACCATTTATCGAATTGACACCTATCATGAACCCTAAAATTTTCCTCATATTCTACAGTACAAAAATCAGGCACCAATTAGAAACCACTTTACTTCAATACATCAAATAAAAATGATTAAATTACCCCCAAACCAACTCATGAATTGATTTTGCAAATTCTAAGACTCTTGCACAAATTTAACAAATAATCAATTAATCATCATATGTCATCTTCAATAGAATTCTGTAACATCAATTTTAAAATTTCATACACAACAAACACAAATACGAACACGATCAATCAATCAAATACGAATATGACGAATCGATTAACTTCGTTGATCTTAAATTCAATTTCAGTAACAACGAGATCACCTAAAATAAACATGATCCGAAATAGGTCATCGCAACTACTTAATCAAGAAGAAAGCAAAACAAGTAGAGCTTTAGTTACCACAGACAATCAATCACCTTTGTTTCTGGTTGAACTTCAATCTAACTGTAATCAACCAACAAATATACAAATATGTGTATGTGTATATACGTATAGAGAGAGAAATGATTGGACGCGGAGAAAAGATAACGATGAAAGAAGGAAGAAGAAGAATGAAAGGTTTTTGGGGGAAGAAATAGAATGGTGGGTGGTGTAACTATATACAGTTGCACGCCGTTAAATCCCCTTTGCTGACGGCGTCTGTTTTCGTACATTTCTTTTCCATTTTTAGTGATTCATTGCTACGGACAAATATAGGAATGAGGATATATTATACTTTTTTTCTGTCCCTAATAATATATAAGGAAAGTGTTTAAATGCTAACAAAGTTTTTTATTAGATAACTGTGTTAACCACTATAAAATAATCATATATTTTATAAATTATTTTTTTTAATTGTTAAAATATTAATAAAGTATCTTGAATAAATATTAGGAACGTAAATATGAAAATGATGAGTTTTACGTATACGTACCAAATAATGTTACATATACATGACACATAGTGTTTACATATATATAAATTAACATAATGATAATTGATATATATACGTAACACTATGTTTTAGAGTGGTTATCGTTGTTATCACATAAAAATTGGTTAGCATTTGAACCTCACCCTAATATCTTAACCGTTATGGATTTTATTGTTTAACTTTTAATTAAGCATGGAAAAAATGAATGACTGGGTAATGTTTTTTTTTTAATATCGATTTTGTTCTGATCAAAATGGGTTCAGGTTGAAAAGAGTCGTTTTAGAAAAGAAAGTATCAAGTTGTGAGATGGAGGCGCGATGATGTAAGTGGTGACGGTAGTGGAGTCGGCAGTGATGGTGGAACTGATGCAGGTGGCAATGCGAACACGACCTTAACCTCATACTCGAGTCTAACAAAAAGTTTAAGAACACAATCCTAACACGTATTTAAACGCTAAAGCGTAACATATTTAAAGTAAAATAATGAAATATATTCGTACACGCCCATTTGTACATTAACCGATAGGGGTAGTAACGTCATTTGCGACCACACATTGCAAAACTCATTCCCAAATTCTCGGAATCAACAAGTTGTCACCATCTTTGGACGCGAAAAAGATGCAGATTCTGTATGCTGATTATCCAAATGAGACCGTTTTTCAAATTTAGTTCTTGCGTCCACAACTGTCTTTTTACGCTGCGAGGGACCCACAAAAGCCCGTTTCGACTCCATAGCAAGAACTGGGACCGGACTCCTGTGTGGTGCAGGAATGGTTGCTTGTGACGGACCCTCGATGAGTTGGTTAACCATTTCTAGGACCTCACTCATCTTTGGTCTTGATTTAGTGTTTCTAGACAAACACTTGTTGGCTACAATTGACAACTTTTGTGCAGCTTTCAGCGAGTACTTACCCTCGAGTCTTGAGTCAAGGATTAGCCGAAACTTTCTGGAGTCTAGGTAGGGTTTCACCCATTCTAGAAGCTTCTGCTCGTTTTTGGGTCGGTTTTTATCCAGTGGGCTCCTGCCCGTGATAAGTTCATACAGAAACACCCCGTAGCTCCATACATCATTCTTGGATGTGAGATGACCGGTTTGGATGTATTCTGGAGCCGCGTATCCCATGGTTCCTACAACCTGATAATATAATATCATAGGATTTTAGAAATTTCATGGCTTGGGATGTATAGTAAAATGTCTAAAATGCCCTTTACTAGACAAAGGGACATTGTGAATTGGAGTCGATGATTAGCAATGGCGATGATGGAAATCTAGAGGTGGGAAATTTGAATTCATGACCCTTTTGCATCTAACGGGTTGAATGAGAGTGGACTTCCCAAAAAATGGTTAAGATGGAAACGGGTTGAACGGGTCAAGCTTGTCAAAAGTCATCTAAAATGTGTTCAAAATGCATAAAAACCTTTTGCATTGTTGTTCTTTCAAATTTCAGATTCTAATTTGTAGTAATATAGTTTTCTTAAATGAAAAGAAAATACAAAAAGTGTTTGTGGGTCAGTTCAACTCACCCCTCCCATTTTGCCACTTGTACTAAAATCAAATTCACGTACCGCAGTAGAGACATGGGTGAGTCCTTCTTTAGGACCTAACCGAGCCATTCCAAAATCTGAAAGCTTTGCATTCCATTGCTCGTCTAGCAGAATGTTGGAAGATTTAAAATCTCTAAAAATAATCTACAATATACCAAAAATGTTACTAGTCTTGTAATGCATTAGCCCATTTGTAAACTATTATTCATGGGTGTTAAAATACCTGAAAATCCATTTCTTCATGTAGATATGTCAAGCCACGAGCCGCATCTTGAGCCACTTTGAGTCTCATGGACCATGAGAGTGGTGCGCCGGAGCTTGAATGTAAATGGTCCTCCACACTTCTATTAGGCATGTATTCATAGACCAAAAGCCGTTGTATTCCTCTTTCATCGTCTTCTGCACAATAACCGACTAATTTTACAAGATTTGGATGCTCAACCACTCCAAGAAGTTTCACTTCGGTTATCCACTCTTTGTGCCCCTATTGCAAAATAACTAAAAATTAACAAAATTCATAGACAAAGGGTATTTTAGGTATTTCACATATGAGACAAAAAATCGAACATCTTCGGTTGGTAATAACTAGGTCATTCCCAGTACACTCTACTATCAAGTGATTCTATAAAAGGGTTCCAAATTTGACATATATTTTAAGTCAAATTTAGTACTAAATTCAATATCTACTCACATGGATCATTTGTTTTTAGCTACAAAACATGTTGATTATAACATTCCTTTATAGTTCAATGTAACTACTTATAAACTGTTATCAATAATCAGGAATTAAAACTGATTTAGGAGTTAAAGTTGACAATCAAAAAGTCAAATCATCAAGAGTCAAACATAGAGAAACAAAGCTCACTTGTAATCCTGTTCTGCTTAATTGTTTAACAGCCACTTCTAACCCTTTAGTGGGATCTTTAGGGTCCTTAATGACACCTGTGTAGACACACCCAAACCCACCCTCACCAATCTTTGTTGACCGGCTAAAGTTCTTGGTAGCCGCCTTGAGTTCAGAAAATGTGAACATCGTAAGATTACTCGGTTTTTGTGAAAAACTAGGAAAACTTGTGCTACCAGTCGACTCTATGCTACGATCGGAAACATTTTGAGAATTTAGTTCTGATCCAGACCGTTGAATATCGCGATCTGTGGATACAGAACTCGATGATTGAACCGAAACCGAAACTGATTTTGTTGGAGTTTTTGGGGATTCTCCCTTTTGTTCACAGTAAGAGAACCTGAAACACTTCATAGCTTCTTAATTCGATCTTCTAAACCCTCAAACTGCATTTAAAATTGAAATTAACATAATTCAAAAGTAATAAACTGTACAGAAATTAATTAAAGATAAAAACAAGAAACACTTAGGACAATTTCATCATCAAAATTGTAGATTTTCTAAAATGGTTGGCAATCTGAACTCTGTTTGAGTTAGCTCTGTGATGAATCAAGAAATCTTGATCATACAACATAAAGTTTTATTTATGCTCCTTTTCAAGAATTAATCTTGAGATCATATATGACCAGCAGTAAAATCAAGAAACCCTAAAACCCTTCTCACAGTTAAAAAAATCCAATTCACTTTAATTGATGAAATTCAAAATTTCCTAATAGAATTAGAAAAAAGTTGGTTTTTTTTATTTATTTTTAAATGAAGAGGTAAATGCTCAATTACTGCCAATTTTTCATCTATAAAGGGATTCACTGAGATCAAGACAAAACTTAAAGCAAGAATCTTGAAACCAACAGAGTTAGCTCTGTGATGAATCAAGAAATCTTGATCATACAACATGAAGGTTTGTATTTGTTCATTAGTTAATCTTGAGATCATATAAAACCATATCCACACATATGAAGCACTAATTAGAAGTAAAATCAAGAAACCCTAAAACCCTTCTCACAATTAAAAAAAACCAATTCACTTTAATTGATGAAATTCAAAATTTCCTACAAGAATTACCTTTTTATTTTTTTTTATAGTGAAGAGGTAACCAAACATGCTCAATTACTACCATATAAGACTGAACTTAAAGCAAGAATCTTGAAACCAAGATATAAATTCTAAACCCTAAGTTATACACAACATCACAGAACCAAGAATCAAACACAAATTCCATGACAAAAACCCAAAATTTGCAATAAAGCTAAAGAACCCAGATTGAATCATCACAAATCTATCAAACCAAAGTGAAAAAACTAATAAATTAAAGAAAAAGGAGCCACCTTAATCAGCTGAAGATCAATCTGTTTCCAAATGATCAGATGCCCACAATTTCCCTCAAATAGATGAAAAAAAGAGGCACATAATCATTAGAGAGAGATGAAGTCTTTTGACCAAGTAAATGAAGAAAAACTGGAACACACACACCCCTCAAGAAAAGAGGCTATAGAATGAAAATTTATAATGTTTGACACATGATATGAAAAGATGTGGTTTTATACTTTTATGAGTATGAAATGGGTTTGAAGTTGGAAATTGAAGATGGGAGTGTAGACGGTGGCGTATGATTGTGGGAGATTGAAGTCAAGTCAATAGGCGTAGAAAAAAAAACAAATAAGACGACTTGAATGACTATTGACGCAACTACTTATTATTATTTTAAATAAATATAATATTATATAAGAATTGTCATTTACGGGTAAAAACATATGCAGTGTACATGAGGTGAGTTAACTGAAAAACTTAACGATAGTTAGATTAAATGACAAAAAAACGAGAGAACTTTTCAAATAAAGAACAATACGTGAAAGTCAAAAATTTAAAATACCCAATCCATAATTTGGGTAAACATAAAGGACAAAAACTGTAATTTACTCTAATAAATAATAAAAAAAAATTACTTTTTCAAAAATCGTTACACGGGTTGAATAAACCTGTAGAATACAATATAATCTGTTAACACATACACTCGTCAAAATATGTCAGGAGATTTATTAATATAAAGATTTGTATATTCTTTAAAAAATATATTATTATTATTAAAACATATAGGTGTATTTAATAAGATAAAGAAACAGAAAAAAAATGATGAGAATGAATATAAAGGCGATACGCGACATGAAAAAGTGGAAAACCTTTATTTATTATATAGTATAGCTTATTATTATTAGAGCAAATTGTAATTTTCGTTACCATGATTTGGTCATTTTACTAAGTTTCAATCAAAAAAAATTTAAGCTTTTTCGTCATTTACTTTTCAAAATCTAGTCATTTTTGTCTAACTGACTAACCCCATCTACATTTTAACGTTGAATCAATGGTCGGTTTGAACTTCATAGGTTAAAATCTAACTAAATTACTCCTGATTTAACCAAAATTGTCCCTGGTTTAATGTTAAAATATAGATGGAGTTAGTCAGTTGGATGAAAACGACCAGAACTTAAAAAGTCAGAGATTTAAAAAAAAAAGTTTTTGAATGAAACTAGCTAAAATGACCAAACTATAGGGATGAAAATGACACTTTACTCTTATTATTAGTAGTAGTAGTGTTATTTAAGTGTATAAAATAGAAGGGGCGCACAAATTTAAGGGAAAAATACCAAAATGAACATAGTTCTCTAAAAAATACCAAAATGGACATTAGCCGAAACTAACCGGACTAAACCTTTAAATTTAGCCGACGCCTTTTTAATTTAGATGGACAAAATGTCAATTTTAGTATTTTTTTTTTCCCCCAAATTTAATGATCTGGTCCAAGGAAAGTTGACCCACCTATGTTTTTAAGTTGACTTCTTAGTATTTAACTCATTCTATCAAGTATCAACAAATATTTGTTTGTATTTTGTGTGGATCTCTTGAATGTCTAAATAATATAATATTTAGAGTCAATTATGTGGTTGTTATGTTAAAACGTTTGAAATTTTAGCTTTAATTTCTAGATGTAAGAAATTATTACTATATTGTTTACTTCACCAACTTATTTTTTGTTTCTGATATGGATATATGTTTGATTTCCAAAATTCACCATGAAACATCACCGAAATTTGATACGAGGATACTAACGTCTTTTCCCAAAGACCATAGTCAACAACAATGTACATTCAACATGGACCATGTGAGGGAAGTAAGAGGAAAAAAAGTATATTGGAAAGACGTAAGCAAAACTGCAAATAAACACAATGTGGTTATCGTCACTTGTGATCACATTGAAATAAAAATTAATTCACCATCATCACAATCTTGATTGAAACAAAAATTGAGTCCATTGCAATCGACGATGATGATGGTGGTGGTTTGAACGATCTGTCAGTGGTCAACGTCACTTACGTTAAGGGGTCATCACTACTGATTTCTCTATATATGTGACAGAAAAGGGGAGCGAAGGTTAGGGCGTGTGGGACATCGGTTGTTGGTCGCCAGTTAGGCAGGGAGGGGGAGGGAATCAGACAATTAGAATGGAAGTGTTAGTTGGGTTTTGTAAAAAAAAAATTTATGGGTGAAAATATAATTTTATATTTAACAGACTTTTCTAATGAACATCTATAATTGGGATGAAATGATGATAGGTGAGTGAAAAGTATGATTAAAGTTGTAAGTTATGAGAGTTAAAAGCTGAAATTTCAATCCAATCTTTATATTATGTGACATTATTATAACATGGGAACAACAAACTCAAATATTATACAAAGTTTTTTTAAAACATAAAGTATAGATTAAATTCTTTAATTTATCAAATACTTTTTATTTTATCATGTATTATCATTTTTAATTAAATAGTATTGATATTATGATATTATATTTACTCTTTACATTTTATAAATAGTTATATATCTTTCTACTCTGATTTCTATAAATCCATTGGATTGACATATCTATCTATCTATACTAATAAATAAAAATAATATGGAACTCGTGTTATTTTCTGATGAATTCTGACCATATTGTAAATACTCACAATCATTCGACCAAGGTGGACATCGACAAATTCAGGACGTCGATTTTATACACGTTGTAAGAGAGTAAGTTTCTAACTTAATTTTTTCTCGTTTGGCTTGACCTAATTTAGATCGATATCAATTTTTAACATTAATCCAATTGCGAATTTTTGGATGGGTTGACCCACGGATGTGTATTCATTATGTGGAGATTATAACTTGTCTGGTGAGGTTTAACAATTTTAAAGTATTTATCAAAGCAACAACTTAACTTAAGTTGTAACAAAATTAGGTTTGATTAAAATTGTTAATTTGAACATGATCCAATGATGGAGTAATTGTTAATGAGTTTTTAAACTCAATTTATATGGCCCACAAGTTAATTGTTACTTATAATTTGTACATGGCTCGTCAGTTAATTTATTTTTTAAATTCAGTTTATATTAAATATATTTTTATATAATATATATAATTTATAATTTTAGGCCCCCTAAAAATTGGCCCCTGGACGATCGCCCACCCTGCACATGCTCAGGGCCGGCCCTGAACTTAAGCTCAAAGATGGGAAGTGCTACACGTTATAAGTTTTCCTTTTATAACTATGTTATACTTCATTGAAATCATTTTTTGTCATTGTGAGTTAGTTATAGAGGCATTGGTGTGTTCATTATATATATAACAATTTCTAAAGGAAGAATAGTAACCTAACCAATTAATATGTACATCCAAATAAGTTTTATAAACAAACTTGTTAGGTATGATATATGATTGGTGTTGATCCAAAGAACGTGGGGAGATGTTGATTTGTACTTCCATTTTTCAAGCAAATGAAAAATATAACGACAAAAACATATAATAAACTTGAGATATACTTGAATTGGTGTTTGATTGCTTCTACTTTGAAAGTTCAAATTAAACCTTGTAAATGTGATTGTATTATAATGTGTGATTAGGGTTGCACAATGAGGTAGTATTTATAGACCACAATATTACACAAACAACGCTACACTATTACTAACCGGCCTAACTTGTCGATTTCTCGTTTGCAACTTTTCTGTAACTTTTTTCCACTTTCAAATGGGTTTAGTGTTGTAACGTAGGGTTTTTTTTTACTCAACTTCCAAAATAACCGAACCAATTACAAAATAGATGCTTTAGTTATGGTTTTTATAAGGGAAAACACCACATAATAGTAACCAAGTTTTAAAAGTGTTCCAATAAGGTCACTCACCATAGTATATCTCCGAGGGTGTATACCGTGTAAAATGCGTATTGAGTGACCTAATTGGAACACTTTTAAAACTTGGTTACTATTCTACAAAGTAACTCTTTTTTATAACTGATTTTTATAGTTCGGTTATATATTACTTTGTATTAAAAAAATTAATAACCAAACTGATAAGCCCATTAAAACCAACCTTTATAATTTTATTCTTTATAAATAATATATTATACATCATAAAAGTTTTTTTTACAGTATATTTTAAATAACATGTTATTTGTCTCTCATTCTCCTCTATTAAATTAATCATTTTTCATTTGATCAAAATCATAACTGAATTTATAAACTAAAGTAAGCTTGAATACATCAATATCCAAGGCGGCGGTTAACTGAATTAACCGAATCATCTTTTCTTAGACAAAATAACCGAACCACCTTTAACGAAACCAAACGTTTATGAACATCTAAAAACTAAAACATCGATTACAGGAGCGGTTTTGGTCCATAACCAAACCGAACGATGCTCACTCGTAGGTAAATATATTTTGCTTATGTCAAATATGAAAAGGCAAAAATTTATGTGTTTATGAAATGATTATTTACCTCACAGTCTTGCCATTAGTTGACTCATTATTTCTTCGATCCAAATCATCAAGGATAATTTTGACTTTTGAGGACCTTGTAAACCTCTTAATAATGTATCATGGAAGTAGCTGTGATGCAACGTTTTCATAACTGGACCGGATATTAAACCTCTTAAAAATTCAAATAATATATATTTATTTAATACAAACAAAAAAAGATAATTAAAATAACAAAAATCCAATTCGACTGGCCGGCTAATCAAATTGACTAAAAAACGGTTTAAATAGGTAATCCACTGGTGAAAACACTGCTGCCATAGTTGCCGTGAGCTTACCTTGTCTCGGGCGATTTCAAGTTAACTTTTTTCGAAGGATTTTTAAGCCGTGAACTTTTTAAACAACATTGATATAGACATTGTAGGTTAAGATAATGCGTTTATATTTTACTAACTCGTTTAAAAACAAGTTTATCGGTATTGTAGACACATGATATAATTTGTGTATTTTATAAACCAACAATAATTATCAACACAATTAGAAACTAACAAACCTAACAACCATTGTTCAAAACCGCAATCGAAACACCTCTTACTATACATTTAGCACAAACAATAATATCAAGATAAATAAGTAAATTGACAAAAAAAAAAAGAAGAAGAAAGAAACAATTTTGTTTGCTCATTCATGATCTAAAGCATTTCTTGTTCAATAACCTTTTGTACACAACTAAATTTCTATTTAAAACAGGATTTCAAGAGCTTCAAAGAGCGTGTTCGAGGAGGACGCGCAGACTCTTTGTTGATGGACCCTATTTCGCCTTCATGTTTTGTGTCAACACGAGTCTTTTTACATTGGATGGGATCCATATAAACTTTCATTGATTCCTCCGCGACAGGTGTAGGAGTGGTTTCTTGTGATGGAACCTTAATGAGTTTGCTAACCCTTTCTAGTACCTCACTCATCTTTGGCCTTGATTTTGGGTCTTTGGACAAGCAAAGATTGGCTATAAATGACAACCTTCGTGCCGACTTCAACGAGTACTTACCTTCGAGCCTTGGGTCAACGATTTGCATGAAATTTTCGGAGTCCAGGTAGGGTAGTACCCATTCTAGAAGCTTTTGCTCTTCTTGAGGTCGCTTTCTATCCAATGGACGCCTACCCGTGATAAGTTCATATAGGAACACCCCATAGCTCCATACATCACTCTTGGATGTCAGATGCCCTACTGCAAGGTACTCCGGAGCTGCGTACTCCCTTGTTCCCGCAAACTGTTGACATTATTCTAATAAGATTTAAAATAACAATAAATGCTAAAAACATGTTAATCACATTCCACATACCATAATCTCATTGATAAAAAGTTTGAGCATACATTATTCAGTGAAAATAGTTTAGAGGCTAACCATATTTTCATTGAAAATACGGTTAGCCTCTATATGTAGGGTTATTTTTCTAGAAAATAACCCTAGAAAGTAGCATACATTGGTTGAGATATGAGTGAGTCCTTCTTCAGGACCTAACCGGGCGACACCAAAATCCGAAAGCTTCGCATTCCATTGATCATCTAAAAGAATGTTGGAAGATTTGAAATCTCGCAAAATAATCTACAAAAAACCAAAGAACTAGTATCGTAAGCATGTCTAACCATAAACCTTTGATCGCGTATAGACGGGACTTAACCTGAAAGTTCATATCTTCATGAAGATATGTTAAGCCACTAGCGGCATCATGAGCCACTTTAAGTCTCATGGTCCAAGGCATAGGTGCTATAGACCTTGAATATAAACGATCTCTCAAACTTCTATTAGGCATATATTCATAGACTAAAAACAGTTTAGTCCCTAATTCACCTTCTTCTGCACAATAACCAATTAATTTGACAATGTTTGGATGCTTAACCACCCCAAGAATATCAATCTCTGTTAACCACTCTTTATGCCCCTGTTTACATAACCAAATATCATCAGCAAAAACACATACCCAATTGTGTCTAAATTCCATGTTAAATTTAGACTCTTAATTCAATATCCCCCAATTTTAAAGGTTTAATGACAATCATTTGAATTTGATATCGGAGGGTGTCAAGTGGGTCGTGTTCATGGGTTGACGGGCCAGACTAAAAAATTTGACACGAACATGAAAATCGTGTCAGACATGTTAACTTGAATATGACATGAATATTCACGAGTTATACGAACATGACCGTCTAACTTGAAACAAAAATACAAATGTACATAAGAAAATTAAGTTTAAATTATAAAAGATAACTAGAAATTGTACCACGCGCTTCGCGACGGGAACCGGTCCTTAAACGGTTGAGGCGGTAACATTAACGTGGATAAGCACAAAAAAATGTTGTTAAATAAATTTTGCTATGCGCTCCGCGCCGTGAGGCAGACTTTAACCGGTTGAGGCTGTCACGTTAACGTGGCTAAGCACAAAACAAAACGTATCGGTATTTTTTAGATAAAAGACAGTTAGATAACTGTATCGGTATTTTTTAGTCGGTCTCGGTCTCATTCTTCACGGTTGTAAGTCGATATAACCAACGATATCTAAAAATACTTTATTTTGAATACGTCTTTGTTTTTAACAAAATTTACACCGGGACGTCAACAAAAAAAAAGTAAACAAACAAACGCGAAAGTTATTAAGGAAAAATCAAATTATATATACTAAGGGGGTAAACTCAAAGTTTGAAAAACTTAAAGATGTCAAAGTTAAACTTTACAAAGTAGAGGGGTAAGTTTTGCTATTTGCTCAAAGTCAGCAAGAAGTTGTCACCGACACTTCTAATTGAGTTAATTGTAATATCAAATTTTCTTTTAATTTTAGATAAAATACACCATCATTTTAACTAATGACATAACAAAATTAGAAAAATGAAGGGTTAATGGGTCAACCCGAACCAAACCCATTTACTTAAACGTGTCCGTGGATTCGATCAGAAACCGACTCGAACCGTAAAACACATTTAGGCTAAACCCAATCCAATAGAAAGTCTTTTGAAACTTGAAACAGAAACAGAATTTCATGAAAAAAGTTGAAGAAGAAAAACTTGCCTGCAATAATCCATCGGCGTACTTCACGGCCACCGGAATTTCATGAAAAGGGGATTCCAAACTTTTAACCACACCCTTATATACCCTCCCAAAACCACCCTCACCGATCTTCGATGACCCGCAAAAGTTTTTAGTTGCTGATTTCAGCTCAGCGACTGTGAAAACCCTCAGATTGCTTGATTTGTCGGCCAAATTTGAGACTTGTGACGTCTTTTTATGGAAATTGAGATCTGAAGAAGCAGTATGAAAGGTTCCGGTGGAAGTTGATTTTGACTGAGTTCTGGTTTTGTGTTCGATCTCTTCGTTTTCTTCGATCGAGAAACATCGGATATGAAACACCATTGTTTCTTCACAATCAAGTGATTTGTTTTTGAAATTGACAAAAATATGATAGAAATTAGAAAGTCAACGCACCTAATTTGTTGACTTACTTGACTTTATGGACACCGGGAGGAAACTGCGAAGCAGGTGGATATTCTTTCTCAGTTTTTATTTTTAATTTATTTAGTTATCAATTTATATTATTACTAGTTAAGAATCCCGTGTATTACACGAGTTAAATAAAAGTAATGTTAAATACGTTACGTAGTAATAAAAAGTTAATGTTTTTAAAACTCGTGTAATACACGGGTTGAATAAAATATAATGTAATCTATTAACACATACATTCGTCAAAATAAAACAATATGAATATGTAAATATATGATTAAATGTTTTTTATTTGAATCCTAACTGGCTATAAAATTGTTTTCAGTTTATAAAAATATGAGTGAACAAATTAACTGATGATAAACACAATTTTAAATTAAAAATGTGTAAATAAAAAATGAAACTAATAATTAATTTAGTTGACTAAAATAGTGGAATTAGTTATAAATAGGAGAGAGATGCGTGAAAATGAAAATGAGTAGGCCTAAAATTTTGACAAGTGTTCTTTTATTTTACTTGTTTATTATATAGTATAGACTAGGTTGAATCCCGTGTATTACACGAGTTGTATATTAAAACGATATGATTCATAAATATGTTTTTTTAACAGCAATGCATAAATATGTATATACATTTTTTTAACTTAATTCATAATCTTTGATACAACTTCAATTTTACAAATTCGAGAATAAGAAAATGAGCATCATTATAATTTTTTATAATATATTTAGCCAATTTCTTAAATATAGTTTGATATAACTTATTCTAATTTAAATATATGATGTCGAATTTAAAAAAAAATCGGTAATTTAAGTAAAATATTCCGTGATTTGAATGTATAGGCAAGAAAATTGATCAAATTTAAACAGATTTTTATCAAATATAATTGGTTTATCAAAAATAACTAAAATAAATTTTTTTTAAAAGAAACGAAATTAAAACAAATCAAAATTTAATTATTTTAAATGATATCTATAATTATAGTTGTGATTGGTAATTGATATTTATTATTAATGTAATTATTCAAGTTTACTCTACAATTTCCTTATCTACTTAATACTTCATACGGAAATTTTGAAAAGATAATGACGTAGTTAATAAGAGAGAGAGACGTATTTAATAAGAGAGATGTAGAAAAATAATTGTGAGATTGTATCACATAGTGACACGTGTTCAATTTTATTTTTATTTATTAGAATAGATAGAAGATAGATTTACAAAATATATTAAAAGGTTTATTAAATATATAAAATATTAAGATTATAAGCTTCGAGTTTTCCCTTTAAAAACGTAAAATAATGATTTAAATTTGATATCATTACTTCCCAATTTTATTATGTAGTTTTGTTTATTGAAAAAAAATTAAATAATTTCAAAAAGAGAGACTTGTAATGTAAATAAAATAAAAAATATAGTAAAAAAATTATGTTTTATTTATTTTAATTGATTATTATATTCTTTAAATGCAGAATTTTTGACCTAATTTTGTGGCGTGGTAGTTTAGGCAGGAAAAAAAGTTCTTCATGCCCTCAATAAATGACACATGCCATTTGAGATTTTTATTTATTAGATAAGTAAGATTATTATTATTATTATTATTATTATTTTCATATTACAAATTCACCGATTAGTTTTCTGCGATTGAGAAACGTTGGAAATGAAACATCACTGCTTTTTCCAATAATTGGGTTCCGAAAATTGTAGTGACTTATATACAAAAGAGAAAGCACAAGGAAGTTCCAAACCACTTTTACAATTAATCTCTGACTATCTATTTATAATAAATCATATACTAATCCTAACCCAACTTAAACTTAATTAAATAAAAAAAAACTCTTTAAGTCTAATACGAATTCAACCAAACAATTAATAAACTATAATTAATAATTATTTTAATTAAGATTAAATCCTTCATGATCCACAAGTGGCAACCATGACCAATTCTTTAAAAAAATGTTGAATTGGGCCAAACACATTTGTGTACGGGTTCATTTGGGTCTATATAAATTAGACAACGTGTCACTCTATAAAACTTGCTAAGTTAAAATGGGTCCAAATGGGTTAACACCACTCATGACCGTTGTTTGTCTCAATCACCTCGTTGCCGTCGCCAACACCACCGCCGCCATCCACCAACACCGCATATTCGTCGTCGCTAGCATCACCATCACTGCCACATAAACCACCATCTTCCACCGCGGCCACCCCTGCCAACCCGTTTTACCATGCTTTATAATTCTAGGCCGAGGCGGATGCAAGTTAAGAAAAGGGTGGGCTAATGCCCACCGTCCGGTCCAAAATAATAGCCAGTTTTAATAGGCCAATGAACTTCTCAATGTTACTAATGAAGATGTAATCGAGCGTTTTCGAAAGATGAAAACACATAGAAGACAATTGTAATCGATGTATTTTTATATTATGTTTAAATATTTGATGAACTATATTATTTTATTGTCATTTCATTTTTTCCTCCGTTCCTTTTTTATCCACCCGTATTCTGCCCCTCCAATAAAAATTTTCTGTATCCGCCACTGATTATAGGTAATGTCCAAAACTATTAAATAGCTAAAATTCGTACAAAATGGGTGATTATATTCAATTTAATTACAACAATCAAATAATAAAAAATAAAAAAAGCAAGTTAAAAGATATGAACACCGTAAATGACACATTGGTTCCGGTAACGAAGCTCCCGAGAGTGAACATTCCAATAACTCCAAAAATATTGGCATCTTATCAACATAAACTGTCAATAAATAAATCCATCGTCCGAAAATTTTATAGGTATTAAGTTCCGGCCCCCAGTGATAGAAAAAAAATCCCAACTTTACTGCGTTTTTTTTCAAGCTTCGCCACTGCACATAGCTTCATAAGCTAGAAGTGTTCAATTCCTTAAACCAAACACTAATCATCAACACAATTATATTTTTTAGAACCAGTAATAATATAGAGGTAGATAAAAGCATTGACAAAAGGAGGAAGAATCTTTTTTTTTGTTTACTCAATTCCATGTTCTAAAAGATTTCTTCCTCAACAAGTTTCTATACACAACAAAAATCTATTTAAAACAAGATTTCCATAGCTTAAAAGGGCGTGTTTGAGGAACACACGCAGACTCTTCGTTGATGGCCTCTATTTCGCCTTCATGTTTTGTGTCATCATAACCCTGGATGGGATCCAAGAAAGCTTGTTTGAGCTCCTCAGGGGTCCTGAGTGGTTGCTTGTGATGGAACCCTAACAAGCTTGCTTGCTAACCTTTTCTAGGACCTCTGTTTTTTATTGAGTTATCTCTGTTTGTAATCGAATCATTCGGTTCGAATCTCTGTTCAAGTTATTCTATTTCTAAATATCATTTTTTGACAACCTCATTCATCTTTGGCCTTAACTTTGGGTCGTGGGTCAAACAAAGATTGGCTATGGCGGACAACTTATTTGCCGACTTCATTGAGTTCGAGTCTTGGATCAATGATTTGCATATATTTCTCAGTGTTGAGGTAGGCTATGACCCAATCTAGAAGCCCAATTTCTTCCAGAGGCCGCCTACCCGTGATAAGCTCGTATAGGAACAGCCCGCAGCTCCAAATATCACTCTTAGATGTGAGATGACCTGCTTTAATGTACTCTGGAGCTGCGTATTCCAACGAACTGTTGACATTATTCTAGTCACCGTCTTGCATTTATTCATAGATTAAAAACAGTTTAGTTCGTAATTCACCTTCTTCTTCACAATATCCAATTAATTTGATAAGGTTAGGATGTTCAACCTTCCCAAGAATATCAACCTCTGCTAACCACTCTTTGTACCCCTATTTCACATAACCAAATATGATCATCAAAAACCGGAAAAAAAAAACCTAAATCGGTTGAATTTGGTTTTTAACCAAAACCGAACCAAATTAAAATCGTTTGAACTCAGTTCGATTAGACACATTTCCAATTTCGTTTGGTTCGTTCGGTTTTTCGGATAGACCGAAAAAAAACTTTTAAAACCGAATAAACAAATAAATCGAAAACCAAACCGATGAACACCCTTAACTCAATTTTTTTCTCTAACGTTTAGTCGAAAATTCTATCGAAGAAGAAAAGCTTGCCTGCAATAATCCATCGGCGTACTTCACGACCACCGGAATTTCATGAAATGGGGATTCCAAACTTTTAACCACACCCTTATATGTTGGCGAATTCCTGGTCGTCCCAGTGGCCCTGTGCGTGAAGGGCGGTTAGGAGATTGGTGTTTGAGTGCTAGTCAAACTTCTACAATTAATTAGTAATTGTGGATAATTATCGGATGTCCTACATGAGATAGATTTGGAGTTGTTTTATGATTATCATGTATTTAATTAATTGTAATCCTAGATATAGTACAACGCGTTTAGGTTTACTATATATACCGCATTCAATGGGTAGGGATTATGTATGAAGTTTTGAGTTAAGTTTCTTCATAATAAACGTTGGGTGTTTGCCAATATCGTTGTTCAGTTTTCCGAGTTCAATAACCTGTTACCAATTTATTCTTTATCATATACTCTCCCAAAACCACCCTCGCCGATCTTCGATGACCAGCAAAAGTTTTTAGTTGCTGCTTTCAGCTCAACGACTGTGAAAACTCCAAATTGCTTGATTTCTCAGCTAAATTTGAGACTTGTGACGCCTTTGTAAGGAAATTGAGATTTGAAGAAGCAGTATAAAAGGTTACGGTGGAAGTTGATTTTGTTTGAGTTCGGGTTTTGTGTTCGATCTCTTCGTTTAATTTGATCGAGAAACATCGGAAATGAAACACCATTGTTTCTTCACAATCAAATAAGTGTTTTTAAAATTAACATAATAAATATGATCGAAATTAGAAAATCAACGCACCTCATTTATTGACTTCCAAGAAAACAAAAGATTCAACAATGATAAAAACCGAACAATAAATTTGATAAACCTAATTCAATTGACTCTGATGCATCTTCTAGGCTTTTTTGCATATCTCATTGGCAATTACAAAATCAAATGTTACAGTAGAAGTAAATTGTACCTCGTCAAGAAAATCTCCGAATTAGGGAACCTTCTGCTTCAAAGAATCTTGCGTGTGTGTTGGTGTTGCTTTGCGAGGCGAAAGGAGGGGTTGAAGAAGAAGCAACGGAGAGAGGCAGTCCTTTGTTTTCATTCCATGGTTGTGTGAGAGGTTACGCAGGTGAATCAAACTGTGTGAGTGCGAAGTTGTACGATGACGGTGTTCAATGCGCTCGAAAGTGATAAAAAGCAACTCAACGGCCGAAATTTCTTAATTTAATTAGTCAATATCTTCTAAAAAGTAAGTTTTCTTTATTTTAAAGGGCGGCGATCTAATTTTAAAAAACACAAATGAAGTTAACTCTTCACTGTCTATATATTTAGTTCAATTCCTTAAACCAAACACTAATCATCAACACAATTATATTTTTTAGAACTAATAATAATATAGAGGTAGATAAAAGCATTGACAAAAGGAAGAAGAATCTTTTTTTTTGTTAACTCAATTCCATGTTCTAAAGCATTTCTTGCTCAACAAGTTTCTATACATAACAAAAATCTATTTAAAACAAGATTTACAAAGCTTAAAAGGGCGGGTTTGAGCACGCGCAGACTCTTCGTTGATGTCCTCTATTTCGCCTTCATGTTTTGTGTCATCATGAGTCTTATAACCCTGGATGGGATCCAAAAAAGCTTGTTTGAGCTCCTCGGGGACCCTAGGCGGGTCCTGAGTGGTTGCTTGTGATGGAACCCTAACGAGCTTGCTAACCTTTTCTAGGACCTCACTCATCTTTGGCCTTAACTTTGGGTCTTTGGACAAACAAAGATTGGCTATGGCAGACAACTTCTTCGCTGACTTCATTGAGTACTTACCTTCGAGTCTTGGATCAATGATTTGCATGAACTTTTCGGTGTCAAGGTAGGGTATGACCCAATCTAGAAGCTTCTGCTCTTCCTGAGGCCACCTACACGTGATAAGCTCGTATAGGAACACCCCATAGCTCCAAACATCACTCTTAGATGTGAGATGACCTACTTCAATGTACTCTGGAGCTGCGTATTCCCTAGTTCCAGCGAACTGTTCACATTATTCTAGTAAGATTTAAAATAATCATAAATGCTAAAAACTTGTTAATCGCATTTCCCATACCATTATCTCAATCATAAATAAGTTTTAAACGCACTTAATCAATCAAGAAAATAGTTTAGAGGCTAACTACATTCTCACTGAAAATACTGTTAGTCTCTTTATGTAATTGTAGTGTTATATTTCTAGAAATAACCCGAGAAAGCAACATACCTTGGTTGAGATATGAGTGAGTCCTTCTTCTGGGCCTGACCGAGCCATCCCAAAATCCGAAAGCTTTGCATTCCATTGATCATCAAGAAGAATGTTGGAAGGTTAAAAATCTCTCAATATAACTTAAAATGAAAACAAAGTTACTAGCCTTGTAAGCATGTCTAACCATAAACCTTTGATTACATATAGAAGTGACTTAACCTGAAAGTTCAAATCTTCATGTAGATATGCTAAGCCACAAGCAGAATCTTGAGCCACTTTAAGTCTCATGGTCCATGAGAGAGGTGCATTAGACCTTGAAGATAAATGATCTCTCAAACTCCCATTAGGCATATATTCATAGATTAAAAACAGTTTAGTTCCTAATTCACCTTTTTCTTCACAATAACCAATTAATTTGACAAGGTTAGGATGTTCAACCTTCCCAAGAATATCAACCTCTGCTAACCACTCTTTGTACCCCTATTTCACATAACCAAATATCATTAGCAAAAATGGGAAACCATACCCAAATTAGGGCCTGCAAAAAAAACTGAAAACCGAACTGTATCCGTAACAAAAAAAGAACCGAATTCTGTATTTGGTTTTCGGTGTATATATATTTATTAGATTTGGTTTAATAGAATGTAAGTTAGCTCACTCAGATCTAGCCCATTAGTATAAAAAATATACAAATTAAAATTAGAATCGTTGAGGAGTAAAAAAACCCTAAATTGGTTGAATTTGGTTTTTAACCAAAACCAAACCAAATTAAAATCATTTGAATTCAGTTCAGTTAAACACATTTCCAATTTGGTTTGGTTCTTTTTGTTTTCGGATAGGCCTAAAAAAATTTTAAAACCTAATAAACAAACAAATTGAAAACCGAACAGATGAACAGAAAAACTTGCCTGCGATAATCCATCGCCGTGTTTCACGGCCACCTGAATTTCAT
The DNA here is from genome assembly GCA_023525975.1 of Smallanthus sonchifolius. Taxonomy (NCBI): domain Eukaryota; kingdom Viridiplantae; phylum Streptophyta; class Magnoliopsida; order Asterales; family Asteraceae; genus Smallanthus; species Smallanthus sonchifolius. The sequence goes on along the minus strand of CM042046.1, from coordinate 51,038,580 downwards.
GAAATGGGCGTTCTAAACTTTTAACAACACCCTTGTATACGCTCCCAAATCCACCCTCACCGATCTTAAACGACTTGCAAAAGTTTTTAGTAGCGGTTGAGCTCCGCGATTGTGAAAACCCTCAAATTGCTTGATTTCTTGGCCAATTTTGAGACTTGTGAAGTCTTTGTATGGAAATTGAAATCTGAAGAAGCAGTATGAAAGGTTCCGGTGGAAGTTGATTTTGATTGAGTTCGGATTTTGTGTTCGATCTCTTCCTCTTCTTTGACCGAGATACTACCGCAAGGAAACACCATTGTTTCTTCAAATAATTGGATTGTGGTTATTCAAAATTGTAAGTGGCATAAATATGATAGAAAGTCGTTAGACCAAATTATTGGCTCCAAGTCGTTGCGGAGCTTGAAAATTTTCGAGGGGGTGCCGGGAATTTTTTTTCATATACGGGGGCCGGAACTATAAAATTTTTGGCCGAATACATATAAATTAACACTACTGAGCGAAAAATCGATCGAATACGTATATGTTAACACTTCTGAGCTAAAAATCGGGAGGGGGGGCCGTGGCCCTCCGCCCTTGGCTCCAAGGAAACCAGAAAGAAACTGCCAAGCAAGAAGATGGTTTTTTTAAATATATATGGGGGAATATTACCCTTAATTTTTATTTTTTTTTTAATTTTCGTTTTCACCCCTCGTACTACGTATAATATACGTTTTTAACACGTTTAATTCTTTAATAATTTCGTTTTTCTGTAATAATTTTTGTTAATTAATTTTTATTAAAAAACGGAATGTGTGGCTTTCTTTAGTTTTTTTGTTAACTTTTCGATATAAATTTTATTGAAAACAGAGCTATATTTAAAATCGAGTAAGTTTTTTTATATCGTATGCTATAGCGTGTGTTTTGACGTAAGTTTTATCCCTACAAACCAGCCAAAACGATAATGATCAGACTTTCCCAGCATAGCGTGGGTGAAAAAAACTAGTTTAATTTATAATAACAAATGCATTTTACTACATCGTTTTATAATTTATAATAATATAAACGTTTAACCTTATTACCATATTGCTACGCATTTTTATCTTAAGAGTTTCTCCGATACAATGTTTTTGGGTATTTTTGAGAAAAGGGCGTATGATACGAAGGATAGAGCAAATGATTTGAAGAAGAGAGAAATAAAGATCGGTTTTATGGAAATAATATACTTGTTAAACATATTTTTAATTTAAAAATTATTAAAGAACGCGCTTCCTTACTTTCCTATAAATATTTTTCCCTATGATAGCGTTAAATGGAAATAATAATTTTATTGTATTAAGAGCTAGCTATGTGAAGAATACATAAGGCCATGAGTGATTCACACTAGGTCATTTCTGTAACATATTAACAGAGTTTCAATCACTGAATAGAATTACTAAGGTCTATTAATGGTTTAAATTAGTTAGTATTAAATTTTTAATCATTAATTAATCGTTTACTATTTTTTAGTAAAATACTAATATTTATTTAAATAAAAGCAACAAATTCCAAATTAATTTAAAATAAAGACAATAAAATACAAATAATCGATTCCTATAATAATGCTCCACCAAATCCTCGTGAAGGCTTGGATAGGTTTCCATGTCGTATATTGCATCACAAATTGACTGTTTCTTTTTGTAAGATACTTGTGGAGGCGGCAAAAAACTGTTTTAAGTAGATTTGAAGCTAGAGTGGAGACATGAAAACTTACTTTTATGTCTATTTTTACTTTTTTTTCATTGAAACATATCTATACGTGTTATACGGTTCTTAACATATTGTTGGTTCTGAAAAGAACGCCGCACACTGGAATAAACTCAAATCTCACCCGAGTATACTGATTTTGAGCTGAAAAAGTATCTCATTCGGGCTAGCTACTAATATTTCGGTCCCGAACTCTCAAATTTTACGACCAAAGATTTAGCAGACTGTTTTGCGACCACTATTTGTCTACAATTACCCAACTATATTAAGAAAAAGAATCCAATGTTTTATTAACATATCAACTGTACCAGTCACCTAACCCGATAATTTCTTTTATTTATCAGTTTGATTTTGTAATCAAGAGATAACTAATTCTCATTTAAATCAGAGAAACTATATATTTAACTTAGAAATTTACTAAAGAAGTCACATGATACAACTCAATATTATTTCTTAGAATAACCTAAATGAGGTAGACATATAAACCTTCTCTTACGTTTGACCTTAACTATCGTCGAACTTTGTTCCTCGTGTGAAACTTTCCATCGATCAACAATCGACACGAAAGGCGGGATTGTTTCTAACAACGAGTCCGTTATAAGCTCATTAAGCTTATTCAAAACATTCCCCATTTTCGGCCTCAGATTTCGATTCCATAGCAAGCAATTCTCGGCTATAGTCGCTAGTTCTTTTGCTGAATGCAAAGGAAATTGACCGTTGATCCTCGGGTCAACAATTAGCCTGAATTTACTATGTCGTAAAAACGGTTTCACCCATTCAAGAAGATGTTGCTCGTGTTTTGGGAGATTGTGATTAATCGGGCGTTTACCTGTGATTAGTACGTATAGAAACACCCCGTAGCTCCATACGTCACAATCGGTTCTTAAATGCCCGGTTCGTGTATACTCTGGATCTGCATATCCATTTGTTCCGACAACCTACGAACAAAATTATAAATTTACAACAAAAAATACAAATGTATATAAAACAATTGTGTATAAACTATATATACTTGTGTTCATTTCTCTTTTTATCTTTTAAATTTATGTCCATTTTGACCTCTAATTCTATGTGGTTTTTAATTTTAGCCCGTTTGGGCCTCTTTATAAATGTGATTTTGCCCAAACCCGACATTAGCCTGATCAGTTTACACGAACCCGAACATGGCATGCGTATTCGTGTGTTGGCACGAACACAACCCGTTTAATCTGAAAAAAGTTTTTACTTTTTAATGCCCTAAGTTATAAATTTACAACAAAATACAAATGTGTATAAAACAATTGTGTGTAAACTATAAAAACTTATGTTCAAATCTGTTTGTATCTTTTGAATTTCGACATTATACTCAAACATTTTAAATTATGACATAAAGTATTTAAAAAAAAGTTTATAAAAAAACCGGTCAACCATTTTCCTAAATGTGTCCATGGGTCTGACCCAAACTGATCTATTTAGACTAAACCTAAAGCCCACAAATTTCACGTTATGTTCGTGTATAAATTCACACCCCTAGTTAAAATGTTGTTCCAACTTGAAATAAAAGAGATGTCCTTTGAATGTGTATACCCGTGTTGTGACATGGGTATGTCCATCTAAAGGACCTAACCTAGCGAAACCGAAGTCCGAAAGCTTAACATTCCATTCGTCGTCTAGAAGAATGTTGGACGGTTTAAAATCTCTAAAGATTATCTGCAAACATAAACAGAAATCAATATAGCTATAGCTCAACTTCATAACAACAATATGGTTGATCAAAGATACGCACCGGGCTCGGCATTTGTTGGTGCAAGTAAGCCAAAGCACGAGCCGCGTCTCGAGCCACTTTTAGTCTCATGGGCCACGAGAGAGGTGCAACCGAATCAGATGATAACCAATCGGCTACACTTCCGTTAGGCATATATTCATAAACTAAAATCCGGTGGGTTTCATCTGCATCATCTTCAGCACAGTAGCCGATTAGTTTTACAAGGTTTGGATGTTCAATTTGACCAAGAACGTTGACTTCCGTCACCCATTGCTTATGTCCCTTGAGCACAACAACCAAACTTTTATAAACCGACCAATTTTCATCAGCCAAAGCTCGAGTTTAGCTCGTGAGAAGTTTTTCTAAGCTCAAACTCAGCTAGTTTGTTATTTATTATTTACTTTATTTATATCATTTTTATATATGGGCAATTGCATATATCTTCATCTAAACTTACAAAATTGTATATTTTTCAAAACTTTTGTTTTGGAGAATCATGCAATTTTACAAGTTTAAAGGTGGATATATGCAATTTCCCCGTTTATATATTTATAATATCGTGAGAAGTTTTCTAAGCTTTTGATTTATTATTTACTTTTTATTGTATCATTTATAACTAGGTTAAAACTCATGTATTATATGGCTCAAATAAATACAACTTATTATAGGAACATCAGTTTCTATAAAGATTTGTAAAGTCTAAAAATGTTATATAGTTATTTTTAAAAATGTTTTATAAAAAGAATGAAGAAGTGTGTTCAAATTACAAAAATGTTTTATGAAAAAAACCTATTTTTTCAAATAATTAAAAAACGTTTTATAAAACTAATTATATAAATCATTATTATTTAATAGGAGAAAGAGAGACGGGAAACAAAAATTATAAAAAAAAGAAATGTGTAGAATTAATAGGAGAGATAGGTGGGAAAAAAATGTTAAGGATACACGTGTGAGTGACAAGTGTCCCACTAAAACCTTTATTTATTATATAGTATAGATATAGATTTTTTATACATATTTATAATTATTATTCTTACATATATCATTTAGTTATTTTTATTATAATTCTATACATAATATAATAATAAGACTTAATATATTAATCGGCTCCTTTAGGCGAGCCTAGTTAATCTTGAGTAATCACGAGCAGCTCGGCTCATTTACGCCATAAGAGGAAGCGATATCGTAGTTTTTATTTAACCATAGTAACCCATTAACAGAAACTCAAGGAACCCGTTAATATCTTGCTAACCAATAAAATCAGATAAAACACAACTTACGTTAGACATAAAGGGACTGAAAACAAGTGAAAGCTAAATTCGAGTAGCGAGTATCCCTTGCATATTAATGATATGTCAAATCTTACCTGCAATCCACCATTGGCGAGCTTAACAGCAACCTGAATCTCATCAACCACACCCCTATACACGCTCCCGAATCCACCCTCTCCGATCTTCAAAGCCGCGCAAAAGTTTCTAGTCGCTAACTTGAGCTCAGCGACTGTGAACACCCTCAAATTGCTTGGTTTTCCGGCCACAGTTTGGAAATCGGACGGTTGAGAATCGGTTACGCAGCCATTGAGATCCGAACATGCAGTGTGAAATGTATCAATCGAAGTTGATTTGGTTTCAATTCTGGTTTCGTATTCGATCTCTTCTCCAAACGAGAAGGAGAAACATCGGCAGGAAAACACCATTAGAAATTTTGAATTATGTTAGAAAATATTCAAGTGGACCTAAAATAGAAATATAGTCTTCGTTAACGTGAGGGGTACGATTAGAAATTAAATCAACGTCAACGACCGAGAATTTAGTAAGTGAGTAAACGAGTCAACTTAAGTAATTTTGAGATACATTAGTCTTGGAAAACAAATGAGATTTTGAGTAAACGAGTCAACTGATTCATGAATTTTTTTAACGACAAAGTATTACTATTAAAAAAAAGAGTAAACTTCAGTTTTCGTCCATGAGGTTTGAACCAAACTTAGGTTTCGTTCCCCTGTAATATATATCATCCCTAACGTTTTATGTTTTAACAGTTTCCGTTCCTGTTCCTTAACCCCGTTAAAATTTCTATTACTTTTTATACGAAATTACTTATATACCCCTCCCATTTTTCTTCCCCCAATTTCACCGCCAATCCCTTTTCTCCCTCCAGATTCTCACCATATCCTGGCAGCCCCTCTTCCAGGCTTAGCCGAATCTTTGATTTAAAGCCAAAATCGTTGCCATGGGACTATGGAGGGTAGCCAGTCGAGTGACATTGCGCCAAAATCCAAAGGAAATCATGTCATCAGAGCCTAAGGGTGATAATCGGTACATCCCCGTGTTGTCAGAACTCCGTGTAGAAGAATTCATCCAATAAATTGCCTTCATTTCTCCACATAATGACCGAATCGCTGATGGGAACGTGTCTGAAGGTTCATTCGGGTGACCTGGAGGTACCATTCTAGAGCCTCATACTCCGACTGGTTCTAATACTAAGTCTGGTGAGGTCAGTAATGAAGCCGCTGTCCACGATCGCTTAAATAATCTCCATTTGGAAGTGTCCCTTGAAGCAGGTAAGCCTCCTCTTTCCACAGCCATGGACATAGGCATGTATTCCCCTGTTCGTGACCCATACTCAGAAGTGGATGAATCGCAAACAAAGAAGGTTGAAATTAAAAGCATAGAATGTGAAATTAAGGTATAAATTGAAGTTTTGGTTGAAAAGGGAAGGAATGCGTTGTGATGTTGAATCAATCAATCAATGGAGGGGGTTTTTCATTTCAGATTCTAGAGGAGAAAATAATATAACAGAATAAACTATAGTTTGAAGAAGAAAAGGGAAGGGTATATTAGTAATTTTATATAAAAACTAACAAAAAATTTAACGGAGTTAAGGACCAGGGACGGAAATTGTTAAAACATAAAACGTCAGGGAAGATATGTGTTACAGGGGGACGAAACTTTAAGTTTTGTTCAAACCTCAGGGACGAAAACTGAAGTTTACTCTAAAAAAAGAGAGTATTATATAATAAATCAACCACACTAGCAAGTTGCTAGATGATGGCCTCACCAAGGTACACCATATTTTCTGTTTTACCCAATGAGACGACCCCGAGAATAGATACGTTTGCTCGTTACTTGTTCGGTTTGACTTGAACTATTTTTTTAATTTATTATATATATAATTTATATACGTAGACACATATCTTTTTTGAGTTTTGGCCTAATCCATTTTGTAATTTTTTTTATACAAGTGAACTAGAGAAGTGGCCAAGGCTAACTTTATCAAAATACCTAAAAAATGTTTCATAAAAATCACCTTATACTGACTGGCCTAAAAACTAAAATACCCTCTCGGCAGTCGGCAGTCGGTAGTCCCTCTGACGGCCTGACCTATCGGCTCTCCGCTCTCACCCCATCTTCGTCTCCCATGGTCTGCAAGGTTACGAGCAAAAAAGTTTCATCTACGAGTCACCTCAAATCAAGAAAGTTTCATCCATTCGTTAGCAAGGTTAGTTCCCGTCTACAAGTTTAATTGATTATCGTCTTAACCATTTATTCCAGTCCGCAAGGTTATTTCTTTCTTGTCTTAAGGTTCTTCTGATTACTTGATTATTTGGATTACTTGATTAGCACAGATTGAGGTGTGTTTGGGCTCACCGTTGTTGGGTTAAACCTGATTATTTGGTATTGTTTATTTGAACTACATGCCTCGGATTTCGAAGATGAAGATGGTTTTTTTTGGATTTTCTAGGCTTTGGATTTTTGAAATCGAGCAAAAACGAACCGAATTGAGCGGCTCGAATATAAATCAAACCGAGTTTGAGTAATACATTCTTGCTCGGATTTGTAAATTCGACCGAGCCGAGCCGCTCGGTTTGTAAACGAACCGAGTTCGAGTAGACCTTCGCTCGATTCGGTTCGGTTCGTGAACAGTCCTATGCTTAAGCATAGAAGTCAAAACACAAAATAGGGGCTTCTGCCCTAAGAGCGTAAAGCTCAGAAACCGCCTGCCCTTTTAGGTCCGTTGATTGCTCCGGTGATTGCATCTGATTGCTTTGTTACCATGGGTATGCTCCTCTATAAAGTGTCGCTCCTCTTGCTTCAATGAATGCGAACGATTTTACGATTTTGAAGCCGTATGTTGCATATGTATGTTTAGGGTTTCTCAAAAGTTAAAACCTTGTTTTGTTTTTCTTATTTCTTGTAATTTCAGTGTTGATTAAAGGGAATAAAACCGTAATTTCATGTTTTTGACAGATAACATTAAAATCAATTGCAAAGCTAGTAAGGTACACAAGAGTATATCAAAATATGAGTGAATGTTTGGCATACATATTTTAAACTTTTGGTACAACACATGTTTGACAGGTGACCGGTAAAATTAATAATTTGAATTCAGTTATTAGGAGTTTTTATTTTTGAACTAAAACGTTAAAATTAATTGGGGATAAAAATGTAAGTATTAAACTTTCATGGTCAATACCCATATTGATAACACTCAGAGGGTTAAAACTTTAATGTATCAAACCTTCACCTGTTAAGATTCTTCCAATCGGTTTTGATTATATATCTTAATCAAGAATTTGGTTGCAAGTCTTGAAGGTGTTTTGACAAATTTTAACCAATTTATTTTCTATTAATATCGTTTTTCTATAATAGTTTTCGTTAGTTAGCTTTAAAAAAAAATTTAGAAACATCGGATATGAAACACCATTGTTTCTTCACAATCAAGGAATTGTTTTTGAAATTAATCTAAATATGATAGAAATTAAAAAGTCAACGCACCTAATTTGCTGACTTACTTGACTTTATGGACACAGGGAGGAAACTGCGAAGCAGATGGATATTCGTTCTCAGTTTTTATTTTTAATTTATTTAGTTATCAATTTATAAATCATTTAGGAGGCCACCGGGTTGAGGACCGGTTTGTCTGAACCGGTTCGGTAAACCGGTTTTTAAAAAAGGTTTGGGACCTGATGAGAAACTAGCCGTTATTCAACGGATTTATAGCCGTTGGGAGGCTTTTTAGCCGTTTTTTGGCCTTTTTTAACCACTAATTCACTATAAATAGGTGGGGATGTTTAGGTTTAATCACACCTCTCTCTACACTCTCTAATCTCTAAAACCGCTCTTTAAACGCTCAAAAACACTCTCTAAACTCTAAAAAAAAGCATGGCAAGTTTTGGTGTTGGTGGTTCCTCAAACGAAGTTACCGTTGTGGAAATTCTAACAACAACGAGAAATCCGGCAATTTGGTGCAATTACGATCTATGTTTGTTGTCAAACGGGAAGGAACGTGCTCGTTTGCAAGATAAGTGGTGCGTTTTTGGGGAAAGATTCAAACACTAGTTTGAGATCTCATATGGAAAAATCTTGTCCGTCCTTGAAGAGAAATCCAAGTGAAGGTCAAGCCTCGATGACACCCGAAGGAGGAATTTGGAACTTTGATCCAAATATTATTCGAGATCGAATGACGAAGTTAGTGATCAAAGAAGGATTGTCGTTGAACCACTTTGACAATCCGCGCTTGACAAGAATGATTCAAGAGACACTCCAACCACGTTATCATCAAGTAAGTCGCACAACCCTTAGACGAGATTGTATAAAAATGTGGAAAAAAGCAAAAAAAAAATTAATTTTGGATTTGAAATTTTGGAAAACGGTGTAAACTTAACCACCGATGTTTGGTTGGCTCCACATGGTATACCCGATTCGTACCTTTGTGTTACCGCGCATTGGGTTGATCCCAATACGTGGCAAGTGATGAAGCGTACAATCCGTTTGACTTGTTTGAATATCCACACACTGGCGAAAACTTATTTTATATATTAGATGGTGTTATAACCGAATTTAATTTACAAAATAAACTTTTTTCAATGTCTTTTGATAATTCATCTAATAATAGAAATGCAGTTCAAAAACTAAAAATGAAATATAAACCGGTTTGCAACGGCGTTTTTTTTCATAGTCGGTGTGTTGCACACATCATTAACTTGACGGTGCAAGCTGGGCTTGCAATTGAAGAGGTTTCAAACTTAACAAATGCTTTTCGACTAATGCTTAAAGATATTTTTAGTAACAAAAAAAGATACCATGATTATATTAGATTTTATCTTGAAACGAATAATCTTTGCTTAGGTCCGAATTGGAACGTCGAGACAAGATGGAACTCGACTTATAATATGTTTCATAGCGCTTTACAACAAATAGAAACTTTAGAAATATTTCATGAAATGTTTTCCTCAAAACCTCGTCGTAAAATTCTAAAGTTTCCGTCTACGAGTTGGGACATTTTAAAAGACGTAACCGAATTGCTTGAAGTTTTCAAAACCGCCACCACTTTTTTATCCGGTGTTTATTATCACACAATTCCATTAACTCTAAAACAAATATATTTAATGGCTAACAAGTTGTATGAAGTTGAAAATAAAAGCACTCTATTTACATAAATATGGTAAAACTCCGATTCCACATGATACAATGGGTATATCATCAAATGGTAGATCGAGAGATGTTAATTTGAATTTATATAATGAAATGTTAAATGAATTTAGTAAACGAGCTCGATGTAGCACCCCAAGTAGCGAATTTATATAATGAAATGTTAAATGAATTTATGCCTCCTACCGTTTTTGAGTAGTTTGATATTTTGGCTTGGTGAAAAAAAAATGAAGCTTCGTTTTCGATTCTTTCCGCCATGACACGTGATGTACTAACCATCCAAGCTTCTACGGTAGATTCGGAATCTGAGTTTTATTTTAGTGGCAGTGTCTTATCGATACGAAGGACTAGACTCACCCCCTGGCGATGGATATGATACAAGACCAAACTTCTCTTGAAGACGAAATTCAAGCCGAAGAAATCATACACAACAACGAGGTTGATCTTGAAATATCCGAATCAGTAACCGATGAAGAACTAGCCGAAGATGCAAGGCTACGAAGCTCCAGTTCCGAAGACAACGCACAAGAATAATCAATCAATATTCAAAAAAATAAAAAAAATTATATTGTCATTTGTAATGTTTTCCCACTTTTTAATTTTATCTTGTAATGTTTTGTAATTTTTGAACTTTTCGAATATCAATAAACGTAGAGCTTTATGTTTATATATTTGTTATATTTTTTTTATTAAATATATGGAATTTTAATGAATTTTTTTGATTTTTTTTAATATAAACCGGTTTAACACACAAACCGGTTTCAACCCGACCTTAACCGGTTTAATAGGTTAGGGATTTCCTTGCCTTCAAACCAGGTTAACCTGAACCGGTTTATGGGCAAACCGGTTTTGACCAAGCGTTGACTAAACTGGTTCGGGTCAGTTTAAACCGGTTCGGGTAGAAAAAACCGATTTGTGCACCTCTAGTTCCAAGCACGGAAAGGATATGAAAGGTTAGTTTGATCCGTTGGAAATCAGGTCTCAAATACGAACATAAAATTTGATCTCAACAAAGATCGACTATTTTATTAATATTGAAAACCAAAACCACTTTTACAATTAATCTCTAACTATCTATTTATAATAAATCATATACTAATCCTAACCCAAATCAAACTTAATTAAATTAAAAAAAACTCTTTAAATATAATACGAACTCAACCAAACAATCAATAAACTAATATTAATAATTATTTTAATCAAGATTAAATCCTTCATGATCCACAAGTGACAATCATGACCAATTCTTTAAAAATGTTGATTTGGGCCAAACACATTTGTGTACGGGTTCATTTGGGTCTATATAAATCAGACAACATGTCACTCTATAAAACTTGTTAAGTTAAAATAGGTCCAAATGGGTTAACTCCACTCATGACCGTTGTTTGTCTCAATCACCTCGTTGCCGTCGCCAACACCACTGCCCCCTTCACCACCACACTCGCATCTAGAGGTGCACAAACCGGGTTTTTGGCCCGGACCGGTTTGAGTTGACCAAAAGTGAAACCGGTGGGTATAAACCGGTTTTCCACATGTAGAATCCCGAACCTGTTGAACCGGTTCAGTTCGGTTCTGGACCGGTTCGGGTTGGTGAACCGGTTTAAACCGGTTTTATTAAAAAAAAAATTGTTTAAATATTTAACAAATAAAAACATAAAGTTCAACGTTTATTCATACCGTAGGAGTTCGGAAATCACAAAACATTACAAAATTAAACATCACAATTCGACAAAAAGAAAAATATATATATATTTTTTTTGTTTAATTTTAGCCGTCATTCTCGGAGTTACTAGTGGATCCTCGTAGTCTATCATCTTCGGCGAGTTCTTCATTTGTAAGTGGGCTCGCCAATCCTTGGTTGACCTCAGATTCGTGTATGAATTCTTCAACTTCAATTTCGTCTTCAAGCGAACTCCTATCTTGTCTCCTATCTACCGCATCCAAATGGTCTTTCAAGCAAATGCACATTTCCATTGCCGCGGGGGTGAGTCTAGTTCTTCGAATAGATAAAACCCTGCCACTTAGAGAAAAAACGGATTCCGAAGCTACCGTGGAAGCTTGGACGGTTAGTAAATCACGGGCCATGGCGGAAAGGACCGGAAAAGTAGATTCGTTTCCTTTCCACCAAGCCAAAATATCAAAGTCCTCAAAAATTTGAAACCGGTTCCACTTAAACCGGTTCGTATTCGGGTAGGGTTTCGGGTCGAAACCGGTTTAACTATTCCAAACCGGTTTTTTTGCCCACCTCTACTCGCATCCGCCACCATCCACCGATACCGCCTACTAGTCGTCGCTAGCACCACCACTGCCACATCAACCACCATCTTCCACGGCCACCCCTGCCAACTAATTATAGGTAATGTCCAAAACTATTAAATAGCTAAAATTCGTACAAAATGGGTGATTATATTCAATTTAATTACAACAATCAAATAATAAAAAGTAAAAAAAGCAAGTTAAATGATATGAACACCGTAAATGACACATTGGTTCCGGTAACGAAACTCCCCAGAGTGAACTTCACTGAGACGAAAACACAATAGTAATAGTCTAAATTAAACATTCCGATAACTCCAAAAATATTGGCATCTTATCAACATAAACTGTCAATAAATAAATCCATCGTCGCTACCGTCGCCGCCATCATCATTCGTCACCATCGTTGTTGTAACCTCGCATCTTATAGAGGGGGATTTAATTAGTTATTTTTGAAAACTTTAACAAAGAATTAACAGATAACAATGTTAGGACCAACCGTGTTACGTTCGATCAAACAGTTGGAACCAATTATGTAGATTCTTAAAGTTATGTATCAAGTCCGCCAAACCACATGACCAACCATGTAATTAACTATTTATAAAAATATAAACATTTTACCTTATTACCACATTGCTACTTATTTTTATCTTAGAGATTTTGGCTAGTTTCGATGGTTGTGAGAGTGGCAATTTTGTTTTGGAACCTGTCTATATATGTGGCAGCGTTTTTGAGACCCCGTTGTTTGTGTGTCCTCTTATATGAAATCTCTCGTCTAACTAAATTCAAAAACTGACTAAATATTTTTTTAGAACGGCACCATTTAGGGAAAAACACCTTATTAGCAAAGCTACAAGCCCTTTGGTATGTGATTAAATAATTAATCAACATACTGAAGGCGTGTAAGGGTTAAGACTTAAAATGCGTTGAGATGATTATAAAAAGTTAATTTAATGATACCATGAATCATCGCGATCCTTTTATGAAAGTAATTAGTCTTGTGTTGACGTTCCTAATGGAACATGCTGGTGGTAAATACCTTCCTCTATTTTAGAGGTCCGAGGGTGATTAATAGGAATAGATTATGAGTTAGTTCTAAAAAAAAATTAAAAAATAGTCTTGTGTTGACCTAATAAGGGGTATTGGTCGGCAAGACAGAGAGAATGTGAAGTTATTATTTCTGCCACATCATATTCCTCATCTTAAACACAAGCAGCAGATCCATATTCCAAACTTCCATTTCTCATATTTGTGCCACATAACTTCATAAGCTAGACTAGTTCAATTCCTTAAACCAAACACTAATCATCAACACAATTATATTTTTTAGAACCAATAATAATATAGAGGTAGATAAGAAGCATTGACAAAAGGAAGAAGAATCTTTTTTTTTTGTTTACTCAATTCCATGTTCTAAAGCATTTCTTGCTCAACAGGTTTCTATACACAACAAAAATCTACTTAAAACAAGATTTCCAAAGCTTAAAAGGGCGTGTTTGAGGAACCTCTTCGTTGATGGACTCTATTTCGCTTTCATGTTTTGTGTCAGCATGAGCCTTATAACCCTGGATGGGATCCAAGAAAGCTTGTTTGATCTCCTCGGGGACCCGAGGCGGGTCCTGAGTGGTTGCTTGTGATGGAACCTTAACTCATCATTGGCCTTAAATTTGGGTCTTTGGACAAACAAAGATTGGCTATGGTGGACAACTTCTTCGCTGACTTCATTGAGTACTTACCTTCGAGTCTTGGATCAATGATTTGCATGAATTTCTTAGTGTCGAGGTAGGGTATGACCCAATCTAGAAGCTTCTGATCTTCCTGAGGCCGCCTACCCGTGATAAGCTCGTATAGGAACACCCCATAGCTCCAAACATCACTCTTAGATGTGAGATGACCTACTTCAATGTACTCTGGAGCTGCGCATTCCCTAGTTCCAGCGAACTGTTGACATTACTCTAGTCGGATTTAAAATAACCATAAATGCTAAAAACATGTTAATCGCATTTCCCGTACCATTATCTCAATCATAAATAAATTTTAAACCGACGTAATCAATAAAGAAAATAGTTTAGAGGCTAACTACATTCTCACTGAAAATACTGTTAGACTCTGTATGTAATGTTACATAATAACCCTAGAAAGCAACAAACCTTGGTTGAGATATGAGTGAGTCCACAAACAGTCCCAAACTTAGGTCGTCCATGTGCACTATATTCATAACGAACAAAAAGCTACAAATTTAAACCAAAAACAAATGTTATTCTATGCTAACGTCCACCGACCTTATAATCTAAAACTCCTGTGTGTACCTCTCGTTGTAGATAAACCTTTGCTTGAAGACAGCCGGTATCCTCAACGATCAAAACGATTCCATGCTCACTTAATTCCAAAACTGCATCCTAATTTACCAACAAAAGCTATCAATTAGCACAAATCTCCACATATGAGCCATAGATTTGTCTATTAGATTCGAGACTACTAAACCCTAGGTTTCCACTAGACTTGTTTTTATAAATTTCTGAAAAGAGAGAAGAACCTGATGACGTTTCCATCGGACCAAGGTAAGAGCATCGACCATGCCTTGAACATTATCGAGCTCACAAACCAGATCCGGCGACTCTGTCTCCACCGCCGATGAAGTCATTGCGTTCCCGCCAAATCATTTATCAAGTTTCATTTTATGCAGTGGAGTGTGGAAGTTATCCGGTTTGGCCCCCATATTCACTTCTAATTGCAAAATCACCCTTCATTTACTTCTTTATAGAACATAGTATTCAATTATTTACTTCGCCTTTATTTTCTTATGTTATAAGGGCTAGGCCCTATTTAATTTATGTTTTTACAAGAAGCTTAATTATTTGCATGAATCTCGTTTCAAAATAAAGTTTTTTTAGTTGCTTGAGTCAGAAAACAAAAAAGAGAAATTAAGCAATTGCAGAAGAAAAATCCTATAATCTTCTAATCAAACAAATGCTACAAAAGCTAGAGACTTAATAAGCTAATAAAGATCAATTAAACAGCTGTAGATTCATAGTCGATCGTTGTCAACACTTGATTGACTAGTCGGCCTTCTTGTTTCCAAGTTGCAAAAGAGAAGTACAGTAGAACCTCTATAATTTAATACTCGATAAATTAATAACCTCGATAAAATTAATAATTTGTCCGGTCCCAACTTGAGACCAGTATAAAATTGGACCCCAATCGATAAAATAATAAGATAATAATTTTTTTGAAATCCCAATGTAAATATATTGGTCCCAGCGAAACTATAAATTAATAATTACTAAAATATTCCAAAATTCTAGGATTTTCTAGTAAAAAATGAATCTATAGTCACTTGTTTTTTTTTGAACTTCAAATCTATATTGAGTTCATCTTTAAATCTCCCCATTGCACTTAAGAATTGAGGCACTGTATTCTCGTATTGCAACAAAAAGTTGTGAAGAGTTGTTCTGCTTGCAATGCTTCTTTCCGAGTAATCGGTTCCAAGGGTACTGAATCATCATCAACTTCATCATCAACCGGATTTTGAACGGCATCCGCCATAATTTCTTCAATGCTTTGAACCTTGTAACATTCATTATTTTCACCTAGATAATCCAACAACTCATTCACATCCATTTTGTGCCGATAATGCATTCCTGTAATCAAGTTCTCAAGCTCACGAATGTCTTCTCCAAAATTTACATCGTTTAAATCATTTGAGCCGGTTGGATTAGCCGAACGAATTTTACAGTGTCGATGCATTAATTTGAGAGTTGCTCACAAATATAGGCCTACTTTTTAAATTAATAATTTATTAATTTATCGATATAATAATATCTTGCTAAATTAATAAAATATTCCGGTCCCAACATTATTAATTTATAGAGGTTCTACTGTACCCTTCTACTTATGGTCACTTGGTTTTGACTTGCTTATTGATTGGGTTGAAGTTCTTTATGTTTCTTTTATAAAATGGTTTAAAACACCTCTTGTTTAACTAGTTCTTTTTTAATTAAAAGTAATATACGTGTTCTTAGAGCGTGCGTAGAGATCACGTTGCGGCTTTAAAAGTGAATGATAAACTTAACGGACATCCAACCCAGGACCCATGGGTGTTACAATTATGCAAACTGTTGGTCCAAACTTGTAGTTTCCTATTCCTATGGGCCATAAGTGAAATCTGGATAAACCACAGGGGCCGTCCGTGTAATTAATTCACTGTTAAAATGATAAAATAGTCATTTTATTAGACTTAAAGGATTGACCAATTAAATTAATAGACGAGAGACCATGTAATTTTGAGCAAACCTTAGGGACCAAAATGAAGTTTACATGTGATGATAGTTATTATAGTTTTATAGTAACATCTTTACTCACTTTAAAAAAACAAAAAAAAATTAAAAGTTATTATTTACGAGACCTACATACAACATTAACGTAAAATACGATTTGTGTCCCATATATATAGCTTTTGTACTAAAAAGAAAAGGATATACATTATCATTTGACAGATACTTAGTTTTTCTATTCAAAAAGGATTAACGACATAGCTTGTTGGCCGTTTGTCTTCTATTTATTTGTAAAATTTCTTCAAGTTTTAACGAATATCTCGTTGACAAATATATATAAAGAAAAATAAAACTTTCATCTAGAAGTGCCTCTTTGAAAAAACCCAACAAGAAACAACTAATATCCAATAAAAATATTTGAAGTTAAGCAAAGCTGTTAACAGTTTTTTATATTATTATATTTACTAAATAATTTAATTATTTCGTTTTCACGTTATTTTCAACATTTTTATTGTATTTAAATATTCATCTCGTTTTCAAATATTTTGTTTTTATCCATTATTATACTTTAAAAAAAATACACCAATATATTTTATATATTATTTACTCGTATGTCACACCTTTGCTAGGACATACAAGTAACACAAACATACCTGGATCTCTTTAGAACATATAAAATCATACAGAAAAAAACAAAAACGTGGATCCATTTTGCTTTGTAGCCTACGTTGTTAAACAACTCACAAGTTGTAATTATATTGTTCTGTGATAATACTAAAGATCGGTTAAACGTTGAATTAAGGTATCTCTTTCACATTACCATTCTTATAGTTCCTTCTCCCAAATCCCCCCACCACCACCGTCATCACCGCTGTCAATCACCCTAAAACCCTACAAACGCCATGTGTCGCATAGCCAAGATTTATCAACTTGTCGTCATCCAACTTACATTTACCATGTTCACGGCCATTAAGTCGGACACGCCAATAAAAGAATTCTACCATAAGGAACGAGATGCATTGATCCCGTTCCGGGACTCTATGAAGTCCAGTTACAATCTACATGGGAATTGGACCGGTCCACCGTGTCAGTATAACATGAGCAGGTGGACCGGAATCACCTGTTCCAATTCGCATGTAACGCAACTGACTCTAGAGTCGATGAACGTGACAGGAACCCTCCCTGTCGGGTTCCTGCAAAACGTTACTTTCTTATCGAAGCTCAGTTTTTACAACAATGCCATCACCGGAGACCTCCCCCGCCTCACCAATCTCCGGCACCTGAAATTCGTATTCCTTTCCGGTAACCAATTCTCCGGGAATATTCCCTCGGATTACATCTACCTCGTGAAACTCACCACGCTTGACCTTCAAGAAAACGAGATAACGGGAACAATCCCGCCGTTCGATCAAGAATCATTGACTGCTCTCAACTTGTCATACAATCAGCTTTCTGGACCAATCCCGGAAACAATGATCCTAGAAAGATTTCAAAGTAGTTCATTCGATCACAACCCGGGGCTCTGTGGAAGGCCACTGGATACACCATGTGCTGTGTCTCCTCCCTCGTCTCCTTCAGACGACAAGAAAACTCTCAAAGTATGGAGTATTGTGCTGATTGCTGCTGCAACTGTGATCACGCCGTTGATGGTGATCTTGTTATTGTTTTGCTGTTACAGAAGAGTTCAAGAAAAAGAAGCTAAAGAGGCAGCTGGTATGTTGAATTTGTACATGCACCCCAGGTGTTTGATGAAATTTCCAGGTGAAAAAATGAACATTTTTTTCTGTTATTTGTATGTACAGAAAAGCATCAGCAGCCTAGCGAAGGCGTTGAGAGGAAATCTCAGTGGTCTGCAAGTACAGATGATCCTGAAAAGACGGGTGAATTGGAGTTCTTCGACAAACAGAAGCCGGCTTTTGATTTAGATGAGTTATTGAGGGCGTCAGCCGAGGTTCTTGGGGCTGGAAGCCTGGGAACAACCTACAAGGCGGTACTGGAATCGGGTCCAGTTGTTGCTGTGAAAAGAATGAAAGAAATGAGTTCTTTGACCAAAAAAGAATTCGTGCACCAAATGCTGTTGATCGGGAAACTGAGGCATGAAAACCTTGTAGAAATGGTTTCATTCTACAACTCGAAAGAGGAGAAGTTGGTTATTCATGAATTCATCCAATATGGAAGCTTATTCACGTTATTGCATGGTTCGTGTTTCATATTCTTTATGTTCATATGTCTATAGAATATAACCAGTGTTTTCAAAACCGGACAGTATAACGCACCAGCCGCCTTCCTGATCCACTGAGCGGACTGGATTTAAGATCCAGATGACATCATAAATATTATAAATACTAAAACTATATATATGTACAAAATATAAAAATACTTTCTGTTTTGATGTAAGTTTGTAATTTTAATAACAAATGAAGACGTGAAATAAATAAAATATGAAACTTATAATGCTAAATTAATTAGAAAATAAGATTTTGAAAGAAAAAAAGGAAATTTGGCCCGGACCACCCAGTCCGGTTCACCGGTTTGACCAGTTCAAATGAGAAAGGTTCAAGCAGGCACAACCGATCCGGTTATGAAAACACTGGATATAACTATACTGTTTTGTGTGTGTATACATGTTGTTTTTGAAATGTGTAGAAAGTAGAGGAGTTGAGAGAATACCACTCAACTGGACAACAAGATTAGAAATCATGAAAGATATAACAAAGGGTCTAGATTTCTTGCACAAGTCATTATCTTCTCAAAAAGTGCCACACGGAAACCTCAAATCATCAAATATTCTCGTCGACTTCACCAATGAAACAGCGCGCGCCAAACTAACAGATTTTGGCTACTTGCCACTTTTACCATCACAGAAATCAAAACTAGCAATCGCAAAATGCCCCGAGTTTAGGGATGGGAAGAAACTGACACACAAATCAGATGTTTATAGTTTAGGCGTGTTGCTATTGGAAGTGATTACAGGAAAATCACATGGAGATAATAATAGCCATGAAGATGTTTCAGATTGGGTTAGAGGTGTTGTGAATAGTGATTGGTCAATGGATATATTTGACTTGGAAATATTAGTAGAGAAAGAAGGGCATGAAGATATGTTGAAGATTGCTAAGCTGGCACTTGAGTGTACTGATGTATCACCTGAAAGAAGACCTAACATGACTCAAATTTTGACCAGATTAGAAGAAATCCACCATCCTCAACTGAACATAGAGGTTAATTAACTATAAGTATTATAGAAAATTCTTAAAAACATATTTTAGACAGAAGTTTAGTTGAATTCGATTTATAGAATGTCGTTCAATACATAACCAACTTTAAGTAGAAAATTACGAAAACTGCATGAATACATGTACCTACTGCTTTAAATGTGATACATAAAGTGGTTATGCAACCGCACAATCCGTGCTCTTTCTCTGTCCCGTTATATCTGACGAACACTACGTACAATTGCCCTTATGCAAATTTCACAGTTACCTAATTAAAATTGATTTCGTATTAAACACGCCCGTCAATTTATATTCCAAAAGTTCTCTGTCAAAATGGGTTAAGTGAACAAAATGGTACTCCCTATGTTCCAAAATAATTGTATACAAGCAAAAGAAAATAGCAGTTTTACCTTAGATGCATTAAAGATATTAACTAACTTGAGAACCTTGCAATAAATTATAAGGGTAATTAACGATAAAATGGAAAATTAGAAAATTACTACTCAATTTAATTATTTCAGGTAACCATATCTTTTTTCCTCATAAGAATGTATTTGACACATGTCTTGACCTAGTTACCTGGTCGGATAACCTTAAATCAATTTTTTTTTAAACATTGAGGGCTTTTATCGAAAGAAAGAAACAATGTGCTTGTTGTGTTAGCTTGAACTTGTTAAAACAATATATTTATGTTTAGTTGAAGTATATTGAGTTTCCATCGACGTAGATGAGTTGGTAAGGTGTTTGGATGTGAATGATACTCAAAATGATCTGTAGGTGACGTACCGTACGCCCATGGGCGTATAGTAGGCCACCGGATACCATACGTCGCAGCTACAGTTATACATCAAATTCATGAGGGGCGGCGTCAGTGGCGGATCTAGAACAAAAGTTAAGGAGTAAGGAAATTATTTTATTATCGTACTTTCATGTAAATGAAACAAAAAAAAATTTGACGGTCATTTCATGTAAACAAAAAAAAATTGACCGTACTTTCATGTAAACAAATTTTTTTTACAGTAACATGTGACTGGCGAGGTGGACAGTGGAACCGCGGAGGGGCGGTCTGGTGGAGGCGGAGGACTGGGGTTTGACGGAGGCGGAGGACTGGGGTTTGACGGAGGTGGCGCCGGGCGGTGGTCTCAACTCAGGTCGAGTGGTCGGTCCCTGGCTCTCACAGTCTCACAGTTCCCACTCTATTGTCTTTTTTCTTGGTCGGGCGCATGGGTAAGTTGGGTTTGAGAATTGAGACTTTGAGGTATTGAGTTTTAATAAAACATTTGGGCTTTACTCAGGGGTAACGTAATTTTTGCACAGAGGTAACCGTATATATAAAACCATAAAATAATTTTTCTTTTACACTGCACGTAAAATGTTGAAAGGTACCTGGCTATATGGTGCATCCGCCCGACGTAACATACACAAGATAACGCATGATATGTTGGAATTAAAATACAATAATAATAATAATTATTAGTAGAATTACTAATTAGATTAAAGTACAACCTACTTCCACAGTAGCTATCCCATTGAAAATTGTCACGTCAGTTTTTTTTTTATTTTCACCCCTCATACTGTAGTATAATATACGCTTTTAATCCGTTTAATTTTCTAATAATTTTATTTTATTTAATACATTTTGTTCATTAACTTTTTTTTAAAACAGATTATGCAACTTTTTTTAGTTTTTACCAACGTTCCGATATATATATTTTAAAAAAGTGAGTTTTTTTTGTATCGTAGCCTATAGAAAGTGTCGTTACCGTTGTGGTACCGTGACCAACCGAACATGTTATGAGCGAACAACATCATTGCCGGTATTGATATTATCGAATTCGGTATCGGTATTCTCTTTTAATGTTTTCGACAACCTGAATCGATAACGACTAAGCTCCTACCGCGTAGCGTGGCCGAAAGACAAGCAGACTCCTGTGACGAATCACGGGGGAAAAGTATTAAAAAACATGAGAGACTACTTTTTTGGTATTGGTATTATCGAAACCGGTATCGGTATTCGCTTTTATGGTTTTCGACAACCCGAGCCGATAACGACCAAGCTCCTACCGCGTGGTTGTTCTGACTCTCTTCTTTACGCCGACGTTCAGGTTTGTTTTCCCTTTTTTCTTCTTCAATTCATAAATCTGGTTCGGACGCCATCCCTTCATCAATTACTCTTTTCATTTTATTCTTCTATAAAAGGATATTTCTTTATGAATTGATTTCTTTCATCGCCAAGTTTAAGGGTTATAGTTTGAAATTCACATACGGGTCAACTATTTTTATTTTTTTCATCAACGTTCCTATATCAATTTATTTGAAAACGGATGTATATTCAAAATCGTGTTTTTTTGTATCGTAGCATATATCGAGTGACGTTTTTTTGTCAACATTCCGATATAAATTAATTTAAAAACAGAGTTTTATTCAAAATCAAATATTTTTTTATATCGTTGTCTATATCGAGTGATGCTACCGTTACAGTACTATAACAAACCGAACATATTATGACTTATGAGTGAATTAGGCGACCTAACACACGCAGTAAAACTCGGTTATTCACATAGTTAAAAAGAAAAGGTAGGTTGGCAAATAAATAAATAAATGAGGCGAAAGGAAGAAGGTGGAGCAGAAACGGTGGTCATTGTCCGTTTGATTCCCCGACACCACACGCGTCGCCACGGCCGGATTCCAAACCCAAATTCAATTCCATTCTGATCTCCTTCAAAACACATTTCGATTCCGTCCAATAATTATCCGCCGCTTTCCATTCCTATGATCCACTTCTCTCACCAGCTTCCTTCTCATCCTACTCATGAATCAGGTATAATGATTTAGTTTCTTGATTTTATCCACATTTTTATCTCCATTTTTTCTCTTGTTTTCTAGTGTCATTTTTGTTTTTAATGCTAATTTGTCTTCCAAGTTGAAACCCTAGTCTTTAATGGCCATTTTCTATGTGGGAATTTTAGTATCATCTGATTCTTGAAATTTTAGTACTTGGTATGCTTCAATTTGTGGATTTTGGGCACTTTTGGATGTTGAGTTTTTTTTTTTAATTTATGTTGATTTATGCATGTGATTGTTGAAGAGAATTTCATAACTGAATGGAGTTTGTTTAGTTTAGGTTTATTGTCAAGTGAAGTAGTTGTAATTTAACCAATATTATGTTTGGATTATATTCATAAGACTTTATGGAAAGTGAAAATAGATATTTTAGGGTTATGTTATGTTAACATACTTTAATGGCTATTTGTTGAATCTTTGCTCATGTATGTATCTGTTTAGTGTTTGTTGGTTATTCACAGTTATGTAACTTCTGCTAATTAAAACACCCTTTAAAATCATTAATTAATTACGCCCTTGCTAAAGCATAATACTAATTTCAAACCTGATAACAAATGCCAATTATTCCTACTTCACAAGTATAAGATTTAAAAAACAGAAAAAAAAAATTATTCTAATTTTTTATAATGATTATTGATGCAAAATGGTAAACATATGACCATGGTTATCTGTCACCTATCTGGATGCTAAAGGATATTGAGATATTAACAATAAAAAATTTTATTTTGTTAATACATTATCTTTCTTATTATGTGTTAATCTTTTTTATAGGCTGAAGAAGAATCTATATATAATTCTTTGGAGGAAGAAGCAATTGATGTTGACTGCCTACTTGGAGAACCACGGTCTGACCAAGTTTCAGTAAGTGGTGTACGGTGTTATGAAGAAGATAGCCTCAGGAAATGCGTAAAAACCGAAAATGATTCCTACAATTTAGGTACATTTGAGTTATTTATGTTGGAATAACTAGTTATTTGCTGGTAAATTATGTTTGTAAACAGAATTACTTCCTCAGTCAGTCCTATGAAATTTGCAACAAATGTAACGGTTTCTGTTAGTAGTTATGCAATATCAGTCGCAACATTTTCTTTAGCAAAGTGAAACTAAATTTACCTCATCATCTATGTTTGTAATATTTCGGTAAATTTTTGTGTAAAAGCATACATGTTTTCCTAAAAAGCTAAATGTTTACTCCATCTGAAACTTAACGTTTTCAAAATGAGAAGTTTACTTCTAATTGTTATGTACTCCATACTCAAGAACAAGTACCATGAGTGTAATATTAGTGATGGCAAGCTTGTAACAAATCGTATATAAATTGTGCATTGTACTAGTAATATGTTTGCAGTTTACAATCTCACAATAGTTTTGTTAAACTTATAATGAAAGTTATTTTTTACCTCTTATAAAGGTGCACCGGGTTCAAATGAGAACATGGAAGGTGTAGATACGACAAATCTTAATGTACGTCTTCTTATCCATCTAAAGTCGGTAAAATATGTTATTTTATTTTATTTTCAAATTTTGTTTCTTTCGAATGCTAATTTAGTTCTTGTTTATAGACTTGCTTAATTCTTGTTTCTTGGTAATTGTTTTTGTTTGTATCCTTATTTATGAAATAGCATATTTATAGGCCCTTGATGTTTTGCCACATGAAGTTGGAGTGGAGAATTATCTAACAACAAGCAACGTCTCTCCGTGTGATGATTATCTTTTAGGTGCTTCTCATGAACCATCATTTATTTCCTAGTTATAATTTATAATGATTACATTAAGTTACTACCATTTTTACTACAGATTTTGGATTTGATCATGGTGGTTGTATAGGCTATGTTTCCAATGAAAGGTTGCATGTCGGGAATTCTCAGTTTCCAATGAAGGGTAGTTTCGGAATACAAAATTCATTGACCGAAAACATTTCAGGAACCGAATGCCAGAATTACTTCCTTAGCAACTGCATTTCTGGAACATCAACAAATTCATCTGAACCAAAAAGTGTAGATAGATTTGATGATTTTTCAAAATCTTTCATAAACCAAGATATTTTGCCACCTCATTTTTCAAATGACGGGTTGGAATTAACCCAGTTTTGTAAAGATGGGCCCAGAAGCACGAGCCCTGCTCAAGATCATGTCGATTCTGGTGCAATCACACACAAAAGATCACGTAAGCCTACAAAACGATACATTGATGAGTCATCAGTTTTGAGTCTGAAGAACTCTAAGAAGAGAAGAGAAGCTTCTTCAGGGTGCAAAGGCAGACCATCAGGGGTTCGACCTGTCAAAAGTCAACATGAGGTCAAACCCAAAGATAAAATGGCACCTTCTGACATCTCTTTCGATAAAGCTATTCAAGTACCATTTGTTTCTCAAGGACCAACCGAATGTCAGAAAAACAATTCACCTGCTAAAGTAAGCAAATCTTCAGTCTGCAATTTATTAAAAAGCTTTGATTTTTATTAATATGTTATGATTTTGATATTCACCAGCTAAAAGTAAGCAAATCAGCTGTATGCAATTTATTAAAAAGCTCTGATTTTTATTAATATGTTATGATTTTGATATTCACCAGCTAAAAGTAAGCAAATCTGCTGTCTGCAATTTATCTGTTTCTCAAGGACCAACCGAATGTCAGAAAAGCAATTCACCGGCTAAAGTAAGCAAATCTGCAGTCTACAATTTATTAAAAAGCTTTGTTTTTATTAATATGTTATTATTTAGATGTTCACCGGCTAAAGTAAGCAAATCTGCTGTCTGCAATTTATTAAAAAGCTTTGATTTTTATTAATATGTTATAATTTTGATATTCACCGGCTAAAGTAAGCAAATTTGCAGTCTGCAATTTATTAAAAAGCTTTGATTTTTATTAATATGATATTATTTTGATATAAACTACATTAAATGATTTGCTAAAACACGCCCGCTATGAACTTATAAGCCAAAATATGGAGTTTGAAAATAAAGTTTCATTTTTTTCACAGACTGAAAAGCGCATTGAGATTTATTCAAGTGGGTCTGAAGATGATTCTGATACGATGATGTCTATGACAAGTGGCAATCAGAGGAAGCTTCATAGACTTTGGACTGTTTCAGAAGTAAAGAAGTTGATTGACGGTGTTGCTCATTTCGGGGTCGGGAAATGGACTCATATCAAGAAATTACTCTTTTCATCATCAGTTCATCGGACGCCTGTAGATTTGAAGGTACCTTTCATCTTTTTATCATGAGCTCGTATCACCGAGTTGCTTTTTATGTAATTATAAGATTTCTTTTTTTTTTGCAAACAAATGTTTTCTATTTGTGTATTTGTGATATATTTTTGCAGGACAAATGGAGAAATCTTTTGAAAGCAAGTCATGCACTAAAGGGGAGTAGGATAGAGGTTAGTTGTCCTATTTGCATATACTGTTTTATTGATGTTTGGATATGCATTTTAAAGATGATTATAGGGACTTGATGAACTAAAATCAGATAATCATTATTAATCAGTTTATTCAAAAAGTTAGTTACTTTCTCAATAATTAGCTTTCTCATAGCAACTTCTTACATGATTCTCCAATTCTAATTATTTTGACACTTAATGATTTGGAATTCAGAATCAATTTTGATAAAACACCAAAAATGGCTTATCATGATTCCCAATCACAATAACCCCTTTAGACCCACATCCAAACGCCCCCTTGTGATATTTTGACATCTTGTTATGATGTTATGTAAACCTAGGTGCATGTCAAATGTTTATGCAATCTATAGCTATTTTTTAAGAAATTTTATTAAAAAAGTTGGACATGTTGAATGCCACTTGAATCGATCCGTTTCCATATCAACGGGTCCATTTTATTAAAAATGTATCATTGTAGGATGATAAAAAAAGAAGCCAGCCATGGCGACCTTTACCAAAGTCGATCTTGTGTCGTGTGAGAGAATTGGCGTCTGTTTATCCATACCCGCGAGAAAGCAACTCAAAGATTTCCAAATCAAAAGCGCCACTCGCACTTCATGTTTCATATCCTGCCAGGATCAAAAGTAGTAAGGTTCCTGTTGTTTGAATAAGTTTGTATATAGAAAAGATCTATTTGAGGTGACTTTGATTTGAACATCTTGCTGGAGTTCTAACTTGATGGAAATATAAGATTTACATATTGATGATTTTCATCTTCTAAACAACACTGATTTTAACACTCTTGATGAATTTGTAAATTATGCTCCCTTGTGCATTCTGGTCTTGCCACTGATTGTTTGCATGTTAACATCATCAACGGCTCGACGCCGTTGCGTGGCGTTTTAAAAGTGATTATTGGATATCCTTCTAGTAGTACATAACTTCCATGTTGCTACGAGTCAAATTAGAGGTGTGTGGGCTGAGCTGATCATGAGTTATTTAAGATTGGTTTGTTAAAAACGACAAACGAGCTAGAGCTTCAGCCTTGCAGATTTACTAAACTAACGTGCTAGCCCGAACTACACATAACGTGCTTAACTACACTCATGAGTTTACTATTTACATAATATTATTTATTTAGTATAATAAATATAAAATTACATAATAAATAAATAAAAGTAACTATTTATTGTCCCATAGTGCATGCGCTTTGCTAATGATATGGTGCTAGTAGAGTAGAGTAAACAAAAGCTGAATAGGACGCTAGAGGAGTGGTGAGCAACTTTGGATAGCAAAGGTCTAAGGATTAGTCGTTCTAAGACAGAGTACATATTCTGTGAATTCAGTGGTGTAACCGTAGATGAGGGCGTCCTGATCACCATCGAAAGTCATGTGGTCCCAAAGGCAACCGGGTTTAAGTATTTAAGATTGTTTGTTCAGAGAGATTACACTAAAGTTCCCAACTTTCGATTGGAAGTTCAATCAAAAGCCAGTTGAAATTTGACAACTTTTGGTTGACATATTACACTAAAGTTCAGTCGAAAATTCCCAACTTTTGACGAAGAGTTTCACATGGGAATTTTGGCCAGATTGATTAAGGATCCAAATCTATGAGAGTCAAGACTTTCCAGCTTATTGTTGTTAGAGTTACCTTCTTTAGATGAGTTCTAGAATCCTCTTTTTACTCACTATAGGGTGGTGTGCATACTTGGCAAAGTAAAGTAATGAATGTTAAATGAATAGATGAAAGTAATTGATGAATGATTAGACATGCTTAATGATTATAAAAGGAAAGGTTTAATGAATGATGATATAGGTAAAGTGTTATGTGTTCTACTTTGCTTGTAATGTGACATGAATGAAAGGAAAGAGGGAAATGCTTGTGTGGCTTACCAGAATGAATACGATTGCTTTGGCAAACGAGTGTAATACAGTTGCTTTAAAAACGGGTGTAATATGTTTTTTCGGCAAACGAGTGTAATACGATTGCTTTGGCAAACGAAAGGGTGACGGCGATCACCGTAATGTGTTATGTTAAGCCTTTAAATGAATTGTATGTTTCCCCAGGGCATTGTGTCTTTGTGATGCACTTGTCCCGATGTTTAATGTTTTAATGATAATGACATGTTTTATGATGAAGCCCTTTTTTAAATGACTTATGTAAACTAAAACTCATTTGACGAAGCTGACTTTTAGTATTCACATCAGGTTAAAAAAATATGTATGCTATGAATGCTTGGGGCCTCCAAGTTGGAGGCATAAAGGGCATGGATGAAGCGACTACCCTACCCGAAGACTGATATCTTGTTATTTATGATCTGTCTTTAGACATTTGTGTTTTGTTAAGGATCTTGTATTCGACTTGAAAGGCGTGTTATGTTATATTTGAATGTTTTTTGTTGGGTGTGATAGAATTTACATCTTAAGAACTATATTACAAACGAGTAAATCCAACTCTTGAAACCCTCGGGTTTCGGGTGTTTAACCATTAGTCAAATCAAAAGAGAAGCATACAATCATGTTCATTTAGGAGTAAACGTAGCATGTTGGTGGTCATATGGTCAACCGGCACCGGTTGTTGTGGATAAGAGCTCTGTGACCATAAGGTCATAAGTTCAAATCTCACTTCAGCACAAAATCTTGCTCTCATTAACAGGGGTTGCTCAATAAGCTCTCCAGTAATAGGAAAGTTAGGGGGTTTCCTCATGGAACGGGTTGGTGCCATCCTCGAGCGTCAAACTAACGATGAACGGTTGAAATCCCATCTGAGGTATGAACATACCTAGGCTATAAAAATACATGTCACTGAGCCCGAATTATCATCACCGCTAAAAAAAAAGCAGTAAGCGTAGCATGGGGTGGTGTGTAGGAGATTGTAGCACAATGGGGCATGGCGAGAATTAAAAGGCGAGATATTTAATATCGAGATCCATGACTTGCCAGCTATTCATAAATACGTCAAAAATTTGTGGTATTTTTTTTCTCACATTTTTATAATTATATAACCAAACATTCATATTAAAATAATATATTTTTAAATTTTTTTCTTTTCATGTTATTTAAATATGTATTTGTTTCTCCAATAAAAAACACGTTGTATGACAAATATAATCTAAACATTTTGAAAGTAACTTATAGTTTGGTTATGATCTTTTATCTGAATTTTGTTGTTTAGTTATGATTATATGTGTATAAATAATCGATTTAATTGAATCAAAATTAAAACCGTTTGCGGTTTACAAATAACATGTTATATGCCAGAAAACTTATGTTATAATTTTTATTTTAGTAACATGTTAGTTGTCGCATATCTTGCTCTGTAAGTTAAAAAGTTACTGCTAATAATTTAATTGACCGAAGAAATAACCGAATTAACTGAACCATATTTTATAAAGTGGTTCTGTATTTGTGAAAAGTCGCAATCAGCATGCTTGTTATATGACCTGTTGATGTAGGATTTGAACCGACCAACTGCTCGAATGGTTGAATCAACTGGCTGGATTTCATTTACTCATTCACATTTGATGCAACTCATGAACCCAATCCCTCTCACCTCACCTTTAATCTCAAGCTGGTGATTTGACTTACACATGGTTCGTACCAAATCATCCCAATCCAAACATGATTAGCTTTTCGGGAAATTTCCAAACGAACAATTTCAACGAAATCTTTCAATTTCTTATTTTACTAAGTTCAACTCTATGTATTCCTCTATCCGTAGAGTATATTGAATGTACTAAAATGACTATAACAGAGTTTCTCTTATTCGTATTAACAACTACTATAGGAGGAATGTTTTTATGCGGTGCTAATGATTTAATAACTATCTTTGTAGCTCCAGAATGTTTCAGTTTATGCTCCTACATATTATCTGGATATACCAAGAAAGATGTACGGTCTAATGAGGCTACTATGAAATATTAACTCATGGGTAGGGCAAGCTCGCGTGAAGGGCAACATCAATTTGATCTTTTTTAGAATTAATATTTTATATTTATTTTTCTTTAATAACTTTTACATGTTGGCTTAAAAAAAACTAAATACATAATTTTGTTTATTTTTTTCCTAAATATTCTGATGTGAATTTTAATGAAAACGGAGTAGTTAAAAAAATATCTTTTGGTCTCGTAAACGCTTTTGAAACGTGCTTGGATTGACATTTCGGAGGATGATGAAACCGGTATCCGAGCCGTCTTCAAAGTGAATCTGAATAAAAACCGCATTTTTTATCACGTAAATGTTTTCTTATTGTTATGTACTCTTTTTTTACTATTAACTGGAAGTTTTATTTACCCTTTTATTTATGTTTTATTTTTATATAATAAGTAATTGTATAAAAATTATTTCTTTTTATTTTTATATATATTTTTTATTAAATAACTGATTATTAAAAACAAATTAATCTCACTCACCACTCACTATTCAATAGGTATAACACTCCTTGAGTGAGTGAGTCTTCACTCTACCTACTTTCTGCTGACTTCTTACTATTCATTAGGTATAACACAAGCTCTTACTCTAAAGAACTTAGTCAAACACTGTCATTCTTAATCGCTCGACTTGCTATAAATGATACGTTTTTCTGTAATTTCTAACTTTTGTACCCTTAGGCCGTTAATCGACCTAAGGTTACAAAAGTTAAAAAAAAAAGATACTAAACACCATTATTTTTTTTATCAGATATTACACTAACCGAAACCCGCAATAAATTTGGTATTAAACATAAGCTGTTTATAATAAAATGACATGATTGAACACAAAATTCATATAAATCTTGAAAGTGAAAGTTTGGTACGGGTATGTACAATCTTTCTTTTAATATCATACGTGTGAGTTGTTGTGGGACAAATCACAAGAAATGGAAAATACATTGGTCAACTACCCTCTTGATGACACTTGGGGATTCCTACTTTTAAGTTGTACGGTACAACCAAATACTGCATGTGTGACAATCATTGGATCAAGATACTCATGGATATGATGCCCATCACCCCCTAAATCTTTGATTGTAAAGGGTAGATCTTTTCCACTTTCGTCAAATTGGGACTAGCTCATTTGGTATAGGTTCTTGTCTTTTACATAGGAGGTCATGGATTCAAATCCAGGCATGGGGAGAAATATTTGATGTAATTTAGAAGTAGGAGTAGGATATATCTGTCATTCCAAAAAAAAAATCTTTTCCACTTTCAATGGTAAAAAAAAGATCTTTTCCACTTTCAATGGTCAAACTAAATAAAAAATAATACCAACATTTACCGGTCTAAAGACCAAATACTAATTTGTGCTTCAATCATATACTTTATTTATTCAGAATGTCTATTTTGTTTTGTTATATTAGTTTCGTGTAAAGTATAAAAAACGTCATTAAAAATTTTATAAAACAATTATACCCTTATATTGCTTTATTAAAGATCAACGATTTTATATAAAGACGATGTTTTTGTCACCTTACTAACGTATTTAACTATCGAAAATCTTTAGTGTGAAGAGTATATAGAGAAAGTTGTTCGGTTTCATTTTTGAAACAACGTTGTATGAACTTCATAAACCTTTAAAAAACTTTGTCGATTTTCATCGCATCATATTTTAAAATTTTAATAAAAATAATATTTATTTTTAAGGCTAGACCATCTATAGTAGACTTTCTAGAAAAGGAAATACATGACTAAGTTAAATGGGGCAAGCACCAAAGAAGCTACCAATTGAAAAAACCGAAAGTGTAGGATGAAAGTGATGATAATTAAAGACTCAATCCTCAACTCATTTTCAAAACCCTCCTAAACCACAATCATTGAACCACTTTACTCCATTGACTAAATCATTATAGAGTAGCAAAGAGACCACAAATAGCATAGGGCCCACAAAATCAATCAACTTAAAAAGGTCATGTGGTTCAATTACACTAATTTTATTAGCAATATCTTTGTAAGCATATCGATAATCGAACCGGTTGGTAAAACTGATTGAATCAGTTAGGTTGATGATCCAATAGTAAAGAAAAATCTTCATAAAATATTAAGGGTTGAGAAGGTCATGAGTTTAAGTCTCATTCTCATAAGATTTGCAATGTTAATAACACTACATGTAGCTTGAAGTAGTAAATGAAAACGAGTTGGTACTTAAGCTTTGAAAAAAAAATTAAAAATCTAATCTAACGTTGCCGCTTTAACCGTCTGGTGTCATAATCATGTGACTCAAATAAAAATAGTTCAAGAGTACTCAACCGAAACAATTGAATTTGTTTCTGATCCGACGGCCGGTCTATCTTGGTTGTGAGAAGAATGATTATTAGATCAAGAGATGAAACAAAAGAAGAATGACATGTTTGCATTTTGCAATTGATATTTCAAGAATTGCACCAAAAAGAGATGCAAGTTACAAATAGGGAGTGGGGTTAGATAAAAAGCATAGTGGGTTCTCCTGTGAGGATGAAGATGATCGGATTTTCTCACCTATGATTGGTTTTTTTCTCTATGAGGGTGGAGATAATCAGGTGGATCAGTGATCCGTAAATGTTCCAAATTGCTGTTAAAAAAGAAATAAAAAGCATAGTATTGAAGGCATGGGATAAGCTTCTTGGACAGAGTGCAATTCCTCACACTTATGGTTCTTACATGTTACTTGAAGATTAATAAACATCTGAAAGTGGGTTGGGAAGAAATTATATGTAAAAAAAGAAACCTATTTTAATCATGGCAAACACTTGTTCGTACAAATTCGTATAACTATATATTAATAAAATATAATCATAATACTAATAAATAAAAAAAAAATGCATATTCAATGTACACCAGTGCAACAAAAGATATTAACCATATAAACCTTCAAAAAAAATTTATTATATAAGTTTGATTAGAATTCATGTGGATTTTAATATACTTCATATTATTTTTTTAATATGATTATGTTAAATGCTTGTCTGAATACATATATATGCACACACCCTGTATATACATATATGCACATTTTTATATTTAAAAAAAATCAAGAGAAAGATATAAAATCAAAGAAAGAGTAGAAATAGATAAATAAACCATTGTTTTTCAATTTGACTTCTTTCGTTGAATCAGTATGTACACGTCTTATGCAGTTCTCAACATACCATTGGTCCTGAAAAGAACGTGTTAGAAACCCGTATTTTACACAGGTTAAATACAAGGAAATATTATATAGTAATAGAGATTTAGGAATTGATAAAAAAAATATTAAATAGTTAGTAAGAAAAAATATTAAATAGTTAGTAATAAAGAAAAAATAAACAGAAAAAAGAATCGCTTACAAAACAGACACATAACGCAACCAGTTATTTATTGTTTATTACATATAGATAGATTTCCCACATGAGATATTCAACCTCAACACTATATATGATCTCTTCTACCACCTCCCATACCAACAACACAATCTCTCTCTCCATACATACAAGCATATATACATATATTTTTAAAGATGAAGAATGATAAAGTTTTAAAATCATGGATTAAAAAGTGCAAAAAGATGAACAAGAAAGGAACTATACCTTCATCTGCAAGCTGTGAAAAGTGCAGCCAATGGGAATTCAGATGGCCATCATCATCCATGAATGAAGAAGACGAAGCTTCGATTCCAAGAGACGTCCCAAAGGGTCATCTGGCAGTTTATGTAGGAAAAAACCAGAGGAGGTTCGTGATCAATGTGAAATTACTAAAACACCCTTTGTTCAGTGCATTGTTAGATGAAGCCCGAGAAGAATACGACTTCACTGCCGATTCCCGACTCAGTATTCCGTGTGATGAGGACACGTTCATTAGTGTGGTACGGTGTGCCACGTCACCACATGACCGAAGAATCCCTCTGTGCCTCTGACTTTTATTAGGTCAAACGAATTGTTCCTGCAATATTGTTATATGTAAAGAGAGAACTTAATATTGTTAAATCTTAATGTGAGCAAAGGAAGCTGTTTTTTTGTAGTTTGTACGGATTAGAAGTTGTTAAAAACCGTTACTTTTCAGCTGGTTATTGGTTGTTGTAGCATGAAGATGTTAATGATCATTAAAGACAGTCATGTGTGAACATCATGTACAATTATTTCTGCAGCAAGATTCCAGAAGTAATAACTGATTCATGTTTTCCAGAAGTAATAACTGACTCATGTTTTCTGAGGTCTGGTTTTTAATCCCACTGTATACAAGTTAACATCTCTTAACTCTCAAGAGCAACAATAAGCTGATAATAATAATATAATTCAAAACTAAACACAGCTAAGTACATGTTTGGAATGTTGTCATCTGCATATACAAAACAAGGAACGAGTGCATACAAATAGACTTCTAAATTAGCAGGAGCATTAAGACTAGGTTGTTAAATGGTAAATCAGGTTATTAGATGATATATTTTAGCTAGTATAGGCCCGTCCCTATAACTATTATAGCCTGCCCTAGTCTATTGTACAATCTCTATTTATAGTTCTCTATTGTATTCATAACATACACAATTACAATAATACAAAGCTTAATTTGGTATCAGAGCCTAGGGTTCTGTACCTTCTTCCTGCCGTCACCCTATCTCACAAAACCCTAATTCCTACCGTCATAAACCTTTTCTTTTTTTTTTTTTCAATGGCTGACCAACAGCTTATTGCCTTCACCACTGAGAAAAAACGTCACACAATTCTCACAAGTTCGGCTTTACCCTCTCCTTCAAATTATGGCCATTGGAAACTTATGATACAACCCTTTCTTACCACACAAAGCCTCTTCGGCTACGTTGATGGAAGCATTCCCTGCCTTCCATCAACTATCTCTTCTCCAGCCCCCTCCGCAAAAGACAAGGAAGGAGCAGCACCGGTCATCCTACCGAATCCAGATTATGCAACCTGGTTGTGTAATGATGCACATGTTCGCATGTTAATCATCTCAACCATCTCAGAAACCTCTTTTCAACATGTTCAAGGTGTCACCTCACGTGATCTTTGGCTCGGTCTTGAACGAGCATATGCCCCACACACTTCCTCTAGAGAATTTACCCTGAAGACACAACTCTTAAAGATCCAGATGAAGGGAGATGAGACGTCGGCTGCCTATCTTGCTAGGGCACAAGAATATGCCAATTCCCTTGCAAACATTGGCCATCCCATGCCGGACAGAGACATTGTTATGCTGGTTGTTGCTGGCCTTCGCGACGAATACAATGGAGTCAAACAAAGTTTGTTTGCTAGGCAATTCACAGCCGTATTCAATGAACTTCCAGGCCTTCTTGCAGATCATGAGTTCCTCATACAAAAACCCAGTTCTGAACCTACACCCGTCCAGGCCTTCACGGCTGCAACTGCAGCAGGTTCATCTTTGGCTCCTAGTGAAACTGTCCAGGCTATTCAGCAGTTGGTTGCTCGTTTGGGGTTTCAGTTACACCCCCTACCAGGTTCTTCACAACACTCCACACCTCAAGCTTTCTATACAAACAGGGCTGGACAGTCTAATTATAGCCGTGGTCGTGGCAACCGAGGTGGCCGTGGTGGTCGATACAACAACAATTACAATCGCAACCAGGGAACTCGAACTTCAGGTCAGTTCAGTTGGGCATCTAACCAGAACACTGTGTATGGAAGTTGTAACAGGTGCGGGATCGGACATGTCCCATCTCAATGCCCAAACAGAGACCCATCCACAATCAGGTCACGACAACCTTCTGCTAATTATGCGGATTATCGTTCACAAGCTCCTACAACCTGGCTTCCAGACACAGGTTCAATGGTCATGCAGCACCAGATATGTCAGGTTTTGACTCTGCAGAGCCTTATTTTGGTGATGATAATCTACAAGTTGGTAATGGTATGCCTCTCCCTATATTACACATTGGTTCCAAAACAATTGCCTCTCCTAACAAAACCTTTTACCTAAACGATATTCTTCATGTACCTGATCTCAAAAAAATCTCCTTTCTGTCCAAAAATTTTGTCAAGATAATCATGTTTATTTTGAATTTCATGCGACTTTTTTTTCTGTGAAGGACAAGCTTACACACATTACCCTCCTCACGGGTCCAAGTGACGGTGGACTCTACTCTATCAAACTTCCATCAAACCAGCCGATTCCAAAGTTTGCTTTTTCAACAACTCGTGCTACCACCACAACATGGCATCAACGATTGGGACACCCACATTCTCAATTGTTGAAGACAATGCTTTCTAAATATCATTTACCTATTTCTACTAAGACTTTTGATTTCAATTGTAGTTCATGTTTAGTTGGCAAATCTTCCAAACTACATTTATTATCTTCTGATTATAAAAGCAACCATGTTTTGGATTTAGTGTTTTGTGATGTTTGGGGTCCAGCCCCTGTAACTTCCTATGACGGCCATTCCTACTTTCTTTTATGTGTGGACCATTTCTCTAGATTTATGTGGTTGTTCCCTTTGAAACGTAAGTCTGATGTTTTTGCCATTTTTAAACAATGTCATTATGGCCGAACGACAATTCTCCACCAAACTTAAAACTGTGCAATCCGATTGGGGGGGCGAATTTAGAAACCTCTCATCTTTCTTTGCCTCCATTGGCATTATTCACCGCCTTTCCTGCCCACACACTAGTGAACAGAACGGCATTGTTGAACGACGTCACCGTCATGTTGTTGAGACTGGTCTAACACTAATGACACAGGCACACGTTCCACAACGTTTTTGGCATTATGCTTTTGAAACTGCCGTCTACCCGATCAACCGCATGCCATCTCGCACACACTCCACCATGTCTCCGTTTGAACACCTGTTCAAACGCAAACCTGATTTCTCCTTCCTTCGTGTTTTTGGTTGTCAGTGTTTTCCCTATCTTCGCCCCTACAATCCTCACAAAATGGATTTCCGTTCTACACCATGTATCTTTCTTGGTTATAGCACTTCTCATCATGGATATCGTTGCTATGATCCAATCGCTGAACGCATTTACATTGCCCGCCATGTTCGGTTCCAGGAAAACACTTTTCCTTTTCATGTCACCCCCACCAATCACTCACCTACCGCTTCACAGCCCGATCCTTATGTATCCTCTTACCTTACCAACTCTAATCACTCACCTACCCCTTCTGAACCACTTCCTGCTCCACAATCACCACCGCCCACTACCACACCACAAACGAGTACCACACCAGCAGTCCATACCACACAACCGGCCCCCTCATCACAACCGGCCTCATCCACATCTTCTCTTTCATATCAACCAGATCCCTCTCACACTGATCAGCCCACTACTACCTACTCCCGTCGGCCCACACATAACCCGACATCCTCCCTTCCAGCATTTGACCGCTATTCCACACATCCCGAACACACCACTTCTACAACGTCTGCCACGTCCCCACCACAAACCCAAA
Organism: Smallanthus sonchifolius; assembly: GCA_023525975.1. Taxonomy (NCBI): domain Eukaryota; kingdom Viridiplantae; phylum Streptophyta; class Magnoliopsida; order Asterales; family Asteraceae; genus Smallanthus; species Smallanthus sonchifolius. The sequence goes on along the minus strand of CM042046.1, from coordinate 51,001,365 downwards.
CCGTCCCAAACCCATCTCGTCAACGCCCACCAAATCTACGTCCTAACCCGAAACAAACTAATCCTTATAAACCTACCTCCTTTTATACCTCAACTGCTTCCCCTGACATTGAACCAACCTCGTTTACCATTGCCAACAAAGAATCTCACTGGCGTAAGGCTATGGCAGATGAATACTCTGCACTTATTCAAAATGGTACATGGTCTTTGGTCCCTCGTGCTCCAAATACAAATATTGTTGACTGCAAATGGGTGTACAAAGTCAAACGAGATCAACATGGGAAAATCAAGCGCTACAAGGCGCGTCTGGTTGCCAAAGGTTTCAACCAGCAGGCAGGTTTAGATTATACTGAAACTTTCAGTCCAGTGGTCAAGGCTACTACCATTAGGGTTGTTCTTTCCTTAGCCGTTACCAATCGGTGGTCCCTAAGACAACTTGATGTTCAGAATGCATTTTTACATGGGGATCTAAAGGAGACAGTTTATCTGAAACAACCAGAAGGATTTGTTGATCCTAAGAAGCCGAATCATGTGTGTCTTTTACATAAGTCCTTGTATGGTCTTAAACAGGCACCTCGAGCATGGTTTGAAAGGCTTTCGGCTGTCTTGACTGGTCTCGGCTTCAGGGGTTCTAAAACTGACCCTTCTTTATTTATTTATTCACATAATGGGATATTTTTGTACATGTTGGTATACGTCGATGACATTATTTTGACAGGAAATAACAACCGTGCCATTGATCACATTGTTCGGTGTCTCGGTCAAACATTTGCTATACAAGACATGGGGCTTTTGTCTTATTTTTTAGGAATTGAAGTGGTTCGCAACGGGTCTGATATCATTCTCTCTCAAAAGAAATACATTACTGACCTGCTAGCACGTGCAAATCTCTCTCAGTCCAAACCGGTTACATCTCCCTGCACTACCAGCACTTCTCTTTCTCTTGGTGATAGTTCTCCTTTTGCTGACCCGGTTAAATACAGACAGATGGTTGGGGCATTACAGTATGTTACACTCTCTCGACCAGATATTATTTATGCGGTTAACAAAGTTTGTCAGTTTATGCATTCTCCTACCGAAAATCACTGGTCTGCTGTTAAGCGTATCTTACGCTATTTACACAGGACAGCTGACCATGGGCTTTTAATTTCCAGTTCTTCCTCCACCGTCCTGCATGCCTACACAGACACTCATAACTTAACGGCCTTTTCTGATTCAGACTCCAGATGACCGTCGATCCACGGGGGGATATGCTATCTATTTTGGATCAAATCTTGTTTCTTGGTCAGCCAGAAAACAAAAGACTGTTTCTCGTTCATCTACTGAGGCGGAATACAAGGCCCTGGCTAATACGGTTGTTGAACTGACTTGGCTTGAGACACTTCTAACAGAACTGCGTGTTCCTATGAAAATGTCTCCAATTCTATGGTGTGACAATTTGGGAGCCACTTACTTATCCGCCAATCCAGTGTTCCATGCCAGAACAAAGCATGTGGAAGTAGACTTTCATTTCGTTCGCGAGAAGGTTGCTCAAAAGAAATTATCTGTCCAATTTATTTCCACACAAGATCAGACTGCCGACGTGTTCACAAAACCTTTACCATCAGATCGCTTTCTCTTTTTGAAGTCCAAGCTGAAAGTCCAGTCCCGGCCTTAGCTTGAGGAGGAGTATTAGATGATATATTTTAGCTAGTATAGGCCCGGCCCTATAACTATTATAGCCGGCCCTAGTCTATTGTACAATCTCTATTTATAGTTCTCTATTGTATTCATAACATACACAATTACAATAATACAAAGCTTAAATCAGGTAACCAGCAAAAACTACAGATACTGCATGTTAAAACACCTACACAAATGATGCATATTAAGAAATAAGAAACAAATACAAAAAAATATAGATAGTAAAATTGCTCACCCGTGAAGGCTATCTTCAATTTTCATCATGAGGAACACTATGGTTCTTCCCTTCACAATTCATCATCCACAAAAATGCAAAATACAGGTAATATGTTATTCGTTAGATAGTTCATACCCGCATTCCCATTCTGAGATACAATTAAATTCTTAAGAACTTCATCAAGAAGCTTTCTTCTTCTGTCATGTACAATTAATCAATGCTATTTAATATATCAAACCTGGATGGGAAGCAGTAATTCTAACTATAATCTAAAGGTCAAGAGTTACCACTGGAAAACAATCTTTGCTACCCTTGAAAAGCAATCACGTTTAATAGGAATTTAACATGATACACAACCTATTTTAACAGCCCTATTATTATAAAACTCCCTTGTTGTGAGGGTAAAATGGTCTTCTTCAAATTATGGTTGTAAAAGTATCTAAATTCACTTCAAATAGTTGTTTGTATACCTATCTTGCATTGTTTAACAATCAGAAGCCAATCAATTTGTAGTGAAGTTCAAGAGCCCCTAACTAGTAACTACTGCTCAAGCAACTAAACAATTATTGTCTGTTATAAACCGCATTACTTGTAATTGCTGCAGATTGCAATTTTATGTTTCCAATAGAAACATAACATGGTTCAGAAAGAAGATGTAAATAAAAGAAAACACTGGGGTAGAATAAAAGGAAAAAAACCAGAAATGTAACTAATTAACCATTTGGATAGTGAATCTTTATATTTTTCTCTAAAAACGCGTATAAGATCACCAATAATTTACCCCAGCCATTGCCCATCAGTTGTGAACCGGTTAAAATGTTAAATAGCATTTGATATAGCAATATTAATCATCAAAGCCAGCTAAATAGTGTAATATACGGTATGCAAGTTATTTATCATCTTTCAAAAGTAATATTTGACAATGCTTTCTAATACTTTCAATGTACCAACTACCAAGGCGTACTTGAAAGTTGAAATTACATTTTTCATAAGAAATTTAACATTGCCCGGGAATCCAGGAGCATACAAGACTATCTTTACCCAATCATGGGGTTGATCACCAATTCACTAGAATTTTAGACATTTTTCCATCTAGGAGCATTGAAAGATTCAGAAACAAGAATAATATTTTATTCATATAAGTCGTTTTACCTTACATAATTTTAACCAAGTGTGTACGCAGTCCGTAATATTATCAACAAAAAAAAAATGCAGCATACTAAAAAATGTAACTTCTATATTCAAGAAATTTGATGTAAAAAGCAGTGATAAAAAGATGAAATAACCTAAAATAAAAATCAATGCTTCAGCACTACAAGGGTAAAAATATACACATGTTATATCTGCCTCATGATAGAAGTACATATGATACAAAACATCAAAAACGGTGTAAAAACAATGGCAGTGCTAATTCACATATGCTAAAATACAATCAACACACAAAGCACTGAAGATTACCGCTTCACTTAAGCACTCACATTCTGTGGACTAGAAGCAAATTTCATGATAACTTACATCAAGAATCATCTAACATCTTCAAGCAATCCTTCAAGCTCTCTTTGACCAAACTGTGTTCCACTAGAACTAGCATCTTTTGACTTTACAGAAAAGTAGTACATAAGCCATGCCACCATGAAATAAACCTCCATAAAAGACTGAAAAGCAGAAGCAAACAACTTCCCAAACAAATGCGACAATACCCATCTCGCAAACGACCCACAAACGATACCTTCTAAACATTTAAGATTAATCGCAGGATGCAACATTAACGACAACAAATGACACCCTTCTTTCACAACTTCTCTCACACTTTTTCTAGTGTCCACCATCGCAATCCAAGCATCAACAGCGAAAACAAATGAAATCAATGTATCCAACAAGAACCATGATAATAGAAAACCATAAATCTCCCTCTCGAACCCTTTTACCCAAGGAGACACGATCGAAAAAGGCATTAGCTTTAATCTAACAAAGATCTTGAAAAACAAATACTGATCCTCAATTTCTCCGAAGAACCAAACACCCAAAAGCTGAGTCAATGCATCCCTAACAGCCCATCTCATAACAATATAACCAGATAACCTTTTCAACCCTAAATTCGAACCGTCCCATAACGTGTGAAAAAACGATTTATACCCCTTTAATAAATCATTCACCACCACTACAAAAATAATCCCAAGAACCCAAGCATAAGTAACAACAAATCCAAAAATTGCAAAACCATATGAAGCAGATAAAATGATAAGAAGAAACAATAAGGCAGTCATCTCATGGTGCTCCAGCTCAAACTTTTTAAGAAAAAGCTGAAAATCATCAAAAGTGTCACCCTCATTATCCTTTGAATTAGCATCACCTGCATCCATTTTGTCTTCTCTATCAATTGACTCAGCTGACTTGAATGAAATCTTCGCATTAGAACGCACAATTTCCGAAACCCTAATTCCGTTATCGGAGATGAAATTGGCGAACCCTAATTGGGGATCAAAGGCGTCTAGTATTAATAAGGTGGAATTAGGTTGTGGTCTAGCTAGGGTTCCAAAGAATCGGTGATCGGCGTCTTCGTCGCCGGAGAAGAAACCGTCGTCTAGGGTTCCGACACGGGTGAGCTGGAGGAACGGCCGGCGGCGGTGGCGATTGGCGGTTGCCGGTGCAGCGGCGGGATTGGCGGAGATGTGGAGGCGAGAGAGGATTGATTTGATTGAAGGATCGTGGTCGATGAAGGAAGTAAGGGAGTGAGTGGCGGTTTCGACGTTGGAACGGAGGGAAAGGATGAGGAATGAGAGGAGGGTGAAGATGAGGAGGTGGTGGTTGGTGGAGAATATGGCGGTGGTTTGTTTGAGGATTTGAGTGGTGGTACGGAGGTCAACCACCGGAGGAGGTGGAGGAGAACGGCCGTCCATGGCGGGGGATTTTGCAACGGTGGATCTTGGATTTTGTTCTTATTATATATATACTCTATGATATAATCCCCATATTAACCCTAACCATCTAGGGGCAAATTCGGTAATTCAAGTTAGTAGCACCCCGACTCAACTAATAACTAATTTAGAGTATATATTACCTGAAACAAAAATAAAAACGAAGTCTTGTTTAGTAACTGAGTAAACATATTTTTATTTTTTCAAGAGCTAAGACATTCACATACTCTTCATTTTACATGTCATAAAAGTTACTTTATAACATTAATAAAAAAAATTTAGAAGTATGCATAATTGCATATATAACAAACAAATTAGAATTCTAACGAATTAATTTCAACTATTATCGACCATAGTTTAGATTATTATAAATTAATTTACCTTAATTTAATAATTATATAGGTCATACTCCACATATGCATACTATATTGGCATGTATTTATGTAAATATGATCATTAAAGTTTCAACTGACGTGTTATTATAATATTTATGTAAATATGTCATTAGTAGAAGTTGGGCTTAACGCTAACATAACTATCTGGATAAGTGATGTGATATGATAATATTATGTTAACCATCATCATCATAATATAAAATAAACACTATTTAGATGAAAAGTGAAGAGGATAGGCCTGAAATTTAAATGTAAATGGTAAAAACTAAAAAATGTGTAAATGTAAACCAAACCAAAGATCGTCCTATTTATAGGAGATGAAGTGATGAACCATCATAACATTTCAGTCGTCACTTACAACTATCGACAATTGGAGAGGTACATCAATTGAATTAGAATCTCCATCCAGAGTAACTGAATTACTACTAATGTTTGCAACTATCTAATGTCTAGTTGCTACCAATGCTATTTGCCACTAATAGTCAGTTACAACTTAGTTTTATAATTTTTCCATCAATCATGTAAATCTAAGCAATTTCCAATAACATTTCATTGAGGTGACATCAATTTGCCCATTGGACACCACCATTGGAATTACTGCTAATGGATTTCTTGGCAACATGATGAATGTATGTATGTATGTATATTGCGTCATTTATAATATACGTTAAACAACAGGCATACTAAAAGTTATTGATCAGAAACACCACCAAAGCATTCGATTAAGTTTATAATTTATATATGCATCTATGTGCGAAAAATAAACAACACAACGATCTTCTCGTCTCGACGGTAGACCATCTTGTCGCCAGCATAAAGACATTTACACAACATAACGACATCGATTTAGATCTACCCAAAAAAAGTTCCATTATTCTACTTCAAACATTCTTTTTCTTGCAACCGGAAAACTAAACCACCATCCATGTCGTCATCACCATCACCATCATCTTGTACACGATGTAACCGAACAGAAAACTTAAAACCTGGAAGCTAAAAAAGAGTGAAAGATCGGGTCGTTTATGAAAATCAAACAACCCGACGACAGATTCACTTAAATATGAGCAAAGAAGCCTGGAACCTACGGGCTTCGGCTAAGCCCGTCTGGAGAAACGGCTAGTAACCGGCGTTTGTACCGTTTAAGGACGGATGTAAGGTTTTTTTTTCCATTCGGGAACGCCACATCACCTGCTGCAGTACCGGGCCGGCCTTTTCTACATGAGATGGCGGTCTCGACATCTTTGACTATGTCCAAAAGATCTGCAGCGGTGGTGCGTTTCCCTCTCTTTGGCTTCACCGGAGGTGCTAAACTGGTGATGGATTTGGGTGGTGATGATCTGTGTTGGTACGAGTCTGGAAGTTGAAGGCAGAAACACGGGCTAGGTGGCATGCGAGGTTTAGCAAATGCTGGCTCAATTATTCCCTAAACAAGTGAAATAACAATTCAAATTTACTAATCTGAGAACATAAAATAAACAAAATACTAAAGGTGGTTGATGTCTATGTGCGATCGGGTCTAAATGAGTGTCTTTGGTTCGGGTTGGATCGGGTTGACCCGAAAGACTGTCCAAAGTTGGACTTCATTATTTTTTAAAATAATTAGCGTTATATATGATTGAAAAAATTTTATTATTTCAATAATAATCTTGTTTTATAAAAACAGATTTAGAAGGTTTTATGCATTATAAATACGCAACAGGAGACTTTTCCCTTTTTGAATACCTTTTATCCAATTAGCCCTTTTTCTATTACATTCGTTTGGCCCAGGAATGTGAACTTCTAACATGACACGAACCTGACATGAAATTCTAGAGTTTGGGTTTATCTAAATGGGTTCAGGTAAGCTTTGAGTTGAACCTGTGGACACGTTTAGCTAAACGGGTCATGTTCGGGCGTGGGTTTGTGGCTTGGCCATTTAACCCATTTAATTTTAAAAAGAAATTTAAAATGTGTTCTATTTCATAACTTAAAATGATTTGGTAATTTATGCCAAAAATTAAATGGTAAAAATAAAATAAGCATCAGTTTTTATAGTTGAAATTTGTATTTTTGTTGTAAATTTCTAATTTTAGAGTATTATATGCAAAAGGTAAAAAAATAGGTTAAACAGGTCGTGTTCGTGTCAACCTGCGAAAACTCTTGTCTTGTCCGGGTTCAAATGTCTGACATGATTTTGGGGCTCAAGTTGGGGTTGAACCATGAACATGACCCATTTAACACGCCTACTTTGCCCTTTGGAGATGATAAAAACAAGTCGAAATTGACACCGATTCAAAGTATGACCAAAAATATAGGGGAAACAATAATAATAATAATAATAATAATAATGATAATTACCTGAAGATGATTAAGGACATAGGTGTACTTCCCCCAAAGCTCGGGCCTGCTTTCCATAAGCGAAAGCTCAAGAATCCGGTGTATACACCAAACACCAAAGCTTTTAATCAACTCAATTCTCCAAACACATTCCTCGCCGCAATTAGGAACTGATGTTACAATATGCTTATTATATTCGGTTTCATCAACTTTTGTTCCACCACCACGGGCCACCCGGTTCACCTCAATTTCATATAGAAACTTTTCCCGAGCAGCCACCCGGTCCACAAGATCTTCATCCAATCCCCCATTTTGCTTAAATAGCCATTCAGACCCTTCAAGTTTCAAAAGCATAACAATACAAAGCCTAAAAGACTTCAAAATATTTGCTTCAGAATCCACAGCAGGTGTAGTCATTTCTTGAGTGCTCAAATCAGGCACGGGGTTTACCTTTTCGGCTAACCCAAAATGTTCAGACGGTTGTTTGGACCACATGGACCACGTGTCGGTCCCTAACCCTGACTTGTAACTTGAAACCGGTTGGTAAGCAACTGCCTCCCGTGATAAATTCGAATACGATAACCCATTGTAACCGGAAATTGTCCCGGATCTGTATAACGGGCCCGCATAAACCGATTGCCCAAGAGGCATTGACTGTTCAGGTAAAATCTTGGAACCCCGATTTGGAAGGAGCCCGGATATATCTGGCATGCTGTAATACCTCTTCTCATGCACATTCTCAACCGGTCCCGTGGGCTGAAAATTGTAATATGTTCGTTCAGGTTGCATCAAGCTGTTCCTAGACACAACTGGGTCGGGAAAACCCGGTGGCTTCACGGGTCGTAACCCGTTTTGTTGGGTTTTCGTCATGGGAACCGAGGGTTTGTAGTTTGATGAAACAAGCGGAGGTGATTTAGGAGATAGCGCTTCAATTTGATTTTGAAAGTAACCAGAATTTTGTTTGCTTTGATTTATATATGACTTGATTTGATACCCGTGAACTGTAGCAGGCTGATCAAGGTATGGGCCAGAAGCTTGTGGTAGGCGTAAACTATGGTATCGTTTCTCAGGATCCATCATGTTTAGGGTCGGGTTTTGTGCATATGCATCTAGTAACTGTTGATAGCTGGTCAACAAAGAAGTTGGTCCCCGTTGCACCCCGTAAATTGGATCTATTTCAGGGTTTGCCATTTTTGATATCCCCGGGCTCGCCTTGAAGTTCACTTTAGAATCAATCCCGAGCAACTTATCGAGCATGTTAGTTCTGGCATCTTGTGTCATTTCCCCATGTAAATCAAAAAGAAGTTTCCAGAAATCGTCTAGTGTTGTAGCTAACTGACGTCTGGCAGCCCGACCCAGTCCCACGAGCTTTGAAAGACTCCCTGGCCCAATCGTGATGTCATCGGTTTTCCCGCCAAGGCTCCTTACCAAACCTGGCCCATTAGAGGGAGACTGAACCCTTCCCATTTCTGGTACCATTTTCAATGGTTCTTCAGGCTCCCATTCGGGCTCTTTTACAATACGCATGTTTCCATCAATTCTCAATGTCTTTTCTACCAAATCATCATCTTCTTTTTTGAAGATTGTAACAGGGCTCGAGACCTTTTCCACTAGTATCGGTGATTCATCGGGCTGCAACGACTCTGTAATATCGGAACAAATTTCTTCAATGGTTGTCAAATGAGGCCCTTTATCAGAGTCTAAATGTTCATCAGGCAGATTGAAATCACCACCCGAATCAGAATCACGGGTAAACACGGTTTCTTGAATTTCTCTCGAGTTTTCTATCTTTTCTTTGATAAACGAGGATTCGGGGGCGATTTCTTGAATAGTATCCCACTTTTGAACATCGGGTCGGGAAGTTGCAGATTTCAAAGGTGTTACAACTAGCCAAAGCACAAATGACACGGAAAAAACTGCAGTCACGAGAACGAAAACATATGGGACCCACATTGTCCACCTCAGATTGCTTGCCCAGTCACTGTTTCCAAACACCATCTCAACCACAAACACAATCACCAAACCGAGCATCCCAACATAAGTAATCCAAATTAAAAACTCAACAAATTGAGACACTTTGTTCGCACCCATTATCGATCTTGATAAAGCAACACGAAAAAGCGGGATCACTGATGACGGGAGCAAAATCGCCACCATAATTTGAGTAAATAGCATAAGTTGATATGCACCTTCTGCTCCCGAATGCCACGTAGATAAAAGTGCGGGAATCAAGGAAATTAATCTGATGGTTGAGTGATGACCCCAACCGGGAATGTCGATTTTGAAAAAATTAAGGAGGACCGATTGGCTGCTGAATTTCCATGTCAGCGATGTTGTATGATATGTAAGAACCAGAACAAGAATTAAAGCAAAAGGTGCCAAAAGGCTCCTAAATACCTGGAACCGGTTTAAAAACTAATTATTCAAAACATGTTCATGGTTAATAGTTATAAAATAAATTGTGATAAAAATTGTTTTATGCACAGAAACCTGGTCCATTAGAGATAAGGCGTCCTGAAACGTAAGCAGGCCGAGGCCTGTGCTATAAAACACATTTGCCGCTGAGTTCATGAGAAGGTAATTTATTACGAAAACGCCACTGAAAACACAAGAAATGGCAAAAAGATGGTCTTGGCATAAAGCTCCTTTTGAAACTTGTGTAAATCCCTGATTTTGCTGCAAAGATATGAACATTCAAAGGTAGTGAGAGAGAAACAGAGAGGCGGTTATGCGGTTACATAACCGCCTTATGTATCACAGTTAAAGCAATATGTACAAGTATTTATGTGGTTCACATAGTTCTCAACTTAAAATAGATTTTATATAAAAAATAAATATAAGGTTATCCATACATATTCAAGTAGATGAATATACCTGCACTATAGATGAATGTAGATAAAAATTATGAGGCATAATACTTGCACCAAGAAGACTCATTAATGCAAACGCACTTTCCCCGCTAAAACTGGTAAGCATCCACCCCATTGATAGTGACGTGTCGCGTTGGCTTGTAACCACCCCAAAGAAATATGAAAATAAAGAAACGGTTGCCAACCACATGCATATGAACTTTGCTTTCCCGTTTTCCTAAAACATATGTCATTGCATTAATAAAAAGAATACAAAAAATGATTAAATGATTCATAAACAATAGAGAACAAGAACAGAGATTGAGGTTACCAAATAACTCGAGAAAACCGGAAATAAAAGAGTGTCGAGAGAAGTCAAAAGGACACATGTGAAAAGGCCGATGCCAAATGTAAGATTAAGCGCGTGTGCGGTTCCCAACATCTTAATAAATAGACAATTTTTTATAAATCAGTATGGCGATTGTAAAATTAAAAAATTACAAAAAGGTAACAAAGATGGATAGAAGTTACCATTGAAAGGTCTAAGGCAATCATAGATAGTTCTGCTTGGATTCCCAAGAATATACATGTGATTGTATCATACTCCTCACTGCAAATCTACATCATTACACAAAAACAAAACGCGATTTGGTTAATGAAGAAAATAATCCACATCTATTATTGTCTCGATAAACAGATTCTGCTTATGATTATTTGAATATTTAAGGAACATGATTTGTACACAACTTTTTTGTTTCATTCACGAGAACTATATATGTTTGGACAATTTACCCTCTATCCCATTTTACTCATTTTTTTACATTCAAGTTGTGTGAGGGTAAAAATGTCCAAACATGCATAGTCGTTGTGTATGATCATATATGAAGTGAAAAAGGTCGTGCAAAATCACCTTCTTTATTGGGTCGAGATAATCAGTTTCATTCCAACTGCAGCAACTGATTATCTAAGGATAAAATAAAAAAAATATATATGTACCGACATCTTTTTAACCTAACTTGAAAGACCTTTACTCCCATTTCACAAAGCGTCCGTCCTTTCTTTCCACAAAAAATTTCCTTTTTAGGTCAAGTAATCAGTTTCATAAGCTAAAATAAAAATATCTATGTACTCCTTTCTTCAACCAAATTTAAAAGACGTTTACACTTTACTCCCATTTCACAAAATGTCACCTTTTTCCGACAAAAAAATTCCTTTTTTGGTCAAATTAGGTCAAAAAAATCAGTTTCATACAGTATGCAACAAAGTTTATTATCTAAGGATAAAATAAAAATCTACAAACCCCTTCTTTTAACCTAATTCGATAGACTTTTACTCCCATTTCACAAAATGAATCATTTTTCCACAAAAATGTCCTAGTCGGTTTCATACCGGCTGCAACAAAGTTGATCATCTGAGGAAAGAACAAAAATGTCTTTCTACCCGTTTATAACCTAACTTTATAAACTTTTAATCCCACTTCACAGAAATGTCTCCTTTTTTCACAAAAAATATCATTTTTGGTCAATTCATCTATTAGACCAACAAAACCGTAAAAATCCCACAATCTTCACTTATAAACACCAAAAAAACATACCTGGGCAAGATTTCTCCCAGTGACCACAGCGATAGAAGCAGCAAGGTATTGACAAAGAACAGCAGCCAAACCAAAAACAAACATAGGTACAATGAGATCATACCCAAAGCGGCCCCCACCCTCAACGGCTGCAACCCATTTTCCTGGATCAACATATGTAATTGCGATAAAAACAGCTGGTAAAACAGCTGGAAGCAGCCGATGTGTCACGTTTGGCTGGGTTTTCGTGATCAAATTGTTTGTCTCCATTTCAGAAATAACTATAATAACACTAATTAGCGGAACAGAATAGCAGTCATGTGATGACTGGTCAACGGTTATGTTAATCTTCAAAGCTTATCTAACGGCTGAGATTTGCTCTATCGGTTTCAATCACATGATAATTGTTGGCATATCAAGATTTTGACACTCGTTTTGGTCACAATCATAACCACCTTTATATCAATTTTGGAAGATTAATGTCCGAATTTGAATGAACATATTGTTGTGAATCCAAATCGGTGGAATGAAAATAATCCTGATTCACAGAAACAAAAAGAAGCATCATCAACTAATGTGATGTCAATTTTTACAAAATAATGAAATTCATACATATTTAGTGTCATTTATTTACAAATTTAGTTATTTTATAATTCATACCGTAAAGTAATTGAGGTCACCATCATAATTCATAATAATAATTTAGGGATACACCTGCTATATCATTACCAAAAAAGATCACTAGAAACCAAAATTTAATATCCCAAAATTTCATTCTTATCTAAAGATTGCAGAAAAAGTCAACTGGGTCAACTGTGGCTAATAATGTGCAAAATTAACCAAAAACTATCTTCTAAATTCCAATTTTTATTGGAATGATTAAACAGAATTTGATATCAGAAATCAAACAAATTTAATTAATCATACTGAGAATCTTGAACTTTTCAATTAATTTCATAAACTCCAATTTGATCCAGCATCAGTAGCCTCCTATCCATACCCAATTATATAAACACAAGTTTCAATTACAATCCAGTTTCTATCCATAAACCCTAAAACCCCAAATTCAAGAAAGATAGTTAAAACCGTAAAAAGCTAAAGCATTAAGATTTAAATACTGGGATCTGATGAGATTTGTTTATCTGAATCTTTCTTACAAACCCAGAAAAATACTTACATACAAGCAAAAACCCATGTACGGAATCCAGAAAAAAGTCAAACTTGGACCATTAATCAAACTGTATTTAGGGTTTGGTGAGGCGTTACCTGTACTGCTGATTGTTGTTCTTCCGGATGTTTGGTTTTGTGGGTTGTGATTGAAAACTCAATTATATGTCAATCTGCTAAGGGTTGGATCAATAAGACTGCTGGTGTGGAGAATATGAAGAGAGAGAGAGAGAGAGAGAGAGAGAAGATGTGCATCTAAATGTACGAATGAATACTAAAATTTGGTGTAATAAACTAATAATTATAAAGCAGTTGCTAAGAGGATTCCGAACCCGTTATTTATATTCCATATCCTTATACTTATAATTACATTTAAAAACACTATTTTTTTAACTTTTATCTCTACTTTTCTCTCCTTATCTTTATCCTTATAATTATACTAAAAACCACTACTTTTATCCTTATATTTACAAAAACCTTATATCTTTTCTTTCTCATCCACTCACAACCACTTTAAATTACTCCATAAAATATACAAAACTCACTCACATAATTTTAAAGAACGAGTTGTGAATGCTCTAATAGAAGCTATCGTGGAGTCATGTAAAGTTGTAAACCCAAGAAAATGTAGAATTTTTTTTTAAAATATTTATGTTAGTTAAAAATGGATTTTTTTTCGAGGATATAATTTCTGTTTTTTCTTACAAAAGTTACTAAACAAATTTTTACACATAAAAAATCAATATATATTTTCTTTTTTCTCACAAAAGTTACTCGACAATTTTTTTTTCTCGTAAAAATCCAATATACTTTCTTGTTTTACACACAAAAGTCACTCGACAATTATTTACCCTACCAATGATTCGGTAAAAGCAAGAAAAAAGGAAATCGACCGACAGAAACAAGAGCAAAACAAATGATTTGAATGCTTATGTGTTTTCATAGATTTTATAGGTATTTTTACAAAATTGATTTAATTTAATTACAAATAATCTCTTTATAGAATGAATTTGTCAATCGATTTACTTTACCTTACTTCTGCTGATTTATTGTTAGAATAAATAGTTGTCGAGTGACTTTTGTGAGAAAACTCAAAAATTATGTTTGTTTTTATATACAAAATTTGTTGAGTGGCTTTTGTGAGGGAAAAAAAACTATATTAATTTTTTTTACGCAAAAAATTATTAGGGGATTTTTGTGAGAAAAAATAAAAATTGTGTTGGCTTTTTATGACATTTGCCCTAGTTTTCACACCACTCACTCCTACCAATATATGTCGTGTTTTTTTTTTCTCATATGAGGTTTTTTTGTCATGTCAATTGTGATGCGTTAGAATATCGTCTATTATATGGGTTGAATATTACGTTTTTTTTTAAATTCATGTATTACACGAGTTAAATAAATATAATGTAATTTGTTAACACATTTAGTCGTCAAAATATGTTTTAAAAAGTATAATTTAACGTAACAGTTATAAATTCTATTAAGTTATTTTAAAACATATTTTTTAAATGGGTATTAGTTTTTTAATGTAATTTATAAATTATTTTAAGTTAATTTTTAAAATATTCACTCATCAAAATATGCTTAAAAAAAATAAATTTACGTGAGATATGTGATGTGATAAGTTACATATTAAAACTCTTAAAATAATAAAACGAAAGAAAAAATGAATTAATTAATCTTGGTGTTGTATTGTTTAGATAAGGCCTAATTACCATCCAACGGCCTTTATGATGATAACAAAGTGACTACGTGAGCATAATCTTCAAAGAAATTAAATAAGGGGACTACTAATGACATGCGAGAATTACTATTTGGATTTGGCCATATACGCATCGTATAGGGCAATACAATACGTATAGCCCTTCACAATTTCCCATGCCCGACATCCTCGTACAACATGGTCATTCCAAACCTATACGCACCGTATGGTTCAATACGATGCAGTTTAGGGTACGAGATACCTTCTGCTACTAGTCATCCATCACATTGCTATACGCCCCGTATAGATCTATATGCGGCGTATATCGATGTGATGGTTGACTAGTTGCAGAAAGTACCTCATACCCTATACGCATCGTATTGCACTATACGATGCGTATACGAGGTTTGACCCGAATCCTATACGTGGCGTATTGCCCCTATACGATGCGTATAGAGCCCAAATTTTGTGTATTTAACCATGCAAAATTCCCATTCGAACGTATCATTCAAAAAAAAATTAAACAATCTCTCAAAAATTATAACACATGTCTTGGTGGTGGGATGGTAACTACGGTTTTCAGGTATATTCAAATAGTCGATGGAAAACAACCCGCAAAGTTCTGACGTTCAAGAGGTGAACTGGGAGGAGGTCTCGTCCGACATTTATTCTAATCAACGGGTAAGGCTTCCAAATTTGAACGAGCCACTGAGCAATCCCGAGTTCGTATACAATGAACCGTCTTACCTTACACAACCCATGAACGAATACGTATACGGTGAAGTCTCTTACCCAACACAACAAACCGACGACTCCGAAGACGTGGAACAAAACCATCAAAACGTGTCGTATAAAACTGACCAGGATTTTCAGTCTCGTGAACAGTTGGTGGATTAGGTTGTCCGGAGAGGACGTGAGAATGGTTACGTCCTTGTCACCCGACGATCGAGGAGAAAAGGCAACGATCCGACGGAATCGTTTATCAAGGTGTGGCTTGTGTGTGACCGTCACGGCGAACGTGCGTCTACTGCCACGGTTAGACGTGTCGATGGCAAGAAAATAGGTTGTCCCTTTAAATTGGAAGGAGAGTGCCAAGAAAATACTGGTGATTGGAAATTAACGGTGAAGGATGACAGTCATAATCACGATCCTAGTCAACATCTTGAGGCGCACTCGTTTGCGAGGAGACTGTTTCAGTCGGAACAACTTTTGGTGTCGAAGTTGTATTCACAAAACATGTTGCCACGAAACATTCTGGCAACTATAAGGTAACAAAACCCAAATAGTAGTTGCATTAAAAATAACATTTATAATGCGATACAAAAGATAAAAAACGAAACGAGAGTCGGTGAAACTCCAATGCAGGTTCTGAAAAACTTGTTTTCTTCTAAAAAATACGTCTACTATACTCGGGAAGATCCTGCCACAAATATTGTGGAGGAGATATTCTTTGTTCATCCGAAATCGTACGAGATGTGGCATGCGTTCCCGCACGTGTTGATGATCGACGCGACGTACAAAACAAACATGTATAGACTTCCATTTGTCCAAGTGGCCGGTGTGACCTCCACACACCAATCATTTTGCGTCGCTCATGCATTTATATCAAAAGAACGGGAGGAAAACTTCGTCTGGTGCTACTGCAAATAAAAGCAATGTTGCAAAAGTGTATGTAGCCGCGTGTGATAGTAACAGACAGGGACAAAGCTCTTATGAACGTGTGTGATAAAATAATTCTGGACTGTTCCAAAAACCTATGCCGGTGGCACATACACGAGAATATCGCAAAACATTGCAGGGCATCATTTACAGACGAAGACTGGGCAAATTTCAAGTATTCATGGTTGGTATTGTGTGAGTCTCCCACGCCAGATATATAGGATTTATAAATTCCAAATCTTCCAACTTTTTGAAGCAAAAATATAACCTGTGCATCATATGTTGCGTATAGCTCAATACGCCACGTATTGGACCAGCCACCAGACAGAGAATGACACGTGGCATTCTGTTTCCAGTGACTGAACCCTATACGCCCACGTATTGCCCTATACGAGGGCATATAGGGCGGCGGCATGTCCAATTAACAATATTCCGTGTGTGGTTAAAATTCCCCTTAAATAATCTATATATCAAACTCATTAAAATAAAGAAATAATATAATAAGAGAAAGACAAAAAAAAGAGAGAGAGAAAAAAACCTCATGTCTAAGTTCTTAAATATCTTAAATTCTATTGATGATATCTTAAATATTGTAAGCATAAATCAACAAAAATATTTTACCAAAAATATAGATTATTATATATCACAGTTTTCACTGGATAGTTGGTAAATATAACCATTAAGAGCATTCACAACCCATTATTTATAATTTTGGAAGTGAGTTTTGTATATTTTATGTAGTGGTTTAAAGTGGTTGTGAGTGGAGGAGAGAGAAAAGATATAAGGTTTTTGTAAATATAAGGATAAAAGTAGTGGTTTTTGAATTAATTACATGGATGGCCCCCTTGGTTTACACGGATTTCACTTATGTCCCCTAAGAATGGAAAATTACATGTTTAGACCAATAGTTTGCACGTTTGTAACATAGATGGCCCCTGGGTTGGATGACTGTTAAGTTTTTCAGTTAAGTAGATATGAAACGACTAAAACACCCCTTATATTTTTAAATATAAAATTAAGAATTAAATGTGGGCCACTCTTTTTTTTTTTTTTAACTTTGTATGCTAATAAGCACCCCCATCATGATCACCACCACCACCAACCCTAACCCCTCCCCCCTTCACGAATACCGCCTCACCGGCGACTGAAAAATAGACTTAAAAAATCATCAAGGACAGATGCTGGTCTTCCTTCTCCCCCGAAAAACAGACGCAAACACCACCAAGGAAAACAGACGCAAACACCACCGGAAAACAGGCGCAAACCCGATTCCGGTCAAGTATGAAGCTTTGGGTTTAGATCTGTTATAAGCCTAGAAGCTTTGCCTCACAAACCCGATTCTGATCTACAGAACATTTGAGCTTGTTTAAGCAGATTTACAAGGAAGAAACGATTCAGTTTTCTGCTATGGAGCAACGGGTGCTGGTAAAACTTTCACAATGCTAGGAACGGTTGAAAATCCGGGAGCAATGGTGTTAGCCGTGAAGTTTTATGGGTATTGGGTTTAGAAATTTTAGGGTGATAGGATGGCATTCATGGCTGCTCTAAAAGGGTTTCGAAGTTTTAATACCTGTGTAATTACATCTTTGTGGGATTATCTATGTTTTATCATTTATCTAGGGTGAGAAAGAGGCATGAACATTTTGACTATTTAACTCCAGCCACTGTGAGGATGAACTAGTTTCATGACTGTGTGCCTACTGATTATCACTGTCCAGGCGGTTTTAAATCATATGGAGAGATTTGGTGTTAATTCTTACTCATCTTAGTCGTCAAAATGTTAATCGTTAAATTTGACGTATGTGTATCCGGGTGTAACATATGGGTATTTGAAATTGAAATGCTAGATCTGTTATAAGCAAAGGGTTAGGACGTGAAGTTTTAGAACGAAGGTGAAGATGAATTAAGGTGGAGTCGGATTTGGATTTGGTGCAAAGAAGGGTTACCGGAATTTGCCGGACCGTCGGAAGAGATGGTCGGAAAAAAGAGTGGTGGGGAAGATGAAATATGTTCTTAGTTTAGAATGGGACCCACTGTTTTATTTCATTTTTTTCATATATAAAGGGTATTTTGGTCATTTTATTAAATATTAACAGAAAACTTAACAGTCATCCAACCTAGGGGCCATCTATGTTACAAACGTGCAAACTATTGGTCTAAACATGTAATTTTTCATTCCTAGGGGCCATAAGTGAAATCCGTGTAAACCATAGGGGCCATCCATGTAATTAATTTTGGTTTTTAGTATAATTATAAGGATAAGGAGAGAGAAAAGTAGAGATAAAAGGTATAAAAAGTAGTGTTTTTTAGTGTAATTATAAGGATAAAGATATGGAAAATAAAGAAAGGACTGAGAATGTTTTAAGAAAAATTACAAAAATGATTAAAAATAAGATTAGGATTATGATTTTATACTTAAAAACAAGGTCCATGAAAATCACGTTTGATATACACATTGCATGTGTAGCACATGAGTTTTCTTCTTACTTCATTTAGTGAACAAATTCTTTGTAAATAATAATTATGTTTGATGTGGAAAATATGCTTACTGCACAACATAAAAAATAATAAAATATATCCATAAGAACACATAAACTCACGATTATAACCATTTAAAAGGGCATCATCAGATAAGTATTACATTAGCCTACTTATAATAGGGACATCTAGTTAGCTTTACTTGCAATCATTGACGACAACTTTATAAGTGAAAATTAATTCGTTATTTGGCGTTTCAATACTGAGATACGATTAGGAATCCAATAGTGATATTAGCTAACACTAGTTACATCATCCCTAGGCTTTCACGTTCCGCCACATCACTGTCACAGCAGCACAACGATAATTCTGGCCGGAATCACCAAGGTAGATAGTTGTTTCACGCCTCGCATTTAATTTTAAATAATAAATCTTAAACTTAATATTTAGTTGAAAATAAAGAATAAAAAGGAATAATGAGTTTTATGATTGTGATTGGATGAAATTTGGTTTGGTTAGTTAGCCCCTTCCCCCGTGATTCCACCCACGCCACGGGGGCGGTGTTCCACGCCCATGAAGAGGCCATGTGGATCACGCTCCCACTACGACCGACCTTACTATTAACTATTAATGTATTTATATTTTATGTGAAAAAAGTAATGTCACTATTAGGGTTCCTTGTATTCTCGTCCTATTTAAAGTGTTTAACCCTCAATGGAATGGACATCGAATATTCTAAATCATAAATATGTGTATGGTAACAGAGCAAAGGGTCTCCAAACCCTAAATCCCTTTTCAGCCAATCCATACACCTCACCATCATGGCCATTGCATCCGGACACCTGGGTCAACCGCCCTTCCAAAGTCGCCGCTTATATGACGCTTCACGTGCTTTCACACTTAGCCGTAAGTTCGCGGCTTCTCCTCTTTGTTCGGTGCGTAACGGCGTGTCACCGACTTTTCGGGTTTGCTCAGAATTATCAGCCACACCTTGATGTTCGGTTGGATTTTTTGTTTCGATTATATTTTTGGTTCCGCTTTGATTCGGTTCGTAGTTGTTCAGGTTTTCTTTCAATGGCTGACAAGACTATGAAAGCTACAGCCAATACCCGGGTCAGACCGTTGGGGGCCTAGTTGGCTCCACTCCGTGGCCATGGTGTCTAAACCCGAACCAAACCTCAACACATATGGCTTATCAGATACCTACTACAGGCAAGACCACTGTCAGGTAAGCTACCGCCTTTTAGAATATTGCAGTCCAACTACACAGTCCCGTATTGGTATATGGATACAGGTGCACATCTCACATGTCTAATGATCTAGGTAAAATTCGGTACCCGTCTTCATCTACTACGAGCACAATTTTGGTTAGTAATGGCCAATGTTTACCAATTACACGATCTGGTATAGACTTTCTTTCCTTTTCCAATCATACGTACCTTTTACCTAATATTCTTTACAACCCATAAATCATTAAAAATCTTTTATCTGTTTGACTTTTTTCAATGGATACTAATGTTTCTATTAAATTTGACTCATTTAGTTTTTACTTTGAAGGATCTCCAAACTCATTGGATCCTTTCCCTCCACAATAGCTTTGGTGATTCTTATCATTTCACTCCACAACAACCATCCACATGTAATGTTTCAGCCTAATCCATCCCATGGCATAATCGCCTTGGTCACCCGAGAGCACAGGTTTTAGATGTCCTTAATCAAAGCTTTTATGTTTCATATAAAAAAAACCACATGTCTCATATTTGCATTCTTGTCAACCGTCAAAAAAGACTACCATTTTATGATTCTAATTTGCTTTTACTTTTCCTTCGTTTGATATTATCCATTGAGACTTGTGGACATCACATGTTGCTAGTAATTCTGGCTACAAATAATACATGGTCCTCATTAACAATTTTACACAGTACATTTGGATCTATCCACTTCAATATAAGTCAGAAATTTTTTTCAAATCTTAAAAATTTTCACCAGTTTGTTCAAACTCAATTTAACAGAAAAATTAAATCATTTCAATATGATATACAGGGGCGGATTTACTAGTTCTTCAACGGGGGGCGAGTCACCCACTGAGATTCATTCGAGTAGTAGAAAATTTTCAATTATTTTAAGTAGGCACCTTTATAAATACTTGAGAGACACCTCTGACATGACAAACAAAGATAGAACTAAAAAAATGGTCACCGGAAATTTTTTCCCCGGCTAGTCAGGTAGTTGCAGCGGCAAGCATCGAGAAATGGTGGAGAAATGGCTTTCTTTTGGGTTAAGTTAGATTTATGATGTTTTGTTTATTAATCATGTCATGTACCAAAAGTAAAATACTTTTTTTTGAACGGTGAACATTGAATGTTGTGACGTCGCACCCCCCGTTACATGGGAGAATCTCGTCCAACTTCGGCCAATATGTTGTCTTAACCGGGCCCACTTGGCATCAGAGTTGGAGAGAATGCAAGGAAAAATCCCACCCAATACGGCCCCTTTCGGGCTTGAGGGAGAGCCGAGGCTCGAACCCTGGATCGGCGTGGGTAAAACCCTGGTGCATCAGTCTAAGAACAAAGCCTCATTTGCATGCCTCAGAAATTAATGATGATGACAGGGATTAAACCCGGATCCCTTGAGACTTCAGGCCCCACCTCAACCACTACACTACAACCTCTTTGGCTAAAATGACTGACACTTAGACCCAAGCTTTCAGGTCATTTCAACTTTTATTTTTTAATTAAAAATATAAAATATTTAATAATGATAAAAGAAAACGTAAAGTTAGATTTTTACATATTATTTATTTGTTGTAATTTTGTTAATTTATTTAGTTTAGCATATTTTTATTTCATGTATTTTCATTTTATTTTTAATTCAGTAAAAAGAATTATTATACAGTAATAGAGATAAATATACATATACATAATTAGGGTTGGGTTTATTAAAAAAATCATTTAATTGAGAAAACTAAAAAGCTACTCCCTTAATTTTTAAACCTTAATAACTTTTTCATATGTTTTTTTTAAATTACAACACTAAATTAAGCATTTTTTTTATCTTTAATTGGCGTATAATATTGCTATATAAAAAAATAAAAAATTAACGTGTCAGACTTTTTTTGATACTGCATGCAGCGATAGTTAGTAACGGATCCATGAACGTTTTGATATTGTATGATTATACTACATATATGCAGTATCGAATAAACCCGACACGTTAAAAAGTTTCATTTTTATATAGCAAAAAATATATGATGACCCGTTTTGACCGGGCCATATTTATGATATTTAACCCGTTTTAATAAGTTATTTTTTTCCCATATTTGATCTGTTTTGATCGGTTCATTTGTGCTCCCGCTGACCAAAATTCCTGAATCCGCCACTGATGATATAGGTGACGAGTTTGATAAAAATGATTTCAAATCTCTTGATGACGAACACTACACAACGTCATAGTTACATATAGTGGTGCACAAAAAAACCGGTTTTTTTTCCTACCCGGTTCAAACCGGCAAACCGGTTAGGGACAAACCGTTTCGGGTTACGCTTAAACCGGCGGTTACAAACCGGTTTAAATCATTTAGGAGGCGACCGGGTTGAGGACCGGTTTGTGTGAACCGGTTCGGTAAACCGGTTTTGTCGCTGGGCAAAAAAATAGCCGTTATAAAACGGCTTCATAGCCGTTAGGGACGAATTTGACCGTTTTTTTGGCCTTTTTTCACTTATAATTCACTATAAATAGGTGGGGGTGTTTAGGTTTTATCACACCTCTCTCTACACTCTCTAATCGCTAAAACCGCTCTTTTAACTCTCAAAAAACGCTCTCTAAAATTCTAAACTCTAAAAAAAAGCATGGAAAGTGTTGGTGGTTCCTCAAACGAAGTTACTGTTGTGGAAATTTTAGCAGCAACGAGAAATCCGGCAATTTGGTGCAAATACGATCTATGTTTGTTGTCAAACGGGAAGGAACGTGCTCGTTGCAAGATGTGTGGTGCGTTTTTGGGGAAAGATTCAAACACTAGTTTGAGATCTCATATGGAAAAATCTTGTTCGTCCTTGAAGAGAAATCCAAGTGAAGGTCAAGCCTCGATGACACCCGAAGGAGGAATTTGTAACTTTGATCCAAATATTGTTCGAGATCGAATGACGAAGTTAGTGATCCAAGAAGGATTGTCGTTCAACCACTTTGACAATCCGCGCTTGACAAGAATGACTCAAGAGACACTCCAACCACGTTATCATCAAGTAAGTCGCAAAACCCTTAGACGAGATTATATAAAAATGTGGGAAAAAGCAAAAAAAGAATTAATTTTGAGATTTGAAAATTTAAAAACCGGTGTAAACTTAACCACCGATGTTTGGTCGGCTCCACGTGGTATACCCGATTCGTACCTTTGCGTTACCGCGCATTGGGTTGATCCCAATACGTGGAAAATGATGAAGCGTACAATCGCGTTTGACTTGTTTGAATATCTACACACTGGCGAAAACTTATTTTATATATTAGATGGTGTTATAACCGAATTTAAATTACAAAATAAATTTTTTCAATGTCTTTTGATAATGCATCTAATAATACAAATGCGGTTCAAAAACTAAAAATGAAATATAAACCGGTTTGCAACGACGTTTTTTTCCATAGTCGATGTGTTGTACACATCAATAACTTGGCGGTGCAATCCAGGCTTGCAATTGAAGAGGTTTCAAACTTAACAAATGCTTTTCGAGTAATGCTTAAAGATATTTTTAGTAACAAAAAAAGATACCATGGTTATATTAGATTTTGTCGTGAAACAAATAATCTTTGCTTAGGTCCGAATTGGGGCGTTGAGACAAGATGGAACTCGACTTATAATATGTTTCATAGCGCTTTACGACAAAGAGAAACTTTAGAAATATTTCATGAAATGCTTTCCTCAAAAGCTCGTCGTAAAATTCTAAAGTTTCCGTTTACGAGTTAGGACATTTTAAAAAACGTAACCGAATTGTTTGAAGTTTTCAAAACCGTCACCACTTTTTTATCTGGTGTTTATTATCCCACAAGTCTATTAACTCTAAAACAAATATATTTA
This sequence comes from Smallanthus sonchifolius, assembly GCA_023525975.1. Lineage (NCBI taxonomy): Eukaryota > Viridiplantae > Streptophyta > Magnoliopsida > Asterales > Asteraceae > Smallanthus > Smallanthus sonchifolius. The sequence goes on along the minus strand of CM042046.1, from coordinate 50,977,338 downwards.
ATGGCTAACAAGTTGTATTAACTTTAAAATAAAAGCACTCTTTTTACAAAAATGATAGAACCGATTAAAGAAAAATTAGTAAAATAATTTAAAGAAATACCTCCCGTTATAACTTGTGCCGCCACGTTAAACCTTACCATAAATGTTTTTGGGGTTGAAACATTGATTGATAGAATTACTTACTCTTTAAATATAGATAATGAAGACATCCATTTTGCACAAGGTACAAAAACATATTTTAACAAATGTTTATAAGATTTATTTGATGTTTATTTATATAAATATGGTACAACTACGATTCCACATGATACAATGGGTACATCATCAAGTGGTAGCTCGAGGGATGTTATTTTGAATTTATATAACGAAATGTTAAATGAATTTAGTAAACGGGCTCGAAGTAGCACACCGAGTAGCGAACTCGGAAGCTATATTGGCACAAACTTTTTAGCGTTTATGTCTGCTACCGTTTTTGAGGAGTTTGATATTTTGGCTTGGTGGAAAAAAAAAACGGGCTTTGTTTTCGATTCTTTCCGCCATGGCCCGTGATGTACTAACCGTCCAAGCTTTCACGGTATCTTCGAAATCTGCATTTTCTTTTAGTGGCAGGGTCTTATCGATGCGAAGGACTAGACTCACCCCCTGACGATGGAAATGTGCATTTGCTTGAAGGAACATTTGGATGCGATGGATAGGATACAAGATCAAACTTCTCTCGAAGACGAAATTCAAGCCGAAGAAATCATACACAACAACGAGGTTGATCTTGGAATATCCGAACCAGTCACCCATGAAGAACTAGCCGAAGATGCAAGGCTACGAAGCTCCGGTTCCAAATACAACGCACAAGAATAATCAATCAATATTCCAAAAAATAAAAATATATATTATCATTTGTAATGTTTTCTAATTTTATAATTTTATCTTGTAATGTTTTTTAATTTCCGAACTTTCCAAATATTAATAAACGTTGCACTTTATGTTTTATATTTGTTATATATTTTTTATTAAAAATATCGAATTTATTCTATTTTTTTAATTAAAACCTGTTTAAAGGTTTAAACCGGTTTATAGGGCAAACCGGTTTGTAACCAACCCTAACCGATTTGACAGGTTAGGCTTTTTCCACCTTCTAAACCGGGTTAACCCGAACCGGTTTAGGACCAAACCGGTTCAGGTCGGGTTAAACCGGTCCGGTTTAAAAAAACTGATTTGTGCACCTCTAGTTACATACTAATTTCCAAATCCGATTTTCGAATATTTGTATCGTCAATTTTATCATGTTTGAGGGTTTTCTTATAAGAAAAATAATGTTTAGAATATGATCGACACCTTGAATGGTCCACTTGCTTACGAACAAATGTGTCAGAAACATGTTATATTTGAACCATTTAAATATGCATCCATCTACATAAAGCCAACCATCACACATCATGTATCTTACGTGTCACATGGATTGTATTGTGCCATTTCATGTTCTCTTAACAAGTGTGTGGCTGATAATATTGTAGTTTGATCAATACATGTACTCACCAATTCTAACAAACCTTGTCTAGACGCCAGTGATCACAAGTGTTTTCTTTTTTATTTTTATAAAAGTAACCGACGAATGATTATTTTGGTTTTAATTTGAATTATAAAAATATCCTAAGTACGCCAAATTTATATCAATGTTCATTTACTCATTTGTTTGTCATGAGATTTGTTCATCCATTTCATCATAATGGTCATTTTGGTTCAAGAAAACGATTTATCTGGTTCGTTCATCATAATAAAACATTAAAACACAATACACACGATTAACATGATGACAATTATGTTATTACACATATGTAATTATGTTATTATCTTGTATGCTCACTTTCTTTTATTTGAAAACTTTTTGATTGTGTTTGGCTAAGAAGCCTAAGGAGTAATCTCATTCATTCAAATAGATGATTAAGGGTAGAGATTTAATTGTAGTAAAAACAAAGGGTGGAGGGGCATTATTGAAAAACACAACAAAATTAAGTTTTTAAGATTGTATATCAAACCATCACAAAATAAAGAACACAATTGGGAGTAACATGTTATAATCCTGAAACCAACACAAATATAACCCAGCACAAGCAAAACCAACACAGGTAGGTCATCACAAAAATGAACAAAACTCAACACAACAATACTAAGTTTTTAAGATTGTATTATATACAAAAACATTTGCAAATTAGATTTTGGGTTCTAGCCTAAGTTTCATAGCATTCACATGAAGTTTTTTTTAGTTCACTTTCTTGTATTTTATGGTACATTCTTTTTCCTACAACAATAGTTACCGGAAAACACAAAGATAAGGTACGTTCTTCTTTTTATGTTGCTGAAGGTCAAACCTTAATTACTTACATTATTCTTTTAAGATGATGACTTTTATTTTAGATTTATGATTTTGTAAAATTATCTATGATGTCTTTGTTATTGTGTTGTTTTTTATGTTGTACTGATTTGTTGTGCTGATTTTGTTGTTATGCTATTTTCTTGTGCTGATTTGCTGTTGTTTACTAGAAAACAACACAAATTCTATTATCAGTGCTGTTTTATCGAAAATCAACAAAGATTTTGAATTTTTTTAAATCATCGTTTTTTATATATCAACATTATACTCAAATTAAAGAGAAAAAAATGCTCGATTTTATGGTGTATTTTTTTTTAAAATAATGTCATATAAAAACGTTATGGAAGTTTAAAAAATGAGGAGGAACTTGAAAAAAATCAACAAAATGGCTATTCTAAAGATACCACTCCAACCTTATTTTTTCCCTACTTAAATCTTACCTCTTATTAGCAAATGGATGACTAAGATTTTATTTAAAAACTTTTTGATTATACATATGTAAAGTTTGTAACATCGTTGTGACCACAATCACCATAAGCGATGTATGTCAAGATGCTTGACCACCTGAATAATACATGCACCCACCAATTCTAACGAACCATGTCTATCGTCTAGATGCACGACCACCCTAGTATCACATGTGTAGTGACCACAAGTGTAGTCTTCTACTTTTCTTTTTTGTTTTTGTAAAAACATCTGAAAAATTATTCTTTTGGTTTAATATGAATTAAAAAAACATCGTAAGTACTAACAATTATATCACTAATCATCATGGCTTGAATTTTATCATGCTCCTTAATTTGGAAGGGTTATTAACTTTTTTAAAATATTTAGTTCCCCTGTTAACTAGAAACATAAAAAATATTAGCATAAAGTCACAAATTTAATAATTTTCATGATTAAATAAAAAAAATATTTAATTTATAAATTATGCAACTTTTTTTTTAACTCCACCATTGATCGCATGTAATAAAAAAATAATGGATTCAAGTTCCTTTTCATAGTTTCATTATTGATTTGGAATAAACTTTTAATAATAAAAAGAAGTATAGGAATAAACCTCAATATATGGTTAAAATATTTTTTGATGTGATAAAACAATTGAACGAAAGTGATACACCAATGGAAAAAAAGCATTATGCATATGACATAGCATCCCACCTATAACTTTTCCATGCCAAAAGATTTTTAATTTTCAACCGTAATAAATATAGGTTGGTTAATGTATAAATTACGTAAATTTAAATTTGTTACGTTACAACTACACTAATTGATATCCTATAATGTTGGCGAACTTAACAAGTTTGCTTATTCCAGTCTTTATTTTCTTTATGATTGTCATACCTCCTACTGTTGATCCCGCAGTTGTTGTTCCTATGGATTCTTCTAATCCTTTGTTCTTACATTCATCTGATCATCCGAGTCTCTTACTTGTTTCTAAAACTTTTGACGGCTCTTCTTTCGGATCTTGGAAACGTGCCATGTCCATTGCCTTATCTGCTAAGAACAAACTTGGTTTGTTGATGAGACTGTTGTCAGACCTACTTCCTCTCCTAATCTGGAGTTATGGAAAAGATGCAATGATATGGTTATTTCTTGGATTTTAAACACTTTGTCCAGTGATATCAGTGAGAGCGTTTTGTATGTTGAGACTGCTCGTCAACTCTGAAAAGAGTTAACTGACCGGTATGGACAGAGTAATAGGGCCAAGTATTATCAATTGCAGAAGTCTCTTTCTAATATTTCTCAAGTGAATGATGATGCTGCTACATATTTTACCAAAATTAAAGCTGTTTGAGATGAGCTTAATGCAATCGAGCCTATTCCTCCCTGCACATGTGGTACTTCCCAACTTATGGCTAAGCGCGAAACAGATCAACGTTTGATGCAGTTTCTGATGGGACTTAACCCTTGTTATGACATGATTCGTGGGAATATTATCATGATGAAGCCTATTTCCTCAATCAATGAAGCTTATGCTTTTCTCATTCAAGATGAGAAACAGAGGGAACTTCATTCATCGGCTCAGTTTATTCCTCAGAATGCTTCTATGAATGCTTCTGTGCAAGTACCAAAGAATTACAGTGCTTGGAAAGGTTCCGTTTGTTCTTATTGCAAGAATCCAGGACATGATGCCAGCAAATGTTATCGTTTAATTGGGTTTCCTAAAGATTTCAAATTTACTAGACCCAAAGCTGCTGCTAATACTGTTTCTGATGCTCGGGTTACTGTTCCTACTTTCGGTGCTCCTAATGCTCTTTCTTCTGAACAGTACAACAATCTGTTGCAACTTTTTCAGCAGAATTCTGGTGTTCAGGGTGGTGTTCCTAATGTTCAACCACTCAGCTTTGCAAATTTTGCAGGTATTATTGCTTGCAATTCGACTACGGTCGATACTACTTGGATCATTGATACCGGTGCAAGTAATCATATGTGCTTTGATTTCAATTTACTTTCTGATGTTCAATTGCTTAACTCACTCGTTTATGTTCTTCTTCCAAACAAGCATGTCTTAACTGTTACGCAGGTCGGGACAGTTAATCTTACCAAGACGTTTTCTATTCCTAATGTCTTCTTTGTGCCTCAGTTCAAGCATAATCTCTTATCTGTTCCTAAACTTTGTAGGGATACAAATGGTTTTGTTCAGTTTTCTGAAACTACTTGTTTCTTACAGGCCCCTTCGTTGAGTAGTCCGTTGGTCCTGGGAGATCTTCTCAATGGCCTTTATCTTTTGAATCCAAATAAATTTTTCTTTGTTACAGTTGATTCTTTTTCTCACTGTAATTCTGTTGTTTCTTTGAAACTTTGGCATACTCGTCTTGGTCATTTACCTTTGTACAAACTTAAGCTATTGAATGTCTTTACTGGTGCACATGATTGTTCTATTGATGATTGTTCTGTTTTTCCTAAGGCTAGACATCATAAACTACTTTTTGCATCTAGTAGTATATCCAGTTCTCAAATGTTTATTCATATTGATACGTGGGGATCGTATCGATCTACTACATTTGATGGATATAAATATTTTCTCACCATTGTTGATGATTTTACTAGAACTACTTGGACTCATCTTTTGATAACTAAAGGAAATGCCTTTACTATTCTTCAAGGGTTCATTGAAATGGTTGAGACTCAGTTCATTACCAAAGTGAAGCGTGTTCAATCTGATAATGCTTTTAAACTTGGTTCGGGTGTTCATCATGCCGAGTATTTTAAACATAAGGGAATTATTCATCAGACTACTTATCCTGAGGTTCCTCAACAGAATGGGGTGGTGGAACGTAAACATAAGCATCTTCTCGAAACTGCTCGTGCTCTTATGTTTCAATCCAAATTACCAATAACTTTTTGGGGTGAATGCGTTTTCACTGCTACTCATTTGATTAATATTTTCCCCACATGGGTTCTTAAGGGAAAATCTCCTTCTGAGATGCTCTTTGGTAAAGCTCTTTCATACACCCACCTTCTCACTTTTGGGTGTTTGTGTTATGCTTCTACCTCTACACCCGGACGAGATAAATTTCAGCCTAGAGCTCAAGCTTGTATTTTTATTGGTTATCCCTTTGGAAAGAAAGGTTACAAGCTTTATAATCTTGACACTCGACAAGTTCTTGTTTCTCGGGATGTTACTTTTCTTGAGCACATTTTCCCTTCTTTGCACTATTCGGATCCTTCTTATTTGTTCCTTTCTCTAAATGATCTGTTTGAGGAGACAGATCCAGCTGCTGTTCTTTCATCTTCTTCGGCTGCTCCTGAAGTTGATTCCACTCCTCCTCCTATTTCTCCTATTCCTCCTCCTCCTCCTCCACCACCTCCGCATCCCAGGAGATTTACCCGTTCTTATGTTCCTCCTTCTCATCTGCAGGATTATGTTTGTAATTCTGCTTCTTTTGTCGATTCTTCTTGTTTTCATACTTTGTCGAGTGCTTGCCAAGCTTCTCATTTTGTTAATCTTGCTGATCTTTCTCCTGATTCCCAACAGCTCCTTTTAAATCTTGATTCTGTTAAAGAACCTTCTTCTTATCAGGAGGCTGCTAACCATCCTGCTTGGCAAGAGGCTATGACTAAAGAGTTTAATGCCTTGGAAAGAAATCAAACTTGGGAGGTTATGTATTTACCAAAAGGTAAAAAGGCCATTAAGTGCAAATGGGTGTATAAAGTCAAGTATAATGCTGATGGTACTGTTGAACGCTGCAAAGCCCGTTTGGTTGTTCGTGGTGATACTCAGAAAGCAGGAATTGATTTTAATGAGACTTTTTCTCCTGTCGTTAAGATGACTACTATTCGTAGTCTCATTGCTGTTGCCAATAAACAACAATGGGGTTTATATCAATTGGATGTTAATAATGCTTTTTTACATGGGGATCTTAACGAAGACATAGATATGCTTCCTCCTCCTGGAATGGAATGTCTTTATCCTTTCCTGATCATGTACTTAAGCTCAAGAAGTCTCTTTACGGTTTGAAGCAAGCTTCAAGGCAGTGGTATGGAAAGCTTTCTGATGCTCTTAAGACCAAAGGTTATATGCGGTCTCCCAATGATTATTCTTTATTTTCTAAGACGATGGGGGATTCTGTTGTTCATGTCGCTGTTTATGTTGATGACATTCTTCTTACTGGTAATAATGATAAAGAGATATCTGCTTTGAAGGCTTTCTTACATTCCATTTTCCAGATAAAGGATCTTGGCACTCTCAACTACTTTCTGGGCATTGAGGTTCTCAAATCTCCCTCTGGTCTTATTATGACTCAACGCAAATTTGCGAAGGATTTGTTGACTGAGTTCCTACCGACGATGTTTCTTCTGTTTCGTCTCCTTTGCCTTTACATTTACAACTCAAGCTTAACAAATGTCAAGTTCTTTATGATCCTTTGGCCTATCATCGACTTGTTGATCTTGCTTTTGCGGTTCAGTTTCTCAGCCAGTTTATGAGTGATTCGCGTGTTCCTCATTGGGATGCTGCGTGGCATACTCTTCGGTATGTCAAAGGCACTTGTTCTCAAGGGTTGTTCTTTAATAATGATCATGATATGTCTTTGTCTGCTTATTGTGATTCTGATTGGGCAGCTTGTCCTAATACTCGGCGTTCTGTCAGTGGCTATTTCATTTCTTTTGGGGGCAGTCCTATTTCTTGGAAATCCAAGAAGCAAGCTACTGTTTCTCTTAGTTCTGCTGAAGCTGAATATCGTTCTTTTCGCCGTGTCACACAGGAACTTGCTTGGTTGACTCGCTTGTTTGTGGAGTTTCGGCTTGATAATCTTACTCCTGTTCCTCTCAAATGTGACAGTCAGGCGGCTATTCATATTGCTAAGAATCCAGTTTCTCATGAGCGAGCTAAGCATATCGAGTTGGATTGTCATTTTTTCCGTGAGAAGCTTCAAGCCGGTTTGATTCTGCTTTCTCACACACAGACTTATGATCAACTTTTGGCTGGTCAACCGCATTCAGATATCATTTCCAAGTTGGGGTTGTATACACCTCCAACTTGAGGAGGTGTTGGCGAACTTAGTAGCGAACTTACTAAGTTCACTTGTTTAGTGGCGAACTTAGTAGTTTGTTAGCTTTGTCTATAAATAACTTCTTTGTAACATTATTCAAGTTATCAATCAAATCATATCAGTTTTATCCCCAATTATTCTCTCTCATTTTTTCTCTCGTTTATCATTCTCGCTTGTTTTAGCGATCTCGTTTATCATTGTTGCTTGTTTTTACGATCATTCTCGATATCATAACATATAATCATGTTAATTATTACGGCATATAAATCACGCTACTTATCAATGATCATACTGCGTTATCATGCTATGTATGTAAGCACGTTATGTATATAATTATGCCACGTAATACACACAACAAAATGCATTTAAAAAAATGCATTTTTAAAGACCCAACTTTAGGTCTTATCTTATGTACCTCGATGATGTGGGTAGCCAAACCCACATAATGCTAATAGACTTGTTGGGTAAGCCCAACTCATTACAACAAAGTCCACTTGGGTTAAGTTTCCCCCTATATAAATAGAGGGGTCAATCCCTCACTTTAGACAATACACCTTCCTAGAACACGCTCCTCTCCCTCTTGAGAGTCAAACTCTCTCCACCATCAGCCAAGGAAGTAGCCCACGAGCTGCTGAGGCGATCTCATGCCCACCAAGCAGCTACAAGTTGTTGAGGCATCACCACTTCTACTTGCAGCCATGCTGGTTCTCACAACCAACTCCCACTCACTAAGAAAAGCAGCTACATGTTGATCATACACCACATCGGTTGCTTACAGTCAAGTTGTCGGGTCTCAAACCATCTACCTCCACACTCTCTATGTAATATCCCACTTCGGTTGAAGTGGAGAATGATGCCTTCCTTATAAGGGGGTAGATACCTTCTCTACCAAGACACGTTTTGCCTGAGCCTGAGCGTGGGAGGGGTCAGGACGTGGGAAAAGCGCTCTTTACTGAATTCTACTTGGACTAATCAGATAAGGGCATGAGACGTTTGAACCACTACACATAACCTAGGGTACCTTGTAACCATTACAAAAGTGTGCCAAATTTTGCACAAATTTATAACCAAGTTGTGATTCACTCTTGTAATAGATTGTGATGCACAAATTTGTAATTGGTACATCAAAACCATTTAAAGGTTTGTTGAAATTTGCAAGTTGAAAACCGATACTTTTATCTTGAACGAACTTTACAGGTGAGTGAGATCGGAGCGATCCTACTTTGGCAATGATGCACTATTTTAATGTGCGGTAAATTTAATTGTTAATCACAACCTTTATCCTATTATTCGTTTCGTTATAACAAAATCAAAATTGAATACTACATTCATCATTACTACTTTTTTTTAAGGCAACGCTAGATATTCTAGGATAATTGGGTTTCCACGGGGTAACACCTAGAACATCAGCCCACCACAGGAGGAACCCCCTGACCTGGCCACAGACCCCTTTTTTGTTGTTGTCAGGATTCGAACCCAAGACCTCCACTATGAAAAGTATTAAGGCTAATATTGCATCAAATGGTCAACGGTCATCATCATTACTACTTACGTTGTAACTATTATGCTTTTTTTTTTCTCTAACTTAGACATTTTTTATGAACTTTATTAATCAACATTATTTTGATTTATTTATTAATTACCATGTAGATACATCTATTTTTTAATTACAATTTTATAAATGTAACATTTATAGAACTTTATACAATTTGTTTATAACTTCAAACTTTTATAATTTTTTACGAACTTTTACTTTTATACATAAAATTTAAAAGGTGGGTAATTTGGCGTTTCATGAGGCATAATTTACCATTTTGAATTTGAGGTAAAACTTGCTGTTTCAATCTAGAACTCAAATTGGGTCCAATCTTGGCCCAATTGGCATCAAGGTCTATACTCTATACAAGGCCCACTAATACAAAGGAACATCCAATAGAAATTAGAAGTTATAATCACCGATAATAGGTATCCTACTGCGCGATGTGATAAGGAAAACGTATAGCGTATTTTGAAAGAAAAAAAGAAGTAAAAATATATTATATTTAATCCGACTCAGTTTTGAACAAAACGTTAGTTGAAACATAGATCGAATAAAATTTATACCGAAACGTAGATAAAAATGAGTCTGTCGCAACGATATACTCGGAGTGTATGAAAAGATAATATTTTAAAATTTTAATGAAGAAAATAAAATGTGTGTAAAATTATTATAAGTATTAAAATAATATTTTTTTTAAATAATTAAAAAAAAAGAGTGACGTGTGTCGGTGTGTGAAGATGGACAAAAAAACCAAAAAAAAGTTGTGGGGTGTGGGTGGATTCGAACTCAGGTTGGCTTGGTGTAACTCAAACCATTGAGGGTCAATTCTTGAACATGTTTTATTTTAATTTAGTTTTATAAAAATTTTATTAATAAAATTAATGTTCAATAAAACAGTAACTTGTTATTGTATATATTTATAATACTCCTAATACATCTTTGTGCTAAAGACTGTAATGTCGTCCCGGTATTGTCATCATGTATAAGTTTGACTTTTTAGTCAATATCATCATTGACTTTGACTAAAAGTCAACGTTGACTTTATTGATCCATGGTCTTCTTTTAGGCTCATTTTTGCATTTAATATTCCCATTTGTCCAAGTGTTTCCATATATTCCAGAAAACCTTGAAAAACAGCATCCTGCACAAAGTGTAGGGTAATGCAATATACATCAGATCACGAAGCTTCCTCATCAAGTGGTCACTTAAGAAGGTGCATTTCTTTTGAGGAATCTGAAATCGTCTCTTTTATCCGAGGGGTTTGAACTTTTGCGTCTAGTAATGTCACTGGGTGACACATGAGTGTCGTATTGATTCCTAACACCTTTAGTTATGCGGATCAAGTTCCAATCTTTCGAATATGTGGTTGGAACAAGTGCTCGACACACGATTCAGAGGGGTGTCTTTTAATGTGTCTCATACATCAATAGTTATTTTCATCTTTTTATCATTGTATTTAACAAACTTGTAATTTATTTTTACCATTGTTTGTAGGTAAACTTCTATAGCAAGTAAAATCATCTCATATATATCAACATTTTACTAACCCTAAACTCTAGACTTGGCAAAAATAAATTTAGAAGAAAATAATTGATTTGACTTTAAGTTGGAAGCAGGGGCAAAATGATAACAATAAAGACTTGAGGGACCAAAACTGACAATCCTTGTAAGTGTTTCGAACCTGTTCTAGGGATGTTGGTTTTCCTAAACATAGTTTCACCTATTATAGTTGTGCAAATGAGGTTTATAACGCGGTTAAATCACTTGATGGCATTGTAAGTCAACTTCTTGACCATTTCAACATTTCTGTTGCAGTATCTTAACGGTAGAAATATCCGAGTTAGCGTTGCCATACCTCCACAAAGGCGTCACCTTTAAAATTCTTTTTGTGTAAAGGTGTCATTTTATAACTCTTTAAGTTACAAAAATATCCAAGTTAGTGTTTGGCCCGTTCTCCTTTTAGTTAATGTTTTTGACTTGATACATTTGAGGCTAAACACAACTTGCTCGACCCATTTATAAGTAAACGGGTTTGAAAGTTATTTATACATGTTTTTTATATTTCACATTGAAAATTTAAAAATTTGTTCACATGTATATGTCCTGTATTATTAGTTTATTACTATGAGCCCCTTTGCACACCCTCAAAATGGGCCTATCCAAATATGTGTATGTTTGCTAGATCACACACTCTTATATGACAATAGAGTATGGTGGACCTCTACAGTTCCCCAAACAGTCATCAAACTGATAACATCAGGCCCCTTTTGCTAACTGATATATAGTTCATACGCGAGTGCCGACATATATAAAGGCGGTCATGTAAGCTTGTCCAACAAAGGCAAGAAATGATCTATGTGGTGTATCATTCGTGGGTCCGGACTGACCCAACCGATTAGTTGTCTTTGAGGTTTCTGCAATCATTGTACAGTGTAAACTAGTGGACTTTAAGCTGAGGGTTATGTACTTATGTCGGATTCACCTAGTGGTCTGACTCATTCGACATCCTTGGCACTTGTTGATGATGAACATGCTACTTTGTTATCACAACATGAAGAACATATGTAAACAAGGTCAATAACTATGTCGTTAGAACACGAAAAAGGTAGAAAGTTTTGAATGATGAACATACAATGGGAAACATGGTCAATGATGCAAAACATAAGCAAGAACATACTAACATAGTGTTTGAACACACGATTTGAAAGAAAAGTTTATAACATCAATCAATATATAGGGCCCTATAGAACGGTTCTATTTGGGCAGGTTGGCCAAAAATTTAAAAAATAAAAATCAACCAAGTAAGTTGTGAAAAATCAAATATTGATGATTTCACATGATTTACATAATAAATGAAAATTTCTAGAAAATCCAAAAAAATTGGCCCGTCATAAGCTTTGATGGTTGAGCTAAACCTAGGTTTGGCCCGTCATAAGGTATCATTTAGCCACAAATTTCCACAAATTTGAAGCCCTAAATGAAGAAATTTAGGGCCAATGGTTGAGCCAACCTAAAGTTTGGCCCGTCACAAGCTTGGGCTCGATTGTTTTCAGACAGAGTATTATGTCATTTTGAAGTTAGACTTTTTTCAGCCAATTTATGAGTACAATTCGGTCACTATTTCATAAACAGGCCACTAAATTCTCACTCATATGTAGGGGTATATAGTCCAATCTTTATCCTTTATCTAAACAAAAAACTTTGACCAAATCAATGCTTCAAATTAACCAAATCTTTTTCATTAGACAATGATTATTTCATTAAATTTGGGAAAACATGCTTACTAACAACTTGATTTTGGGTATATGTTAATTATATGATTAACAACTGCTTTTTGCAAGTAGTTTGAATTATGTCAAAAGTCACAAGATTTGTGGCCTAAATGATTCCTTTTACCTTTGTTGTTGTTATCTTTGACTTAAAGCCAAAGGGTAGTTATACTTATATCCTATGTCACACATCATGCCATGCATGTCAGACAGAATTGAGTCATGGAGACTGAATCATACTGTTTTGAGTTGAATCATTCAATTCAAATTCTGCTTTTGGTACATGAAGAAAAAAGGTTAAAACACTTGACTCATGTCTCTTCTCATGCGGTAATTTGAAGATCTAATTTTGACTATTTCCCACTCTTTTAGTATGACTTTGACCATGACATAGGTCCCACATGTTTCTTTTCATCCTCAACAAGTCTTGGAGATTGATTAATGCATGTTACTCTCACCATTTGTCTAAAGATTTGCACTCATTTTTAGGCATTGCTTACTACAATCATGCTTGATCTATCATGGTTAATATGAATGCTTAAATTAACAAAGTATAAATACACATTCTTGATTTCGGTTTATGGTCCCATCCTCATTGAAACGGCCCCCACAAAATGGATCGACTCGAACATATTCGCATTTCGTCTTGATTGGTTTATTGTATCAGAAAATTAAATTGGTAGATAGATTATGAGCGATGAAACATGAAGTAGCTTCTAAAAGAGGGACAAGATCAATAAAAGTGGTCACATTTTTGGGTCCCAAAAGAGCTAGTCAGAAACCACCATTTCTTTGTGTCACACTCCATACTTTTGTGCCTATAAATCTTGATCAATTACTTAGATCAAAAACCTTATTAGATATATGTTTTAAGAAAAAAATCATTTTGATTAAAAAGAGTATATGTAGTCTTTTGGTCTGGTCAGAAAGTTTTTCTGTAAAGAGTTTTTTTCTAAAAAGGTCATGGTTTTGAATCCTGACGAAGAGAATTTTGCTAGCATATTCAACAGAATTAGGAGTTAGCCGTTAAAAAAAATGAAAAACATAATTGTGTAAAACAGGTAAAAACGTGGATAAAAGGGTTATCAGTTTATCACATAAAAATAAATTGCATATTCGCATTAAAAAACACATAACTACCTAAAAAGCCTTAAATTGAGTGAATTTTGTGTTGATGTGTAATTTTTTTAATTTGTTTTCTTTTTTGTCAGTATTACATGGAATTAAAGTCTGGCTATTTTCTTAAAATTGATTGGCTGGTCATTTTATTTGTACATATATAGGAGCCGGTTCAAATAAAAAAAGTTTTTTTACATATAATGTAGAGTAATAATTTTGAAACATTGATCAACTAAATCAATGGTTAAGATTGGTACCGCAGCTTGAAAAATAAGTTACCTACAAAAGGGTTGGAAGGGACAAAACGAGGAACTTAACATCCACATTTTTACTTTTTTTGGGGATAAATCTAGTTCCACCATTTTTTAAAAATCTAATAACTTTTACAGACTTTATTTTAAAAAAAGTTATACCATAAAATAGAAAATTTCATTTTTTAATTTGAGTATGTGATTATGTACGCACCATTACTTGATTACATAATCAAGTATTACTTGATTAAGTAAATACGCCTTATTTCTGCACAGTTATACTCGGTATGTGATTACGTAATCAGCACGTGATTACGTAAAGACGTTTATACCCCTCGTCTAACGTAAACATGTCATATTTTGATGGTTAGCACTATTTAAAACATTTACATGGATATGTTTTTTTTTGTGTGTGTAAAGAGAGAAACACGGAGCTTTAATTTGTTTGTGATTTGGAGGGAAAAGGAACTTTTGGTGGTGAAGCTTTGTAAGTTAGCATTAAAATTTCCGTGCCAACATTTCATTTGTCAGAGTACGAGCCAATAAGCATGTGACACGTGGCAGAGTTAGCCGTCTAAAAAAAACAGTTTTAACCGTGTAATGCATTTAGCCGTCTAAATAAACAGTTATGGCCGTTTATTAGAGGGCTAAGCCTTTGGAAATTTTCAAAAATTTTTTTCGAAGGCTAGGCCGTCTAATAGATGACTATAACTGTTTATTGAGATGGCTAAATGCATTAGATGGCAAAAAATGTTTATTTAGACGGCTAAGCCTGCCACGTGTCGCCATATTATTGGTTCGTACTCTGAAAAATGGAATTTTGGCACGGAAATTTTAGCCGGCTAGCTTAGCCGTCTTTAGCCGACTGTCATGACCAATGTCCATGAAATAATAGGCTAAATATGAATGTCCATTTTTGATAATATTCCTGGTCAACTCGTATTTTTCCTTATTTATACTCTTGCCAACTATAAATCCCCACAAGACCATATAAGAATTTTTTATTAGAAGATGAAAATAAGGTTTTATAAATAAGTCTTTAGACTCTATATTTCTAATACATACGTATTTTTGTAGAATTTTTTTTTAACATCAAGTCCTAGATCTTTTATAAGAGATTTTTATTTTTTAAATTAGTTTTATAAGTTTAAAGTTTAAACACTAACCATATAAAAATAAAGTCCTACAACTTATGTATCAAGAAAATGATTATATTTCTTTCGATATTTCCCTCAAAAAAGTTGATTCAGCATTAAGGTGTTTGGTTGGTAAAATCGATTAAAAATGAGTACAAGTTTGAAAGAAAAATACAAGAGAAGGATATGATTACGAAACGTTAGTTTCTTTTAAGAGAGATGAGAGTAAATAGTAGAGAGTTTATATGAACGATGTTTTTAAATTCCGTTGTATTTGTGAGGATTTTCGAAGCCTCGTCCCATGGTTTCCTTAAACCTATATTCTCAAATCAAATGGTATATATAATTATGTAACATTTTTTAAATCATATATTCAAATCAAAATTCTTATATCAAACACACCCTAAATTATTAGATATGAATCAAAATTGTACACCAAACACACCCTAAATTACTAGACAAGAAGATAATTTTAGAGTGAAAAACATATCCCATGAAAGGACATAAAGTTGTACTTGTTTGCCATGATTTCCTCCCTAGACAGTCTTACTAACCTCTTATGGTGTGCAATTTTGCTATGTTGACATTGATAAAAAATGAAGTTACTATAATGCCCTTTTTTGAAGAAAGAAGTTCAATATCAAGGCTATGATACATAGAGTACTTAGACCTCTATCTAATAGAGACTTAATCTTAAACCTACTATTTAAAACGTGCTTTGAAACTTTTCAAAATAACCCGAATCAATTATGGCCAGCCGAAGCCATGTCTTATGTAAAAATAACGACTTTTGAGAAGGTTATATAAAAAGACAGGTTTCAAAAACTTTTTCATGGTTTTGAATCGGCCCATAGAGGGTCTTTTTGAAGATGTCAATATGAACCTAGAACATAGAGTTTTGTAAATAAAACAAAATACTTTTGACCGAAATCGAACCGATCCAACAATCTTATGTCATTGCCATTTGATGCTAGATCATGGATGTTTAAAGGTAGTGCAACGTTGCACCTTTTGGGAGAAAGAATTAAAAGACTATCCCTTTGTCATGCCTATTCAATTCATCTATACTTTTAGAATATTTTATATCATCTTTTTCCAAAGTAGAATTGTTTTAAGTATTGTGCTTCCGACATATTGCTTTGTAAGTTAAATCAAACTTATAGTTTTTTAGGGAGTATAAAACACCATTTGTTTAAGAAATAATTATTACGTAATTATTATATAATTGATTAATTATTAAATATCATCATTTGAATAAATAAGAGATTGTTTATGGGAAAATTATCAAAATAGACATTTTATCAATCACTTTTTTTCAAAATAAACTTCGACTTTTAAGCCTACAAATTCATAGACATTCTCTTTAAACCGATGCCTAAAGCCAGCTATAATATAGCCGGCAAAAAATTCAGTGCACAACAGAGATCTGGTCCATTGAAATTTCGACAAGTGGCTTAGCCGTCGGCTAAGGACCTCATAACGATCGGCTAAACCGATGTCCAAGCTAGCTCACGGCTAAGGCTAAGCCGACGCCTAGGCTCACGGCTAAAGACCTTATAACGGTCGGCTAAGGCTAAATAACCTAGACGTGCCGGCTATTTTTAGCCGTGAAATTTGTCAAGTGTCGAAATTTCATTGGACTAGATCTCTGTTATGCAATGATCTTTAGGCCGGCTTTAGTCGTCCGTTTAGAGAGAACGTCTATGAATTTATAGGTTAGAACAAGAAAAAAAATTGTAAGTTAGAACAAGAAAAAAATTTCTTACACTTGTAAGCTAGACAAGAAAAAAAATTGTAAATAAAATCTTATGTATGTTTGTGTGATGATCCTTTTAAATTTTCACCCCTCATATAGTGACATGACTTACAAAACACAAACTACTAAGATTAAATGCATTTTGTATACGTAATTAATGTATCAACATTCACCGACTTCTTTCTCTCTCTTTAGCCGCTTTTTCAAATCTCTCCCTCCCTTTAATTGTTTCTTTAATTTCCTGAACTAAAATTTCTGTAATATTAAATACTATAGTTTATAATAAAATACTATTTAGTCCTTTTCATTTTATGAATTTCTTTTTTTGACCAATAATACCATGACACATGTCATATCTATAGACTTTCTTTTATAACATTTAAATTTTATAAAATTTTGAACACAACGCTAGATATATTTATTTTTATTTATATTTCGATGTAAGTTCCGTTTAAAATAGAGGTGCGCATAATAATATTATCTAATCATTTACATATAACTTCGTTATGGATTTTTTAATACTTTACTTTTTTAAACGGTTTTGCTTTCTTTTAAAAAAATTTAAATGTTCACTTTTCTTTACAGCTTTGTTACGTATTCGTTTTTTTATAAAGTTTTTTAAGTATTACTAACTATTTTGTTGCAATTAGTGGGTTTATGTTAGAGTTTTGTTTTTTTTATTTAAAATTCATAATATGTTTATATATTTCGTACAATATAACTTCTTTATCCCTTTCGTTTTCTTATAGATTTATTTTATAAGCTTAGTAGGATTTTCATTTCATCTGTGGTTTAACGTGGTGCAGCGCTCAATAATTTTTTTTAATAATAGTGGCTATTTCGCTCAAACGCGTACGTTTGTGTAAAGTTTTTGCTTTTTCTATATAAAGTTCATAGTAGGCTTATTTATTTCTTAAACGATAACTTTTATAATGGTTTCATTTTCCTATTGTTTTATTTTATAAGCTTTCGAGGACGTTAATTTCTTTAACGGTTTAACGCGTAGCAGCACACGGGAGCACAATTCTAGTTACCTTATACATTTTATATCTAACACTCATTAGAGAAAACACTCTCACACTCAAGGTTTACTAAGGATCTCTTAGACCAACCAAAAATTGTAATCTTTTGGTCAAACATCTAAGTGCACAAAAGCATCCACTCAACACTCAAGTCAACCATGGTTGCATTGTTGAATTCTGCTTAACATGGTTTGTGTTCTCCATTCAATAGTTGTTGCTTACACACTCATGTTCTTTCTCTACAAGATGTCGGCATTGTTTTCGACCCAATGTCTAACCGAGCTTTGTTTATGCCCCATGGATCTACCTCATCCTTGTTATCGAAACATCATGTCGATCTCAATATTTTTGTACACATGTCATCAACATACAATCTCACTATTTTAGTTTCATTCGACCTAAACTAACTAGGTTATATTATAATATTTGTATTTAGTATAGTGAGCTTAATTGTGTTGTATAGACGAATCTTGACGCTTAAAGTTTTCAATTTTACCCTTATAGCTTGTTACAGTGGTGAATAATATATAATTTCTTACACACGGATTTCATTATTTTACATATATTTATAAATATAGATTATAGACAACAATCAATCTTAAAAACACATATCTTACTACTATTACTAAAGAGAGGTCGGTTTCTACAATAATTTTAATATTAAAAAATTACACTTTTTTATATGTTAAATAAATTAGCATGCAAAACATGACCAAAAATTACTCCTGTCCCAATGGTCCGGCACACTCTCTTCGTACTGGATTACGTGGGTTCGAAACCTACTTTCACTTTTTTAGACACCTTCCCTTACATAGTTAATTAATATCAAACAAATATTATTACCATATCATTTTTTAATTAAAATAAACCTTTGTTTTGTTAATTTTTTTTAATCTTTATCTATTTATTTTTAACCTTTTTACAAACTTTCCCTTCCGTTTATTGACTTCGTTGCCGCCAATGCGTCGTATCTATTTTTATCAACGCTTAGGCGTTATTTTTTAACGGTTTCGTCGAATACGTTAACTATTTCGTGATTAACGGCGATTTTCCTTTTAACCTTTATTTGTTAAATTTATTTTCGTTTTTTAGTTCTTTTATTTGTTTCTTTTTACAAACTTTCTGTTCCATTGGCGTTTTATTTTTATAATCATTTAGACATTATTATTTTTAAAAATTTCGTTTTCATTAAGTGTTAATTTATTTGCAGATAAATGCGCTCTCGCGGCAACGCACGTTGGGTGTTCTCTTTCGTTTGCTAGGACGAGTGCATCGAAACCGACCACGTTCTCTTCCGCCGCAATGCTCGAGATAAAATTCTAGTTATTTATAAATAATCAAGTAAAAACAACCAAGAAATCATTTAACTCAATGGTAACAAAAATAAAAATAAGAATGTTTGGAAAATAGTTGAAAAGGAATGGGAAGTATGGTGGTTATCAGATTAACTGTAGCCTGTATGGGTAGCGGGTGGGGCCGGCGAGGAGTGGGTAGCCGCCATGTTGGACCACCGCAGTCGGCAGTATAATACCGGACACTGCATCTAAAACGACAACCGAATATACTCAATTCTTATTCTTATAAATAAATATAAGTTTTGCCAAAGATAATTAAATAATTTTTTTTTTAATTTCAACTTTCAAATATAACACAACTAGCTTACATCACGTGTACTACATGCGGGTAAAAAATATTAATAAATAAAATTTTTAAATCGTTATGTTTTTTTATATTTTACAGATGTAAAAATATATTACATATATTACAGATAAAAATAAAATTCAAAACATATAAAAATTAATATATAATTGGGTTTCGAAAATAAGCTAATTAGTATTGGATTGAAAATAAAGTTATATAATTATATTTATTATAATACGATATAATTTAAAATAAATATGTTTTATTAGTATAATTAATATTTTCTTTAAAAATATGTTATTATTAAAAGATGGAAGTATATTTAATAAGAGAGAGATACGAGAAAAAAATGATGAGAATTAATATGGAGGCGACACGTGACATGAAAAAACTTTTATTTATTATATAGTACAGATATAGATTAACAATTTTGTATCAATAATATTCAATTGGATGCAAGAAGATTCATCTAGAGAAAAATTAGTTGGGTTAATGGGATGCGACAAATGGCTCATTATAAACCTCGATTTATCGTATACAAAAGTTCAATCTCGATAATTGCATAGATAGATAAAAGTTTCGATTTGTAATACTCGTTATAAATCTTTATCATCTTTAGAAACATCGGTGAAGACGGTGTCGAATAATAAAGCTTTTATTTGGGAGCAAACAAAAATTAAAATCTTTAAAAAATATCGATTTATCATATTCATTGTAACTCTCCAGTCTCCACTACTAAAACCTTTAAATAGCGATTGATCAAATATGATCAATGGTTAAAAATTAGTTACTATGGACCACTATTCAAACTTTTTTTTTGACGGTTAACTTGGAATGTGAAATAGCAAATGGGGAAAAGCCTATTTTTTTGAGTTAAATCTAATTCCATCGTTTTTAAGTATGTATTTTCTTATTAAAAAAATATAAAATAAATTCAAGCTTTTTGTTATATTTATTTTGAGTATAGTATTATTATATCTTTTTTATTGATATTTTTGAAAAAAATCGTTGATACCTGGTAATATAACATACAAATAATGTATAGAGTTTGTGTGTTATATAACTCTAATTATATTAATGCATGATCATAAAAACACGTTGTGTGAATACGTGTCTACGTTACGTGATTATAATGCGTAATTATATGCACACGAGCTATGACTTTTGTGTAATTATCTACACATGTTACGTAATTATAGTGTATAATTACACAGACGCATATAGCTATCGTATGTAATAAATGTTTCACATATTGAAGATTTTCGTAAGATTCGCATGAAAAAACCTCTTGTTATGGAAACGGCTTATATATATTTGTTTTCCCATAAATTTGATATCGAAATTATAGTTGTATAGTCGGAGATGGACTCACATGCCTAGGAAAACACATGGTTTTCGTGTGTTTAATTAATCGTTTGAGAAAAACAAGAAAAGTGAGTAGAATGGAACATTTTTTATAGTACTCGTATATTATCATCTGAACTATTTTCTGAGTCTTTTGTTTCCTTGTATGTCTCATATCTCTGAGTTTGGGGAATATCTTGTTTCTCCTCTCTTTTAAACTAAGTTGATACCTCATTGTTATAGTCATGTCAAAAAAAAAATTCGTCTAATCATTTAACTATATTAAACGTCTATAATAACAACCAAATGTTTTAGCGAACTCGTACGACATACTTTGTACAATAGTAACTCAAAATAGGTTGCAATCTGAACTCATATCTTACTAACATAATAAATAAAAATCTTTTGTGTCACATGTCACTCTCTTCTTACTCCTCACTCTTTTTTTTCCGCCTCTCTCTCCTATTAATTATTAATTATTCCGCTTATCTCTTCTATTAAATAATAATTTTGTATTAATAAATAAAAATCCTATGGACACGTCACTTTATGGTTCATTTTTATCATATTTTTTGCTTCTCTCTCATATTAAATAATGATATCAAAAAAAAAAATTTAGATGTTTATTATAAATTTAATTACATATACTTATTATTTCATTATAAATAGTTATTGTATCATCAATCAAATAAATTTAATATTATTTAACAAATCTTATAACTACCACGACAAATTACATTTTTAAAAACATATTTTGACGACAGTGTGTTAACAAATTACATTATAATACACTGGTCTATTCAACCCCGTGTATTGCATGGGTTTTTAAAAATATAATTTTTTTATTCAACTCGTGTAATATATATGTATTAGTTGCGTGTTAGACTCATGTTTTACTTAACTATAATCACTAAGTTATTAACTTATTGTGGTATTATAGATGTTTTGTCATTTACAATTATACCCCTAAAAAGATATTATTCAAAAGAATAAAGAAAATGTTGCAAGTTTTGGGTCACCTTCATGCAAAGTATTTTAAAACAAGAAAACAAAGTTTAGTTTGACTTTATGAAACCGTTTTTTAACTACCTGATTCTAATAACCATAACTTTTGTCACCCTCTCTGTGTTTTTCTGAATAATAACATATAATATAATATATTTTGTTTGATTATGTCAACTAAATTCTAAAATAGTTATTCTACTTTATATGGAGGAAGGTACGGGATTGGTGCTTGGATTGGAACCCGATTGATCAAGAGACTTCCACTTTGATGATTAGAGGAGGCGATTAATTAATAGTAATGGAATATTATTAGTTTGTGATTATTTATTTCTCATTCAATTTCTATAATTAGTAGGCATGCTTTAAAAAGCTTAACATTAAAACTGTAAATTAATGTAGTTTATAATAATAGATATGTTTTCCTTCTCGCGCGTTGCGCCGGGTATTCCGCCACGACTTCAAATATCAAAACGCGGACACCAAAACACGCCGCAACGACAGTCATTCCGAAGTAAAACCCTAAGGCATCAAGAAACATGATTACAAACTCAGGTCACAACAACACCTATACCCTTGAAAACCCCAAAACAACGGAAAGAAATACAAAAAAACAAAAAAAAGAACATGTTGAGCGCAACCTTGAACTTGGGCCGTCGGCGGCGGCACAATCCTGAATATCAAAATGCAAATAACGTCACAACGGTTGTCACTACGCTGTAAAACCCTAAAGCGTGCTCAGTCGTAAAAGTGAGCGTCACTCCGCTGCTGTAAAGCTTAAAGGTGTACTCTGTCATTAAAGTCGTTCTACGTCGTAAAAGTGACTGTCACTCCGTCATAAAACACGGAAGTGCACTATGTTGTAAAAGAGAGCGTTGAATAACCTGAATAAAAACACAGACGAAACGATAAATATAACGTTAATAGAATAACAAATCAAATTGAAATATTAAAAAAAAAAATACCATACAATACTTGAAAGAAAATTGTGGCCAAAATGAGAAAAACTAAAACTATATTATTTCCCTCTTGAAGGGGTTGGGCATTTTTGTAACTTGTAACACCCAAAACATTTACTTTTAATAAACTCGGTTAAAACATTTATAGCGGAATTTGGTCCTTACTTTTTTCATTTTGTATCAATCTTATAACCGGATTACATACATCATTAACATTTTAAAACATCTTAAGCCATAAACATTTACAAGTCATACTTAAGACACTTTTACACAAGTATTTTTCGAAAAGACGACGCTAGAATCATCACAAGACTTAGATCTTCATTTAAACATCCGGATGAGCTTTTCCTTGTAGGATCATACATACACACTTTAGGGAGGTGGGTAGGCTTGCGGGTACCACTCCCACTATTACTAAGACGGGTTCAAGCGGGTAAGGAGGTGCATGTAAGGTTAGCGGGTTTTGGAACCTGCTGAAAGATGCTCGATTCTGTGTGAATATATATGAAAAGTTAGTGGGTTGGAGAGTAGTTGGAGGGTACCACTCCCACACCTAGTAGGGTAGTTTAGGAGGGTACTTTGGCTAAACGATGTGGTATCTTTTTATTGGTTTATTTTGGGAGGATAGTTTGGTTTGGAGGGTACCACTCCCACCTCCCTTAGGGTGATGTGGGCACAGGAGAGAGAAAGGTCGGGTAAACGGGGAACACCACCCCCATAAAATCGAGTAGGGATCGAGTTAGGAGACCGATTAGGGAGTCTGAGTTAATTTACTCGGATGAAGACACTCTCTCGTCACCTTTTCTCTAGTGGACCCAACCACTTTCACACACCATTTCTATTTAAAATTTTTTATTATTTTAAAAGTGAGTGAGTAAATGAGTAGGGTCTGAGTAAATGAGTAGTTTTGAGGTGTCAAAATTATATTAAAAAATATTGATGCGTAAATAAGTAAATGGGTTAATGACCCCTTCACCCTTATTGGCAAGGGGCTAAGTGAGTTGCAACAAAAAAAACACCCATACTATAAAACCCATGACCCGGAAAAAAAAATACTAGACCAGTGTATCATAAGCCAATCGAGGTATGGTATATCATTATTTTTTGTATCGTAGCCTATATCAAGTTACATCATCATTTGTGGTATTGTGACTAACCGAACCTATTATGAGCAAATTAGACGGTCCGTCGTGCGCTGCAAAGTGCGGGTATTCAACTTGTTAACATTATAATATTTTATAACAAAAATAAACTTAAAGTTCTTAAAGATGCTATATTTATTTATATATAATAACAATAGAAAAATAAAAAAACACACGTCAAAAGGACATGATCTTCTTCTCATCATCCCCTCCCTTTAATGTTCGAATCCCTTCAATTTAGGCTTTGGAATCTTAGAAGTGCCCACCATGTTAACCATTGACCCCGGACATTGCACCATGATGTGTAAATATGGCCCCACTTTTCTCCAATTTGTTATAAATTAAAAATTATAAAAATAAATTTTAAGTTGCATTTAATTAATGAATTGATTAGTTGTTGATTAATACCTAAAGTATTTCTTAGGATAAAATAAGAAAAAAATTGTGATTCAAGATTAGGTAATTATCAATTCACTAGTTCCTAAAAGAAGTAGATTGTAATTGAATAGAATTAAATCTATGAACAATGAAATTTCTATAAAATTAATTTGTCAATTTAGTATTTGGTTTTATAATGTATCCGTTACTATATAACTGGTTATGAAAAATAATTCATCTCTCTAATAAATGATGAGAACAAATGGAAAAAATCAATGTACAATCGAAAACGAAAACATGCATCTCATACATGAAATTATTTAGGCCCACACTATATGTACATCTCTGACAAATCATGACACTCCGAAACGAAACGATATGACTTGTATAGTGCCATACGAGTCGTACAAGTGTTAGGGTGTTGAAAGATCTATCGGATGTCTTATACGACTCGTATGACCCTATATGACTCGTATGTCCCTATACGGCTCGTATATGTGTTAGGGTTATTTTTTTAATTGTTAAATACCTTTTGAAAATATATCTTGAACATAAATACGGAAATTATGAGTCTTACATATACGTATCATATAATGTTACATATACGTGACACATAGTGTTACATATATGTAACACTAATAGAATGATAATTGTTACATATATACATAACACTATGTTTGAGAGTGGTTATCACAATTATCACATGAATATTGGTTATTATTTGAACCGCACCCTATACGCACATATATTATATACACACACACACATGAGGGGTATGTTTTGGCTAAACGGATATGTATGATTCGGGTAACTAAACCATGTATCACTTAATACCATGCCCGTAGATTTTTTTAAAAGTAATCTATTACCCGAATACCCGTTACTAACTTTTTTGTTTCAAGTTTTAGTTTACTCATCGGATACGAGTATGTTTCATCCCTAATTGAGAGTTCTTTTGAATATTGTTAAGAGGTTTCGTTATTGGTTAGTTTTTCAAAACAATTTTGAGTACGATTTTTATTATTCATATCAATGTCATTTGATGTATGAGTGTGTGGTGGGGGTGGGGGTGGGGTTGGGGTTGGGGTGAGGGAGGGAGGGGGCATAGACATGACAAGCATCATATAGCATATATCTCCTAAAGAAGCTTGTAAAATAGATATGCATTATGTAGAAGCTAGTGATGTTAAGTGCTCCTTCCAAGAGAAAAAAACAATAATATTGGAAACAAACAATGTTTATGTATAACCAGAATTAGCGAGGGTTTGAGTCCAATGACTTTTTGACCGGTTAAATTTTCTACTAACACGAGTATTTAATGATGTATTTTCTTATAGTTTGAGCGGCATTATCAACACTAGAGTAATCAAAACGAATATAAAAAAATTATTGTAACCTCATGATTGAAAATAATTATTCATCCGTCATAATAATTTATGTTACCCTAAATATTTTGGGTGATAATATTTTATATTTTATCATTTGTATTATAGTATTAAAGAATTTAGATTAATATCTTCATTCATTTCTGTTTTCTTTAAGTAAATAAATTAAAATTATTTAATATAGGAAAATTCAAAGGATTCTAACTTGAATTGACAATATGATAAAGAGACACTTTGTCTACTTGTATAGTTATATTCCTTATCCGGGAGAAACTCAAAATAAACATAATAATTGTATGCTTTAACAACATTTAGTGTGTCACGAATATGCATGATTATATTAGAGGCTTCGACAAGACCTTGATGCCAAGGGCGGAGGATATAAAGGCCCGAGGGGGCCCCGGCTCCCCCTGATTTTTCGCTCAGAAGTGTTAATATATACATATTCGCTCGATTTTTCGCTCAGTAGTGTTAATTTATATGTATTCGGCCGAAAATTTTATAGTTCTGGCCCCCCCTATATGAAAAAAAATTCCCGCCCCCCGTGAAAATTTTCAACCTCCGCCACTGCTTGATGCATATGTCATTTGTGGATATTATTTAGTGACTAGATCTTTTAATCATTTTAGACGTTAATTGCTATCCGTTAATCAACATTCTTGAGTATATTTTGAAAGTCATACATTCGTCGAAGCATGGTTTTATCGCACATAAGATCAACCACATTATGTGCTACAACGCGCCATTTTCCTTTATGCTAGTCATATGTACTTTTATGTTGTTGATGATGTGGTAGCTTCAAACTCTTCGATTAATACTTTACATGTATAACTCAAGGGATAAGGACATGTAGTAGTAATAATATACTTCAATAGAGTGCTTTTATAGTTTTCTTCATAAACATTGAGTTACTCTAATGATCAATTTGTTCTGCTCATGTAATCACTCGGCTTAAAACTTCTCTCATTTAAACACATTTAACTAAGTACTCATCTCAGTCACATACAAAGCACCTAAAACACGTTAATAGTATTTGAAGCCAAACTTTCTTTACGACCCATCGCCTCTCATGTCATGTTAATGATCGATGTGAGAATTTTCAAAAATGTCATAACCCCCTTTCTTCGGATCACCGTTTGCTATGAGGTTTTCCTCACCAATCTTAAACGACACATGAATGATTCTTATACATTTCGTAATATCTAGCCTTTCGTACCAACCAATACCGGTCTTTTTGCCCACCGACAACTTACAACTTTGTTTATTGGTTATCTGAGAGGGAGACTTCTTAGGAGGTAATCTATCCTGATATTTCTCTAACCCAAACACATTCCGTGTAGTTCTCTCTCGTCCGCAACCAAAACAACTAAAATGCATTTATAATATTTAAGGTTAGACATTCTTTATAACCCAATAATTCTCATATCCACGACCAATTTGAAATATCTTCATCGTATCACAACTTAAAATATCAAAGTGATTCTCGTGGAATATAATAGTTCGTTAGTCTTTATCTTCTAACAATTATTGATGCATTAATGATAATTATATTTTAATATAAGATTTTTATTAACAAATATTAAAAATATTGTTTTAACTATTTCATATATGTAAATGTATTTCTTTCAAATTGTAGAATTGTCTTTTCTAGTGTCCTATATTTGTGACTTATGCTTTTATTTCCATATATAGTCCGGGACCAATCGTTTCATTGTGTTGCTTGTACCTTATCTTATGTTGAAATCATATCATTCACACTTCACTTAGTGCACTCAATATGACTACGTTTTATCATTTCACATAGTCGATAAACCAATGAATATATCCTTGTATCCGCCTATTGACAAAAGATTAGGGCTTACATTTAGCATCGTTTTTTATCTGGCAATCTTGACCCAAATTAGAAAAAATGCGTTGGTTTGAGTAAATACTTTTGTATTTTTAGTTGAATTGGGCAACACCATAACACATAATGGGTTAAAATAGGTAACACCTTAACACATTTTGAGTCCAAAAACTGTATATATTTAAAATGTGTTCAAACGGGCCAATGACATGTTTGGCGAGAAATAACTTAAGATTACCGCTGACACCACCATCCATCACCTCTTGCACCACCACGACGCCACCGTCACCGACAGCCGTAGCCGCATCACCACCACCACCAGATATACTCTCTAAATTTTAAACATTTCACTCATATCTATATTAACTTTTAGTTTTTGCACATTTGAAAAAGTACATCTTTAAAAAATAGTCTTGATATCTTCCATATGAATCCAATATTAACATATTATTTATGCTATTTTTTTTTCTAATCTCATTCCAATATAAGAAATATATTTATGAAACATTCAAAGAAGTTAAACTTATAAACACAACGTTTATATATAACACCCCTATTAAATAATTTAGGGATTGATAAAAAATACATTTATTAAAATAAGATTATGACTAACATATGTCCTTACATTGGCGTAGAAACTTCGAATATCCTACTTCAAACAAAAGTTTAGGCATTACTTTGTTAATCATGCCATTAACATGTTTGACTTCATGAAAAACGTTGGATGCTCTTCAAATACATGTTTTAAACCTTATGTTTTGTTATCATTAGGATATTTAGGGGTGAACATAAGTAGGACTGGAATTGTATTTACCTAAAACCGAAACACATAGGTTTTGGTTTATTAAAGCCGTTCAATTTTAATTTTAAAAAATTATTATTAGGAAACAGACATTTACAGACAAAATATTCATCAAGAGGAAAATCAGTCGGCGATCACCGTTCTATCAAACAACACCCCCACCCCCACAAAGTAAAAATAAATTTTTAAACGTGGTCGGCTAGTAGCTAGATTTGGGTTTTTGATTTTGTAAATGCGTAATAGACGCACATCACAGATATATATTATCATTATTTTAATAACAATAAATATATGAATACACAATACACATTTTAAGTCATATCATACCTTCTAAAACACCAATTAAAAATCACACAAGTTAAGCCATTAAAAACTATCCTTTGTTGAACCGGTATCAATTGTATCAAGTTGAAATACTTGTACGATTAAATCTAGAGTATCCTACTCCTAAATTATGAAAATACTGACAACAAAAGTCATAGTCAAACAATTGAATAAAATAAAATAAAAACATGTACAAAAGTTAGACACTCAATCCATAGTGAACGGTCTATCCTAAACCCAAGCCAATCGAAACACTTGAACTTCGGTCTCAAGTAAAAGCACGAAGTGCAGCCATGCAGGTGTAATGATTTTAAAAATATATGAGTTGTAGAGTTGAGAGAGTGTGTTTGTTAATAACATAAGAAGTAAAAGCATGAACACACATTCCTAGATGTTCAAGACATGTTAAAAATTGAATACACATGTCTTGTACCTAACTTTTATAAAATAATCTAGAGTTTATATGGTTTTGTTTAATTAAGACAAGTTATAGGTTTAGTCTTTTTTAAAGGGGAGTTAATCTAACATAATCCTACCTCCGAAAGGTATGTTTAAGACAAAAGTGAAATCGATCTTCTATTTTGATGAGACATCAAACATTAATTTCTCTTTAGCTAAATAACCAACAAAACCCATGTTTGAAGTCAAACATTGTTGATAAGGTCTTAAAAAACCAAAAACATTAAACCGCTTCAAAAGAGTATCTTTTCAAAAATTTAAACTATTTTTTAAAACGGTTTTCAAACCATCTAAAAAACCGCTCTTAAAAACCACCAGATATATTTTTGGAAGGGTGAAAGTCGAGAGAGAGGAGATAGAGTTTATGTACTATTTTTTTAAACGGCTATGCTAAAACCGCTTCAAAAAAGTCACTTTCGGAGTGGTTTCCAAAATCCGTTTCAAAAAACCATCTTTTGAGGCGGTTTCCATATTTGAGCATATTTTTTGAGGCAGTTTTCGTTAAAACCGTTCTAATAAAGATTTTTGGACCACTCCAAAAGAGTATTTCTGCACTAGTAACCACCACCACCCCACCCCCACCGTAATGGCCGAACCGGTTTTAACCTGAACCAAATTTATAGTTTTTTAACCCGTTTTGATCCAGCCTCATTTTACTCCAAGCCTGTTTTGACCCGAACTTATTTTGCTTGTAGCCCGTATTGACCCGTAATCCGAGCCCGCCCGACCGGGCACCAGGCTTAACTTTATCCTACAACTTACAATCTTTTCAAACTAATAACTTATAATAAAAGATGACTAAGGAAGTGCAGTGTGTGAGAATCGGTGTGCATTTTGACGTGTGTGAGTGTGAGATCCACCCAAGAAGGTGGTGTTCCTAGATAAGGTGAACCTATGGTTGAAGTGTGAAGACCACGACTGGTTGTTGATGTCAGACTGTTTCTTCATGAAACAAGGAAATAAATAATATATTTGTTTTTCTTTTTTTTTTTAACGGCGACTTTCATTTTTGAGTGGCAGTCACATCTCCGACAAGTCGGAGACCCATCACCCCTCAATACCTGACCACTACGTTGTCTGAACCGGGCCCGCGGGTTCAGAGCGAGGGGTTAGACGTTCCCCGGGAAACCATGGAGCCTGCTGCCACTTGACAGCAGTTGCGCCGCTACACGGGCCAAGACCCGCTAGCGTAACGCACTTTTCTAATATGTAATTAGAAATTAATATATATATATATATATTATAAATATATAAAAACTAATAAACAAAGTTAAAATAAAAGAATAACTTTCCATTTTACGTATCTTGCCAAAATAATTTCATAAATAGTTTTAAGGTCGAACAAAATCCATAACAACGATTTATATTATTATTATTATTATTTGAATAATTAACTAATTTTTAACATAATTATTTTCCCTTTTACGTATTTGAGAGAGTATCAAATAAGAAGATGATTTTGCCTAAGAAGTAATCTTGGTTTTTTATTTTTGTAATCAATGGTTGGGACCAAACTTTAGGTAAAAAGAAGGAAGTGGGGGTATTTTGGAGGTATCCACTTTTGTTGACTTTTTCAAAATCCTCAACTATTTTAAAACGTTCATAACTTTTTCACACGAAATTATTTTTTAAAAAAAGTTGCACCATAAAATCGAGAATTGTTTTATCTTTAATTTATGTACCATATTGCTATATAAAAATAACAACTAAAAAAAAAATACAAAAAGTGGGTTTTTTTATTTTGTAATAGATTTTTTTGTGCTAGATTTTTCGTGCTAGATTTTTTTACTAATTTTTTGTGTTGAAATTTTTGTACTATAATTTTTCTGCTAAAGTTTTTTTATTAAAATTTTTGTGCTGAATTTTTTGTACTAGATTTTTTGTGCTGTATTTTTTGTATAAGATTTTTTGTGTTGTAATTTAAGAAAACAAGTGGGTGAAAGTTTGGGTTGTAGGACCTAAATACCCTTTAATCATATTTATAAAGAGTGCCACATGTCATTTTCATAATCATTCTTAGGCTATTTAGGCAAAATCCCCTTCTTAGGGGATTCTTACTTTTACGTATCTTACCAAAATGAAAATAAAGTTTGCAACTAATTTTAGTATTTTCTAAATATTTAACCAAAGAAAAAAAAACAGACAGTGTTAGTGGTCCGACTTGGATTGAGAAGAAACTAAAACTAATTGATTAAGAAAGTGAAATTTAAAATTTTGAACTAAAATAGTTATTTAGGTCAAACCACAACGACTAAAACCATCTTAATATTTTTTATACACGGCAAATATACCCTATTCATGCTTTTAAATCACACCAAATAATTAAATTATCGTCGATATTTCTAAATCACACCAAATAATTAAATTATCGCGGGTAAAGTTTCAAATGAACTGAGATACATTTTGAAAAATTATGATTCTATCAAATTAATTTAACTGATGAGAGTGGTTAATGGGGAAGTTCATGAATTTTTAATGGATATGGGTATTTTGAGGGTGATGGGCAATAGGTCATGGGAGCATGCTTGAGGAAGTGATATAGGGAAGTGGAGTAGGATTTTTTTTATTTATTTATTGTAAACTGATTCGTATAGACTCAACAATGGTATCTAGTGATAGAGGGTTGATCATGCATGTGTTTTTAAGAATTTTATAAAAGAGTAAAGTGTTATTTTCGTTCGTATGGTTTGACCATTTTATTCAGTTTCAATCAAAAACCTTTTTTTTAGTTTTTTCGTTCCTGAATTTTCAAAATCTAGTTATTTTCATCTCACTAACCATTTCATCTACATTTTAACGTTAAACCAAGGGTCAGTTTAAACTACATAGGTTAAAATCTAACTAAGTTATCCCTGATTTAACCAAAATTACCCCTGATTTAACGTTAAAATGTAGACGGAGCTAGTCAGTTAGATGAAAATGGCTAGATTTTGAAAAGTCACGGACGAAAAAGCTAAAAAAAAGTTTTTGAATGAAACGGGCTAAAATGACCAAACCATAGGGACGAAAATGACACTTTACTCTTTATAATATTTAAACTTTAAAAATCAGATGTAAATTTTTATATAAAGAGATGATTTAGAGAGAATAAAAAAAACCTAATCAGTTATTAACAAGTCCTATTCATTTTTACCATTAATTTTACATTTTATATAAACTATCATCATTTGTATAAAATTATTTTATAAACATACTTTATGACTTGACGAAGATACCAATCTCATTATTTAGACATATTTTTGGTTGGATTAGAGTCGCACCCAAACTCGTTAGGAATCCCATCTTCTTGTTTTTTTGAACTTACAAACCGTACAACACTTTTATAAATATGGTTGCAATTTTTATTAAAGTTTAAACTTAGTAGTAAAAGAACAGGAATAATTGAAATTTGGTTAAATTAGTTATTTTCTTTAGGGTATATGATATACCCTCACCAGAGGGTACCCGTGAGGGATTTCACGGCGTAAACATCAAGGGAACACCGCCCCCTATGGCCGGGGGGGGGGGGGTTGAGGGAGTCCGTGTGAGTAGCTTCACGGGAGAAAGGAGAAATTTTGTGAGTGTTGGATGGGTCCTCATTGGGGGTTTGGGTGTTGAGTTCCCTTATGATCAAATATGTGATATTTCATTCACTTAAATATAAGCTTTAGTTTATTAAAGCTCAAATTGCTCCTAGCTTTCTAAAGAATTAGTCTCGAGTAGTTTTAATGCAGTGGGCACGAATGGGCAACACCCTCCTCCAACGTGGCAGCCACTTTTGGGGAGTAAAAGGGCAAGAACACCGTGCCGCTAAAGCATTTTTGAGCGTAAAGGGGCAAAGAGTGGTCCAGACCACAGACAGTGAGGCAAATTGGCAAAAATGGGCAGAGACGTAAAGAACTTGTTGACGCGATGGGGGACCACACCCTCACGCGAGTCCACTACGAATGGCCTAAAGAGTATATATTTTCAAATGTGGGAATATAAGTGGATTTTTTTTTATAAAATATGGTGGTAGCTTGGTAGGGAATAGGGGTGGGGTTAGTCACGTGCCTTGATCCTTATAAATACAAGCATGGTTAGACAAGCGGTTGCACCAAAAGCAAAGGAATGGTCAAGACATAAAAAAGACTAATTCTATACACACACAACTCTCTTTCTCTCTCTTGATTTGACACATATCCATTGGAGTAGTACCTACCATCTCCCTGTGCCACATCTATTATTGCATCAAATCCCATAATCCTTTTTGGGCTTCTTAGTGTGTGTCTAGTGTCTTAACTGTGTGTTCTTCAACACTTTCTTGCACAAAATTATCATCACTAAAAGATGGAGCTCAATGGGGAAATGAAGGTGTCAAAGTTCAAGAGGATTTGTGTTTTTTGTGGGAGTAGCCAAGGCAAGAAAACCAGCTATCAAGATGCTGCAATTGAGCTTGGAAAAGAATTGGTATTTTATATTTATTTTTTTAATAATTCTTTCTTTTTCAAGATTTTAAATTGATTATGGGGTTCCAATTCTTGCAATTTTTATGTCTACTTGCAAAAATGGGTTTCAATAAAAAAATCTTTATTGTTGTTCAAGATTCTGTTTCCTCAATGAGCAAAACAGTTAAAGATTTTGTGGGTTTAATTCAAAGTTTGAATCTTGCATGTATTTTCTTGTTAAAATATACAAACAGAGTGAAACCCTATTTCCAAAAGTGAGTTTTGTGACTGAGTTGACTCAGTAATGATGTTATTTGCAGGTTTCAAGAAACATTGATTTGGTGTATGGTGGAGGTAGCATTGGGTTGATGGGATTGGTTTCTCAAGCTGTTCATGATGGTGGTCGCCATGTTATTGGGTAAAATCATAGCCTTGAAAACTAAAAATATTATATTATTCATAAAATTAGTTGTTGTTTGATAAAACTAATGTTTTTGTCATGTTATTGTCTCTCTATTACAGGGTCATTCCCAAGACACTCATGCCTAGAGAGGTATGTATGCCATTTTTACACAAAAAGTCTTTAAACTTTTCTTTCTTTACATGAATAACTAAACAACTACAATATGTATTGGGCAACCCACAACACCTTACAATAAAATAAAAATGTAAGAAATAGAAATCTTGTTGTATATATCTAGAAAGTTTCTTTACTTTATATGGTCATATATGTGTTATCTTGCATATATATATATATAGTAAGTTTCTTGGCTTTAAACTTCTTTTAATTCCAAGATGAAACCACCTTTTAGAATAATAAAAACAAAAAATCATGAAAAAAGTTTTTTTTTTCTCTACAACTTACTAAACATGCCACACAAGTGTTTTTCTCAATAATAATAATGACACGTTGAAAAATTTCACGTATTTACTTTATTTTCGCGTAGTTTACCCTTAAAAATACAATATTTTGCTCTCGTTTTATTTAGTTTTTTCTTGTATCTACTCTTATGATTTACTTTATTTTCTTAAAAAGTGAGTTAGTTTTATACATTATAATAAATTTATGACGATAGACGATAAAATAATTTCGCGCATGCCATGAATTTAGATGAATAATGTATTCCAAAAAGATTTGATTATTATAATGATACTCATTTTCTAATCAATGTGATTGATAATGTTTTATGGGTAAGAAAAAAAATGTGTTCTTGAACTTTGTTTCTTTCTTGGTCCTTGTAACTTGTAGCTTTATCCAGATAAAATGTTCAGGGGCTTGTCTGCAATATACCTTTTTTGTATAAAAATGGTTCATTATGAATCTTTCCTTTTCTGATTCATAAAATGCCAAAATCAAATAGATATTTTTGGACTTGTATGCATTATCAACTGCAAGCTCTGAATACCAATTCTGCAAAAGTTTACTGAAAGTCCACCAATTTTGCACCACTGATAAATTGTCCAGAATTGGATATTTTTTATTTATTTTTTAATTTTATTTTTTGAATTTTATGGTTTTGTTGTTTTGCAGTTAACTGGTGAAACAGTAGGAGAAGTGAAAGCAGTGGCTGATATGCACCAGAGGAAAGCAGAGATGGCTAAGCATTCTGATGCTTTTATTGCTTTACCAGGTTTTTAGTCACTGCAAAAATCCTTCATATTCTTTCACAAAAATTCTATGTACAAATTCACCATCATCAGATGAAACTAGCTTTGCTCATTGCCTTATTTTTTTTTTTTGAGTCTTCACATCTGCATTTTACCTTCTAAAACAACATTATTCTTTGTCAAAATATTTAGAAAAAAAAAGAAATTTTTTTTGAGGATATATAAAAAAGTAAAAAGTTGGTTAGCTTTGTATATTCTAAGACATTTATGATGATACGCAAACATAAAGTAGATATGCGAACTTATTTCATGGCTAATAGAAGTTGAAACTGTCTGATATGTAAAACTGACTTGAAGGTAAAGTGTAAAACATAGAAACCAGCTTGCCAACTTATTACTTTTTAACCAACTTCAAATTAGTTACACTTTGTTGATAATTTTAGGCTTTTAGCAACCAACTTTACATTTGATGGACAATAGTAGCAATTGTTGACTGTTTTTATAAATGGTAGTTTTGTCATGTAAATTAGTTTTTAATTAGTGGTTTGATTAAAGTAAATTGTTAAAATTAGATAAAAGTGTAAAGTTTAATTATATTTTATGCAGTTTTCCATCTTTTAAATATGCTAATTCAAAAGGTTAATATATGGAAAAAGTTGTTTTCTTTATGATGCAAAGTGGTCTGACTAGAGTTATCATCATTAGGATTTAAAAGAATGCTTTGATCACAATAAATGGACCATTTTACCTTCTTTGGTCTTTCACTATTAAATGTACAACTGTGAATGCATAAAGTACTAACCATAGAAGCTATATTTGGCTTGGCAGAAAGAATCAAGTTGTGTGCTTTTAACTTTATAATTACCATTGAGTAATGGCCAAATTTTGTTATTTGTAGTGCCGTGAAAGCAACTTGTACCAGAAGCTTTATGATCAAAGAAAGCTCTCAACTTTTTAACAACCCACATCCCAAGATTCATGATTAAAAGATGATGCTTTTAAACCCTAGTGTCTTGACCAATCTATCAACATCTTAGAACTAAAAATTAAGAATCTTTTAACAACTTAGGCCGTACTTCTTTGAATAATAACACAGAGATCTTAAGTTTAAGAACAGTTTGGAATTGCTTATTAAAACTGTTTATCTGTTTATTGTGTTTTGATACACCAATAAGTTAGTTTGTGGGTGATGCGATTATTATCTAAACTCTTGTTTGATTTTTTGTTACTGAAATAAGTTGTTTTGAATAAGCAGTTTGATATTTATATAAATTTGTTATTTAATTTCTTTCTAAAAAAGACTTTACTCGTGTATAAACAAGACCACAAATTGTATCTAGCGGGTCCGTCTAGATGAATGGGTCGGGTTGGTGCTTCATAACTGTAGCAAAATTGATGTTGGAAGTTGTAAAAGTTGTTGATTGATAATTTGATATGATCAATTGATTTTGACAACTTTTTATTGATTTAATAATCAAATACTAGCTAATCTTGTTAATTCTTTAGATCAACATTTTAAGTAAGATAGAAAAAGATGATTTAGCATATATTCCTATTGCAGGTGGGTATGGCACTCTTGAAGAGCTTCTTGAAGTGATAACATGGGCTCAGCTAGGCATTCATGATAAGCCTGTAAAATTACTAAAATACCCTTTTTATATTTCAAATTCGTAGACAGAACTTGAAATGTTGAAAAATCTTGCAGGTTGGTTTACTAAATGTTGATGGATACTACAACTCATTACTGTCATTCATTGACAAAGCAGTGGAAGAAGGCTTCATTATCCCAAGCGCACGCCACATCATCGTCTCTGCTCCAACGGCTAAGGTTTTGGTCCGGAAATTGGAGGTAAGACACACCCTTTGACTTTTAAAGTCAAACATTTGACTTTTCAAATTCAAACTGTTATGAATTCATTAAAATTTCCACCATTTGTTGTAAAATTACAATGGGTATCAAAAGTTTTTTAAAAAAGATTATATATTTCGTGTGATTATAAGAAGTTTAGTCAGTTTGACCTATTTTCACCCGAATGAACCGAATTGCTTAAACGATGAATCACACAGGAATATGTCCCAAGCCATGAAGGAGTTGCTTCAAAGTTAAGCTGGGAAATGGAACAACAACTTGAATTCACTGACTATGATATCACTAGATGTTGAAAGAAAAGAAAAAAGGAGCTAACTTTGAATTTGGCTTTTGTTCTAATTAGATTTTTAATGTGAAGGGAAGTAATCTTTTTTTTTTTAATTTTTGTAAATTATTAATGATGGAAATGACCTCAAGAAAACATATGGGAAACCTCTCATTTGTAACCCCCTTCACTTGCAATTCCTGTTTATTTCACAGGTTGTAAAGATAACATATATATAATATCTATGCACATTAATGTTATCTGTTTAGTTATTTCCAAATTCCAACTGTTGTTACTTGTACACCCTGCATTGAAAGTTGTACATTTCTCTTGGTTAGTCAACTTTTGACTTTGCACTTCAGCAAATAGATACTTTTTGAAAGTCCACTTCTAAGAGGATTTAAGAAATTTACCATTAAAAAAAAGATACTTTTTGAAAGTGTTGTGAAGTTATAGTAAAACATGGACTGTATGCATTGATTGATTGTACTGTACAAATCAACAATGGGAAAGGAAACCATGATGATTTTGATTTGAACCTATGATGTTGATCACATGGAGAGTGAGAAAAGTGGCAGTTATGTTGGAAACATGTTTGAAGCAAAAACAGATGATATAATATGTTGGAGACAACCATTGATGTGACCAAAAGGGTTTAATGGACCAACAATAAAAATAAGTTTTAATCATCTATCTCCCATGACCAATAAAGAGTGTGTGCCATGCCATATTGCCATAGTTACATTTATTTTCAACTTTTTTTTAAATAAACATTTTATTTATTTTTACATATTTTTTTCAACATTATGCGTGTTATTTTTTATAATTTGATTTCAAGGTTTTTTCTTATAAAAATCCCACTTTCGCCTAAAATAGATTAATTATATAAAAAAACTTTAATTATTTGAAAATATAATGATTATCAAACGGAATATTTAAAGTTATAATTATCAAAATAATTCATGACTAAAAATATATTATTATTTTATGTTAAAAATCAATGATTCTCTGTTTATAAAAGGGTTTTGCTAATTATAGCTCTAAGGACTAAGAATATGTTTAAGAGTTAGTTATCATTTTTAGACTTCAATTATTATAACTAACCACTATTTTACAACCATCCAAAAACACAAGCTCTAACTACCATAAGATCCAATTATCAAACTATCAAGGGGGGGTCGAAAAGATTATGTACCTCAATAAAGATTAGATAGGAAGAAGTGGGCCCAAGCCCAACTCATTATGGCCATCAGTGGGCCTTTACCTTTTATGTTCCCCACTCAATTTTCTCTCTACATTAAAAGGTGTTTCGCGGGTTAACGGGTCAAATCCTACATGATAACAAATTAACAAGAACCCGAGAAACTGACACGAACTCAAACATGATATGAAACCGAAAACATGTCAGACACCGGAACCCAACCACGATATGAGTTTGTAGATGTTGACACGAACAGTCGATCATGACCTGTTTAACTGAAATTTTATTTAATTTATTTTTCTGTTTAATAATACTACATTTAAACTATAAAACATGATGTAAATTTCTGTTTCTTTTTTTAAATTGACATTCAATACTCGATCAGATTAGATTAAGTTATGATGTATAAACATTTTTTTTCCCAATAAACAGGTTATCTAAACGTGTTTAAAGGTTCGACCCAAAACTAACCCACAAACTTCGTGCTAGGTTCATATCATGTTAAAAATTCACCCCCAAATGTTATCATCACAACTTTTCTACCGATACCAATATCAGTAATAGTAATAATAATAATAATAATAATAATAATAATAATAATAATAATAATAATAATGAGGTGGTTGTTTTGACATAAATAGCCTTGTTAGAAAGACCTTACAAAACTGTTGTCTAGAAAACAAAAATGTAATCAAATTTTCTTACTTTTTCGTTTACAAAAAAAATTCCAACTTCTCTTGTTTTTCACCATTTTCCGAATCTCAAACTTCATGGTTTCACAGTCTCTCTCGAGCCCGAGAACGCGCTCCCTCATCTCACCCATGCCCGCCCTCCCACCACCACCGACGCCACCTCTTTCATGTGACCTGATCACTTCACCACCTTCATTTTCAGACACATAAAACCACCCAGCAATCGATGTCCTGATCCGTAGCTGTTCAAAGAAAATAACCTGAACAATTACGCGCATAGGTAGCCTCTCATTACGAGCTGCGTGAGTGCTTGCTTCTTGTGACAGTTTTTGAACATTCATAAGTCTACACATTTGCTCTCGCTCACAATCCGGAAGCCATGGATGCGCCTGCATCATTGTCACAACGCATATAAGATTTTAATCCCAAAACAATTAACCAACAAAATGTGACCTCACTACCTCTAGAACCGGCAGTTAGACAACAGGTAATGAGGTCATATTTTCTTAGTTTTTAGGTTGATTGCTTAAAAAGGTAATCAGCATTGGTCTAACTTGTGGTGTAGGTAACCAACTTGTTTTAGGCAACAAAAAGTTGTTTTTTTATAAAAAGTTTTAATACGGTTAAAAGTTACTCACACGTCAACTGTCACATCATCATGTTGACCGTAACATCAAGATTTTTGAAACTTTGATGGTTTTAGCGGACTTAGACTTTCTGAAGTTGAATCCGTTGGCAAGTGGACTTGACCAAATAGTTACAACTGTTTGGCCAAGTCTGCTTGCCACGTCAGCAGATTCAACTTCAGAAAGTCTAAGTCTGCTTGTGGTGGCAGCAGACTACCCATAAACCATTATGTTCTCAAAAAACACCCAGAAAACCAGATGGGATTTCTACAAAATGCATGTATGATGAAGGAAGGAAGCTTTTACCTTAAAATAAATATCAATTGCGCGATAAATGCCATCAGAAGAAGGGCGAGCATAGTCAGGAACAGAAGCAGCAAGAGACTGGAACTTGAGGAGCTTCAAATTAACATCAGCCGCCACATCAGCAAGAAACATATCAACCAGATTAGCTACGGATGTCATCGCCTCCAAAGAGTGGGCTCCACACCCTCCCTCGGACCCCTCTTCGACTATGCACGGTGAACACACTGCACTAGAAGCTTGGTCCAAAGACAAAAAATATTCAAGTATTCTTTGAAAACAATCAATGTCATACAAAGTTTCCAGTGTGTTAAACCCCTGATTGGGTACCAAAACATCCTCCAAAACAGCCGAATCCAACTGGGCCCCGACCCGTTTCTCAAGATTTTCTTGACACGCTGGACTGACGTGTAAAATGATGGCAGTACGAAGAAGCCGTACAAGAAACGTGGTGGCAATGATCCCTTTTCGGTTGGGAAATAATTCCACAATATCCTCAAAAAGATTTCTTTGATCTGCTTCATAAGGGGACACTGTTTTATAACAATTAGCATCATTAAAACCCAATTCGCGGTTCAATAAGGGTATGTATCTTTTCAAGTAACCCACAAGAGACCCGGCTATGGTCTCAGGTTTCATTCCTCGTGATGCAATAGCCCGAATGACCCGTTTGTAAAGATTTAAACCGAGAAAGGATATGTCTTTATGCCACCAATCATCATAAGTTGTGAGTGGTTTGTTTGTAATTGTAGTTGTAGTTGTTATCCCATTCCATATAGTGGAAGTTGGTACCTTTTCATTGAAGCCCATGCAAGCTTTTCTTGCTAAAGAAGTAATGCAGCGCGAAATGAGGAATAATTCCTCTGCATCATGAAGAAGTTGTTCACAGGATTCTAGTGCTTTCATGGTGTCCGCCCACGTGGCCAAAACTTCGATTAGAAAGTTTTCGGTTAGTGTAATTAGGTTTTCGTCTCCATACTCGTCTGTCATTTCTAGGCATTCTGCAGCACAGCGAAGGCTGATAACATTGTGGGCTGTAAGTTGTGTTTTTATATCGTAACAGAATCGGGCTATAAGTTCGAATGTTTTGGATCCGCCTGGTATCTCGTCAAGATGCACAATGCAGACGTGCTCGTCTTCATTGGAAAGGTCTCCAATAAGTTTTCTTAGTAGCCCACTTCTTGTAATTAGAGGAAACTGTAACAAACAAAACTAACCTCAACCTCATATGCATCTATGTTTTTATTTTAACTGAATAGTTAGTAATGGAGATTTATGAATGATTATGGACCTTATGAAGATGAAACGACATTTCTCCGATCTCAATTGTGACATCACCTGGAAGTCCACTTGCACACTGCCTGAAACAGAAAATTATTGAATGCATCAGTTCAACTGAGAAGATGAAATGGAGTACCTTCAAGTACCTCATACAACTTTTCTTATTGTTAGCGCTGTAAATGAACCGAACCGAACCGAACGAGACCTTGTTTGTGTTCGTTTGTTAAGAATTTGCTGGACTAACAAACGATTTACGGACACATAACCAAACAAAATTTCTTGTTCGTGTTCGTTTGTTAAACGAACACAAATGAACAAACGAACGTAAATGAACACAAATTAAGTTGAAAATTAAAAATCAAACATTCTTAATCCTAAATATTACAAAGTTAAGAACTTGACATAATTATCTGAAAATACTTCAACATAGTAATCATAAACATAATCGTTCCAAAATAATAGTCACTTAACCCGTTTAAAGTTTAACTTTAAAAGTTAAAATAATAACAATAATAATAAATAAATAAAAATTGACAAAAAAATAAAGTAAATATTATAAATGAAAACATATAAAATATGAAAAAACAAAAAAAATAAAAAATAAAAACCTTTAACAAAGGTAACATGTAAACAAAAAATAGAATGTTCATTATCGAATATTCACGAACACAATCGAATGAACTAGACTCTGTTCATGTTGTTGTTTCATTTAACTAATCGAACGCGTTCATTTATTAAACGAACGAAAGTTACAATAAACCCTAAAATCAATAAGAAAAAGTTGATAATGATCTGAATTTTACATAGAATTAGCCGGAATTATCAAACATTGACGCTATAAGTAGAATTTATAAAAACAGGTAGATATTAACTGATTTGAAAAGTATAAAATTCATAACTGAAAAGTGTGATTAGCATACCAAGTATGTCCTTGAAGTCGGAATAAATCAGTCTTGGTGCCGAGCTTCATACACGCCATTAAACCTGGGACGATTCAGGAAACTCAAGATTGTGATTATGATTATTATTCGATCTGAGTGTCCGAGTCTACGGGACAGCCGGAGGCCCAAAATCCTCACGTTTTGTTTTCGTAACAAACACAAACTAGTTGGATTTTTAAACTAACTAGGCCCATGTAGTTTGCGTTAAAAAATTGTAAAATTAGCCTAAACATTTGTGAGTTGCACATTTAGCCACTCACCGTTAATGAGCCAGTTTTTAACAAAAATGAGTCTAGACTCAAAACTTTGTTTTTAGTAAG
Source organism: Smallanthus sonchifolius (assembly GCA_023525975.1). Classification (NCBI taxonomy): domain Eukaryota; kingdom Viridiplantae; phylum Streptophyta; class Magnoliopsida; order Asterales; family Asteraceae; genus Smallanthus; species Smallanthus sonchifolius. The sequence goes on along the minus strand of CM042046.1, from coordinate 50,934,584 downwards.
ATCGGTTTTGCTATCTAAAAAGGGTTACTCGTTTACCTTGCCACTTTATTGTAATCGTCCTTTTTGTTACGTTAAAATCATTGATAATACACTAAAAATCAAGAAATTGTTTAAATAAAAAAACTACTAGAAATATACTCGTTTGAAACACTTAAAATTACATATTTATCCATTTTATTACATACAATTTATATCTTCACCAATTCTTCTTACACTTTAAACTCACATTATCTAAATCCTTGTATAAGAATTCTTAGTATTTATATTAAAAATATGAAAATAAATATACTTAACATTAACTTCGTTTTTGGTCCCTGTGGTTTGGCTTGTTTAACCCTTTTAGTCCAAAAAAGAATCTTTTAACATATCAGCCCCTAAGGTTGTATTTTTATAACCATTTCAGTCCATGACACTAACTCTGTTAACTTTTCAGTTAAGTATAGGGGCATTTTAGTTATTTTATTTTTAAGTAACCTGGTTAATCTTTTCAGTTCAATAAAAACTTTTTTAGGCTTTTTCATAAAACTTTTTTTCTAGTTTTTTTAAAAACGTTTTTTTTTTATTTTTTTAAATCAATTTTTTTTGTTTTTTTTTTCGTAAAAACGTCTTTTTTGAATCTTTTTAAAAACGTTTTTTCACTTTTCTAAAAAACACTTTTTTAACTTTTTTCAAAAAACGTTTTTAAAAACATTTTTTTACTTTTTTTTATAAAAAAGTTTTTTACTTTTTTCGTAAAATGTTTTTTTAACTATTTTAAAAACCTTTTTTTTTTACTTTTAAAAAAAATACATTTTTGAATCTTTTTAAAAACGTTTTTTCACTTTTCTAAAAAATATTTTTTTAATTTTTTTTTCATAAAAAACGTTCGTTTTTTTTATAAAAACGTTTTTTAGCTTATTCTTAAAATATTTTTTTAACTATTTTAAAAACGTATTTTTTTAAATAGTTCACTCAAAAAATAAAAAAAAAACGTTTTTAAAATAGTTAAAAAACATTTTATAAAAAGCTAAAAAAAAAATTATAAAAAAAACTAAAAAAATATTTTTAAATCGCTTTTTATGAAAAAAAGTTTTAAATTTTTTTTTTATCAAAAAACGTTTTTAAAAAGATTCAAAAAATACGTTTTTACGGAAAAAAGAACTAAAAAAATAATTTTTAAAAGTAAAAAAAAAACGTTTTTAAAAAAAGTAGAAATTTTTTTATGAAAAAATCTAAAAAAAGTTTTTATTGAACTTAAAAAATTAACTAGTTTATTTAGAAATAAAATGACAAATGCTCCTTTACTTAACAGAAAAGTTAACAGCGTTAGTGTCATGGACTGAAATGGTTATAAAAATACAACCTCAGTGGCTGATATGTTAAAAGATTCTTTTTTGGACTAAAAGGGTTAAACAGGCTAAACCACAGGGGCCAAAAACGAAGTTTACTCTATTTTTTAATTAGAAAAATATGATGATAGATTATTAGTCATGTTTTGAGGAAAATGTTTGAAACAATCCCTGAAAAACAAAGAAAATAAATAAAAAAACTTGTATGGTTTATTAAGTATAGCAATTGTTCACTGATCTTGAAACAACAATTATAACCCACACCCCTCAACTTTCAAAGAAATGACTTAAATGACTACCAAGACAACAATAATCAACTTTGACCCCTTTTCTAACAAACTTTTCTTATTTTAGACCCTGATAAAGTATCAACTACACAACATTTTCTTCTTGTCTGGCCTGCTAACCAAGAACTTGCTCAAACCACCATGGAAATGTTGCTTGGTACCTTGGGTGGGCCCGAATGGCGCCTCGGTCTAGCCGATGGTCCCGGAAACGATAAACGTTTCTTTGGCTCAAACTCCATTTCGGCAGGACCGTTATCCACCGGCCCCAACATACTCTGCTCCTTCAATTTGGCTTTTGCGGATTTCGTTTGAGCCATGTAACTAGGTACCGACGGAGAGCTATCCATGCTCTCGTCATCTCTCACAGACGACCCTGCGATGCTATGCCTTCGTTTCATTTCAGATTGTGCGCTAAATACGCTTCTCAAATCATCATCCGGGCCTGGCCCGTAGGTCATCGGGTTAGACCTGCGTTTGAATTTCTGTGATGCTACTGGACCACCTGCTGTTAGTTTTGGGGTTGAAGGGGTAGAATTGAGTTGGCGCCGAGCGTAAGATTTTGATATCTGGATTCCGGTAATGTTAATACCGCTTTGAACAGATGAATGACTCTTCTCGCCTTGTGTCTCCCATGGTCGGCCGGCATTGTATCGCTCTAACCAGCTCCAACCCCATTGCGGATTCGTGGGGTCCATGAACAGCAAGTTTGCCGTTCTCGTTGATTTCTTCCATGGTTGCTATTTCAAAAAGATTGTATCAAATTAGGATTGGCCACATCTCAAACCGAACATACAAAACCAAAGTAACCGCCTATCCAAGTTGGGGTGTAAACGAGCAGAGCCGTTCGTGAGCTACTCGATATCAACTCGCTAAAAGCTTAAATGACCCTAAGCTTCATATATCGAGCTTGACTAGGCTTGCGAGCCTATTATTTACATAAATATAATAATTTTTATTTAATATAATAAATATATAGAATTATGATAAAAAAAAAAGTAACTAAATAAGATATATTCTGTTATATACATAAAATTGTAAATATATATATAGATAAAAAACTAAAAAAATTAATAAATAATAAACAAGCCGAGCTCGAGCGCTGTTAAGTTAAACAAGCCGAGCTCAAGCTCTGTTAGTTTAAATGAGACGAGCTCAAGCTCTGTTAATTTAAATGAGACGAGCTCAAGCTCTGCTAAGTTAAACAAGTTGTTAAGTTAAACGAGACCAGCTCGAGCTTTGTTAAGTTAAACGAGCCAAGCTCGGTCACACCCCTATATCCAAGTAAGTTCATACATTCTTTTTCAGATCAAGATGAAGATGTACCTGATGAGAAAACGAATAAGCCATGGCCCGTTCCCGTCTCATAGTTGCTTCATATTTGCTCAGTAGCTTTGCTTCAATTTGTTCCTTCGACTGCAAGCTATCGTTCCAATCTTCTCCTATCTGTTATAACATTTGTACATATCCATTAAGACCATTTCTTGCATCTAATAAACAAAACCATGTAAAACTAACCTGCAAAACCTCGAGTTCTTTCGCCTGTTTATGTAAAAGTTGTCTGTGAAGAGCCTGATTCTCCTCGGACATTCTGATCCTCCTAGAATTAATTTGACACTGCACACGGGATAGATTTTGCATGCTTTTGAGTGTGGTTGCTGTTTGTCGATTGGCTGTTGGCCCTTCGATTAGGGTTTTCAATCTAACAAGCCCTCTCAAAGCCCGTACCGCCCTTCTTGCCTGAAACAAGACATGAAATCCTTCACACAACTCATGTTTGATAAGCCCATAAACAATTACAAAGAGACCAAAAAGATTTTTAAATTAAGATCCATATTACAACAATTAAAGATTTTTAAACAATAAGAACATACCAGATACCCGCGAAAAGCTGTTTGGATTCTAACAGCTGCTGTTTCCTCTGTTGATTTTCCTGAATACTGAGTCAACTCAGTGAGTTGAGTGGACTCAGCAGCAGCCTGAGTTGTGGTAGCAGTCGCCTCAGCAGCAACCGAATATGCATGGCTTTTTTGCTCATTCTCCGCTTTAATCGGTTTCACTTCCTCTGGTGGTGGAAGTGGAGGAGAATCATGAGATCCACTCGCGGGTTTTGTGATGGAAACGGAAGGTTTTTCATCCCCGAGCCCTTTCTTCTTTAATTTCTGGAATCGAATAACAAAATTATTATATATTAATCATGCATTTAGCTCGATAATATTGTGACTGAATATATTTATAAAGTCGAGGCAATGCGGCCTGATAGTAACCAAGTTTCATCACTGTTCCACTAAAGTCACTCTCGAGTTTAAATATTGTTCCACTGTTGTGAAGTTCTTATAACCAGTTAAAACTAGGTGACCTAAATGAAACAATTATGAAACTTGGATACTAATTACTATTTAGCGACTTTTCTTTTTCAACCGGAAAGTAATCAAGTTTCATAATTGTTCCATTTATGTCACTCATTAGTCAGTTTTAACCAGGTATGAAGAAATTCACAACAATAAAACAATATTGAAACTTGAGTGGTTTTACGATTGAAAAAAAAATTGATTTTTATGAAACAATATTGAAACCACGTTACTGTTTAATGATTTTCACCAAAAGTTATAACAAACCTGGTTTTTCTTTTCCTTTGAGTGAGGACTAAGAGCCTTTTTAATAGAAGAAAACCAGCTTCCTTTCTTCCCCATTATAATATTATCATATCTCAAAACACATCTGTAATAATATCAGAAGAAATTATTATGATAAAGATATGAACTTTGACATTTTAAAGTCAAACTTATTGTTTATCAAATTCATATTTTGTTATAGGATTATTACTTTTGACCCATTTTTTTTCTGTTCTTAGTAATAATCACAAACTTCTATACACTTAGCAAAAAAAATTTGAAATTTCTAAAAAAAGTGTATCAATTTGAAATGGAAAAACAAACCATTCATTTGACTTCAAAAGTCAAACAACAAATTTTCTGTCATAAATGCTGAAGTCCTGCATTCTAATTACAATTTCAGATTAACAGCTAATAAAATCTTGAAATTTCAAGAAAACTAGCTAAATTACAGACATTAAACCAAACCCTAATCCTAATTCACCAAGAACTTGATAAAAATCCATAAATTGGATATCAAAAACTAAATCCACATTACATACTTCAACAAAATCATCAAGATCCAATCAATTAAGCAACACCCAGATGGAAATCAACACAAAAAACAACAAATTCAATCAAATTACACAAAAAAATCAGAACTTGCCTCTTTAGATCTTTGAGGGTTTCTTTACAAACCCTAGGGGGGGAAAGCAGATCTTGTGAAGCAATTGGAGTTAAAATATGAGATTTAAAGAACCCATTTAAAGCTTTGTTTTTTATAAATCTTTTTGCAAATATAATAAAAAAGTATCTGTCTTTATTTTGCCGAAACCGATGTTCGTGATCTCACTTCACTTCTAGGTGAAGCGTTGTCTTGTCCACCTTTTTAGGCAAATGGTCCAAAAGACACCCGGATAACTGAAAAGGCGAATATTGTACGTTTTTAAGAAAAATATATACATATTTTTTGGATAAAATACTTTTGATTTTTTTTTATAATGACTTGTTAATTTTTAATGGCCAAAATAAGATAATAAAATTTCTTTTTTATAAATGTTAAATCTTACTATATCAAATTTGGACCAATTTAATAAATAATAAGTCATTTTTTTAGGAAAAAAATTCAAAAGTACGTGTGTTGTAGACAAGTTTAGCAACTTTGATATATAAAATCAATTTAGTTTAGTGATGTTTTAGAGGTTATTTGGGTTGTGAGTTTGGGTTTTTAAGGTTCTAACTTAGATCTATTGATAGAAATGTATAGTATTTGTGTCAAGAACCACATAGACATAATTTCCAATGTTGTTAAATTAATTAGTTTTAGGTACGATTAATTAGGTGTTCAGTAGCAAACACAGGATAGATCTTTATACTCTTCTACAGAGTTCGTTCTAGCGCTACACTAGGATAAGAGTTGTTAGATTGCAAAATAGATCGTTAGTATGTACTAGATTAATGAAATTTTAAGGGGTACGAATAGACAACGGAAATAACATGATCAAGAGTAAAGTTAATGTGTCACAATCATATAAGATTAGAAATCATGAGATGTGTAACTGGCCATTAAAGAGTGAAGATACAACATGTGTCAGGTTTTAACTTGTTATCATCATCAGGACATCATATCGAGTGGAAAATGGTTAAAAAAGGATGGAGTGTGTGTGATTTAAGGGATGATTTTCAAATGAAAGATTGAGAGTGGACGGTCACATTAACGTCATATTCTCTACTGACCACAATACAACTAATGGGTCCAACTCATGTTTCTCTTAAATAAAACTCAACTTTCATATATAAAAACCCGATAAGTTTGAGTGACTGGGGGTTAGTGGACCCTCCTTTGGTTCAGCCCCTCTTTGCTGACACAGAAACAATAAACTCAAATAACAAGTCTAGAAATAGCCATTGGAAAAAGCAAACCATCAAATTTTAATATCTTATTCATGAAAATGGGAAACAAGATTGAGTCATAATTGCCCTAAATTCACAAACACACAAGACATGTGAAGTAATTAAGAAAACAGTGATACTCTTGTTGTTCAATCCATTTTCAATATATGTATATGTTCACATGATTTTTTTTTAAAGATAACTCTATGTAAAAAAGAAAATAATTTTTCACAGAAAAACCTAGAATTAGGTAACATATTTTTGGTTTTGTTATATTGATACGATGTCCGGTTTGGAAAAGTAAAATAAAAAATAAAAAAAAATTACAAAATGGAACTCATGAGTCTTGATCAGTCTGAATCAGACCTTGAACAGACCTACACTACCCACCAGGCCACCACCACAAAGGGTGAGATTTAAGCCCACTACAAAAAAAACTGGTTGTATTGTATCATGCCATTGACATCATCATATATACTCAACTTAAGAAAAAAGTAAAAAACTGCAACAGTCAACAGTTACCCTTGAGAAATCAAAGCTGATTGTGACATAATTAACTTGTGGGAAATCACACACAAAGATACAACACAAACAGATTGGTTACTACTCATCGAGCCCATAATCCTCACCAAAATACTTGTCGACTAACTGATTAGCCATAATCCTAAGATCTTCATTTTCGTGAAACTGAAACCGTTCCATGGCATCAATTCCGTCCTCTTTTTCAACTAACTTTTGTCCCTCACCGTTGGGCAGCCCTCTTAATACCTGCAGATTAACAAAATCAAAAGTATGTTCGATTTAAAATCTAGGAATGTAATTAAAAGACTGATAATTCAACCTAGCCAATATGCTAACAAGTTCAAGTTGATCTTATTTTGGAGAAATAATATATCCTGCTACTTTTTGTACTACTTATCCTCCAAACAATATGTTTGTGACATGGAAAAATGGAGCATGTGAGGAGAGAGAGACGTGTGGACTATATTTCTTTTTCTTTTTTTTTCTGTTTAAGGGACCATACCAGCGGGTGGCAAAATGGGTGGTTTGACAGGTTGGATACTTGGGTAATGGGTACTTTTTAGTAGGAGACAAAGCGGGTCGGATTGGACAAATAGACATATTTTAAAATTTTACAAATAACTAATGTGCTATGTAGGATTAAAAACTATATTATTACAATAATAATTTGAACATTTTTTATATAGGGATTTAGAAGGTTCTATGTATTTGAATACATTGTGGATGACTTTCAACTTGCTAGATCCAATTTACCAGCATCTTCTTTCGTTAAATATTCTAGCTTTAGAGATAGAAGATAACCCACATCAACCTATTTGTATATTAATGAATGAAAACTTTCACATCTAGTGTTACCAAGAGCCGCATGATATTGTGAAGTTTTCTAAAACCACAAATAAATCACAAGAGTCTATTTCTGTTCCTGTTATCGCACAAATATAGTATTACACTTTATTTCCGCTTTCTATTACTGCACCATACATGATTTCCATTTCTATTTAAGACACTAGACCTTGTTATTGTCAAGTTTTCTAAATAAATCACTACAATTTATTTCTGTTTCGACCCCTTAAACAGAAATAAGATACAGTTCCTTAATTTGGTGTTTTAAATTAAGGATAATGTGTAGAGGCCACCCAACTATTCAGTTTTTTTCTATCAAAGCCACCTAACTATTGAAACTACTTTATAGGCCGCCCAAATATTTCTTTTATACAATATCCGGCCACCCTTTACAATTCTATAAAGTAAAAGTTCATTAAAAAAAGGTTGGAAGGAAATGTACATCATTTAACATTTTTTGGTCGGATTTCGTATAAACAAAACTAGATGCATACTTGGGTGGCCTAAAAATAGTTTCGATAGTTTGGTGGCTTTAGTGAAAGGAACTAAGGAAGTTGGATAGACGGGTTGATCCTTTTCTAAAAGCAAAAAATTCTTATATATAAGATATTAAAATTTACCAGCTCCATGAATTGAAGTCCAAGTCGTGCAGCTTCAATATCAGCAGATCTAACCAAATCAATGAAACCACGAAGGCATCCACTTTTAACAAATGAAACCAAGTGATCAAATATTAAACTCGGCCTTCCAGAACCGTCTGCTGGAGCAACACAGAGGTTACCAACAACATAAGCCACTTCTTTTTTGATGTCAAATGGTGCTGTTGTCAGAAGCTGTATTAATAATGGCATGGCTTCACTTTTGTATATTAATTGCTTGTGACCAACAGAACCCGCAGCTATATTTGATAGCACCCATGCAGCTTCCTACAAAACCCAAATTTAATTAAAACGTATGATTAATGGGTGTGTGAGTGTGAGTGTGAGTGTGAGTGAGAGAGTACCTTCTTTAAGACACGATGCTCGCTTTTTAGACACTTGATTAACGCCAGTATAATACTATCTGAAAATTTTACAAATAGTTAGAGGTAACAAAATGGGCAGGTTGGATGACAGTCCACAACCGGTGAACTTTTGTAAAGTATTTTTATTAATAATAAGTTAGTCAAATACGATTATAAATATTACATTATTTTAATAATGATCTAAATCTTTCAAATACAATGATTTAGGAGGTTTATGCATTAAAATTACACTTCGGGATACTTTCAACCATTTGGCCCATTCCCTTTTAAGCTATTTTTTGTATTTTGCCCGACCCTTTAGAGATAAAACATACCTCAAATCAACCCCTTCATAAGTAATAAATAGAAAATTGCCAACTCTACAAATAGTGGATCTCATATAAAAACAGAAAATATAGTAACTACCTGTGATTTCATGTCCAGGAACAAGAACAGCATTAGTAGTGTAAGTATCACCTGCTATAAGATTACCTAAACTCCGCAGCACCTGCACATAAATATGTGTGTGTATTAAGGAAGGATAACACCAAATACGCATGAAAAGATGTCTTCATCATATATAGTTATGTGCAGCTTTAAATAACTCTACTTTTAATGTAATATAAAGAGATAAAATATTTATAGGTGACAAAATGGCAAAGTTAGGCGGGTTGGGTAATGGATCAAAGCTGGTCAGGTTAAAATGGTTCGTTTCGGGTTGACCCATAAACACATTTTCATCCATTTTCAAAAAAATATTTATAAATATATAATATGTGAAATCTAATTACAAAAAATATATATAATGATTATCTAATTTATTAAGTTAAACATATTAGGAGGTTGTAAGGCTTAAAAATACACCTTGGGCAACAGTACAACTCTTTAATACCCCGAGAAAATGAACTGTATTTAGATTGTAATAATGACTAACGTTCTTTTGTCTTTTCTTGTGATTGGAGGGCATATTTGTAAGCTTAAAAAGCTTTGGAGTACAGGTTATTTTTGTGGTGTACATATCACCTCCCTTTTTTAGAAGGCTGAATACATACTCATTTCAAAAATATAAACTTAAAATCATGTGTAAAATTGCCCCAAAATATTCATATTTTTGTTACCGGAATGAGCAATTGCAAACTATTTGAGGTGGCCAATCGCTCGACAAGTAACTGAAGAAGATCGGTCTTCACAAGCACACTAGTAGCCACCGGTGAAAGAGCTGAGAGATACACGACAACCCATGCTATTTCAGTCGCTAATTCCTCATCCCTATGCATGCCAAAATAAGAAGAAAACAAGTCCTTTCATAAATGTCTTAATAAGCACATATCTTAAGGTGGGAATTAAAAACATATATTAATATGACTGTAATATTAAAGATAAAGGGATAAAAGGACCTTGTTAATATTACAAATTTTAGGCATTTAACATATATTAGACTTCTTGAATCTAATTAACTATTTAACATAGAATAGACTTCATTGTCAGCAAACATCAGAACATCTACGTTCTGACCCGAACCCAGTATGACCCGTTATCCTGCCCGACCCAGCCCGCCAGGCATACACGATATCATAACTTGAGTAAGAATGATGGATAACAACACATATGTCATGTGGGATGCAAAAGGGCACCTGCACAGTCACTAACCTCAATTTTAGTACTTTATGTTGTATTAGAAACAGGTCATTTACTTCATTTAAGATGAAAAAAGTACATGAGTCAAATAATATGTAATCCGCCAAAAAACATTGTAAAATGTTCTTACACCAGACTAAATGATTATTCTATCATTATGATCTATTGAAGTATCAACTTACGATTTCCTCAGGTGTCTTAGTATAGCCTCTACTACACCATCAATTTTTATGAGTTCTGTTGCAGCCTTCGGGTCCGGGCCCTACATCCACAAATCACAATTAAACATTATAGAATGAAAAAAAACTGCTCGTCTTGTAGACCAAATAATGACTTAGAGGTGACAGTTTCAAATCATTTACTTATGAGCTGATCGATTTGGTTTATGTTTTATCTTAATGGGTAAAATTAAAAAAAAAATTAGCTTAAAAGGAAATCATTCAAATGGGCTGAATTAGTTGAAAGTCGCCCACTGAAACCTGCTAACTCACTTTATTCGAGATAATAGATTATTGTAGAGATAATATAATTCTTGTAATCATACTTGACACACTAATTATATATTTATTTTTTTAAATAATTTTGGACAAAAAGTGTTTCTAGTCAATTGTTTTGACCTGTTACCAGACCAGCCCATTTAGCCACCCTTAAATTGAGCTGACAAAGAATCTTCAAGTGAACGAGTGATTAAAAACCTTAATCAGGTTTGACAAAGCCCAGCCAGCAGTTCGAACTGTTGAACCCTTGTTTGGAAACATCATTTTTGCAAGAGGAAGTAAGGCTCCTTGAGAAATGAGAATATGTCTCAAATCTTCCCCTTCACCAGCAACATTTCCTAATGCCCATGCACACTGTTCAGCAACTAGCATTGAACTCTTCTCTGGATATTAATTGCATACAAAATGTTAAATACTGAAGAAACATCATATAACAACAATAAACAAATCTTTAGCTGATGAAAATCAGGCAAAAATAAGAAAAATAAGTGTTCTGTGAATTGTTAACAAACTTAAGCTCAAAAAGAAAATTAAGTACAAATAGGAAACAGGTGATGGAGGGAAACAGGTTACACAGACAGACCCAAATATGCACATAAAATCCCACCTTATATTTGTTAGGAATCAGAGTCGGTAACGCAGCGGAAACAAACACACACACGCACAAACGATTAAGCAGAAAGCAGTAAAAGATAGAAGAAGTAATGTGGTTCGGCCAAAGTGACCTACGTCCACGGGTGCAACTAGGGTTTCTCTTTAATAGGTGCTCAAAGATTACAATTACATGGCAGGGTATAAATAAACTTAGGCAACATGAAAACTAAAACAGGTCCAAAGCCACTAGGGTTGGCCACCCCGTTTACTTCTTCACTCGGCCCAAAACCGAAGCCCAATAAGCCTTCACAACCCAACAATATTCATAGAAGAAAAATTAATAGACTGCCCTTCAAAAGTTACCACTAGTTTTCAGATAAACTTATAAAAAGATATTTATGTCTTGTTCAAAGAAATAACTGCATGTGGAACAGCATAGAATCTTCGTGTTGGTTATTATCCCTCTCATAAACATATTTGATAGTTGATACACTGGCTGTTTACAAAAAAAAATAAAAACTTTTTGACAAAAAGTGTTTCGTCTTTCAGGCCAACCCGACTAGAACCATTTTCACCCATTACCCAACCAGTCTGACTAACCTCCAATATGAGCAATAAGTAACGGTAATGCTGGCAATAATGCTCTTGTTTCTTCAGGTCTTCCAGCAGCTATGTTTGTAAGACACCAAGCCGCCTCAAGCAACTGCATTATAGACCCAAAAATTAAAACAAAAACTTACACCTTAAAGAAAATGTAAACAGACACCATTTAGATGTACCACAATACTCCCTTTTAATTTATATATCATATCTGAACTAAATAAAAAGGCCACATTTACCTGTTCATCTTGGGAGCCAAAAGAAAGACATTGTGCAAGTAAAGGTATTGCTCCAGATGTAATAGCAGTTTCAATAGGAGGAAACTCAGATCTAGACAATAAACGCCTTAATTCACGAAGCGCATTCACCTTCTTTTGGACCGCGCCTTTCCCCCTAAAGATAATTAAATAAAATAAAACAGGTTGTTATAAACTTTACCTAGTGATTGCATAAAAGGAGTTAGACTCATGGTAACATATGCATATTCATTCGCATACAATTTGAATGTGAAGTGAATTAACTTACTGAAAGGCGATTGCATTCTTCAGTTCTTCAACAGCAGAAGATGTTTGAGCCTCTAAAATGGACTGTTCTTCTTCAATCATCATATCACTATCATCAGGAACATCCATATCACTGCTAACTCCGACTCTACATAATCGTTTGGTTCGAAATAAAGCCTCTCTTCTTTCTTTACCCACTGAAACTGCATTCTGTCTTCTCCTTTGTGCAGCAGTATTCCCAACTACAGTGTCAAATTAACATTTTCAGCATAATAACTCACTGAGGCATTTCATCAAACAACTTATCTGCATGTCCAATTACAATTTCTTTTCCATAACTCATCGATTGGTCAGCCATTACTCAATATTACCTCTCAGATTTAGCATAATTTGTAAGCAAAAAAAGCTTCCCAATTAATACCTAATTCAGTTCTTCACCCATAACACATATAAAAGCTTGTAAATACAACACAAAATTGAAGTCAATCGAAGTAATATAAGTGCTCATGTGCAAAAAGAGAAAGATGTGAAATTGAGTTGTACGAATACCTGGATTCTTGATGGGGTCTCTCCTGGGTGTGGCTGCACTTTCATCCGCCATTGTTTTGACTTCAGATTCTTGGAAGCGTCCTCTCGAACAAAACCCTCTTTGCTGCGTTATGTTTATTATTTCTTTTAAGTTTTCAAATTCACAATTAAAACCTTTTTTTTTTGTTGGTATTGGGATATGACCCGGCACCACAACCGGACACATCCTAAAATCCAAGTCCTGATAAACACTTACAAAGATATAATGATAAGTGGCCGGGCCTTAACCAAGCCCCGGCAAGCGGAATCAAGCCCGGATAAAACAGGGAGAAAGAGACAAATAAGTAACGATAAACAGGAGACAAAAATCAACATATCAGAGTACGAGCCAATCAACAGGAGAGGCCCGGCAATGTGCAAACCATTACTAACAACCTTAAAAATGATCTAAGCATTATGCATCTCAGCCAATAGGCAAGGAGCAGTCGCAGGCTAAAGACAAAACACTCTAAGTATAAATACCCCTAAAACCCTAAGGTAATCCCCATGTACTCATTCATTCATACTCACTATCTATACTCGTCTTCCTCACTAAAAACCTGTACTTACTCTCACGTCGGATGCTGGTCACAGCGAAAACCCCCGGGGTACTCATTATGACGAGACTAATAGTGTTTACTGTTTTGCTAAGTCAAGCTCAGCACAACCCTTCTAAAAATTCCTCGATAACCAGATCATGATCCAGAGGTCTTTGAGTTTATAGTTGGGAAAAAGTTATTTATATATTTATTTGACTACACACGAGATGAAAAATATTAATACATAAAATTCTTAAATTTTTATGTATATATTTTACAGATGTAAAATGTATTACATATACAAAAGATTGAAAACAAAATTCAAAATACGTAAAAGTTAATATATAATTAGGTTTCGAAAATACATTAATTACGATTTAATTTAATTTGACTTTCATTTACTATTTGATTTGAAAATAAAATTTACATAATTAGATTTCAATTTTTTTATAATAAGAGATAATATAAAATAAATGTGTTTTATTAGTATAATTATTATTTTCTTAAAAAAATATATTGTTTATAAAAGATAGAGGCGTATCTAATAGAAGAGAGACGCGAAAAAATAATCAGAATAAATATCGAGATGACACGTGGCATGAAAAACATTTAATTTTTAGATAGTATAGAAGTATAGATTGGTTAAGTAAATGAATTATAATTAATTTCAACTAAATATTTTAATTTATGAAATTAAGAATCACTCAACATTTCAAATTAATATCAGGAATGTTTATAATTTATTTAATAATTCTAACCATTTTTATTTTATTTTTTAAAGATATTTAAATTTAGATCTTTCTTTTATATTTCATTGTTTTTAGAGGTAATTTTACCATTTTAGTTATTTTTACATCTTTGGTTCTTAGTTATCCACCCAAACACCACTGCTACCAAAAGTAAAAAAAAAAGTTCACTTAAGAACAAAATATGGCAGACACTATAATGTACAAAAAAATAAACTTAGACCGAACAAACTCGATGTTGCTTACAATAACTTAGATTGAACAAAACTCGATGTTTCTTACAATAACTTAGATTGAACAAAACTCGATGCCGCGAACAATAAGGCCTGACATAGTTCCTTTCATTTATATTTATGTTCATCGCACCCATCGTAACTTGCGGATTTACGTAAACTAGTTTGTTTTAAGTTGAATGTAGTTCAATCATAAAAAAAAAAATTTATAAATCAAATCAAGAAAACATATAAGTCCCAGAAAGGATAAAATAATTAAGTATGTTACTATTTTACGTGAACATAATTACTTATGCGGTTATACCTTAAAGGGCAAATTGCAAATTGTTAATGCATAGTGTACAAGTGAACTAGGTAAGTTTTTTTTTATTTACATTTAAGCCCTTGAAAGGTTATATTTTAACTCCGTCAAGTTTATTCAACGTAAATTTAACTCAAAACAGAATTGTAAGTCGTAATGTCATAGTCATCGACGCACAAATACACAAGAGGTTAAAACTGATTCAAGGTTTCAGTTTTTTTATAAATTCTTTTTCTTTACATCTTTCAACTTTTAAAATAACTATGTAATTTTTCTGCGACGTGATTATTTTTATTAACATTCCAATGTCAGTTTTTAAACGATTTCTTTTCTTTTTATATAAAGTTCCAAATATCATCAACAGCCTCGCCCGCAACGCATGGGCTTGTGACAGTTTTGTTGTTTTATATAAAGTTTCGAATGTTGTTAATGATGTCCAATTTTCGTTTTTCTTACCTTCAATACGCAGGTTCTTGGTAACGTTTTAACGTTAATCTTTTTTACGGTTTTGCTCCCCGCGTGGCCGAAACACGAGGGTGTTAATAATAGACTAATAGTCGGTCATAGTTATCAATACAGTCCAATTAATTAATGTATAATTGCTAAAGTAAGACGATAATATATTGTCAAGTAGGCCATTCTGGGTTCAATTATTTGACGAACCAGTGGCTAATCGAACACATAGCACCAGTGGTCTAGTGGTAGAATAGTACCCTGCCACGGTACAGACCCGGGTTCGATTCCCGGCTGGTGCATTTGAGAGCTGTGATGACAATCCTTTCATGATGGTGGGTCCATCATAACAACATCCAATGGATGAAAAAATAGGCCCTTCTGAGCTCAGTTTTTAATTTTTTTTAAAATAATTTTCCAATAAATAGGTTTTCAATCCGTTTTGGCATTTCGGGTCAAGGAGAAACCTGGTTGATAAACTTAAAATAAACAATTTGAATTACATAATAATCTTACAAGGGAAACTTATATAACCATCATCATCCCATGGATGCTTTTAGTACTTGTTTTAAACTTTGTTTTTGGTTCATGTGGTTTGACTATTTTAACCCTTTTACTTTAATAGTTTGAAAATGATCAAAACATTCATTAAGGTTACCATTTTGGTCCTTGTCACTAACTCCGTTAAATATTTCAGTTAAAATTAAGGGCATTTTGGTATATATATAATCTTACATCGTGAAATTACCAAAATGCCCTTAAATTTAACTGAAATATTTAATTGAGTTAGCGACATGGAGCAAAATGTCAACAATATGATAACCTCAACGAGTGTTTTGGCCATTTTCAAACTATTGAAGCAAAAGGGTTAAAATGGTCAAACCACATCGAGCAAAAACGAAGTTTACTCTAACTCTTGTTTAACCCCGATATATTTTGCAAGTTTAGCATAAAGATAATTATCATTCACAATAATCACCAGCTCTGGGAAATGCCATGAGTACCATTCCCTACATCAATTTGCAAGTTTTTAATTCAGTTTAAAGATATTTATTTTGATTCTTGTTACACAAAAAATGGACTCTCATGGAAAATAAATTTACTTCCTTATCAAGAACGAAGATGCTTGAATCACCATATTGTCAACACTCTTAACATTGAATTTCACCTTTGCCCTTCTGTAACTGTAGTCTGTGGCCTAAACCGAGTTGAGCTTTCTACAAATGATTAAAACCAAAAAGATAACTATAACTTTGACACTGTTTGTTTTCTTCTGTTAACTTTTTTATATATAAAATAATTAAAATCACAAAGTTATATTAAAACAAAAAAAAAACAGTCTCAGCTAATTAGAAAATCTAGATTTTAATTATTTTTTATTTATATAAAAGGGTATGTTAGTAAATGGACATTAATTTATGTTTTGATATTATTGTTTTTCAAAGAAAATCCCATTTTTTCCTCCATTTACGATCCCTAATTTTAACAATTCCATATCGATATAATATTATACATATTTTTCCGACAAGTTTTATTTTTATTTTTTATGTCGTTGCAGCGTATTTTTTTATTTACGTTTCGATATTCAAAACCGAGTCGTCACAACTTCATACGTTTCTTTTTACGTAATTAACCACGTCAATGTTACCGCCGAAGTGTACAACAAGTTACCAAACACAGTCATTAGAATTACTAAATAAGATTAAAGACAAGTGCCCAGGAATAGTAGTCACTCCACACAAAGCATTGCACCTCATGCTTAACTTTTTTTTTCACTCATTTACTATATATAATATACGTTTTTAACCCGTTTATATTTCTATTAATTTTGTTTTTCTTTAATAACTTTCGTTCGTTAACTTTTTTCCAAAAAACAGAATGCGAGACTGTTTTTAGGTTTTTTTCAACGTTTCGATATAATTTTTTTTAAAACAGGATTTTATTTAAAATCGAGTTTTTTTTGTATCGTAACCTATATCGAGTGCCGTTACCGTTGTTGTCACACCCCCAAAATCCACTAACAGAGTTTTACCGTTAGGAGTGTCACACCCCAACCGACGGCGGATTATACGTCGGGGCGGACGTGGTTGTTCAATAGCACAAGGTTGACTATTAAAGTTTCATTATTTCATTAATAAATAGATTCAAAGATTCAATACAAAGAATAAAATCAAATACATAGCAGGAATACAAGTCTAATTGATTAAGCATTCTAGGTCCAAGCATCCTATGTGATCACGATAAAGTCTCATGTTGTAGAACCTGAAACATGTGAAAGAATCTGTCAACTACAAAATAGTTGGTGAGATACAAGGGTTTTGACACAGTTTAACAAGTATTTGAAAAGTATTACAATTCACTATGATTTGTGCATTCTATAATGTAAGTATGAGAAAACAAGCATGTTAGACATTGTGCACTTCAACTCTCCAACCAAGTTTAGGCATAACCCGCAAGTTACCCTTATAAGTCTCAAGTATCAAGTTTAAAGTTTAATTCAGTAACAATCACCAAGGGCTCCTCCCCGAAGGGGTCAATCAATCAAGGTGGATTGGTCAAATGCAATAGATCTATCATTGTTACTATAGGCTTGATCAAAGTTAATGAATATGCTAGTTTTAAGTTTAATCTAAGCATACAAGTCTCAAGTTTAACATAAGAATAAACACGTAGTCATAGTTGTACAAGAATTGTATAAGTTTAAGAATTTTGAACATGTTTGTAACATTTCTGATTTTCATCATGTAATCGTTTGATTTCAATAAACAAACACATTTCAGTTTCGATTCGTGTACAAACAAACTACGATGCAGTTACATATACAAACTATTCTATTACAATAACAAATTAAACAAAAACACCATTATCTCACAAGCCCCGAGGACCAAAACTGACAAAACTCAAAAACTACAAAACTAGGCAAGCACGGTCGCGCCTAGGACTAGGCACGGTCGCGCCTGCAGACCTAAGCACGGTCGCGCCTAAAGTAGACACGGTCGCGCTGATGAACCCACTTGACTGCAGAAAGTCAAACCATACCATACCTTCTGAATTCGTGAAAATTAAAATAAAGAAAAGCCGGTCTTCGCGCGTCAGACCATACTCGACTGAAATTCGTCTAAAACACGCATCAATTGTCGTCCAATTTGCACAATTAATTAATCCCATTCACACCACAACCGAGCCTCTCAAATTCGTCGATATAGAGTCAGTTGCACGCTTCCTACACCCTCATATACACCCACTCGATCTCTCAGAACTCTCACTCGACGCTCACAACACCTCTGTCGTCAGATTGATCGCCAAGAAACGAAGCCGCTCGACCCGTAGCCGACCGCATTCAATTGCCCACTTTCAACAAGTAAGTAACACGTCTTCAGCTTTGTATCTACCTCTACTACGAAAGCCCTATGTCAATTCGTTGTAGAAACACTCAAATCGATCCGATTTTGAACCAAAAAGCCGAAACATAAATTTTACTCGAACTACACTCTAGACATGATATAAATACAATTAAACTATGTAGAAACATTCGTAATCATCCACTAAGTGAAAGCCCTAAGAATCTAGAAGCTATTAATATAAGAATCGATCGAATTGTGTCTGAAAAAGGCCCGACACGGTCGCGCTCATCCCTGAGCGCGGTCGTGCCTGACCAAGCACAGTCGTGCCCCAGGTGTGGCCCGGTCGTGCTTACCGAGCAATCAAGTCTTGAACAAAAACAAACATTAGACGCGGTCGTGCCAGATACGAGCACGGTCGTGCTCTATGTCCAGACCCTCTGTAATGACTTCTGACTCGACCACGGGCGCGCTCAGACCACCACGGTCACGCCCGGCAACGAGCGCGGTCGTGCCCTACTTGAGCACGGTCGTGCTCCTTGACCAGAAACTTTAATTTTATTATTTTCAAACTTAATCTAATATGTTTTTATTTAAACATTTCAAAACTTGTTTATAAAAATTTAAGTTATAAAATCCCAAAACCCGGGAATCATTTATATACCAAATCGCTGATTTAGAAATTTAAAACGATTAATTCCCGATAGTTTCAAAACCGATGAAATCGTGAATTTATATAATCATTTTTATTTATACAAATATATATATATATTGATTTAAACAAATATCGTTTAATTAAATTTTATTTAAATAAATATATATATATATATATATCGCTACTAATTTATTATTCCAAAACCAACCCTAAACACACAAACCACCAACGAACCCACTTTGGACACAAAATAACACAAACAGTGACACGTGTTATACCCTCATTCAATAGGTCAAACGTAGCGACCTACATCACGCTTGGTATTTTTGTTGATCTGTGCAAACTACACGCTCCAACAAAGTGAGTTACATAGCCCCTCTTTTACTCTATTTACAAACTTTTGGGGTGGAACATGCGTTCTATTTACTATGTTTACAAACTACACAATATACAATTCCACCCTACAATCATGTGTTACAATTTTGAGCTTTGTGCTTGAGTACTAGGTGTGTAGACCAACACGCAGTTTGCTATTCACGTGCAATCATTAACTATTTTATAGCCTACAGTAAACAGTGATAGATCTATTGAGTCTGACAAACCCACCCAGGTAGGGTGACTGTTACTGCCAACACGCGTTTGTTTTGCATGCTAGTTACAAAGGTTTGATTGTACTACCAGGTCACACGATGGTATCTCTCCATAAATGCCTTAATTGCCATGTTTGTATGAATTGTATACACACAACACTATATTCTATTACATGACACGAAAACCTATGTATTCTCACCAACTTTTTAGTTGACTTTGTTTTTAACCATGTTTCAGGTGACAATGTTTGAAGTATTACAAGCTGCTACATATAGGATTTGGACCTAGCAATTAATCTAAACTATTTATATTTTGTAATCGCTACATTTGGTTCTTGTATGGTATGAACTTGCTACGTGTAATGAAAATGAATGTTTAAATTATTCAAACTTTAGCAACCATGAGCTATGAACAGTCTGCGCAGCTTCACGCCCCGACGTTTTCCGCCGTCGGTTGGGGTGTGACAGATTGGTATCAGAGCCTTGGTTATAGGGAATTAGGTTATTAGACACCATTGACCTAGACTATAACTTTAGGACACCCAACAATGCCATGCTACATGTTTTATGTGATACGTGCTATTTGCTATATGTCACATGCTTTATGTGTTAGTTATTTGATACTTAAATTGTTTAGACTACAAGACTTAATAAGCATATGTAAATAATAAAATAAATCGTATCCATACCCGTATCCTAAGCCGCATATCCTCCTTAACTGCTTCTAAGTCATCATCGCCATAACTTGTGGAAAAACTCATACTCGTGGATCTATGCCTATCAAAAATATTTTGCATACCCGTTAAGGTTTTAGACTCTGTTAATTATTAGAGGACACGTGCAATCTAGAAGGGTGACACCTGTATTCTGGGTTTTCTGTCTAGGAAAGCATTTCATATAAATCCCAATCAACCGAGGGATCCGTATGCTTTCCTGGGAATTCCCGGGATGAGTGTTTACCTATAGGCTAAAGCACGTCTCCTTGAAAATTATATAAGTCTAATTAACCTTAATATGTCATTGTGTTCAAGTAGAAATGTGATTACTTGAAAACAATCCGAACTATGAAATAAATGTGTTATTTTTCCTCCTATCCTAAATTTCAACGGATTTTTATAAATTCTCACAACACTTTTGTATCATTCTCTTTTTATAGAATGCCTCCTCGTCGTAACATCAACCGCAACAACACCGACAACGCCAACGATAGCACCAACACCAATACCAGCAATGCCAACAACAACAATAATACCGACCTTGCTGCTCTCCTCACTCAGCTGGTAACTCAACTAACTCAAGCCAATAACAACAACAATGGGAACGCCAGTGGTAGTGCTAATACTGGTGGTGGCGGTGGTGCCAACCCGCCACAATGTACCTTCAAGCATTTCAACTCTTGCAATCCCCTGAAGTTTTATGGTACCGAAGGAGCCACGGGACTCCTTCAATGGTTCGAAAGTATTGAGGGCACCTTCCTCAATAGTGACTGTCCGGACAATCTGTGTGTCCGCCATGCCACTAGTGTCTTCCAAAAACGGGCACTAACCTGGTGGAATGGGGAAAAGAGAACAAGGGGAGTAGAAGTAGCAATGGCTCTGCCATGGGATGAGGTGAAAAGGATCATGACCGAGGAATTCTGTCCTCGAAATGAGATGAAGAAACTGGAAGCAGAATTTTGGGATCTTACCCAAGATAGCGGTGAAAGCTTGGCGTACACTAACCGTTTCCATGAACTCAGCATGCTGGTACCGAACATGGTTACACCTTTGTCTAGGTGTATTGAAAAATATATCGGTGGTCTACCGAGACAAATCCAGGACACTGTTCTGGGAAGAAATCCTGCAAACCTAGAAGATGCTATTCGTCTAGCTGCCACACTGACCGATAATCACGTTAAAGCATGTACTCTTACCAAAAAGGGGGCCAAGAAAGTTTCTGACACCACAACTCCTCCTACTCATGTCAAAGAAGTTCAAAACGAACAGTATCGAAACACCAGGAAGAGAAAGGCGAAGAATTTTGCAATAGTCACTCCAGCCGCCCCAATTAATCAAGTTGCACCCTTGGCTCAAAATCCAGCCAAGAAAGCTTATGGAGGTACCTACCCACTCTGCAACAACTGCAACTATCATCACCCACAAACTGTCCCATGTCGCCTTTGCAATCATTGTGGGAAACTTGGCCATACGGCCAATATCTGCCGACAAAAGGCACTTACTACTCAAGCCAACCCGGTTAATCAACCCGGAGCTAATCAAGTGGTTCCAATCAATGCAAATGGACGGGCATGCTATGAATGTGGCAACCCGAACCACTTCCGGAACCAATGTCCAAAGCTTGTGAACAATAATCAGGGCGGAGCTCGTGGGCGTGCTTTCAACATCAACGCCAATGAAGCTCAAGCCAACGATCATGTGGTCAACGGTACGTTTCTTGTAAATAAACAATTTGCATCTATACTATTTGATACCGGAGCCGATAAGAGTTTTGTGTCACTTAACTTTGAACCTTTACTTGCAAAAACACGATCCAAACTCGAGAAAACCTTCACCGTTGAAGTAGCGGATGGAAACTCCATCACTATTGACTCCATCATTCATGACTGCTCACTAGAACTCAATGGTCACACGTTTCCAGTCAAATTTAAGTTATAAAATCCCAAAACCCGGGAATCATTTATATACCAAATCGCTGATTTAGAAATTTAAAACGATTAATTCCCGATAGTTTCAAAACCGATGAAATCGTGAATTTATATAATCATTTTTATTTATACAAATATATATATATATATTGATTTAAACAAATATCGTTTAATTAAATTTTATTTAAATAAATATATATATATATATATATATCGCTACTAATTTATTATTCCAAAACCAACCCTAAACACACAAACCACCAACGAACCCACTTTGGACACAAAATAACACAAACAGTGACACGCGTTATACCCTCATTCAATAGGTCAAACGTAGCGACCTACATCACGCTTGGTATTTTTGTTGATCTGTGCAAACTACACGCTCCAACAAAGTGAGTTACATAGCCCCTCTTTTACTCTATTTACAAACTTTTGGGGTGGAACATGCGTTCTATTTACTATGTTTACAAACTACACAATATACAATTCCACCCTACAATCATGTGTTACAATTTTGAGCTTTGTGCTTGAGTACTAGGTGTGTAGACCAACACGCAGTTTGCTTCACGCCCCGACGTTTTCCGCCGTCGGTTGGGGTGTGACAATGTTCCACCCCAAAAGTATAGAAAGGAAAAAGGGGCTAAGTATACTCACATGGATTGACGAAAGAGTATCCGACAAGATTAAGTGTTGCAAGACTTTGAGGGAGAATATCCCCACGATAAGCCTAAGAATACAAGTCTAAAGTTTCAAGTTTGTTTCTACAAGTCTAAGGTAAAAGATCTAGGATTTCAAGGTTTGACTAGGGTTCCAAATGGGAGATGGGATTTATTGTGTTTATGAAGTTTAAATCAAGTTTAAAATAAAGGTTTAGAATGAATGACACAAGACTTGAATACCAAAGTTTAATAAGTTTATAGTTTAAAAATGATTATTCAAAAGTTTTATAATTGTTAATTACATATGTTAGGAAATAATGAATCAAGTAGTTTTCTAAGTACAAGTTGTAGCAATAGATAATTGAAATATCTATTAAAGATTAGCAAAAATTATCTAAAGAATAACTATTTATCAAAGTCAAATGATTTAATAAGTATATAGATAAGAATAAACAATATATATCTTTTAGGTTTTCAAGTATTAAACATTTATTTTATAAATTACCTTGTAATAAATAATGTTTATAAGTTTAAACAAATGTCAAGCTTCTATAAGATTAAAATAGGATTTCTTATAAAGTTTATACTTTAAATTATAACTCTTTAAAGTTTAGAAGTTTATAATAGAGTTTCTTAAAGTATTTACACAAAGTTTACATGTTTATACATGTTTAAAGTTTCTCATTTAATATTTATAAGTTTATAAATAATAAAATAAAGTATAGTTAGTTCTCTTTTTAAATTAGTATAAATGATTTAAATTTTTCTGTTTAAAAATATATAAATTTTATAAGCATTTCCAAGTTTTATAAGATTCATATAAGTTTCTAAATTAAATAAAAGATTAAAGGTTTAAAAGAATTTATTTAGTTTTAGAAAACAAATAATAAATTAAGTTTTCTGTTTTGAATAAGTAGTTCATGTGAATTTATAAGTTTTATAAAAGTTTTAAAAATATTTCTATGGTTTTTAAACATTTAAAACTATTTTTAAAGGATTATCATAAGTTTTAACAACATTTTAATTAGATAAAATAGTTCTGGAATATTAAAGTGTAATTAAAATTCGTTTTTATGTTTATAAAAACTTTACAGAATTTATAAAAATAATTAAAGCATTTAAAACTGAGTGAGAAAGTATAAAAAAAAATAAAAGTATAAAAAACGGGGCTGCCCGGATCGAACCCGGGTCGCCCGGCTTGCCCACACACACACTTAACCATCCGGCTACGGCTTCGTTTGTTAACTATCCGGAAAAGAAATTTCATAAAGAGAATCCCGAATCGATCCTCTTTCCACATGAACCCTAGAAACGAAATTCCTCAAATACGAGTTGGAAATCCCTCTGTCAATGTAAATTGACAGAGGGCAATTGGTTACAGTATGAAGACGAAGGAAAATAACCATTTGAATTACCTTGAACGATGTTGAGACGAGGAAGAAATAGTCGGGTCCAGTGCAGGTCGTTCACGAGCTCAAATCGAGTAAAGCAGGTACGAATCGACGAATTGAGGGTATGAGGAGTTGGAGTGTGATATCGTCGATGAACCCCTATTGATATTTTTACCCGATTTTGCGATTTAATGTTAGATTGGTTGGGGAGTTCATGGTTGAGTAATGGCGGTTCAAAAACCGAGCCCACGCCGTGTTACAGTTGGAATCGATAATCGAAATGTCTCGGGCTAGGGTCGCACGCCTGCTTCGGTGCTCGAGAAGCATTGAATTCGTCCTTTTCACGCGTTTTCGAATAAACACGTTCAGAAACGGTCACTGCGGGATTCGAACTTGGGGCTAGATTCAAACTCGGGGGTTTGGGGTAATTACAGGATCGGTCCCTGAAGTCTGAGCTTTGTATCATTTTAAGCTGAAATGTTAATTTAAGTTTTAAACAAGTTTCAGGTTTGACAGTTTTAGTCCCTGGCTTTTATAACAATAAATGATATGTTTTATTAAAACTACCTAAGTTTTATAGGTTTTATTATTTTATAATTTTTATAAAATAATTAATAAGATTTAGAGCTTACAAGTTTAAGTATTAAAAATAAGTTTATAAATTATTTTATTTATATAATTATAAACTTATAAAGTTTTTAAGAATTTCAAACGTTTTTATTTATAAGATACATCTATATATATATTTGTCTTATATATATATATATACCAAGTATAATTGTTTTTACTAATTGAATTAATATTAAATATTTAAAAAAATGTATTTTTAATAAGTTTCTAAGATTTGAATGCTCAATACGTGCACGGGTTTAGGGAAAGATACATCGGAAAAATCCTGGATATTACAAGGAGCGTGACATACCAGGATCTCAGTCATTAGTTACGTTGAACGACTCTATATGAGTTTAATAAAAACTACTAGCATTGCTCATAGTCACGATGCAACACTAGAAATGAAAACACTGATTTAATGTAAGACTGCGGAAGCGAAAAGTTATATGAAAAGCATGCGCCAAAACAGTCGCGCCAAAAATAAACAATTCAACGATAAATAAAATAAATAATCCTTGAGTTTGAAAATGATAGACTTCGAATGCATGCATGCCTTAGCTTGTGCTTGTACCTTAATGACCTAAGAAAACATGCTAAAACGTGTCAACACTAGGTTGGTGAGTTCACAGGTTTCAATGTTTGTAAAAGTTTACTAGATAATACCATTTACAATTTATATCATAGGTAGCTAACCTAGTACATGTTACTAAAGCGTTTCGACACCGAAGCTGACTGTTTATGTTTGTACTGCCTCCCACCATGACTATCATGATCAATGGTGAATGTTTAGGTCAATGTTACACCCGTTCGACTTCCCGTCGTGTTAGCGCGACTAACGCGGGTGGGGCTTGTCAATGCCCAGTAGTACTACTCAAGATTACCTCGCTAACCCATATACTAACGGTTCGATAAGTAAAGACTTTCATGATATGTTTGCGCTTAGTACACAAGTGATATAAAAGAAATGTTAGATCTAAATGTTCGTACCCATGTTTTCTCCCCCAAGTTTAAACCATAAGAAAAGGGGCCGTGAAACTCACCTTAGAGTATGTGCGAAAGAAAGCGAACTTAGAATGCTTGACGACTAACTGCCACCTATAAACACCGGTTTATAAGTGTGTGTTTGTGCAAGATGATAGGAACCCTTAGTATCCAAACAATACTATTGTTTAAGTGTTTAGAAAAGTTTTGCAAGTTTGACTAAGTTTGACTAATTTTGACCAAGTTTGACCCGACGACCCGTTGGTGACCCGTTTAGTAATTAAATGTTTGTTCAGTATAACACTTCTATATTATACACAATGATCATGCTGTAGCACTTAGCAACAAATCCTATTTGTTCTAACAAGATAGCAAGTGTAATGTCCTGGATTTTTCCGACCTATCTTTATCCTGAATCCTTACGCGTATTATAAATTTAAATCTTGAAAACTTATTTAAAACCTATTTTCTTAAATAATAAATACAAACTTATTTGATATATATGGAAATATATATATATATATATACATATATGGCTTATTTAAAAAAATATATATATAGGTTTTATAAAATGTATTAAAACCTTAAAACTTTATAGGTTTATAATTACATTTATAAACTTATTCTAAACACAAAAAAAAACTTATAAACTAATAAATCTCATAAATTATTTTATAGAATTATAAAATAATAAGACTCGTAAAGCTTATTCGAATTTTTATAAAACATATAATTATTTTTATAAAAGTCCGGGGACTAATCTGCCATTTTTGAAACTTGTTTTAAACTAGATCCTAATTCTAAACATGAAATGATAATAGCTGGAATTTCAGGGACCTGTTGTGTATTAAACCCAAACTTCCAGAAACCAAACCAATCCCAGGTTCGAGTCTCACTGTGACCGGTTTTAGGCCCGGATCATTCAAAGTCGTGTTTCCGGCCAGATACATCGCGTCTCGATTTCCCACTCGCGCATGCGACCTCTCCCCAAGGTGCATTAATGTTTAATTTCGACCGAGGCTACGCGTGGTGTCGGATTTGAACCCACTCGGCTCAACCCCCACCCTCCGAACCGTTCACGCATTTAATACCCAAATCGGCTATAAATATCGACTCCCATAGCTCAACATCATCACACCAAATCTCTCTCAAACACCTATTTCTCAGTATCGAGCCTCCATTTCGTGATTCTTAGCCGCGACCGCCGACTCCAAACCCAAGCTCGTTCTCCCTCGATTCTACACCATTTGAGGTAAATCTTGTACCATTGTGTTCGCAATCGTGTATAGATCGAAAGCCCTCTGTTTAATTCCATTAACAGAGGGCGAATCAATGTGTATTTGAGGATCAAAAGGCTAGGGTTCATACGGGGATTTAGGGTTTGTTTGGGATTCCGTTTAAATAATTCTTTTTCCGTGTATTAAACCACCGAGACCCGTAGGCGGGATGGTTATGCGTGTGTGTATGCTTGGTGACCCGGTCACAGACCCGGGTTCGACCCAGGCTCGCCCCACTTTTGTTTTTCATTTTTTTTTGATGCTTTTTACTCAATTTTAAAAATTCTAATAATTTTTATAAATTATATTAAACTGTTATAATCATAAAAATGAATTCTTTTACATTTTTGTATAACAGGGCTATCTTATTTAATTAGAATTAGTTAGAACCTATAACATTTTATAGTTTTAAAGGTTTAAAAAACATTTATAAAAAAAAAAGAAAAACATTTATAAGACTTTATTAAACCTATTTATTAAACAGAAAATGATTTATAAAACTTGAAACTTTAACCTAACATAAAAACTTTAATTGTTTTCTATTCAAAACTTTAAATAAATAATTTATATAAATTTTATAAGTAAAACTTATAAAATTTGCACACTACTTAGAAAACATAAAATTATAAACTTTTTGTAAATTATTAGGAATCTAAATCAAGGCTATTTGTATATCTATTTTAAAACAAGAAAAGTAAATAAACGTCGTTTATTTAAAAACTAGAAAACCTATGAATCTATAAACTTTATAAAGATAGAAAATCGTTTACTCATTCATCCTAAACTTATAAACCCTATAAATCTTAAATAGAAACTTTAAACATTTCAAACTTACAAACTTTATTTTAATACCTAAGAAACTTTATAATTTATAAACTTATAATTTAAAAACTATTTATTCTCTAAATACTTATTGTTTATCCTTGCAATAATTATTTGTAATCTTTAATAATTACCCATACTTTAAATAATTATTTTAAATCTTTAAATAATTATTTAGCCTTTCGTTTAACAATACGTACAATTACTTAGAAAACTATTTTTATTATTATTACCAATTGGGCGTAATAATTGTGAAACTTTTGAATAATGATCTTACTAAATCATTCTAAGCTACAAACTTATTTAAACTTTGATACATAAGTCTTGAAGCATTCATTCAAAAACCTTTTGTTTTAAACTTAATTTAAAAAACTTCATAAACACAACCAACCCATCTCCCACTTGGAACCCTAGTCAAATCTCGAAATCCTAGATCTTTTGCCTTAGATTTGTAGAAGCAAACTTAAATCTTTAAGACTTATATTCTTAGGCTTATTGTGAGGATATTCTCCCTCAAAGTCTTGCAAACTTACTCTTATCGGGTACTCTTCATCAATCCAAGTGAGTATACTTAGCCCCTTTTTCCTTTCTATACTTTTGGGGTGAAACATGTTCAAAAACATTAAACTTATGCAATTCTTATACAACTATGACTAGATGCTTATTCTTATGTTAAACTTGAGACTTGTATGCTTAGATTAAACTTAAAACTAGCACATTCATTAACTTTGATCAAGCCTATAGTAACAATGATAGATCTATTGCATTTGACCAATCCACCTTGATTGATTGACCCCTTCGGGGGGGAGCCCTTGGTGATTGTTACTGAATTAAACTTTAAACTTAAGACTTATAAGGGTAACCTGCGGGTTATGCCTAAACTTGGTTGGAGGGTTGAAGTGCACAATGTTTAAGATACTTGTTCTCATACTTACATTATAGAATGCATATATCATAGTGAATTGTAATTCTTTCCAAATACTTGTTAAACCGTGTCAAAACTTTTGTATCTCACCAACTATTTTGTAGTTGACAGATTCTTTCACATGTTTCAGGTTCTACATCATGTGACTTATTTGTGATCACATAGGATGCTTTGGACCTAGACTACTTATCAATTAAACGTTGTATTCTTGTTATGTTTCCTTGTATTGAATCTTAAATTATTTATTAATGAAATATTGAAACTTTAATAGTCAACCTTGTGCTATTGAACAACCGCGTCCGCCCCGACGTATAATCCGCCGTCGGTTGGGGTGTGACAGCAAGTTTCCATAAATAGCAGGTTTCTATAAATAGAAAGTTTCCAAAAATAGCAGGTTTCTATAAATAGAAAGTTTCCAAAAATAGCAGGTTTGTTCGGGACTCATGTTTCCTGGAAACTATCATCATTGATATATTCATAGGATCACTCTGACATGTTCTAGCTCATCACATCACATAACAATTGTCTAGAACCTAAACATGCAAATCATAATTCAATACAAAGTTGCTATCTTTAGTAACCTATGACTAGCATGCGTGATTTCAAACACCTAACACGTTACAACAAGTTATTGTGTCCTATCTAACATAGAGCTATCATCAAACCATATCATGCATGTCTAAATAGCAAGTTATAACCACTTTTAACAATTAAAGTTTCCTTATTTGGAAAGTTCACAAAACCGATCTAGGTATTCAAAATCTGATTTCACAAATCATGTAAACATGTATCAAGTAACACATAACCATCATCACATCATCCTAATCATGTCTAGCATGCAAGATAGAAATCATAAAAAGTTTCCTCTTTTAGTAAATCGCCCATTACACGCATTATTCATACAATTAACACGTCAAATCAATCCTAGATCTTTCAACTAATATAATTACAACTATATTAATCATAATCCACGTCTAGCATGCGATTCCTATACATCACATAATCAACAATATTCAATTTACACATCGTATAGCAACTAGGGTTTCATACACGTTCATAAAATCATCAATACGATACAAAAACATCAAACAATTAACTAATCCATTATCATATTTCAAAATCATTACGTTTGGATAATCTAGGGTTTCGATCTCAAAAATAATAATGAAATAAAAACGGATTTTGATGAAATAACTTACGTAGGAACGTTAGGAATGCTTAGACTAGCATATATTCGCTTCCGGATTCACGATCGGGGCTCGATCGAAGGCTCCACATCTTGATCTTTGGTTCGGTCGAGTGAGGTGTGGGGAGGGGAGGTCGCGACGGCTTCAAGGGTGGGGTTAGGGTTTATGATTTTTTTTTTAATTTCTTTATATAACACATGCACTAATGGGTTTTCTAAAATGGGCTTCAGATTTAATTAAGGCCCACAACTCTAATTAGTTAAATAACACTTAATTACTAACTAATAATTTTTTATTTATATTTTTATAAAAACTCCAACTTTTATAAAAATATTGTATGCGGTTAATATTCGATAAACACGTACGAGGGCAATAATATTCACATAATTCACGTAAAGTCACGTAATCACATAAAGTTCACATAATTTATAATAAATATAAATTATTAAATATTCAAATTATTTATTTTAATTAATCACCAACGTTCCGGGTTTAGACTCAATGCAATGTACGTGTGACTAACTGAGATAACTGAGTTTGAAACAAATAATGTTTGAACTAACGAGGTTTGAGTTAACGAAGTTAACCTGAAATTGTCGGATGTCACATCATCCCCTTGTTGAAAGAATTTTCGTCCCGAAAATTAAATGGAGTCGGTAACGTCTGAAACAAAAAGTTTAGGTTTGTCACAGTTGTGGTACCATGACGAACCAAACCTATTATGAGCGAACAACATCATTGCCGAAATTGGTATTATCGAAAACAATCTCGCTATTCGTTTTAATGGTTTTCGACGGCTTGAACCGGCAATATTTTATAATTTTTTTTATGTTACTTTTTTATTAAATTACTTTTACTATTACACATATGTTTTCATTTAAATTTTATTAACGCAACCCGACACCCGCTGCGAAGCGCGGGTAAAACCAACTAGTTAGAACAAACCCCAAACAGCCAAACACTCAAAACACCCCTTGGATAGTTAATATACGGATAACAATCACTCAATACCAAACACCCCGTAGTTAGTTAACGTGTGGATAAAAAACGGTTAACCAACGAATGCAATGCCTCTTCAACCGCTAATCCAAAACCTAAATCCCCAATTCCATCAAATCACGAACCCTAACCTAACCGTTCCAATTCCAATCCATGTCGAATCAATTACGTGCCGTAACCCTAACACACGTTCGTTACCATAAAGGAGATCAATTAGGCCACTTCTTAGCATGGATTTCATTAGTTCCCGTCTTCATCAGCCTCGGCGGTTTCGTCTCGTATTTCATCTTCCGCCGCGAACTGCAAGGTATGTTCTTCGCATTAGGGTTACTAATTTCACAATTCATCAGCGATTCGATCAAATTAGCGGTCCAGGAAGCCCGACCTGAAACCTGCATCATGCTCGAAATGTGCGATTCACATGGCTGGCCTTCGAGCCACTCACAATACATGTTCTTTTTTGCTACGTATTTTACGCTATTGACTTATAACAAGTTAGGGATTATATTAAGAAGGCAGATGTGGATTGCTTGTTTTGTTGTGTGGCCATTGGCATTGCTTACAATGTATTCTAGGGTTTATTTGGGGTACCATACAGTCGGTCAGGTGTTTGCCGGTGCTAGTCTTGGGATTTTTAACGGTGTGGCGTGGTTTTGGTTGGTTAATTCTAGGATTAAGAAGGTGTTTTTGGCGATCGAAGAGAGTTCGATTGGGAGGTGGTTTTATATCAAGGATACTTCGCATATACCGAATTTGTTGGAGTTTGAGTACGAGAATGCGAGAGCTGCGCGAAGACATCCGTCTTACAAGCGATCGGAATGATTAATGCTGATGTTTGTTTTTCTTACTATGGTAAGTATGATGCATGTGTTATCATAAGGGTTTTTGGATGTGTTTTTCTTGAAGTGATTATTGCGACGTGGAAGTCAGAATAAGATGATTAGATACTTTATTAGTTATTGTTTAGTGAGAAATTTACACTTATATAAACATTTTGGTGCGCCTCTGGGTCGCGATTTTCAGTTTAAACGCACATCCAAACGCCACTATCTCCCGATGAGATTGCTCTGATAATGTTAGAAGAAAAAAAGTTGCTTTGATATGGTTACTGAAGTTGATTTGGTTTAGAAATGTGCAACCTTTTGTTGGTTCTTATTAGCTGGAGTGATATATTAATGCCTAATTGATGCTCATTTATGTAGTTTTGTATGCTTTTACATTTTGTTCTTAAAAGAAACCTTATGTTAGTAAAGAAATGAAAGTTTATAAATTGTGATGGGTTTTTGCACGTTCTCGAGTTGGAAAGAAAGTAAGAAAACTAAGTTTATTGGCAGAACCACAAAAGAAGGTTTTTTTTTTTTACTTTTAACTACTCTATCGATGACAATTTTGGGGTCAAACTACAAGAAAGCAACAACGTTGGATACCCCTGTTGTTAGAAAGTTGGTCTGTCGGAGGGATAATGGACCACCCTGACCCCCTTTAGTTCCGCCCATGTTTATACTTTGCTCTTATTAAACAACCCGACTACCCAAGGACATTAAAACTTGTAGGTTCTTTCTATGTTCTTTTCTCTCACACGTTAATCTGGTGAACACAATGTTAATGTTTCTATAAATGGTTTATCTTATTAGTTGGAGTTTAAATTGCTTAGAATTAGCCATGTTATATGTTCATTTCATATATCGTCTTTAAATAGGACGTAAGAAGTTGTAAAGAAAAAGATGCCTTGCATGATCTGGTATTTTACCTCGCAACCCCTCCTTGGCTATGTCACCGCTTTAAGTGTTTCATAACTTTCATTTATGTTGCATTGTGACTGGTGTAGTTTAGAACCTTGCATGATCTTGTAAGTTAAGAGTATTCTATTTAGTTTACCTTCTGACTTGATGGACCAGAATTAGAAACCTGGTTTTCTATCGATGGTAGCTTCTAGTGACGTGGATTGAGGATTGAGGTTCAGAACTGTTGATTAATTCCTGATTTCCGGGTGATTTAGAATCAATCAATCACAAGAATTATGGGCTGTCAGATCTTCTATTTTTGGGATATTATTTACTTGATTTCTGCATGTTTTTAGCCTTTCCTATTTTTCCTTATTTTGGTTTTGTTATTTATAGGAGACTCAATTCTCTTAAGGATTGTATCCCTTTATCATTTTCTCTTCTAAATTACTAATAAAATCTGTGCCGACTTCTTTGCATTGTCCTCTATATCAATTGTTTTTCTAACATTTGGTATCAGAGCCTTGCTCAAAAGATACAGATCCAATCAGCCTCAAACTCAGGTCAAAGGTGTCGACCAGATTCTAGCAGTCCATTGCCATGGCCAATGATGCTGGGAACAACCGAAATAATGCCATTGTTATTCCGGTTAGAGAAGGAGGCTCGATATCATATCAGTGTCCTGTGCTCACTACAACAAATTTCACATCTTGGGCGATCAAGATGGAATCTTTCATGGACGCCCAAGGTATTTGGGATGCCATAGAACCACTGCATGAGACGGAGGTGGACATCAAGATTCAAAAAAAGGCGAGGGCCTTTATCTTCCAAGCATTGCCGGAAGATATCTTGTTGCAAGTCGCAAAGCACAAGGAAGCCAAGGAGGTTTGGGATGCCCTCAAGGTTCGCTTTCTCGGTGCCAATCGGGTTCAGAAAGCAAGGATTCAAACACTGAATCGGGAGTTCGAGTTGCTGAGTATGAAGGAGAATGAGAGTGTGGATGACTTTGCAAGTAAAATCGGCACAATTGTATCCAAGTTTCGAGCACTTGGATCAACTATAGAAGAAGAAGTGCAGGTAAAAAAGCTTCTAAATTCTGCCCCTGACAGACTACTACCGATTGTTGCTTCAATTGAGCAATATTCGGATCTGGACACAATGCCATTTGAGGAAGCCGTGGGGCGACTCAAGGCATATGAAGAACGGGTTAAACCCCGTGAACAAAGCAAAAACAATTCTGGCCAGCTTCTGTTTACAAAGACAGATTGGCAAGAAAGGCAGAAATCTGGCCAAAAACATGCAGGCAGAGATCGTAGATCAAATGACCACCGTGGGCGTGGTCGGGGCAGGTCTAATGGTCGAGGACGAGGAGGTTGGCAGAATCAAAAACTTGATCAAGAAGGTGAGCCTGCTAGGCAGGAAAGGCGAGGGCCGAAGTGTTTTGATTTGTGACAGAATCGGTCATTTTGCAGCAGATTGTCGAGCTCCTCGACGAGCCGAAGCAGAAGTCAATCTAGCACAAGAAGATGAAGAACGTACCCTGCTGATGGCACTATGTACACCAGAAGTTGTCCTGCTAAATGAGGAGAAGGTATTTCCCCATTTGTACTCACAAGACAACAGAGAAGAAGGCCTGTGGTACTTAGACAACGGAGCAAGTAATCACATGATCGGACGACGGGATTACTTCAGCGAACTAAATGAAAGAACTGTGGGTCGAGTACGGTTTGGAGACGGGTCAGCAGTAGAAATCAAAGGAAAGGGGTCGGTGCTTTTACAATGCAAGAACGGTGATCAAAGGCTTATCACGAATGTCTATTTCATACCAGACTTGTGCAATAACATTCTCAGCCTTGGACAGTTTGATGAAGTGGGTTGCAAGGTAATCATAAAAGATGGTCTCTTGAGGTTGTATGAACGAACAGGAGACTTGTTGTTAAAGGTAAGCAGGTCTCAAAACAGACTTTATAAAATAAAGCTTCCAATCGCAGCACCCACATGTTTACTCACCAAGATGGATGAGACTGCATGGCTTTGGCATGCACGTCTTGGCCATATAAACTTTGATGCTATGAAAAGATTAACAGGAGATAGGATGGCACATGGAGTACCAATGATCAACCACAAATCAGAATTGTGTGAAGCTTGCCTGGCTGGGAAACAACACCGAAGACCATTCCCGAGTCAAACGGTGTTCCGAGCGAAACAACCACTCGAACTGATACATGCTGACCTGTGCGGTCCTATTACACCAAGCACACCATCAGGAAACCGGTATTTTCTTCTCCTTGTTGATGATTTTAGCAGGTTTATGTGGGTAAAAATGCTCAAGTCAAAAGACCAAGCTTTTGAGGCGTTCAATCAATTCAAGAAGGCTGCTGAATTGGAAAGTGGGTACAAAGTGAAGTCTCTGAGAACTGATCGTGGAGGTGAGTTTGTTCCTACAAACTTCGAGCAACTTTGTCATGAGGATGGGATAAATCGGTTTTTAACTGCACCATACACGCCACAGCAAAATGGTGTGGTTGAACGCCGAAATCAAACCATTCTTGGAACAACAAGATCAATTTTAAAGGCCATGAAATTACCTCAGTGGCTGTGGGGTGAAGGAGTTCGACACGCCGTGTACATCTTGAACATGTCGCCAACAAAAGCCTTGGAAACCAAGACCCCGTATGAAGCTTGGAAAGGTCACAAGCCAAACTTGGATCACTTAAAGGTGTTTGGTTGTACTGCTCATGTCAAGGTACCATCGGTTAAACTCTCAAAGCTGGATGATAGAAGTGAACCTATGGTATATCTTGGAAGTGAACCGAGAAGTAAAGCCTATCGGCTTTACAATCCACAAAGCAAGAAAGTTATCATTAGTCGTGACGTCCGATTTGAAGAGAATAAGCCATGGGATTGGTCCAGCAATCTCCAAACAGAAGAAGAGGACTGGATTGAATTTCTTGTCCAAAATGAAGAAAAAATTATAAATGGTCCACCTGACCCTAATCCGGCTGGCCCCTCGCCCAATCAAAGCGAAGATTGGGCTAGCCAATCTGTTACAGTTGCTCAAAATGAACATGGCCCAACAGCAGAGGCTAGCAGTCCATTACAGAATGGGTTTGTCAGCCCAGGTGCTTGCAGTCAAAACAGCCCAGAGCTGTTTGAAAACACAAGCTCTTCATCAGCAGGTCCAAGTTTGATTCCAAGATCAACCTATGATGACACACCAACAAAGGGATTTCGTTCCATTGATGATGTGTACACAGATACAATTCCAACTCAACAAATACCCTTTGAAAGGCTTTTGTTAATGGAAGAAGAACCTGCAAACTATAAAGAAGCCAAGAACGACAAGAATTGGAAGAAGGCCATGAAGGAAGAGCTAGAATCAATTGAACGGAATGGAACGTGGAACTTGATAGCACCACCCAAAGGAGCTGCACCCATTGGTTTAAAATGGGTTTATAAAATTAAAAGAGATGCAAAGGGGGAGATCACTCGGTACAAGGCAAGGTTGGTGGCAAAGGGGTATGTACAAAAACACGGCATCGATTACGATGAAGTATTTGCCCCTGTAACGAGGATGGAAACGGTTCGATTAATCTTAGCCTTATCTGCTCAGAATGCTTGGGAAGTCCATCATCTCAATATCAAGACAGCTTTCTTGAATGGTGACTTGAAGGAAGATGTTTTTGTGCACCAACCAGAAGGATATGAAGTACCAGGGAAGGAACATTATGTTTATAAACTGAATAAGGCCTTATACGGCCTAAAACAGGCGCCAAGGGCGTGGAATTCAAAGCTGGATGCAACCCTTCAGCAGCTTGGTTTCAGCAGGTGTCCACAAGAACATGCAGTTTACAAACAGAAGAGAAATGAAGGAATTCTGATAATTGGTGTCTATGTAGATGACCTGATCATTGCTGGCTCAAATGCAGGTGTGATAACTCAATTCAAAGAAAAAATGAATGGGCAGTTTGATATGAGTGACCTGGGATTATTAAACTACTACTTAGGAATTGAAGTGATGCAAGACAGTGCTGGGATTTCAATAAAGCAATCAGGTTATGCAATCAAAGTGCTTAAGGATGCCAAGATGTGGGAAGCCAATCCAACAAAATTTCCTATGGATTCAGGCTTACGACTCACAAAGGAAGAAGAGACTGAACCGGTTGATGCAACAGAATACCGAAGACTGATCGGGCGACTTCGGTACTTGACTAATACCAGACCAGATATAAATTTTGCAATCGGGGTAGCTAGCAGATTTATGGAGTCACCCAGAGTGTCACACTTGCAAGCTGTAAAACAGATTCTGAGATACATAAAAGGTACAGTAAGCTTTGGCATTCGGTATAGAAGAAATGGAGATGAAAAGCTGCTGGGCTACAGTGACAGCTCACATGCCACTGATCGAGTTGATGGGAAAAGCACAACTGGAATGGTGTTCTATTACGGGGGTGGCCCTATAGCATGGTGCAGTCAAAAGCAAAACACAGTTGCTTTGTCATCATGCGAAGCTGAATTTATGGCAGCAACAGCTGCAGCTTGTCAGGCGATTTGGTTGAAGAGTTTACTTGAAGAAATGACCAAGAAAAGTGTTGAAGCAATAACGGTTCGTGTGGACAACAAATCGGCAATTCAGCTAATCAAAAACCCCGTTTTTCATGGAAGGAGTAAGCACATAGATACAAAGTATAATTTTATTCGAGAATGTGTTGAAAAAGGGAACGTGGTAATTGAGCATGTAAGCGGTGCTGAACAGAAAGCCGATATCTTAACCAAAGCACTACCAAGAGTTAAGTTTATCGAGATGAGGGAATTTTTGGGTGTTGAAGATCTGAAAAACGGAATTAAGGGGGTGAATGTTGATTAATTCCTGATTTCCGGGTGATTTAGAATCAATCAATCACGAGAATTATAGGCTGTCAGATCTTCTATTTTTGGGATATTATTTACTTGATTTCTGCATGTTTTTAGCCTTTCCTATTTTTCCTTATTTTGGTTTTGTTATTTATAGGAGACTCAATTCTCTTAAGGATTGTATCCCTTTATCATTTTCTCTTCTAAATTACTAATAAAATATGTGCCGACTTCTTTGCATTGTCCTCTATATCAATTGTTTTTCTAACAAGAACATTGGTCGTTCAGCGAGTTTTGATCTCCAAGAATTCTGTTTTGAACATTGGTCGAGTTGGAATGTCGGATACAGGTTCAGATCCTCTTAACATAGCTCTCGGTGTATTCTGAACATGTTTGTCAAATACATTCTTTCCAAACTTACTCCAGATCTGGTGATTCTTGATCAACTCTATTGTCGTTCACTTGCAAAATGCTATTCATGCTCATCGGCTTAAAGGCTTTTTT
The DNA here is from genome assembly GCA_023525975.1 of Smallanthus sonchifolius. Classification (NCBI taxonomy): domain Eukaryota; kingdom Viridiplantae; phylum Streptophyta; class Magnoliopsida; order Asterales; family Asteraceae; genus Smallanthus; species Smallanthus sonchifolius. The sequence continues at coordinate 50,896,278 of CM042046.1, read as the reverse complement.
CTTTAAGGGTGTCCTCTGCATTGCAGAAATCAGCAACTATTCACTTCCATATCATGCCTATCACCAATTTGAAATGTGGGTCGATCGACATTTTTGGAAAGTCCACCCCTAGAAGCTTTTTGGCTTTCCTCCTGCAGTCGCCTTGCAATCCGCTCTCTTGTAGCTCGAAACCGTTGGTCGTTTCCAACGATGGTTGTCCACCGCCATTGGTCACTTTTGCCACTGCGCAGGAGGTTTTGCAGCTGGTGGTGACTGGAAGATATCAATGGGGAGAATTAAGGAATTTAATTTACCAAAATTAGTTTAAAGAAAAAGTAAATACCATAAATAAATTGGTATTACAGTTACTAAAACACCCTTTCGATAATAAATTATTAATAAACATACATTTGCAAATGAGTTTGTGAGACACGTGAACAGTTACTACACCTTATTGGCTAAAATGACGACTAGGCTATTTTTTTTTCTTTTTTTATCAAAAACGATATTATTAAATATAATAGTACATCATGTAGACTGGTTAATGACTGTATCAAGATGGAGCACAAAACAGATTTGGAAATCGTGACAGTTAATTTGTCCCTTTCATTGAGACTATCCAAGAAGTTGGTTAAAAAATATCGGAGTGTTATACTAACACTTAAACACAAATGTCGGTGGCAAAACACAAGCGCAAGTGGTTTTTTGCCACCGACAACTTTCAACCCACGTCCAAGTATAAATTTCGTTAAAAACGGAGTCTTATTTAATGTAGGGTATTTTTAGGTGTCATGGGTTATATCAACTAACGGCAATGCGCTGGTACCGTGAGGAATGAGACCGACACCGACTGAAAAACATTGGTTCCGTTATATAACTGTCTTTTTTCTATATTTCGATCTCCACAACCGAGTCGTCGTAACTTCATAAGTTTCTTCTATGTACTTAATCACGTTTCTTTTGTTTGTGTAGTCATGTTAATGTCACCGCCTCAATCGTTTAAGGTCCACCGCGGAGCGCGAGACTAATTTTCTAGTTAAATACATTCTAAAATTTCGGATCAGTTAATAATGGTTATCATGATTATTACTTTAAAATTTGGCTATCATTTGATCTCAACTCTATATATTTAGGTATTTATATAGGCTTGAACTAAACGAATGACACCCCATACTATCCAGACATTATTGGGTAGCGTTTGGTATACATGAATGAGAGATGAAATGAAATGGACGATTACGAGGGAATGAAAAAATTGGTGTTTGGTTGAACGATTGAATGGAATCACTCATTCCACAATGATTGTCATTCCCTCTAAATCTCTCAAAAATTCATTCCATCCACCCCCTTGTTTTTTTTCATTCCATCCCCTATTTCACCATTCATCACCACCACACCCCTCCTACCACCACCACCCATCACCACCAACCACCACCGCCTCCACCACCCACCACCGTAGCCACCTCCACCACCAACCGCCACCGTCACCACCGCCACCTCCCACCACCACCACCTCTGCCGCCTCCCACCGCCATCTTCCACCACAGCCACCGTCACCGCCACCTCCCACTGACATCATCACCCACCACCACCGTCACTCACCACTAATTTTATTCCTTGTCTTTTCTAGCCTATCAAACAAATAAAGTAATGATTTATTCGATTCCCTCATGGTAACCAAACTAGACAATGAAATGGAATGGTCCATTTTATTCCTTTGTCCATTCCATTATCTCGTTCATTTCATTCTCTCGTCCATTCCATTACCTCATACCAAACATACCCTTGAAGTTTTTTTATGACTCGTATGACTATACATGTTGTATGAGGTTTTTTTTACTTGTATGAGGGTTCCCGTTGTAATGGACATATAGAGTGTCTAACCAACACGAAAGTGATTAAGGTGACGAGGCACACCATTAACGAGTCGTATAACCCCTTTTCACCCTCTGTATCAGTCCGTATAAATGGTTAGTTAGTGACTAATGTAACTAGTAATAGAGGCTATAGTGTAGCACTTTTATTTATTTTGTTCATCGACATCCAAAAATCAGTGTACGGCCAAATGATCATTACTTTTGCTACATTTAAATTTAGTTTTTTTTTCTAAATTATGCCAGACATCATAAACATCATTTATGACCATTTTAAAACAAGATATCATAAAAATCAAAAACTTACTTGAAAATGTCTCACTGGCCCCATGGCTTCTCATTATTGTCCTTTACATAACTTTATTACATAATAAATCAACAAATCATATCAATAATAAATAATAAGTCTACATTGAATCCCAATCCTACAAAACCCGACCCGGATCAGCCGGGTCAAACCAAGCCCAACCCACCACCATTGTAGCTATGTTCCGATGAGGAGGTTGAAATGGTAACTAAACCATTCAAATCAGACACACTATCTTGCAAATTCAATAGCAAATGTGAAGTGCTATAGCTTATTGTTGGTTTAGCCCTTGACACCACCGGCACATCCGCCTCGCCAACAAGCATTTGAACCACGGTTCGCATTGTGGGTCGAACCGTCGGGTCAGGGTGTGAACACACCAACCCGATCAACAACACTTTCCGCACCTCCACCTCATCAAACTCCCCACACAACCGCGGGTCCACCGCGGCCAACAACCGCTCTTCCTTATGCAATCCCCATACCCACTCCACCAAATTACTATTCTCCCTCGGTTTTCCCGCCCCGGCCACCTCCCTCTCGATCGGCCGCCGCCCCGTAGCCACCTCTAGCACGACCGCACCATAGCTAAAAACATCGGTTTTTTCACTCGCTCGACCAGTTAACAAATACTCCGGCGCTAAGTACCCCATCGTCCCTGCCGCCACCGTGGCGTCCGGCGACTTATCATGCTCGATTCTTCGGGCCAACCCGAAATCGCCCAATTTCGCATTGAACCCTTCATCCAACATAATGTTACTAGTTTTCACATCTCTATGGATAACTTGATTTTCACATTCTTGATGTAAATAAGCCAAAGCCGACGCCACACCCATCAGAATCTTGCTCCGGTGAACCCACGGCAGCGTTATCCTCGACTCAAAAAGTACTTTATCAAGTGACCCATTTGCCATCAAATCATAAACCAACAAAATTTCCCCTTTTTCATGACACCAACCTTGTAACCTCACAAGATTCCGGTGCCGGAGAGTTCCGATGATGGACAATTCCGATAGAAATTCCTCCATCCCTTGACCGCCGGTATGACTACACCTCTTCACGGCAACTATCTCGCCGGAATCCGATATCACCCCCCGAAAAACAGTCCCGAATGCTCCATGCCCGATTACCCGGGTCGGGTCGAAGCATTTAGTGGCGAGTTTAAGCTCTTTGTAAGAGAATTCTTTAGGGGTTTTAATGATTTCTGATGCAAAAGGTTGTGGCTTTTTGGATCTTTTAAACTTTTTGGAATAAACCCATATCAGAAAGATCATACACAAGGCTAAAATAAATGCTCCGGCGGTGACCACCCCCACCACCGCCCCTGCCCCTTCTTTGCATAATTGATTATTGCATTTACTCATTTTTGGAGTAGAACGGTGGACCGGCGGCGGGTTTGACTCGGTCGGTGCCACGGATGGTGGTGGCGTGACCGAGTCAGCGGCGGGGTTGGTTAAGGTGGTGTTGGTTGGTGGTGGGTGTGGTGGGGTATCATCAAAAGATGAGGTGAAAGTCCACCACTCAACCGAGTGGACTTCCGTACTGCCCTGAGTTGACCCGGTGAATCCAACAAACATGAACTCGTTCACGTACTTGTTGAGATCTATTAAAGTTGATAAAATTGGTGAGGGGGGTTTTATGTTGGAGTATGAAATTGAGATATTAAGTTGCTGAGTTGACCCGTTGAACTCGACCCACGAGTTAACCTGGTCACCGCTTCTCAAATCGACGTTGACCGAGTCCAAATCGGCGACTTTTGTTGACACCATTGAATCAAGATCCACACCCAAATGGTTTCCGTTTATATCTTTAAACTCAACATCCATTAACGTATCGAATTCAACCGCAATCGCGCCGGCCGGAATCCCCAAATTCCCGCCGGCGTTCCCGATTGTCTCGTCCTCCGGCGAGATCACAAACGCCAAACCACCGCCGATCGAGTCTTGATTTAAGTTCGATATAGAGAATGAAAAGAAGGTGGTGAAACTCGCCGGAATTTTGGTTCCCGGCCGCTTGAACCTGACCGGATTTTTGTACAAAATTCGGCGAGGTCACGCGTGAGCATGATGCTGGTGTTGACCAAGTGAGCATCGCCTAACAGCTTCAACGTGTTCAGAGAAAGTGACTGGAAGTTGAATGAGATTGTTCCGGCGAAGATTTGGCCTGAAAAATAAATGAATATTGTAAAATACGGCAGAATTAGACCGGTGATTTGGCCGGAAATTGTTGCAGGCATAGCTAATGCAAGAAGTGGTGAAAACCCATGAAAGATTTTGGTATGAGTTTGGAAGAGATGAGACAGAGGATTAAAGGGGACAGGTGGCTGAGGTGGATGACACATGTCAGACATAACGGTCATATTTTCCGGTCCTCCGTGTGAAGATTCTCTATCCATTTCCATAAATGTAACTTTCCACATCATGTAATAAGATGTAATAATATTTGTTTTGTAATATAATAATAAATATAATTTACACTAAATTACGAGTGTGATTAGTTAAATTGTCGGTAATAATTTGTTTTAGGTCAATTATGCATAGTTTAGATTATTGAAATTCAATTTAACTAAAAAGATATTCAAGTCGGTTTTGAAAATTTGGCAATATGTTGCAAAATGTGATGGATTATTTAAATTTTGGCATATTGGATGACTTATTTGGCTTATAATAATTTATACCGACAATTTAATCAATGACAGTTCTAATTTTCAGTTTTGTTGTCAAATGCATTCACAGTAACACAATCGTCATATTCAAACTCGATTTGTACTTGACTTTCACTCGATTTCGCTTATATGCTTCCACGTTTCGTTCATAATCAGCATTTTGAGAGAAAGCGTGTAGAAATCAAGTATACATCGTTGATGAATTTGTTAGTGGGTTTGCCCTTAGCAACGAATGTGAAAGTTAGGACTTAGGAGCATCGTTGCTTAAATTGTCAATATAAATTATCATCGACCAAATGGTCATTGTTTGGTTTATTAAAATTTAATTTATATTAAATTTTAACAAGTATACATATTTTAAATAGATATAGAAATTTTAGCATAACAAAATCAGGTTTTAGCATAATATAAATTTTAAACAGATAGAGAAATTTTAGCAAAACAAAAAACTATATTAATGAAAATTTTTCTTGTTTGTGTTGGAAACGAAATCAAATAGTATAAGGATTTGAATAATATGTTTTTTACTTTTAATTAAGTATATAAAAATAAATATGTTCTTTATTTACATTTATTATCTAACTGGTTTATTAACCTATGTACTATATAGGTAAATTAAAGAAAAAAGATGATACAAATACGTTTAAGTTATTTGTTCAAGTTTTAATTATTGTTGCACGTTTATGACAATTTTACTTGCATTTTTATTACAAAAATATATTATAGTCCTTGTTCATTGTTATTTGTTCAAGTTTTAATTATTTATACCAATAAATTTGTTGCACGTATGAATGTTCACAACCGTAGCCCGGGTAGTCGTGTTATACGTATGAAGGTTCACCCCCGTACCCGTAGCCCGCATAACCCCGTTGTGCGTACGAAGGTTCATCGTCAGAGAGAGGCTTCTAAAACATGTTTGTGGTTAAAAGGTGAGGGTAAAGCTAAAGACAAATATAAATTAAGAAATAAATGCTTTGCCTTGTTTAGGTTGGGCATCACCACTCTCTTGTCATGCCAACGAACACCGGAGACCTCCCCCTCGTTCAGGGTTGGCAGCAGCGGTTTCTCGTAAGAATCAGGAATGTCGAACCCATTGTTAGAATCTAAAACAATCGACTCGTTAGAATATTTGCTGAAAAGATAGTTGGCGTTCCACCATGAATGAGAGGTCCGAGGAATTAGGATTTATCAGGCAGAAGTTATCATCAGGAAACGAAATCCTAATTTGCTTCATATTGACTAATATGAAATGTATTTTATGTTAAAAAAAGAAGTGTCTAAATATGAAAAACCCATATATTAAATATATAAATATTAAATGTAGAACACACTTCAATTATTGAGAAGCTAACGGTAACAATAAATATAAAAATATTATTGAAAAAAGGGGTATCTTGCTTTGACTTTCAAGACTTATCACTATCAGAGTTATTGATTTTGACATTTAGTCTGCAATTATCATGGTACGACCACCACGTGTCATATTTTGGTGCGTATGTGTGTTTTCTTTCTTTTTTATTTTTATTTTTTTTGGAACAACATGCGTGTTTTCTATGAAGAAAAGGTTTTATTAATATAATCTCACTCAATCTGTTGAGATTAATAAAGTATAATGAGAAGTGTGAATCTGTTAAGCATGTTCAGTGAACAGTTCGTAAACAATTTGACGTGATACAACCCTTGTTGCGAGACTCCCTAGAATCTACAATTTGAAAACAGAAAAAGGTTGTCTTATATCTTGTCACATGTATAATCATGAGCGGTCTTGGAATTGGTTGAGCTTCTTATAGTCTTGGATGTGAAGTTTTTTGGTCTGAATCCATGGATAGATGGATTTGGGATTTGGATATTGATGACTCATTTACGATTAAAGCGGTTAGATGTCATATTGATAAAAATAATCTCCTGGATGGCAACGAGATGGAATTATTTCGATCCAAGAAAAGTGAATATTTTTATTTGGAGGTTATTGTTAAATTGCCTTCCGTCGAGACAAAATTTACTTTTTTGAATAGCAACAACACTTTAATCATTCAAAAAAGATGCCCACCTTAGCAAGAAACTAAGGCGACACCGAACATCCATACAAGACAATAAATACACCCACAACAGTCCGTACAACCCACCCTCTTGACCCGTAATAAAAATAAAAAACAACGACATCACGTGAATTCTAGACCACTAAAGCTTCTCCAATCGTCATATTGATATTCCCTCTTATTTGTGTCAGTTATGTGGAAACAGTGGATCATCTTTTTAGAGAATGTGATATTGCTGATAGAAGATGGCTGCAAATTGATATTCCAACTTCCTTAATGCCAAAATCAGTTATTCATTGGGTCGACTCAAATTGTATTTTAAGGCGCAAGGACATTCTAGAGGCAATTATCATATCCATGTGGTTGGTGATTTGGAGATGTTGGGATTCAGTGGTGATCAGTTTTGACTTTTGTAAAAACGGGTTTTGATAGAGAAATTAATTAATTCAGATAATTAATATATACGCAGCGGAAAATAAAATCATAACCTATTTAACAGCACTGACAAACCGAACATGATCTGGTTATGAACACGCAAACACAAAAAAAAACAATTAATCTACTGATGAGATTAATTATACCGTAGTGGTTAATGATTAACCGGTTGAGACACCTAAGTACAACGAGCCGATGCTAGATCACAAACTGGACGCGAGAGAACAGGACGCCGGGGCTGACTGAGAACTGGGCAAGCAGCGGCGGCTGGGGATGGCTTAGAGGTTGCCGGAAATCACCAAACGGATTTTTTTTTATTTGTTTCGATCAAAAAGAAAAAAAAACCACACAATGGCCCTTGCGGCGGCTCGGTTCATATATTCAGTCAAAAAACCTTTATTAGGTTTATTATAAAATAAAATAATAATAAACCCTACTAATTGTTTCCAAGCCCATAGTCTAAAATGAGATGCAAAAGCCCGAACCCATTTAATTGTTTTAATGAAAGATTAAAACAATATATATACAATTATTATTTATAAACTAGTATAAATAATAATTCGCGTCTAACGAATATATATAAAACATATCGTCTCGCTAACAGTTCGTAATTACCAGTTAAGCAGGTTAAGTGGGTTTAATGTTCGTTGCCCTAGGTGTAACTCTTACGGGTCATAGCTCGGTTAGCCGCGTTGTCCATCAGGTCGGTCCATAAAATCCAACAATCTCCCACTTGGACGATCCACGATAAATCAACGCAAACAGTCAGCGGCGCTCTAGCTGCAAATGGCTGTCCCTAACAAGGTATAACGCTTTAAAGTCATTAACCAAATATCTCGGTGTTAGTAACAGCTAACTAAAGCAAGACAATAGACTTATGACAATAGTTGTCATTCATCCTTTCCGTATAAAACATCAATTGAATCAATGAGACATGGATTTAGTTCATTCTCATTTGGCGTTCAATTATTATTGTTCTCGATCAAGAATCAAAGTGGTCCAATCAAACACACAGTAAGTTTGGGTAAGGCCTTACACTTCACCGGTTTGAATCAACGAGGGCGTCACGATGCTTATCTGTTACATATAATGCAAGAGTACAGAATCCCTTATTGACTACATACAACTCCCACTGAACTTCAGAACTATTCCTAATCAAAGCCTTTATGACTGGCAGTTACGCGACAACGTTTGACAGTGATTAAAGAATGGTTCTTGGTAAACGGCAGTTCTAGTACGTATCTCAGGTCAGAGGATACTAATGAGTATACCAATAGCAAAACATCTTATGACAAAGATCCATGAAGATGATTTGATGCGAGTTACATCCAACGTCATTCAAAATGAGGCCTATGAAGTTCAGAGTCAACTCCTTGAGCCGAAGTTCAGAAAAGTCTTAATTCAGAGACATTCCTACGAGTCTGACCGGCTACGGATAATTAAGAATACAAGATTCATGGATTAAACGTATTAAAATCGAACACATTTATAAGAATTCAGAATTGCATTTAAATCAGTAAACCAAAAAGAATTCAAAAGTACAACTGTTTAAATGTTCGCACATTCAAAATACTAAATCAAAATATATCACTAGCAAATCTAAGACCAATAGCATCTCTGTAAAGATCATGCTTGTCCTGAGTCATGGGCTTAGTAAACGGGTCCGCTAGGTTTTGATCTGTGTCTACTTTGCTTATTATGATGTCACCACGTTCCACAATTTCCCGTATATTGTGGAAGCCTGCGTCAATGTAACATCTTACAGTGAGCTCTTATTCCACTCCTCCAAATATTAAGAACATGTCTTTAGTCCTTCTCAAGTACTTCAAGATGCTCTTGACTGCAGTCCAATGGGCAATGCCAGGACTTTGCTGAAAACGACTGGTCATGCTTAAATCATACGAGACGTCAGGCCTGGTACATAACATAGCATACATGATAGAACCAATCGCCGAAGCATATGGAATTGCTTCCATACGCTTGGTTTCAATGTCCGTTGAAGGAGATTGCGATTTGTTCAGCACGGTTCCTTTAATCATAGGAACACCTCCTTTCCTGGAGTTTTCCATATGAAAGCGTGCCATGACTTTGTCTATGTATGTGACTTGATTTAGCCCTAGAAGCCGCTTAGATCTATCCCTGTAGATCTTGATTCCTAGAATGTAAGCTGCTTCTCCAAGATCCTTCATTGCAAAACAAGATCCTAACCATTGTTTGACTTTGTCAAGCACAAGGATGTTGTTTCCAATGATCAGTATATCATCCACATACAAGATGAGAAATGATATAGTTCTCCCACTAGCCTTTCTGTAAACACAAGGCTCATCTTCATTCTTGACAAAACCAAATTCTTTGTTTTTCTGATCAAAATGAAGATTCCAACTTCGAGATGCCTGTTTAAGTCCATAAATAGACTTATTCAGTTTGCAGACCCTACTAGGATACTTTGGATCAATAAAACCGTCAGGCTAAACTATATAGACATCTTTAGAGAGATGTCCATTAAGAAAAACGGTTTTGACATCCATTTGCCAAATCTCGTAATCATGGTACGCGGCTATGGTAAGCAGTATCCTGATCGGTTTGATCATAGCAACGGGTGAGAAAGTTTCATCATAGTCAATACCTTGAGTTTGAGTGAAACCCTTTGCAACTAGCCGTGCTTTATAGGTTTGTACATTACCATGCATGTCGGTTTTTCTTTTGAAAATCCATTTGCTCCCTATTGCCCGAGAACCGGGGGGTAGTTTAATCAAGTCCCAGACCTGATTATCACGCATAGATTGCATCTTGGCGTTCATGGCTTCAAGCCATTTCTCGGATTCATGATCTGAGATAGCAGATTTGTAGTTTGTAGGTTCGTCATTTGACTCAGCTACTAACAGGACTTTAGAAGCTTCAAGATGCCATAGGTATCTATTAGGTTCTTTACGAGACCTGCTACTTCTGCGAACACTTGTGTTTTTGTCTGATTCATCAGCAACAACTTCTTGTTGATCAGACGCTCCGACTTCCTCAGCGGTTGTTTGTGTTTCTCGAATTTCTTCAAGATCCATAATATTATTTCCGGTTCCTCGATTTGGAAGATCTTCCTCGAAAAAGCGTCATTTTCTTTTGATGGAAACAATGTTTGCACCAGGATGATAGAAATAATATCCGCTTTTGTTGTAGTAACCGACGAAAACAACTTTTTTGCCTCTGGGATCGAGCTTGTCATCAGAATCGCTGGTGACATATGCATCGCATCCCTATACTCTAAGGTAAGACAAATTGGGTTTAGACCCGTGCCATATCTCATATGGGGTTTTGTCCACCTTCTTAGTCGGTGCCAGATTTACAATGCGGGCGGGGGTCATAAGAGCATAACTCCAGAAGGAGTGAGGCAAGTTAGTTCTACACATCATCGATCGAACCATATTAAGTATGGTTCGATTTCTCCTCTCGCTCATGCCATTAAGTTGGGGTGTGCGAGGAGGAGTGGGCAGAGAAATAATTACGTGCTCCTTCAGATGATTAAGAAATTCTAAGCTGAGATACTCGCCACCTCAATCTGATCGAAGTGTCTTAATAGATTTATCGAGTTGTTTCTCTACTCCGTTTTGAAACTCTTTGAACTTTTCAAATGTTTCATGCTTGTGTTTCATAAGATAGACATAAGCATATCGACTATAACCGTCAATAAATGAAACGAAGTATCTTTCATGATTTATAGACATGGTTCTGAAGAGGCCACACACATCACTGTGTATAAGGCCTAGCAGATCCTTGGCTCGTTCACCAACATGGGTGAAGGGGTCCTTTGTGAGTTTGCCAGCTAAACAAGACTCGCAATTATCAAATGAGTCATATCCGGTAAGTTCAAGAATTCCCTCGGATTGGAGTCTTTTAATGCGTGCCTAGCTTATGTGGCCAAGTCGACAATGCCATAGAAAAATATCATTAATTCCAGATTTGATACGTTTAGAAAGATTATATATGTTATTGTCAGTTTGAACGTCAATCTCATAAATACCGTTTTGAGGTTTAGCCTCAAAATAAAAGATATCATTTAAGTAGGCAGAAATAGCAATACCATTAAAAACGTACTTAAATCCTTGTTCAAACAATAAAGAAACTGAAATAATGTTTCTAGTTAAACCAGGTGCAAACAAACAATTGTTTAAAACAACCACAAGGCCAGAAGGACATGAGAGATGATATGTTCCAGTTGCAAGAACTGGTACTCTTTTCCCATCACCAACGATGAGCTCCACGTCGCCTTGTTTCAGCTTCCTCCAACTTTTAGGCTCCTGAAAGACATTAATGATGTGGTATCCACATCCAGTATCAAATATCCATGTGTTGCTAGAAACAGTAAAAATTTCAATAACATAAATGAGAATACCTGAAGAGGTGCCCTCACCACTGGCCCTCTGCAGCTTCAGCTTGGCTAGATATTCAGGACAGTTACGTTTCCAGTGCCCCATTTTGTTGCAATCAAAGCATTGGCGCTCCTCAGGAGGGGGTGTTTTTGAAACTTTCTTGTTATTGTTGGTGGCAGGCTTGGCAGCAATATTAACCTTCTTCTTGCCTTTGCTATTATAACCTCTTTTCTTGGGGTTAGGTTTTTTTAACACCAGTAGATCTGACCATCAGAACTTGATTTTTCTTTCCTTGGATATTCATCTCGGCCGTTTTGAGCATACCATGTAGCTCGGCCACTTTCTTCTCCAAGCCATTCACGTTGAAATTCATTACGAATTGAGCATAGGAGCTTGGGAGAGAGTTTAAGATGAAATCAGTAGCCATGTCATCCTTCATGGGATATCCAAGTTTGTTCATCTGGTCGATGTACCCTTTCATCTCAAGTACATGAGCACTAACAGGCGTGCCCTCTTGCATCGTGCAACGAATGAGCTGAGACATGGTTTCATAGCGTTCTTGTCGGGCTTGTTTCAGGAACATGCCCTTAAGTTGCTCAATCATGTCAAAGGCACTCAGGTCCTCCATGCTCTTTTGGAGCTCAAGGGACATGCAAGCTAGCATAAGGCAGGCCACCTCAGTGACTTCATCTCTTTGTTTTTCCCAGGCCTTACGAGCGGCAGCCGTGTTACCATCGGGTGCCTCAGGGACTGGTGCATCGAGAACATAGAGCTTCTTGGCCATCTTGAGAACTATTCTCATATTGCACTGCCACGAGAGAAAGTTGGTGTTATCCAGCTTTTCATTCTCAAGGATAGACTTGAGAGCGAATGAGTTATTAGTATTATTATTTTCAGTAGACATCTGTCAAGATAAGCAAAGAAAATAAATTAGTATAAAGAAAGTGAAAAGTCCTTATTAATTTATGACCCAATTACAGAAATTAGAATAAGGAGTGAGAATCTAGCTAAATCAGTCACTAATGGTAGCCGTGGCATACAACATTAGTAAGTGGGTAACTAGACTAACAATTAGTGTCAATTGTGGAAAGATGCACAACTCTCGTGTATGAGGCCGCTAAGACAATACATGTCTATGCATTGATACGTTTAGCCTCATCTATGCCCACTTTTAATCTCTTGACAGATGGGGCATGTAACAAGAGAGAAAAGTAATAGTCGTCCTAAAACAGGTACTTGCGGAAGGGTCGGATGTGTCAACGAAACCCTTGCGCCTTGGAAGGATAAACTACGCATCCAGTGCGGCGCTGTGGCTCCAAACACCGATGTTTCGTTTTATGCTCCAAGTGTTCCTTATAATAGGATGGCATAGACTATTGGTTTTAAATATGGGTTCCAATTTTAGTGTTTACCGAATAGGGTCAAACACAATGAATGATTAAATCATGCGTGTGTTGTAAAAGCCAGTTTTACTATTTAAAGTCATGACAAATTTGATGAACCCTTTCATCTCTCAGGACACTTAATTTTAAATAATCTATTAAAACTAAGTTTGTCGCGACTTGAATAACCAGTTAAAGTTAATAGTTGAAAACTAATAAGTTATAAGTTTTGAAATTAAATTTAGTTTAAATTGCAAAACTTTAGCGGTTATTTAATTTATAAAAACAAGCCAGTTGTTATTTTTTATAAAATTCTACAAGTTGTAAAATTACAACTTGTGGTGACAGATTGTGACATTTTAAAACTCATTTTAAAACGTTTGGTGTTTGGTTGGTTTATAATAAATTTAAGTTATAAAAAATTAAAAGCAACCATAAAGCAAATAAATATGTAAATCTTTTAGGGCCAAGTTTGTTTGATCTTGCTAGAGCCAGTTAGCAAAACCAAACGGGTCACGGGGTCCACAAAATTAAAACAACCACAAAGATGGACTTCCGTGCATCTAGTCGTCTTGGATGACTCCCACTGACTCCATGATTCCTGTTGCGTCTTCAGATTTGTCTTTTTATTACATTACATAAAATAAAAAAAGCCTATTCTATTACAACTTTGAGCCATCAAAAGTGGGCCAAAACCATAAAACCAAAAACTGAATAATAAACACAAACAACTCAATCACATGGGTCGGGCCAGATTTACATATTCAACACAATCACAAACGAGCAATATATTTGGTCAAATAAAATAAAAAATCGACCAAATTAATAAATAAAAAAATTGCCCCAAAAAACAGATCAGATCAGAAACTTCAAGATAGTTAAAGTTTGTGAGTAATCTAACCGGTGAAACCAGACCGGTTCCGATTTGCGTGTTATAACCCAGGCTCTGATACCACTGTTGGGATTCAGTGGTGATCAGTTTTGACTTTTGTAAAAACGGGTTTTGACAGAGAAATTAATTAATTCAGTTAATTAATAAATACGCAGCGGAAAATAAAATCATAACCTATTTAACAGCAGTGACAAACCGAACATGATCTGGTTATGAACACGCAAACACAAAAAAAAAACAATTAATCTACTGATGAGATTAATTATACCGTAGTGGTTAATGATTAACCGTTTGAGACACCTAAGTACAACGAGCCGATGCTAAATCACGAACCGGACGCGAGAGAACGGGACGCCGGGGCTGACTGAGAACTGGGCAGGCAGCGGCGGCTGGGGATGGCTTGGAGGTTGCCGGAAATCACCAAACGGATTTTTTTTTATTTGTTTCGATCAAAAAAAAAAACCACACAATGGCCCTTGCGGCGGCTCGGTTCATATATTCAGTCAAAAAACCTTTATTAGGTTTATTATAAAATAAAATAATAATAAACCCTACTAATTGTTTCCGAGTCCATAGTCCAAAATGAGATGCAAAAGCCCGAACCCAATTAATTGTTTTAATAAAAGATTAAAACAATATATATACAATTATTATTTATAAACTAGTATAAATAATAATTCGCGTCTAACGAATATATATAAAACATATCGTCTCACTAACAGTTCGTAATTACCAGTTAAGCGGGTTAAGTGGGTTTAATGTTCGTTGCCATAGGTGTAACTCTTACGGGTCATAGCTCGGTTAGCCGCGTCGTCCATCAGGTCGGTCCATAAAATCCAAAAGGAGAAACCTGAATGAAGAGGTTTTTAATAATAAAGATAGTGATGGAATCTTTATTTAATTTTAATGTGATTGTCAATGTTTTGTCGTTGTTATTGTTGATTGTTTATATCTTAGAGCATTGGGTATGGTTAGTGAGTGTAAGTAAAAAGTAGGTGTCGCGTAAGCGTCACCTCACTCATATAAGGGGTATGGTTAGTGAGTGTGATTGATTTTTTTAAATAAAAAAATATTTAATAAAAAATTGAAACGCATATGTGACTTTAGGTGATTGGCGGGTTTGAAGTCAACATACCACTCACAAGCATGAGCCCACTCACGGCTCACTCACGAGTGAGAGGAGTTGTGTTCCCATGAGCATGAATGGCTCACTGCTCCCACTCACGAGTGAGAGGGGCGTGAGCATGAGCGGCTCACGGCTCCCACTCATGAACCATACCTGATGACCTTATACTGAATTATAGCAACATTCAAAGCTTAATTCATCATCTCACTTATTTTTTATTAATGATGCTTGCAGAGATGTTATTCTTTCGGACTATTTTTGAACTTAAGATGGCTCTTTGATAACCTTTTAATATTCTAGAAACTCTAGTGTTCAAGTCTAGTCACAATAAATAAACCAAGACTTGCTAAAACAAAAAATAAAACCAATGTAAAATGAAAAGTATATTGTAAAAAGGCTTTTATATGATTATTTTTACGAGTTAAGGACCGTTTCTTTACTCTTCTTTCGCATTCCCATCGATCCACATACGAGTCCATTTGTAATTTATTAAGAGCTTAGAACTGAGAGTAACTATATACAATCAATTATTAATGGCAATGAATGTGAAAGTTTTAAGATAAATGAGATCCATTACCATCTAACAACATTTCCTCTCCTCCAGCTTTGAGGATGATTTTTCTTCTAATAATAAATACATATTTACAATATAATGATGATAAGTTTACTTCTGTTTAATGGGTTCTGATTTGCATATGGGACACAAGTTCTTCATTGACAGCCACTTTTTTATGCATCCAACATGAAAATCATGTTTGCAACCTTTTAACATCCCAATATCATCCATGTTTGCATACTCTTCCTGCAATAAAATTCAAATACAGAATTGAGTAAACATTTCCAAGCAAATCTGTATTCAAAATATTCTAAAAGTAGAAAATTTAACACCAAAATGCAGCTAACAAGTCATGTAACAAGCCTCACACTACCCTAATAAAAACTACCCGTTAGCTGACCCGCCCTTTTCCGGTCTTAAATAACATAGGAAAATTAAAAAAAAACTGGCAAAAAAGGGAAGTGGTCATATAGTACAGATGTAGCCCAGAGCATACTCAAGTGTTTACAACCTCCTATACTGCTTTTTTTTTAAATAAAAGCTGGATTTTGAGTTAATAAAAAACTGTGTAAGCATATTTAACATATTAAATATTTATAAAATAGAAGCAAATAAAGTGGTGGCAAGTCAACCAACCCGAGTTTTTTTGTACCACCCTAAAATTTACCTGCTTTGACCCGTTATCTAAACCCACTCATTTCACTACCCAAGAAGGATGCATATATCCAAAAATATATTCAAAGCAACTATTTATACTACAAGTTCAGAACTAAGGTGGCAAAATGGACGGGTTTGGTTTATTGTTTTGGCTGCCTTTTGCTCCCTCCTAGGGAAATGTGCCAGGGGTGTGCTTTGTTTGTAGTGCTTCTTTATTTATAAAAATTACCGGGCTGTGCCCTTTACCCATAAAAAAAAGAAAGAGCGGGCTTGTTGGACCAATCTTGACAAAACTTAATAGTTCAGGGGTCAAATAGCTATTAAGTCATAGTTGTTTTACATATTTGTTTTTATTAAATCTGTATTCAGCCTCCTAAAGGGATCAAGTCGGTTGATTTGGGATTAACTTAGAAGGAGATTAGTTAGCCTAGAAAGTAGGAGTTGATTAACTTGGTGGACAAGTTTAATCAACTATAAATAAGGATAGTTTTTCCTTTCATTGTAATCGGAAGTTTTCTATCAATTAGAGAAGGATTTCTAATATTTCTTGTTTACGTTTTTGCTTTCTGTTTTCTAAAATCTGGTACCAATTACTTCAATTGGTATCAGAGCTGTGTTAAAATTCGAGGGACCGGAGATTAACTTGATCCAAAGAACTGGATCAGTCACCAGATTCGAAGACAGGGAAGCACTACAAGCGGCGATCGAAGGCAAGATCAATGGGGGACGCTGTGATTCCGAACAATCAGCTGCAAGCCGAGAAGACTTCTAATCTCCCATTCCAGTGCCCGATTCTAACAGCGACGAATTACCCAATATGGTCGCTTAGAATCAAGGCGATTTTTAAAGAACATGGGATTTGGGAGGCAATCGAACCAGGGATTGATGTCGATCAGAAGAAGGACAACTCGGCTATAGCCTTTTTGTACCAGTCGCTGCCGGAAGATCTAATTCTTCAAATCGCAAGCTGTGAGCATGCGAAAGAAATTTGGGATTCAATCAAGACTCGACACTTAGGTGCTGAACGAGTAATGGAAGACAAGTTCGAAATGAGTGATTTGGGGTCACTTTCTTATTATCTTGGACTAGAGGTAATACAAGGCAAAGATGGAATAAAAATCAAGCAATCTAGCTATGCAAGAAAGATCCTACAACAAGCTGGGATGTGGGAGTGTAATCCCACTAAAAACCCAATGGAACCAGGTCTAAAGCTGACAAAAGATGATGGCAGCAGCTGTGTAGATGCAACAGAGTACCGAAAAATGATCGGATGTCTTCGGTATTTGACTCATACACGACACCTTGCATACTATGTGGGATATGCAAGTAGATACATGCAGGCTCCCAAAACTACTCATCTCCAAGCTGTTAAACAGATCCTCGGGTATGTGAAAGGAACAACAAATCTGGGAATTCATTATCGAAGAAATGGAAGCAATGTTCTACTTGGGTTTAGTGACAGCAGCTTCACAGTTGATCTGGATGATGGAAAAGGTACTACAGGTGTAGTGTTCTATTTTGATGATGGACCCATTGCTTGGTTTTCGCAAAAACAGCCAACAGTCGCCCTGTCATCTTGCGAGGCCGAATTCATGGCTGCAACTTCAGCAGCCTGTCAAGCAATCCGGCTAAGGGGATTGTTAGTTGAGATAACTGGAAGAAGTGAAGAACAAGTGGTGATCAAAGTAGACAACAAATCAGCAATAGCCTTGATGAAAAATCCAGTCTTTCATGGAAGAAGCAAGCAAATCAACACACGTTTTCACTATATGCGGGAATGTGTTGAAAAGGAGCAAATCAGAGTTGAACACATCAGCGGGGATGAACAACGGGCAGACATCCTCACTAAAGCTTTACCAAGACTGAAGTTTGCTGAGGTGAAAGAGCTATTGGGAGTAAAAGAAATTCAAGACTCGGGAAAATAACATAATACTTGAGGTCAAGATTGGGGGGGTGATTGTTGGACCAATCTTGACAAAACTTAATAGTTCAGGGGTCAAATAGCTATTAAGTCATAGTTGTTTTACTTATTTGTTTTTGTTAAATCTGTATTCAGCCTCCTAAAGGGATTAGGTTGGTTGATTTGGGATTAACTTAGAAGGAGATTAGTTAGCCTAGAAAGTAGGAGTTGATTAACTTGGTGGACAAGTTTAATCAACTATAAATAAGGATAGTTTTTCCTTTCATTGTAATCGGAAGTTTTCTATCAATTAGAGAGAGATTTCTAATATTTCTTGTTTACGTTTTTGCTTTCTGTTTTCTAAAATCTGGTACCAATTACTTCAGGGCTGGGTCAAAACGGGTACTTTTAGCACTTTTTGTTTATTTTGTAAGAAATTATGAACAACTAAAATGACAACAATAATACAACTTTAGTAAACTGATTTAGAGTAAACAGAGTTAGGAGGTTGTATCTTGTTTTTGGACAATCTTCAATCCATTTAACCCGTTTCTTTTTTATCTTTACTTTTTTTTGTACCCATAAGAGATAAAACATAACCCAAACCAACCAATTCATAAGTAAATGGGTTGAATTGTTACATTTGTTCACAAAAAATAAAACAGAATCTAACCAAACAGATCACACATGTTCCTTCCTCTTGTGTTTGGTCAGAAGAACAGTAGATCGACTCCCTTAAGCACTTTGAAATCAGATTCTCAGACAGCCCAGTGCTAACACTTCCAATCCTTTCCCCGAGTGCAAGAAGCTCCTGTTTGTTTTATTATTTAGACAAATGATAGAGCATAGAAAATGAAATTGCTGAAAAAAGCATATGAACTTTTGCTGGATTAGAACATAAATCCCTGGACTTTATTTTTGAATGATTAAATCCCGTAAGTTTTAAAATGTAAAGATAAAGTCCTGCACTTTATTATTGACATAAGAGGTCCTTTTTTCTAATGATTATCGCTTTAGCAGTCTTCACATTTTGTTTTGTTAGGGGAGGACTTAGGCACTTTCAGCAGGATTTGTGCTACCCTTTCATGTCTATTTGCTCTTTTACTTGTCACTACTCACTACTATAGTTCTCTTACCTTCTGTCCTATTAATAGTTTTTTTGTTGTTCATATATACCTTTGGTTTCCTGCTAATGTTTTGTTTCTTTGTGCCACGGTTTCTGTCATCTGGTTGCTACCTTTTACTTGTCTTCAAAAGGATTTTGGTGTTGGGCGCGGATTTGTGGAGGCTCGCATAAGGCTTAGGGGCAGCCGGCCCTAACCCTAATGCACCAACCGATTATTTTAGGCAGGAGCCTGTTTCTTTCTCTCCAGGTTTTGTAATTAAGGAATGGTAGCAAATGGTTAACCCTAATCCATTGCATATATAATTAGAGCTTTGTACTTATAATTCTTGGAGCATCTGAATAATATACACCGCTTGTTGCAACAAGTGGACGTAGGTCACACCGAACGCATCACGTTAAATCCTCGCGTTCTTTCAATCTCGTTTTTTGCGTGTGATCTGACCTAACATTTGGAGCCGGGGGTCTCAACGGGAGCAACCTCTTTGTCTCTCGGAATAGAGGAAAGGCTTGCTCCAATCCTACCCTCCCCAGACCCTACAAATAGTTTTTGCTATGTGCAGGATTTTATTGGTTATATTTGTTCTAATGATTAAATCCATGGACATCACAAAGTTTATCAAGGTCCTTTTTGCACGACTAAGTCTCCAGACTTTATTATAAGGACTCTTTTTTTTAAGTTTTAGAAGTCGAGGGATAAAAAATAAAGTTCAAGGACATAATTGCGAATTTAGTGAAAGTATATAGGGTATTTTTGACAATTGCAAAATATATATGGTATAAATTAGGGGTGGCAATTTCCGACGCGTTACGAAACATGTCATGAACCCGAATTGTAAAGGGTTAGAGTTGGGTCTAAATGAGATGGTCCACCTACCAACCCATTTAACCCTGTTTGACTTGTTTAGATAAACGGATTACGAGGGTCGTGTCCGGGTTACCTGGTTTAGGCGTGTCCGGGTTACATTTGTCATAGTTTAAACGTGTCTGAATTAGTTTTACATGATTAATTAATCAAGGTGTGTGCGGATTAGGTGATACTAACCCACTAACCTGAACCCGACACAATCGAACTATAAATGATTGGTAAAGACTTGCTAACCTCATAGCTCATGTCATCTATGTCAAGCCTCATGTCCTGATGATGATCAAATGGATTTCTGGATCCAAAGGCTGATTGATCCACAATCATGAGACCCTACAATCACACGAATAAGTTCCATCTGAAACAAACCAAGTGACTGAAGAGAGTTTTATACAAAAACAAAAGGTTCCAAGGGCATTTCTGACTTTTAAAAATAGAAAAAACTAGATTGAATTATATGTTTCCCGCAACACCTTTTAGCTTTCTAAAGTATGCAGAGTTCATACTAGTTATTGTACTCCAATTTTTAGAGGAACACACAAAAACTGAACAAAGTTTTTCATTCAGCAAAGATAACATCATCGCTAAAATATAAAGCAGGATATCTAACCTACAGGTGGGCAATTTTCACCAGTTTACTAAAAGTTGTGCTGATGCAGGTTGTGTTTTATCTATAAAAACACGTAAAAACAGAAAATTAGCTAAACAGGAATATGGTCTAATGTTCCAAGGGGTATATTTAGTGTTTAAAACCTCTTAAATCACTTTGTTTGAAAGATAAAACTATTTTGAAAAACTAATTTTTTGTAATCATATATGACACTAGCTGTTCATAATAAGTTTGAACAAAAAGTTTTCCCCGTCAACCCAATCCAGCCCATTTCTACCAGTACAACCTGTTAACCAACCTATCCAGCCAGCACTTTTGCAACCTCTAGTCAAAATTAACACTTATAAGTAATTCTAAGGTTGCCAAATGTATTCATCTAAAATGTGTGAACATACCTCAGGCACGGATCGATCATGGAAATTTGCCACCTCAGAAAATGATTGATATCTTTCAATTGAAATCCTTGCTCGTGCATTTCGATCGCTGGAACGCCAGGCTATGGTAGGCCTTACATGCGGAGAAGAATAACTCTCAGTGGCCAATGGCAACCCTTCATCTGAATGCCCCAATTGCAAGCTGCTAGACCTTTGAATGTAATTGCTTCGGGTTCCTCTAACTGATTGCACTTGGGTACTCTGACCATGATTGCTTCTGATTATGATACCATTCTCACTAGAATTACTGCTTCCAACGAGGAAGGGATTTAACTCGTGACCTGCAATTTGGTATTTGAAAAGTAGTTACGGGTATTTAGTTACAAAATAAAGGGCTACTTCACCTTTTTTTTGTCATTATATGTAAGATAAGACATTTTTTCCCATGATATGTAACAATCTTTCAACCTTTTACCCTTGTATGTAACCTTCGGTAAAATGGTGACATGGCAACCAACACGTCATAAAAAAAAAACTACAACTTTACCGGCTATACAAGGTAGCACAAAATGGAAAAAATATTCATTTGATCTTACATTCAATGACAAAAAGTTGAAAGTTACATTTTGGTGTAATTAACTCTTTCTAAGATTAGGCAGAAATCTTACTCTGAAGAGAAGAAGACATATGAGTCGGGTTCCACTCCCTCATTGACCTACTGGAAGAAACATCCATGGGACAACTAGTTGTGTAATAATCATTTGACGGACTTTTGGGTGCTGCCCTGCTTCTCACGTTCCTAACAGAACTTTCACCTTCATGATTGCGCTTCAAGTTAGGGTAATCCCAAGGGGTATGAAAAATATTCATATTTTGAGTTTCCTCCCATGGGTTGGCTGGGATACAGATATCAGATGAGCTTCCACCGTTATTGTTGTTGTTGTTGTTATCATTACTATTACTACTACTACTGCTGTTGCTACTATTATTATTATATCTGTTTGTATCAGCAGGGTTTTTCCGTCTAAACTGCCATCTTCCATCATCATCCTCGTGAATGGGACGCCCATTGTAGCCGGATGAAGATGCAATATTCCCATAATTTTCATTACCCGTAGGAAGATTTGATGGGCCAGAAGTGTCTTCTTGATAATGTAGGTTTTCGACATCGTGAGCTAATGGAGAATATGCATTTGACACAGGAGCAGGATTACTACACTGTTCCCCATCAATCGACATGTTATTTGCTGGATATGCAAGAGAACTGCTTCCAGAACCACCACTCTCTGCTGCAAAGTAAATTAAGGAACAAATCATCAAAAAGTTTGACCAAGAGTCATAAAGTCAAACAACTACTGTGTGTGTTATAAAAGATTGTTTACTTTTTCAATAACAGATTCAAAGAAACAATATGTGAAAGTTGGAAAGAATTATAATTAAAATACCCGTAACCGCATAGGGAGGTTCTATAAAGTTCCATCTCTGATCATTATCAGTCTCAAACATATAAGATGGGCCGAAAACATGTCGATGCCCCATGACTATGGGGAACGAAAAAATCAGATTAATTTATCCCCCACTGCAGACATCAAAATCATGAAAATGTCACATATAACACAAAACTAATACAGGGAATTAGACTGCATAATTAACATTTCAATCTCCAAATTAAGAACAGCATGAAAGGAGAAACAACAAGTCCTAATTAACAGTATACAGAAACAAAATTAACCTTCTAATCTCAAAACAAAACCTCAGAGGCGATTTCAATTTCAAATTAACAAAATCCTAATTCAATATCGTTAATTCGTACTTGTACGATCAAATTTATTAACAGATAAACAACGAAGACGAATTTGACCAAATTAGAACATGAAATTTGCAGGTAACTGAGATTATGACGATTCGAATAGCGTCGAATTACAATCTACATAGTTGATACAGAAATCAGCAAGAAAAATGGATGATCGTTCGATGTTTAGGTACAATTGGGGGAAATTACGACGTACCTAATTTTTGCGGCAAATGAAAGGTATATTCCGATTGAAGGAAGGCAGATAGAATATAAGGTTGGCTATGGATGGAAGATGGTCGCATAGGAAGCACGTGTGAGAGAGGTGGCCCAACTCGATCGATTTAGCACCACATTTTGCCCTTGGGTTCGGTTATCTCCATTAAAGAGTTCAATCAATTTAGGTATTTCTTTTAAGTAAATATTCTTTAAAATGTGAAGTTGATATTTAGGATGAGTTCGGAGTTTGACTTGTGTTGGATCGTTAATCTGATGTACGCAGTCTTACCCTACGCGTTGTGCAGAAGGCGGTTTCCATGGCTTGAACCCATTACCTCAAGGTCACAAATCAGCAACGTTACGGTGGCTCGAGTCTCACTTATCTTTACAAGTTCTTCCTAATCTTACTAGGGATGTTTACTAATAAATAACAATATCTTGCAACAAAACGATCATGCATGCAACGTCTTTTGGTTGTACTTTGTCTTTTTGAAATTTTGGTTTTTAAGTGATTTGTCAAATCATGTGACTGAAATTGGCATCTTTGAAAAACACCAAAGTTAACTGCTTATTTGGAAATGAGAAGTGATTTCAAATACGGTGAATGTGATTTAACACAGTTACGTCTGGTATGTGTAGGCTTGGATAAAGTAAAGTAGGCATGTCAAGATTATAAAAGTCCTAGTAAATGTTATTTGAATTATTTCTGCTTTTTAATATTTTTAAGTTATTTATAATATTATTTGTTTCTTATAAGCGGTCTGACCAGTGAACCTCTAGAGAGACTGGTTAAACTACTGCTCCGGTTATAAAAAACATTGTTTTTGAAGACTACAAGGGAAATCTAGTGAGATTGAAAGGAAAGGAGCATATCCCTTAGAACAAGGGTTAAGCCTCTCTTTTAAGGGAAGATTGGGAGGCCGATTAAGAGGGTCTTTAATAAGGTACCTTTTACAAGTCCTCTCAGTTAAAACAACAAACATATTATTAAAAGTTAAAGGTGTATCAAGTGCTAGATAGTAGAGCTAATGAGCCACCTCCTACAATCAAGGTTAGATACGTTCTAGTGAACGTTTTAATAAAACCCAAACGAGAGAAAGTTGATTATCATATCAAAGGTTCTCCCTAAACATTGCAATTGAGCATTTATTTACATACGATTTTAGTAACCGATATTAACTTGATCAAAGTAACTAATATTCAAGATTTAATTAAAACTAACAATACAAAACAAAATGAAATTAATGGACTGACCCATGGATGTTGGAAGAGGTCGATAGCTACGACTACTACTACCATCTCCTCCCTTGTTCACAAGACGGTGTCGAATAACACCAAAGTGAGTCACTGTCATCATTTTTGTGAATGTTTCCGGCCCTACGATTGCAACACATAATTCTTCAATCAATCCACATTCGAGCTATCAAACCCTAATCGGTATGTGGCCATACTAACAACAAATTCCTCCAACCAGAGCTATGCTTGTAAACAAACCAAACATTCATTGAACTATTTGTAAACCATTCAACAGGAACTTCGTTTATGTTTGTTTATTTAATAAACGGACGAACATGAACAACATTTTTTGTTCACTTAACCAGAAATCTCAACGGAAATAAATACCAAGAGAGTAATCCAGCACCAAAAAACTTCATAATCCAAGAAGTGTAATACTACTAAAAACCATCAGTTGAAACAAACCAGACAACGTATAAAAAAAAATAAAATAAAAATCTGTACAAAAGCATTAAACACGAGTTAATAGACGGGTCGGGTCGATGCTAGTCAAACGTGAAATCATGCCATCTTCCTGTACATTTTTCTGTCCGCGACATGTACCATCTACCACCTACGCCTGTCTTAGCTTAGCAGGTATCCGACACATTCATCCATGATTGCCACCGCCACCGCCACCACCACAGCCACCACAATCCCCACCACTACCTTGTGTCATATCCTCTGTACCACCACCACTGCCTAACCTGATAATTACATATTCACAGCTTATATACCTGTTCTGTGCGAAGCAACACGAGCTCAAGAAAGATGAAACGACCCTTGGCCTTCTGTTATCGCGCATAAGAGCTTTTCCTTCATCCTTTCCTGCAAAAAAGGACTAGTTAGAACTAGTTTATTATAATTATTTCAGTTTAATACATATTAACAACAAGATTCTTTTAATCACCACCATGATTTACCACCCATTGAATAATATAAGGGGAGGATTTGAGTCCCTTATCTAGGGTGATTATAAAAAGTTCAAAAAACTGAAACAAAAGTGTTGCGGGTCAACTCAGCTAGGAACGTTTTGACCCATTTTGACAGGTTACCCAACCCGTCCATCTTGCACCTCTAATAATAATCTCCAAAAAGAGGTCCATATTCTATATAGCCACAAGTGGCGCTTAGTACATGGCAAATCTATCATGGTTTACTACCCAATTATTCATATCGATCAAAAACAGAAGTAGCTTTTTTTGGAGGCATTATAACACACTTGCATTCATTCAGGAGTCGCTCATGTAAGTTTAACACCAATAATGTATAAAAATAACCTCAAAAATATAGTGCTCATAATTAACTAAGCTGGAAGGAAAGGATAGTTTTTTTTAACCTTGGAAGAGTATGGAGGCAATTTGAGATAATTAGCACATGTCATCACACTAGGGAGGTCGGCATCCACCACTTTATCACAATGCTGTCAAGAAAAACACATACAGATACCCATTTGAGAATAAGAAGATTCAAAATACAATATACATATATATTCTGGAAAAAGAAGAAAATTACAATACAGACCTTGCGTACGATTGTTAGTTTCGGGTTTAGTGATGCCAAACCACCAAGTGGAAGCCGTGGGGCACCAGTCACAAACTTCACAAAAGCTTTTTGATGCTCATAATCAAACTCTTTTATGACCTCCAGAAACTACATTTTTGTAAAAAAAGAAAATATAAGTATTGGGTTTCTACAAAACTAAACCAATAAACAATAACCATTATATAATTCATAATTTTAGGTTAAAGACTTGAGGAACAGAAAGAAACAGAGCAATACTGACATGTAAAATTGGAGGACTGGTAGCAGTATATCCATGATCAAACTTGATGAGATCCGAAAGTTGATTTGACTGCCAAAAGAAAACCATGACACATTTCCATAATTAGCATCTGGAGATATTAATCTAAGTTTGACCAATTAAGCTGACCAAAAACATACATTCCAAATTTCACTTTCTCCACACAAGAGACGTTCTAGTTCCTCATCAGTGAATATTTGAAGATTGTCGATTGGGAAAACCTAAATAAACAAAAACTCAAATGGTTCAGTAAATTCTTACAATCAATTAAAGGAACTTGATATAACAACTTTTAAGTAAAAAATAAAATATCTAATCTAAAAACTCTCAACAGATTCTTTTTGACAATCACAGATGAAAATTGCAACATTGTTTTTTTAAGACGCAGTGTAAACATTACAACATAAAAACAGAAAAAACCTGATTAAACCCTGATTTAAAAGCATCCATTTGTCTACAAATTCCAGAATTTATTTTAGCATCGACCACAAGTTCAATGTATTCCTCCAAATTTGCAGAATCTACCTGGAAAGTTAAATAAAACATTCATCATTTTTAGCTTAACAGGTCAAGATTGTTAAAAATGATGATGATAACAATAATAATAGTAGTAGTAGTAATAATAACAATAAGAAATAGGAGAATTGGTATCCCTAACCATTTCTTTATCGGGCCCAGAAGCGAGGATGTAATCAGGATAGCCAGGAAGGGTAAAATCCAGGTGCAAGTCCTTGACTTTTGTATCCCGGAAGTATGACTCAAGATCATTGGCTGAAGTTTCTCCAACTGATTCTAAATATTTTCTCCTTTCAACAAGAGCTTGAAACTCAACAAGGGTCTTACCTAGAACTGGGTCAAACGACTGTATGTCATACAAAGTGAGTTCCTGCAATACCACCAATTTCATGAATTACAGAAAAGAAAATGAATAAAATAAATCATATTTATATTCAGATGTCAGGGTGTTCATCGGGATGAAACCGAGCAGGACCAGACCGGACTAAACCAGGACCGAACCCAAAATTAATAAAAATGGAACCAAGCCGGTTTAGAACCGGTTCCTATTTCGGACTGGAGTGAACCAAAAACATATATTTCCAAATATACCAAACCAATAACCGGTTTCGTAGAAACTCTAGAATTGGTAACCCAACCGAATATAGTCGGCCCACTCCTGATCCAGTTTTTCATTTTTTGTCAGACTGGCCCAGCATGAGAATCAAATTTTTAAAAATATACCCAGCCAAGAACTGGTTTTACAAAAATAAGAACGGGACAAAAAATAGTCAGTGCAGTCCTAGTTCGGTTATTCGGCTTTCTCGGCCCGGACCGACTTTAGCAAATCCCTGTTCAAAAAGAAACTAGACCTGTCCAAGCAGTAGTTTATAGAAAGCTTTGGAAAGTGAAAGATCCAAAACCCGCCCATCATGAAGGGCCTTCGCCACAATCTGGCCCAAGAGAAGAAATTTTCTCTTCACCTCTGAAAATTCTATATCATTTGAGACGCTGATGGAAGGACACCAAGGGCCCGGAAAGAGCCCAAACAGAGATCCAACAATCCCAGAATCCAACACATTCTCTCCTCTCCACATCCCAAGGCCTGGTTTCTGGAACTCATTACTCACGAGTGTGAAAAACTCCAATGTCGGGCCAAGACCCGTACCAACTTCTTCATCATATTTTACTTCAAGAACAACTTTTTGTTTGGCATGAAGATCCATCATTTTAGCAGCTGATTCAAGAATCTGGTGTCTATAAACCAGAAACTTTTTTCGAGGCATAGGAGAATCGTTTTGGATACCCGAATTTGACCCTGATGAAATCCGAGTTTGACCCTGAGGCTTACCAAATGCTGCCAACCTGAAGTACCTACATCTAGCTTCAAAACTAAACAAGAACGGGCATGATGCCATTAATTGTTTGCACCAGGATGGCATGCCGCCAATAGAGATGGCTAATGGGTCCCGCATTTGCTGCTCTAGTTTTTCTGTTAACCTACTATTTATAAACTCATTCTTTAAAATACCTAAAATACCCTCATCTGTTGCTGTTACACCATCTAAGTCACTAATTCTACCTTGAGCAAAGGCATAAATATTTTCATGTGACATTATATGGAACCTAAACCTGTTCACAGCTTCCAATATTCTCAACAAAAACAATATATCGTAACAAGGAGTTGACTTTTCCACAGCGGACCCAATTTCAGAAAAAAGCAGTTTTTCCAAAACAGATGGCCAACAGGCATGACTACCAAAATCTTGGGAGATTTTTTCTAATTTTGATGTTTTCTTGTATGTTACTTTGTGTACTTGATTCCACAATGCTGCATGGGTAATAGTGTCATACTCTGCTTTGTGATGACGAATAACAGCTTGATATAAAGTCAACCCCCGGACAACTTGCTTTCCTTCAAGGTAAAACGATATATTACCATCATTTCTACTGGATTGAGGATGTTTGGTGCTTATACTACTATCTTTTTCTATAGCATTTTGTTCATGCTCCATAGAGTCCTGAAATAAAAACACCAACTTGACAACTACCTTTGTGGAAAAAGAAGTATAATGTAATATTAAATAATCAAAATCATTAAAACAGGTTGTAGGAAATAGTGTTTTGATGTGATTGTGAAGAATGAAATTGTAATAATCAGATGTTTGAGTGTTTGACAAGACCTGATTATTAAGTAGCTCTGATAAAATGATCAAAAAGTACATTTATTAACTATCTAACTTTAAAATATAGTAACTAACTTTTATCAACTTAAAAATATCTTTTGTAAATTATTCATCAACAAATTTATAAAAATTATCATATGTAATTCCAACTTATGATAGATCAAACAAAAAAAGATGAACTTACAGATGGAAATTCATTCCCACATGATGACTCAGCAGAAGTCAGTCCAACATTGTTTTGACTTGAAGCAATCCCATTTTCATCATCTTTATTACTTTCTGAGAAAACTTTGGGCCATAAGAACTTTTCAATTGCATCAAAATCTGAAAACGGGTCAACATTTTGAACATCTCCTGTGTAGTCAATTAGAGTCAACTCTCCATCTTCCTTCCCAAACAGAACTTTCAGACATGGGTATGTGGTGCAATGCCTATCTGGAACAGTAGCATATGAATTTCTGTGTTTGGATATGCTGTTCAATACAACAGGAAAATCTTCAACAGAAGATAACCCACTTTGTAATTTAGATATAAATTCTGATAATGAGAAGTTCGACCAAAAAAGTCTCACAAAAGTCTTCAGTCTCTTCTCTGCAATACAGTGTTGACTTTTTGACTCATTACTGTCAGAAACTCTTCTAGAACATTCACCACCAGATAGATACTTAAATAACGACTCGGTAATTCCACTTTCAACAAATTCAAAAGTGGAAATAACATCTGATCCATTAAGATGTGACATGATTTGATGCAATACACGATCATACTCTCCTTCAACCATACTATCAGTCATAATTGAAGCTAATTCAGCAGATAAAGATTTCAACTTTTCAAGAATATCAGTTGTTCCGTTTGCTGATGTGGACGCATTTTTCTCAAAATAACTCGTTCTTATGTTTTTTGCAAGAGCTTGGAGACAATCGTTTTCCAACTTACAACTCAGTGATTCTGAAGCTGATGAAGACTTAGAGTTGTCAAAAGAATAGCATAAGCATCGTTTTGGTCTTGAATGATTTGATAATTGAATATCATTGAACATTGAAAACATGAAATTTGAACCCTTTTCTGGGACTATAAGTGCATCAATGGCAAAAAGGACTCCTTCCTTTACGAAGGGGTCCACAAAAACATCATTGCTCTTCTGAAGGATAGTGTCAGAAATATTAAGGGCTAGCATTATTACATGCCGATCCTTTCGAGTGAACACTCCAGCCAAAAACCTGTCAGGTGGCACATATGAGCTTATCAGCCTCACTTTTGAAAAAATCAATACAAAAACTTGGAGGTGGCAAAATGGGTCAAACAGTTAGTTTTTTAGTGCGGAACCTGTGGGTAAAAACAGTGTTGGGCACCCAGCAAACACTTCTTTATCAATTTTTTATTTATTTTATTTTATAAATAATTAATCTAAATAAGATTAAGTATATAATAACGATAATGATTTTAACATTTTTGATAAAGCAATTTAGAAGGTTTATGCATTTGAATACACTTTGATAGACTTTTTAGTTAAATCTATTAAAATAACCCATTTGACCCAGTGAAGATAAAAGGAACCCAAATCAACCAGTTTGCTAACTGTACTAAAACTTAAATTTCAAAGTTGAGTATCAAGATTATTTCACCTTGAAATGTTGGTTTGTTTAAGCAAATCGAGAAGTGTATCAGAGTTGGTGTAATAAATTAACTTGTCGATAACACATAGACATCCATAACAAATGTATAAATCTACACCTGAATCAACAACCTGTTTGATGATTATAAGATGGAAAAAAAAAGAAAAATAAGTGCATCATGCCAGTTATATATAAAAATTAGTACATAAGCCCTAGAAAATAATCAACCAACCTGGATCAAGACATGTAATAAATCATTCCCAAACTTCTGCAGAAAATTAGGATTATTCACCAAAAAGGTTGTTTTCTCTTCCGCCAATGGGACCTCATGATTTCTAGCAACAACAGGCAGCAGCTGAATCAACAGCTTCAAAACTTCATGCGCCTGAAGAAAAACTATGTCATTTCCAAGCATCAATAAGAATATATAAATCATTTTGAACACGTGTGTCATTTGACCTGATTGCTTTGACCAGCTGCCCGAGGGGAAGGCATTTCATGTGAAAGATCATAAGTTGACAAAATATCCTTTAAAATGCTACTTATATCAAGATCAAAAAGCGTCCTCACAGCTATCATAGAACCAGACGCAAGCTTAACAAGTAGCCCAATCAGACCCTGAATATATACAAGTTCACAAAAGTTAGAAAATGATGATAAAAGAATATTAAAAAACAAAAAAAGAATAAGATCTGCATACAGTATCAACAGAATGAGATAAAGTGATCTTGTTGTTCAAATCTATGAGATGTGCAACTTGTTGAATCAAACCATGTTTAGAAAGTTCATCCAGCATCTCAGGAGATTGTTGTACTCTTTCTGCTATTTTAATTAGGCATGTAGCAACATGTTCAACAAGCTAAAATCAAAAGATATATGTCAATAAATTCATCACAAGATGCGATTAAACATAATAATTTATAATTAAAAAACCTGATTGTCCTCATACTGAAGAAGTTGGCACAATATTGGAACTGCATCCATAAAAGGTGAAAAACCTTCAGCAGGAAGCTTCTCACATATGTTCACCACAGTTGAAAGTGCAACCCTCTTTTTTTATTTCATAGAAAAACAGAAGAAAATTTAATGCATTTTAAATAGTTAACTAAATAAATAGATTTCAAATAAACAGTTATTTAATCCTACAGTCTTACCTGGATACTGGTAGAAAAGAAATCGATATAAGTAAGAACAGCCATTATTGCACCAGCCTCTAGACAAGCAACTGGTTGCTCGCGCGATATTTTCTCTAATGCTTGCAAACACTATACCATAAACAGAGAAACTGCATATCAGAATCAATAAAAATAAGGTGGTGTTTGGTTTGGGGTAAGGAAAAACTATGGGTATCGGTTTATAGCAGGAAGGAATGGTGATTAGAATCAAAATTCTAAACCCAACCCCTTTTCGAATCCTCTCTGTTTAGTGGATATGATTTCCTGATTTTACAAATCCTACCCTCAAAAGTCAAACCAAACACCTCCTATCATTCCCATTCCCAAAACTTTACCTGTTCAGCTACATCCACATACTCAATGGCCAACAATCTCTGACAGAGTGCTGAAACGCCATTATGTCTAACAATAAAACCTGAAGATCGAGGATGAGTGTCACATAAATAGGTTAAGGCCCTAATAGATAAAAGCATAATCTCAGGGTTGTTTTCATGGCTCGCCAGCTTTATGAGAATGGGGGATAAGGAATTCGCCATCAAACTTGACAGAGAACTATCTGTACAGAAAGATAGCATTTCACAAAGCTCTCTAAGAGCATCTTGTTGATTAGATTCCTCAACTTCTCCATTTAAAATTGATAATACCCTCTTGAATTTCGTTTGATCACCAGATAACCTCTGCCTTTGGTACTCAAGTATCGCATGTCTATGTTTTCTATGTTCTGTATCACCCATTTCATCTGAATCACATGACCCGTACGCTGAATCTTTATCTTCATCAGTCCGGCCGGACCCAGAACCAGATGAAGAAGTTTCCATTTCATGATCATGGGTTTGATTTGTGGAGGTACTTGCAGTAGTTTCAATCGGTGACACCGATGAACTTGGCCTGAACTCCAATGAACTGCAAGTTCTTTTATCCGCTGGAAACTCATCAATTGTTTCTGCTCTTTTTTGCCCCCGGTTCCCCATCGCGATTTCACTAAAAATTCAAAAATAGAACTTAGCACCATTAATAAGCTAACCACTTTTCCAAACAATTTGACAAAATAAACATGTCAACAAATATCTTGATCCTCAATTATACAGAAAAATATCAAATATTACCACCAAATTTAGAACAAAGCAAGATAAAGGAAAATTATCAAAATCAATCACTATGATGATCAGTAAAAATATCCTAAGATCCTGAATCATGCACAAGAATATCAAATCACCACCAAATTCAGAACAAACTACAAATCACAATCCATACCAGAACACATACAGGAAACTATCTTAAATCAATTAATATAATGATCAACAAAAACCTCATGATCCTTCATCATACAGAATAATATCAATCATCACCACTAAAATCATAACAAATCACACTACTCCACCAGCACCAATCAGTACAATGATCACTACAAAATGTCATGATCCATAACAATACAGAAAAATATAAAAAAATCACCACCAAAGTTGTTACTTAAAAACATCAAAATCAATAAAAAGTAAACAATAAACATAAACACAAATCACATAACAGAACTCGAATACGATAACGCAATAACTTAAACCTAACCCTAGATGTTAATAGATCATCTGTTCATCCATATTATCAAGATTAAAACCGACAGAAATTAAATAAACGAATACATGAACATGATCGATTGAAGATGCGTATGCTTGAAGGAAGATCATCTGTGTAAGTTTTCGATGAAATAACTAACAATAACATCTTCGTAAGTGGAGAGGAATCGAAGGTGTGATTGATTGATTACCTTATTTCGTAGTGGTTTGTGAATGATTAGTTGCAGAAATTGATGTTCGGTTAGATTGAAATCCCTAATTTGGAGTTTGAAATTTAACGAGGGTTTTACCCTAATATACAGTTCAGAAAAAAGAGGAGGAGGATGATGATGATGATGATGGTATTTGAGTGTTCATGTTATAGATGGATTCTAATTGTGTACATCTCCTACGTCAATTAAATATATTATATATATTAAATACATAATAAATAAATCAATAAAGTATAGATGATGACATTTTTATTTTAATGGAAAATACTTAAAATAAAATGTCCCAATTACTTTATTTTTCCGATTTGTTCCGTTAACTTATTTTTTTTTTATTTCTTTTAACACTGTTGTTTGAAAAAATACGACGGTATTTGAAGTTTGAAAAAACTCCGACAAGGTTTGAAAGAAAATTACCTTAATAATTTTGTAAAACATAAAATAAAATAAAATTATTTTGACAAAAGTTAATGATTTTATATAAATACAATGAGATGCTACCTAAGCAATTTTGTAAAAAAAATTATCGCCGGATACGTCGGTTTTATAAGCATACCGGCGATTTGGAGTTTGGACACGTGGGAGGCTTGTGGCTGGTTGAGAACGGCGTCGGAAAACCGTCGGTTCTGAGTGTATGAGGAGGCATTCTCAGGAAAATAAGTCAACGAGACACATTAAGGGACAAAAAATGTAAGATTTTCCCTTATTGAATTTATTAAATAAAGTTTTCCCTATTTTAAATTGTTATCCTCAAAATATTTTTTTATATACTTATTTGTTAGCAACTATATTCCGAAATTTACGGCGTGTACATAAAAAGAGGTATAATCGCGTGTAATCTTGTAAATATTTAAATTTAATCAAAAAGTGTCGTAGTTATCTTTGTATTATATTTCAAATAACTGGTTTAATAACTAATGGTATATATGATGTATTGAAATTTATTTAAACTAGGTCTTTTGAAAGGAAGGTACATTTTCATTTTATTATTTGAGGGAAGAAGGTATTATGTTAGATGAGAGAGATTAAGGTGCTTGTACGAATATTGAGGGTCGGTTCGATCTTTTTTAAGAACTAAAGTGAATTCTAATTTTGTAATAAAAGTAATTGTTTTGCTTACAATCCTAATAATACTTTACGATAATCACTCGATTTAATATGAGCTTAAGCAAACAAACGCATGTCATATTTTGCTACACGGTAATATTATATTGATAAATTATTGAGAACGATTAACATAAGTGAAATCATGAAAACTCACATAGATGTAATAAATTAGTTGAATATTTGAAAAATCTTAGATCTTGACCAAACATGTAATATTTAATATTTTATATATGTATGTTTGTATAAACTTTAATTTTGACAAAGAATTTGTGTTTGATGTTTTATCAAATTTAATGAATTCATTTGAACATGCATGCATGTAAGCTTATTAACACTCTAAATGCACAAAGTGAAGAAGTGAAACACATACCATTGTCACTCACGACCAGAACCTTATAGCAAGTCATTTTTCTCTGAAACATTAGAGGCACTCTTAGGATCAACATCAATTTCAAGGAAGCGTTTTTAAACCAAGTCTTTCTTATGGGATATTCATATAACCAATAACAAAGGAGAATAATGACTCATGTATCTTTGGGTAGGGAAGCTTGTGGTTCCCTCCGGTTTAAGCATCTGCAAAGAGAATTGTCTAAGTTTTTTTTTATAATCATTCTCCATCTTTATTAATACTCCCGGTGAAATCCTAGCCACTTAAAAGGTCCACCACAACTTTACATTCCCACCACCATAAGTAACTATGGAGGGAATACATCTTTCTCATCCCTAAGCTTTCTCTGTCTTATCAATGTCACGCAGTTTTTTCCATCCATTCTCAGTTCACCCTAAGGTAATGAAAATGGATTTTTCTCATCCACACATTCCTAATCATTTTTAATAAAATAATTAAAATAAAAAACTAATATAAGAAATATAAAACTTGTGAATAAAATGACATTTCATTCATTAAAAATCATAAGACTAAATAAAAATCATTAAAAAAAATACTACTAGTCGTGTAGGTTTCGTATATAGGTGTTTGTAATATGCTCCACGAGATCCGGTCGAATGTTATTGTGGGTTATTGGCAACGCAATTCCAATATTTACTTCTTGATCGGGTGGAGGAATAATTATATGAACCAGACATATTGCTGCACCTTCGTATTTCAAAACTTATTATATAATATAATGCATGTGTGCATTATATTTCTAATTCGGGGCAGGATGTGTTACCCATGCAGTGAATCGATTTATAGCCCAACGAGCTTTTAGGACAACAAAAAAACTCATTCCACGTCTTTTCTTAATGCTTTGAACCTTTTTTCGTTTATCATCATGTCGATAGGTAAATGATTTTACAATAGTTATTGTATTGTGCTTTGTTTGCCTCAAATGGACACTTGGGTGCATATCCATCTATAACCTTGTAGAATAATGACGATTGATGGAGAATTTTGATGTCGTTGTTGGAACATGTGACACAAAAAAAAGGCATGCCAAAATCATAACTCTTGCAAGGCTACCGCTTCAGTGATCGAATTCTTACATGGGGAAAACGGAGAGAGACCCCTTTGCAAAAACGCCATCACCCTTCAAGCTCATTAAACCCTAGATCCTATTTTACCATTGGTATGAACTTACAAGGTTAAAACATATTCGTATGAATTTATAAGTTGTGTTTCAAATAAACAGTTTGTGAGCTTGGCTTAACAAACCTTTTGTAGGCGTTCAAAGGTCAATGGTTGACTCAATATTGTATAAGATAAGATTAATTTTACACTTATCGTAAAGGTTAAAAATAGGCTTGTAAATAAATCAAACGTTTAATGAATCGTTTGGTGAGAAGTTCATTGATGTTCGTTTATTTAATAAACGAATGAACATGAAAACAAAATTTGTGTTCATTTAATTAAAAGAACGGAAATGGATACATGTCCCGCTTCGTTCATTCATTTATGTACGTTTAAATCTGTTCATTATGTCCTATAAGTTTATTTTCATTTAAATATTCATTAAATTTATTTATTACTAATATTAATTTAAAACCAATTCGATTTTCATATTTCATAACCCTTAACTCCTTTAAGCCCGATTTAAAATCAGTTAATATCTTTGTTTAGTTTTGCGAAATATTGAATGCAATGATGACATTTTAGACTTTAATTTGAATATTCATGTTACATTAAATTGTTGTTCGTTCGTTTGTGTTCATAAACCGTTCATTTAAAATATTAATAAACAAACATAAACTAACACGAACACATTTATTTTCTTAACAAAAGAACACAACTACGAAAATCACTTATTTGATTAAAGTTATACGAACAAACACGAATAAACCACTTATTCGTGTTCATTCAATTCAACTACAAGCCTAACCATTGTCACCATCATTGGTATCTCACAATAATTACAAAAAGGATAAGTAAATAAATAAATTTGCAACTATGTAAGTTTAAATAATGGTCCACAAGAACTCCAAATTTACACACAACCCCCTACAACTACAAAAACTTACAAACTGACCAAAATACCACACCTCCAAATTCCAAAAAATAAACACACCACCATTCTAATAACTATTCCAAACCCAACTTCCATGAACCTCACAACTTCTATTTTAAGCATCTAACATTGGAGATATGTAACAGAACCAATGCTAACGTGCACCAGGTCGAGTAAACGACTCATCAATCGACAAATCTTGACCGTTCGCCATTAGATCAAGAGATCCCATGT
Organism: Smallanthus sonchifolius; assembly: GCA_023525975.1. NCBI lineage: Eukaryota > Viridiplantae > Streptophyta > Magnoliopsida > Asterales > Asteraceae > Smallanthus > Smallanthus sonchifolius. The sequence goes on along the minus strand of CM042046.1, from coordinate 50,859,003 downwards.
TCAAAATCGAATGCCTTGATACTTCATCAGAACCACGTTCGGTTTCCACTCCCCTTTCTATCAAGATTGCATCTTGTATTTCCTTGATAACTTCAGACATTGAGGGTCTCATGTTCCCGTGTGGTTGCACGCACATCAAAGCTTTTTCGGCTATCTTCCACATTGATTGGATGTCATATTCATTACCAAGAGCTGGATCAATGATTCCTTGAATGTCCCCATTCTCAATATGCATCTTCGCCTGTCAATACAATCATTAATAGTAGGGTCTCATGTTCCCGGGTTGGGTTGGGCCATGTATATGTGAAGCCACCCATGTATTTATCTTTTTTAATTCAAGTCACTCATACCAAAACAACTTTATAGCCACCCAACCATTGTATGATGCAACTGGTTATATCAAATTCGGCCAAAAAATGCCTAATCACAAAATGCTCTTAAAAACTTGAAAATGACAAAAATACCCGTGGGTTGATCTATCAAAAAGAAACATTTCAGCGTAAAAAAATCTAGGGTGTATTTGTCATTTTAGGCAAATACATACTCGCATAGCCTATAAGGTTGTTCGAATATAACTGTTGCCTAAATGAAAAAAGTCGAATACTTGGGTGGCTTCCGCATGCATTATCCCTTTTTTTCTTTAGGAAAATGATAAATAAATGTGATAAATATAATTACAACAATAATCTAACTTTTTCTTAACAAAGCATTTTACAAGGTTTCATGTGTCTGAAAACATTTCGGATGACTTTCAACCAATTTGTTTGGTTTCCTTTTTATATAAATCTTTTGCATAACCAGTTTGACCCGTGACAGATAAAATAGAACCTAAAAAGACCAATTTGTAAGTAAACGGGTCAAAAGGGTCAAGCATTTGAGTCTTAGAGGGAGGGGATGTTAAATGGACTTACCCATTGAACGATGTTACGGCAATTTATACCAAAGTTTACGTTTGAAATCGCTTCTTGACCGGAGATAAGCTCAAGAAGAATGACCCCAAAACTATAGATATCGGTTTTGTCTGTTAAACGGTTTGAAATATAGTACCTACAATTCACAAGGAATTTCAAGTTTGAGGATTACGTAAATTTTATAGCTCTAAAAAACCATTTAACAAATATACAAATAGGTAGTTGAACAAGAAAATTCAAGTGAAAATGGTTCAATTTTCATGGGACATCCCGAAATAGAAAATGTTGCTTACTCTGGATCAAGATAGCCGACTGTGCCACGAACAATGCTTGACACATGTGAATTCCCGTCAACTGCAAGCTTCGAGAGGCCAAAATCAGAAACTTTAGCCCTCATATTCTTATCAAGAAGAATGTTGCTTGTTTTCAAATCTCTATGAATAATGGAAGGGACACAACCGGTATGAAGGTACTCAATCCCTAAAACAAGTTTATAATAAAGACAAATTAGCATATGAATTCACAAATAAATCTTGATTTCCAATAAAGCAAACCTTTGGCTGACTCTTCAGCAATCTCTAGTCGCTTGATCCAGTTAATCCCCCGTTCCCTAGCTAAAGGTCCTAAATTTAAACATAAAGATTCATCATTCCAACAGAAAACCTAAAGTTTGAGTTGGGTCAAGAACATGAAGAGATTAAACAAAACCGAACCATAAAGATGTTCTTTGAGTGTTCCATTATGCATAAACTCATAAACAAGAATATCCTTTCCTTCTTCTTGACAAAAGCCTAGGAATTGTACTAGGTTTCTATGATGGATTCGTGAAAGAAGGCTCACCTTAATCAGAAAAAAAAAGTATACAAATAAAATGAGGAAGAGCTTCATGTCACAAGTAAGAGAACACTGAGAAATTATTATACAAAAAGTTACCTCATTTGCAAACTCTTTCTTGCCCTGATAAACATTATTATTTTCAAGTATTTTGACAGCAATTTCCGTCCCATCGTTTAATTTTCCATAATAAACGGTGCCATATCCTCCCGAGCCAACTTTATTTTCAAAATTATTTGTGGCATTTAGTAGTTCAGATAATGTGAAGCTTTGAGCAGCTTCTGTTGCTGCATTGCTCATAACAGACATGCTATGTTTGGGCTCTGGCAAAAAGAAAAACAAGTTTCAATAAAAAACTTGTTAGAAAACATAAAAGCAATAATTTAATGTTATGAAATTGATTATCTCGCTATTGAGACTTTGTCAACTTTTAATGTTTGGATAAACAGATTCGGCTTCTGAAATAATCAATTTCATACAAGTTGCAGCAAGAATGATTATCAAAAGGTAAAACAAAATTACGTAGTACCCTTTTTAAACTGATTTGAGAGACTCTAACTCCCATGTCACGAGACGCGTCTCCTTTTTTTTTTTTCCAAGAATGCCCTTTTGTCATTTTATATATTAATGGCAAAGAGATAAAAGCATGCCCTTTTTCATTAAAAAGACTGATTATCAAAGGGTAAAAGCATATCCAAACTATATCAAAATCCCATTTAATTATCTGATTCTGATTTTTATAAAATCACATAATCACTTTCAATCCAAACTCCCCCAAAGTTGTGCTTTATTTGTTGCACCATGTGCATGAAAAGCATATCAATACATGTTCATAAACTTACCTGTTTTGGAATATTTCTTTCGTTGGCGAAGTAGTAGGCATGAAGTTATGAACCCAAAGAAAAGGGAAGCAGCCCCGATCACCAATCCAATAATTATGTTTCTATTTCGCCTCCCTCCATTACTTCCTTTATTAAGATTGGCATTACACGAGTAGCTGAAAAGATTAAAAAACAAGAAAAAAAACCATAAAAACATGCAAAACTAAATAAGTTTGACCTTAAAAGTCAGTGTGTGAAATAGAGGTAAACCATTAAGCAACATCATGAACCATGTATGCAAATCTAAAATGTTTGAAACATTTCTCAATGAACACATGAATGGCAACTAAATGTGCTTATAACCAACATGAAGTCGATTATATTTTTTCAAAAAATATTTAGTCATTGACTTTTAACCGACATGAAGTCAATTATATTTTTCCAAAAAAAAAAAGTCATGGAGCAATGGAAGAAACACTCACTTTAAGACTAAATTCTTGTTCAGAAGACTCGACGGGACTTCTCCAGTTAACAAGTTATTTTGTACATACCTGTATCATTAGATCCATCAGGAAAACGAAGGTAATATGATCATAAACAAAATTCATGGTCTTCATACAAAGCAAATAGTAATAACAGTTGGCTGATTCATATTATAGAACAGTGGGAAATGGAAAAACAAAATCCTAGTTTTCTAAACAAAACACATAGAACAGTTGATGATTCATATTATAGAACGGTGCAAAATGGAAAGCTCACGGGCTTTTGGTGCTCCTGTTCCAAACTTTCCTCAATTCTTGAGATTTATCACTTTTCTTTATCTAGTTTTTAGTGTAAATCGTGTTATATCTGGGATTTCTTTCAGTCTTGTGTTATCTTAGTTAGAGAATTTAGGCATGATTTAGATTTTTTATTGGATTAATTACACCAAAAAATGCAACTTCCCTTCATTGTTTTGTCCTTTTATTAAGAAAAATTGTTTTTCCCCCATTGTATGTAACAAACTTAAACTTTTTTACCATCTTATGTTACTTGCATACTATGTTGAAAAATTGGAAGTGTGTTACGTACAAAGGCTTAGAAGGGCTTAGAAGGGCATGAACCAACCAAATATACGAAAGTTCTGTTTTTCTGTCCTAGTAAATATGGAGGAAAATGGCCATCCAGAACCTACAAATACTAAGGAGTTCGGAGGTGCAAACATCACAAGAAACATTTCAAGAGGACATAGAAGTAGATTCTGATCATGTGTAGTCAAGGTAATCTGTTTGATAAAATTGCTAAGCTTTGCCTTGAATTGGATAAAGTTCAAATGGATCTTTGACAAAATCTGGATAACAACGTTTTTCACAAACTACTTTTGAGGTGGGTCATAGTAGACTTCTTAATCTCAAACTCGAGGTTTCAAAAAATGTAGATATGGCGGCTGTAGTTTGGATATTACGAAAACCATACATCCCAAGATGTACATGATGATGATCACTTTATAGTTGTATTTTTTGGTTCAACTTGGTCTTGTTTTGTTTGTTGGTTTATTTAGATTACATGAGTTTAGAGCATACCTTAAACTTTCTAGGATTTCCTTTCGAGGCATATTAAAGATTTTCCGCATATAGTATGTACATAACTCTTAATTGTGATTAACTAAATTTTTCTAAATTAATGAAAAATGATAAAACTGGATTTTAGGGACATATGGAATAATAATTTACTTACAATTGACTTAAAATAGGTAGGTCTCCTAAGGAAGGGGGCAAGTCACCACTCAACTGATTATTCTCAAGATGTCTGCATAGACAAAACTTAAAGTTAGAAAAATATATAAATAAATAAATCAAAAGGTGTAAGGATGACAAAAATATAGATGTGTGTTACATGATCTTTAAATTCGGGCATCCAGTAAAATCAGGAATTGGTCCAGTGAGTGCATTCCCATCAAGCCACCTACGGTAAAATTTAAAGGTCAAACATTATATCCATTTATTAATGTCAAACTTCAATATAAAAAAGGTGCAGATTGAAACTTACAACTGTTCTAAGCTGGTCAATTTGGTTAAATCAGAAGGAATGCTTCCAGTCAAGTTCTTGCCAGACAATTTGCTGCATAAAATGAGAGAACTTTTAACAGCTCGTTTTCGATTTTTCTAGTCAACCCACTCATGGGAACATATCCCCAAAGATTGATGCAATGTAACACTTGTCTTGAAATTTTTTTATTCCAATTTTATATCAAAGTGAAAGCTACAACACTATATATTTTAGGATGGAGCTAATGGAATAAAAAGGTAAGAAGCTTTTCTCAAATTCCCATTCTCGGCGATAAGTATTTTCTCATTTATAAAAAGATTGGAACTTTTATAGAGTATTTATTTCAGGTAAGGAACTCTACATATTTTTTCCATTTTGGGTAACCAATTTTCATTTGTTTACTACTTTAAGGTAACCAACTTTCAACTTTTTCTAATTTGGTTATGTTCATGTTGCAAAAAATGGTTATTTCCACATCCGCATTACCCGTTACCCAAAGTAAAATAAAAATTTGAAAGTTTGTACTTTTTAGTGAGAGAGAAAAATATTATATAACCCAGAATAGGAATTGAGAAAAGTTGGCCATCTTTTTATGCAATTAGCTATTTAGATGCCCGTGGTTATAAGCACATTCTCATTTTCTTGAAAATTAAAAATGTATAGTTTTGGTTCACAAGACCCCTCCATCATGCCATTATTAAAGGGTATTTTAAATATTTGACCAAACATCACAATCTTCCGTTTTATATTTTAAATTCAATATCAAGATTAAAGAAAGTTTTTTTTTTAGCACTGAAGATAAAGAAGGTTGAAAGAAGATACACTGAGATAATCTTCGGTTCACTATCTAAATTACACTCCAACCACGACCATGCGACCGGCAAGCACGGATCACCACCTTCTTGGGCCCAATCCAGCGACTTGTAACCCGATACTAAACTCGCAGCCACCGCTTCTATAAATCAAAGAAACTCCCAAAAGTATTAGATATTATGAATAATTCTCAGCAAATTTAATCTAAAAGAAGTTCAGTTTACTCACCATCAAAAGATCCATCACTAATTTTAAGATATTTACTTATCTCAATTGCATTAACAAGTGGCCCTTGAGTAGAATCAGAAGTTTTACCAAACTTAAAAGACAAAACAAAAGGAAGTGATATGTTTTCATATCCAGGCTCATACAAACGGTGTGTCCCCTGAGCGTTTTCTTGGATATTAACAACAGCTTTACTGAGTTCCGGTGCTCCGGGAAGAACTAGCCGGAACTTTCTAGTCTCAGTGGGATCCAAATCTTCAATTTCTGCAAAATAAGTATATGCCCAACCATAGCCCGGAAACCCGTCCAAATTCATACGATAAGTCAACATTCCGTTTCTTCCCACAACAGCTGTCTGCATAACTTTCTCAGGCGGTTGCTCATCTTTTCCTGTATCAATCGGTAATTTTGTTGATATTCTCTCCGTTCCCTCGGCCACATCAACAAGAAAATTTGCTTTTTTCACTAAATCCGATTCCCATATTCTATCAAACGGGTCATCCGGGTACCTAATCGGATCTTCGTTTTCTGCCCCGAAATTGATTCTTGCAGAAACACCAAGAAAGAATTGGTTTTCAAACGATGTAAGGTAAACCGACCCGTTAAATGGGCGGAGCTCAAGTGTAGAAATAAATGGCTGCCCAGTTGTAGCATTTGATAAACAGACACTCACAGTAGAACCAGAAGCCAAAAAGATTAGTTCTTGAGACTCGATAATATTAGCATCTGAAATGACGATCGTAGCCCAACGAGTGGGTCCCATGGAAATGTCAAACTTTGGGTAAACATTGTTGTTATCAAAGTTGCCATATAAGAATGTTGCTCTAATGAGGTACCTAGTCCTGCTTTTAACGTTAAGTGTGTAACAATATTTTCTGTTATCTGCTGGAAAGTATCTGACAGTCTGATATTGTTGTCTTGTTTCATTTGTGACTGAGATGTTAGTTGTGATCCCGTAAATGATTTGATCATCGGGAGTCCAGTCAAGGCCGAGGTTGTCTGTGAAATTGCTTTGACCGCCACAGTCAAAACTTATAAAACCTGTTTGACATATGATCAAATTTGTAAGCAAAAATGTTAACTTTGAGAAAAAGGAAGCAAAAAAGAACATATAATTAGAGAGGGAACACAATTGCCATTTTGGTAACAGACTAGTGGCATGACTGGCGGGTTGGGTAAAAATGGGTTGGTTTTGGTTGACCTGCCAACACTGTTTTGTAAAATTTTACAAATAATTAATGTATTAAACATTATCGTAATCCTTTATAATTTGTTTGAATAAATCGATATAGGAGGTCAAAAAAAATATAAAACTTTAGGAAACTTTCAACCTGTTAGACTCATTCGACACATTTTTTTACGCATTTGACCCGTTGAAGTTGAAACATAACACTTATCAGATAAATGGGTTGATATTGCCACTTCTAGTATGTTTGTTGCATACAAGTTTCGCCTATCATATATGGGACCCGATATTATATCTTCATATAAATAGACGGGTGTGTTTCTTTTTATGCCTTGTGCCTAGGTGACAGGCGAGCCCTTTGTGCCTTGTGACTTTGACTACTATGATCACATCCTAATTTTGTTTATCATGCTATATAAGGGGCTGTTTGGCAGAATCTGAACCATTAAGTGTTGAACCATTAAGAGGTCTGAATGGTTCAACATGGTTCCAAAGTTGAACCATTAAGAAGTAAAATGAACCATTAAGAGGTGAGCTTTTAGTGAAACAAACACCCTTACCTCTGACCGATTAAGAGGTAAGCCTCTTAATGGAATCATTAAGACGCTACCAAACAACCCCTAAGTTGGACCCACAAAGAGAAAATAATATATAATGAAAACAAATCAGACCTAAACTTAAGAAACTATGTTCATTGCTAACCTAGTATAAGATTTCTTTACACAGCTCCAAATGAAAATACCACTATTTTCCCCTCTAAAAATACATGATTTAATGTAGCCATGTGTTCCAATTAGGGCACACTTTCAAACCCAAAACTTTCTTGATATGATATATTGATATCCCAATGCTTTGCCTTAAAAATGTTACAACTTTCATAATTAAATTTATGCACTTCACATACAAAACCACAGATAAATCACCCAAAACAGAAATTGACAAAATTGAAACTTCAAGAAACCCATCAAGAAATATCAATTTTTTACCACATATTCGTTTAGGGAAGCAATTAAATTCAAAGAAAACAAGAACCCAGAAACTAATACAGTTAAAAGAGAGAGAACCTGGAATCTGAGCTGTGGTGGTGTCAAAATTGAGAACAAGAACGAGTAAGAAGAAGAAGAAACGATGAGTCCCCATCTGGCTTTGCCCCAAAAAAAGTAAGAATGAGTGTAGGAGAAGATTATAATCACAAAAAAGACGAAAAGGGTAACTGCATTATCAATGAAAACACTAATATTTGAGAAATTAATGAAGAACATAATAGAAAAAGTCTGTTTTATTCCTTAACATAAACTTTCAGTGAGGGAAAGAAAAGGTGTGTGTTGTTGTTGGGGGTGGGGGGGGGGGTGATGAAGAAAGCATGTGGGTTTAAGGGTTTTGGATCTTTAGGTCGCGGTGACGGGGCGTGAAGGGTCTGATGTGACACCATATCACGCCCTTATCCTTTTACGTGATAGGAGGTGTGATAGCCATAATTGTGGTGGTGATCACGGACAAAGCGGCTACAAAAATATTTATTTTTTAGTTTTAAGAACCAACCATAATACTATATCTTACCGTCTCTTTTTTGTCACTGTTATTAATCCATTACACACCTTTATAGTGATCGCAACACTGTCTACGTGACGCCTACATGATACCACCTTTTTTTATCAGTATCACTAACCCACTTATAGATAATGCAATGTTTTTTTTTCTTTTTTCAGGGTTTTACATAAATAAACTGTATGTCTGGATTTTATGTATCTTAGATTTGTTTTCGACTAAATTAAATTATTATTTTAGATTTGGCATTGGTGTCGACTAAATTAAAAAATTTATATATTATTTTTAAAGGATTATTGGATTTTAATAATCCTACATTTTACTAATTGACTAATAATAATCTCAACTGAGAATATTCTTACCACCAGTCCCTACTTTCAAACTATTTTCTTACATTGGACCCATCGTTAAAAACACCTTAACGCCGTTAGATTTTATATGACGTGGACATCTGCAAACCGCCGGAAAGTCGAGCCAAGCTAGCAGTGGTCTCGTGGTGGGATTTGAAACTGGTTTTGGTCGTGTTTAACTGGTCTCTTTTTTTCGGCAAGTCCAAACAGAGACAACGGTGATGTTTAACGAGACCAGTTAAACACCACCAGAGTCGGTTTCAAAACCCACCAAGAAACCACTGCTAACTTGGCTCGACCTTTTGTCGGTTTGCAGGTGTCCATCTCATATAAAATCTAACTACGTTAATTTTTTTTAACGGGGTGTCCAATGTAAGAAAATAGTTTGAAAGTAGGGATTGATGGTAAAAATATTCTCAGTTGAGATTATTATTGGATAATTGGTAAAAGATGGGATTATTAAAATCTAATAACGCATTGTACATATAGTATATATTGATTCAAATTATAAATACCATGTTTTGTTAAAATTATGTATGAATCATATTCTTATTGTTTAATTTAACATAGAGTGTACAGTATATACTTTGTACTTTTAAAAATTGGTCTCTTCGATGCATATGACGCCCAGTATACTTATATGGTGCTAAATAGGGATCCTATAATCTCATCTCATTGTCACGGTTGGTGTCACGCAATTAATATCACATACTGATGTGTATGTGGTTGTTAAAAATATTAATTCACTAGCAAACATATTGCGTTTAATGTCTAACTTGGTGTGTTTTATATGTGTTTTGTATGATGAGAGACTAATGTTGCTGTACTGGAATGTTGTGGGACTTGTAGCACTTCACTAGAGCTAGGAAGGACTAAATGTGCATATTTAGACATCTTGAGGGGCTGGTTGGTTGTCTCCGAAGTTTGGGATATATATTCATTGCTTTGTGTGGGGTTGAGAAATCAAGTGCATAGCAAGGTTTCATTCTTGGTCTTCTTCTCTGTTACACATGCGTCTGTATAGCAATCATCTTCTTCGTTTGATTTTTATGTATCGAGATTCGTTAGTGTAAAGTTCTGGTAATAGGTCTTTGTTAGCAGTTCCATATTTGTATTTACATCTAAGCGATTCATCGATTATTAGTAGATCATTTTAGGGTTTGTATGTTCTTGATCTTTCTGTTCTATTAATCTGAGAAAATTGACAGCGGTCACCCCATACGTAGAGGGGCATGCTCGAGTAACATATTGCAGAACTAAAGGTGTAGTCATTGTATCTTAATATTTTTATCATACATCAACATGGAATAATTAGTACACATACAATGAAGTATATTGCATGTTAAAATATCAAAGTATATGTGTAATAAAAAAAGTAGCGAATCATAATATAATACAAGAAACAAAATATTAGATCATAGGGTTTAAAACATATCGAATATCCATACGCTAAAAGATTCACGTCAAGAAAGCGTTAAGATTTTCATACCTTACAAGTTGATATCAACACGTCTAAAATCAGCTTTGACAATCCAAAGTTAACTTCTGTCAGTCAGGTATATTTAAAATATAAATAGTACTTTTTACCGGTCTTCATTTTACCAAAATTTAATTATGTTATAATTTTGTTAAGTAGATAAGTTTTTTTCCTTAAATCTAAATACCGTAACTTTTCAAATTTGAAGTTAGAGTTAAATGCACTTTACGTCCCTGTGGTTTGGTTTAAAAGTCAGGTTTCGTTCAACTTTCAAACCTTTAACACCTTGTGTCACCTGCATATCATTTTTTCTTACTATATGTCCCTAAAACTAACGGCATGTAACTTTTTTGTTAACTCATACCCACGTTTCCGTCCTCTCAGGTACACTATTGAGAAAAGTTGGTTTTCGTCCTCTCTCCTCTGTTCTTTCCCTATTCTTACAAGATCGATGGTGTTTAAAAGTACTGATTAATAATAATAACCGATGGTGTTAAATGAATAACGACAATTACCATTATTTGAAATTGTTTGATTAATTTATCAAGCTTAAGCTTAAAAACAATTGCTCCATCGGGTCTCGAGTTATAAACTCTATCAATTTGACTTGACTAGATTTATAAATTCTCAGGTTATAAATTCGTCAACTCGACTTGACTTGATTTATAAGTTCGTCAATTCTACTCGACTTGATTACATGCGTAATAACTACACATGTGTCTAGATTGATCTATTATTCAAATTAAATTAAAATTATTGCTATATTTAAAAGAAAAAAAAGTACATCTTTATGTAAAGGCAAACACCAAAGTTTACATCACTCTTTAATAAAAGGAAAATTATAGTCATGAAAGCATCCCCTTTTAGTAAAGTTTCCACTTTGCCATTTGTACGGTACACATCTTACTGCTGGAGGTACCACATGTCGATGCATTCATTGTATTTGAGGTACCCCATGTTGATGCTTTTGCAGATCATTCCATACTTGGAACCTTTTATTTTTCAATTTATTATTTTGCATATACTATGGTAAACATTCTTATAGTATAATGGTGATATTAACATGATTAAGTATGTAAAAAGAAGCGTAAGTTGCAACGGCTCAATTTGAATATCGAAGTATAGATATAAAAACACACCGCAACAATATTGAGCGTTAAGAAAGGCGAGCGAATTCAGAAAAAAGGTAAAAAAAATTAAATTCTCGGTTTTAAATAAAATCTATATTGAAACGTAAAAGCACGCACGTAGCAACCGTATATTCGTAATCTAAGAAATCATTAGTTTAAAAGTTTAAAAATAAACAAATTAAAAATATATTATAGTTTACCCGACTCAGTTTTGAATAAAATTCGAATTCAAGAAAACGTTAAATTTACAAATAAAAATATGTTATATCTGACCCGACTCAATTTTGAGTAAATTTATATCGATACGTAGATAAAAATAAGCACGTCGCGACAATATATTCAAATTTTAAGAAAAGATTATATTTTAAAAGTTATAATAGAAAAACAAAATACTAATTATAAGTAAAATAATAAAAAGTTTTAAATACTCACATAAATAAGTAAAAATAATAATAAACGAGACGTGGCAACAGCCACGCGTGTGACGTGGTGAAATTGACATGGGAAAGTAATGAAGAAAAAATAAAGTAGAAAAAATAACATTTGCCTTATAGAATTATGACACGTGATACATTCGATTACTTATTTATTAGGTACTAGTGTTAGAACCAGTGTATTACAAGGGTTATAAATAAAACAATGTAAAAAAAATTGAATCCATCCTTAGTAATGAAAAATGAAACATTACAACTTAAATATCCAAATAATATTATATTAGAAACTCTTGTATTACACGGGTTGAATAATTGAAATAATAATTAGTCAGTAATGAAGATTTAGGAATTATAAAATAATATTTTGATTGAGAAAAAAATAAGCGAAAAAATTCACCAATGATTAAGAAAATTAAAACAATATGTATTTTAACATGCCAAATTTAGGTTTTTTGTCCTATCTTTTTCAGTTACATAAAAAACAAAAACCATACCGAAAGTTTGTGACATTATAAAGCACATACACACATAGCTCACGTAATGTTATCTTATGAATCTAAACATAATGCTACCAAATTCAAATTTCTTGAATCCCCTAAAAAACTACTTAAACAAATATTCAAACAACTTACTGTTTTATGATATACTAAACCAACAAAAGACAACATAACTGAAAAAATGTTATCCATCAAATTAAAATCCAAAAATTATGTCTAACCGTCAAAAAATCCAACACAGAAAACCATACCTATGAATCACCATCACTTATCAGAGTTTTTTTTCCAAATGAGTGTTAATAGAAAACTTATTTATCAAAATGGGTGATTTGAAAAATAATTACCAAAATAGATGTTTTTCTAAAAACATTGTTTTCTCACTCCTAATCTTATTGGATAAAAAGATTAGAATTAAATATTACATTTAAAGTAATGTTATTTTAAAGAGTAAAGGAAAAGGTTTCTAATAAAATAAAAAAAAACAATAAAATTGGATCGCCATATTTTATTAAAAAAAATAATGTTTTTTTTGTTATTTTATAAACGTTTTATTTAACCTTTTTAAACATTTTTAGTTTTCATACATATGTTTTTAATTTATTTAAAGATATTATAAACGTTTTTTTTCTTTTAAAAGTTCTTTATATAATTTAAAGAATATAATAAGGAAAAGCTTTTCTAATAGAAAATAAAAATGCATTATTTAAAAACGTTTTATAAAATATTACGATAAAACAAACTATTTTTTACGAAAGGAATTTATAATCTTTATGATTGAGAGAATATTATATACATCTATTACTGAAAAGTTTAATATCCTTAATTTCTAAATTTTAGAATGATATCAACTTAACTTTAATTTAGATAATATATCATTCCCTTTTTTTAATCAATTTTCGGTTAAAAAATGGTTTAGTCATAGTAGTTAAGTATTAGTTTGTTTAGATAAATTGAAATTTAAAAAATCAACAAAACCTACAGATCAAGTGCATTGTTATTTCAATTTAAAAAAAAAACGTATGAGAAAATAAAAACGTTGCAATTCTAAAAAAATTTTAAAAAAAGTTAAAGAAAACATTTATAAAAGAATTGAAAAACATAACAAAAATATTTTAAAAAATATGATGATCCAACAAATTTTATTTATTTATTAAAAACTTTTTTACTTTAATCTTTTAAATAACATTATTTTAAATAGAAATTGTTTTTAAATTATAAAATTAGGAGTCAAAAAAGAAAGTTTTCAAAAAACACCCATTTTGGTAAATATTTTTCAAATCACCCATTTTAGTAAATAAGTTTTCCACCAACACCATTTTAGAAAAAAACTCCACTTATCACCGCCCCTTTACAACTAACAACGTACCGTCTTGAATGACAAAAATGAAATCACATTTTTCACCTATTGATATGTCATTGGCTTTCATGAATTCACGTCACCCAATCAGCTTGTACCTTTTAAAAATGACAAAAATAAATATAAAAATTAAAAATACCTAAATCAGATAAATAATATCAATGATTTGTTAAACAAAAAAATACCTAAATCAGATAAATAATATCAATGATTTGTTAAACAAAAATAACATAAAAAAACAAACCTTTTGTAAGAAGAATTCTTCTCACTACCAACAATCTATTCTGATACAGGAAGGTTCTCAAATTTAACGTTCAAAATCATATTCTCCTCAATTCCTGCCGTTTTAACAAATTGCATTGGAAATCGCTACAAGAGATTAACTAAAAGAGGTTAAAAATGAAATATTAAAGGATAAAATATTAGTGACACTAATCGTAATGAATTAAGATGAAAAACGATAAAAAAATAATACCAAGCGATCAGTGACGATAGTAGTAAAGAACGAAACATCCTCATCATCAGAGCTATCATCTGAAACTTCAAGAACATTTTTTCTTCACTTTTGTTGATTACCTTGATTATCTTCTTCAATTGGTACACTCAATTCAAAGCCGGCCAAAAATAGACATGTTGTACTTTGAAGACTCAACAGGTTGAAAAAAAAACAAAATCCCATATTTCAGTGGAATATCATGTACAACTTTGTTCCAACCATTATAGAAAAATAAATTTCCATCTATTTTCTAGACATCAACTCTCCACTCAAAACGATCAAATGCAGATAATGTAACTGGTTAAAGAGCTGTGGGATTTTTGAAAGTTCAACTTAGGAAAGAAAAAGGTAAAACCAAACATTTATTGGTTCCTGTCATAAACCCTCCTCTTTTGGTTCCTTCTTAAAGTATTTCCATTTTGCTCATACGGTTCCTTTAGTATATTTCCATTTTGCTCTTTTATTCGTAATCGATGAATAAGATATCGTAACGGTCTAAAATGAATGAGACATCAATGCTTCTTTAGTTGTGCTTTACTCTACACACAGAGAAGTGAAATTAAACGGTTTTGGTCCACATTGTTTCTACTTTTACTGGGATTATTGAGTATTTGATAATTAAACAGTTTAGTTCAACCATATGTAAAGAAGTTCTAGCTTGTGAAGAGATAAGTAAATCTGGATTAATTAGGACTTGATTAACTAGTTGTCATGTGAGCCGTTCTAGCTCAGTTGGTAGAGCGCGTGGCTTTTAACACGGGGGTTTGAGTCCCACAGATGGAGAGTTTATTGTTTGTCACTAATTTCTCGGATAAATAACATAATTATCACATACTAGCTTTAACCCCGTGTGTTACACGGGGTGAAACATTAAGATTATAATGATAAATATTTTAACACCTATTTTTATACAAATTTGATATTGTATTAGTAATTTTTCATTTTGTTAAATGTTAAGATTATATGGATGAAAGTAATCAAAACATCAAAAATATACATGAAAATACAATTCATATGTGGTATTCTTTTTACAATACATTAAATCACACGTCAAATAAAACCTTACAATGATGATTTACAAATGTGGAAATACTTCATTGTATACAACATTTGACGTGGTATTAGTAACTTTTCTATATTTAACACCCATTAAATTTTCAATGATTATCTTGAATACGTTGTTTCTTAAAATATTATTTTTTGAAACTCTATCAGTCTTTTTGTAGAAACTTTAACCTTGATGTTGTACCATATTTACAAATATTTAACTTGTAATTAAATTTACGTATCAAAATTATTTTTTTTAATCTCGCATATTATACGAAAAATCTCGCTAAATTTTAATATTTAATCTCTAATTTAAAATAAAATAAAAATATACAAATAAACTTTAAATTTCAACATTATACCGTGTTTTAAATTCAAAATTTAAAACTCCAAATTTAAAAATCGTACTCCTTAATACATCAACACGGTATAAATTTAAAATTCCAAAATTAAATATGAAAAAAGTTAAAACTAATAAATAAAAATTGAAACCAAACATATTTTTTTGAAAAAATAAATCTTGTCATTTAACTAAAACTTAAAGTTTAAAACATAATACACTTTTAAAATAAATATTTATAAATTTCTTAATTTTATATTAAAACTTCAAAATCAAAATAAAAAAATTATTTATAAATATCAAATTAAATTAAAAAACTACTAATTATGTATTAGTAAACTTTATTCTAACACATTTTTATTTAAAATACAAAAGTAGTATTTTTAAATTTTATATCTAAAATTAAAAAATCTTGCCTTTTGATGATAAAATTTTAAAAACTCACATTTTTAATAATGAAACTTTAAAAAGTCGCTTTTTTAATCTCATATTTTTTTAAACATTCACTTTTAATGATAGTTTAAATAAAAACTGAGTCAACGATAATAATGGTGAATTCATTTGGTAAAATGTGTATTTATTTTTGGGTTATTGGATTTTAATAATCCCACCTTTTACCAATTGGCCAATAATAATCCCAACTGAGAATATTCTTACCACTAGTCCCTACTTTCAAACTATTTTGTTACATTGGACTTCCCGTTAAAAAAACTTAACGCCGTTAGATTTTATATGGCGTGGACATCTGCAAACTGCCGGAAAGTCGAGCCAAGCTAGCAGTGGTCTCGTGGTGGGTTTTGAAATTGGCTTTGGTGGTGTTTAACTAGTCTCGTTGGTCAGTCAAGTCCAAACAGAGATAACGGTAGTGTTTAACGAGACCAGTTAAACACCACCAGAGCCAATTCAAAACCCACCACGAGACCACTGCTAGCTTGGCTCGACTTTACTGTGGTTTGCAGATGTCCACGCCATATAAAATCTAACGGCGTTAAGTTTTTTTAACGGGGAGTCCAATGTAACAAGATAGTTTGAAAGTAGGGACTAGTGGTAAGAATATTCTCAGTTGGGATTATTATTGGCCAATTGGTAAAATGTGGGATTATTAAAATCCAATAACCCTTTATTTTTCCATAAAAAATAAGCTATAAAATGGAAAGGCTGAATAATTGATGTAAATGTGGTTTTGAGGTGAAAAAACTTATGAGATTGAATGTGATGATTACATGTGTCTATTTACTTAGTTTTTTTTTTATTATAATAGAGATTTATTATTGAGTGAACAATATTAATAAAAAATATAAAGAAAACCGTCTTTAAAAAAATGGACCAAGCACAGTAACAATATTAATCAAAATATAAATTAAACATAAAAATATTAATTGTTCAAGTTTTGAATGAGGTGTGAGATTTGAGTAAATTTCAAATTAGAATTAATTATCAATTTATAAAAGAAAGATTCATAATAGTAGTGAGTAATTATAGGATTTCAAATTCAAAGAGTTATAATAATATCAAATGGTTTTGGGAGGAAAAGAGTGTGAGATTGAATGAGCTGATGACAAGTGGCAAATAATTTAGTTTTTTTTATTATAAGAGAGATTATTGGTTCGTTCATCTTCTATACAAAGTTAAAATCAGATAGATTCAGTTCTTTTTTTTTAAATAAAAAACAGTTTGGTTTCTCTTTTTAAAATTATTTGTGTGTATTTCGTTGGAGGTTTCGGAAGGAAGTAATGCATATCAAAGTCATTAAACGGCAACACACGCACCCTTTAAAACCTACTCTTAAAATCCACCTGTTGTTCACTTTGTGAGACTTGAATTCGCACCACTTTGATAAAGATAAACACCAGATGCTACTAGGGATCAGAACTTCGATCCATATAATACCGATGATAATCTTAACGATTTAAATGTAAAAATTACCATAACTTTTATTGTGATATCATTCTCAACAATATTTCATCCTTTTCTCATTCTCAAACTATATTCAACAACCACTTTTGCATCTTTCAATTGTTGCTCCTTTTGGCCCTATAAAATGTTTTGTAATGATTACTTGTTGATAGACCCAATTTATTTTTTCAAAAATAAATACACATACGTTGCATTTATTTGAAATTATTGTGGAGAAATGATTGTGTTTATTTAGGAAGATATGGATACAAATGTGAATCCTATTTTTCCTAACATTAGCAAATCATTGGGCACAATGAGAGCATCTCTACACATTACATGAATGTGACATATTAGCTTTTGGCCAAGTTTGAACTGCTTGTGGTGTGCAACTGTTCGTGAAGTGAAAGAAATTGGTATAGATTAAGAAAAATCACCAAAATAATTTTTTGGTTAAGTGTTTATAACATCAAGACACTTTTTTTAATAATAATAAAATAAACACATAAACTTTATATTAGATCGTAACAAACATATAACAAAGGTATCACTTGAACCACGATAAGTGCGTCATGATATCTTTTTGTCACGACTCACGATTATTATCGGTACAACATGTTGTGATTCAGTGGTGATTAGTTTGACTTTTGTAAAAACGAGGTTTGACAGAGAAATTAATTAATTCAGTTAATTAATAAATACGCAGCGAAAAGTAAAATCATAACCTATTTAACAGCACTGACAAACCGAACAGGATCTGATTATGAACACGCAAACACAAAAAAAAAACAATTAATCTATTGATAAGATTAATTATACCTTAGTGGTTAATTATTAACCGGTTGAGACACCGAGGTACAACGAACCGATGCTAGATCACGAACCGAAACACGAGAATGGGTGACACCAGGGATCGCCGGACAAGGCGGCGAATGGCGGCAGGGGTGGTGGCCGGAACTTTCAAATGAAGGAGCAATCTTTGTCGCTAGCTACTTCGGAAAACGGCAAAAAGATCAAAAATTGACTTCTTCCTGTTGCGGCTAGACTTGGTATTTGATCAAAAGTGTATTCTTCTCTTTTGCGGCTGTAAACCTTAATCCTCCGTAAAACATATTATTAGGTTATTATTATTATATAATAATAATAAACCCTACTAATTGTTTCCGGGCCCATAGTCCAATACGAGATGCAAAAGCCCGAACCCATTTAATTGTTTTAATGAAAGATTAAAACAATATATATACAATTATTATTTATAAACTAGTATAAATAATAATTTGTGTCTAACGAATATATAAAAAATATATCGTCTCGCTAACAGTTCGTAATTACCAGTTAAGCAGGTTAAGTGGATTTAATGTTCGTTTCCCTAGGTGTAACTCTTACGGGTCATAGCTCGGTCAGCCGCGTTGTCCATCGGGTCGGTCCATAAAATCCAACAATCTCCCACTTGGAAGATCCACGATAAATCAACGCAAACAGTCAGCGGCGCTCTAGCTGCACATGGCTGTCCCTAACAAGGTATGACGCTTTAAAGTCATTAACCAAATATCTCGGTGTTAGTAACAACTAACTAAAGCAAGACAATAGACTTATGGCAATAGTTGTCATTCATCCTTTCCGTATAAAACATCAATTGAATCAATGCGACATGGATTTAGTTCATTCTCATATGGCGTTTAATTATTATTGTTCTCGATTAAGAATCAAAGTGGTCCAATCAAACACACAGTAAGTTTGGGTAAGGCCTTACACTTCACCAGTTTGAATCAACGAGGGCGCCACGATGCCTATCTGTTACATATAATGTAAGAGTACAGAATCCCTTATTGACTACATACAACTCCCACTGAACTTTAGAACTATTCCTAATCAAAGTCTTTATGACTGGCAGTTACGCGACAGCATTTGACAGTGATTAAAGAATGGTTCTTGGTAAACGGCAGTTCTAGTACGTATCTCAGGTCAGAGGATACTAATGAGTATACCAATAGCAAAACATCTTATGACAAAGATCCATGAAGATGATTTGATGCGAGTTACATCCAACGTCATTCAAAATGAGGCTTGTGAAGTTTGGAGTCAATTCCTTGAGCCGAAGTTCAGAAAAGTCTTAATTCAGAGACGTTCCCACGAGTCTGACCGACTACAGATAATTAAGAATACAAGATTCATGGATTAAACGTATTAAAATCGAACACAGTTATAAGAATTCAGAATTGTATTTAAATCAGTAAACCAAAAGGAATTCAAAAGTACAACTGTTTAATTGTTCACACATTCAAAATACTAAATCAAAACATATCAATAGCAAATCTAAGACCAATAGCATCTATGTGAAGATCATGCTTGTCCTGAGTCATGGGCTTAGTAAACGGGTCCGCTAGGTTTTGATCTGTATCTACTTTGCTTATCACGACGTCTCCACGTTCCACAATTTCCCGTATATAGTGGAACTTCCTTTGAATGTGCTTGGCTTTGTGATGAGATCTGGGCTCTTTGGCTTGAGCTATAGCACCTGTGTTATCACAAAGTATCTCGATTGGTTGGAGAATATTCGAAACCATATCCAGGTCAGTAATGAATTTCTTCATCCAAGCAGCTTCCTTAGCAGCATCTGATGCGGCTATATACTCAGATTCGGTGGTTGAATCCGCCACTATGCTCCAATGGAGATTTTCCATGAGACAACTCCTCCATTAAGAAATAACAATACCATTAAAAACGTACTTAAATCCTTGTTCAAATAATAAAGAAACTGAAATAATGTTTCTGGTTAAACCAGGTGCAAACAAACAATTGTTTAAAACAACCACAAGGCCAGAAGGACCTGAGAGATGATATGTTCCAGTTGCAAGAACTGGTACTCTTTTCCCATCACCAACGATGAGCTCCATGTCGCCTTGTTTCAGCTTCCTCCAACTTTTAGGCTCCTGCAAGACATTAATGATGTGGTATCCACATCCAGTATCAAATACCCATGTGTTGCTAGAAACAGTAAAAATTTCAATAACATAAATGAGAATACCTGAAGAGGTGCCCTCACCACTGGCCCTCTACAGCTTCAGCTTGGCTAGATATTCAGGACAGTTACGTTTCCAGTGCCCCATTTTGTTGCATTCAAAGCATTGGCGCTCCTTAGGAGGGGGTGCTTTTGAAGCTTTCTTTTTATTGTTGGTGGCAGGCTTGGCAGCAACATTAACCTTTTTCTCGCCTTTGCTATTATAACCTATTTTCTTAGGGTTAGGTTTTTTAACACCAGCAGATCTGACCATCAGAACTTGATTTTTCTTTCCTTGGATATTCATCTCGGCCGTTTTGAGCATACTATGTAGCTCGGCCATTGTCTTCTCTAAGCCATTCATGTTGAAATTCATTACGAATTGAGCATAGGAGTTTGGGAGAGAGTTTAAGATGAAATCAGTAGCCATGTCATCCTTCATGGAATATCCAAGTTTGTTATGTACCCTTTCATCTTAAGTACATGAGCACTAACAGGCGTGCCCTCTTGCATCGTGCAACGAATGAGCTGAGACATGGTTTCATAGCGTTCTTGTCGGGCTTGTTTCAGGAACATGCCCTTAAGTTGTTCAATCATGTCAAAGGCACTCAGGTCCTCCATGCTCTTTTGGAGCTCACGGGACATGCAAGCTAGCATAAGGCAGGCCACCTCAGTGACATCATCTCTTTGTTTTTCCCAGGCCTTACGAGCGGCAGCCGTGTTACCATCGGGTGCCTCAGGGACTGGTGCATTGAGAACATAGAGCTTCTTGGCCATCTTGAGAACTATTCTCAGATTGCATTGCCACGAGAGAAAATTGGTGTTATCCAGCTTTTCATTCTCAATGATAGAATTGAGAGCGAAAGAGTTATTAGTATTATTATTTTCAGTAGACATCTGTCAAGATAAGCAAAGAAAATAAATTAGTATAAAGAAAGTGAAAAGTCCTTATTAATTTATGACCCAATTACAGAAATTAGAATAAGGAGTGAGAATCTAGCTGAATCAGTCACTAATGGTAGCTGTGGCATACAACATTAGTAAGTGGGTAACTAGACTGACAATTAGTGTCAATTGTGGAAAGATGCACAACTCTCGTGTATGAGGCCGCTAAGACAAGACATGTTTATGCATTGATATGTTTAGCCTCATCTATGCCCACTTTTAATCTCTTGACAGCTGGGGCATGTAACAAGAGAGAAAAGTAATAGTCGTCCTAAAATAGGTACTTGCGGAAGGGCCGGATGTGTCAACGAAACCCTTGCGCCTTGGAAGGATAAACTACGCATCTAGTGCGGTGTTGTGGCTCCAAACACCGATGTTTCGTTTTATGCTCCAAGTGTTCCTTATAATAGGATGACATAGACCATTGGTTTTAAATATGGGTTCCAATTTTAGTGTTTACCGAATAGGGTCAAACACAACGAATGATTAAATCATATGTGTGTTGTAAAAGCCAGTTTTACTATTTAAAGTCATGACAAATTTGATGAACCCTTTCATCTCTCAGGACACTTAATTTTAAATAACCTATTAAAACTAAGTTTGTCGCGACTTGAATAACCAGTTAATAGTTAATAGTTGAAAACTATTAAGTTATAAGTTTTGAAATTAAATTTAGTTTAAATTACAAAACTTTAGTGGTTATTTATTTTATAAAAACAAGCCAGTTGTTAATTTTTTTTTATAAAATTTTACAAGTTGTAAAATTAGAACTTGTGGTGACAGATTGTGACATTTTAAAACTCTTTTTAAAACGTTTGGCGTTTGGTTGGTTTATTATAAATTTAAGTTATAAAAAATCACAAGCAACCATAAAGCAAATAAATATGTAAATCTTTTAGGGCCAAGTTTGTTTGATCTTGCTAGAGCCAGTTAGCAAGACCAAACGGGTCACGGGGTCCACAAAATTAAAACAACCACAAGGATGGACTTCCATGCATCTAGTCGTCTCGGATGACTCTCACTGAATCCATGATTCCTGTTGCGTCTTCAGATTTGTCTTCGGGTTTTTATTACATTACATAAAATAAAAAAAAGCCTATTCTATTACAACTTTGAGCCATCAAAATTGGGCCAAAACCATAAAACCCAAAACTGAATAATAAACACAAACAACTCAATCACATGGGTCGGGTCAGATTTACATATTCAACACAATCACATACGGGCAATAAATTTGGTCAAATAAAAAAAAATTAAAAAGCGACCAAATTAATAAATAAAAAATGCCCCAAAAACAGATCAGATCAGAAACTTCAAGATAGTTAAAGTTTGTGATTAATCTAACCGGTGAATCCAGACCGGTTCCGATTTGTGTGTTATAACTCAGGCTCTGATACCACTGTTGTAATTCAGTGGTGATTAGTTTGACTTTTGTAAAAACGGGTTTTGACAGAGAAATTAATTAATTCAGTTAATTAATAAATACGCAGCGGAAAGTAAAATCATAACTTATTTAACAGTACTGGCAAATCGAACATGATCTGGTTATGAACACGCAAACACAAAAAAAAAATAATTAATTTATTGATGAGATTAATTATACCTTAGTGGTTAATGATTAACCGGTTGAGACACCGAGGTACAACGAACCGATGTTAGATCACGAACCGAAACACGAGAGTGGGTGACACCAGGGATCGCCGGACAAGGCGGCGAATGGCGGCAGGGTTGGTGACCGGAACTTTCAAAGGAAGGAGCAATCTTTGTCGCTAGCTACTTCGGAAAACGGCAAAAAGATAAAAAATTGACTTCTTCCTGTTACGGCTAGACTTGGTATTTGACCAAAAGTGTATTCTTCTCTTTTGCGGCTATAAACCTTAATCCTCCGTAAAACATATTATTAGGTTATTATTATTATATAATAATAATAAACCCTACTAATTGTTTCCGGGCCCATAGTCCAATACAAGATGCAAAATTCCAAACCCATTTAATTGTTTTAATGAAAGATTAAAACAATGTATATACAATTATTATTTATAAACTAGTATAAATAATAATTCGCGTCTAACGAATATATAAAAAATATATCGTCTCGCTAACAGTTCGTAATTACCAGTTAAGCAGGTTAAGTGGATTTAATGTTCGTTACCCTAGGTGTAACTCTTACGGGTCATAGCTCGGTCAGCCGCGTTGTCCATCGGGTCGGTCCATAAAATCTAACACAACATACATCTCAAATAACAAAAAACAAAGTAACTATTAAATATATGTGCATATTCATGAACCAGAAAGAGTGGTTTTTTTTAACCACAAGAACCAGTTACCGGAAAAGTCACGAGACCCCGCCAATACCCTGCTAACCAACGAGATCTGACAAAATACAGCTTGAGCTAGGCATGTGGCCTTCAAGAGGGTCAGGTAAGGTCAAAAAACCAGTGAAAGTTGGATTCAAACCTCAGACCTCCGTTAGATGAATTCAAGCGCTTATCACTACGACATCCACTTAAAAGTTGGAAAGAGTAGATTTCCATGAGATAATGTTAAGATTTATATATTACCGTGACAAATTAACTTCGTCACCTTTCTAGTATTTACTACTAATTAGTCACAATGATCATACATAAAATTGATCTCCGCTAGGACAAAATCGAAAACCGTTTTGACCCGACTTCCTTAGATGTCACATTCATGTTACCTTCACGTGAACCATCCACCATCTCCTTAACGACCTCGATAATAAGATGAAATATACGTAATTTGACTAGACCTCTTCTAGGTGGAAACCTTCCATATGCTTTCATCATGTGTGCTTTTATAAGAGAAGATAAGAATCTATATTGGAGAGAATGCAAATGTGTTGAATGAATTAATCTATGTATGGAAATATCATCACATATCTATACTATATAATAAATAAATGTTTTTTCATGCTACATGTCGCCTCTACAGTCATTCTCATCATTTTTTTCCGCCTCTCTCTCTTATTAAATGCACTTCCATCTTTATACAAAAATACATATTTAAAGAAATTAATAATCTATACTATATAATAAATAAAGGTTTTTATACCACGTGTCGCCTCCATATTAATTCTCATCATTTTTTTTCTTGTCTCTTTCTCTTATTAAATACATCTCTATCTTTTAATAATAATATATTTTTAAAGAAAATACTAATATTTATATTAATAAATCTTCTGACATATTTTGACGAGTATATATGTTAAAGATTATATTGTATTCTACGGGTTTATTCAACCCGTATAAAACATGAGTTTTTAAAAATAAATTTTTTATTACTTAATATATAATATTATATTTATTAATCTCGTATAATACACGAGATTTTAACCAGTATATATACACACTCCAAAAGATATAGGGTTTTGACTTTTAAGTACTTCCTTTGAAGACAAGAAAAGAGGTCATCAATGATAACATGTACTTATTGAACAATGGACACGTGATAATTGAAACATGAATAGCATAAAGAAGTCAAGTCACTTGAAATTGTCCACATAAAGTGAAAGAATAGTCGGTGGGTATCCAAATAGGTCAAAAGCTGACCCGGTATGTTACCCTAGAAAAGGACTTTGAATGGTTTACCACCCAAAATGTTCCCTTTGAAAGCTCATTCACTTGGGACCGTCCGACAAAGAAACCATGATTCCCTACAAACACGGTACCAAACAAAATCAATGTTGAAAACCATATATAACTTTTATCTCGTAATTCGTCCGCTATGATTGTGATATGTCGACCGTAACGATGATTATTAACGGATCAACAACAAATATTAAAGGGGTAATTTCATATATCCCTGTCTAAAATTTAGAGCAAATTACAAATTACGTCCTTTAAGTATTACCGAAATTTCAGTATACGTCTTTTAACTAAGAAAATTACATAAAACGTCATTTATGTTTAAAAAACCTTGCACATTACGTCCTTTGTTCTAACGACCGTTAAATTTTACCGTTAAGTCAGGTCACGTGCCAAGCACATGAGGGTATTTTGGGGCTTTCATACATAAAAAAACTATTCTTGTAATTTGATTCTATGAATGAGGGTTTACAGAAATAGTTCTTTTACAGTAAAAAGACCAACATACCCTCATTTGGGTTGCACATGACCTGACTTAACGGTAATAGTTAACCGTCGTTAGGCTGAAGGACGTAATATGCAAAGTTTTTAAACATAAATGACGTTTTCTATAATTTCCTTAGTTAAATGACGTATACTGAAATTTGGGTAATACTTAAAATACGTAATTTGTAATTCGCTCTAAAATTTAAGTTTGTAGAAGTTATTATACCTTAAAGTTAGGTAGGAAAATAGTAAAGAGCACACAAAAATAATGTGCAAAAAAGCTAATATGTCACATTCATGTAGTGTATAGAGATGCTCTCATTATGCACAATGATTTGCTAATGTTAGGAAAAAGTGATTCACATTTTGTATCCATATCTTCCAAAAATAAACGCAATCATTTTCTTCACAATAATTTTGGCTCCGTCCATTCACACACCGATAAATCTATTTTGACACCTAATATGCTTCATATTGGTAAATATGAAGCATATTAAGCTTTTTCGTTTCCCGATAAAAGACAACTTCTGACTCTCATTCATAATTCATCCGACCAATATGCTCCATATTGGACAATATGGTTCATATTGTGGGCTATATGCATCATATTGGACAATATGATGCATATTGTGGACAAATAAATTGATTGATATTGTGGGCAATATGAATCGTATTATGCGTGTGTTTGGGTGCGTATCTTAAAAATAAATTAAAATCTAAAAAAAAGTGGGCTATATGCATCATATAGAGTAATATGATGCATATTGTTCTTCTCATGATTCCAATATGCATATGTATGCCACGTTTTCATCATCTTCTCCACAACTCCAATATGCATCATATAGATCAATATGATGCATATTGTTCTTCCCCAAATTTCAAAAAAAGAAAATTAGATTCAAATTACCTCACAAAACCCCAAATTTATACTAGATCTATGTGTACAAACTACATATTCATGCAGTGGCGGATCTAGAACAAAAGTTTAGGGGTAGCAAAAATTTTTTTGACGTACTTTCATATAAATGAAACAATTTTTTTTACCGAACTTTCATGTAAATGAAATAAAAAAAATTTGACCGTATTTTAATGTAAACAATTTTTTTGACGGTAACATGTGACTGGCGAGGCGGAGGACTGAGGTTTGGCGGAAGCGGCGCCGGGCGGTGGTCTTAGCTCAGGTCGAGCGACTGGTCGAGTGGTCGGTTTCTGACTCTCACAGTTCCCGCTCTCTGTCTTTCTTCTTGGCCGACCGTTTAGGTAAGTTGGGTTAAAGAATTAAGACTTTGAGGCATTGAGTTTTAATAAAACATTTGGGCTCTATTAAAACTCAATACCTCAAAACTTTTAATAAAATGTGGGGACTTTTTATAAAATATTAGGTTTTTTAATAAAATTTTGGACTTTTTATGAAGTGTTGAGCTTTTAAAAAAAATTGAGAGGTAACTTAATTTTTGCTTAGGGGTAACGTAAGGGGTAACCTGATACATAAAACCAAAAGTTTTTTTTTTGCACTGCGCGTAAAAGTTGAGGGATAGCTACGAGTACATCCGCCCCTGTATTCATGATTAGAGTCAAAATACAAACCTTTGCGGTGAAATAACCTGGAATCGGTTGAGTTTGATTGTCGGGTATTCGGGTTAGGTTTTTTGGGTGATGAATGGTCAATATGGAGCATATAGATTGTAAAGGCTGATACGCTCCATATTGGCCAATATGGAGCGTATAGGTCCGAGAAATCGGGAATGAGAGTCAGAAGTTGTCTCTCATCGGGAAACGAAAAAGCCTAATATGCTCCATATTGGCCTGGAGCGTATTAGATATCAAAATAAGGAATTTGAGTGTCTAAATATCAAAACCCATAATTTTAAACAAATGCAGTGTATATCTATTTTTGAAAAAAAAACATCAATTGCTTTTTATCTAAAAGTAATAATTACAAAACATTTGTGAGTTTTCTTTGGCTAAAAGAAATAATTAAGCAACCGTTTAGAAGATAGCAAAAATGTTGCTGAATATGACTTTGACAATGAAAATGAGGTTAAGGAGAAATATTCTTGCGAAGATAACGTGATAAGTTTTAGTAATCACAATCTCATACCCAATTATAAAATTGTGTCTTATACCTATTAATAGGGGTGAGAGATTAAAGGTTTCTACCATTTAGAATCTCGAATCTGAACCATTAAAACCTTGAGAAAGAACCTTACAAGCCACATGGGTCGGTTAAAGGTTATGAGATTTCACTAGTTGAAGGTTATGGGCCGGTGACAAGTAAAACCCACCGTGACCCTTTAAGAACCCCGGGAACCACATAATTTAAATTTTAAAAACCTATTTCTTTAGGGGTCAGCGATTAGTAACAGACGCCTAACAGAGGTCGATTAGTAAAAAAAAATCCTATTCATCTGTAACAAAGGTCTTTTCTTCAATTTGTAAACGTATAAGTCGCCTTCTTCAATATGCAATTGTGTCGTATTCTTATTTATCTACAACAGTCGATCACTTTTATATAAACTGTTTAATAAGAAATTCCAAATCAGATATGTGCAACTATCCAAGAATTCTCACGAATACATGTTTATAACAAAATGCATCTTGTGATTTTAAGTACCTATTACTCATTACCTACCGGGTTCATGGGTCTCCCAAGGGTATCAGGTATATTTGTTTTATTATCTTATATGGAGCAACGGTGGAGGTCTTGGGTTCGAATCTCACATAGAGAGCAATTATTTGGGTTGAACCGGTGGGTTTTCCCAGTTGTGGGTTTCCTCCCGGGTTAGGGGTTCGATCCAGACTGTTGGGGTAGTTGGTCCTGATTTAGATAACATCTAACTCTTAAGAATATTTTGGTGTCGCATTCCAAAAAAAATGGTTAAAAATACCTAAACACGATTTAAACTAACACCAAAAACCAACTTAATTTGTGCAAAAGTTATTCGCCATCCGTGGGACTCGAACCCACAACCACGTGGTTAAAAGCCACGAACTCTACCAAATGAGCTAGAACTACTCACATGAATAATCCTTTTAAAGCTTTTATTAATTAGTTTGTTTAATCTCTGATGACAATATGCCGTCTTCAGTTATTTTCTACACTGTTCATGTAATTCACACCTGATGTTTATGGAATATCAAACAACATGGTACCACGAAATTCATTTCAATATTTATCAACACTAAAAGCAATATATTCAGTATTTATACAAGAAAATCATTTTTAGGTGTTAAGTATTGAGATGTTTTTTTTAGTTTAATAGTTAGATTAGCCGTAATAGGGTAGCTTAAGTAATGTACAAAATAAATTCTATTATGACCCAATTATTGACGTAATGAAAAAAATAAATTCTATAAGAGAATAGGACGTTTTTGAGAAGTGATATGTAGGTGTTCGTTGGGGTTTATGATGCTTAATTATACGTTTTTATGTGTGATTTAGCATGGAACACGTTTACTTTGCATGTGTTTATGATTTATAAGTGTTTGGATGCTAAGTACGTGTTTTGAAAGCTTTAGAGAGGAAGTAGAGGGATTGGATCGGAAACTATACAAAAGATGAAGGCTGATGTGGAAGTTCTGGAAGCTAAATCTTGAAACAGGAATATCTCGAGCTAGAAAATGAGTTACGAGACCCATAATATATGAATCTTGGGTAGCTCGAGAAGCCGGATTCAAAAAGTTGGTTAAGAAATACCCTAGGGGTGTAAGCTTACGCCATAGGAGCGTAAGCTTACGCCGGTAACATTTTCTGAATAGTAGCTTCAGCTCGGCGGAGTAAGCTTACACCCCCGGCGTAAGCTTACGCTGGTTCCGTTTCAGACGTGAATTTTTAAAGAAACAGCCGATTTTCAGTGTTTAATGACGATTTTTGGAGGTCTTGGGAGGCTAGAAGCACGATTCTAACATCAAATTGAAGATTGATACCCGAAAGATTGAAGGTTTGAAGATGATTTCCACCACCATGAGCGGCTAATCCACCGGTAATCATTCTTCGGTAGATTGTTTGTAAGCTTTTAGGGTTTTATCATGTGCTAGATTTGAGAAACAATTGTTGTAATCGTTTGGTTTGAAGTACTCGAGTCTTTGTGTTTAGTATGGTTATGAACTCACGGGAGTCGATAAATTCTTGCACCATTGACCTCGTTAGATGATAATTGCTATGAACTTTGATTTGTGTTAAATCTATTGACTAATCTAATTCTATATTGCATACATTTGTCTTGATTTCATTTGTGAATGTTGTTTTGCACCGTTTGCCTATGATATATGAATGTTGATGTTCTTGGTGAGATTTGGTCAATTTTTTTTTTTTTTTTTTTTTTTTTCGAATAATCAATGAGATTAACGGCAAGAAGTACCAAAATTACAAACTAATGGCAGGTAGACGGGCAACAAGCTGCGCCGCTACCCCCTTCTGAATAGCAAATCCTACTCTACTAAACACAAAGTTCCCCCCATAAATATATGCGGTGTTACTGCTGACCACCCGCTGAACCCGCTTAAGGAACCGCACCGCATCAGGGGCGAGAGCGCCAAAGGTGTCAAAGGCAAACGGTACGAACACGTGCTGATTCACAAGGCAAGCTTTTTCGTGCTTAGCTACTTTACCCGCCTCTGCCTTGTTTATCGCCTGACCCGCCTTAAACCCATTGTCCCTTAACCCAACCAGGGGGGACACACCTGTCAAATCAACACATGCGTGTTTCCCTCCTTCCCATCCAAAAACAAGAATGTCAGCGGGCCGAAGGGTTGATCTCCCATCTAATGGGTCGGTCAAGAAGTTCACCGGGGCTTCCTTTTTAGCCGAGATCCCTGCCCTCTTAAGGACATCAAAAAGCACATCTCGAACTAGGTCGTGTCGGTATTTGAAGCCCGGTAATTCTCTGCAATGGACAGCATGCTCCCCAAAAGAATCATGCTTGCCCGATAATCCCTAATTGTTTGTGAGAAGCCCGGTCAATTTGATTTGGATAACCATTTGATTGCTTGAACTCATATCTTGTTGTGATAATCCCTAATTGCTTGTGTACTTGAAACCCGAGCGTGATTCCTTCTTAATCATTGTTTACAACTTAAACCGTTTTCTTTGTTACTTGGTTATTTGTGATTGTTTGCACGTCATTGCTATTTGATACTCATTATTTGTTGAGTTTGATAAGTTCCACCTTTTGTTTAAAAATTCATCGATTGTTTGTTGGATTGTAAATCTGTTGAGAGTGTAATTCTTCTGAATCTTGCATGACCTTGGACCTTAGCTTATGTTTAGTTAAAACAATTGTTTGAAAATTTAAAATGTGGATTTGAAGCAAAAGACTTTGCTTGAGGGCAAGCAAAACTCAAGTGTGGGGATGTGATGTGTACGTGTTCGTTGGGGGTTTATGATGCTTAACTATACGTTTTTATGTGTGATTTAGCATGGAACGCGTTTACTTTGCACGTGTTTATGATTTATAGGTGTTTGGATGCTAAGTACGTGTTTTGGAAGCTTTAGAGAGGAAGTAGAGGGATTGGATCGGAAACTATGCAAAAAATGGAGGCTGATGTGAAAGTTCTAGAAGCTAAATCTTGAAACAGGTATATCTCGAGCTAGAAAATGAGTTACGAGACCCATAATATATGAATATTGAGTAGCTTGAGAAGCCGGATTCAAAAAGTTGGTTAAGAAATACCCTAGGGGCGTAAGCTTACGCCGGTAACATTTTTTGAACAGTAGCTTCAGCTCGGCGGAGTAAGCTTACGCCTCTCGCGTAAGCTTACGCTGGTTACGTTTCAGACGCGAATTTTTAGAGAAACATCCGATTTTCAGTGTTTAATTAGGGGTTTCTTCCACAAATTCAAAATCTTCTTTTAGAAAGGGTTTTGGGGCGATTTTTGGAGGTCTTGGGAGGCTAGAAACACGATTCTAACATCAAACTGAAGATTGATACCCGAAAGATTGAAGGTTTGAAGATGATTTCCAACACCATGAGCGGCTAATCCACCGGTAATCATTCCCGGGTGGATTGTTTGTAAGTTTTTAGGGTTTTATCATGTGCTAGATTTGAGAAACAATTGTTGTAATCGTTTGGTTTGAAGTACTCGAGTCTTTGTGTTTAGTATGGTTATGAACTCACGGGAGTCGATAAATTCTTGCACCATTGACCTCGTTAGATGATAATTGCTATGAACTTTGATTTGTGTTGAATCTATTGATTAATCTAATTCTATATTGCATACATTTGTCTTGATTTCATTTGTGAATGTTGTTTTGCACCGTTTGCCTATGATATATGAATGTTGATGTTCTTGGTTAGATTTGGTCAATTTGATTGCTTGAACTCATATCTTGGTGTGATAATCCCTAATTGCTTGTGTACTTGAAACCCGAGCGTGATTCCTTCTTAATCATTGTTTACAACTTAAACCGTTTTCTTTGTTACTTGGTTATTTGTGATTGTTTGCACGTCATTGCTATTTGATACTCATTGTTTGTTGAGTTTGATAAGTTCCACCTTTTGTTTAAAAATTCATCGATTGTTTGTTGGATTGTAAATCTGTTGAGAGTGTAATTCTTCTGAATCTTGCATGACCTTGGACCTTAGCTTATGTTTAGTTAAAACAATTGTTTGAAAATTTAAAATGTGGATTTGAAGCAAAAGACTTTGCTTGAGGGCAAGCAAAACTCAAGTGTGGGGATGTGATGTGTACGTGTTCGTTGGGGGTTTATGATGCTTAACTATACGTTTTTATGTGTGATTTAGCATGGAACGCGTTTACTTTGCATGTGTTTATGATTTATAGGTGTTTGGATGCTAAGTACGTGTTTTGGAAGATTTAGAGAGGAAGTAGAGGGATTGGATCGGAAACTATGCAAAAAATGGAGGCTGATGTGGAAGTTCTAGAAGCTAAATCTTGAAACAGGCATATCTCGAGCTAGAAAATGAGTTACGAGACCCATAATATATGAATATTGAGTAGCTTGAGAAGCTGGATTCAAAAAGTTGGTTAAGAAATACCCTAGGGGCGTAAGCTTACGCCCTAGGAGCGTAAGCTTACGCCGGTAACATTTTTTGAACAGTAGCTTCAGCTCGGCGGAGTAAGCTTACGCTGGTTACGTTTCAGACGCGAATTTTTAGGGAAACATCCGATTTTTAGTGTTTAATTAGGGGTTTCTTCCCCAAATTCAAAATCTTCTTTTAGAGAGGGTTTTGAGGCGATTTTTGGAGGTCTTGGGAGGCTAGAAACACGATTCTAACATCAAATTGAAAATTGATACCCGAAAGATTGAAGGTTTGAAGATGATTTCCACTACCATGAGTGGCTAATCCACCGGTAATCATTCCCGGGTGGATTATTTGTAAGTTTTTAGGGTTTTATCATGTGCTAGATTTGAGAAACAATTGTTGTAATCGTTTGGTTTGAAGTACTCGAGTCTTTGTGTTTAGTATGGTTATGAACTCACGGGAGTCGATGAATTCTTGCACCATTGACCTCGTTAGATGTTAATTGCTATGAACTTTGATTTGTGTTGAATGTATTGATTAATCTAATTCTATATTGCATACATTTGTCTCGATTTCATTTGTGAATGTTGTTTTGCACCGTTTGCCTATGATATATGAATGTTGATGTTCTTGGTTAGATTTGGTCAATTTGATTTGGATAACCATTTGATTGCTTGAACTCATATCTTGGTGTGATAATCCCTAATTTCTTGTGAACTTGAAACCCAGGCGTGATTCCTTCTTAATCATTGTTTACAACTTAAACCATTTTCTTTGTTACTTGGTTATTTGTGATTGTTTGCACGTCATTGCTATTTGATACTCATTGTTTGTTGAGTTTGATAAGTTCCACCTAAATCATTGCTTGTGTTTGGTCAGAAAGACCCATTGCCACTTCATAAATCACTTTGTCAGTTGAAGTTAAGCGCCAACCACAAACTCTTCGTGGTTCGACACCCTTCTTACACTAACTAGTTTAAGGTGATTAGGACACACTAATTCTCTATCTTTGACCGGTCCCTTCGACACTGATCGAATTTTGGCGTCGTTTCCGGGGAGTGTGTGCGCTTGGTGTTTTTATTTTAGTTGACTTTTGTGACTATTTTTTACTTGTTTTTTTGTTACTTGTTTTGATTGGTTAATCTTCTTTTATTTTTGTGTTACGCGTGGTGTTTGTTTGTGTGTGCAGGTGACATATTAGTGCATGCGTACCCGTTCATCTGGGAGGACTTCATCGCTCGTTTTTTGAGTTAGAGATTGAGAGGATAGCAAGACAAAACCGAACCTAACAACAAAATCTACAACCCATTTCATCTGAACCATCATCCATGGATAGCCGAAGCAGTCATTTTGGAACTAGCATTAGAAACCCTGGCCCAACTCCAAACAGAGGCTCAATTCCTAACCGCCCACCAACTCCACCTCACCGATCCCCAACCCCATCCAAACCTATTAACAACAATCAACCCCATGGGTCGGGTCCAGTTCAACAAAACCGACCCATGAATATCCGTACCAATCTCGCTTACCAAGGAAGGAGGGGACCAAAACAACAACAAACCCATCCTGGAAACATCTTTGGAGCCCAACCAAGAAACAACAATGATGACGGTTGGGAGGATGACGATGGTGAATATTTTGGGTATTGTAACATCCCGGATTTTTAATGGGTCGGGTCAATGGATAACCCGAACTCCGAATGAATGGCATAGTTAACTCGAATCGTCAAGTAAGGCTTGGGTCAACGGGATTAACGAAACCGGTTTTTAACCGTTTAAAACATACTTTGTGATCGAACCGCATGAAGTAGGGGCTCGAGGACCCGGATGTATGTCACACCCCCATATTTTATTTACTTATTAAATAAATACAGGTTGTAACGATTGGTTCATTACATGATAGCGGAAGCTGTAATAATGATTTCTAAGACTTGATTAAATATACAATTACTAAAGCTAAGTAATACTATGATTTAAGTTCCTCTAGATCAAGGATAGACTTGAGACTTGATATTCTACGTCCTTCCAGCCTTTAGGAATTGATCCAACATAGCTAGTCTATTCCAACCGCGCCATGGCTAAAGGTCACCTGAGAAACATACTTGAAAGTGTCAACACAAAGGTTGGTGAGTTCACAGAGTTAGTTATATTAGTGCTTATAGTTTTTCCCGAAAACATGTACTTGACTTTACCGTCATAAAACTAAGTAGTTTTCCCCGAAAAACTATACATGACTTAACCGTCATAATAATAAGTAGTTTTCATTTGAAAACATGCCCATGACCTATCCGTCATGAAATAAGTAGTTTTCCTTTGAAAACATTACCATGACTTAGCCGTCATAAAATATGTTTAAACCTGATCATTTTAACTAATCAGAACCCTTTTGTATAAACATGATCACTTTAACCGGATCCAAAGCTCTTTTGTTTAAATTCAATTGTTCGTAAATAGTTTCAGGTGTATGTGATAAACAGAATAAGAATTGTTGACCCATTTGTAAACTAGCTAGGAATACAAATAATATGTTCATACATGGGGCGTAACCAAACCTTGACATGTGTACACGCCCCTAATTTCGTTATTCAGTTCTATGCGGCCATAAATCCTCCAGATTGTGGTTAGCGCGACTAACCATGACCGGGAGACGTCACTCTCCATAGTACTATTCATAGGACCCTAGGCTACAGTTAATGGTTACTATGTTGTTCCAGGGGACTTTCGCGGCCTCCATTGTGTTGTTCTCATCCCATGTAAACATAAAGTCGTGTCTTATTCTCTTGTTATCCCATGAAATAGTTGCAAGTATGTTTTTCCCTTAAATCGTTGAGTGTTGTTCATCCGAACAATCGTTGTGTGTTGTTCATCCGAACAATCGTTGTGTGTACTTGTGTCCAGCTGTTTAGTTGAGAAAGTTTTCTCCCCGTTTGTTTAAAAACAATTTAAAAACAAGTAGTAAAAGTGGGGCTGGGAGACTCACAAGAAGTTAAACCAAAATGTTCATATTGTCAAACGTATAAGCAATGTAATTCATGTTTTCAAAACATAACAAGTAAGTATGTTTCTCCCCCGATGTTTACAAAACAGTAAAGAGTTAAAAAGGGGGCCGTGAACTCACCTTGAGTTTGTGTATGCTTGCAATGATAATTGTTCTAGCCGAACTTGACTATTCGTACCCTAGATACCAAAGGGTAAATTGTGTTAAGACCGAACGTCTCATATTGCAAATTGTTCATCGACCTAGTAAATCTAGTTGCTTTTGTTTAAATATCTTCTTAGATTTTCAACACTTGTTTTGCTATAAAAACAGTTCTAAGTTACTGCCCAATGTGACTGATGAACAGATGTCGAAACTTCCTAGTTTCGATTGGGCAATTGAGTATCGAAACTTCATAGTTTCGATTGAGTAGTTAGGTATCGAAACTATCTAGTTTCGATTGGCAAGAAGGGTATCGAAACTATCTAGTTTCGATTGAGCAATATGTATCGAAACTACCTAGTTTCGATTGAACAACTAGTATCGAAACTCCCAGTTTCGATTGAGTAAACTGGTATCGAAACTCCTAGTTTCGATTGAATAGGTATCGAAACTCCTAGTTTCGATTGAATAACAGGTATCGAAACTCCTAGTTTCGATTGAACAGGTATCGAAACTCCTAGTTTCGATTACTGCACTTTGATTGACAGAATTCGTCCTGTATATTTTTATGTTCAAATCTTGAATTTGACACACTTTTCTTGTTATCTTACTTGCGATTGAACCTTTTGTAGGCTTAGATACGGTTTTAAAGAAAATAAAGTGGATAATATCGAGTTTTTACCTTAAAACCGAGATGAAGATGATGAAAGAAAACAGAGAAGAGTCTTGAATCTTCTGTTAAACTTTCTTTAGAACACTTGAAATCTTCTTAAAATACCGAATTGTGGTGGATTTCTGCCTTAAACTGGACTTCGACTAGAAGGAGAATTGGGAAATTGCCGTATGAAAATGAGAAGTATGGAAGAGATTGTGGGATTTCGACTGAGGAGGTATGGTTTTTATCTGAATTTGAGTGTATTAGCAAGTGGGGGAATGGCTTCTCTGAATTTCGGTCGAAAAGTCAAGCAAGTGGGTTGGGGTTAAATAAATCAAACCATTTGATTTAAGTGTAAATTTAACCACTAGTGTTCGTATTTAGTCGGGTTATCCTGGTACGTGAACCGGTAACTCCTAGAATTACCAAAATATGAAATGAGACCCTGTACGATTTTTGTTAGACCTTAATGTCCTTGTTTGTGAAATTAAGTAATCACAAAACAATTATAATTTAAACTTGTTTATAACATGTACGGATATTGACTTGAATTGTCGGGTGTCACATTCTCCCCATGTTAAAAGAATTTCGTCCCGAAATTTAATTTGTGTCCTCCTGAACTGTTGTATCCTTAAACAAGGATGGGTATTTTTGTTTTCATTTGATCCTCTCGTTCAAATGGTTCAACGCACTTAGGGTTAAGCTTGCCACGGTTGCCAAATCTTGCAACTCCTTTCCAAGGTGAGACCTTCAATGTGACTTTATCTCCCACTTGGAATTCTAATGGTTTTCGTCTGTTGCTATCTCAACTCTCTTTCGTCTGTCTTGAGTGACTTTCAGACGATCTTTTATTTCGACGATTTTGTCAATGGTTCCCTAGTCAATATCAGGGCCAGTCAAAAGCTTTTCGCCAATCACCGCCCAACATAGCGATGAGTGACACTTACAACCATACCAAGCCTCAACGGAGCGGCTTTAATGCTGGTATGGTAGTTGGTATTATATGAAAACTCAGCCAACGGCGGTGAGTATCCCTATTTCTTCTGAAATCGATTACACACACACGGAGCACACCTTTTAAAGTTTGAATGGTCCTTTTACTTTGACCGTTCATCTGGGGATGATATGCAGTGGTCATGTAAAGGCGTGTGCTCAAGGCTTCTTATACAGACTGTCAGGTTCTTGACATGAATCGACTGTCCCTTTTTGTGAAAATGGAAACTGGCATACCATGCCTAGCCTTAATTCCCTCAATATTTAGTCTTGCACGCTTCTTACTTTTATCTGTCTCCTTTATTGGTAGGGAATGCGCGGATTTCGTCAAACGACTGACGATTATCATATAGTATTATAGTTGCTAGGTGTTCTGGGTAACTTTGTAATGAAATTCATTGAAATTTGTTCCCATTTCCATTGAGGTATCTCGGGCTGTTATAACAATCCCGACGGTTTCTGATGTTCTGCCTTTACCTTTGAACATGTCAGGCATTTACCGACGTAAATAGCAATTTCTCCTTTCATGTTCGGCCACCGGTAGAGTTCTTTCAGATCCTTATACATTTTATCCGAACCTGGGCGAATGGAGTACCTGGACTTGTGGGCTTCGTCCATGACCAAC
Organism: Smallanthus sonchifolius; assembly: GCA_023525975.1. Classification (NCBI taxonomy): domain Eukaryota; kingdom Viridiplantae; phylum Streptophyta; class Magnoliopsida; order Asterales; family Asteraceae; genus Smallanthus; species Smallanthus sonchifolius. Next base: position 50,821,179 of record CM042046.1, on the reverse strand, counting down.
TCCCGTAAGTTACCAAAACATGGCACCCAAATTCTATTTGTAAAGTATAAAGTATCATCTGATTTTGGCTCTAATTGTCTGATCATTCCTCGTATAGCTTTACTCTGAATGTTTTCTTCTTTGATTGCCTCCTGTTGTGCCACCCGGATTTGAGTCGTGAGACTCGCATGAATTGTCAATCCTAGGGCACGAACACGGAGAGTTTTAACCCGTTCCTTACGACTCAAGGCATCTGCTACGACATTTGCCTTACCAGGGTGATACTTGATATCACAGTCGTAATCATTCAGTAGTTCTACCCAACGAAGTTGACTCATGTTGAGTTCTTTCTGATTAAAGATGTGCTGGAGACTCTTGTGGTTTGTAAAGATAGTACATTTTGTACCATATAAGAAATGTCTCCAAATCTTGAGTGCAAACACGACAGCACCCAATTTCAGATCGTGAGTCGTATAATTTTTCTCATGTACTTTTAGCTGTCTGGATGCATACGCTATGACTTTTTCTCTTTGCATCAATACACATCCCAGACCTTGGTGTGATGCGTCGCAGTACACGATGGAATTGTCAGTTCCTTCGGGAAGGGATATGATTGGTGCACTGCAAAGTTTTGCTTCAACAATTGAAACGCTGATTCTTGTTTATCAGTCCAATCAAACTTTTTGTCCTTCTGAGTTAACGTGGTCAAAGGCAAGGTTATCTTTGAAAGATTCTCGATAAATCGCCTGTAATATCCTGCCAAACCCAGAAATTTACGCACCTCAGTCGGAGTTCTTGGTGCTTCCCAGTTTTTGATAGCTTCAATCTTGGTTGGGATTACGTTAATACCCTTCTTATTGATGACGTGTCCGAGAAAGTGAACCTCTCGAATCCGAAACTCACACTTAGAGAATTTGGCATAACGCTTCTCATTCCGGAGTAGTTCCAAGATTGATTTCAAATGATGTTCATGTTCCTCCTTGGTTTGTGAATATATTAATATGTCATCGATAAATACAATCACGAATTTATCCAAATATAGCCTGCACACGCGGTTCATTAGATCCATGAAAACGGCCGGTACATTAGTCAAGCCAAATGGCATAACTAGGAACTCGTAGTGACCGTAACGAGTCCTAAAAGTCATTTTTGGTATATCTTCTTCCTAAATTTTCAGTTGAGGATACCCTGATCGTAGAACAATTTTAGAATAGAAACTGGACCCTTGAAGTTGATCAAACAAATCGTCTACTCGAGGAAGAGGATACCGGTTTCTGATTGTCAGCTTGTTCAACTCCCGATAATTGATGCACCTTCTAAAGGTTCCATCCTTTTTCTTTACAAACAGTACCGGAACTCCCCATGATGAGAAACTCAGTATTATGAAAGAATTACTCGACGAGGTGTCCAAGTTTTTGTTATATATTGGGTAGAAATGAAAGAGTATGAAAATGAAACTTTATGTTTGTCCCTCTTATGCTTTTCCAAAGCATTTTCCCGGACTAAAACTTTTCTCTTATTTCGGGTTTCATGTTTTCTAGGATTTTCCTCTCCATGTGCCTTCATGGAGCTAGGAATTGATGTTCCTTGGGAGCTCTTATTTGTGAACTTCGAGTCTAATCACCACTTTACCCCTTTGCTTGCACTACCTTTCGAGGCAGACTAGCCTTTGGGTTGTAGCGTCCTGATATGTAACTCATGTCTCGACTACCATACCTTCAAAGTATGTAAACCATACAAAGTTTGATGTTTGTTTGGAATATTCACATTTCGTCTAGCTGAGGGAATGAATAGTAATACTGCGAGAATGGTCTCATCAAATTAGTGTTTTCCCCAAAATGGGCTATGGGTTTGTCAACCCATTAAGTTGGCAGAAATGTTTTGGGAGTTTTACAATTGTCATCTTGTAGTTATTCAGTGTATCTGCACTTCCTTAGGGTTTGAATGGTACTTTGGGGACATACCATTACGTATTCCACTCATTCAAGTTATAGCCTCAAAATCCTTAGCACAAGGATAAACTTGAGGTAATGAGTGTTGAACGTCGAGACTTTTGTATTCTAACTGAGTCTACTCTAAGAGATCATTTCTTAACAATAGATGCTCTAGAGCTTCCCAATTATAGAAAACTAGGAGTGAAAGATGCAATCACACCTCTTTTCTAGGCTAAATCTGGGATCCATCCATCAAGATGAACCTTTGGGAAGTGCGAGTACAAAAGAGTAATAAATTATTCTTCTCAACTCTTTGTGGCCAGTGGCCTGTTGTGAATAGCTTGAGCTTACATCCCTTATGCATATCATGAACTAATGAGATTAGCATGAAATTCCGCATTTGGGACTCCTTTAAGAGTTTTGCATGTCGTTTTGGTTAGTGCGACAATAGTTGTTAGTCCACACTTAGGTTTCTTTGGCATTCGCTTGAGCATCAATCCCGGCTTATCCATTGCAGAGAGGATAGTCAGACTTAAAGGTATATTGAATGTCAATGGCTGCGAGAGCAATCCTGTTTGACCGACATTCTGAAATGTCCGATTTCCTACTTGTCTCATGTCGAGCTTCCATAATATCCATAGGTGCCATGTGTATGCGGGTCAGAATAATATCCTGCCCTATTACTGAAGTTAGCGCATAACACTCTTGGCGTAACTTTCAATCAATTGTGAGATTGAACTGTATGATGGATCCTGAGATTATGCCATAATCTCCCACAATAGTTGTGCAATTACTGTAAGTGTTAGTTGTGGTAACGCTCAATTTGAAGCATTCCTGACAAGTAGAATATCAAAGAGTGAATGTGCGAATTTCTTCGTCGTTCAGGATTTACTAAGGATTGGTTGAATTCAATTTGAATTTCTCTCGTTCCTCCAAAACTAGGAGAATGCTTTGTGAGCACCAAATTGAGAAGTCTGATTTGTTGAGATCCAATCCTTAATCAAGTGATTGAGAACATGAGTTGATTATCAGCTTAGACAGCAAGACTCACTAAAGTTCCCATGCACTGCAAATTATGATTACGTGTGCACCCGTAATGATGATTTGCCTTGCCTGGTCCCTATAGTGTTTCTTCTATCCCTAGCTTTTAATCAAAAGTGATTTGAAACGATCATTAGATTGCGTTTGCTCATTTGTACAAGAGTGTGTATTGTTTTATCGGATTACTGTTAATTATGTGTACCAATACTCATGAATCTGCCGAATATGGCAATTGTCGGATGAGGCTAAGGGTAGAGAGGCACCACCAGTGTCTCTTAAAAAAATGTGCATGGTGAAATTTAGGCACTATGTGTTGGGCAGAGATCCTCAAATGAGTGTCGAGCAACTCCTGCTCCAAGTCTGTATATATGCATGGATCCACATGATCCTGATGTATGTCTGGGTCTCCTGACCCTTGGAGTTCTCTCCCATTTAGTCCTGCTTACTCACCTTGAATTCCCTTTTGTCTGGGCAATCATGCCTGCCATATATCATGGCGAGAGTCTAGGCATCCGATATGACAACTTATGAAGGAGAGTATTTATACCGCAAATACATTAGAAAGATAGTTGCCTCCATGGCTGGAGTATTTGTGGTGCAGGTATAGGTACAGATTCTGGTACGAGTTCAGCCTGCTGTGATACCAATATCGGTAACTGACGATCGTTGTCGTCGTAGTCCAAGCTCAGCTCGTAACTCGATCTTCTAAGGTTGCAGTATGCTGAGTACCCGTTATTCTTGACTCGTAATCCGAACAGTAACATGTTGTAAGTGTTTATTATTTTCACTTTATTGTATGTGTTTAAGTGTTCACTACATGTGCCATGTAATTGTATTAGTGTAGCTAATGGTACCCTAGTGTAACTCCATACACTAATAGTCTACACAAATTGTTCGGCAACGGTTGGAATTCCTATGCTCAAGTCTTGGGTGTTTTTAGTGTGATGCAAGTCTTAGAAATCTTGGTCCCTAAATGAGTCCGGTTAGAGCCTAGGTATCACTAAGGACACCTAATTCGCTAAAACCATTGCTCTGATACCAATCTGTCACACCCCCATATTTTATTTACTTATTAAATAAATACAGGTTGTAACGATTGGTTCATTACACGATAGCGGAAGCTGTAATAATGATTTCTAAGACTTGATTAAATATACAATTACTAAAGCTAAGTAATACTATGATTTAAGTTCCTCTAGATCAAGGATAGACTTGAGACTTGATATTCTACGTCCTTCCAGCCTTTAGGAATTGATCCAACATAGCTAGTCTATTCCAACCGCGCCATGGCTAAAGGTCACCTGAGAAACATACTTGAAAGTGTCAACACAAAGGTTGGTGAGTTCACAGAGTTAGTTATATTAGTGCTTATAGTTTTTCCCGAAAACATGTACATGACTTTACCGTCATAAAACTAAGTAGTTTTCCCCGAAAAACTATACATGACTTAACCGTCATAATAATAAGTAGTTTTCATTTGAAAACATGCCCATGACCTATCCGTCATGAAATAAGTAGTTTTCCTTTGAAAACATTACCATGACTTAGCCGTCATAAAATATGTTTAAACCTGATCATTTTAACTAATCAGAACCCTTTTGTATAAACATGATCACTTTAACCGGATCCAAAGCTCTTTTGTTTAAATTCAATTGTTCGTAAATAGTTTCAGGTGTATGTGATAAACAGAATAAGAATTGTTGACCCATTTGTAAACTAGCTAGGAATACAAATAATATGTTCATACATGGGGCGTAACCAAACCTTGACATGTGTACACGCCCCTAATTTCGTTATTCAGTTCTATGCGGCCATAAATCCTCCAGATTGTGGTTAGCGCGACTAACCATGACCGGGAGACGTCACTCTCCATAGTACTATTCATAGGACCCTAGGCTACAGTTAATGGTTACTATGTTGTTCCAGGGGACTTTCGCGGCCTCCATTGTGTTGTTCTCATCCCATGTAAACATAAAGTCGTGTCTTATTCTCTTGTTATCCCATGAAATAGTTGCAAGTATGTTTTTCCCTTAAATCGTTGAGTGTTGTTCATCCGAACAATCGTTGTGTGTTGTTCATCCGAACAATCGTTGTGTGTACTTGTGTCCAGCTGTTTAGTTGAGAAAGTTTTCTCCCCGTTTGTTTAAAAACAATTTAAAAACAAGTAGTAAAAGTGGGGCTGGGAGACTCACAAGAAGTTAAACCAAAATGTTCATATTGTCAAACGTATAAGCAATGTAATTCATGTTTTCAAAACATAACAAGTAAGTATGTTTCTCCCCCGATGTTTACAAAACAGTAAAGAGTTAAAAAGGGGGCCGTGAACTCACCTTGGGTTTGTGTATGCTTGCAATGATAATTGTTCTAGCCGAACTTGACTATTCGTACCCTAGATACCAAAGGGTAAATTGTGTTAAGACCGAACGTCTCATATTGCAAATTGTTCATCGACCTAGTAAATCTAGTTGCTTTTGTTTAAATATCTTCTTAGATTTTCAACACTTGTTTTGCTATAAAAACAGTTCTAAGTTACTGCCCAATGTGACTGATGAACAGATGTCGAAACTTCCTAGTTTCGATTGGGCAATTGAGTATCGAAACTTCATAGTTTCGATTGAGTAGTTAGGTATCGAAACTATCTAGTTTCGATTGGCAAGAAGGGTATCGAAACTATCTAGTTTCGATTGAGCAATATGTATCGAAACTACCTAGTTTCGATTGAACAACTAGTATCGAAACTCCCAGTTTCGATTGAGTAAACTGGTATCGAAACTCCTAGTTTCGATTGAATAGGTATCGAAACTCCTAGTTTCGATTGAATAACAGGTATCGAAACTCCTAGTTTCGATTGAACAGGTATCGAAACTCCTAGTTTCGATTACTGCACTTTGATTGACAGAATTCGTCCTGTATATTTTTATGTTCAAATCTTGAATTTGACACACTTTTCTTGTTATCTTACTTGCGATTGAACCTTTTGTAGGCTTAGATACGTTTTAAAGAAAATAAAGTGGATAATATCGAGTTTTTACCTTAAAACCGAGATGAAGATGATGAAAGAAAACAGAGAAGAGTCTTGAATCTTCTGTTAAACTTTCTTTAGAACACTTGAAATCTTCTTAAAATACCGAATTGTGGTGGATTTCTGCCTTAAACTGGACTTCGACTAGAAGGAGAATTAGGAAATTGCCGTATGAAAATGAGAAGTATGGAAGAGATTGTGGGATTTCGACTGAGGAGGTATGGTTTTTATCTGAATTTGAGTGTATTAGCAAGTGGGGGAATGGCTTCTCTGAATTTCGGTCGAAAAGTCAAGCAAGTGGGTTGGGGTTAAATAAATCAAACCATTTGATTTAAGTGTAAATTTAACCACTAGTGTTCGTATTTAGTCGGGTTATCCTGGTACGTGAACCGGTAACTCCTAGAATTACCAAAATATGAAATGAGACCCTGTACGATTTTTGTTAGACCTTAATGTCCTTGTTTGTGAAATTAAGTAATCACAAAACAATTATAATTTAAACTTGTTTATAACATGTACGGATATTGACTTGAATTGTCGGGTGTCACAATGTAACCTTGAGTTACATATAAGCACTTCTTGCGAAAACCCTAGCCATTCACGGCTTGGGCTTGCGTGCGACAGCAGGAGAAACCGAGAGAGAGCGAGAGAGAGGAGTCGCCAGAAGAGAAAGGAGAGATGCGGTGGTGGTGACACGTCGGACGTACGACGGCGCTAGCGAGGAAGGAGCACACCGGCGTGTGGTAATTTCCGAACCTTTGATTATCTATTCTTGTTTTCTTGATTCGGGATTCGGTTAGGGTTTTGGGTTGATTGTGTGAGCATGAGCGACGAAGGGGACGAGGCAGTGATGGACGATGGCGTCGGTAAAGGGGTGACGTCGGGATTCACGGAGAAGTCGACGATAGTGGCGGGTACGGTTGCAGCGAAGGGCCACAGTGAGGTCATGTTCAGGTGACAGGCGGCAGGAGGGAAGACGGGGCACGCCGACGGGTGTGGTGGCCGTATGCCGCGAGTGAAAAAGGAGAGAAGAAGGGTGGTCCGGCTGGGCTACCCGGCGAGAAGGACGCGACCGGTGGAGGTGCTCGGCAGCAGCGACAGACTCAGCAGGGAAGAAGGTGGAGAGGGCAGTGCTTGAAGAAAGTAAGGATGTGCGCGTCGGCCACGGTCGTGGCAGCGGCTTTGGGCAAGAGGCCGGCTACGGCCGGTGTTGGTGGTGGTGGTTCGGCAATGGCTCAACGTGGGAGGCGAGGACGGAACCCGGCATTTGTGCATAGCAAGAGACGTCGAGAAGCGGTGCATGGTGGGGGTTTACGGGAATAGCGAGGAGGAAAGCGGAGTTGGGTCCTGCACTCGATTAGGGTTTTTGCATGTGTACGTATGCACACGTACGTGCATGCATGGGAACTCGGTCGGGTATCCAATTTCTAACGGGTTGAAGGTGACCCGGTTTATGCGAACACGAGGGGTTAGGGTTCATTGAAAGAAAGGGGCGAGCCGACGTGGGGGTTTAATATGTTTACGTATTTAGACGCATGTCTAGAACATGTCTGACCTGATGATTATACATTGCCAGGTTCGAGTTTCGAGCGTGATCAGATGAAGTGTAAAAGCTAGGACTTGGATTGTCTCGTAATCGGTGAGTTTCTAATCCCCCTTCTTTTAAACGTTTTACTGTTTTGGGGCTAACGTACGTACATTCACGTGGTGTTAATATAATTAATAATGTAAAGGGTATCGGCTTCTAACCCGCTATATTTTGAATACAAAATGAGTATTAAGAGTCGAAGGGTCAATGGTGTGCTAAGGGGATCTTGGAGAGTCGGGCTCTAAGTTAAATGTCCATGATGTTATATGTGAGTCAATGACATGGTTTGTTAGTGCGTGACGTATTAAGGGCCGAACGGGAACGGTTGTGCCCGGTATTAAATGCTAAGGAATTTATGATATTAAATGTGTTGTTCTAGGGTTATGCGTGAGGTGTGTGTAATTAATGAGTCATATGTATAAGGTGTGATATTATGTGTTTATATTTATGTGTCGGGTTTGCCTCGTTATCCATGTGGCATGGCAAACGGGATCATGAAGGACAAGGTCCTTCGGGAAGTCACCAAAGGTGACAGTTAGTTGATAGGTTAATGATGAACTCGGGGTGTGTTGATCGCCCTGACGAGGGTACAATGATAAGGTATGTGTTTGCATGCGTATATATATATATAAGTGAAAATGTGCATGCTAATGATTAATTGTATTTACTGTGTATGAGTTAGTGTTATTGTGACGTGTTGAATTGTGACTTGTAGGGTTAGACTGACCGTTGAGTCAGGACTTGTGACGTGACACGTATAAGGGTCGTGTCAGTTAATTGTATAGCCTTGGTTAAGGCCGGATGTGTTAGTGTTTTAAGGTAGGTTGTGTTAACCCAGAGTCGAGTCAATATGTATTCTTGGGTATGAGTCGCTAGCATAGCATGTTGAGTCTATGCGGTTGTAAGGTAAGGTTATTACTATTTGTATTGGTAGTACGAGTTGAGTTTTGGGTAAGTAAACGGTTACGGGATGTCATGGGTGATACGAGATTATTCATTCCTTAATAAAGAGTAATTATACTTTATAAGGACCGGATTTTCCAAGTGAATTAAACCGAAGAACTTGATGTGGTGGTTTTTCTTTAAATTAAACTATTAGAACTCACTCAGCGTAGCTGACTTTGTGTGTACGTTAGATTGTTTTGCAGGTAAGCGTTGCGTTGGCGTATCTTGGCTTGGGAGCGGCGTTACTCGGATTGGTGTGCAGGCATTCGTAAGGTAAACCTAATAACATTAAATGGTCATAAATGAGTTTTGAAAGACTTTCGTTGTAGGTTGAATTGTAATAAATGTGTTTTTAATGAATACGACCCGTAATGAGAACCAACTGTAGGATGCCCGGGTTGGGGTCTTACAGGTATGATGATAATGAAGATATTGAGAATGGTAATGGGTTTGGAGATTATGAGTATGAAGATGGTGAGCAGAGTCAATTTGGAGAATACCATGAGGGGCAAGGTTATGGAGATGAAGAAGAGGTAAATTATGTTCAACAACGAGCGAGACAACCAATGTGTCGAATGGGAGACCCGAGAGAACTGCTTATCCTCCTAGACAAGAGGGGAGGAGATTCAATGGGGGTTACAATAATGAAAATCGAAGACAACTGGTAGCCCCTGTTGGTGGTGTCAATGGTCGGTTTCGACCGGCTATTTCGAAGAATGCTTCTCCAATTGTCCCACCAATTCCAGGAATGAGAAGATTCAAATCAAGACCGAATTACATCAATGTCCTTCCCCATTTTCATGGCATGGTCACTGAAGAGCCATACACCCATTTAGCCGAGTTTTCCGCCATATGTAGCACAATTGGAGATGAGAACTTCGACCAAAGCGAGGTTAAACTTAGACTTTTCCAGTTTTCACTCAAGGATCAGGCGAAGCAATGGTTCGTCACATTACCGGCGAATATCAGTCATACATGGGAGGAGATGCAACAAGTATTTTTAGATGAGTATTATTCGGTTGCGAAGATGGATGACTCCCGAATTGAGATTCATACTTTTCAACAACAAGCGGGTGAGCCATTGCATGAAGCGTTTGCCCGTTTTAAAGAGTTGTTGAGGAAATGCCCCCACCATCAAATTGAGTTGTGGGAGTTAGTGAAGTGTTTTGTGGATGGGTTGACTCAAGAGGAAAGGAAATATTTGAAGTCCATAAGTAATGAACCTTTGTTATCTAATCTCGAAAAAGAAGATTGGGATTTCTTGGAACGGATGAGCCAAAGTTCTAAAGCCGAGGCATCGGCTAGCCGAAGAGCCATACACCCAATTTCTAAGTCCGTCCCGGACTATGAAACAAAAGAGAGGCTGGCATCCATGGAAAGAGAGTTAGCATTCCTGATGAAAAGTGAGAATAGAGAAGTAGCGGGAGTAAAAACCCGGTTTGATGTTTGTGAAAATTGTGGAGATTTGGGGCATAAAGCGATGAAATGCCCAATGCAAGATGGTAGACAAGAAGAAGTGAACCAAGTTTATGGTGATAGGAAACCATATGATACAAACTCAAACTACTATCACCCGAGCTCAAGGAATCATCCCAACTTCAAATATGGGGATGCTTCAAACCAATTAAACCCAAACTTCCAAGTGTAAATCAAGGTACCTCGTCATACCAACCTCGCCAACAAGGCAATTACAATTCGGGAGGTTACCAAAGGAATTCATACAACAACAACCGGAACACAAATTACCCCTCAAGGAATTACAATCAAGATCATCAACAACAAGGTGGATCATCGGGGGGTGATGATGCGGTTAATTCGAAGTTGGATGCAATCATGGAGATGATGAAAGAATCCAAAAAGGAGAATGAAGTGAGAGATAAGTCTCACGCGGCGTTGGAGAGACAAGTTGGGCAATTGGCACAAGAAATAGCTCAATTCAAACAAAATAAAGGTAAATTGCCGAGTGACACCACATTGAACCCAAAACATCATGTTAGTGAAATTGATGTGGCTCATGGTAATGAATAAGGTGAAGAAAGAGAAGAGGAATAAATTTAGTTTAGAGAACCCCTAGTTCCTATTCAAATTGGAGAATTCAAAACAAATTTGGCACTACTAGATTATGGAGCGAGGGTTAGCATTTTACCGGGGAGCGTATATGACCAATACAATTTTGGTCCATTAGAAGAATACAACACCACATTGGTGTTAGAAAATGCTACACACACGCGTCCTCGGGGGAAATTAGTGGGAGTGGCTATGAAGATTGGAGAATTTTACTATCCGGGAGATTTCTTAGTGCTCGATTATGCACCACTTGCTAAGGAGGAGGAGCCACGAGTGATTTTGGGAAGACCATTTTTAGCAACCGTAAATGCACAAATCAATTGCCGAAACGGCACTGTTGACATGACCTTTGGGAATCGTAAGTTGAACATAAATATTTTTTCAAATTTATTTACATATTCGGTTGAAAATAAATGTTCAAAATCAGTTACTACTAACGTGTGTCATCCTCATGCCAAGGAAAATGAGGGTGACACCAAAAAGAAGGGTATTATATCTGACAAGTTTAATGAGAAAATGAGCCGAAGGCAATCGAGAAGGAAATTGAGAGGTTGAAAGATGCAAAGAAGCCACCCGACCATGTCCAACATCCGAACGAGAAAGGAGAATTTTTTTATGTTGAGTTTACAAGAGAAGAGACTTGGAGTTGGAGTGATAACAACCAAAGTGGTGGAGGAGCTAGTGGAAGCAAGTTTGTGTTCCAACCTCCATAAGGAGGTAATGTCGGGCTGATGACAATAAACTTAGCGCTAACTGGGAGGCAACCCGACTTGTGATTGTCTTTATTTTGTCTTTGTTTTGTGTGTTTTAGTTTTCGTCATCATAGAAACACTCAAGTGTGGGGAAGATTCATGGAATACTTACGACTCCATTTTTGGTGGCGGTTCAGGCACTCTATGATCGCCTCTAATTAGGTCCACGTACTCTTTCTCATATCTATGTTGATTTGATTGAACGATATTATTTTTGTTTGTTTTGGTGTGTTTTTGTTTGAAACTTAGTTGATTGTGGTTGGGTTGGTGCTTATGGTTATGGGAATCTTTGAGTTGGATATTTGGAGATATTGGGTATTGAATGTTTTTTACACCCGCGAACTGCACTTTTATATTTCATAACTATTTACATTAGGACAATGTAAGATTCAAGTGTGGGGATGTGGGAAATCATGGAAACCATACAAATTTTTGAATAATTGTTTTACAAAGTGTTTGTCGGAGGTCTTTGGTCATGATTGATTTATTAAGTACTTGATTACGTTTTTCCAACAAATAAAAAAAAATATAATAAATTTGGAAAATGTGGGAATTGGGAGTAACAAAGTCGAAAGTGACGGTTTGCGTGCACATACCGGTAACCTATTTTCCACCGTTTTTGTGAGATTTTGAGCAAAATTAACATATATATATATTCTTTTATTTGAGTGTTTGGCCACTTTGTTTCACATTTTAGAACTTGCATAGTGTTGATACATGTTGACACCTTGAACCAATTGATTACACAAAAATGATAAAGGTATTAGGAGAAACCTTTTTATTTTTAGCCAATTTTATACCCTTACCCGTTAATATCCACTAGATGCCCACTCTGAGCCTATACTTTTTCTTTTGACAAAACCCATAACATTTGCCCATTCACCTTTTTAGCCTTTTCTTTTTAAACCCGTGAGTTTGAATTCAATTAGCTTAGATTGTTGTAGTTGCGGTTGCAATTGAGATAAAGAAAAAAAAATGAATGAAAAAGAAATACAAATATAGTATTGGATCAACATTTGCCTAAAGGTTTTGAGTATTAGTTTGAATTACAATAAAAGATGTTATTGGGTCAGTTTAACCCAAGTTTCATTTGAAAGTTTGAAGAAATAAGAACTTTAGTGTTGATGGGTCATTTATACCCATAGTAGATATTTGAAAGTTTTAGATTGATTTGTAACTTCATTAGTTGAATTCCACTCACCTTTAGCCACTTTAAAAATCCCTATCCATGCCCATAACCCTATCCTACATTACAACCCTTAAAAGACTTTTTGATTTGTGCATTTTAGTTGTGTTAGTAGGAGAAGATGTGATTAATATGCAAGCTTATGATAATGTGGTTCATTGTTTGGGTTTGAGTGAAAAATACAAGCACATCATCGCTAGTCTAGATATGAAACCAAGGGGAGTGATTGATTGTGAGGGGTGTGTGCATGCAAAGCCATAACTAGATATGAGTTAAGCACGTTCCAATGTTTCCTTTTGTTTAAAAATTCATCGATTGTTTGTTGGATTGTAAATCTGTTGAGAGTGTAATTCTTATGAATCTTGCATGACCTTAGACCTTAGCTTATGTTTAGTTAAAACATATGTTTGAAAATTTGAAATGTGGATTTGAAGCAAAAGACTTTGCTTGAGGGCAAGCAAAACTCAAGTGTGGGGATGTGATGTGTAGGTGTTCGTTGGGGGTTTATGATGCTTAACTATACGTTTTTATGTGTGATTTAGTATGGAACGCGTTTACTTTGCATGTGTTTATGATTTATAGGTGTTTGGATGCTAAGTATGTGTTTTGGAAGCTTTAGAGAGGAAGTAGAGGGATTGGATCGGAAACTATGCAAAAAATGGAGGCTGATGTGGAAGTTCTGGAAGCTAAATCTTGAAACATGCATATCTCGAGCTAGAAAATGAGTTACGAGACCCATAATATATGAATCTTGAGTAGCTTGATAAGCCGGATTCAAAAGGTTGGTTAAGAAATACCTTAGGGGCGTAAGCTTACGCCCTAGGAGCGTAAGCTTACGCCGGTAACATTTTTTGAACAGTAGCTTCAGCTCGGCGGAGTAAGCTTACGCCTCTCGCGTAAGCTTACGCTGGTTACGTTTCAGACGCGAATTTTTAGAGAAACATCTGATTTTCAGTGTTTAATTAGGGGTTTCTTCCCCAAATTCAAAATCTTCTTTTAGAGAGGGTTTTGGGGCGATTTTTGGAGGTCTTAGGAGGCTAGAAACACGATTCTAACATCAAATTGAAGATTGATACCCGAAAGATTGAATGTTTAAAGATGATTTCCACCACCATGAGCGGCTAATCCACCGGTAATCATTCCCGGGTGGATTGTTTGTAAGTTTTTAGGGTTTTATCATGTGCTAGATTTGAGAAACAATTGTTGTAATCGTTTGGTTTGAAGTATTCGAGTCTTTGTGTTTAGTATGGTTATGAACTCACGGGAGTCGATGAATTCTTGCACCATTGACCTCGTTAGATGATAATTGCTATGAATTTTGATTTGTGTTGAATCTATTGATTAATCTAATTCTATATTGCATACATTTGTCTCGATTTCATTTGTGAATGTTGTTTTGCACCGTTTGCCTATGATATATGAATGTTGATGTTCTTGGTTAGATTTAGTCAATTTGATTTGGATAACAATTTGATTGCTTGAACTCATATCTTGGTGTGATAATCCCTAATTGCTTGTGAACTTGAAACCTAGGCGTGATTCCTTCTTAATCATTGTTTACAACGTAAACCGTTTTCTTTGTTACTTGGTTATTTGTGATTGTTTGCACGTCATTGCTATTTGATACTCATTGTTTGTTGAGTTTGATAAGTTCCACCTAAATCATTGCTTGTGTTTGGTCAGAAAGACCCATTGCCACTTCACAAATCACTTTGTCAATTGAAGTTAAGCGCCGACCACAAACTCTTCGTGGTTCGACACCCTTCTTACCCTAACTAGTTTAAGGTGATTAGGACACACTAATTCTCTATCTTTGACCTGACCCTTCGACACCGATCAAGAAGCGAGGAGATGATGTGGAGGAGAGATGGAGGATGGATGTTTATGTGTAAAAAACGCCTGAAAACAAGTTATGTGAGAGGGGGAGTCAACAATGTTGAGGCAAGAGAGGGCTTGTTTTTTTGGGAAGTAAGAGGGGAAAAGTCTAGACACGTTAACGGTGTTGACTCGCCATTTGCCATTTCACTCAATGTTGTCATGAATTGCACATATCCGTATGCATCACACATGGTATGATTGAGTGAGTCGTACAACGACGATGAAACCGACGATGAAACCGACGATGAAACCTCCACATAAGTCATAAAAGTCGTATTACCTATCGATAAAAGATGATGAAAGTACGTCAATTTAACTATGTGGTCATACTTGGTATTGGCAAATGACTATCTTATGTTCTTATACGACAATGTGTCACCTATCGATAAAAAATGATGAAAATGTTCTTATACGATAATGGCAAAAATCGAACAAGAGGTTGAATAAACCTAAAACAAAATAAAATATTAAGAAAATCTCAAACAAGAATATCGCACTAATCCTTTTTTTAATTTAACTAAACTTAAAAAAGCTTTAATGTAATTAGTGGATCTGAAAAAAATACTTGTAGATTTGCATTATGGCTTTTGAAGTAACAATAATATAACACTATTTAGATTTGATCAAATCACGCTCTATAAGGTCATCCGTAATGGTTTCACGCCCCGTCACGTCAGCGCCACATCAGCACAGGAGCAATCACCGGACATAATTATTAAGGTGCGCCCCCGCATTTATTTTTTAATAACTAACTATTTATTCAATTAAAAAGAAAAAAAATAATGAGTTGGTGAGAATTGATTGGTTGTTGGTTTGGTTGGAATGCCTTTTGCCCCGTGATTGCACCCACGCCCCAGCCCATTCACGCCTAGTGGGGCGGTGTTCTTGGGCGTGAAAGGCTGATTTGGATCAAGCATCCCCTTTTCACGATTCCACTACACATGATCTAATTATCTATTTCAAATTTCCAATATCCGCACATACACTATACAAATTCTTTTACTCTGTTAAAACAACCGCATTGGTGTGTTTGTGAAGCCAAGGACGTGTGGCGCGACCTTCTTCGTGGGTTGTTTTTGATGATGTTGCTCATGACGAAGGACGGCTACGAATGGATTGGGTTTAATTTTTTTTATTTCTTTTACTTTAAAAAATTAATGTATATATGTGTGTATGTGTGTGTGTATCACACCTTAGTTAAATCTAAGATCGTTTTATTATGTCAACATGAGAGAGATATATCGGGTGTAACACCTGAAAACCAAACATTTAAACAA
Organism: Smallanthus sonchifolius; assembly: GCA_023525975.1. NCBI lineage: Eukaryota > Viridiplantae > Streptophyta > Magnoliopsida > Asterales > Asteraceae > Smallanthus > Smallanthus sonchifolius. The sequence continues at coordinate 50,805,510 of CM042046.1, read as the reverse complement.
TAATAATTGAGGGACCTAGATCAACAAATTTCCAAATGGAAAGCCCTCCCCTCCTCTGAACCCTAGCCGCCGTCCACCCTCTCCTTTGTTCCCCCACCTTGCTCCAAGTTTCTAGACAGAGAGAGGGGGGGGGGGAGGAGATGGAAAGGGATAGGGGGAGGGACATGGATAGGGAGAGAGAGAGAGGCTTTTGTGGGATTTCGCATCACCAATCAAGCTCAAGCAAAGGAGAAGACTATAACGTCATCTTCTGGTTAAGATTAGAGGTAACAAAATCTCCTAGATCTCTGTTTTCAAAACTTGAAGCTGGGCCTCGGGTTTTTGGAGATAAAGATCGAATTTTTACATGTTATTTGGCATAAAAGCATTAGATCTAGCATTGCAAGAGTTAAACAAAAGGTTTGGACGTAAGTACGTATGAATCGATAAAAAGTTTGTAGTTCAGACTGAAAGTATGATCATGTCGAAAGAAAGTTTGGGCCGAATGGAAGTTTCGGCTGAAAGTTTGAAGTTCCGGCTGAAAATTTGAAGTTTCGGCCGAAAGTTCTCAAGCTTTAACCAATTCGTAATTGTCCTTTCTTATAGACTGTTAGACACTTAATATAGATTTCCCTTTGTTGATTTCCATAGGAGTTGGCATGTTAGTTCTAGAAAGCCTATTTCTTTATTTGTTTTGGGGTGGTGGGCATACTTATTAAATAATTTATAAAAGAATGATTTACACTTATGAAACATACAAATGTTGCTAAACATCTATGAATGTTTATGGACGGTTTTAATAAAAATATCCTCAGGGGCGAGGCTTTGTTTTTAGTAGATTAGGGTTTTCCATTCAGAAGGGGATGGCGGCGCAGTTTGTTGCCCGTCTACCTGCTATCCTTATGTAATTTGCCTTGATGATATATAATTAAACAAGTTTATTAATAAAAAAAAAAAAATAGGGTAATGTTTTTATAAAGTTATTACATTGTCAAAACTATGGTTCGTGTGGGAACATACACTATGTTATGTTAAAGCAAGTGCTTAGTTTGTCGTAGTCAAAACCGCCGTAAATCCATCACAAAGGACCTTTAGAATCGTACAACCATTTAATTATACATACAAACTTTTAACATTAAAATCAGAAACACATCTTAAAAGCTTGTCGCATACTCACTTATTGAATCGTAACTAGGAAATTATAGTTTGGAATAGGCGGGTACTTGTTCTTGGATAACATGATCGTTATTGTCTCGCGCCAACATGTTACCTAGCTCTTTGACAAATCTCTTCATAGCAACACTTGGCAACCATATGGGTACCAAGATTCCAGATTCTCCCTTGTGGTTTATATAATGTGTAAATATACTGGCAACAGGATGATCAAGCACTGCATAGACCGCTTTCCCCCACCCGAAATCAACTCCAAGTAATCCAGCACGTGTCACATCTGATACGATATAGCTTCCGACGGTTGTGAAGTTGGGTCGTCCTTTTATCACCATCAAATCAGCGACAGATCTCATGTACTCTGCAGTGACTTCAGATTTGGTTTTCATCACAAGATCCAATGCATGTCCTAATGGTTTGTTACATAGGTCTCGAGCTTTGGAAATGGCAGCCGGGTAGCCGAAAACATTTCCATAATATCCTAAAGGGATCCGAGGGTTGAATTTTCTACGAGCATTGACAACGGTCATCATACGCATTTCATCTTCGGGGTTTGGTTGGAGAGCGATTGTACGACAACGCCAGAGACAAGCTGTTAGGACCTCAAATGTGGAACAATGTTTCAAGTGAGTTGGAACGAACCTACGAATAGCTGAAATCTGAGTAGGTCCAAAGAAAAATGACCTATGTTCCATGTCATCCAACGAGATGATTGGAGCTTCGGTGTCGGCTACTTCATCATACTCGTGATGAGTGCATGTCACACGTGGCGGGTCTCTTGCGCAAAGCAACTCTCTTTGCCAAACGGGCAACGTTGATGGTGTTGACTCGCCTTTTGCCATTTCACTCAATGCTGTCATGAATTGCATATATCCGAATACATCGCACATGGTATGATTTTGTCGTACAACGACGATGAAACTTCCACATAAAAGTCGTGTCACCTATCGATAAAAAATGATGAAAATACGTCAATTTAACTATGTGGTCATACTTGGTATTGGTAATGGTAAATGACTACCTTATGTTCTTATATAAAATAATGTGTCACCTATTGATAAAAAAAATGATGTAAATGTTCTTATAATCAAACAAGAGGTTGAATAGACCTAAAAGAAAATAAAATATCAAGAAAATCTCAAACAAGAATATCATACTAATCTTTTTTTTTTAAATAATTTAACTAAACTTAAAAAAGCTTTTAGGTAATTAGTGTAACTAGAAATGTTGCCCCGCGCTTCGTGGCAGGAGGCGAACCTTAAACGATTGATGTGATGACATTAACGTGGCTAAGCAAAAAAATAAACGTGGTTAAATAAATTTTGCCCCGCGCTACACGGCGGGAGGCAGACCTTAAACGGTTGAGGCGGTGACATTAAGGTCTCTAAGCACAAAAAAGAAACGTGATCAAATATACAAAAGAAAGGTATGAACTTACGGTGACTTGGTTGTGGAGATCGAAACATAGATAAAAGACAATTATATAACGATACCGATGTTTTTCAGTCGGTGCCGGTCTCATTCATCACGGTACCAACACATCACCGTCAGTTGATATAACCCATGATACCAAAAAAATATTATATTTTGAATACGACTATGTTTTTAACAAAATTTATACGGGGATGTTAAAAAAAATTAAACAAACAAAAATAATTAAGGAAAAATCAGATTATATATATTAAAAGGGTAAACTTAAACTTTTAAAACTTAAAAAGATTAAAGTAACATTTTACAAAGTTGAAGGCTATTTTTTCCATTTCATTAAAGTTAAGGGGTTGAAGTATACCACCGACACTTCTCTTTAAGTTAATTAATAATTATAGTTTATTTGAAAAATAGACTTGTAGAATTGTATTTTCGCTTTTGAAGTAACAATAATAGAATAGCATTTAAATTTGAACAAATCATGCTCCATAATTATCTATTTCAAATTTCCAATATCCGCATTTAGGATCGGTTTCAAATTTAGGGTCGGTTTTTCTTAGGATCGGTTTCAAATTTCCAATAATTATATGTTTCAAAATTCCAATATCACAATCCATAATTTATGATCGGTTTTGCTATCCAAAAGGGGTTGCGACGTATCTTGTTGCCCGTTTATCTGTCACTTTATTGTAATCGTCATTCTTTTCACATTAACATAACTACTGATTATCGTTAAAAAATAAATATCTGCATACTCTGTTAAAACACCCGCAATGGTGTGTTTGTCAAGCCAAGGACGTGTGGCACGACCTTTTCTGTTGGCTGTTTTTGGTGGTGTTGCTCGTGACGAAGGATGGTTACAGACGGGTTGGGTTTAATTTTTTTATGAGTAAACTGTCATTTTCGTCCCTGTGGTTTGGTCAAAATTGCCACTTTCATCCAATAGTTTGTTTTTTTGTATCTGGGTCCTCATGGTTTTAAAATATTGCCATTTTCATCCTCGTGGTTTTAAAATATTGCCACTTTCATCCAGTCAGCTAACACCGTCCGTTTTTCTCAGTTAAATGAGGGGTATTTCAGTCCTTTTACTTATTTGTTTTATTTTTTCATCTTTTTTACTCTCACTTTTTAATCATCCCCAATTTAACCTCTAATTTAATCATCCACCTGCTGGCCTTCTTCCTCTTTTCCTGACCAGTTTCCGACGAGCACCACTGGAACACCTCCGTCGCTTGTTTCTATGATTAAAAAGTGAGAGTAAAAAAGATGAAGAAATAAAACAAATATGTAAAAGGACTGAAATACCCCTCATTTAATTGAGAAAAACGGACGGTGTTAGCTGACTGGATGAAAGTGGCAATATTTTAAAACCACGAGGATGAAAATGGCAATATTTTAAAACCACGAGGACCCAGATACAAAAAAACAAACTATTGGATGAAAGTGGCAATTTTGACCAAACCACAGGGACGAAAATGGCAGTTTACTCTTTTTTTATTTTATTTTTTTACTTTAAAAAATTGCAATGGATTTATAATATATATATGTGTGTGTGTGTGCGCGCGTGTATCACACCATAGTTAAATCTCACATCGTTTTATTATGTCAACATGAGAGAGATATACCGGGTGTAACACCCGAAAACCGAACAATTAAACAATAATTGAGGGACCTAGATCAACAAATTTCAAAACACAGAGAGAAAGGGGGAGGGGGAGGGGGAGGGGAGAGATAGAGAGAGGGGGAGAGAGAGATAGAGTTCTAGAGAGAGTGCAGGAGAGAGAGAAACCGACTTTTGTAGGATTTTGCATCACCAATTGATCTCAAGCAAATGAGAAGACAATAACATCATCTTCTGGTTGAGATTAGAGGTAACATCAGTGCCTAGACCTCTGTTTTTAAGTTTTGAAGTCGGGTCTCAGATTTTGGAGTTAAATTCGGATTTTGGATAAAACTTGTGAATCAGTCGAAAGTACGTATGAATCGACCGAAAGTTTGTAGTTACGGCCGAAAGTATGATCCCGCCGAATGAAAGTTTCGGCCAAATGGAACTTCCGGCCGAATGGAAGTTCCGACCGAATGTAAGTTCCAGCCGAATGGAAGTTTTGGCTGAAAGTTTGAAGTTCCGGCCGAAAGTTCTCTAGCTTTAACAATTTCTTAATTGTCCTTTCTTAGAGACTCTTAGACGCATCGTGAAACTTTGTTCCAAAATATCAAAACGTTGGAAATAAAAAAGCCTTTCTAATGTTAACTATAATCCGACCCCAAATCATTAACTCCCGCTTTAACAAAATAAAATATATTAACGTAAAAAGAATAAAACTCAAAAAAAAAAAATATTGAAATGTGTCCAAATGATGCCCCCACTGCTTATGCTCCTCCCTATCTCTAAAACCCTCACCCATTTTGTTCTCTTATGTTCCAAAATATCAATCCACAAGAACAAAAATGGAGAATTTCATCATTCATACCACACTACATTGGAGAATTTCAACAAAAATGGGCTCAACGGTCAAAAATAGCGATCGGATTTCTTACACATCACACTACGCTAGGAAACCGTGAATGGAAGCCGCAAGTCATTGTAGTGGGGGTGGCGGCGGTGTTGCCGTGGTGGCAAGTTGTGGGCGCCCGCACCACCCTTAGTGATTGGTTTAAAACCTATCAATGCATATGTTCTGGTTCATACAAATGGTTTTCGGTTTAACCATTGGTATGATTTTATTACAATGAACTAAATTATGTAATTTAATGGTTTGTAATTATGTTATGGTGTTTAGTTAAAATTAGTTTTAGTTTACAGGTTTGTTATTATAATTACTCTAGAAAAGACCTGAAAAAAAAATTAATCATAAAATATTTTTAATAAAAACCTATATATACTGACGACATGTCGTGACAGAGGTGAATTATAATTTAATATTTATATATTTTAATTTGTCAAAATTTTGCAAGGCAACTGTATACTGACGACAGGGGAGATTTATATTTTATTATTCATTTATTTTAAAGAAGGAAAATAGTTTTTGGAACGTGTCGGTCGGTATAGGGTTAACTTGTACCGACGAACACTATGCCGACGACTTTTACCACTTTTAGCGTCGAACTAATATGACCGGACCCTTTCCCGACAACATTTGCCTACATTTGAGAACTTTTGTTGTGGTGTGTAGCAAACATAATTTTATCATATCATAAATACTAAATAGTTTTAATTAATTAATTTTCCGCTATAGAAAGTATTGACGTGCCATATGCTTACATTGTTTTATAATTTTCCCTTTAAACTACAAAACATTTAAAGTACATTGTTTTAAAACTTTTTGAAAGTTTCAAGTAAAGTTTAATACCTGAATGAGCAACAATGGTGAATCGAGAATGCCACTAGAGCCAGGAACATCATAAAGAAGCTCTTCCATACACGGGAACGGCGGCTGAAGCGCCACCCCAAACTGCTTCAGTGTAACATCTGCCTCCGCCTCGATAAACAACACACCCTCCCCGGAGCAATCCACCATAAGCTTCCTCCCCGGACCTTCCTTTAAACGGCCGGCAAACGGATAGTAAAACACCAACACCTTAGCCAACGCCTCCCTTATCACACTCGCCGGATTCTTATTTCCCATTTTTGGATTCCGCTTGTAAAAATAAATCACTGGAAAATGAAACCTAAGGCCTTCCTGATCATCAATGTCGGAGAGAGGCTTCAGTTCTCGAGGCGTCGGTTTACTCGGAACGATGAGCTCCGGCGGAGATCTTCGGACGGAAAATGTTAACGGAGTGGAGGTTAACATTGCCATCTCTGTACGTTTAGCTTTGTGTTGGTATTTGAATTTTGATGACAATTGTAACTATTTATAGCAAAGACATCATGTTCTCTTCTACATGTTTACGTAACCAAATAATGCATGACAACAAAAAAATGAATAATGTAAGACCCCATTCCTGTATCAAGACATATTTCTTAAATTTAAAAACTTATTCATGGAGTGGAATCGTAAATCATTAAATTGTACCATATAACAAAGGAATTTAAACAATAACACATAAAAACTTTCATAACATAAACATGATAGGATACCAGATCTTCGGTTCGGGTAACTCCTCTCATTAAGCAAACATGTATCCGCCTTCCATAGATCTACTCTTAACCTGATATGCATACTAAAAGTAGGGGTGAGCAAAAACCCAAATTAACCGAAACCGAAAAAACCAACCCAAACTAAAACCGACGGTTTTGGTTTTGTATTTTTTGAAAACCGAAAACTCCGAACCGAACGTATACATATACTTTAATTATAATTTGTGTGCATGCACGTTTTATAATATATATTATATTTTGTTGTGTGTTTGTATGTTAAAAGGGTAAACATATGTGTGTTTCACGTATTTGCATTAATAGTAGACTATTATTTATATCTATTGAATTTATAAATTATAAAGCTTACTTTTTATGTTGAGTATTTTTTATATAAAAAACTAATAATTTTTGTAGCTCAAAATATTTAGGCTAAAATATGTGATAATCATTACTTAATAAAAAAAATTTAGGCCTAAAATTTCAAACCCATGTTTATTATTTTAGGTCATTTTTCTTTTATCTCAAAATTCCCAATTGGTTTCAAAACTGAACCGAACCAATTGTAAAAACCGAAAACCAAAAACCGAAAAAACCAAAATCGGACAGTTTAAAAAAAACAAAAACGAACTTTTGGTTTTGGTTGGTTTTACCCCAAAACCGACCCATTCACACACCAAACTAAAAGCCAGCTAACGCTGGTGAGTTCAAGTTTTCATTTACATAAGGAAAATAGTTTCATCATAACTTCATAAAAATAGGGTTTATTCATTACATAAGAAAATAGGACAACACTTGAAAGAATTGTTACGCGCAAACCTGGATGTATTTGCTTTTCAACCGTCGGACATGTCGGGGGTCCCGCGAGACACCGCAGAGCATGCCCTAAGAACATATCGATAGGTTTAGCCAGTAGCGCAGAAGCGGAGAAGCATGGCGCCGTAGCGGCGTGAGGCAATGGTAAAGGAGGTAAGAAAGTTGGTGGCAACCGGCATCTTGAGAGAAGTGCGGTACCAAACATGGATTGCCAACCCGGTGATGGTGAACAAATCCGACGGGTCTTGGAGAATGTGTGTGGATTTCAAAAATCTCAACAAAGCATGCTCGAAAGACTCATACCCGCACCCAGAAATCGAGTCCAAAGTTGATTCCTTGGCATCCTTTCTCTAAAAATGCTTCCTAAACGCCTACAAGGGGTATCATCAGGTGTAGATGGCGCCGGAAGATGAGGATAAAACTTCCTTCCACACAGACGTCAGCATATTTTGCTATACAAAGATGCCATTTGGACTAAAGAATGCTGGCGCTACATACCAACGCCTGATGAATAAGGTGTTCAAAGATCAAATTGGGAAAAATTGGAAGTATGTGGATGATTTGGTGATCAAGAGCAAGAATGAAAAGACCATGCTCACGGATATATTAGAAACTCTAACCCGTTTAAAAGAGGCTGGTATTAAGCTAAATAAAGTAAAATGTTCTTTTGGAATAAAGCATGTTAAATTCTTAGGGGTCATTCTTACCCGCGAGGGCACATGAGTCAACCTAGAAAAGGTGGCCGCGATCAGATGCATGACTTCCCTAAGATCACTGAATGAGGTGCAGACTTTGAATGGTCGTTTGGTGGCCATGTACAGATTTTTGGCAAAGCACGCGGAGAAATCCCTAACCTTTATTGCCACACTCAAGAACTGTTTAACAAAGTCTGATTTCAAATGGTCCGTCGAAGCGGAGAAAACATTCCAAGAGCTGAAGAACTACCTAACCACCCTACCTACACTGGTTGTCCCAACCAAGGGAGAACTATTGAAAGTGTATTTGTCCGTGTCTCATCAAACAATTAGCGCAGTCCTCATGGTTGAACGCGCAGACGTGCAGACACTAATCTATTACATCAACAGGGTCTTGACAACATCTGAAACCAATTATTCCATGACTGAGAAGTTGGTCCTATCCCTGGTGCATGCTTCCCGATGTCTGTTCTGATATTTCCAAGGGCATGACGTGGATGTCTTGACGAACCTCCCTGTTACAGCAAATCCTGCGTCAACCCGAGTTGTCAGGACGAATGCCTCGATGGGCGATCGAATTGGGGGTATTTGATTTAACGTACAAGCCACGGTCCGCCGTCAAAGGTCAAGTCATCGCATGGCCCGTGAAAAAAAACAAAGCTTCGTTTTCGATTCTTTCCACCATGGCCCGTGATGTACTAACCGTCCAAGCTTCCACGGTAGCTTCAGAATATGCGTTTCTTTTAGTGGCAGGGACTTATCGATACGAAGGACTAGACTCACCCCCTGGCGATGGAAATGTGCATTTGCTTGAAGGACCATTTGGATACGATGGATAGGATACAAGACCAAACTTCTCTCGAAGACGAAATTCAAGCCGAAGGAATCATACACAACAACGAGGTTGATCTTGGAATATCTGAATCAGTCATCGATGAAAAACTAGCCGAAGATGCAAGGCTACGAAGCTCCGGTTCCGAAGACAACGCACAAGAATAATCAATCAAAATTCCAAAAAGTAAAAATATATATTGTCATTTGTAATGTTTTCCAATTTTATAATTTTATCTTGTAATGTTTTTTAATTTCTGAACTTTCCAAATATTAATAAACGTTGCACTTTATGTTTTATATTTGTTATATATATATTTTTTTATTAAAAATATCGAATTTATTTGAATTTATTCGATTTTTTAATTAAAACCGGTTTATAGGGCAAACCGGTTTGTAACCAACCCTAACCGGTTTGACATGTTAGGCATTTTCCACCTTCTAAACCGGGTTAACCCGAACCGGTTTAGGGCCAAACCGGTTTTGACCAAACCGTGACCAAACCGGTTCGGGTTAAACCGGTTTGGTTTAAAAAAACCGATTTGTGCACCTCTACCCGTGAGCCCTTACCCGAGTGTGCCCCTTTCACCCTTATAATTAAACTAAAATCACTATTATTTCTCCCTTATTTTTAATTAAATAATACCTTTTATACCTTTATCATAGAACATAAGTATTTTTAGAATGACAAACAATAACATGGTGTTTGAGTATTTGTAAGTAGTGGCGGATTCAGAAATTTTTATGAACAAGTGTAAAAAATGATAAGATCAAAATAAGTCGGGTCAAAATGGTCAGGTAATAACAATTCATAATTATTTACTTAACGATATTTAAAAGTATTCATAGATATAATTAATTTGCTACATTTTTTTTATCAAACTCAAACGTATACAATTAATGAATATGAATTATTTTTATTAAACTCAATGCAATACTGATATTCGTACACAAAAAAAAACCGTGTGCTTTGAAATCAAGGGCAAAGCATTGAAGGGGGCAGGGGTCTCCCCCCCCTCGTTTTTTTCCGTTAGTAGTGTAATTTTTGTGTTTTCGTTCAAAAAATTTTTATATGTATTGAGTCGGGGGCCCCTGACTTTTTTCATAAAAAAATCTTGGGCGCTCTGATTTTTTATCTCTAAAAATTTCAGTTCAATGCTTTATTTAGATTGATTTGATAAAGTTATCTACTAAATAAAAAAAAAGTTTGTGCATTTAAAAAATAAAAAAAGTGTAGGTTTAGGGGGGGGGGGGGTTGAACAAGTTCAAATCATTCACCCTAAAATTCTTGGCCCCCTCTGCCTTTCATCGATCCGGTCCCGCTTCCCCTAAACACACCCAAATCTGAAATCCCCTTCACTTCCTCACCGCTTCAGTTTAACTATTAATTCTTTTTACAAAAGAATTGATGATGAACAAGAGAACAAAAAGGATGATGGACAAGAAAGTAAATGTCATAAAGCTTCAACAAGTGAGCCGCAAGAGCATGAAAATCAACAAGAAAATCATGGTAATTCTGAAACTCCACTACCACAGTCAAACACTTAATGCCATTGACTTAGTTTCATCAACAAAGAAATCCCAAAATATTCTTAATGCCATGGACTTTGTAATTTACATAGAATAAGAAATTGCTTATAAGTTTGATTCGGAATCCATAATCGATGAATTCAAAAATATTTAAAGTCGTTGGGCTGAGTTGTAATTATTCTTCTAGATACTTATCATTTTTCTTTCGCATCATCATAGCTAATTAGATATTTTGAGTTATTTATTGTTGATTTGTTTGACCCGACCCTAATTGAATCGTCAACCCAAACATATAACCTGAAACATAGCGATAGGAAAAAAACTTTTGGATCTCGTGACTGCCCCACTACTTATTTTTTTCAAGCTCCGCCGTTACTTGTAATCCTTCAATTATGCAGTAATTTAATCCACCCTGTTTGTGGGGCAATAATATGGATTACGTCCACCATACCCTGTTTGTGGGTTAATAATATGGATTACGTCCACCATACCCTGTTTGTGGGTTAATAATATGGATTACGTCCACCATACCCTGTTCGTGGGGCAATAATATGGATTACGTCCACCATACCCTGTTTGTGGGTTAATAATATGGATTACGTCCACCATACCCTGTTTGTGGGGCAATAATATGGATTACGTCCACCATACCCTTTTCAATTTCGTGATTCACGTGTGTAGTAATTTAATGCATCCAACTTGCATTACAATTCGGTGGAGTTTTTTTTTGTTTTTTTTATAAAAAAATGTATAAAAGAAACTTATTTATTAAAATGTGATTTGAAAAATATTTATAAAAATTAGTATTTTTCTCTCTTTCCTTTAACTAATCTATTATAATTGTTTTTAATTTATTTATTTTATTCAATCAACATATTATCATGTTTCTTTCCTTTTATTTTTATTTTTAGGAAAATTTACCAAAATGGTCATTTGACCGGTGAAACTTAAAAAAATGGACACTTTTGGGCATAAGCCAATAGACGGTTAAAGACGGCTAGTTTAGCCGGCTCTTAATTCCGTGCCAAGTATCTTTTTGTCAGAGTTTTAACTAACTAGATTAGGGGTGTTCACGGTCCGGTTTTGACGGTTTTTTGGTCAAACCGTGAGCCAAACCGTTAATAACGATTTTTCACTTTCGAAAACCGAAACCGAGCCGTTGAAACTTAAAACCGACCAAACAGAACCGTTACTAACGGTTTGGTTCCGGTTTGGCTTCACGGTTTGGTCTCACTGGGCCTTTATACAAGTTGTGCAACACGGAATATATAAAAAAATACGGTTTCATTTCACGGCTTCAACACATTTTTGTAATCAACACATTCAACACTTTGTTTCTTTTCAAAGAGTTCCTTTACATCCTTGTCTATGAGTAAAAATTATCTTATATTTGAGGGGTTTTAACTAATATCATTGTGATCTTAACAAACCTTAATCAATATGCATTTGTTTTTATGCAAACCTATCAAAAAACTGCTGTCCAAAAGCTATTGTATAATATTGTAACAACCCAACATATGCTAACACATAACATATATGTACAACAGGAAATACCAAGTATTTATGTTTTCAAATAGAACTTAATTATAGAAAAAAATTTATGAATGTATGTTTTCACTATGGAACATATATGTATATGTTGTGTTACCCATCGGTTCACTAAGCCCATTTATTATTTTAAAATTTTAATTAAAGTAAGCTTAAATGCTCAAAATAATTAATTGGTTATACCTAATATAAAATATATATTAATTTTATGGTCCGATCCGGTTTTATACGACCGGTTTTCGGTCTAAATCGTAAACCAAACCGTTTACTACGGTTTAAAATTTTTGAAACCGACTGACCGAAACTTAAACTAAAAAATCGATCCTGAAACCAAATCGATGACCGGTTTGGACGGTTCCGAACTGTGAACACCCTAAACCAGATCTCGACACGTAGCGGCACTGAGTTTTTAGCCGGCTAAAGCCTTCTATTTAGATGGCTTAGTCAGCGTGTTTTTTTACACGGCTCGTTTTAGCCGGCAATTTGACTTTCATTAGCCGGCTATTTGAATGTTCATATCCGGCTATTTTTCTTAAAATAAACAAAACAATTATATAATAAGTAGTCAAATACAATATATGTTTAATATTTTAAAATAAACACAACAATATTATAAAAAGTAGTGCTAAAAAAATATATTAAAATAGAATATAAAATACAAAAATATTGTATTTGAGCATTATTTTTTATATGATTGTTGTGTTTATTTTAAGACATTGAACTTAAATTGTATTTGACTACTTATTATATTATTGTTATGTTTATTTTAAGAAAAATAGCTGGCTATGAACATTCAAATAGTCGGCTAAAATCGAGCCAAGCTGGAAAAAAACACGCCGACTAAGCCGTCTAAATAAAAGGCTTTAGCCGGCTAAAAAGTCAATGTCGCCACGTGTCGAGATCTGGTTGGTTAAAACTCTGACAAAAAGATATTTGACACGGAATTGGGAGACGGCTAAACTAACCGTCTTTAGCCGTCTATTGGGCTAAATGACCATGAATTAGTAGACTAAAAAAGTGTATCTATTTTTATAAATTTGACCAGTCAAATGACCATTATGATAATTTTCCCTTATTTTTAACTAACCTATTATAATTATTTTATTTTTTTTATTCAATCAACCTTAGAGTTCTTTTCTTTTTATTTTTTTAATGAAACCAGGTTAAATATTACTTAAAAAAATATCTAAATAAACTTTAAAAATAAATCAAGAAGCATAAAAAAGGTAAACGAACATTAAAATTTAACGGGCTCGATATCAAATACAAGCAAAAATAAAAATATTAAATAAAGTCGATTAGCTAGTAGTCTCAATACAAAATAAATTCACTTGTGTTAGTAAATATTTTTTAAATCACCTATTATGATAAATAAGTTTCTACACTACACCCTTTCAAAAAATAAAATGCCAATTACGTGTCCGATATTTGGATGTCATAAACCAAACCAAACCAAACGTACTCAGTATAGTCCCACACATAGCTAACGCTATAAGTAGGGTCTGGGGGAGGGTGTGATGAGGGCAAACCTTACCCCTATCCCAAGGGATAGAGAGGCTGCTCCCGTTTAGACCCCCGGCTCCATGGGAAAGAAAAAGATAAAAATATAAATAAAATTAATGAGTAATAAAGTAAAATAAATCTATCAGTAATCTAACAATTAGCAGTATTTGGATGTCATAAACATCTTACCAATTTTTATGATGTGCATTTATCGTATTGACCTACAATTGTAAGTTGTATGATAATTGTGTAGATAAATTTTATACATGTTATATTTTTTTAAATTGTATAATAAAATTAAGAATTTTATTATTTTTAATATAGGTGTAGTAGATATATTAAATACATCTTTGAAAAGGTGTAATGAACTTTGTAATAAATAGTGCGGTTAAACCATTTACGTGGTGCAATTATCACAATGTTTTAAAAATCGGTTTTTAAACACTATCAGGTTGGGTTTAAAAATGGTTCAACCGGTTGTACCGAGCGGTTCAACCGGTTGTACCGAGCGGTTCAACCGTATAATTTCATAAAAATACAACTTCAACTAAAAAAATAATCCAAAAGTACATGATTTCATAATAAAAAATAATCCAAACGTTAATCCGTAATAAAAAAATTAATCTAAAAGCACTCAATTTTGCAACAAAGTTTTTAAAAAAGGATTATTGGATTTTAATAATCTCACTTTTTATCAATTGATCAATAATAATCCCTACTGAGAATATTCTTACCATCAATCCTTACTTTCAAACTATTTTCTTGCATTTGACCCCTCGTTAAAAAAACTTAACGCCGTTAGATTTTATATGACGTGGACATTTGCAAACCTTTTTATACATAAAAATAAAATTAAAACTAGGGCCTTCACATAACACCATATAAAATACAAAACATCAGTAGAATAAAAAAATCATCAATATTTATACAATGAAAAAAATCTTGAATTTTACCCGTGACTTTCTTGATCTAAGGAATTTGATTCATCAAACATATTTAGAGAATGATAGTTTCTAATTAACAATTGCAGCTTTACAAGCACAATAATTGATTAAAATTCTACAGCACCAGAACTCAAATGTGCAAAAGGATTGTCTTAAAACATAAAAATGAACACAACCCACATATTAGAACATAAAGATGAAGAATACGACCTAACGAAATTAAAGATTACCATATACTCTTAAGAGTTTCGTAATTTTCAATACCAAAACCAAATTGAAACGTAAAAGGTATTAATACACACTAAATGCAACAAAAAATGGAGTTTCTTTTCCTCGATAACTGAAAACACAAAATAGTCAAAACCGATCGAAGTAAAGGCCACAGACGGTGTGAACTTGATTGAAGTCGAAGAAAAAAGAGATAATCAAATCGGTTAACGATTTTCTTGCATACGTTGTTTCTCCATTTTATTAGCTCATTAAAACTTTATCAGCATCTTTGTAGAAACTTTAACATTGATTTTGTAACATATTTACAAATAATAAAGTTGTAACTAAATTTACAAATCAAAATTAAACTTAATTTAAAAAAAATATACCGTCTTATATACGAAAAATCTCGCTAAATTTTAATACTAAATCTCTCATTTTAAAAAAAAAAATATTATGATACAAATAAAATTTAAATTTCAATAATATATCGTCTTTTAAAATCAAAATTTAAAACTCTAAATTATGAAAATTTCACTCCTTAATATATCGCCACAAATTAAATTTAAAATTTCAAAATTAAATATGAAAAAAATAAAACTAATAAATTAGAATTAAAACCAAACATATATGTTTTTTTAAATCTCGCCAATTAAAAAAGAATAAAGTTTAAATTATAATACACTTTTAAAAATAAATATTTATAAGTTTTTTAATTTTAATTAAAAACTAACTACTAAATTTACATATAGAAAAAGTTATTTATAAATATCAAACCTAATTAAAAAACTACTTATTAAATATTAGTAAACTTTATTCTAACACATATTTATTTAAAATACAAAAGTTGTATTTTCAAATTTTATATGTAAAATTAAAATTTTAGTTTTTTAATGATAAATTTTTAAAAACTTGCTTTTAAATAATAATACTTTAAAAAGGTGTTTTAAAAAAAATTATGAATTGATTTGGTATAATGTTTTGTCCTTTATTAGAATATGGGTGTAGAAAGTTTTGAATACAAATGAATTATGTGGGGTTGACAATGGTAATGAATTATTTAAATAAATGAATTATGTGGGGTTTACGATGTATTACACGGGTTAAATAAATATAATATTATAAAATTATTAATAAAAAATTACGTTTTTAAAAACCCGTGTTTTACACGGGTCGAATAAAATATAATATAATCTCTTAACACATACACTCGTCAAAATATGTCGACTTTAACGTGACCGTTATAAATTATATTAAGTTAATTTTTAAAATATTTTCTTTAACTTGGTATTAACTTTTTTTATGTAATTGATAAATGGTAATCAATATTAAATTCATTTGTTAAAAAAATAATTACAATCCATAATTAAATAAAAAGTATCTATAGTTAGATTGAAATTAAATATTTAAAAAAATATTCTTTTAATATAGTATTTAATAGGAGAGAGAGACGATAAAGTTATGCTAAGAATGTACCAGAATATGACTCGTGTCCCATACTTTTACTTGTTTATTAAGTAACTATGTTAGAATCCCGTGTTTTACACGGGTTGATCGAATAAATGTAATGTTAAATACCTAGTGATAAAAAGTTTATGTTTTTAAAATCCGTGTAATACACGGGTTGAATAAAACATAATGTAATATATCAACACATACACTCATCAAAATGGAACAATGTAAATATGTAAATATATGATTCAAAGTTTTCTATTTGAATCATAGCTGACTATAAAATTGTTTTCAGTTTGTAGAGTTCATAAAATTATGATTGAACAAATTAATTGATAATAAACATAGTTTTAAATAAAAAAATGTGTAGATAATAATTGAAACAAATAATTAATTTAGTTGCCAAAAATGGTGGAGTTGATTATTAATAGGAGAGAGAGGCGGAAAAATAAGAATGAGAATGCCTAGAATTTTAACAAGTGTCCTTCTAATTTACTTGTTTATTATATAGTATAGATATAGATATAGATTTAAAATAAATGTGTTTTATTAATATAATTAATAATTTATTTAAAAAAATATTATTATTGAAATATGGAATGTATTTATTATGTGAGAGAGGCGGGAATTTTTTTTAAGGATGAATATGGAGGCGACACGTGACATTGAGAAACATTTATTTGTTACGGTTGGTTTTCACAACTGATTTCGTCTTTGTTTCTTGCTTATTAGTGTAATAAAACAAGTTGGTGTTTGAATCATCCACTTTACATAAGCTTCTGTCTGAGTTTTTGACATCTTTTTATATATAATGTAAAAGACCTCTAAACTAGTTTGTTTTTTAAATGGGTCTTGATCAGTTTGCCATGTGTTCGAGGACAATTTGTTAATAGACGGTATAAACAACGCTGAATAAGTATACATAAAAGCTGAATAATTCTTTAAATAAGGATTATTAGATTTTAATAATCTCACTTTTTATCAATTGATCAATAATAATCCCCACTGAGAATATTCTTAACATCAGTCCTTACTTTCAAATTATTTTCTTACATTTGACCCCTCGTTAAAAAAACTTAACGCCGTTAGATTTTATATGACGTGGACATTTGCAAATCTTTTTATACATAAAAATAAAATTAAAACCAGGGCCTTGACATAACACCATATAAACATACAAAACATCAGTAGAATAAAAAAATCTTCAATATTTATACAATGAAAAAAATCTTGAATTTTACCCGTGACTTTCTTGATCTAAGGAATTTGATTTATCAAACATATTTAGAGAATGATAGTTCCTAATTAACAATTGCAGCTTTACAAACATAATAATTGATTAAAATTCTACAGCATCAGAACTCAAATATGCAAAAGGATTGTCTTAAAACATAAAAATGAACACAACCCACATATTAGAACATAAAGATGAAGAACACGACGTAACGAAATTAAAGATTGCCGTATACTCTTAAGAGTTTCGTAATTTTCAATACCAAAACCAAATTGAAACGTAAAAGGTATTATTAATACACACTAAATGCAACAAAAAATGGAGGTTCTTTTCTTCAATAACTGAAAACACAAAATAGCCAAAACCGATCGAAGTAAAGGCCACATACGGTGTGAACTTGATTGAAGTCAGGAGTGAGTCAAAGAAAAAAATAGATAATCAAATCGGTTAACGATTTTCTTGCATACGTTGTTTCTCCATTTTATTAGCTCATTAAAACTTTATTAGCGTCTTTGTAGAAACTTTAACATTGATGTTGTAACATATTTACAAATAATAAAGTTGTAACTAAATTTACAAATCAAAATTAAACTTAATTTAAAAAAAAAATACCGTCTTATATACGAAAAATCTCGCTAAATTTTAATACTAAATCTATCATTTTAAAAATAAAAATATTATGATACAAATAAAATTTAAATTTCAATAATATATCGTCTTTTAAAATCAAAATTTAAAACTCTAAATTATGAGAATTTCACTCCTTAATATATCGCCACAAATTAAATTTAAAATTCCAAAATTAAATATGAAAAAAATAAAACTAATAAATTAGAATTGAAACCAAACATATATGTTTTTTTAAATCTCACCAATTAAAGAAGAATAAAGTTTAAATTATAATACACTTTTAAAAATAAATATTTATAAGTTTCTTAATTTTAATTAAAAACTAACTATTAAAATTTACATATAAAAAAAATTATTTATAAATATCAAACCTAATTAAAAAACTACTAATTATATATTAGTAAACTTTATTCTAACACATATTTATTTAAAATACAAAAGTTGTATTTTCAAATTTTATATGTAAAATTAAAATTTTAGTTTTTTAATGATAAATTTTTAAAACTTGCTTTTAAATAATAATACTTTAAAAAGGTGTTTTAAAAAAAATGGTGAATTGATTTGGTATAATGTTTAGTCCTTTATTAGAATATGGGTGTAGAAAGTTTTGAATACAAATGAATTATGTGGGGTTGACAATGGTAATGAATTATTTAAATAAATGAATTATGTGGGGTTGACAATTTATTACACGGGTTGAATAAAATATAATGTAATATATCAACACATACACTCATAAAAATGGAACAATGTGAATATGTAAATATATGATTCAAAGTTTTCTATTTGAATCATAGCTGACTATAAAATTGTTTTCAATTTGTAGAGTTCATAAAAATATGATTGAACAAATTAATTAATAATAAACATAGTTTTAAATAAAAAAATATGTAGATAATAATTGAAACAAATAATTAATTTAGTTGCAAAAAATAGTGGAGTTGATTATTAATAGGAGAGAGAGCCGGAAAAATGAGAATGAGAATGCCTAGAATTTTGACAAGTGTCCTTCTAATTTTACTTGTTTATTATATAGTATAGATATAGATATATATTTAAAATAAATGTGTTTTATTAATATAATTAATAATTTATTTAAAAATATATTATTATTGAAATATGAAAGTGTATTTATTATGTGAGAGAGACGGGGATTTTTTTAAGGATTAATATGGAGGCGACATGTGACATTGAGAAACATTTTTTTATTATATAGTATCTATATTAACATTTTCAATTTGATAATTTATCCATTTTTTTTATTTCTAGTCCTTGTTTTTTTTTTTTGCTCGAACGACTTCTCCGTTGCAATTTGTTTTTTGTTTCGGCCAAGCCCATGAAAGTTTCCTTTAGTTCTTCATGGCTAGGCTTGTTCTCCATCAGCTTCAAAGGAAAAAGGGGTTTAGGGCTCATTCTCCATTTGTATGCTCATGATTGAGCAACCGTGTTCATCTTCTCGAAGGCAAGCCCCCCACCTCCGATGATTGCGCTCAGTTTTAAGGCAAGATCGCCCTCCTCCAGCTGTCACATAATCAAGCCGTTGCAGTCTGTGAGAATATATATATTGTTTCGGTAGAGCTGCTCGAGTGTGGATCGATCATCTCTCAGTCTTTTACAAACCCTTAATCGAGTCACCATAATTGTATCTCGTTTATGATTATTCATCTTGTTACGGTTGGTTTGACAACCGATTTCGTCTTTGTTTCTTGCTTATTAGTGTAATAAAACAAGTTGGTGTTTGAATCATCCACTTTACATAAGCTTCTGTCTGAGTTTTTGACATCTTTTTATATATAATGTAAAAGACCTCTAAACTAGTTTGCTTTATAGATGGGTCTTGATCAGTTTGCCATGTGTTCGAGGACAATTTGTTAATAGACGGTATAAACAATGCTAAATAAGTATGCATAAAAGCTGAATAATTCTGCGGCGTGGGGACTTGAGATACTCGTACACAACTGGGTCTTTGTAAAGTCCCAAACCCGGGAGGCCTCACTTGTTGGATTTACTCATTCACAAACAGTTCTTAAACATGAATATTAAATAACGCAGCGGAAAATTTCATTCAAACATAACGTCATCATTGTTCATACACGCGGAAGCGTAAACATTGTTTAAAACATAATTACATCATAACTAAACATAACGGGATGCCAGTCTTCATGATCAACCGGGTAACTCTTCTCGCTTGCCAAGCATCACCGTCCATCATCCATACCTGCCTTAACCTGAATGTGCACACTAAAAAGTCAGCTACGCTGGTGAGTTCTAGTTTTTGTTCGATTCAAGAAATGGTTCATCATTCAAAACATTCATTAGGATTTAACATCACGTATAAGAAAACATGGCCTTTCATTCATAAACCTTCAAACATTTAAACACATTGAACGGATCATTTGTTTAAAACATTTAACATTTATTTAAGTCATACATTACTATCTAAAATCTGTATCTTTCTTTACGCGTCTCTGTGTCCCCGAAGGAACCCTGCATGTCGTGGACAACCGTTACGTATCGCCGTCATTGCCACAACATTCCGTCAATTCCCTTTTTGGTATTGCCCCCAAGGCTAACTGCACGAGGACCGACAATACCCATTCAGTTGCCCCTATGGCTCTCATGTCCATAGACCGACAACCTCCATCGACGGCTATGGCTCACGGACATAACACCGTCGGATCATAATTTAACCTGACGTAGGGTCATGTTAACCCCTGAGTAACCGTCGTTACTCCATACCAGTTGTACAACATCAAACCATTGGCAGGCCACTAAGACACTGCCCCTGTTGCTCTTATGGTAACTATGGCTCGCTGTCCATAATCTACCACAAGGCTGGGAAGCACATTCCCAGACTTCATTCGTCAATTCCATTAATTCAACAGATTAGATTTGTAATGACTTCTTTAAAACCTTTGCCCTTTTTCTTTTCTTTTCATAAAACCTTTCATTCATTTTCGAAACCCTTTACCTTTACTTTAAACCATTTCTTTATAAACATTCGTTCGTAAACATTCCATTCATAAAACTTTCTTTCCATAAACCGTTCATTCCAAATCATTTCATTTCGTTAACATAGTTTCATAAACATCATTTCATAAAACATCATTTCATATGTATGCAAACCAGCCCGAAACATTATATAAAACATTTAAAAGAGGGCTTCTAGAACTCACCTTATAAGTTAGTCTCGGTTGTCCTAAACAAAGGCCCAACAACGTCACTTCCGATCTGAATTGGTTACAAAACACATATATCAGACCTAACCTCAATTCACACTTTTACTCAGCTGATATATGCGAACTTATTGCTAAGTTCGCTTCCTCTGGCCTAGGCGAATTTATAAGCGAACTTAATAAGTTCGCTTACCTTTGGCCATGCGAACTTAACTTAGGCGAACATAATAAGTTCGCTTACCTTTGGCCAGGCGAACTTGATAAGTTTGCCTCCACCAGGCGAACTTGACAGACGAACTTGCTAAGTTCGCCTGCACCAGCAGTCATCTTCCCAAACAGTCCCGAAATTCATACATTCGAGTTCGATTATGTCAAAACTTCAACTTTCTTTGCTCAAAACAACCGGTTTTCATTCCAGATACTAAACCTAAGCTTATTCTCAAGTTTCATCCGTAAAAACGTCCTATTTTCACCCGAAAACCCAACTTAAGCAAAAATCTCAAATTTAGCTCAAATGGTTACCTGGATGACGATTCTGATTTGGAGGTTTCCTTCACGAGTGCAGGAGACACGAGCTGGTGCAATCTTGTGCGATTCCGACACTTTCTCTCTCTATGGGTTTTCTCTCTCTAGAGTTGCAAAAGAGAAGTGAGGGGCCTTGGGCTATTTATAGGGGAGACCTCCCCAAGCCCGGTTCGCGACCGACCCGGCCCGACTTCGGCCCGCTTGAACTCGCTAACTTTATTTCTCGCCATTTTAGGATGTTACAGTCTTCAAGTCCCGAATCGGTAAAAACATGTTAATTTGGCTAACTCACAAACACGTTTATTAATATCAAGAAATCTCTCTATAAAACTTGATTCAAATAGCAAACCCTGACTCGGTTTACACAGACTATTTGATTACAATCCACGATACCCTACACGGTATATATATATAGCTAATCTGTCCTAAATAGGCTATAAATAGGATTCCTATTAATTAATTACATAATAATCATCTAACAAACTCTCTATTACAATTCTTATATGATACTTAAATAATTATCCACTAATTAATTAATATCATTACGTGCCTTGCACTTCAAGCAACCAACCATCTTGCCGCCCTATGCCTAAGCCACGAGGACTGGGAAATTCCCAACAGGTATTTGCATTAAATTTGCGATAGAAAAAACAGTTGCAAATTTAGCGACTAGTTGAGATCGAAATCACAACAGTCGTAAGATTAGTGGCTATAGTCGTTTCAGTTGGCAAATAGCTAGAAAATTTACGACCTTTTAAATTCGGTTGCAAAACGGTCGTAAAGTTTGCGACTCATTTTGGTCGCAAATTAGTCATAAAATAATAATAAATTTAAAATAAATTTTAGTGTAAAATTACGCTTTTAGTTCTTATGGTTTAATAAAAATAGTTCTTTCAATAAAAAAAGTTTAAAAGTTGCTATATCAGTCCCTCATCTTTCATTTCCGTTACAATCTTACACGTCACTAACACCGTCAAGCCCAGTAGTTAAATTTTTAATTTTTATAAATTGACTCAAATATCCTTATATATTAAAAATGAAAGAAAAATACATATATGAACCACCCCTACTCTCTCTCTAATGTCTCGGCCACACCTCTATCTCTTTCTCTCTGATCAGAACCCCAAAGAGGGAAATAAAACTACATAAATGATCCTTATATAAGTAAGGGTATTTTAATCTTTTCACAAGAAGTTAACTGACAAAATAGACAAGGGTTATTGAGCTGGACTTGATTGTAACAAAAATGAAAGATAAGGGACTGATATAGCAATTTTTGAACTTTTGGACTAAAAAGGTTACTTTTGACAAACTACAAGGACTACAAGCGTAATTTAAATATGAGTCGCAAACATGTGAAAAATAAATTTAGTCACTAACAGATCGCCAAAGTCACAAATCGGTAGCTAAAGTATGTCACAAACTGATCCCTAAAAAGTGGTTTACGACCAAAAAATACGGTCACAAACACCCAGTTTTCCAGTAATGGCTCACGTTCAGAGTCATTACTCTCAATTTCTTTTATTGTCCACTAGGTTTTTTTGTCTCCATTAATAGGGACGACAAATTAGGGGTGAGCAAAAAAACAAATCTCTTCATAGCAATACTAGGCAACCATATGGGTACCACGATTCCAAAAAACGAATTAACCGAATCGAAAAAACCGACCCAAACTAAAACCAACGGTTTTGGTTTTGTATTTTTTAAAAACCGAAAATTACGGTTTGGTTTCGGTTTTGTATTTTTTTAAAACCGAACCGAACCGAACGTATACATATACTTTAACTATACATTGTATGATACACGTTTCATAATATATATTATATTGTGTTAGTGTGCTTGTATGTTAAAAGTGTATACATATTGATAATAAACAGTTTGTTTTTCTTACTCTGTTTCTGTTCTTATTGAACCTTCTTATGATGGACCAAAAAAACCTGTGGGACCAT
Source organism: Smallanthus sonchifolius (assembly GCA_023525975.1). NCBI lineage: Eukaryota > Viridiplantae > Streptophyta > Magnoliopsida > Asterales > Asteraceae > Smallanthus > Smallanthus sonchifolius. Next base: position 50,781,812 of record CM042046.1, on the reverse strand, counting down.
TAGTAGTCCCCTAACTACAACAGGGGGTGGTGCAGCAAAGTCAATATCCTTGATTTCTAAACATGTGTGCTCCTTTGATTACTGCTGTAAGGATGCTTTCTGGATCAAAAATCAATATATATGTGGGTGTTAATCACTCTAATTGATGATATTGATTTGTTACTTATTTTGCCCATTATCTAGGTTGAATACCTTACTCTGGAAGGATTTTTGCACCATTGGGATTGGACAAGTACGCGATATCATTCAAGGTTGATATGGTCCCGGCTTTGATAGGAAGGAGCGATCACTCCGCCCGCTTAGGGCTAGACTACACTTTCCTGCTAGCAGGTTAAAAACATCAAAGCCAAAGACAATGAAAAAAAGAAGTTAATGCAGTAGCATACATATTTGACAAAAGACAATGATTCATTTACCTGTAGTTTGTGAATTTTCATGCTATTGTGTATGTTTTGTTGGCAATCTGACTGGGTTGGTTTTGTTATTATTATAGTTTTAATTAATTGAATCACTAAAATGCCTTTGTTAAGTTTGAATGTCACAAATTTTGAAAATCCGTACTGAGACGGTATAATACTAGTTTCTTTGTGGACCACATGCTATTAACTTCCAACTCTTAGGTGTTTTTAAAAATTAAGTATTCACATTTTTTTCATGGTGTCCAAATCACATGGTTTTATTTTTTCAAACACTATATGTAATCCTAATAATTTTGGATATTTGTTGTGTTTGATTTGATAGTTTGTAGAATTTAAGAATTCGTAAAAAATGGAAATTGAAAAAGAAATATAGAAAATCATAAACCTTTACCCACGGAATCACAAAATCCGTCCTTAACATCACAAAATCCGTCGTTCTTTAGTAGAAAAGACCCTTTGCAAAATTCGTCACTATAATTTGCGTAGTAAAAATTCGTCACAAAATCCACTTGTCTCTAAAACTTCGTTGCAAAGCAATCGCAAGTGCTTAGTATCCAATTTCTTTGTCCCCGTCAAAACCGTCGTAAATCCATCACAAAGGACCTTTAGCGACGAATTTGGCCATGGCTAAATTACATTTTTACTGGTGTTTTAATTGATTTATTAGAAACAAGACCACACTACACACCATAATTAGAGTCGTACAACCATTTAATTATACATACAAACTTCTAACATTAAAACCAGAAACACATCTTAAAAAGCTTGTCACATACTCACCTATCGAATCGTAACTAGGAAATTATAGTTTGGAATAAGCGCGTACTTGTTCTTGGATAACATGATCATTATTGTCTCGTGCCAACATGTTATCTAGCTCTTTGACAAATCTCTTCATAGCAACACTCGGCAACCATATGGGTACCACGATTCCAGATTCACCCTTGTGGTTTATATAACGTGTAAAGAAACCGGCAACAGGATGATCAGGCCCTGCATAGACAGCTTTCCCCCACCCGAAATCAAGTTCAAGTAATCCAGTACGTGTCACATCCGATACGATATAGCTTCCGACGGTTGGAAAGTTGGGTCGTCCTTTGATTACCATCAGATCAGTGACGGATCTCATGTACTCTTCAGTAACTTCAGATTTGACTTTCATAACGAGCTCTAACGCATGTCCTAATGGTTTGTTACATAGGTCTCGAGCTTTAGAAATGGCGGCCGGGTAGCCGAAAACATTTCCATAATATCCTAAAGGGATCCGGGGGTTAAATTTTCTACGAGCATTGACAATGGTCATCATACGCATTTCATCTTCGGGGTTTGGTTGGAGAGCGATTGTACGACAACGCCAGAGACAAGCTGTTAGGGCCTCAAATGTGGAACAATGTTTCAAGTGGGTTGGAACGAACCTACGAATAGCTGAAATCTGAGTAGGTCCAAAGAAAAATGACCTATGTTCCATGTCATCCAACGAGATGATTGGACCATCGGTGTCGGCCACTTGGTCATACTCGTGATGAGTGCATGTAACACGTGGCGGATCTCTTGCGCAAAGCAACTCTCTTTGCCAAACGGCAACGTTGATGGTGTTGACTCACCATTTGCCATTTCACTCGATGCTGTCATGAATTGCACATATCCGAATGCATCGCACATGGTATGATTGAGTCATACAACGACGATGAAACCTCCACATAAAAGTCGTGTCACCTGTCGATAAAAAATGAGACAATTTAACTATGTGGTCATACTCATAGGCGTACTTACATTCGGAGAATGGGGGACAGCCGCCCTCCATGAAAAAAAATAATTTAATTTTATATACGTGTTAAAATCACGATTGCCTCCAACAAAATTTTGTAATCGGCCACCGATCGCCGCCCCCTCCCCCCCTGAAAAATATTTAGTGTTATATACGCGTTTTATATTGCTAGTGAACCGACCCCAAAATTTTCCGACTCTCATGAAAAAAATTCTAAGTCCACCACCGGTCATACTTGATATTACCTCTTATTATTGACGCCGAATAATCAGTTATATCCGATGATTACCGTCAGCCGTCCGATCTACGCAGGATCAATCCTGTCCGTCTTAATTCCAACCGCTTTCTAGCGGTTTTTCCATCCTAATCATGTGAGCCTGTAGATCAAAACAATGATGAATCCTGGACGTTTGATTATAAACGGTTATAAAGCAGTGAGCTGCAGCAGATTACAGCCCCTGTTCATTTAGTTACTTACCATTCCCACGTTTTTTCCCCACAAAAATCTGATAAAAGCTGCGATTTTTCAGCAAGTAACTTCCAGTATTGACTGGAAGTTAAAAAACAGTAAAAAAAACACTCAACTTCATTGGAGTTTATAAAATAACATGACTTTGTCTTTATAACAGAGGGGGTTATATACCTGACCCACAAATCTTCAATATTAAAAATATGCTCCTATACGACCTGCAAAAAGCAAAACCCAAATTTTAAGTTAGTAGTAAAACATGAAATATAAAATTAATAAAGAATGTGTTAAACATAAACAATTATAGTAAATCAATGTTTGATACATAAGATTAAATAAAAAAATATACCATTAAAATAAAAAAATATTTTATTTTATTTTATGATTTGCTCACCCTTTATTAAAAAATTATGTAGATAAAAATAACAGACAAAAAAATGTATTTCATTTAAAATACCATTAATGAATTAATAGAAAATAAAACCTAAATAGTCTAACAATAAGAATTCAATGAATTAAAAATTAATGAAGATTTCATTAATTTCTACTGGGATATTCAAATATGAACATTAAATTAAACATAAAAATTATTAGAAAAGCAATTATTGCAACATAACCAAAAATTATAAAAATAACAGAAATAAAATTATTTAATTTAAAATGCCTATTAAGTACATGGTTGTAACAACTGCTGCAGGCCAAATAACCGTTAATTTGAATCATTTTACAAGTTGAAATGTGAGTGGGGAGTTAAGGAGCCATAAAGTTCGGATGTAGGGGTGGATTTGTTTCTGAACATGTAAATGTCTATATATACACTTAGTAAGGAAGATGTTTTTTTTGTTACCTCATTTCATAATACATAATTTTGTACCAGTTTCTGCAATGTTCTCTGCAATGACGGGTGAGGAGACATACTTGCTCAAGAATGAGATAGAAGACACATTTATGAGACTATTAAGGTATTTTCCTGAGGGTGCTGTAAACGTATACATCAACAATCATGACCAGCAATTTAGTCCCAACAGAAACAAATCTAAGGTATTTTATAATTTCATATATATTTTTTGTAACTTTATAATTTTACTTGTGTTCATAATATGTACTAAATTTATTTTTTTTGTTTCATTAACCTGCATAAGATGTTAACCAAACTTATAACTTACTTTATAATTTCTAATTTACTTAATTGTGTTTCTTTATGTCAGATGGATAAGAATGTTAGCCTGGGCAGTGAGGATAGGCAAAGGAATAAAAAGTCCCGGTTGATTCACTAAAAATGTATGTTTCAACTATTCTTTTTTTAAAATTATTTTACAAAAACACAGAAGTTGAGTATGACTTTTAGAAAAGTATAAAACAAATAAACATGTTTTGTTTCCATAAAGTGAGAGGAACCATTACTGTTTTAACTACAATACATTATTATTATATTTATTGTTGTTCATTTTACATATGTGCGTGCAAGATTTTTTTTTAAAGCATTTTTTTTTAAATTTATAGGGATCTGTTTATGGAAAAACAGTTAACTGCACCATATCAAATAACCTCTTGAACCTTAGGTTACTCACACAATTAAATGAATATACCAGTAAAATGCAAGTACATTTGAAATAATTCATTTTTTAATGTCTTATAAAGCATAGAAAATTTTAAAAAGTATAGCACTTCTTATGCTTAGACAGTTACTTTGGCTGTTACAGGTTATGGTTTACACAATAAACCATCCCAACGTTGTGCAACCGCCAACATCCTCATATTCAGCTGGAAAAGCAGTTAAAAACGACTATAATAAGATTACATATGTGTTTAATGTCTGCACTGATGTATATTCTTTTATGTGAAAGTAACCAGTATATTGAAATCTGCTCAATATCAGATAAGCACATTTATGTTCTTTGTTTGTTGTGTTTCATCTGAGTTAGTTTAGATTTCTTATGTGTACACACAAACTTAAACACATGCCTATTAGAACCAAACCAGAACACACACAAAATACACTCACAATTAACAGGACAAGCATACTCAGTGACAATAATATCTTCTTCACGACCAGAAATAAATGCAAATCATTTTTTTACTCAACTCTTACTAAGCATACTGAAGCAAAAGATTATACAACTAGGAATATGAAAAAGATCTCACCTTAAACTATTGTCTGTTTTCCTATTACTTAATGTCTAATTGTTTTAAATGTTGCATGTTACAGGAAGATGATGATAATGTCTAGAAAATAGAGTAAAGCCCGCATTTTAGTCCTTTCAAATCCTAGCTTCACCGGGAAACGAGTGATCTGGTATTTTTTTTATTTGTAGACATAAATACATTATACTAATTGTTTTTTCCCCTAGATCCGTCTATTTAGACGAGAAATGGCCCTTATATTATGGAAGTAGGATGAAGTTATTGAAGTTGAAATTTCTTATGAAGGTGACCAACAGCATGATTTATGTGACACTGCAGATTATATAATATCTTTTAGTGATGAGGTATGTTAATTATAAACTTTAATATACATCTATGTTAGTACGTTTCGTGTAATGATCATGTGTAAAAAAACATTTAACTATATTAGAATCCTCATCTACAATTCTACACAAAACAACGAAACGATATATGGATGAGGTTAATCATAAAAGTGATGATGGGTGCAAGGTTAATCATAAGAATGATAATGGGTACGAGTTTAATCATAATCATGTGTTACAAAGGTTAATGAAGAAGTGGATAAGTGGCGGTTGTGGGGTAGGTTTTTCAGTAGCCTATACATACAACAGCTGATCAAGTTATTTTTTAGTTAATTTTACAATTCAAAACTGTAATATTCTAATGGAGAACATACTCAAAGCAGCAGATCTACCTGCAAGGTACTTTAGTTTATTAGCATACATTTAGTTGTTTTGTTATTTTTTATGCTAATTCGAAACTTTCATATGTAAATATGTAAAGCACAATAAATTTTGTTTACTTTCATGATAGACGGAGCAGAAGACGAGGCCTAATACTGATGGCCCAAAAGTATAGTAAGTTTCATTTACTTTATATTCACAAGCACACAAAAATGCAACTAATGACCCTAAGAAGCAACAAACAAATAGGAACATTTATAACAAATAAGAATGCACCAAACAAATTTTCCAATGTTGGCCCTCCTAACCCTGACATAGATACATGCCAGATAAAATATGGTAATCATGTGACAACATAAAGGGATTAAGAAGGAAGACTTACATATATTCCAGCAACATATTTAAGATTGGAGGACTTAATGGTGAGCACTTGACAGTTGGCATAAATAACAGAACCATGAAACACAATTGTTCATGTTTTACCTGTAGCAAAATAGGCACAGACAATCCATATTCAATGAATCCATAAATTCCATTTTTACTTTGAATTAGTAACAAGAAAACTCACCCAAAATTCACATGCTTTTAGTTCTTTTTTCACGATCTTCCAGCAGCAAGTTACTCCGTTTTTGGTCAGTTGTAATCAATTTAAGCTGATCAGTCCAATCCTAGCCAAACGAACCGGTATACAAACCCTAGATCTAAACCAACACTTGCCACGAACAGTGAACCCCTTGAAAGTGAAAACCGTAGATCTAACCACAACGGACCAGGAATGATGAATCAGGGAGTCACGGCCGTAACACAGATATGAAAACCCTAACCTGAACGATGGAGACAAAGAGAGAGTAGGGAAGGTCGAACGGCGTTGAGAGCTAAGAGAGAGAGGGGAACTGGTATAGAAACCCTAGATCTAAACAAACACTTACCACGAAGGTGAACCCCTTGAAGATGAAAACCCTAGATCTAAACAACAACCGACCAAGAATGATGAATCAGTGCCTCACGGCCATAACACAGCTATGAAAACCCTAACCTGAACGAGAGAGACAAAGAGAGATAAGGGAAAGCCGGTCGACGTCGAGATCTGAGAGGGAGAGGGGAAGATCTGAAAATGGCAAGGTACGGACCACCGGCTGGTGTCGGAGTGGTGTGGGGCGGAGATTACGTAGGCGGTGGTGCTTGTGTTCGACCATTTGGATGGATAACTGCAAATGAGAAATGAGGGTTTTTTCTAGATATAAGATATTTTGATGTTTACAGGGAGTAGCAATGTAGCATCATACGTGTAATATGGCTTATTTGCACATAAGCCCCTGTATATATTTCCCTTTCACCCTTCACTTCTCCTTATATTACAAATGTTTGTCGATATTAGAGATACTAGGTTGAATCCCGTGTATTACACGGGTTGTATATTGAAATGATATAATTTATAAATATGTTTTTTTTACAGCAATTCATAAATATGTATATACATTTTTTTATTTAATTGATAATCCTTGATACAACTTCAATTTTACAAGTTAGAAAAAAAGAAAATGAGCATCATTAGAACTTTTTGTAATATATTCAGCCAATTTATTAAATATAGTTTGATATAACCTATTCTAATTTAAATATAAGATGAAATAAAAAAGCGGTATTTTAAGTAAAATCTTCCCAGACAAGAGAATTGATCAAATTTAAACAAATTTTTAGCAAATATAAATGGTTTATCAAATATAATTAAAATATTTTTTTTAAATGAAACGAAATTAAAAAAAAATATAATTTAATTATTTTAAATGATATCTATAATTATAGTTGTGATTGGCAATTGTTCTTTATGATTAATGTAATTGTTCAAATTTCCTTATCTGTTTAATATTTTATATGGAAAATTTTGAAAAGATAGTGACATAGTTAATAAAAGAGAGAGAGGCGTATTTAATAAGAGATAGAGACGGAAAATAATTGTGAGATTGTACTACATACTGACACATGTCCAATTTTATTTTTATTTATTAGAATAGATAGATTTGCACAATATATTAAAAGGTTTATTAAATATATAAAATATTAAGATTATAAGCTTCGAGCTTTTCCTTTGAAAACGTAAAATATTGATTTAAATTCGACATCATTACTTTCTAATTTTATTTAAAAAAATAATTATAAATAGAGGGACTTATAACGTAAATAATATAAAAAATATAATAAAAAAATTGTGTTTTCTTTATTTTAATTGGATATTATATTCTTTAAATGAATAATCTTTGACCCAATTTTGTGGTGTGATAGTTTAGGCGGGGAAAAAAAGTTTTTCATTCCCTCAATGAATGACACGTGTCATCTGAGATTTTCATTCATTAGATAAGTAAGATATATGATTTCTACATCACGTTTCCAACTTTGGTCAAAATTAAATGCTAAGAAACATTTGTCGTATATAAATTACTAATTTTGAAATATTAGTTTATATTATATTTTGAAATTATCTTTTTAATTATGCAAATAATTTTAATAGTAAGAAATTAGAAGCCATAGAATTATTATATACGCATCTCGCGTCAAACTGATTCATTTGCGGGCAAGTATATCATTTTTTCATACCTGTTTAGAAAAAAACATTTTTTTTTCTAACTGACCATGGAAATATTAATTTATATATTTTTTTTCTTTCTTAGTGAACATCCTTGAGTCTACTGAGTTAACCAGGATAATGTTTCAACCAAATATGTCTGAGGCCCACATGATCGGGACTAAGACCCGTCGCCGTACTCCCCGTGTTCTTGCAAAATAATTTGAGTAATTTTTGAAGTTATGTTGATGTCTATTTAAATGTTTTTTTTCCTTTACTCTTAACAGTAATTGGCTATCGTTTGTGACGTTTGGTTTTATTTCGTACGTTTTGTACGTATGCCGTTTTGTTTGTATGAACTGTTTTGCTACGTTTCTTTATTCGAAGAAATGTAGTCACTTTTATGGTAACAACTTAAACGTTGTATCGTTCTGTCAGTAATACGTTTATCGCTTTGTAATTGTTTTGCTGTTGGTATTCGCTTTTTTTGTTAACTTAAAGAGTTATTCATTTATCTCACACTTTGTCTAATTTTGTTTATAATAAAAGAAAGTTAGTTTTGTCATATCACTATTAAAAGAACCCGACCACCGGACGGGTATAAAACTAGTTGGTAAGTGACTACCTTATGTTCTTATACGATAATGTGTCACCCATCGTCCGGATAACTCACCTATTACAGGAATTACATGCCTTACCACCTGATCATCTGACTATCTTGTGCGACAATCGCAGTGCCTTATTTCTCACTCAAAATCATGTCTTTCATAAACGGGCTAAGCATATTGATCTTGACTATCACTTCATACGTGAACTTTTCTCCTCTGGAAAGCTGTACACCAAGTTTGTTCCGACCAAGCTCCAGGTGACTGATATTTTCTCAAAGAGTCTTTCAAGTCCTCAGTTTACTCACTTTCGCCAACTACTTCGCGTTGGACCGCCCCCGTTCCGCTTGAGGGGTGATATTAGATAAACTGTTCATATTTCTTTTCATTTATTTGTATTTACTGCTCTACATATTCTTTGTCTATATATTGTATTCAAATCTCATAATGTAATCACTCAAGTTTTAGTATAATTCATTAGTTATTGCATTAATTAAACCTTTAAAATAGAAGATTTTTGTGGTAGAGTTGATTGCATTTCTATTTTTTACTTGGATCAATTTAAGAAAAATTAAGAATATAAATATACATACACTGTACACATTGATGGATTGATACAAGAACAACTAGATTTTTAAAAAAAATATTATAGAACATCTCCTAAACAGTTAAATTCAACTAATATAGTTCCTTACGTTGAAAACCATAAAATAAATTTGATGAATGAAAAACTTAGTGGTTCTGTTATATACAAATATAAACATTTTTAATTATTCATGTAGATTGTTTTCATTCAATAAGTTATCTTTAATATATATATATATATATATATATATATACACATTTATATATAAATATATACACATGTCTAACTTGAATAGTAATTATTTTACTAACAATGCAACCTTTTATAATAAGGATTGCCTTTAAGTCTAAAAAAAATGTTACCGTTTTTAACAAAGGTTGCAATTTTCAATGAAACTCGCAACCTTTTAAGAAAAATGTTACAATTTTGAATGAAATTCGCAACTTTTAAAGAAAAATGTTGTAATTTTTAATAAAATTCGCAACTTTTTAAGAAAAAAGTTGCATTAGATCATTTAATGCAACCTTTTTGTTAAAGAAGTTGCTTTAGAGTCAAATGCAACTCATGCTAAAAAGGTTGCTTTTAAAAGGTTGCATTAGACTCATTTTCTATTAGTGCAAAGTCATTAAATGGCAAACACGCTCCCTTTACAACCTACTCTTAAAAATTCACCTGTTGTTCACTTTATAAGACTTGAATTCGCACCACTTTAATAAGGATAAATATCAGATGTCACTATACCAAGAGACCATCAATAATGGATATCAAAGTCATTGATATTGATTGTTTTCAAACGACTGATCGCGATTAGAACTTTGATCCATAATACTGATGATAATCTTAACGATTTAATTGTTAAAATTACCATTACTTTTATCATGATATCATTCTCAACAATATTTCATCTATATCTCATTCTCAAATTATATTCAACACTTTTGCATCTTTCAATTGTTGCTTGATTAATCCTTTTGGCCCTATAATATGTTTGTAATGATTACTTGTTGATAGTACTTGTTGATAGACCCAATTTTTTGTTTTTTTCAAAAATAAATACACAAACATTGCATTTATTTGAAATTATTGTGGAGAAATGAATGTGTTTATTGAGGAAGATATGGATGTTGGATTTTATGGACCGAGCTGATGAACAACGTGACTGATCGAGCTATGACCCGTAAGAGTTACACCTAGGGCAACGAACATTAAATCCACTTAACCTGCTTAACTGGTAATTACGAACTGTTAGCGAGACGATATATTTTATATATATATTCGTTAGACGCGAATTATTATTTATACTAGTTTATAAATAATAATTGTATATATATTGTTTTAATCTTTCAATTAAAACAATTAAATGGATTCGGGCTTTTTATTAACTATTGGGTTCTAGGCCTGATAGGGTTTTAAAAGAGTTATAAAATAGATTAAGGAGTTTAATCTAGAAGATTATTATTATTTTACAATCAAAGAAAGCTGCAAGGGCTGTTGTGGTTTCCACGTGAGATTGACAGCCGCCATTAGCAAGGAAGATAGTTCTTCCCTTGCGCAAGTTCCGGCCAACCTCATCCTGTCCCGTCGTCGTGTTTTCTGGTCAGCCGCAATCAGCCGTCGCCGCTGCCTTGCGTGAATCGGCCTTCCCCGGCGCCTCCCATTCTCTCGCGTTTGGTTCGTGATCTAGCATCGGTTCGTTGTACCTCGGTGTCTCGATCGGTTAATCATTAACCACTAAGGTATAGTTAATCTCATCAGTAGATTAATTGTTTTTTTTTTTGTTTGCGTGTTCATAACCAGATCCTGTTCGGTTTGTTAGTGCTGTTAAATAAGTTATGATTTTATTTTCCGCTGCGTATTTATTAATTGACTGAATTAATTAATTTCTCTGTCAAAACCCGTTTTTATAAAAGTCAAACTGATCACCACTGAATCCCAACAGTGGTATCAGAGCCTGGGTTATAACACGCAAATCGGAACCGGTCTGATTTCACCGGTTAGATTAATCACAAACTTTAACTATCTTGAAGTTTTTGATCTGATCTGTTTTTTGGGTCAATTTTTTTATTTATTAATTTGGTCGATTTTTTATTTTATTTGACCAAATATATTGCCCGTATGTGATTGTGTTGAATATGTAAATCTGGCCCGACCCATGTGATTGAGTTGTTTGTGTTTATTATTCAGTTTTTGGTTTTATGGTTTTGGCCCACTTTTGATGGCTCAAAGTTGTAATAGAATAGGTTTATTTTTATTTTTATGTAATGTAATAAAAACCCGAAGACAAATATGAAGACGCAACAGGAATCATTGATTCAGTGGGAGTCATCCGAGACGACTAGATGCACGAAAGTCCATCCTTGTGGTTGTTTTAATTTTGTGGACCCCGTGACCCGTTTGGTCTTGCTAACCGGCTCTAGCAAGCTCAAACAATCTTGGCCCTAAAAGATTTACATATTTATTTGCTTTATGGTTGCTTTTGATTTTTTATAACTTAAATTTATAATAAACCAACCAAACGCTAATCGTTTTAAAAGGAGTTTTAAAATGTCACAATCTGTATCCACAAGTTCTAATTTTACAACTTGTAGAATTTTATAAAAATAACAGCTGGCTTGTTTTTATAAAATAAATAACCGCTAAAGTTTTGCAACTTAAACTAAATTTAATTTCAAAACTTATAACTTAATAGTTTTCAACTATTAACTTTAACCGGTTATTCAAGTCGCGACAAACTTAGTTTTAATAGGTTATTTAAAATTAAGTGTCCTGAGAGATAAAAGGGTTCATCAAATTTGTCATGACTTTAAATAGTAAAACTAGCTTTTACAACACACGTATGATTTAATCATTCGTTGTGTTTGACCCTATTCGGTAAACACTAAGATTGGAACCCATATTTAAAACCAATGGTCTATGCCATCCTATTATAAGAAACACTTGAAGCATAAAACGAAACACCGGTGTTTGGAGCCACAGCACCGCACTGGATGCGTAGTTTATCCTTCCAAGGCGCAAGGGTTTCGTTGACACATCCGGCCCTTCCGCAAGTACCTGTTTTAGGACGACTATTACTTTTCTCTCTTGTTACATGCCCCAGCTGTCAAGAGATTAAAAGTGGGCATAGATGAGGCTAAACGTATCAATGCATAGACATGTCTTGTCTTAGCAGCCTCATACACAAGAGTTGTGCATCTTTCCACAATTGACACTAATTGTCAGTCTAGTTACCCACTTACTAATGTTATATGCCACAGCTACCATTAGTGATTGATTTAGCTAGATTCTCACTCCTTATTCTAATTTCTGTAATTGGGTCATACATTAATAAGGATTTTTCACTTTCTTTATACTAATTTATTTTCTTTACTTATCTTGACAGATGTCTACCGAAAATAATAATACTAATAACTCCTTCACTCTCAAGTCTATCATTGAGAATGAAAAGCCGGATAACACCAACTTTCTCTCGTGGCAGTGCAATCTGAGAATAGTTCTCAAGATGGCCAAGAAGCTCTGTGTTCTCGATGCACCAGTCCCTGAGGCACCCGATGGTAACACGGCTGTCGCTCGTAAGGCCTGAGAAAAACAAAGAGATGATGCCACTGAGGTGGCCTGCCTTATTCTAGCCTGCATGTCCCGTGAGCTCCAAAGAGCATGGAGGACCTGAGTGCCTTTGACATGATTGAGCAACTTAAGGGCATGTTCCTAAAACAAGCCCGACAAGAACGCTATGAAACCATGTCTTAGCTCATTCGTTGCACGATGCAAGAGGGCACGCCTGTTAGTGCTCATGTACTTAAGATGAAAGGGTACATCGACCAGATGAACAAACTTGGATATCCCATGAAGGATGACATGGCTACTGATTTCATCTTAAACTCTCTCCCAAGCTCCTATGCTCAATTCGTAATGAATTTCAACATGAATGGCTTGGAGAAGACAGTGGCCGAGCTACATGGTCTGCTCAAAACGGCCGAGATGAATATCCAAGGAAAGAAAAATCAAGTTCTGATGGTCAGATCTACTGGTGCTAAAAAACCTAACCCTAAGAAAAGAGGTTATAATAGCAAAGGCAAGAAGAAGGTTAATGTTGCTGCCAAGCCTGCCACCAACAATAACAAGAAAGCTTCAAAAGCACCCCCTCCCGAGGAGCGCCAATGCTTTGAATGCAACAAAATAGGACACTGGAAACGTAACTGTCCTGAATATCTAGCCAAGCTGAAGCTGCAGAGGGCCAATGGTGAGGGCACCTCTTCAGGTATTCTCATTTATGTTATTGAAATTTTTACTGTTTCTAGCAACACATGGGTATTTGATACTGGATGTGGATACCACATCATTAATGTCTTGCAGGAGCCTAAAAGTTGGAGGAAGCTGAAACAAGGCGACATGAAGCTCATCGTTGGTGATGGGAAAAGAGTACCAGTTCTTGCAACTGGAACATATCATCTCTCATGTCCTTCTGGCCTTGTGGTTGTTTAGAACAATTGTTTGTTTGCACCTGGTTTAACCAGAAACATTATTTCAGTTTCTTTATTGTTTGAACAAGGATTTAAGTACGTTTTTAATGGTATTGCCATTTCTGCCTACTTAAATGATATCTTTTATTTTGAGGCTAAACCTCAAAACGGTATTTATAAGATTGACGTTCAAACTGACAATAACATATATAATCTTTCTAAACGTATCAAATCTGGCATTAATGATTCTTTTCTATGGCATTGTCGACTTGGCCACATAAGCAAGGCACGCATTAAAAGACTCCAATCCGAGGGAATTCTTGAACCCACCGGACATGACTCATTTGATAATTGCGAGTCTTGTTTAGCTGGCAAACTCACAAAGGACCCCTTCACCCATGTTGGTGAACGAGCCACGGATCTGCTAGGCCTTATACACACTAATGTGTGTGGCCCTTTCAGAACCATGTCTAGAAATCATGAAAGATACTTCGTTTCATTTATTGACGATTATAGTCGATATGCTTATGTCTATCTTATGAAACATAAGCATGAAACATTTGAAAAGTTCAAAGAGTTTCAAAATGAAGTAGAGAAGCAACTCGATAAATCTATTAAGACACTTCGATCAGATCGAGGTGGCGAGTATCTCAGCTTAGAATTTGTTAATCATCTGAAGGAGCATGGAATTATTTCTCTGCCCACTCCTCCTCGCACACCCCAACTTAATGGCGTGAGCGAGAGGAGAAATCGAACCCTACTTAATATGGTTCGATCGATGATGTGTAGAACTAATTTGCCTCACTCCTTCTGGAGTTATGCTCTTATGACCGCCGCCCGCCTTGTAAATCTGGCACCGACTAAGAAGGTGGAAAAAAACCCATATGAGATATGGCACGGGTCTAAACCCAATTTGTCTTACCTTAGAGTATGGGGATGTGATGCATATGTCACCAACGATTCTGATGACAAGCTCGATCCCAGAGGCGAAAAAGTTGTTTTCGTCGGTTACTACAACAAAAGCGGATATTATTTCTATCATCCTGATGCAAACCTTGTTTCCATCAAAAGGAAAGGACGCTTTCTCGAGGAAGATATTCTAAATCGAGGAACCGGAAATAATATTATGGATCTTGAAGAAATTCGAGAAACACAAACAACCGCTAAGGAAGTCGGAGCGTCTGATCAATAAGAAGTTGTTGCTGATGAATCAGACATAAACAAAAGCGTTCGTAGAAGTAGCAGGTCTCGTAAAGAACCTAATAGATACCTATGGCATCTTGAAGCTTCTAAAGTCCTGTTAGTAGCTGAGTCAAATGACGAACCTACAAACTACAAATCTGCTATCTCAGATCCTGAATCCGAGAAATGGCTTGAAGCCATGAACGCCGAGATGCAATCTATGCGTGATAATCAGGTCTAGGACTTGATTGAACTACCCCCTATTCTCGGGCAATAGGGAGCAAATGGATTTTCAAAAGAAAAACCGACATGCATGGTAATGTACAAACCTATAAAGCACGGCTAGTTGCAAAGGGTTTCACTCAAACTCAAGGTATTGACTATGATGAAACTTTCTCACCCGTTGCTATGATCAAATCGATCAGGATACTGCTTGCCATAGTTGCGTACCATGATTACGAGATATGGCAAATGGATGTCAAAACCGCTTTTCTTAATGGACATCTCTTTGAAGATGTCTATATGGTTCAGCCTGACGGTTTTGTTGATCCAAAGTATCCCAGTAGGGTCTGCAAACTGAATAAGTCCATTTATGGACTTAAACAGGCATCTCAAAGCTGGAATCTTCATTTTGATCAGAAAATCAAAGAATTTGGTTTTGTCAAGAATGAAGATGAGCCTTGTGTTTACAGAAAGGCTAGTGGGAGCACTATATCATTTCTCATCTTGTATGTGGATGATATACCGATCATTGGAAACAACATCCCTGTGCTTGACAAAGTCAAACACCGGTTAGGATCTTGTTTTGCAATGAAAGATCTTGAAGAAGCTGCTTACATTCTAGGAATCAAGATCTACAGGGATAGATCTAAGTGGCTTCTAGGGCTAAGTCAGAGTACTTACATAGACAAAATGATGACACGCTTTAGGATGGAAAACTCCAAGAAAGGAGGTGTTCCGATGACTAAAGGCACTGTGTTGAACAAATCACAATCTCCTTCCACGGACATTGAAATTAAGGAAATGGAAGCAATTCCATATGCCTCAGCGATTGGTTCTATCATGTATGCTATGTTGTGCACTAGACCTGATGTCTCGTATGCTTTAAGCATGACCAGCCGTTTCCAGCAAAGTCCTGGCATTGCCCATTGGACTACAGTCAAGAACATCCTGAGGTACTTGAGAAGGACTAAAGACATGTTCTTAATATTTGGAGGAGTGAAAGAGGAGCTCACTATATGGTGTTACACTGATGCTAGCTTTCAAACTGACCGAGATGACTCTCGCTCACAGTCAGGTTTCGTATTCACTCTTAATGGAGGAGCTGTCTCATGGAAAAGCTCCAAGCAGAGTGTAGTGGCGGATTCAACCACCGAATATGAGTATATAGCCGCATCAGATGCTGCTAAGGAAGCTGCTTGGATGAAGAAATTCATTACTGACCTCGATGTGGTTCCGAGTATTCGCTAACCAATCGAGATACTTTGTGATAACACAGGTGCTATAGCTCAAGCCAAAGAGCCCAGATCTCATCACAAAGCCAAGCACATTCAAAGGAAGTTCCACTATATATGGGAAATTATGGAACGTGGAGACATCGTGATAAGCAAAGTAGACACAGATCAAAACCTAGCGGACCCATTTACTAAGCCCATGACTCAGGACAAGCATGATCTTCACAGAGATGCTATTGGTCTTAGATTTGCTAGTGATATGTTTTGATTTAGTATTTTGAATGTGTGAACAATTAAACAGTTGTACTTTTGAATTCTTTTGGTTTACTGATTTAAATGCAATTCTGAATTCTTATAACTGTGTTCGATTTTAATACGTTTAATCCATGAATCTTGTATTCTTAATTATCCGTAGTCGGTCAGACTCGTGGGAACGTCTCTGAATTAAGACTTTTCTGAACTTCGGCTCAAGGAGTTGACTCCGAACTTCACAGGCCTCATTTTGAATGGCATTGGATGTAACTCGCATCAAATCATCTTCATGGATCTTTGTCATGAGATGTTTTGCTATTGGTATACTCATTAGTATCCTCTGATCTGAGATACGTACTAGAACTGCCGTTTACCAAGAACCATTCTTTAATCACTGTCAAACGCTGTCACGTAACTTCCAGTCATAAAGACTTTGATTAGGAATAGTTCTGAAGTTCAGTGGGAGTTGTATGTAGTCAATAAGGGATTCTGTACTCTTACATTATATGTAACAGATAGGCATCGTGGCGCCCTCGTTGATTCAAACTGGTAAAGTGTAAGGCCTTACCCAAACTTACTGTGTGTTTGATTGGACCACTTTGATTCTTGATCGAGAACAATAATAATTGAACGCCATATGAGAATGAACTAAATCCATGTCTCATTGATTCAATTGATGTTTTATACAGAAAGGATGAATGACAACTATTGCCATAAGTCTATTGTCTTGCTTTAGTTAGCTGTTACTAACACCGAGATATTTGGTTAATGACTTTAAAGCGTCATACCTTGTTAGGGACAACCATGTGCAGCTAGAGCGCCGCTGACTGTTTGCGTTGATTTATCGTGGATCGTCCAAGTGGGAGATTGTTGGATTTTATGGACCGACCCGATGGACAACGCGGCTGACCGAGCTATGACCCGTAAGAGTTACACCTAGGGCAACGAGCATTAAATCCACTTAACCTGCTTAACTGGTAATTACGAACTGTTAGCGAGACGATATATTTTATATATATTCGTTAGACGCGAATTATTATTTATACTAGTTTATAAATAAAAATTGTATTTATAATGTTTTAATCTTTCTATTAAAACAATTAAATGGATTTGGGCTTTTTATTAACTATTGGGTTCTAGGCCTGATAGGGTTTTAAAAGAGTTATAAAATAGATTAAGGAGTTTAATCTAGAAGATTATTATTCTTTTACAATCAAAGAAAGCCGCAAGGGCTGTTGTGGTTTCCACGTGAGATTGTCAGCCGCCATTAGCAAGGAAGATAGTTCTTCCCTTGCGCAAGTTCCGGCCAACCTCACCCTGTCTCGTCGTCGCATTTTCTGGTCAGCCGCAATCAGCCGTCGCCGCTGCCTTGCGCGAATCGGCCTTCCCCGGCGCCTCCCATTCTCTCGCGTTTGGTTCGTGATCTAGCATCGGTTCGTTGTACCTCGGTGTCTCGATCGGTTAAACATTAACCACTAAGGTATAATTAATCTCATCAGTAGATTAATTGTTTTTTTTGTGTTTGCGTGTTCATAACCAGATCATGTTCGGTTTGTCAGTGCTGTTAAATAAGTTATGATTTTATTTTCCGCTGCGTATTTATTAATTGACTGAATTAATTAATTTCTCTGTCAAAACCTGTTTTTACAAAAGTCAAACTGATCACCACTGAATCCCAACAATGGATACAAAATGTGAATCCTCTTTTTCCTAACATTAGCAAATCATTGAGCACAATGAGAGCATCTCTATACATGAATGTGACATATTAGATTTTGGGTAAGTTTGAACCGCTTGTAGTGTGCAACTATTAGTGAAGTGAAAGAAATTGTTATAGATTAAGAAAAATCACCAAAATAATCTTTTGGCTAAGTGTTTATAACATCAAGACCACCTCTTTTTTTAATAATAATAAAATAAACACATAAACTTTTATTTGATAGTAACAAACATATAACAAAGGGATCACTTGAACCACGATAAGTGCGTCATGATATCTTTTTGTCACGACTCATAATTATTACCGGAACAACATACAACTCAAATAACAAAAACATCATAACTATTAAATATATATGCATATTCATCAACCAGAAAGAGTAGTTTTTTTAACCATAAGAACCAGTTATCAGAAAAGTCACGAGACCCGCTAATACCCTGCTAACCAATGAGATCAGATAAAATACAACGTGTGCTAAGCATGTGGCCTTCAAGAGGTCCGGGTAAAGTCAGAAAATGCAGTGGAAGTTGGATTCAAACCTCAGACCTCCGTTAGAGGAATTCAAGCGCTGATCACTGCACCATCCCCTTAAAGGTTGGAAAGAGTAGATTTTCATGAGACAATGTTAAGATTTATATATTACCGTGACAAATTAACTTCGTCACCTTTCTAGCATTTACTACTAATAAGACACAACGATCATACACAAAAATTATCCACGCTAGGACAAAATCGAAAGTCGTTTTGGCCCGACTTCCTTAGATATCACATTTATGTTATCTTCACGTGAACCATTCACCATCTCCTTAACGACCACGATAATAAGATGAAATATACGTAATTTGACTAGACCTCTTCTAGGTGGAAACCTTCCATATGCTTTCATCATGTGTGCTTTTATAAGAGAAGATAAGAATCTATATTGGAGAGAATGCAAATGTGTTGAATGAATCTATTTATGGGAATATCATCACATATATATATACACACAAAGATATAGGGTTTTGACTTTTGAGTAATTACTTGGAAGACAAGAAAAGAGATCATAAATGATAACATGTACTTATTGAACACGTGATAATTTAAACATGAAGAGAATAAAGAAGTCAAGTCACTTGAAATTGTCTACAAAAAAGTGAAAGAATAGTTGGTGGATATCCAAATTGGACTTTAGGTGATCCAAATGTTACCTTAGAAAAGGACTTTGAATGGTTTACCACCCAAAATGTTCCCTTTGAAAGCTCATTCACTTGGGACCGTCCGACAAAGAAACCATGATTCCCTACAAACACGGTACCAAACAAAATCAATGTTGAAAACCATAACTTTTACCTCGTAATTCATCCACTTTGATTGTGATCCGTTGATGATTATTAACGGATTAACAACGGATATTAAAGGGGCAATTTTATATATCCCTCTATAAAATTTAAGTTTAAGTTTGTAGAACCTTGAAGTTAGGTAGGAAAATAGTAAAGAGCACACAAAAATATTGTGCTAAAAAGCTAATATATATGTCACATTCATGTAGTGTATAGAGATGCTCTCATTATGCACAATGATTTGCTAATGTTAGGAAAAAGTGATTCACATTTTGTATCCATATCTTCCAAAATAAACGCAATCATTTTCTTCACAATAGTTTTATACAAATGCAGTGTATGTGCATCTATTTTTGATAAAAAAAAAACATCAATTGCTTTTTATCTAAAACTAATAATTTACTAAACCTTAAACCTTAAAAGAGAGTGTCGGTGATCAATGGGAAGTCACCAACACACCTATTGTTCTATGTCTTATAATTAATTTTCTATTTCGATATCTAATGTTACATTTGGTGTGGTGGTTAAACCATTGAGGCCAAGTTTTGGTCACCGGTTCAATCCTTCTCCAACCAATTTCTTTTGTAGTTCTTTTTTCGTTTCTTTTTTATGTATGGTTCAATCTCAAAAAACTATCGTATCAAATTCGGTACTTATGCACGTTAGTGTCACCATCACAACGCGCGTAACTAAGTTTGCAAACGAGCCCTTACCCACGTTAATGTTATCGTACGACTCCACCGCAACGCGCGGGTCTTAATGTTTGAACTTTTGTTTTTCTGTCACGAGTTTACGATTTCGTTGCAACGTGTAAGTATTTAGCGGTTGTTTTTCTTATATAAGATCTTAAATATTATCAATTTTCTTACTGCAACACGTGAGTTAATTTTGAAGACGTTCTGATTTTGCGGTTTAATAAGTCACAATGTGTAAATGTTTTTTATGAATCTAGAAAATGTCGACATAACATGAACACGCGAAAACCAAGTCATGTTTATGTCGTAAAGCGCGAGACAAGTCACAACGCGTGGTGAATCGACATACTTAAGTTTGTGAGTTTTCTTTGGCTAAAAGAAATAATTAAGCAACTGTTTAGAAGATACCAAAAATGTTGCTGAATATGAATTTGACGATGAAACTGAGGTTAAGGCACAACATTATTGCGAAGATAACGTGATAAGTTCTAGTAATCAGTCATAAAACTGTTTAAGTAACTGTTAACTTAAAATATCAAAAAATTTAGATATTTTGTTGGTTTTGAATGATTGTGCAAAATTTTTGTACGCCATCCGTGGGACTCAAACCCACGACCACGTGGTTAAAAGCCACGCGCTCTACCAACTGAGCTAGAACGGCTTACATGTAACGAAAATTTTATTAATAATAATTAGTTTTGTTTAATCTTTGGTTTTGTTATAGGAGCATCATATATCATTTGTTTCTTTTTTGTAGTTTGATTGTTAAATTAGCCGTAATAGGGTAGCTGACGTAATGTAAAAATAAATTCTAAGAGCATCTACGATAGGACGTTTTTGAGAAGTGACGGGACGATGTGAATGTTCTTGTGCAAAAACGCCCTGAAAGGGGTTATGTGAGAGGGCGAGTCAACAAGGTGGACGAGAGAATAAAAAATTAGATTAATTCTCCGGAAGTTCCCGGTAATTCTTATCTTAAACTTAGTAGATTAGAGAGTTGTTTATTGTATGTTTTTATTGGATGTGAGGTTCTGATTTCAACAGATTGGTGGTTATGAAGCAATTAAGAGGTAGATATACTGTTACTATTTGATTTTGTATTTTGTAAGGATTATGTTATAGATTTGAAATTAAGCTTTGTTAATAGGATATCTGTTGATCGTCATCAAGTCATTCAAAAACCCGATTAACCTAGATAGCTAGGGTAAGTAGAGTATCGTATCCACTAGAAACATGTGGTTAGTATTACACATTTTATTTGATTGTGAAAATTAAATTGATTATTGGATTAAATTAAATTGATTAAAATACATATATATGAACCAATAACTCTCTCTCTCTCTAATGTCTTTCTACCCAAACCTAACCTAGAACCACCATCGTGGGCCACACCCCTCTCTGTGATCAAAAACCCTAGGAGGGAAACATGAGAGGGTCAGATGTGGCGATGGAGGTCACAAATCACCAACATGTGAAAAATAAATTCAGATCGTCAAAATCACAAATCGGTCATAAAAAATACGGTCATAGATACCTAGTTTTCTAGTAATGGCTCAGGGTCACATTACTCAATTTCCTTTATTGTGCACTAGGTTTTTTTGTCTCCATCTATGGGACGACATATAGATGCATTATGTCGAGTGACAAATTAAAACATGTGACAAATTAGGACCATAAATAGATTCATCATATCAAGTGACAGTCGATATGTTGCTTTAAACGACCATGCAATAATACAAGCAAGTCCAAACCAAGCACTCAAAATGTTTACAATTACTTTGTGGACCACATGTAGTATGCTACTTACAGATTAATACGGTTTTATTTCAAATAATCATTCAAGAAGAGAACCTTAAAACAGATTATAATGCTTCATATCTTAGCAACTGAGGTACGCTCGCTTTTAAGGAGTGAGAGGACCACAATAAAGAAGGAAAGCCGAGCCATTAGCGGAGAGATCATCGGGTAGAAAAGACAAGAGCAAACCCTAGTTGTCCTTTGAACATGCGGCTGAGAAGAAAATGGCAACCAGAGCAACATTAGGGAAAGGAGATCTTGAGTCGTGGATGAGCCTTTAAGCCTTGTAGAAGCCCATTTGATTCCCACGAGAAGACCAGCTTGGGAGAAGCCCAAAATACAAAGAAAAGGAAAAAAAACATTAGAGAAAATATAGAGAAAGGGATTATCAAATTGAATAAAATATTTATATATTTTAACACTATTAATTTCCAACTCAGGTCTTTTTAAAAATGAACTATTCACATGTTTTTATTTTTTTAAACACTATATGTAATCCTAATAATTTTGGATATTTGTTGTGTTTGATTTGATAGTTTGTAGAATTTAAGAATTCGTAAAAAATGGAAATTGAAAAAAGAAATATACAAAATCATAAACCTTTACCCACGGATTTAGTGACGGCGCATCCGTCGCTACACAAAATCCGGCATTCTTTAGTAGAAAAGACCCTTTGCAAAATTTGTCACTATAATTTCCGTAGTAACAATTCGTCACGAAATCCACTTGTCTCGTAAACTTCGTAGCAAAGCAATTGCAAGTGCTTAGTATCCAATTTCTCTGTCCTAGTCAAGACCGTCGTAAATCCATCACAAAGGACCTCTAGCGACGAATTTGGACATGACTAAATTACATTTTTACTGGTGTTTTAATGGATTTATTAGAAACAAGAACACACTACATACCATAATTAGAGTCGTACAACCATTTAATTATACATACACACTTCAAACATTAAAATCAGAAACACATCTTAAAAGCTAGTCGCATACTCACCTATCGAAAGTTTGTCGCATACTCACCTATCGAATCGTAACTAGGAAATTATAATTTGGAATAAGCGCATACTTGTTCTTGGATAACATGATCATTATTGTCTCGTGCCAACATGTTATCTAGCTCTTTGACAAATCTCTTCATAGCAACACTCGGCAACCATATGGGTACCACGATTCCAGATTCACCCTTGTGGTTTATATAACGTGTAAAGAAACCGGCAACAGGATGATCAGGCCCAGCATAGACAGCTTTCCCCCACCCGAAATCAAGTTCAAGTAATCCAGTACGTGTCACATCCGATACGATATAGCTTCCGACGGTTGGAAAGTTGGGTCGTCCTTTGATTACCATCACATCAGTGACGGATCTCATGTACTCTTCAGTAACTTCAGATTTGACTTTCATAACGAGCTCTAACGCATGTCCTAATGGTTTGTTACATAGGTCTCGAGCTTTAGAAATGGCGGCCGGGTAGCCGAAAACATTTCCATAATATCCTAAAGGGATCCGAGGGTTGAATTTTCTACGAGCATTGACAATGGTCATCATACGCATTTCATCTTCGGGGTTTGGTTGGAGAGCGATTGTACGACCACCACCGATCATACTTGTTATTGGTAAGTGACTACCTTATGTTCTTATACAATAATGTGTCACCTATCGATAAAAAATTATGAATATGTTCTTATACAATAATGGGAAAAATCGAACAAGAGGTTGAATAAACCTAAAACAAAATAAAATATTGAGAAAATCTCAAACAAAAATATCGTACTAATCTTTTTTTACAAAAATTTAACAACTTAAAAAAGCTTTTATGTAATTAGTGTAATTATAATTTGTCAGAAAAAAAAAAGACTTGTAGATTTGCATTTTGGCTTTTGAAGTAACAATAATAGAACACTATTTAAATTTGAGTAGGTAGTTTAATGGTACATAAAAATCATTTTGAAACATCAAGGTTTAAAGAAGTTATGAGTTAAAGTCTCACTCTCATAGGAATAAAGAAATTTGTGTTTAAAAAAAAATAATTTAAATTTGATCAAATCACGCTCCATAATTATCTGTTTCAAATTTACAATATCCACACACTATACAAATTCTTTTTCTCTGTTAAAACACCCGCAATGGGTGTTTGTGAAGCCAAGGACGTGTGGCGGGACCTTTTCAGTCGTGACGAAGGACGGCTATCGACGGTTTGGGTTTAATTTATTTTATTTTATTTTTACTTTAAAAATTATATATATATATGTGTGTGTGTGTGTGTGTGTCACACACCTTAGTTAAATTTCACATCGTTTTATTATGTCAACATGAGAGAGACATACACGGTGTAACACCCGAAAACCGAACATTTAAACAATAATAATTGAGGGACCTAGATCGACAAATTTCACAAGGAGAAGACGATAACATCATCTTTCGGTTAAGATTTGAGGTAACAGCAGCTTCTAAATCTCTGTTTTTAAATTTTCAAGCCAGGTCTAGGGTTTTGGAGATAAAGATCGGACTTTTACATGTTATTTGGCATAAAAACATTAGATCTATCATTGCAAGAGTTAAACAAAATGTTTGGACGTAAAAAGTTGGAATTTTGAGTCAAAACGTCGATTTTGGCAAAACACCATGAATTGGCCGAAAGTACGTACAAATCGACCGGAAGTTTGTAGTTCCGGCCAAAAGTATGATCCCGTCGAATGAAAGCTCTGGCCGAATGTAAGTTCTGGCCGAATTGAAGTTCTAGCCGAATGGAAGTTTTCGCTGAAAGTTTGAATTTTTGGCCGAAAGTTCTCTAGCTTTAAACACTTCGTAATTGTCCTTTCTTATAGACTGTTAGACGTTTCGGGTAGATTTCCCTTTGTTGATTTCCATAGCAGCTGGCAGGTGGGTTCTAGAAAGCCTATTTCTTTACTTGTTTTGGGGTGGTGTGCATACTTATTAAATGATTTATAAAAGAACGATTTACACTTATGAAACGTACAAATGTTGCCAAACATCTATGAATGTTTATTAATGGTTTTAATAATAATGTTCTAAAAGAAAAGAGGGTAATGTTTTTATAAAGTTATTACATTGTCAAAACTATGGTTATGTTATGTTCTAAAAGTAAAGATGGGACATACGCTATGTTATGTTGTGTTGAAAGAAGCCTTTGTGGCTTGTTAACAGTTGTACAACTGACAAGTAAGTGATGACGGTCGCTTCGAGATGCACGTGACCCCTAAGGTTAAATTAATGACCCAACAATGTTATGAACATAAGAGCCATAGCTGTCGATGGATGGTGTATATAGTCGATCTATGTGCAAAAGACATAGGGGTGTAACATGATACAGACACTTCCGAGATAATGCAGATCTAGACATTTATGTATGACTTGTGATGTATGTTTTATGTACGGTTCGTTTTAAAAAGGTTTATATGTTTGATGCTTATGAATGAATGGATCCACCTACTTATGTTTTATGTAAATTGGAACTCACACAACGTAGCTGGCTTTTAGTATGCATATCAACTTAAGTGTATGATTGGTTAAGGATCATAATGGTGCTTGGCTCGTGGCGAAGGACTACTCCGTTGAAGAAACTAACATTCTGTTATGACTTAACATCATGTTTCTGAATTTTATGACAATTTATGTAATGGTTGAATTGTGTTATGCAATATTCTGGTTTAAGAACTATGTATGTCACTACAAGGAAATGAACCTGTGCCGACGTCGCCTATACCGACGACATGTCGTCGGTATAGGTGAAAACCAAAATTTTGAATGGGACACCCTATAGCGACGATGTCGTCGCTATAGTTTAATTTTGATTTTCTTTTTGTTTTTTTTATTTAATCAATTTCCGTCGGTCATAAAAAAAAATTAAAAAAAATTCTCGACATGTCGTTTTTGACAGAACAACCTAAAACTGTGCCGAAGACATGGGCCTATGCCGACGACATGGGGCCTATGCCGACGACATGTCGTCGCCATAGGGTGCAACGTGAACAAATAGGGAAAACGGACGGCAGACCTTCATTTCCACCCAGAATCCTTCAAAACTCCCCCAAATTGTTCTCTGTGGCGATTTCACGGTTTTTGGGCTTTTTGGGAGCAATTTTCATAAAAACTCTCGGGATTTAAGGTGAGGTAGCATACGGGTTTCATATTTTAGCTACTTTTTCAAGATTTTGAAGTTTTGTTTGTTTATTTTGGTTAGGTTTTGGAGGAATTTCACCATTTCTTGGATTTCTAGCTTTGTGAAAGTAAATACTCGTTTTAATTACTAATTTGTGATGAAATTTGGTTTAGATCTAAGATTTTTATGATTTTGTATGTATGTGTTATGTATGTATGTTTGTATGTATGAGTATGTATATTTGTATGTATGATGGAATTATTAAATTATGATTAGTTTAAATCATTTGGTTTAGATGTGTGATTATTTTATATAATTTAGTTTATGAAAATTAGTGTTTGTATGTATGTGTGTAATTTGTGTCTATGATGATTAGTTTGCATGTATGTGTATGTATGTGTGTAATTTGTGTTTATGAAGATTAGTTTGGATGATTAGTTTGTATGTATGTGTGAAATTTGTGTTTATGATGATTAGTTAATATGAATGTATATATGTGTATGTATGTTTGTATGTATATGTTTGTAATTATGTAATTGGACATTTATTTATGTATGTATGTTTGTGTGTATATATTTGTAATTATGTAATTGGGCTTTTATTTATGTATGTATGTATGTATGTAATTGTGATGTGTAGGTATATAAGAGGGAATTTATTCATATGCTTATGTATGTTTGTATGTATATGTAACTTTATTTAATTTTGTTACAAGTTCGAAACTCGTTGCGGTTGACGAGAGGAAGAACGTCGTACACGTAATCAACAAATGCTTGAAATGCAACGATAAATGGATGAAATGCGTCGAATGTGGGATCGCCGAACTAGCAGCGATGATAATTATCTTGGAGTTATTGAGCCTTTGCCTTTGTTGTTGGTATTTGTCTTGAACAATTTGCATATTTGTGTGTCGAACAAGTTTATGTTTTGAATGTTTGATTTGTCGGACAAGTTTGTGTGTCGAACAATTTGGATGTTTGGTTTATGTTTCGGATATTAGTTTTTATCAGATTTGAATGTTTGAATGTTTATATTTAATGATTTGCAAGTTTTTGTTTTTAGAAATTTAATACTTCTGGATAAAATATTAAAAATTAAAAAATATAAAAAAAAGACCAGAAAAGACCTATACCGACGACATGTCGTTGCTATAAGCCTTTTTAAAAAATTATTAAAAAAAAAACAAAAAACCCTATACCGACGACATGTCGTCGGTACAGGGTTGAACTCTATACCGACGACATGTCGTCGGTATAGAAATTTTTTTTGAATTATTTAATTAGACCCTATAATGACGACATGTCGTCGGTATAGGCTGACCTATACCGACGACAATCTTGGGCTATTGGTACGAAGCAATACCGACGACATCTATAGGGTAAAAAAAATCGTCGCTATAGGTTAATACTGTTGTAGTGTGTGATGATTCACCAACTGTGAGGTCACCCCTGTTTGGGGCCTTACGCTGTGTCATAAGGATTGTTGTACCTCAATTATCATCAAATCGTTTTAGGTGTGTTGGCTATGAATGAAAAGAAAACTCCACAGTTAAACGTGTTTGAGTGACAACAACCTAGGGATGAGTAAACAAAAACAAACCGACTGGTATGGGGTCGGATGTAAAGTTTACCCAGGGCAGGCCCAGAGGGAGGGCGAGGAGGTCGACGGCCCCGGGCTCGGTCTCCCATAGGGCCCGAAGTTTAAAAAAAATATATATTATATATATATGTGTGTGTTTTTTTTTTAAACTATATATATAAGCCCAATTGATTTATAAATCTTAACACAAAACCAAGAAATAAAAAAATCTATATATAAGCCCATTTTTCTAAAAAATCTATATATATATAAACCCGTATTATGTTTATTTTGTATATAATTATTGAGTTTATATTATATGGCACAATCTTTTTTTACATATCCTGGACCCAAAACGTTTTGAGGATTCTCAGACCAGCCCTGAGTTTACCTGAATCAGCAACAGTGGTGAATCGAGAATGCCATCGGAGCCAGGAACATCATAAAGAAGCTCTACCATACACGGGAATGGCGGCTGAAGCGCCACCCCAAACTGCTTTAGTGTAACATCCGCCTCCGCCTCGATAAACAATACACCCTCCCCAGAGCAATCCACCATAAGCTTCCTCCCCGGACCTTTCCTTAGCCGGCCAGCAAACGGATAGTAAAACACCAACACATTAGCCAACGCCTCCCTTATCACACTCGTCGGATTCTTATTTCCCATTTTTGGATTCCGCTGGTAAATATGAATCACTTGAATTTGAAACCTAAGGCCTTCCTGATCGTCGATGTCGGAGAGAGGCTTCAATTCTCGAGGCGTCGGCTTACTCGGAACGATGAGCTCCGGCGGAGATCTTCGGACGGTAAATGTCAAGGAAGTGGAGGTTAATTGTGCCATATCTGTACGTTTAGCTTTGTGTTGGTATTTGAATTTTGATGACAATAGTAACCGGTAAGTTACTAAATTTATAGTGGTGTAAAACACCGACACCTAACACACACCCCACGTACCTTTATATAAGTTTTATGGTTACATGTGTTTAATATATTTTATGTTGAGTTTCTTTTATAAATGTTTCTCTCGTAGCAGAATTGTTATCTTTTTATAACTCAAAATTTGGTTGGATTTGTAACTGTTGAGACGAGGTTGAATTAAACCTAAAACTGTAAGAATTACATCATGGTTTATATTATATAAATAAATAAATATATGACAGAACAAGTTAATTAGAAAACATTAAGATATATAGAGGAAGGTTTCATTAAAAAGTAGTTTTTGCTAAGAAGTGGATCAAACGAACTACGATTGAACGCATTCCAGCGGCGTTGGAACCGTCTCATCGAACTCTAATCCGGACCCAAAAACCTAAACCCCCCTCCACCCGCACCCCAAAAACCTAAACCCCCCCTCCAACCCCACCACGAAAAGCCTAAAACCTCCACCCCCCAAAAGCCTAAAACCCCCCCCTCAAAACCTAAACCCACCCCCAAAAACCAAAACCCCCCCACTCTCATCCCCCAAAAAAAATCTAAACCATAAAATATAAACCCTATGTGATATCCGAGATATCCCGGCATATTACTAAATTTAAAAAGTCAATTTCGTGTTAAAAACTATTCCCGTAAAAAGATAAATATTAACTTAATATATATATGAATATATATATGTGATAAATATATCCATATATGTAAATATATAAATAGATTCTTCAAACTTGGCAAAATAAGAAATAATATAAATTTATAATATATATATATATATATATAATGATAAAATATATATATATATATATAAAGTTATAAATATAAACATACAAAATCTATTAGATTTTATAAATCTATCTTAAATTATTTTATGAAAGTTCGGGGACTAAAACCGTCAATACCGAAACTTACTTTGAACTAAGACTAAACTTTAAACATAAAGTGTTAAACCTGTGAAACCTAAGGGACCTGTTTTGCCAAGAACCCAAACCCCCGAAACCCAGAAACAGTCGCGAGTTCGACCCCCTCTAATCCCGGTTTCTCAGCCTTTTCATTCGAAAACGCATTTCCGGCCAGGTTCACTGAACCTCGAGCATCGGCTCGCGCATGCGACCGAAACCCAATGCATCCCGATAACCAATTCCAACTTTAACCACGCGTATTTACAGATTCAATCCGCCTTTACGCAACCACCATCTCCCTAACCGTTCACGCATTGAATGCTCGAATTGCCTATAAATACCGACTAGAAACCTCAGTAACATCACACCACAACTCACTACACTCTCAATTCATTCAAAACGAATCTACATTTGCCGATTTAGAGCCGCGACAGCCGACCTCGGCCTCAGCCTCGTTCTCATTCATTTCGACACCTTATCAGGTAATTTCGATGGCCATCTTCATCGTTTTCATCATCTAATCAAAAGACCTCTGTCAATTTACGAAGACAGAGGGATAATCGATATGCATTGGTGGATTCAAGTTCTAGGGTTCATATGGGAATTGGGGGAGGTTTGGGATTCTCTTTATAATTTTTCTGTTTCGGTTGGTTTAACAGCAAGGCCCGTAGCCGGAGCGGTTTGTGTGTGTGTGCGTAGTTATGACCCGGTCCCAGACCTGAGTTCGAACCCGGGGGAACCGGTTTTGCCCTTTTATTTTTCTTAGACTCTTAAAACAGTTTTTAATAATTTTTATAAATTATGTTATACTTTTATAAACATGAATCTGAATTTTATTTACACTTTTTATATTCTGTAATGTTTTAATTAATTAAATTTAGTTAAAACTTATAAGAATAAATTCCTTAAAAATAGTTTTAAACTCTTAAAAACTATAAAAATACTTTTAAACTTTACAAAACTTATATTTTAAACAGGAGATATTTTATAAAATTTGGAACCTTAATTCGTTATTATTTTTCCGAATAATGCATTTAAGTGTTTAAAGCTTTAAAAAAAAATTAATTAAACAAGAAGCTTATAAACTTATATAACTTCCTTATTTATTTAATTAAAATAGAAAACTCCTTTAATTATTTATCTCGAGAAAATAAATAGACGTTTATTTTTTTTACAAACTTATATAACACTTGTATTTATCTTGTTATATAAAGTTAATCGGGAAAATAAATATGTTTTGTTTATAAACTTTATAAGGCTTAATAAAAAAACTTTAAACCTTTATAATCTTGTACACTTTAAAGACTTATAAATTTAAAATATAAAACTTTATTTAACTATAGGTCACTTATTTAAACTTATGAAAATATTTTTTTAACTATAAGTCATTTTAATAAATACTTAATACTTAAATGCTCTAATAAATCGTAAATGATTTATTTTGATTGTTTTCAATTAGATAAATATTTTAAATAATTATTTATCCTTAATAACTATGCATTCTTGAAATGATTAAAATAAAACCTTAATTATTATTAAGAATTCAAAATAATAATTATCATTATATATCCTTTAAATAATTATTATAAATCTTTAATAATTATTTATTTCTTAAATAATTATTGTTAAACTTTAAATTATTTAGTCTTCATTTAACAAATACTTCAACTTCATTATTACTTAACATGTGTAGTTAATAGTAGTAAAACTGTTGGATAATTATTTTAATTATTCTAAACTATAAACTTATGAAACTTCGATATTGAAATCTTGTGACATTCATTCAAAACCTTCATTTGAAACTTTTGTTTAAACTTTACAAATCACAACCATGCCCATATCCGATTTGGAACCCTAGTCAAATCTTGAATCCTAGATCCTTGCCATAGACTTGTAGACCATACTTAAATCTTTAGACTTATATTCTTAGGCTTATTGTGAGGATATTCTCCCTCAAAGTCTTGCAAACTTACTCTCGTCGGATACTCTTCGTCCAATCCATGTGAGTATACTTAGCCCCTTTTTCATTTACATTCTTTTGGGGTGAAACATGTTCAAACTTTAAACTTATACAATTCTTGTACAACTATGACTAGATGCTTATTCTTATGTTAAACTTGAGACTTGTATGCTTAGATTAAACTTAAAACTAGCATATTCATTAACTTTGATCAAGCCTATGGTAACAATGATAGATCTATTGTATTTGACCAATCCACCTTGATTGATTGACCCTTCGGGGGGAGCCCTTGGTGTTTGTTACTAAACCAAAACTTTGAGACTTGAGACTTATAACGTAACCTGCGGGTTATGCCTAAACTTGGTTGAGGATTGAATGTGCACAATGTTTAAGATACTTGTTTTCTCATACTTACATTATATAATGCATATATCATAGTGAATTGTAATTCTTTTCAAATACTCGTTAAACAGTGTCAAAACCTTTGTATCTCACCAACTATTTTGTAGTTGACAGATTCTTTCACATGTTTCAGGTTCTACGACATGAGACTTTATCGTGATCACATAGGATGCTTGGACCTAGAATGCTTAATCAATTAGACTTGTATTCTTGCTATGTATTTGATTTATTCTTTGTATTGAACCTTTGAATCTATTTATTAATGAAATATTGAAACTTTAATAGTCAACCTTGTGCTATTGAACAACCGCGTCCGCCCCGACGTATAATCCGCCGTCGGTTGGGGTGTGACACCCTAAAAGTTAAACCATAATTCTAAAACCCTAAAATTCAAACATAAAATCTAAATTAAAAGCTAAACCCTAAAAGCTAAGATGGTAGAGTTCAACGAGACGGTTCCAACGCCGCTGAAACACGCTCAATCGGAGTTCGTTTATTAGCGTTTTGATAATTTATTAATTTTTTAGCGAAAACTACTTATTATTTGAAACTCCCCCAAAATATATTTATCTTAACACAATACCATCCAACTTAAAAACAATACCTACTAACAGAGTGTTACGAAATAACATGTTATAAATAGCAACATCTAATAATTAATAGGCCTGTAAATGAACCGAACGTTCATGAACTTGTTCGGCGGGAAGTTCGTTTATGTTCGTTCATTTAATAAACGAACGAACACGAACAAATTTTTTTGTTCGTTTAATTAAACGAACGAACATGAACACATGTCGAGTTCGTTCATTTATGTTCGTGAACGTTCGTTTATGTTCGTTCATATATGTTCATTTATGTTCGTTTATTAACGTTCGTGTGGATGAATATATGAATGAAATATATGAATTGGGTGAAGTATTTTGAATTATTGATTTAGTATGTAAATTTGAACCTATAATTTGAGCTTATGTATTTTATTTAATTTTTATTACAGGTTTAAGTGTGGATGAATAGATGATGGATTTTTGGATGAAACATGGATGGTGGATGGATGCTTTTTTGATGAATCGTTATGGATTTTTTTTTTGTAGAATCAAGATTGATTTTTGGATATATCATGTACATTTGAACCACTAATTTACATGTTTTTTTTTATGAATTATTAAGTATTAGACTTGTTTATATGCGTTCATTAATGTTCGTTTTATATTTGTTCATTTGTGTTCGTTTACGTTCGTTTAGCTTTTTAACGAACGAACATGAACGAACACGAACATTTCCATTTTCTTAATGAACGGACATGAACAAAAAAATGTGTTCGATTAAGTGTTCGTGTTCGTGTTCGGTTAAAATTAAATAAACGAACACGAACACACCGATGTTCGTGTTCGTTCGGTTCGATTACAGGCCTAATAATTAAGTGTATACTAATAATAGAGATAACAGAAAGAAAAGAAAAGAAAAACGAGAGGAAAGAGAAAAAAAAATACCTTTATATAATTAAGTAAGTGTGAATCATATACTAGAAATATATATATATTTATAGACTTTTAACTAACGTTAATGTTTTGCTAGTTTTAGTAACTTACAAACGTCGCGATTAATATAATTAATACGTTCATATAAACAAAACTATTTAAATAAACATAGGACATAAGTATTTTTAAAATGACAAACATTAATATAACGTGTGTCTGAGTATTTGGGGGCAATATCTATTACGTCCAAATAAATCATTTTCAATTTCGTGATTCACGTGCGTAGTAATTTAATGTATCCATCCAACTTGCATAACAATTAGGTGTGACATATTTGGATGTCATAAACATCTTTCCAAATTTTGTCATGATTTAGGTGCAGAAGTTTGTGGCAGAAACTTGCCTACAAAAATGGACGAAAACCCACACACGTACATGGATCGTCTCCTCGTGACTTCCTACACATTTTACGAAAAAGAGCCTTTGTTTGGAAAATGGCCATGTCTATCTTTACTCTCTAGTAAATA
Organism: Smallanthus sonchifolius; assembly: GCA_023525975.1. Lineage (NCBI taxonomy): Eukaryota > Viridiplantae > Streptophyta > Magnoliopsida > Asterales > Asteraceae > Smallanthus > Smallanthus sonchifolius. Next base: position 50,747,774 of record CM042046.1, on the reverse strand, counting down.
AATGTTTTGTTATCACACTTGTTACTCTCTTATGCATACTTAACATTTTATCTTTGTCTCTCTCTCTCATTTCTTTTAGTTATTTAAATATGTTTAATTGTTTTTATATATAATATTATGCGATATGTCATTAATATATAATAACTAAATCTTTTTACTAAGTATATAACAGTGAATTTATTTAACCCATGTAATACACCGGATTTTCTAAACTAGCATATGTGTGTGTGTGTGTGTATATATATATAAATATAAATTTGCCATAGCCCATCAACGTTTCAACGTAAGTTTTATCAAAAGTCGTTTTTCTTTTATAAATTGTAAAATATTGTGTTTTCGTACACTTCAAATATACCGTTGTGAAATGCTTATTTATCTATATTACGGTATAATTTTTGTCCAGAGCAGAGCCGGTCAATGTTTTGACGTAAGTTTCATTCAAAACCGATTCATGTCCAATATAATATATTTTTATATTTTTTAAATACGCTTTTATGTTTCTTAATATAACTTTTACAACAACGTGACTTTTCCTTGATTTCCGACTGTACTATTGAGACGTGTTTTTTGTTTCTATGTTTTGATAAACAATCACCAAATGCTCTTAAAACTCATGTCATAAAACTCCCGAACATTTCCCACCAAAAACCCATTTGTAGGGCTACAAATGAACTCCACGAACTGTTGGGACCCGTTTGACGGAAATTTCGTTTACGTTTGTTCTTTTAATAGATGAACAAACATGAATAAGAAGTTTTGTTCGATTGATTAAATGAACGAACATGAACGCAAGTCGCGTTCATTCAATTGTATTCGTGTACATTCGGTAGTGTGTTCGTTTATGTTTGTTAATTTATGTTTGTTTATGTTCGTTCATTTACGTTCAATATTCAGGGGCAATTGGTTTTTTCAAAATCTTTCTTGAATGTCGTAGAGAGTATAAGAAATTTAAAAGACTAAATTGTCCCCGATTTAATGTTAAAATGTAGACGAAGTTAGCCAGTTGGATGAAAATGGCTAGATTTTAAAAAGTCAGGGATGAAAAAACTAAAAAAAGGTTTTTAGATTAAGGTGGCTAAAATAGCTAAAACACATGGACGAAAATGACACTTTACTATGTACAGGTCGGGATTTGCGTTAACATTTAGAAAAAAATGCAAAGGAAAAGGGTCTTGGATTCCATCTCTAAAAATTCCGAGAAAGTGGAAACCGTCGCCAATATGCCCTAGAAATCGTTGCCGGATAATCGGTATCCAAATCGATCGCCAATACAAAGACGTTATATTTTTTAACCTTTGCTTAAAATAATTGCTTGCAAAAATCTATCTATACTATATAATAAATAAAGGTTTCTCAATGTCACGTGTCGCCTCCACATTCATTCTTAGAAAATTTTTCCGTCTCTCTCTCTTATTAAATACATTTCCATATTTTCAATAATAATATATTTTTAAACAAATTATTAATTATACTAATAAAACACATTTATTTTAAATTATCTCATATTATAAGAAATTTTGAAATGTAATTACTTAGCTTATGTTTTCAATCAAATAGTAAATGAAAGTCAAATTATATATTGGATAACACGATATCCTTATATATTGTCCGGCGCCAACATGTTATCTAGCTCTTTGATAAATAGCAAGACGCGGCAACCATATTGGTACCACGATTCCAGATTCGCCCTTATTATTTATATATCGTGTATAAAAACTAGCAACATGGAAATCAGGCCCTGCATAGACCGCCTTTCCCCAACCAAAATCAAAGTCATGTAATCCAACATGTCTCACATCCGATACGAGATAGCTTCTAACATTTGTGAAGTTGGGCGGTCCTTTGATCACCATTAGATCAGCGATGGATCTCATGTACTCTTCAGTGACTTCAGATTTGGCTTTCATCACAAGCTCCAACGCGTGTCCTAATGGTTTGTTACATAAGTCTCGAGCTTTGGAAATGGCAGCCGGGTAGCCGAAAACGTTTCCATAATATCCTAGAGGGATGTGAGGCTTGAATTTTGAACGCGCATTGACTAATGGCATCATACGCATTTCATCTTCGGGGTTTGGTTGGAGAGCGATTGTACGACAACGCCAAAGGCTAGCTGTTAGCACCTCGACGATGGTATATGTTTTTAGGTGTGCTGGAACGAACCTACGAAGAGCTGAAATTTGACTAGGTCCGAAGAAAAATGACATGTTTTCCGTGTCATCCAATGGGATGACTGTACCTTCGATGTTTGCGACTTCGTCATACTCGTGATGAATGCATGTCACATGCGGCGGTTCTCTTGCACAAAGCAACTCTCTTTGCCAAACAGGCAACGTTGATGGTGTTGATGCGCCATTTGCCATTTCGCTCAATGCTGTCATGAATTGCCCGTATCCTGTTCCATCGCTCATTGTATGGTTCAATCGTACAGCAAGGATGGAACCTCCACATAAGAGCCGTGTCACCTATCAATCAAAATTGATAAACATATGCCAATTTAACTTATATTAATGACAAAATAAAATATAAGAGGTTCAATAAATGTTTTGAAAACACGACTACTATGAAAATGGGCAAAGGCGACCAAAATTTACGACCTACAAAAACGGTCACAAAATTAGCAAATAGCTTAGCAACCAAAACCAAATGCTCGCAAAATTAGCGACGAAAACCAAATGGTCGGAAAGATAGCGACCAAAACAAAAGGCGATTACGAAATTAGCAACCGAAACAAAATCGGTGTCAAACTTAGGGACTGAAAATAAGTCGGTCTAAATATTAGCGAGTGAAAATAAATCAGTCACAAAAACAGTCGCTAAATTTTAAAACAATATTAAAATATAATTCAGTTGCAGAAACCGTCAAAAACATAGCGACCAGATTAGCGACTAAAAATTTACCGGTTTAATAAAACAAATAAAAATTTACCTGAATTAGCAACAATGGTGAATCTAGAATGCCACCGGAGCCAGGAACCTCATAAAGAAGCTCTTCCCTACACGGGAACGGAGGCTGAAGCTACTGTTGGGTTCAGTGGTGACCAGTTTGACTTTTGTAAAAACGGGTTTTGACAGAGAAATTAATTAATTCAGTTAATTAATAAATACGCAGGTGAAAATAAAATCATAACCTATTTAACAGCACTGACAAACCGAACAGGATCTGGTTATGAACACCCAAACACAAAAAAACAATTAATCTACTGATGAGATTAATTATACCTTAGTAGTTAATGATTAACCGGTTGAGACACCTAGGTACAATGAACCAATGCTAGATCACGAACTAAAACGCGAGAGACAGAAAGCGTCAGGGCTAGCCGGAAACGGGCAGGCAGCGGCTGGTTTGGTGGTTCCGAAAGTCACAAAGGCAGAAGGCCTTTTCCTTCGTTTTGGTCGCTAGCTCCCTTGGTAGAAAAGCAAACAACTCCACGAAAAAATGCGGTTGACCAAATTATTATTATTATATATATATATATATATATATATATATATATATATATATAATTATAAACTCTATTAATTGTTTCTGGGCCCAAAGTCCAATACGAGATAAAAAGTTTGTATCCATTTAATTGTTTTAATGAAAGATTAAAACAATATATATATAATTATTATTTATAGATTAGTACAAATAATAATTCCCGTCTAACGAATATATATATATAAAATATATCGTCTCGCTAACAGTTCGTAATTACCAGTTAAGCAGGTTAAGTGGATTTAATGTTCGTTGCCCTAGGTGTAACTCTTACGGGTCATAGCTCGGTCAGCCGCGTTGTCCATCGGGTCGGTCCAAAAAAATCCAACAATCTCCCACTTGGACGATCCACGATAAATCAACGCAAACAGTCAGCGGCGCTCTAGCTGCACATGGCTGTCCCTAACAAGGTATGACGCTTTAAAGTCATTAACAAAATATCTCGGGGTTAGTAACAGCTAACTAAAGCAAGACAATAGACTTATGGCAATAGTTGTCATTCATCCTTTCCGTATAAAACATCAATTGAATCAATGAGACATGGATTTAGTTCATTCTCATATGGCGTTCAATTATTATTGTTCTCGATCAAGAATCAAAGTGGTCCAATCAAACACACAGTAAGTTTGGGTAAGGCCTTACACTTCACCAGTTTGAATCAACGAAGGCACCACGATGCCTATCTGTTACATATAATGTAAGAGTACATAATCCCTTATTGACTACATACAACTCCCACTGAACTTCAGAACTATTCCTAATCAATATCTTTATAACTGGTAGTTACGCGACAGAGTTTGACAGTGATTAAAGAATGGTTCTTGGTAAACGGCAGTTGTAGTACGTATCTCAGGTCAGAGGATACTAATGAGTATACCAATAGAAAAAACATCTTATGACAAAGATCCATGAAGATGATTTGATGCGAGTTACATCCAACGTCATTCAAAATGAGGCCTGTGAAGTTCGGAGTCAACTCCTTGAGCCGAAGTTCAGAAAAGTCTTAATTCAGAGACGTTCCCACGAGTCTGACCGACTACGGATAATTAAGAATATAAGATTCATGGATTAAACGTATTAAAATCGAACACAGTTATAAGAATTCAGAATTGCATTTAAATCAGTAAACCAAAAGAATTCAAAAGTACAACTGTTTAAATGTTCGCACATTCAAAATACTAAATCAAAACATATCACTAGCAAATCTAAGACCAATAGCATCTCTGTGAAGATCATGCTTGTCCTGAGTCATGGGCTTAGTAAACGGGTCCGCTAGGTTTTGATCTGTGTCTACTTTGCTTATCACGACGTCTCCTAGTTCCACAATTTTTCGTATATAGTGGAACTTCCTTTGAATGTGCTTGGCTTTGTGATGAGATCTGGGCTCTTTGGCTAGAGCCATAGCACCTGTGTTATCATAAAGTATCTCGATTGGTTGGCGAATACTCGAAACCACATCGAGGTCAGTAATGAATTTCTTCATCCAAGCAGCATCTGATGCGGCTATATACTCAGATTCGGTGGTTGAATCCGCCACTACACTCTGCTTGGAGCTTTTCCATGAGACAGCTCCTCCATTAAGAGTGAATACGAAACCCGACTGTGAGCGAGAGTCATCTCGGTCAGTTTGAAAGCTAGCATCAGTGTAACACCGTACAGTGAGCTCCTCTTTCACTCCTCCAAATATTAAGAACATGTCTTTGGTCCTTCTTAAGTACCTCAGGATGTTCTTGACTGCAGTCCAATGGGCAATGCCAGGACTTTGCTGGAAACGGTTGGTCATGCTTAAAGCATATGAGATGTCAGGTCTAGTGCACAACATAGCATACATGATAGAACCAATCGCTGAGGCATATGGAATTGCTTCCATTTCCTTAATTTCAATGTCCGTGGAAGGAGATTGTGATTTGTTCAACACAGTGCCTTTAGTCATCGAAACACCTCCTTTCTTGGAGTTTTCCATCCTAAAGCGTGTCATCATTTTTTCTATGTAAGTACTCTGACTTAGCCCTAGAAGCCGCTTAGATATATCCCTGTAGATCTTGATTCCTAGAATGTAAGTAGCTTCTCCAAGATCCTTCATTGCAAAACAAGATCCAAACATTGTTTGACTTTGTCAAGCACAAGGATTTTGTTTCCAATTATCAGTATATCATCCACATACAAGATGAGAAATGTTATAGTGCTCCCACTAGCCTTTCTGTAAACACAAGGCTCATCTTCATTCTTGACAAAACCAAATTCTATGATTTTCTGATCAAAATGAAGATTCCAGCTTCGAGATGCCTGTTTAAGTCCATAAATGGACTTATTCAGTTTGCAGACCCTACTAGGCTATGGCAAGCAGTATCCTGATCGATTTGATCATAGCAACGGGTGAGAAAGTTTCATCATAGTCAATACCTTGAGTTTGAGTGAAACCCTTTGCAAGTAGACGTTCTTTATAGGTTTGTATATTACCATGCATGTCGGTTTTTCTTTTGAAAATCCATTTGCTCCCTATTGCCCGAGAACCGGGGGGTAGTTCAATCAAGTCCCAGACCTGATTATCACGCATAGATTGCATCTCGGAGTTCATGGCTTCAAGCCATTTCTCGGATTCAGGATCTGAGATAGCAGATTTGTAGTTTGTAGGTTCGCCATTTAACTCAGCTACTAACAGGACTTTAGAAGCTTCAAGATGCCATAGGTATCTATTAGGTTCTTTACGAGACCTGCTACTTCTGCGAACGCTTGTGTTTATTTCTGATTCATCAGCAACAACTTCTTGTTGATCAGACGCTCCGACTTCCTCAGCGGTTATTTGTGATTCTCAAATTTCTTCAAGATCCATAAAATTATTTCCGGTTCCTCTATTTAGAAGATCTTCCTCGAGAAAGCGTCCTTTCCTTTTGATGGAAACAATGTTTGCAATAGGATGATAGAAATAATATCCGCTTTTGTTGTAGTAACCGAAGAAAACAACTTTTTCGCCTCTGGGATCGAGCTTGTCATCAGAATCGCTGGTGACATATGCATCAAATCCCCATACTCTAAGGTAAGACAAATTGGGTTTAGACCCGTGCCATATCTCATATGGGGTTTTGTCCACCTTCTTAGTCGATGCCAGATTTACAAGGCGGGCGGCGGTCATAAGAGCATAACTCCAGAAGGAGTGAAGCAAGTTAGTTCTACACATCATCGATCGAACCATATTAAGTAGGGTTCGATTTCTCCTCTCGCTCACGCCATTAAGTTGGGGTGTGCGAGGAGGAGTGGGCAGAGAAATAATTCTGTGCTCCTTCAGATGATTAAGAAATTCTAAGCTGAGATACTCGCCACCTCGATCTGATCGAAGTGTCTTAATAGATTTATCGAGTTGTTTCTCTACTTCGTTTTGAAACTCTATGAACTTTTCAAATGTTTCATGCTTGTGTTTCATAAGATAGACATAAGCATATCGACTATAATCGTCAATAAATGAAACGAAGTATCTTTCATGATTTCTAGACATGGTTATGAAAGGGCCACACACATCAGTGTGTATAAGGCCTAGCAGATCCTTGGCTCGTTCACCAACATGGGTGAAGGGGTCCTTTGTGAGTTTGCCAGCTAAACAAGACTCGCAATTATCAAATGAGTCATGTCCGGTAGGTTCAAGAATTCCCTCGGATCGGAGTCTTTTAATGCGTGCCTTGCTTATGTGGCAAAGTCGACAATGCCATAGAAAAGTATCATTAATGCCAGATTTGATACGTTTAGAAAGATTATATATGTTATTGTCAGTTTGAACGTCAATCTCATAAATACCGTTTTGAGGTTTAGCCTCAAAATAAAAGATATCATTTAAGTAGGCAGAAATAGCAATATCATTAAAAACGTACTTAAATCCTTGTTCAAACAATAAAGAAACTGAAATAATGTTTCTGGTTAAACCAGGTGCAAACAAACAATTGTTTAAAACAACCACAAGGCCAGAAGGACATGAGAGATGATATGTTCCAGTTGCAAGTACTGGTACTCTTTTCCCATCTCCAACGATGAGCTCCATGTCGCCTTGTTTCAGCTTCCTCCAACTTTTAGGCTCCTGCAACACATTAATGATGTGGTATCCACATCCAGTATCAAAAACCCATGTGTTGCTAGAAACAGTAAAAATTTCAATAACATAAATGAGAATACCTGAAGAGGTGCCCTCACCATTGGCCCTCTGCAGCTTCAGCTTGGCTAGATATTCAGGACAGTTACGTTTCCAGTGTCCTATTTTGTTGCATTCAAAGTATTGGCGCTCCTCGGGAGGGGGTGCTTTTGAAGCTTTCTTGTTATTGTTGGTGGCAGGCTTGGCAGCAACATTAACCTTCTTCTTGCCTTTGCTATTATAACCTCTTTTCTTAGGGTTAGGTTTTTTAGCACCAGTAGATCTGACCATCAGAACTTGATTTTTCTTTCCTTAGATATTCATCTCGGCCGTTTTGAGCAGACCATGTAGCTCGGCCACTGTCTTCTCCAAGCCATTCATGTTGAAATTCATTACGAATTGAGCATAGGAGCTTGGGAGAGAGTTTAAGATGAAATCAGTAGCCATGTCATCCTTCATGGGATATCCAAGTTTATTCATCTGGTCGATGTACCCTTTCATCTTAAGTACATGAGCACTAACATGCGTGCCTTCTTGCATCGTGCAACAAATGAGCTGAGACATGGTTTCATAGCGTTCTTGTTGGGCTTGTTTCAGGAACATGCCCTTAAGTTACTCAATCATGTCAGAGGCACTCAGGTCCTCCTTGCTCTTTTGGAGCTCACGGGACATGCAGGCTAGCATAAGGCAGGCCACCTCAGTGGCATCATCTCTTTGTTTTTCCCAGGCCTTACGAGCGGCAGCCGTGTTACCATCGGGTGCCTCAGGGACTGGTGCATCGAGAACATAGAGCTTCTTGGCCATCTTAAGAACTATTCTCAAATTGCACTGCCACGAGAGAAAGTTGGTGTTATCCAGCTTTTCATTCTCAAGGATAGACTTGAGAGCGAAGGAGTTATTAGTATTATTATTTTCAGTAGACATCTGTCAAGATAAGCAAAGAAAATAAATTACTATAAAGAAAGTGAAAAATCCTTATTAATTTAGGATTATTGGATTTTAATAATTCCACCTTTTACCAATTGGCAAATAATAATCCCAACTGAGAATATTCTTACCACTAGTCCCTACTTTCAAACTATTTTGTTACATTGGACTCCCCGTTAAAAAAACTTAACGCCGTTAGATTTTATATGACGTGGACATCTGCAAACCCAGAAAAGTCGAGCCAAGCTAGCAGTGGTCCACGCCATATAAAATCTAACGGCGTTAAGTTTTTTTAACGGGAAGTCCAACGTAACAAAATAGTTTGAAAGTAGGGACTAGTGGTAAGAATATTCTCAGTTGGGATTATTATTGGCCAATTAGTAAAAGGTGAGATTATTAAAATCCAATAATCCATTAATTTATTACCCAATTACATAAATTAGAATAAGGAGTGAGAATCTAGCTAAATCAGTCACTAATGGTAGCTGTGGCATACAACATTAGTAAGTGGGTAACTAGACTGACAATTAGTGTCAATTGTGGAAAGATGCACAACTCTCGTGTATGAGGCCGCTAAGACAAGACATGTCTATGCATTGATACGTTTAGCCTCGTCTATGCCCACTTTTAATCTCTTGACAGCTGGGGCATGTAACAAGAGAGAAAAGTAATAGTCGTCCTAAAATAGGTACTTGCTGAAGGGCCGGATGTGTCAACGAAACCCTTGCGTCTTGGAAGGATAAACTACGCATCCAGTGCGGTGTTGTGGCTCCAAACACCGATGTTTCGTTTTATGCTCCAAGTGTTCCTTATAATGGGACGGCATAGGCCATTGGTTTTAAATATGTGTTCCAATTTTAGTGTTTACCGAATAGGGTCAAACACAACGAATGATTAAATCATACGTGTGTTGTAAAAGCCAGTTTTACTATTTAAAGTCATGACAAAATTGATGAACCCTTTCATCTCTCAGGACGCTTAATTTTAAATAACCTATTAAAACTAAGTTTGTCGCGACTTGAATAACCAGTTAAAGTTAATAGTTGAAAACTATTAAGTTATAAGTTTTGAAATTAAATTTAGTTTAAATTGCAAAACTTTAGCGGTTATTTATTTTATAAAAACAAGTCAGTTGTTATTTTTTATAAAATTCTACAAGTTGTAAAATTAGAATTTTTGGTGACAGATTGTGACATTTTAAAACTCCTTTTAAAACGTTTGGTATTTGGTTAGTTTATTATAAAATTAAGTTATAAAAAAATAAAAGCAACCATAAAGCAAATAAATATGTAAATCTTTTAGGGCCAAGTTTGTTTGATCTCGCTAGAGCCAGTTAGCAAGATCAAACGGGTCACGGGGTCCAAAAAATTAAAACAACCATAAGGATGGACTTCCGTGCATCTAGTCGTCTCGGATGACTCCCACTGACTCCATAATTCCTGTTGCGTCTTCAGATTTGTCTTCGGGTTTTTATTACATTACATAAAATAAAAAAAGCTTATTCTATTACAACTTTGAGCCATCAAAAGTGGGCCAAAACCATAAAACCAAAAACTGAATAATAAACACAAACAACTCAATCACATAGGTCGGGCCAGATTTACATATTCAATACAATCACATACGGGCAATAAATTTGGTCAAATAAAAAAAAATAAAAACGACCAAATTAATAAATAAAGTTTGTGATTAATCAGATCAGAAATATCAGATCAGATCAGATCAGAAACTTCAAGATAGTTAAAGTTTGTGATTAATCTATCCGGTGAAACCAGACCGGTTTCGATTTACGTGTTATAACCCATGCTCTGATACCACTGTTGGGTTCAGTGGTGATCAGTTTGACTTTTGTAAAAACGGGTTTTGACAGAGAAATTAATTAATTCAGTTAATTAATAAATACGCAGCGGAAAATAAAATCATAACCTATTTAATAGCACTGACAAACCGAACATGATCTGGTTATGAACACGCAAACATAAAAAAATAATTAATCTACTGATGAGATTAATTATACCTTAGTAGTTAATAATTAACCGGTTGAGACACCTAGGTACAACGAACCGATGCTAGATCACGAACCAAAATGCGAGAGACAAAAAGCGTCGGGCTGGCCGGAAACGGGCAGGCAGCGGCTGGTTTGGTGGTTCTGGAAGTCACAATGACAGAAGGCCTTTTCCTTCGTTTTGGTCGCTAGCTCCCTTGGGAGAAAAGCAAACAACTCCACGAAAAATTGCGGCTGACCAAATTGTTAGGTCTTTCACAAAAATAGGATTATTATATATATATAATAATTATAAATTCTATTAATTGTTTCTGGACCCAAAGTCTAATACGAGATAAAAAGTCTGTACCCAATTAATTGTTTTAATGAAAGATTAAAACAATATATATATATATATAATTATTATTTATAGACTAGTACAAATAATAATTTCCGTCTAACGAATATATATATAAAATATATCGTCTCGCTAACAGTTCGTAATTACCAGTTAAGCAGGTTAAGTGGATTTAATGTCCGTTGCCCTAGGTGTAACTCTTACGGGTCATAGCTCGGTCAGCCGCGTTGTCCATCGGGTCGGTCCATAAAATCCAACAGCTACACCCCGAACTGCTTCAGTGTAACATCAGCCTCAGCCTCGGTAAACAACACACCCTCGCCATAGCAATCCACCATAAGCTTTCTCGATGGACCTTCCCTTAGCTGACCGGCAAACGGATAGTAAAACACCAACACCTTAGCCAACGCCTCCCTAATCACACTCGCGGGATTCTTAGTTCCTATTTTTGGATTCCGCTGGTAAAAATGAATCATTGGAAGATGAAACCTAAGGCCTTCCTGGTCATCGATGTCGGAGAGAGGCTTTAGTTCTCGAGGTGTGGGTTTACTCGGAACAATGAGTTCCGGAGGATGTCTTCGGACAGTAAATGTTAACGGAGTATGGGTTTGTGCCATATCTAGTTTAGCTTTGTGTTGGTTTTTGAATTTGGACACAATGGCAAATTGTAAATTTATAAGGGTGTGAAATAGTGACAACTTTTTTTTTAACGGCAGAAATAGTGACACCTTTTTTTTAACGGTAGAAATAGTGACACCTCATTTGTTGATTTCGATCTCATATCCCCAAATCTTCTATCGTCCACATAACCCGAATAAACGCATGGCTTTTTCATTTAACAACATTTTTTTAGATTTTTACGATAATTGTCGCAATCTGCATTGCGTAAAGTTTGAACTCTCAACCTTTTATTTGGCTTTTATTTACGAGGTATATTGTCTAACCACAAATATGTTGTTTAAAAACAAATAAATGCATGACTTAAACGAAAAAGATGAATTATGGAATCGTTATCTATACTATCTAATATAATAAATAAAGGTTTTTCATACCATTTGTCGCATCCATATTCATTCTTATCATTTTTTTCCGTCAATCTCTTTCTCTGTTATTAAATATACCGCTATCTTTTAATAATAATATATTTTTAAAGAAAATACTAATTATATGAATAAAACACATTTATTTTAAATTATCTCTTATTATAATAAACTGACTTTGACTTTGACCAAGCAAGTAAACCTCTTCTCGTTTCAACAATGCTTTGACTATCTGAAATGATCTTCAACACCAAATAAACATGTAAGAACTTGATTTGGTAAGTATTAGCCTATAAAAACCCAAGAATCTCCCCTTAGGCTAACGTTTTCAAATCCGATGTGAAGCATCAAGTCATGCCATAATCTTCAACTTGGTTCTCATCCCATTGAAGATCCCCCTTAAGTTGACATTCAAGGCTTCTAATTCTCTTGTTAAGAACATAAGAGTTTAAGGGTAGGAACTATAATCAAGAATCAACCCTTCTTGAAAACTATAAGATCTTGTTTAGGAGAACTCCCAAACATTTTATGGCTTGAGATAACTCATTGATTGTTAAAACCGCCACTTGATTTTGATATAAAGAAGCAAGGTACTTAACAATATCTCCCCATTTGCTCTTTATTTTAAAGAGCCATTGAACCAACACCATCTCAAACCGGGTCTATTTTGGTTTGATTGGAATGGGATTATTGACACCGAGGTTGGGCAAGTTGTAACCAAGCCTGTGGGTAGCAACAGCGACGAAAACTCCGATTTGACGACAACATTAGTGACAGCATCAGCGACCAGTTCTGAAGCTTCTGTCGCTAACTCTGACAGCCCGGCGACCACTTCAGCTTCTGTCGCCAATTCTGACAGCCCAGTGACAGCAACAGCGACGAATTCAGCAACAGAAACAGCGACTAGTCGTCGCAAGCACTAGATGTATCAGAAAATCAGAATTTGAGGATATCCACACGTGTTCGATTACACCGGTTAAGTTCAAGGATTATGTCCTATGTTCACAAGGGGAGGATATTGAACTTTTGTTGTGGGAAGAAGATGAACTGAGCAATTTTGAATAAGCAAATTCTAAGCCAGCGGGAAGAACTCGATTCCATTAAACGAAACGACACGTGGAAGTTGATCGAGTTACCAAGAGGGGCTAAGGCAATCGGTTTGAAGTGGGTTTTCAAAGTGAAGAGAAACGCGGACAGTTCTATTAATAAATGTAAAGCAAGACCCGTGGTTAAGGGATACCCCGCAACAACTCGGAGTTAACTTTGACAAGGTCTTTGCTCCGGTGGCGACACTTGAAACCGTTTGTATGCTTGGCGTTGAAGATCTCCTGTCAGAAATTAGGAGGCGATTGTCGGTAATTTACGCCTGTAATAGGCCCAACATGAGTAGGTGGAGGGTCGGAGCCAATGGACCTGTGCAGTTTTATTAAAAGTTGTTAATAGGCTTATGGGGTGTATTAGGGTTTTAATTTTTTTTCTTGTTTAACAAATTATGGTTGCCTTATAAATACATAACCATGATTAGGGTTATTGTATGAGCGATTATTGCATGCGTTCTAACTATGAACACCAGAGAAGTAATCAACAATTGCATTAAGAACAAATTGGAATCTTTCAATGATTCAATCCTTTATTAGTTAATGAAATAATGATGGAAACAAGAGCAAGATGAAATGAAAAGAAAAATGAACAAGTAACCTAAGTTGAACCCCCCTTTTATAACCAGGACTTTTCCCTCTCAACTAATCAAAGAATGATTACCCACTAAACAAACTAATTAACAAACAAATACAGAGAATTACTAAACTACCCTGCTTGGTTAACAACCTCATCTCAGTTGACTTTACCCTTTGACTGTCAGTAGAATTGAATCTTTGACTTTCTTTTCGGTTACAACCGTATCTAAGTTTTGAGTCAGTTTCTTAAATATAATAATACGAAAGCTTATCTAAAACTATGTGTATTTGTGTTTTTGTTTATCAATTCAATCCTTCATATAATTCTTAATTTTAAATTAGTTTTAAATGTTATATTATTGGTTGAAATGAAGAGAGAGGGAAGAGAAAAATATCTTTATATAATTAAGTATAACATACGACAAATATAAGTAAATACTTTTAACTTTAATACAGGCGTAATGATAATGTTTTGCCAGTTTTAGTGAGTTACAAACGTCATGAATAGTCACCGTTAATATACCAAATATGTTGCTATTTTAATAAGGGAAAATTTCTAAAATAAACAATTTTGAAAACTTTTTTTCAATAATAAACAAAGACTTTTCAAGTTCTTCAAAATGAACATGAATTTTCGTCGAAATACAACCCAAACTCGGCGACTTCGCTGAGTTCACGTGGCTTCGTCCTTTAACTTACATGTGTCATTTTCGACGAAAGATTTTAAAAACTCGACAAAATCGTCGAAACATGTTTTCGTCGAGTTTTGTTCATAACTAGGCGTTTCGCCGAGTTTTGTTAATAACTAGGCGTTTCGCCGGAATTTGTTCATAACTAGACGAAAACATAACTAGAAGTTACGCCGAGTTTTGTTCATAACTAGACGTTTCGCCGGGTTTTGTTTATAACTAGGCGTTTCGCCGGAATTTGTTCATAACTAGACGAAAACATAACTAGAAGTTACGCCGAGTTTTGTTCATAACTAGACGTTTCGCTGGGTTTTGTTCATAACTAGGCGTTTCGCCGGGATTTGTTCATAACTAGGCGAAAATGTCGGGATTTGTTCATAACTAGGCGAAAACGCTTAGAATGCAATCTAGGCGTAACGCCGAGTTTTGGACGTATTTAGGCGAAAAATGACACATGTGCGTTAAAAGGCCAAGACACGTATTTCGGCGAAGTCGACGAGTTTTGATAGTATCTCGACGAAAAATGATGTTTATTTTGGAGGAGTTGACTTTTCTTTGTTTATTTTTTATAAACCAATAATAAAAATGTTCATTATGGGAATTTTCCCTTTTAATAATCATAGGACAAAGTATTTTTAAAATGACAAACAATATATAACATGTGTCGAGTATTTGTGGGGCAATATCTATCACGTCCCAATAGTCCTTTTCTTTCGTGATTAATTCACGTGTTTTATGCACCCAATTTGCATAACAATTACGTGTGCCATATTAATTGGCATGTTTATCTTTCCAATTTTTTGGATGTGCATTTATCGTATTGAACTAAAATTGTAACTTGTATGATAACTAGTGGGTTATGTTCACGTGTTAGTTATGGTGGTTCGGTTTTTAAAAAAAGTTTACATGTGTACAAAACGAAAATAAAAGTTAGCGTGTTGTAACGGTATATTCGGAATTTTATAAAATGTTATGTTTGAAAAACAAAATCCATTGCATAGAACGAAAACCATAAAAACGAATAACGGTATCAGTTCTGACAATACCGAAAACGACATAGATGTTGTTTGGGCGGTGTCGATTACGTCCGTCACGATACTAAAAGAAGATCATATTTCGAATACAACCTCGTTTTTATCAAAAATAATATACCAGAACATCGAGAAAAAAATGTGTAAACACAACCGCGTATTAGGTTATTATAAAAAAATGTTACGAATAGAAGTTATCAAAGAAAAATCAAATTGATAAAAAAAAATAAACAAGTTAAATAAGTATGTTATATATAGTATAAGTGATATAATATATTAAAACTTCTAGAAAAAAAAAGCTTATGAGCACCTAATTGCAGAGGAGTGCCACCTCTTTTATTTAATATAAGTGAAGATACACTAGATGAATGACGGGTTCAAGCTAGCCTATACAGTTGGAGAAAGAGGAATGAGCTTCGGAGTAAATCACCGGACCTGTAAAACGAACGACGTCGTTAGCCTCGTCACAGTGTGATCACCCTCTGGCGTGAGCAGTGATGGATCCAGGAATTATTTTCAAGGGGTTCACTGATTTTAGATGCTCTAATATCATAGGGCCGGACATAAAAAAATTCGGGTCGGTTCGATTATTCGGGTCGGTTCGATTATTCGGGTCGGGTAAAGTTCATCACATAACAAAAATACAATAACATAATTATAAAACATCGTCATTAGAAATTAAAACACACATAATATAAAAATAAAATAGTCTTTCCCTATGAATTAAATAAACTAGAGTTGTTCCCTACGAGTTTTCATCTTTTGAAATCGTTGCATTACATCTTCGTCCGAAACTTGGATGATATTCATGCCCTGTTGGTTGACATGGACCTCTAAGAAGATACGCTCGTCTAATTTCATCTTTTTGACTTGGATGATAAGATGAAAATGGTTTCCTTTCGGAAGGATCCCATGGAAGCTCATTCAAATCTATTCGAGACGGTTTACTATTTGGAGATGATGATTCAAGGTTTGATGGTGGCGGTACTCTATGGAAATATATTTTAATATCCATAATAGATTAATAGTACCTAGGAATCAAATTCAAATTAACATCTAAAATCTTAATAACATCTAAAATTCAAACTAACATCTAAAATCTTAATAACATCTAACATTTTAACTAACATTCAAACAAGTTAACAACAAACATAAAATTAACCCTAACAAGTTAATAACAAACATAAAATTAACCCTAACCTGTATGTGTGGTCTGTGTCGTGAGCAGGGGAAAACCGAGCAGGCGACTGGGGTGGGCGGCAGCTTGATTCGCAGCAGCAGGGGGAGCGGATTTACTGCTGCAGCAAGGCAGCAACTTGAGTCGCAGTTCCTGAGTGAGTTGTCTTCGATCCCTAATTTCTATTATCTATGGGCCTGACTTGTGTTGAAAACAATAAACAAGTTAAAGGGCCTGGCCCATATGTAATCAGCTAAATAAAAACAATAAACAAATTAAAGGGCCTGGCCCATATGTAATCATCTAAAAAAAAGGTTATAAAAAATGGTAGTGAAGGGATTCGAACCCACAACCTCCTTGTAATAATGCAAAGCGTAAACCATTACACCACTTGTTATACTTTGTAAGGGGTTTCACCCTACAATTTTTATGGGGTTCACCCTAGTTTTTTTACCTACCGTTACACTATAATTTCGAAACTCGGGGGGTTCTTGTGAACCCCCCCCCCCACACAAGTAGATCCGCCCCTGGGCGTGAGAGTAAGTAATGGATCTTAAGTATGATTAAGTGTTTAGAGGGAATGAGAGCTTGGGGAAGAAGATCCAATACCTAAGGGTAAAGTCCCATTTTTATAGCCGAAGGAGGGTGGTGAGCTAGCGGGTATGTGATTGGAGGAATGTCGCCATTAGGAATATCCTTGTGGTCTCCCAGGTGAAAACCGTTAGTGGTGTCAGTTTTGTCTCATCCGGTGGGGTCGCCTACTCCTAACATTCCTAGGATGGCAGCGTGGTCCTCCTTACGGTATGCTCATGAGCATTTGTCCTATATAAGGTATTGTTGGTTTGTCTTTAAGTGAGGGGGTAACCTTGCATGAGAAGTTTCCCTCTCACGCGTGGTCAGTTTGCGCGGGTCATGGGGTTCCGCGGGGACCCTACGTCGTCAATAAGTATATTATTGTTATACTAAAAAGCAAACTTTTTAAAAGGTGTAATGAACTTTGTGACAAATAATGCAAGTAACCTATTAAAAGGTGTTATTATCACATTTTACATGGTGTAGATACGTGTCTAAGGTAAATATATGGTGTAATATTTGTCCGGGTCTGAAAAGGAGAGTAAGGCAAGAAGTACAAATAAATCGTTAAGCTCGCGGCTCCTGGTGAAGCCGAAGGGGGTAAATTAAAAAGATCTGGACACCCCCAGTGAAAGTAACTCAAACCGGGTGTGAAGCGTGAGAACATATCAAAAGCAAGCGATTTCGATGACTCGAACCGGTGGTGGTCAGTGTAGGCAGTTGGATGAACAGGATATGCCCTTCAAAAACAATATAGACTAAATTACAGAAAACAACATTTAGGTTTATACCAAATTACACCCGCAGACCTTAATCTTCACTAATTACAGCGGACACCCTTTATCTATATGGTTTGTATCAAGTTATAACCTTTAGACTAACCGACGTTAGATTTTTCAGTTAAATGACATGTAAATGACTAATTTACCCTTCATTCTTATATTAACAAATTAATATATATATATATATAGAGAGAGAGAGTTATATGTGTGTGTGTGTGTGTATATATATATATATATATTACTCTCTCAAGCTGTGTAACAAGTAAAAGCCACACCACCACAGTCATCATCGCCCTCCCACGTCGGCCGGCCGGAACAAGCCAACCCCCTCTGCCTCCCTCTCTATTCTCTAACTTTCCCCCTTTGCTCAACACATCCAACCCTGATTTGGTTTCCGTTTGAATCGATTTCATTTTGGATTTGGATTTTGCCCACCGATTGTAAGCTTCTATATTTCGGTCGAAGCTTACAAACGTTTTGGGTTATTGGCCGATTGTAAGCTTCTGTATTTAGGTCGAAGCGTCTGTATTTTTGGATTTGGATTTTTGCCCACCAATTGGGTTATTGGTCATTTTGGATTTGGACTGCCGGCCAAACATCCGTCGGTTTCATTTTGGATTTGAATTTTACTAACTGAATGTAAGCTTTTTGAAGTATGAGAATTTGATTTGTAAGTTTTGGGTTTTTGTTTAGAAAGAAGGCATAATGGATGGGGCCACAATGCTTTTGAGATTATTTATTTATTTATTTTTTATAATAGTAAGGGTAATTTGATCGTTTATAAAAAACTAACTGAAAAATCTAACATTTGTTAGTCTAAAGATTATAACAAACCATTTAGATAAAGGGTGTCTAGCGTAATTAATGAAAATAAAGATCTGCGGGTGTAATTTAGTATATACTTAAATGTTGCTTTCTGTAATTTAGTCAAAAATATACGTTGTCTTAATATTAAATGGGCCCACATTTTGTTTTTATTTTTTTTAATATTAAGATTCACATGCATTTAATAGAACAATTTACATCCATACACTACAGACTACTATGTTACAAGTCAATGAACAACATGGATCAAATCCATAATTTCTTATGCTTAGTGATCATCCGTGTAACTCCAAAAATTAAATTGACAGAAATTTTATCATTATTAGATTAACTTGTTTGACCAATACATATCATCATAAATATCAAATAACTAAGGAGGTGCGGAGTGCAAGCTTATTTGAGTTTATTATGATATTATGAGCGAAGCTCCTAATTAACAGGGGTTCGGGGGCAGCGCCCACGGTAGCGGGGTCCAAAGGGTGGCAGCCCCTGGCCGGGTCCAAAGGGCAGAGCCTCTGGCTGCGGTCGAGCTGACCTGGCAATTAATTTTTTTTTTATTTCCACTAATATTGCTTCATTAAAAATTCATTTGAAAATGAATTTCTAGAAATTCATGTGAATTCCTGAGGGGGCAAAAGTGACAAACTGCCAATTCGGAAATTGATGCCTAGGGCAGTTTCTAAACCCAAAAACTGTAAATACGATCCATCGAGGATTGATCATTCTTTGGTTCGAAATCATCACAAATCCTCCATACTGGGGTTCTTTAAAACTCTGATTTGTATCCGATCAATTCAATTCGGTGAACCACCAAATAGATTTGATCTGAAAGTGTTATCACGCCTTTCAGAAAGTCCAAGAACACACTACATTCGACGAATTTGGACATGACTAAATTACATTTTTACTGGTGTTTTAATGGATTTATTAGAAACAAGAACACACTACATACCATAATTAGAGTCGTACAACCATTTAATTATACATACAAACTTCGAACATTAAAATCAGAAACACATCTTAAAAGCTTGTCGCATACTCACCTATCGAAAGCTTGTCGCATACTCACCTATCGAATCGTAACTAGGAAATTATAATTTGGAATAAGCGCGTACTTGTTCTTGGATAACATGATCATTATTGTCTCGTGCCAATATGTTATCTAGCTCTTTGACAAATCTCTTCATAGCAACACTCGGCAACCATATGGGTACCACGATTCCAGATTCACCCTTGTGGTTTATATAACGTGTAAAGAAACCGGCAACAGGATGATCAGGCCCTGCATAGACAGCTTTCCCCCAACCAAAATCAAAGTCATGTAATCCAGTACGTTTCACATACGATACGATAGAGCTTCCGACGGTTGTGAAGTTGGGTCGTCCTTTGATTACCATCAGATCAGCGATGGATCTCATGTACTCTTCAGTGACTTCAGATTTGGCTTTCATCACAAGCTCTAACGCATGTCCTAATGGTTTGTTACATAGGTCTCGAGCTTTAGAAATGGCGGCCGTGTAAGACGAGATTTAATATGTGGCTCTTATAATCATTTATCTTGTTATTAAATGATCAAATATAATTACTTATTTATTTAATAGCCTATGGCTAGTAATTAGTCGATAGGCCTAATTACTCTTAATGGGCCACTAATGGGTTTCCCCTTGGGTGTACATATAAATAGAGAGATTACTAGAGGGATTAGACTAATCGATAATCTATCACCACTAACAGAAATCGTCCCTCTCTCTCTACTAGAACCGTGAGTCTCAAGAACTCACCTAATACCATCCTAATCGTACACCCTAAACGGGAACCCGAACCAGATCAGAAATCATGTCGTCTTCCCTATCATCGGTGAACTTAGCATGTATGTTATTATTATTGTTTTCCATTACATAGTAACAAGTACTGATCAACATGTGGTATCAGAGCAGATGTTGATAAATCAGTTCTTGTTTCTTTCCCTTATCTGGAATTAGAATCGGAGAACAAAAGTTCTGCTAAAATCCATAAGAAAATCGTTTTTGCTGACTTACGGTTTTCTGTTTTATTAATAATATCACGTTTTTTTGATCTCATAAAACCCGAGATCCATTAATATTTCAAAATCTGTTAAATATTAATGTTCAAGATTTCGATTCCAGTCCTTAATATGATATTATTGAAGAGCAGTTCATAAACTATTCTTCGTGTTCATCCTTAATTTTTGATGAAATCCCCTTAATTTGGGATGAATAATGAATTTGATTGTGTTTCCTAAAATTGTGTAACTTTATCTACAAGTTTTCACATTAAAATATTAATTTTATTATTTTAAATTATGAAACTTGGATATACTTAACACCTAAGATATTTTTCGAAATCTAAAAGATAATCAAAATCCCTTAAATTTCGCACTGCCTTAACAGTTTCTTTTTCACGGTTTAAACTCTCACGGGTATAATAATTCACAGTATTGGGTTTACGGGTCTTAAACTTCACTGCTAAACAGTTCACGGTTTAACAGTTCACGAGTTTAACAGTTCACGGTTTAAACAGTTCACGGTTTAATAGTTCACGGTTTTACAGTTCACGGTTTAAACAGTTCACGGTTTAACAGTTCACAGGTTTTACAGTTCACGGTTTATGAACTTGTGTCGTGAACCTTATAGGAACCGTGAACCATTTGTTGAACCGTGAACCTTTTTCCTTAGCCGTGAACCTTAGTAAGCCGTGAACCCTACCATAACCGAAAACCCCTTACTGAACCGTGAACTCTTAAGAAACCGTGAACCTAGCCTCATTTACATGCCGTGAACCCTACCATAGTAAGCCCCATGTTCGATCCGCGCTAACAGGGGGCTTACTATTAATAAATGCTTTAGTTTTATTTTGTTAAACCTTAAAATTAAATGGTTTTCAAAATTTTAAAACTTACTTGAATAACACCTAATGCTTCACTTCTACCCAAATGTGATGTGATGCATGTGTATATTTATTCAAGCTTAAATAAGCATTATAACTTAGTGCTTTTCATGATATTAACTTAGAAAAGCATGATAAACTTAAATAACACCTAAAGTTTCACTTCTGCCCAAAGGTGATGTGTCACGCTTGTAAAATTTTTAAGTCTAATTAAGCACTACTTTTCCTAATATAACTAAGTGTTTCTAGTTCTGCCCAAAGGTGATTTGTCACATTTAGTTTTCGCAAAGCTAATTATGTGCGTACGAAACAAATGTTTCACTTCTGTCCAAAGGTGATGTGTTACATTCTCACTGCATATACTCACTATTAAAATTGTTCCTAATACTAAACAACTGTTTCACTTCTGCCCAAAGGTGATGTGTTACATTGTTAAGTAGAACCTAATAAATCTATTATTTTGGTGATTATAATAGATATTTATCACAGCTTCTTAAATATAATGGTCCTTAATTCCGCCTGCCTTAGTTTAAGTTACCCCATAGACACTCTAAGTTCTTCTTTAGAAATTAGTATCTTATTCTTTCTCGTATAAAATCCACAGCATCCCCTAACTTGGGAATCGAAACTTTGAATGGCACGAACTTCTCTGCTTGGAAAGATTCCCTGATGTTGTCTCTCGGCTTGATGGAATTCGATCACGCACTCGACAAGCCTGCACCTACTGATCTTACTGACAAAAGCACTGCCCAAGACATTATCAAGCATGAGAAGTGGTCAAGGTGTAACCGCATGGCTCTTGTCCTAATGAAGAACTCAATCAGTTCGATCATCAGAGGAGCTATACCTGATTCTAAAAATGCCAAGACTTATATGGCTTCTGTGGAGGATCAATTCAAGGGAAATTCTAAGGCGCATGCTAGCACTCTAACTCTGAAGCTGGTGACTGCAAAGTATGACGGGATCAGCGATATTCGTGAGCACATCATGATGATGAATGACATGTCCCGTAAGCTCAATGAATTAGACATGGAAATCAGTGACGGCTTTCTAGTGCACTTTATCATAACCTCTCTTCCTAAGTCTTTTGAAGCTTTCAAGATCAACTAAAACACACATAAAGACAAGTGGACGATGAGTGAGTTGATTGCAATGTGCGTCCAGGAAGAAGAGCGTCTAAAGCTAGACAGACCGGATGTTGCTTATCTCATGTCCGCTGATTCAAAGAAAAGGAAGGACAATTTCCGTAAGAAGGAATCTTATAAGGTCTAGAAACAAGATGCAAATGGTGCTTCCAGCTCTAAGAACTTCAAAGGGAAGTCTCACTGCAAGTTCTGCTGCAAGGCTGGACATAGGCAGAAAAACTGCCCGGACTTTAAGGAGTGGCTGAGCAAGAGAGGTAATCATATTTATATGATACTTGAGTCCTATAATTTAAATGTTCCAACTAATACATGGTGGTTTGATTCTGGTTCTATGGTTCATGTAACCAACTCTTTACAGGGATTCCTTACAATCCAGAAGCTGAAAAGAAACCGAAGAACACTTAAGATGGGGAATGGAGAAGAACTAGTTATCAAAGCTGTGGGAACCTTAGAATTAATTATGAAAACTAGTTTATGTATTAAACTTTATGATACCTTATATATTCCTGAGATTACTCGGAATCTAGTATCAGGACCAAAGTTAGACATTGACGGTTTTGTTTGTTCTCATGGTCATGGCAAACTTTCTATTATGTTAAATTCTCAAGTGTTTGGACGTGGTTATCTGGATGATGGTCTCTATAGATTAGAACTAGATGATGATTTTTCCAAGTCTTTGTTATCATATAATATTAATGAAAACTTAACAAAGACTAAACGAAAGCGAGACTTAGAAGCTTTATCTATGTTGTGGCATCAACACTTAAGCCACATTTCACGAGATCGCTTATCTCATCTCGTGAAGGATGAAGTGTTACCATCTCTCGATTTCAATGATTTTGGAACATGTGTCAAATGCCTTAAAGGTAAAATGACATCAGCAAATAAGAAAGGTGCCACTAGGAGCTCTAATTTATTAGAACTCATTCACACTGATATTAGTGGCCCTTACCCCGTTGCTGGTATAACAAGACATACTTAATTTATCACTTTTATTGATGATTATTCTCGTTATATGTACTTGTATCTTATTAAAGAAAAATCTGAATCACTTGCGACTTTTAAAGATTATAAAACTGAAGTTGAAAAAAAACTTGATCTTCAAATAAAAGTTGTGAGATCATATAGGGGAGGTGAATATTATGGCAGACATATTGATGTGGGTCAGGCTCCTAGTCCATTTTATGAGTTTTGTAAGGGCCACGGGATCGTGAACCAGTACACCATGCCCGGTACTCCTCAGCAGAACGGTGTTGCTGAGAGAAGAAACAGGACCCTAATGAACATGGTACGCGGTATGTTAGCCAACTCAGGTTTACCCTCATTCCTTTGGACCGAGGCCTTAAAAGCAGTTGTTCATATACTCAATAGAGTTCCTTCAAAGTCTGTCCCTAAAACTCCTTATGAACTTTGGACAGGGAGGAAACCGAGTCTTAGATATATGAAAGTATGGGGTTGTCTTGTCGAAGCTAAACTCTATAATCCTTTCTTAAAGAAACTTGACATGAAAACTGTCACTTGGTACTTCATTGGTTATCCCGATCACTCAAAGGGTTATAGATTCTACTGTCCTTCTCACGTCACTCGTATTGTAGAAACCAAGCATGACAAATTCCTTGAGGATTTTAAGGTCAGTGGGAGCAGTGAAAATCCTTATCCAGATTTAGAAGTACAAGACGTGGGGGGGGGGGATACGTCGCTTACCTTAACTCCGATTACTCTTCTTGTACACCACTCTGCACCGCACGTCACTGCACCACTTCCTCCTCCTTCAGATCTTAATGCTACTCCTTTTATACCAGAGAATGAAGGTACATCAAACGACCAACATGAAGACAATGCCGAACCCGATAATCAACTCAGGAGGTCATCTAGGTCCAAAAGGCCTAGTGACTTTAATGATTTTGTTACCTACCTGACTGAAGCTGAAATGGATGCCGGAAAGTTTACAGATCCTACTTCTTACCATGAAGCCATTAGCAGTGATCAGTCTTCTGAATGGAATAAAGCCATGATTGACGAGCTTGACTCCATGAAGAAAAATGATGTTTGGGATTTAGTTGAATTACCCAACGGTGCTAAACCCGTAGGATGTAAATGGGTATACAAAACTAAGCTA
The DNA here is from genome assembly GCA_023525975.1 of Smallanthus sonchifolius. NCBI lineage: Eukaryota > Viridiplantae > Streptophyta > Magnoliopsida > Asterales > Asteraceae > Smallanthus > Smallanthus sonchifolius. The sequence continues at coordinate 50,722,947 of CM042046.1, read as the reverse complement.
GATCCGAATGGTTGCAAAGGGTTTCACTTAGAAAGAAGGAATCGACTATCAAGAGACCTTTTCTCCTGTTTCTCAAAAGGATTAATTAAGGATCGTGATGGCCCTAGCAGCTCACTTTGACTTAGAGCTACATCAGATGGACGTCAAAACCGCTTTCCTCAACGACGACTTGAATGAAGACGTGTTCATGAAACAACCTGAAGGGTTTCAACCTGAAGGTCAAGAACATCTAGTCTGTAAGTTGAAGAAATCCATATACGGTTTGAAGCAGGCATCACGTCAATGGTACCTAAAGTTTGATGAATGAAGAAACAAAGTTTCCTGAAGAATCAAGTGGATCAATGCACCTACCTCATGATGAGTGGGAGCAACTTTACTATACGTGTCCTATACGTAGATGACATTCTATTGGCAAGTAATAGTTTAGACATGTTGCATGAGTCGAAGCGTTTACTTTCGTATAACTTCGACATGAAGGATCTCGGAGAGGCATCTTATGTTATAGGCATCGAAATACACCGAGATAGATCTAAGGGCATTTTGGGATTATCTCAGAAAGCCTACATCGAACGGGTCCTCACACGTTACAATATGCAACATTGCTCTCCTTCTATAACTCCAGTAGTTAAGGGAGATGTTTTTGGTTCTTTCCAATGTCCGAAAACAGAGGTTGAAAGGAGCAAATAAGAATGATACCTTATGCATTAGTAGTTGGGAGCGTCATGTATGCTTAAGTTTGTACTCGTTCGGATATCGATTATATTGCTGGAATGCTTGGCCATTATCAGACTAATCCCGATCTTGATCACTGGAAAGCAGCTAAGAAAGTACTTCGATATCTGCAAGGGACGAAAGAATATAAACTGACTTATAGAAGAAGTTATAATTTAGAAGTGGTTGGTTATTCTGATTCTGACTTTGCTAAGTGCAAAGATGACAAGAAATCAACTTCAGGGTACATCTTTATGTTAGCCGGCGGACCTATATCTTGGAAGAGTCATAAGCAACAGTTGACCATAATATCCACTATGATGGCAGAATACATAGCTGTGTATAACGCGACCTGTCATGGAATGTTGCTAAAGAATCTAATCACTCGACTCAAAATAGTTAATTCCATATCTAGACCATTGAAGCCTTATTGTGATAACTCAGCTGCCGTTAGTTTCTCGAACAGTAACAGTTCGACTGGATATATAAGTACTAAGGTTATTCTTGCGGATCCGATGACTAAAGGTCTCCCACCTAAAGTTTTCGAAGAACATGTTTCGAAGATGGGCTTTTCTAAAGACCTTATTTAGTAGCATAATGAACTTACTTACGTTTATTAATGAAATTTCCTTAGTTATTTGGATTTGTTTGTCTCTAAATATGTGATGCATGCCTAACAACATATAGACACTGATTATACAAATCAACGTTTAAAAGGGCTTATTTATAAATTTGATCCTAAATTTACTTAAGTTTTAGATTGGGATTGTAGTATGATTAACGGGGGTCTTGAGTTGGATATCGATTCAATGACTGTATTTCTCTGCTACGGTTTTGGTTTAAAACTAAAATGAGTATTAAATCTGCAGACTTACTAATGATCATAATAAATGATTACTCAGCCAAGTGGGAGAATGTAAAACGAGATTTAATATGTGGCTCTTATAATCATTTATCTTATTATTAAATGATCAAATATAATTACTTATTTATTTAATAACCTATGGCTAGTAATTAGTCGATAGGCCTAATTACTCTTAATGGGCCACTAATGGGTTTCCCCTTGGGTGTACATATAAATAGAGAGTAGAGGGATTAGACTAATCGATAATCTTTCACCACTAACATAAATCGTCCCTCTCTCTCTACTAGAACCTTGAGTCTCAAGAACTCACCTAATACCATCCTAATCATACACCCTAAATGGGAACCTAACCAGATCAGAGATCATGTCGTCTTCCCTATCATCGGTGAACTTAGCAGGTATGTTATTATTATTGTTTTCCATTACATAGTAACAAGAACTGATCAACAGGTCGGGTAGCCGAAAGCATTTCCATAATATCCTAAAGGGATCCGAGGGTTGAATTTTCTACGAGCATTGACAAAGGTCATCAAACGCATTTCATCTTCGGGGTTTGGTTGGAGAGCGATTGTACGACAACGCCAGAGACAAGCTGTTAGGACCTTAAATGTGGAACAATGTTTCAAGTGGGTTGGAACGAACCTACGAATAGCTGAAATATGAGTAGGTACAAAGAAAAATGACTTGTGTTCCATGTCATCCAACGAGATGATTGGACCATCGGTGTCGGCCACTTGGTCATACTCGTGATGAGTGCATGTCACACGTGGCAGTTCTCTTGCGCAAAACAACCCTCTTTGCCAAACAGGCAACGTTGATGGTGTTGACCAACCTTTTGTCATTTCACTCAATGCTATCAGGAATTGCACATATCCGAATGCATCGCACATGGTATGATTGAGTCGTACAGCAATGATGAAACCTCCACATAAAAGTCGTGTTACCTGTCGATAAAAAATGATGATAATGCGTCAATTTAACTATGTGGTCATACTCATAGGCGTACTTATATTGGGAGAATGGGGGAAGCCGCTCTCCATGAAAGAAAAAATAATTTAGTTTTATATGCGTGTTAAAATCACGATTTGCCTCCAACTAAAATTTTGCAATCGGCCACCGATCCCCCCCCCCACTGGTCATACTTGATATTGGTAAGTGACTACCTTATGTTCTTATACGATAATGTGTCACCTATCGATAAAAAAATTATGAATTTGTTCTTATACAATAATGGGAAAAATCGAACAAGAGGTTGAATAAACCTAAAACAAAATAAAATATTGAGAAAATCTCAAACAAAAATATCGTACTAATCTTTTTTTTTTTTTTAATTTAACAACTTAAAAAAGCTTTTATGTAATTAGTGTAATTATAATTTGTCAGAAAAAAAAAGACTTGTAGATTTGCATTTTGGCTTTTGAAGTAACAATAATAGAACACTATTTAAATTTGAGTAGGTAGTTTAATGGTACAGAAAAATCATTTTGAAATATCAAGGTTTGAAGAAGTTATTAGTTCAAGTCTCACTCTAATAGGAATAAAGAAATTTGTCACTAAAAAGGAATAATTTAAATTTGATCAAATCACGCTTCATAATTATCTATTTCAAATTTCCAATATCTGCACACTATACAAATTCTTTTACTCTGTTAAAACACCCGCAATGGGTGTTTGTGAAGCCAAGGACGTGTGGCGCAACCTTTTCAGTGGGCTATTTTTGATGATGTTGCTCGTGACGAAGGACGGCTATCGACGGTTTGGGTTTATTTTATTTTGTTTTTACTTTAAAAATTATATATATATATATATATATATGTGTGTGTGTGTGTATCACACACCTTAGTTAAATTTCACATCGTTTTATTATGTCAACATGAGAGAGACATAAACGGTGTAACACCCGAAAATCGAACATTTAAACAATAATAATTGAGGGACCTAGATCGAAAAATTTCAAAAGGAGAAGACGATTACATCATCTTCCGGTTAAGATTAGAGGTAACAGCAGCTCCTAAATATCTGTTTTTTAAATTTTGAAGCCAGATCTCGGGTTTTGGAGATAAAGATCGGACTTTTACATGTTATTTGGCATAAAAACATTAGATCTATCATTGCGACAGTTAAACAAAATGTTTGGACGTAAAAGGTTGGAATTTTGAGTCAAAACGTCGATTTTGGCAAAAAACCATGAATTGGCCAAAAGTACGTACAAATCGACCGAAAGTTTGTAGGTCTGGCCAAAAGTATGATCCCGTCGAATGAAAGCTCCGGCCGAATGTAAGTTCCGGCCGAATTGAAGTTCTAGCCGAATGGAAGTTTTGGCTGAAAGTTTGAAGTTCTGGCCGAAAGTTGTCTAGCTTTAAACAGTTCGTAATTGTCCTTTCCACTGTTAGATGTTTCGTGTAGTTTCCCTTTGCTGATTTCCATAGCAGCTGGCAGGTGGGTTCTAGAAAGCCTATTTCTTTACTTGTTTTGGGGTGGTGTGCATACTTATTAAATGATTTATAAAAGAACGATTTACACTTATGAAACGTACAAATGTTGCCAAACATCTGTGAATGTTTATTAATGGTTTTAATAATAATGTTCTAAAAGAAAAGTGGGCAATGTTTTTATAAAGTTATTACATTGTCAAAACTATGGTTATGTTATGTTCTAAAAGAAAAGATGGGGCATACGCTATGTTATGTTGTGTTGAAGGAAGCCTTTGTGGTTATGAATGAATGGATCCACCTACTTATGTTTTATGTAAATTGGAACTCACACAGCGTAACTGACTTTTAGTATGCATATCAACTTAAGTGTATGATTGGTTAAGGATCATAATGGTGCTTGGCTCGTGGCGAAGGACTACTTTGTTGAAGAAACTGACATTCTGTTATGACTTAACATTATGTTTCTGAATTTTATGACAATTTATGTAATGGTTGAATTGTGTTCCGCTGCATATGTTATGCAATATTCTAGTTTAAGAACTATGTATGTGATAATTCACCAATTGTGAGGTCTCTCGGGTTTGAAGCCTTACACTGGGTCATAAGGATTGTTGTACCTCAATTATCATCAAATCGTTTTAGGTGTGTTGGCTATGAATGAAAAGAAAACTCTACAATTAAACGTGTTTGAATGACAACAACCTAGATGAGTGAACAAAAACAAACTGACAGGTATGGGGTCGGATGTAAAGTTGCATTATGTCTAAAGCAACCTTTTACCAAGGGCTGCATTAGGCGGAGTTTGCATTAGACCTAAAGTAGTTTTTTTGTTAGATAATGCAACATTTTTTTAAAAGAGTTGCATGTATTGTTCAATTACAAATTTTTTAGGATGCAACCTTTTTACTTGCAACTGCAACATTTTAAACTTTTAAATGCAACTTTTTTCTATACTTAATTGCAACCTTTTATAGTTTATTTATAAAAATGCAACCTTTTTCTACACTCAAATGCAACCGTTATTGTGTTTTTAGTAAAAAAAATGCAACCTTTTTTACAATAAATGCAACTTTTTTTACAATTTTAGTTTCATCAAATGCAACCTTTTTTACACTCAAATATAACTTTATAGCATCATTATTTCAAGTACCACAATTACTATTTTAATTACAACTTAATAATAACATTGATATCATAGGTGAACTTATCTTGTACTTTAATACATATGTCCAAAACTAAAAAAAAAACAATGTAGTAAACACAAATTTTCAATTACAACCATTAATAGTAATGAAAACATCTACTCATTTTTGAAATTCTCGACCTTCAATGGTATTTGTTCCATAAGCATCCGCATTTTAGCTTCAAGGTTCTTCTGTTGGGTGTCAATATCTTTTTTCATATCTTTTATCTCAGCCTTTTTCTTTTTGTGATTCTCTTCAATCTCAGCCTTTTTCTTTTTGTGATCCTCTTCAATCTCAGCCTTTTTCTTTTTGTGGTCCTCTTCAATCTCTTTTTTCATTTCGAGCAATTGATTTTTTTCCACTTCGACACTTGCTTTGAATGATTCCATAAGCGCCCCCGGAATCATATATGATGTATCACCACCGTCGACTTTTTTAATTAACTTATTGGTAATGCCTCTACCAAAAAGTCGACGGTATCCATCATGTTCTTTGTTCATCACAGTCATAAAAGGATCTTCTGAAGCACTTCCATCTTCTAGAGGCTTGTAGTTCTTCATTTGTTCCTTCAATATAATCCAAAAAAATAAGAAAACATCATCAAAAGAACCGATACTTATGTTTGAAAGTATAATGCTTGAATAGATTAAATGAAGGCTAAAACTTAAACTATTAAAAGTTCATAGCAAGAGTCCAAATAACCAAGTGTTTTTAATAAAGCAATAAAGTTGATACATCCATGTTATTAGGATCACTACATGAATCAATTTCAAGTTACATTGAATAAAAAAAAACTTGCAGATTCCTAATTAAAAGTTTTAATTATGAATCTGCAAGTTTTTATATTCAATGTAACTTGAAATTCATGTAATGATCCTAATAACACTGATTTACATGATAGTTCATATGAACGCATATTTGGTTTGATCACTACCGGTTCTTGAATCCTAGTTGATGTATTATGTTTTTGTTTTTTGAAGATGGATAGTACTGATCTTTAAAATATAGGATTAGATCACTCAATTAGTTCATGTGATTTTGATACACAACAAATGCCATCTTGGATGGTTAAAGAGTTGAGTACTAAAAAGTTGGAATTTCTTATACAATTTGTGGTTTCCTAAAATAAACCGGCCACAATCCAACCTGACCTGACTAGCTCGATGAACTTGAGGCCGACCCGACCTTAAATTGTCCGGTCCTCAGTCTTAAGTTTTTCCTAATTTTGGTTTCGGTCCCGACCCGATTAATCCGGAATCCAAAAACAAATAACTAAGTAATACCCTGATAAAAACTACTTTAATGTTAAAAAAAACATATCTATGACATTGAAATACAAACTTACAATTTTCCTTGCCGTGTCATTGTACGTATAAACATATGCACGCCCTTCTGTCCTTTTGCGTGTAGGTTCAAACAATTGAGTTAAAGTAGACAATTCTTTGTTTGGGTCATCATTTTTCTGTATTCATGATCACATAAACATCAACAAAATATATGAGCATACGGAACAATAAAAAACACAAATAACGAGCTAAATAAAGACATATTACCATCTCTTCACGAATCCTAGCAAAACTTTTTGGACCGGCCGTGTGCATATTTTTTTGAGACATGCGTATTTCCTTGGCCCGCAAACAACGCTTCTGCACACACATTAATGTATACAACTCATTTGATCAAGTACATTAAAAGACAACTCTAAATAACAAACACTAGTAATAGAGAAATTTTCTAGAAAATTACCGCCACATTTTTATTATTCCAAAAGCTCAACAATTTTGAGAAATCATCTTCTGGAATGCTTTTCGATCGGTTCTTCCATCTTGTTTTGTTGTCCTTAAATGGATAGAAATGTTTGTTCTTAAACCTACATTTGTGTACCTTATAAGAACTTCCAATAGTCCTTAGAACCCAAGTTCTAGCACTATCAGGCACATCATATTTTTCCTTCAAATAAAATTAGAATTTAGTAAAATAAATGAAAATCTTAACAAATAAACGAAATAAAACTACTTAAAACCTTACCAGAACATTCTCCCATATCTTATCTTTATGTGACATCTTATGCCATGAATTATGGATAAGCGATGCATAATTGTGTTTACAAGCTATTGTACCAAAAAATTGAGAGAATTTTCCAACTATGTCCTTCTCCTTTGTTACTGGTCCAATGGGTTGGACAAATTCATTGCATATAATGACCTCACGCTCATTAAGTTTTCGCGTGTGCACAACACGCATCATTGTTGGTCCTCTTTTCTTGGATTTAGAAACTTCTAAAATTTAATATACATTAATATATATAATAAATATTGACAAGTCTAAAACATTGTATAGTAGTTAAATCAAACCTATTGCTTTCTCCAACTCGTGGCCTTCTAATTGTTCTTCAACTAGGACATCGTCCTCATTTTCCAAATCTTTGTCGCTATCATCCCCATGTATCTCATACTCATCATTTTCATCAACGCCAGCTTGTAATTGTAAGATACAACACCATCAACAAACAGAAATTACATTAAATATAGCAACAACAAAAAGTGAACTAGTTAAAACACTAAACATAAGTACCTTGATATCTCATTATATCCCGTTCATTATCAAGATCTTTCAAACTATCTTGTTCCATATCTACTCCAACATCATCTAAAAGCATATAATAGTAATTAATATGAGAGGTAGTTTTATGAGTGACTTTGTTATTACTCATTAGTCAAATAAACTTTAAGATGACAAAATAATACCTTGAAATATCTCATCATCCTCATAATCTTCCTCATCAATAAGAACCAAATGTCTGTTTGCTCTGTGTGATACCTTTTGTTTGGATGCCTCCATTTGCCTTTGGAGCAACTCGATGTTGCTTTGCTAAATTAGCAAGTCTATTCATGGACATAGGTGCAATATATCGCGGACGGTGTTGCTATAAAAATTTCATTTTCATTAGAACACAGTTGTATAGAAATAAAATATAAAAAAAAATTGATAACCTGTTTTACCTTTTAGGTGCAATATATCGCGGGCGTCGATTCAATAACACAACCAAGCAACCTGAAGAAAGTTGTCTCGATCGCCGGCAATTGCTTCAAAGAAAAACTGAGCAGACAGATGCAAGGCAGAGACCATGATACATGTTTCAAGCCCTTCTTTTCTTTTTCTTCTAGTATTTTATTTATTTATTCCTATTAATCTATTGTCGTGTATTTATTTCTTCTTTTATGAACTTTTTTTTTCATCAAGCATTTGTAATTTCATTTGTTTAGTATCACAAATATTATAAATTAAATATCTATTTATTTTTCTTTCATTTAGATTCTAATTCCCAAGTATTTCAGTAGTATTTTAGAAAATCAATTAAAATGAATTAGATATTTATTTAATTTTCGAAATTAGGACAAAAAAATGTTTTTTTTTAAATAAGAAAGTAAAATACATAACATAAAAATCATATACTTCATATATTATCTATTTATGTCACTTTTATGTAAAAGTTAACTTAATTTCATCTAAAGAAAAAATAGTTGTAGAATAAAAACATACTTATTGATCATCAATTAGGGTAATTAATAGTGAAAACAAGGATCATTAGTCAATTAGGGCCGTTGATGGTCAATGAGAAGGTCTTGAGTTCAAGTCTCACTTGTAACAAAAACAATTAAAAGGGGGTCCAAGTTGGACCAGTGGGTTTTTTCACTATGGTGGGTTTCCTCCTGTGAGGGTGGAGATGATTGGGTGGGTCAGTGGCCCGTCAGTGATCCAAATTGCCGTTAAAAAAAAACTTAGGGCCGTTGATGGTTAATTATGATCATTAATAGTCAATCTTGATCATTAATGGTCAATTAGAATCATTAATAGTCAAATAGGGTCATTGATGGTCAAGTTATGATAACTTATAGTCAAATAAGTTCATTGATGGTGAATTACAATCATTAATGGTCAAATTAAAGTAACTAATAGTCAAATAGGATCATTAATGGTCAATTATGGTCATTAATGACCAAATTGGGTTCAGGGTTAATTAGGGTAATTAATTGTCAAATAAGGTCATTAGTCAGTTAGGGTCGTTGATGGTCATTAATGGTTAATTTTGGATGTTGATGGTCAAATAGGTCCATTAATGGTCAAACAAGGTCATTAATGGTCAATTAGGGGAATCAATAGTAAAATATGGTCAATGATGAACAATTAAGATCAAATTGGGTAACTGATGGCCAGTTATGGTCATTAATGATCAAATAAACAATTATGATCAAATTGAGTAACCGATGGCCAGTTATGGTCATTAAGTATCAAATTGGGTTATTGATAGTCAAATAAGGTCAATTTGGGTAAGTTATCGTCAAATAGGGTCATTAGCCAATTAGGGTCGTTGATGGTCAATCATGATCATTAATGGTCAATCTTGGTCATTGTCGGTCAATTATGGTAATTAATGGTTAAATATGGTCATTGATAGTCAGTTTGGATAATGTATAGACAAAAAGGGTCACTGATGGTGAATTATGGTCATTAATGGTCAAATGGGGTCATTAGTCAATTTGGGTCGTTGATGGTCAATTATGGTCAACTAGGTCGATTAATGGTCAATTAGGGTCATTGATGGTCAATTAAGATAACTAATAGTTAAATAGGGTCATTAATGATCAATTATGGTCAAATAGGGTCATTGATGATCCATTATGGTTGTTAATGGTCAGTTAAGGTGTTGACAATATGGTCATTAATGTTCAATTAGGGTTATTAACGATCGAATTAGGATCATCAATGATCAATTAGGGTAAATAATGTTTAGGCTGTTGTTTAGGGTGCTACCTATATCAAAGTCCTACCATGATAAGCACTTTTGGCATGTTACCCAATCCGACCTATTTTAACCCGTTACATACAAAATCCAATGATAAGAAGATTTGTCATGTTTAAGCTGCTGCCTATATCAAATTCTAACCATGATAAGCAGTTTTGACATGTTACCCAATCTAACCCGTTTTAACCCATTACATACAATTGGATCAAATGTTATAAGAATAACACAGAAAAGTTTCCAAAATCACTCGGAGAGCATTTTCATTAAGAATAATTTAGTACTAATTACAAAATGGACAAACAGGTCTAGTGAAAAATCCAAATTGGTTACTAGAGGAAAGCAGGTTAAGATCCCAATTAATTGATGATGGTGGTGAAAATCATCTTGAAAACATTGAAAAAAACAAGGATTATTGTATTTTAATAATCCCACCTTTTACCAATTGGCCGATAATAATCCCAACTGAGAATATTCTTACCACCGGTCCCTACTTTCAAACTATTTTTTTACATTGGACTCCTCGTTAAAAAAACTTAACGCCGTTAGAGTTTATATGACATGGACATCTGCAAACCGCCGGAAAGTCGAGCCAAGCTAGCAATGGTCTCGTGTTGGCTTTTGAAATTGGCTTTGGTGGTGTTTAACTGGTCTCGTTAAACACCACCGTTTTCTCTGTTTGGACTTTCCGGACCCACGAGACCAGTTAAACACCACCAGAGCCAATTTCAAAAGCCACCACGAGACCACTGCTAGCTTGGCTCGACTTTCCGGCGGTTTGCAGATGTCCACGTCATATAAACTCTAACGGCGTTAAGTTTTTTTAACGGGGGGTCCAATGTAAAAAAATAGTTTGAAAGTAGGGACCAGTGGTAAGAATATTCTCAGTTGGGATTATTATCGGCCAATTGGTAAAAGGTGGGATTATTAAAATCCAATAATCCAAAAAACAAAGACACAAAACTAGCTGGTTTAGCAGTCACCAAATAGCCATTAAATATGAAATCAAGATGAGGATTGAACTAATATTCAACCTAAACAAGTAAAACCATATGGCATTATCCTCTAAACAAGCAACTGATGTGGCAGACAATAAACCATCAGCCAAAAATTGTGCAGCAGCTAAGCAACTCTTTATCAACCTGGGTCAAAACAAAACAACCATAAACTATCAACCATAATTCGAATTAAAAAACAAATGATGCTTATGAACCGGTTCAGGCGGTTTCAGTCAAAGTTATGAGTCAAACCAACATGACATAATCGTGAAACATTATTTATTGTACCTTAATAACTCGATCAATCAGCGTCATCTTCATCCGCGTGCATCCAATCCCATAATGTATTATCATAATCTGAATCGCCACCACTCTCAATATCAACTTCATCCACGACAGCTAAATTTGTACTTGCTTCAATTATAACAGGAGGGATATCTTCTCTTGACAAATGAGTCTCTTGCTCACTAGCTTGTGCCACAAAACCCAAGCTATCTTCATTAGGCTCACACCAATAGGAGCCACCATCAATTTCATAATTTTCTTCTTCGAAGTTATATACATCTCTTGGAACCGTATTCACAACATAATGCAAACCGTCTTCTATAGGGTCTAGTACATAGAACACCTGTTTAACTTGGGAAGACATGACAAAAGGATCATCTGAATAGCAAAACTTGTTCAAATTAACGCATGTTAAGCCATAATCATCTTTCTCGACTTGGTACCACTCGCAATGAAACAATACAACTGTAAACTTTGACCAATAGTCAAGTTCAATTATGTCCAAAATTCTACCATAGTAGTCAACATTTCCAACGGCTGGATTTTTGTCCCTAGAACTCGCAAAGCTAGGAGTCAAAGTTGTAATTGAAACACCGCTATTTTGAGTTTTACATTTAGCATCTCGTGATTTGGCATGAAACCTATATCCATTGGCATAATACCCATAGTATCTTATGGATGTAGGACTAGGTCCCTTAGCAAGCCAAAACATATGATTTGGAACATTACTACTTATTACTTTGTCTTTAAACCAACTGGCGAACTCATGACTATGGTTTTGTGCGCGTGCCCATCGATTTTTTCGGGGTTGATTTTCAATATAAGCTTCATGCTCACTGCATCATCATTCAGACAAATATGACATAAATATGAAATAACTAATACTGACATATAATTTGAAGGAAATAAAGGCTATGAATTGGTCACTTACTCGATATAATCATTAACTTGTGCACAATTAGAATTGAATAAGGCATAACGATGTGCTTGTTCCATTAAATTAACATCTAAAGCGAAAGTTTTGCCCTGTCTTCATTTTTTACCTCTGAAAGCATGGCCGACATTCACGAATATTGGTTCATCCGATTCATTTTCTTCCTAGAAATCATCGTTATCTTCGGCACCCTTATTAAGTCTTGCGTTTACTCCATGCATATAACGTGAGCAAAAAGTCAAACATTCTTCAATCCAATACATGTTTTCTTACTATGCTTCAAATAAAGTGAACAAGTCTCATGATTACAACAAGCACATGCAAATTTTCCCTTTGTTTTCCACCCTGACAACATTGAGTAACCTGGAAACTCACTAATTGTCCATGTTAAGGCTGCATACATTTTAAAGGTCTCATCTTTAGATTTATCGTACGTCTCCAACCCATTAACCCACAAATCTTTAAGCTCATCAACTAAAGGTTGTAAATAAACATCTATGTTATTACCCGGAGATTATGGTCCAGGAATTAATAAAGACAATATAAAGTATTTTGGTTTCAATAGCATCCATGGAGGCATATTGTAGTTAACCAACACCACAGGCCAAGTGCTATGAGCAATTCTCATTATTCCAAATGGATTAAATCCATCATTTGACAACCCTAACCTCACATTTCTAGTTTCCTTTGCAAAATGAGGATACAAAGAGTCAAATTCCTTCCGGCTTTGCCCCTTTGCAGGATGTCGTAAATTTCCATCTTTAGGACGTCCGTCATCATGCCATGTCATATGTTTAGCAGTTTCTGAATACATGAAAAAGTCTTTGTAGCCTTGGTTTTAAAGGAAAATGCCACACAACTTTAGCGGGAACCTTTGAATGATGCTCATGATTATGCTTGCTCCGTTGATTTTCACGTAGTTGTTTCCACTTAAATGTGTGGCAAATGTGGCACTCATCAGCATGTTCATACTCTTTCCAGTATAACATACAATCATTTGGACATGCAGGAATCTTCTTGTAATCAAGCCCTAAATCAGTTACGATTTTTTTACCTTTAGTATAACTAGCCGAAAGTTTTGCATCTAGAATCATTTCTTGTAAAAGTTGCAGGAGATCATCAAATGCCACATACTAAGCCCATGAAGCGTCTTGAAGAGAAGAAGCCGAACGATGAAAGATAGCTTTGTAAAATTTTTATACCTAGGGAACAACTCTTGCTTTCCATCTTCTACTAACTTACAGAACTTTTTTGCCTCTTCATTTAAACCTTCTTGTACCATACTTGTTTCTCCTACACTATCTCTAAACCTATCATGTAATAATTCTTCTAAATTGTCATGCATACCAGCTCCATCATCATCAATAACGGTATCAAATTCTATTTGTGAGGAGTTTTCTCCATGAAAAATCCACACGTAGTAGTCTTATACAAATCCATATCCTTTTAAATGATCATATACTTCATCTCTTCGATACCAATAACGGTTAAAACACCATTTGCAAGGACAACGAATTTGATCTCCTTTTGCTGCCTTAGGAAACGAAGCATTAAGGAATTCAATAACTCCAGCTTCAAAGGTAAATACATCAAATCTCTAACATTTCCCATGTCTTGAGTATCCTACTATCTTGAAAATAGCAACATCCAAGATAGAAAAAGATAGTCAAACAGATTTATCAAACTCGCATTGTTTGCATGAAAATTAGTGAAATCTATACTCTATAATAAATAAAGGTTTTGGTTACACAATTTTCTTGCATCTCTCTTATATTAATTGCACAAGTTTTCCTTAATTGTTTTTTTAATATTTTTTTGTTTTTTCGTCTCTATCTCCTATTAAATAATAATGATTTTTATAAAATGTTTTTTATTTAAAAAAATATAGGTTTGTTCATGAAACATTTTTAGAAATTGAGCATTTTTGCATTCTTTTTATAAAACATTTTTAAAAAGTAAATATATGACGTTTCTAAAATTTGTATTAAAAAATTATGTAATATGCCATAAGTATGTAATATGTAAATATTTATTATTAATTATATAAAATTACACTTATTCATTGCATTTATTCAACTCGTGTAATACACGGGGTTTATAACCTAGTAATATATATTTTAGTGTCATCCAATCACAAATTAGGCAACAACCAAGCATAAAGTTCATAAACACTCCCATATTAGTTACTTTATTAACCAAAATTGTAAATCAAAAAGTAATCTCGTTAATTCATCTATTTAATGTGAAAGATTATTCTTACTTTATCTCTGAAAATTTCAGGCCATGTATTAGATGTACAATAAACATTAAAAAACTTAATATAGTTTACTAAATTGCAGCAACCTGCCAATGCCATATTATGTTTTAGAGATTTGTGAATATATAATATTGTATTGAATAGTGGTTGTAGTCGAAGAGGAAATCGGTTGGCCCAAAACAAGGAGGTCATCTTCAACAGTAGAATTCCAGTCAAACCAACAAAGAGAGTGATCCTAATTTAGTCACATCAACCGATTTAGTTTCATGGATTTGTGTTCTCGTTAACAAGCTTATACCCAGTCGCTAGAATTCTTTTAAAAATTAACTTACAGAACATGAACGAGTTTCATTTGAGACATAATCAATGTATACGGAAGCACCAGGGCCGTCCCTGAGATTTCTGATGCCCCGTGCGACTAGCAAATATGGTCCCTTAAAAAAATTCATTGATACAACGATAATTATCTAAAGACTAAAGTAGGCTAAATCAAATGATGAAATGTCAAAAAAGAATTCATATAATGGAGATTTCAATCAATATCAATATAAAATTATAAACTAAAACCCAATAGAAATTGACACCCATTAATCAAAAGATACACCAACGTTTTTCAAACAAACATTATTGTGTGATGCTTACCAAATGTATAAAACCTTTTTCCAGCAAGTAGTCAATTAGCAAACTAATTTTTTTTTGGTTAGCATTAAAAATATAAGAATGATTACAATAAAGTGGCAGATAAACGGTTAACAAGCTGCGCCGCAACCTCCTTTTGGATAGCAAAACCGATCCTACTAAACACGAAGTTTTGAGTCTTAGGGGCCGAAATATTACTGTGCACGACCCGCTGGACCCTATTAAGAAATTCCATTGCCCCTGGGGCCAGGAAACCAAATGTATCAAAAGCAAAAGGGATAAACACGTGTTGATTATCTAAACAAGCTTTCTCGTGTTTAGTAACTTTGCCTGATTCCGCCTTCAATGCAGCCTGTCCCGCAACAAACCCATTGTCCCTGAGCCCCACAAGAGGGGACACTCCTGTAAGGTCCACACAAGCGTGTTTCCCCCGTGCCCACCCAAACACAAGAATGTCAACTAGCCGTAGCGTAGACCTCCCTTCAAGCGGATATGTCAGAAAGTTCACGGGGGCATCCTTTTTGGCAGAAATCCCTGTCTGCTTAAGAACATCACATAGGACATCTCTAACCAGATCATGCATGTATTTAAAACCAGGTAGCTCCTTACAATGGACCGCATGCTCGCAAAAAGAATCCAAACAGACCTTGCGACAAACCGGGTAGGGTTCATTAGACGAAAACAGAGGGATCATTAGCCGGTACTTAAGAATAGACCGGTATTCCACAGCCGAAGCCGACAAACTAATCAATTAGTTCATTAACAAACTAAATGAAAACTCTTATGTACTGATGATGTCATCTAACTCTAAGTAGAACCAAATAAAAATGGTGCATACAAGAAACTGCCCATCTCAGTCAAAGGGCCCATTCCAATTCCAATTAGTATGAGGCTAAAATTTGGGCTCAATTAACTATAATAAATATATGGTTAGAATTTGGATTTTTGGTTTACACATTTAAACTTGATTTACATTTGATCATTTTCATATATATATATATATATATATATATATATATATATATATAGGAAGGGTGAGGATCAAATGTAAACTCGTAAACCAAAAAATCAAATTCTGACCACACATTTATTTTCATCTTATTTTAATCTAATCCTTAAAAGTCAAACATCCAATTAACTATAATAAATATGTGGTCAGAATTTGGTTTTTTAGTTTACACATTTAAACTTGGTTTACATTTAATCATTTTCCTATATATATATATATATATATATAGGGGAAGAATCATAAGAAAACTGAATATTCATGAGAGGAGTTTTTTGGGGTGGGTTAGGTTTTTGGGTGAACTACACATATGTAGTAGGAGTTTTTTTGTTTTTTCATAAAAATAAGTTTTCAAGTGAACTCACCCATATATATATATATATATATATATATATATATATATATATATATATATATATATATATATATATATATATATATATATATTCCATTTAAAACAAAATAAAGCAACAAGTATGGTGATTTCTTGGTGGTTAGAGCGTTATCTTCTATCCCTTCCCACCTGAGTTCAAACCATGCTAGCAACAAGTTTTTTTTTTACTTTTTTTTAATTCTAAATTAGTTAAGGATTTAATGGTTTTTATTACTCTAATCTCTCTTCACCCAGTCTATACGTATACAATATACAACTTTTCGATCACCTACCCTTTCGTCCTTCAATATTGACATAAAAAGAATGTAGGTGAAAGTTATATTGTTTCATGTTTTGTTAAAAACTTATATTAGTTATTATATAAACTGTTCATATTTCTTTTCATTTATTTGTATTTACTGCTCTACATATTCTTTGCCTATATATTGTATTCAAATCACATAATGTAATCACTCAAGTTTATGCAGCCTTTATAGATGACTTTTTCAGATTTACATGGCTCTACCCGTTACAGGCCAAGCATGAGTTTTATGATGCTCTATCGGTATTCCTCCCATTTGTTCAAACCCAGTTTTCAAGAAAAGTAAAAATCTTTCAAAGCGACAGGGGAACTGAATTTACAAACCATAAGGTTCGGGTATTGTTTGAAAAAATGGGACGTTTCATCGCATGACATGCCCGTACACACCGCAAAAAGAACAGCAGAGTCGAAAGAAAACCGACATATTGTCGAAACCGGGTTGGCAATGTTATATAATGCCAAACTTTCACCATCATATAATATTGGGTTGATGCATTTACATCGGGAGTTTACATTATCAATAGATTACCCACTCTCGTGCTCAATGGAAAATCACCATTTGAATTACTATATAACCGCGCACCCACTTATGCCTCCTTACGTGCTTTTGGATGCAGGGTGTACCCGTTTCTACGAGATTATACCCCACATAAACTTGCCCCTAGAAGCCTAGCCTGCATATTCATTGGTCATAGCCCCAAATTTAAGAGCTATCGATGTCTAGACCCTTGCTCAAACAGTGTATGTGACAAGACATGCTCGTTTTGATGAAAACCGCTTCCCATTTGACAACTTAACCACTGCCAAACCTATATCTGAACTTGAACTATCCACCTTTCTTGACACCTCCACTAATAATGACACCCCTCAACCAAAACAATCAACACCCCAAATTCCCAATCCATCCCCTGCCACCTCTCCTTGCAACATCTGCATGGGAGACTTCCTTTTTTTCCACAAACCCCACCCACGCCAACAATTCCACTAACACCTCTTATACCACCTGATACACCCCCTACCTCACCCACCTCGTCATCATCATCAGCAGCCTCCTCCTCCTGTACAATATCGCCTGCCCCCGCACCACCTCCTAACAACAGCCCCGCCCCTCCTCCACCACCCCCACCCCGCCTCCAACTCATCCTATGATGACCCGTGCCAAGTCCGGAGTATTTAATATTTAAACCCCGCCATCAAGCCGACTTATCCCACACCACTACTTTCCTGCTCCATCAAGCACTGTTTACCACCTCTGATCCAAAAACCTATAACAATGCGTCCATAGACACTAAATGGATCCATGCTATGAAGTGTGAAATTGATGCCCTTCATCGGAATAACACGTCGACGTTAGTTCCTTGTCCACCGAATAGCAACGTTGTGGACTCCAAATGGCTTTATCGCACCAAATTCCACTCGGATGGCACCATTGAACGGTATAAAGCTCTCCTTGTGGGTCAGGGATTCAGTCAAATTCCAGGACTCGATTACACTCACACGTTCAGTCCCGTCAATAAGGCTGCCACGGTTCGCACTGTCTTAACTCTAGCCGTTATTAACCAATGGAAACTTCACCAATTGGATGTTAACAATGCATTTTTATATGGAAACTTAACCGAGCAAGTCTTTATGGAACAACCCCCAGGGTTTACTGACCCACGGTTCCCAACTCATGTGTGCAAGTTAAACAAAGCTCTTTATGGATTCAAACAAGCTCCAAGGACATGGTTCCACCGTCTAAGTACCTTTCTTATTCACACAGGTTTTACTTGCAGTCGTGCTGACCCATCCATCTTCATATTCAAAAAAGACACATGCATCATGTACCTTCTTGTCTATGTTGACGACCTCATCCTCACTGGAAACCACCCTAATGCTCTCACCACCTTTATCACCAATCTTAACAAATAATTTGCCATTAAGGATTTAGGAGAACTCAACTACTTTCTTGGGCTTGAAGTTACATACACACAAAATGGATTATTTCTAAATCAATCTAAATATACTACTAATATTCTAACCCATGCAAAAATGTTAGATGCCAAACCGGCACCAACACCTTTAAGCACGAATGTCTCTTTTGTTTCTACAGGTGACTTGTTTTCTGACTCTACTCACTATCGGTCTATTGTGGGAGCTCTTCAGTACCTGATGATCACTTGGCCGGACATCTCATATGCTGTTAACCAAGTTAGTCAGTTCCTACATGCTCCAGTTGTTCATCACTATCAAGAAGTTAAACAAATTCTTCGGTACCTCAAAGGCACACTCGCTTTTGATATCCACTACAATCGCCCTACAGACATCGCTCTCCTTGGTTACTCTGATGCTGACTGGGCGAGATGCCTAGAAACCCGTGGTATCGCTACTCTATATTCTTAGGGGAAATCTTATCTCTTGGAGTGCAAAGAAACAACCCACCATTGCCCGCTCCAATTGTGAATCAGAATATCAAGCCATGGCGAATACTGCTGCAGAAATTGTTTGGATAACTTACCTATTACAGGAACTACATGCCTTACCACCTGATTGTCCGACTATCTTGTGCGACAATCGCAGTGCCTTATTTCTCACTCAAAATCCCGTCTCTCATAAACGGGCTAAGCATATTGATCTTGACTGTTACTTCATCGTGAACTTGTCTCCTCTGGAAAGCTGTACACCAAGTTTGTTCCGACCAAGCTCCAGGTGGCTGATATTTTCACAAAGAGTATTTTAAGTCCTCAGTTTACTCACTTTCGCCAACTACTTTACGTTGGACCGCCCCCGTTCCGCTTGAGGGGTGATATTAGATAAACTGTTCATATTTCTTTTCATTTATTTGTATTTACTGCTCTACATATTCTTTGCCTATATATTGTATTCAAATCTCATAATGTAATCACTCAAGTTTAAGTATCATTCATTAGTTATTGCATTAATTAAACCTTTAAAATAGAAGATTTTTGTGGTAGAGTTGATTGCATTTCTATTTTTTAGTTGGATCAATTTAACAAAAATTAAGAATATAAATATACATACACTATACACATTGATGGATTGATACAAGAACAACTAGATTTAAAAAAAAAATATTATAGAACATCTCCTAAACAGTTAAATTCAACTAATATAGTTCCTTACGTTGAAAACCATAAACCATAAAATAAATTTGATGAATGAAAAACTTAATTAGTGGTTCTGTTATATACAAATATAAACATTTTTAATTATTCATGTAGATTGTTTTCATTCAATAAGTTATCTTTAATATATATATACACATTTATATATAAATATATACACATGTCTAACTTGAATAGTAATTATTTTACTAACAATGCAACCTTTTATAATAAGGGTTGCATTTAAGTCTAAAAAAATGTTACCGTTTTAACAAAGGTTGCAATTTTCAATGAAACTCGCAACCTTTTAAGAAAAATGTTACAATTTTGAATGAAATTCGCAACTTTTCAAAAAAAAGGTTGTAATTTTTAATAAAATTCGCAACTTTTTAAGAAAAAAATTGCATTAGATCATTTAATGCAACCTTTTTATTAAAGAAGTTGCTTTAGAGTCAAATGTAACTCATGCTAAAAAGGTTGCTTTTAAAAGGTTGCATTAGACTCATTTTCTATTAATGCAAAGTCATTAAATGGCAAACACGCTCCCTTTACAACCTACTCTTAAAATTCACCTGTTGTTCACTTTATGAGACTTGAATTCGCACAACTTTAATAAGGATAAACACCAGATGTCACTATACCAAGAGTCCATCAATAATGGATATCAAAGTCATTGATATTGATTGTTTTCAAACGACTGATCGAACTTTGATCCATATAATACTGATGATAATCTTAACGATTTAATTGTTAAAATTACCATTACTTTGATATCATTCTCAACAATATTTCATCTTTATCTCATTCTCAAATTATATTCAACAACACTTTTGCATCTTTCAATTGTTGCTTGATTAATCCTTTTGGCCCTATAATATGTTTGTAATGATTACTTGTTGATAGACCCAATTTGTTGTTTTTTTCAAAAATAAATACACAAACATTGCATTTATTTGAAATTATTGTGGAGAAATGAATGTGTTTATTGAGGAAGATATGGATACAAAATGTGAATCCTCTTTTTCCTAACATTAGCAAATCATTGAGCACAATGAGAGCATCTCTATACATGAATGTGACATATTAGATTTTGGCTAAGTTTGAACCGCTTGTAGTGTGCAACTATTAGTGAAGTGAAAGAAATTGTTATAGATTAAGAAAAATCACCAAAATAATCTTTTGGCTAAGTGTTTATAACATCAAGACCACCTCTTTTTTTAATAATAATAAAATAAACACAAACTTTTATTTGATAGTAACAAACATATAACAAAGGGATCACTTGAACCACGATAAGTGCGTCATGATATCTTTTTGTCACGACTCATAATTATTATCGGAACAACATACAACTCAAATAACAAAAACATCGTAACTATTAAATATATATGCATATTCATCAACCAGAAAGAGTAGTTTTTTAACCATAAGAACCAGTTACCAGAAAAGTCACGAGACCCGCCAATACCCTGCTAACCAACGAGATCAGATAAAATACGTGTGCTAAGCATGTGGCCTTCAAGAGGTCCGGGTAAAGTCAGAAAAAGCAGTGGAAGTTGGATTCAAACCTCAGACCTCCGTTAGAGGAATTCAATCGCTTATCACTATATCATCCCCTTAAAGGTTAGAAAGAGTAGATTTCCATGAGACAATGTTAAGATTTATATATTATCGTGACAAATTAACTTCGTCACCTCTCTAGCATTTACTACTAATAAGACACAACGATCATACACAAAAATTATCCACGCTAGGACAAAATCGAAAGTCGTTTTGGCCCGACTTCCTTAGATATCACATTTATGTTATCTTCACGTGAACCATTCACCATCTCCTTAACGACCACGATAATAAGATGAAATATACGTAATTTGACTAGACCTCTTCTAGGTGGAAACCTTCCATATGCTTTCATCATGTGTACTTTTATAAGAGAAGATAAAAATCTATATTGGAGAGAATGCAAATGTGTTGAATGAATCTATTTATGGGAATATCATCACATATATATATATATACACACAAAGATATAGGGTTTTGACTTTTGAGTAATTACTTGGAAGACAAGAAAAGAGATCATAAATGATAACAAGTACTTATTGAACACGTGATAATTTAAACATGAAGAGAATAAAGAAGTCAAGTCACTTGAAATTGTCTACAAAAAAGTGAAAGAATAGTTGGTGGATATCCAAATTGGACTTTAGGTGATCCAAATGTTACCTTAGAAAAGGACTTTGAATGGTTTACCACCCAAAATGTTCCCTTTGAAAGCTCATTCACTTGGGACCGTCCGACAAAGAAACCATGATTCCCTAGAAACACGGTACCAAACAAAATCAATGTTGAAAACCATAACTTTTACCTCGTAATTCATCCACTTTGATTGTGATCCGTTGATGATTATTAACGGATTAACAATGGATATTAAAGGGGCAATTTTATATATTCCTCTATAAAATTTAAGTTTAAGTTTGTAGAACCTTGAAGTTAGGTAGGAAAATAGTAAAGAGCACACAAAAATAATGTGCTTAAAAAGCTAATATGTCACATTCATGTAGTGTATAGAGATGATCTCATTATGCACAATGATTTGCTAATGTTAGGAAAAAGTGATTCACATTTTGTATCCATATCTTCCAAAATAAATGCAATCATTTTCTTCACAATAATTTATACAAATGCAGTGTATGTGCATCTATTTTTGATATAAAAAAAAACATCAATTGCTTTTTATCTAAAACTAATAATTTACTAAACCTTAAAAGAGAGTGTCGGTGACCAATGGAAAGTCACCAACACACCTATTTTCTATGTCTTATAATTAATTTTCAATTTCATTATCTAATGTTACCTTGGTGTGGTGGTTAAACCATTGAGGCCAAGTGTTGGTCACCGGTTCAATCCTTCTCCAACCAATTTCTTTTGTGGTTCTTTTTTCGTTTCTTTTTAGCTTTGTTTTTTTTTTGTTCTTATGACTTTATTTTTTTTTTAATTATAGGCACAAGACTTTTTTTTATGTATGGTTCAATCTTAAAAAACGATCGTATCAAATTCAGTACTTATGCACGTTAGTGTCACCATCACAACGCGCGTAACTAAGTTTGCAAACGAGCCCTTACCCACGTTAATGTCATCGTACGACTCCACCGCAACGCGCGGGTCTTAATGTTTGAACTTTTGTTTTCTATCACGAGTTTACGATTTCGTTGCAACGTGTAAGTATTTAGCGGTTGTTTTTATTATATAAGATCTTAAATATTATCAATTTTCTTACTGCAACGCGTGAGTTAATTTTGAAGACGTTGACTGATTTTGCGGTTTAATAAGTCACAATGTGTAAATGTTTTTTATGAATCTGGCAAATGTCGACATAACATGAACACGCGAAAACCGAGTCATGTTTATGCAACGCGTGGTGAATCGACATACTTAAGTTTATTGGTTCAACGCCGCCGCAACGCGCGGGTCTTCAGACTAGTTACAAAAACATTTGTGAGTTTTCTTTGGCTAAAAGAAATAATTAAGCAACTGTTTAGAAGATACCAAAAATGTTGCTGAATATGAATTTGACGATGAAACTGTGGTTAAGGCACAACATTATTGCGAAGATAACGTGATAAGTTCTAGTAATCAGTCATAAAACTGTTTAAGTAACTGTTAACTTAAAATATCAAAAAATTTAGATATTTTGTTTTCAATGATTGTGCAAAATTGTTGTACGCCATCCGTGGGACTCGAACCCATGACCACGTGGTAAAAAGCCACGCGCTCTACAAACTGAGCTAGAACGGCTTACATGTAACGAAGATTTTATTAATAATAATTAGTTTTGTTTAATCTTTGGTTTTGTTATATCATTTGTTTCTTTTTTGTATCATTTGTTTCTTTTTTGTAGTTTGATTGTTAAATTAGCCGTAATAGGGTAGCTGAAGTAATGTAAAAAATAAATTATATTATGACCGAAGTATTGACGTAACGTAAAAATAAATTCTAAGAGCATCTACGATAGGACGTTTTTGAGAAGTGACGGGACGATGTGAATGTTCTTGTGCAAAAACGCCCTGAAAGTGTCAAATTAGACAAATGATATCTTCGACAACCAGAGACAACCAATATTGAACCTCTTATTAACAATCTTCAAATATATCCCAGATACAACTCAGATCATCAATACGATGATCTGAAATACAACTCGTTACGATCTAACATGTATAACCGATTCAACAATAAGATGAATCACAGGAAACCCTAAACCAACGATATCGACTAACTGGAGAAGAAAACGAAACGGCAGAAAGAAATATTGTGTATATCTATCTCGGCTAAACAGATGCACAGCTATATATAAGAACCCTAGCAACTTTCCACAGCCCATCAAGCCAGCTTCACTTTAAGCCCAACCTTCTATCTCCAGCCCATACCACGAGCCCAGTTGCTGAGAACAAACACTTAAAGAAAAAACTAATTAAACCATGAATACAACTTAAAATATTAAATTGAAACCAGATTAACATCCCTTTTTAACACCCCCTCTCAATTTAATATCCAAATTCATCAAACATATTCAACTGAGTACACAGTCTCTCATGTTGGTTAATAAGCAACCCTTTTGTAAAAATATCTGCAACTTGATTATCAGTTTTTACTCCTACCGTTTGGATACAACCTTTAGAAATCTTTTCTCTTAAGAAAAACAAATCAATTTCAAAATGTTTGGTGCGGTCATGGAAGACCGGATTAGCTGCAATAGAAACTGCAGCAGTATTGTCACAAAACAAAGGAAGAGGTAACTGAATTTCAACAGCTAGCTCATGTAAAATATTTATTAACCACAAAAGCTCACACGTTGCAGTACACATAGCTCTATACTCTGCTTCTGCAGTAGATCGAGATACAGTAGATTGTTTTTTACTTTTCCAGGAGACTAAATTGTTACCAAGAAATACACAAAACCCAGTGACTGACTTTCTAGAATTTAGACATTTACCCCAATCTGAGTCAGCATACGCTTTTAACTCAAAAGTTAAGCCTTTACTGAACATAATACCTTTTCCAGGAGACTTTTTCAAATATCTGAGCAGCCTCATAGCAATTTTCAGGTGACCACTAGTAGGTTTATGCATAAACTGACTCAAATAATGAACAGAGTATGAGATATCAGGTCGAGTATGTGACAGATAAATCAACTTACCGATTAATTTATGGTAACCAGTTGTATTAGTCAAAGTAACATTGTCTGTTTCACATATAGAGTTTAAAACATAATTTAACTCAATAGGACTATTGACCGGTTTGCATCCAAGCATGTCATATTCAGCCAAAAGGTCCAAACAATACTTTCTTTGAGATAAACATATACCTCTTTTAGACTTGACAACTTCAATGCCTAGAAAATACTTAAGTTCACCTAAGTCTTTTATAAGAAACTTATTTTTAAGAGAATCTTTCACTTTTAAGATCTCCTTAGAACAATTTTCAGTAATAACAATGTCATCTACATAAACAAGTAAAACAGTAAACATAGAACTACTTGACTTGACAAACAAAGAGTAATCACATTTACTCCGAACAAATCCTAATTCAGTCAATATACTTACAAGCTTCTCATTCCACATTCGAGGAGCCTGTTTAAGACCATACAAAAATTTTTTTAACAAACAAACACGAGAATCATGCCTAGATTCATATCCTTCAGGTAACAACATATATACTTCTTCATTTAAATTTCCATACAGAAACGCATTATTTATATCAAGTTGGAACAAAGGCCAATTATTTTGCACAGCTAATGACAGCACACATCTAACAGTAACCGTTTTTACAACAGGTGAAAATGTTTCATCAAAATCAACACCTTCGCGTTGACTATACCCTTTAGCAACCAACCTAGCTTTAAATCTTTCAATTTCACCGGATGCTTTATATTTAATCTTATATATCCATTTACACCCAATGGCTTTCCTACCAGGTGGTAAGTCAACTAATTCCCATGTGTCATTTCTATGTAACACTTCTAGCTCATCATTCATGGTATTTACCCAGTTCGGGTTATTTATTGCCTCATGATAATTTTTTGGTTCGCTACTTTTGTTTAGCATAGTCACAAAACAAACACTTTCAACAGACAAATTTGAGTAGTTTATAACCTTTTCTAACCCATATTTTACTTTCCCTTCAACAACAAAATCATTTAATGATTTAGGAAAAGTAACATTTCTGGTAGATCTCCTAAGAACTGTTGAGTTATTTTCTTGTAAAAAATGTCCCTCGGGAGAGTTATTGTCATTCAGACTACTAGAAACACCTTCAGCCCCGCCAGGGTCAGAGTTGTTCATTTGTTGAGCACTAGTCATACTCAACTCTGAACTCGACTCATTCTCTGGCTGCTGAAACCGATGTTCTGTCTGGTCAGTTTCAACTGTAACCCTCTCCTCATCATTGGGAACAACACCACCTTCCTTTAGTTTGGTTTTTGTACATTCATAAAAACAAAGAAATTTAAACCAGTAATGGTTTTATCAGCCAGATTTTCATTTTCTAGTAAATTTTTGTTTTTTTTAAAAGGAAAAACATTTTCAAAAAATTTAACATCTCGAGAGAAAACAACAGATTTTTTGTCTAAGCTATATAGCTTATAACCTTTTTTTTTTATTTGAGTAGCCAATAAAAACACATTTTTCTGCATTACTGCTAAACTTATTTGTGCTGTTTAAAACAGTACTAAAATATAAGGATCCAAACATTCGAAGGTGATTGAGAGAGGGTTTAAAGCCATACACAAGCTCGTAAGGAGACCTACCATTTAGAACAGAAGATGGAGTCCTGTTAATCAAGTATGTAGCAGTTAGAACACATTCAGAGTAAAATACAACAGGAAGACCTCCTTGAAACAACAAGGATCTTGCAACATTCAACAAATGTCTATGTTTCCTTTCTACAATCCCATTTTGTTGTGGAGTGTAGGCACAAGATGTTTGATGATTAATTCCTTTAGTGATACAAAACTCATTCATTTGCTTATTTACAAACTCAGATCCATTATCACTCCTAAATGTTTTCACATTTTTATCAAATTGATTTTTAATCAAGTTAGAAAATCCTTGAATATTTTGAAACACTTCATCTTTATGCCTCATTAAATACACCCACACAACCCTTGAGTAGTCATCAACAATAGTAAGAAAGAACCTAAACCCTTCCCTACTTTGTACTCTATACGGACCCCAAACATCTAAATGAATGAGTTCACCTAGTTGTTTAGATTTGTGATCACTCAAAGGAAAAGGTTTCCTATGTTGTTTAGCCATTTGACAAACTTCACATGGGAAGGAAATACTACTCATTTTCAATTTTAAATCATCCTTTAATACTTTTAACACATTTTCAGATGGATGGCCAAGTCTAGAATGCCATAAGTTGACCAGGTCAACACTATTGTAGCACACACAATTAGTAACAGCAGGCTCAACACAAAAATAGAGACCATCTAGTTGACTACCGGTCACCAAGATATTCTTGGTGTGAGAATCCTGAATAAAACAGTTGGTTTCGTTAAAGGACATGGTCAGTTTACTATCTTTAGCAAGTTTATAAACGGACATTAGGTTAACGTTGTAGTCAGGGACCACAAAGACATCAGATAAGGTGACCTTGTCACTTAGTTTGATATTGCCAATTTTAGTTACAGCGGCACTTGTGCCATTGGGATGTTTAACCTTTATGTTATATTCAGATACATCAATTTTCTCAGTTATGTCCTTATCATCCATGACCATATGCTGATTAGCCCCTGAGTCAACTACCCAACCCATCCTTTTTATAGTACCAACCATATTAGAAAACCCAAAAACCCTTTTTCCAAAACTCATAGAACAAAAAGGATCAACAGGGTTACCTGCTGCATTACAACTTTAAGGACCATCACTAGATTTTTCATTTAATAAGCTCAGAAGTTTTGCAACTTGATCAGGAGTAAGGGTGCTACCAGAACCAGAAGTAGAAGCATTAGAAATATCAGAAACAGAACTGTTACTGTTAGCTATCTTTTTACCTTGACTGTCACACCCCAACCGACGGCGGAAACGTCGGGGCGTGAAGCGTGCAGACTGTTCATTGCTCATGGTTTGCTAAAGTTTGAATATTTAATAATTGTTTTCATTGCAATCAATAAGTTCAATCAAAACACAAACAATCCACAAAACGAAAATGTAAATTACATAGAATAAACTGGTTTAATTGAATTCTAGGTCCAAAATCCTATGTGTAGCATATCTTGATTACTTCAAACATTGGTACCTGAAACATGGTTAAAACAGGGTCAACTAAAAAGTTGGTGAGAATACATAGTTTTTATTGTGAGATAGCAAAATACGTGTTGTGTGCATACAGTTCAATACAACATGACAATTAAGGCAATTATGGAGAGAAAACTATCATGTGACCTATACAATCAAACCTTTGTAACTTGCACTCAAAATTTGTGTTATCAGTAACAGTCACCCTACCTGGGTGGGTTTGTCAGACTCAATAGATCTACCACTGTTCACTGTCGGCTGTTAGTTAATGATTGTACATGAAGAGCATAATAATTGGTCTACACATCTAGTACTCAAGCATAAAGCGCAAAATTTGTATACATGCATAGGATGGAACTGTATATGTGTATAATTGAAAACATGTAATTAGAACGCATGTTCCACCCCAAAACGTTTGTAAAATAGAGTAAAAGAGGGGCTATGTAACTCACGTGTTATGTAGCGTGTAGGTTGCACAAGCAAATGGAAAACAGCGATGTGTTGTAGATTGCTAAGTTCGACCTAATGAACAATGTATATGTGTTATTGATTTGCGTTATTTAATGACGGAAGTGAATTTGTCATTCTTAAACGTGTAGGGTTTGTCTTAAAATAATTATTTAAACTGTTATTTATTTATCAAATTAACAGAATAAAAATAAAAGTAAAGATTCTGTTTAAGGGATGAGCACGACCGTGCTTGTATATGGCACGACCGCGCCCGGCACGTACGCGACCGCGCTTGGTCGGTAACGCGCCCGTGGTTGGTCAGAAGTCAAAACAAGAGTCTGGTCCTGAGACACGACCGCGTCCGTATCTGGCACGACCGCGCCTAGCGTTTTGACTAGGTCAGGACTTGGTTTGATCGGTAAACACGACTGGGCCTCTTACGGGGCACGACTGTGCTTGGTCAGACACGACCGCGCTCATAGGCTGGCGCGACCGTGTCTGGTCAATTCCAGAAGCAATTCGCCTGATTCTTGTAATAAAACAGATTAGAAACTTAGGGTTTTCATTGATATGATGTTTGCGAATCGAATTACACCATTTAATTAGGTTTATATTCTGTTTAACGTGTAGTTCGATTAAAACTATTTATTTATCAAAACTCAGATTCAATCGGTTTAATCGTGTAATATGGTTACGAATTAGGTTAGGGCTTTCGTTTAGCTTGGATAAACGAATCAATTGGACTACTACTAACCTGTTTAGATCGGGCAACAAGTGCAGACGGCTACGGGGAAGAATTCTCGGCTTTGAGTGATCGACAGAGTAATTGATACGATGAGTAGATGAAATTAGGATTGATAGAGGTTTGTAGGAGTCGTGCGAAGGTAATGGAATAGTTTAATTCGTCTGATTTGGTTTTAATTACAGGATTCGATTTAGAGAAGGAAAGTTTGGTCGTTTGGGTTGAAATCGAGCGAATTCGAATGTATTTGGTCGTGTTTAAGGCTTAATCGGTCGAATAACTTCCTCTACAAGTCTCGCGGTTTTTAAAACGCGTTGCAATCTATTTTTGGACAAGATTTGAGTCGGTTTGACTTTTCAGAAGTCAAACTGTGTCGGAGGCGCGACCGTGCTTAATGATAAGCACGACCGTGGTCGCTTGCACAAGCGCGACCGTGCTTAGGACTAAGCACGACCGTGCTTGTGTTGGTTTTGGAATTTTCAAGACTAGTCCTTGTAGTTTCGATGTCTTGATGTTGTTTTGAGTTTTAGTCGCCTTTGGTCCTCGTAGTTTGCAAGATTGTTTTAGTTAATAGTGTAAATTAATAAACGCGTCGGAATCGTCTTTTATTGCACGGCATAAAATAAGTAGGAAAACATGAAAATTAGGGATGTTACAGTATCCCCATGTTGAGGGAATTTCGTCCCGAAATTGAATTAGTTCAGGCTACTGAAACTGCAAGGAGATGTGGGTTTGGATTTTTCAATGGGTTTTTTTTTTTTTTTTCTTTCTTTTTTTTTTTTTCTTTTTTTTTTTTTTTTTTCTTTTGACCATTAGCCTAGGGAGTAATACGGATGGCCAGATTTAAGTCTGATAAAACTTGTCGTCATGTCGGGCATAGAGGGTGGTAGTGGATTTAGTCTTGAAAAGGGTTAAGGAGAAGACTATCAAAGAATACTCTAGACTCTAAAGATAACATTGTATTACTTGAAATGGAAATGATGGGGATTTGATAATTGGAGTTAGGTTGTGATGTGGTCTACTAACCATACGACAGAATTCACTACGTTTTCCATGCGCTGACTTTTATAATTACGTGTGCACCCGTAATTACTCAATTCATCACATGGTCTGCATAGTTCATCCTATTGTGTGGGTGGTTTTTTTTTTTTAGGAGGTATCACAAAAGCACTTAACTCGTAACTATTTCTTTCACGTATGAGTTGCTAACAAGTAATTACGTCCATAGATAGTGTAGTCAATTAGGAAAGTAAGGAGTAATAATGTAGTATAACCTAAAGTTCCACAGTTTACTCGCGTTTGAACAAGAATACGTCGAACCATGAGTAGCTCCAAAGTGTGATAGTTAGAACTTTAGTGAGTAGAGGGTATGATTGTGTCTTGTGTAGTAGGATCAATTAATCGTAATAATTGTAAACAATTAATTTCGTGTGTAATGTAATCACTCAAGTTTCGTGTATGATATAATGTTATGCACATTGTGAGCAATTAGGTTTCATGTGAATAGGGTAGTCCCATGTATATAGTAAACAGATGGATCTTTGAACAATCTAGTATTTATGTATCTTGTATGCAACCATGTTTTCATGTGAACAATTGAGTATAATGCGTGTCGTGAATAACTAAGTACCACGTATCATGTAATCAATCTTGCACCATGTGTGTTGCAAACAATTGGGGTTTATGTAGCACGTAATAAATCCTATATCATGTATATGGTAAATAGATATGTTGCATGTATTATGTACGTTTGTAAATAACTGAGTTTCATGTGATATGTGGATGTTCGTGTGTAAGCCATTGAATCTTGTGAGTGACGTAACCTAGCGAATTCGGTAGGTGGTTGTGTGTTTCGGACAAGCGTGTTGTTTTGTTGTTCATGAATAGTGTGTGTAGTTGGGTTTTGAAATCTTGTTGAGGTTCATACGAGTGGATAGGGTTGCGCGAAATGGTTCATTTTTGAAGTGGATAGTACCCTCATGTGTTTTCTGAGGGTGTAAGGTACGAGAAGGTTTTGTGGGTAATTTGAGCGATGTGTTAACGAGTAACTGATTCGTTGTGAATGGACAAGAAATTGTATTTTATCCTTGGTTGTAATTTAATAAATAAGTAGAAATAGTAAGTCAAATAATCAGATAAATGAATAGACAAAAATCTTTTACTGATTTTTTTTTTTTTTTTTTTCATCAATCAGAGAACGTCTCCAAGAAAGACGAAATAGTGGCCAATTCATGTACAAATTAAGCCAAGGTTTTGAAAATCAAAATTATAATATATTTAGAAAATGTTTTATAGAAACGAGTCGCATTAAAATCTTCTCATTCGGTAAAAAGGTCTGTTAAAAATTTATTTTTCCAAGTATCATTTATAAAATCCGGAGTTTGATAGATGTTTTGCTTGAGTACAATAACAATGTCGTTTTAAATATATAGAATGATTAGTTTTGTAAGGTAGGCTTGGGTGCGCGTACCAATTGCAATGAATGACAAGGTGTTGTTTTGGTGATCTTGATGAAAATATGGTGGTAATATTGAGTCAACGAGTAACGGTTTTAAAGTTGTAAAGTAAAACTGAGCATAGATGATAAAGTGTCAAAAATTTAATTCAACCATAAGGTAGCGGTTTTCAAATGGAAGGTTTGAAGATAAAAGAAAATTTTAGGACGGTCCATCTAGCGTCTCGTTCATCAGTAATAGCCAGGACCACTGGGTTTATCACTTGCTGCTTGGTCCTATTCCCCCGGTTGGCTTGAGTAATGGGTGGTCCAGATCGGCAACCGTTGGCAGTATGGCCATATTTCCCACAGTTGGCACATAGACGACATGGCATGGTCGGGTAGTGGTGATAATTGCAAGTGGTGCACAAGGGGTTGTTTCCCATATATGGTCTCTTATTCTGGGCTTGGGCTAGTGGAGCAACTTGGTCGATCGGTATAGCAACGATAACGATAGCAAAGTTACGTTTCTTATTGTATTGAGGAGGTCTGTGTTTGTCTTCCTTAGAGGGTTCAGAAGAGGCTGCTGGTTCAGTGACTTTCATTACGCCTTTGGTGTTGTTATTAGCTTGGGTAAGTTGGGTCACAAGTTGTGTGAGCAGGGCGGCCAGATCATTGTTGTTGTTGCATTTGTTGTTGTTGACGCGGCGGGGAGGAATTATACAGATTTAAATAACTTAGTGAGAGGTGTAAGAATTTCTTGAATCAAATAGGAGGATAGACTGGTTTGAGTATTTCATAGTTCGGATTGTACTCGAATAGTGACATAATCACTTGAATACTAGGACATATTAAGGTTAATTGAAACTTATATAATTACCAAGGAGACGTGCTTTAGCCTATAGGTAAACACTCATCCCGGGAATTCCCAGGAAAGCATACGGATCCCTCGGTTGATTGAGATTTATATGAAATGCTTTCCTAGACAGAAAACCCAGAATACAGGTGTCACCCTTCCAGATTGCACGTGTCCTTTAATAATTAGTCCAAGTCTAAAAACCTTAACGGGTGTAAAATATTTTATAGACTAAAGTCTATGAATATGATGTTCCACAAGCTATGATGATGGTGATACAGGAGCAGGCAAGAAGGATATGTGGTTTAGGGTATGGGTATGGATACGGTTTATTAAATATGTTATTTAAGTATACTTAATAAGTCATGAAGTCTAATAAATACTCTAGGTATTAAATAAACTAACACATGAATTGATAAACATGTAACACATAGCATGTAGATGGTAATGATTCTAAGCACAATAGTTATTAAGTGGTGTGACACGGAGGATATCAAGTATTGTATCATGCGATTATATATTTAGGATAATATGTAAGAAATTTACACAAGTAGTGAACATGTAGCACATATCACATAAATCATGAAGCATGGCATAAGTGGGTATCCTAAAGTTATAGTCTAGGTCAAGAGTGTCTAATAACATAATTCCCTATAACCAAGGCTCTGATACCAATCTGTCACACCCCAACCGACGGCGGAAACGTCGGGGCGTGAAGCGTGCAGACTGTTCATTGCTCATGGTTTGCTAAAGTTTGAATATTTAATAATTGTTTTCATTGCAATCAATAAGTTCAATCAAAACACAAACAATCCACAAAACGAAAATGTAAATTACATAGAATAAACTGGTTTAATTGAATTCTAGGTCCAAAATCCTATGTGTAGCATATCTTGATTACTTCAAACATTGGTACCTGAAACATGGTTAAAACAGGGTCAACTAAAAAGTTGGTGAGAATACATAGTTTTTATTGTGAGATAGCAAAATACGTGTTGTGTGCATACAGTTCAATACAACATGACAATTAAGGCAATTATGGAGAGAAAACTATCATGTGACCTATACAATCAAACCTTTGTAACTTGCACTCAAAATTTGTGTTATCAGTAACAGTCACCCTACCTGGGTGGGTTTGTCAGACTCAATAGATCTACCACTGTTCACTGTCGGCTGTTAGTTAATGATTGTACATGAAGAGCATAATAATTGGTCTACACATCTAGTACTCAAGCATAAAGCGCAAAATTTGTATACATGCATAGGATGGAACTGTATATGTGTATAATTGAAAACATGTAATTAGAACGCATGTTCCACCCCAAAACGTTTGTAAAATAGAGTAAAAGAGGGGCTATGTAACTCACGTGTTATGTAGCGTGTAGGTTGCACAAGCAAATGGAAAACAGCGATGTGTTGTAGATTGCTAAGTTCGACCTAATGAACAATGTATATGTGTTATTGATTTGCGTTATTTAATGACGGAAGTGAATTTGTCATTCTTAAACGTGTAGGGTTTGTCTTAAAATAATTATTTAAACTGTTATTTATTTATCAAATTAACAGAATAAAAATAAAAGTAAAGATTCTGTTTAAGGGATGAGCACGACCGTGCTTGTATATGGCACGACCGCGCCCGGCACGTACGCGACCGCGCTTGGTCGGTAACGCGCCCGTGGTTGGTCAGAAGTCAAAACAAGAGTCTGGTCCTGAGACACGACCGCATCCGTATCTGGCACGACCGCGCCTAGCGTTTTGACTAGGTCAGGACTTGGTTTGATCGGTAAACACGACCGGGCCTCTTACGGGGCACGACTGTGCTTGGTCAGACACGACCGCGCTCATAGGCTGGCGCGACCGTGTCTGGTCAATTCCAGAAGCAATTCGCCTGATTCTTGTAATAAAACAGATTAGAAACTTAGGGTTTTCATTGATATGATGTTTGCGAATCGAATTACACCATTTAATTAGGTTTATATCCTGTTTAACGTGTAGTTCGATTAAAACTATTTATTTATCAAAACTCAGATTCAATCGGTTTAATCGTGTAATATGGTTACGAATTAGGTTAGGGTATTCGTTTAGCTTGGATAAACGAATCAATTGGACTACTACTAACCTGTTTAGATCGGGCAACAAGTGCAGACGGCTACGGGGAAGAATTCTCGGCTTTGAGTGATCGACAGAGTAATTGATACGATGAGTAGATGAAATTAGGATTGATAGAGGTTTGTAGGAGTCGTGCGAAGGTAATGGAATAGTTTAATTCGTCTGATTTGGTTTTAATTACAGGATTCGATTTAGAGAAGGAAAGTTTGGTCGTTTGGGTTGAAATCGAGCGAATTCGAATGTATTTGGTCGTGTTTAAGGCTTAATCGGTCGAATAACTTCCTCTACAAGTCTCGCGGTTTTTAAAACGCGTTGCAATCTATTTTTGGACAAGATTTGAGTCGGTTTGACTTTTCAGAAGTCAAACTGTGTCGGAGGCGTGACCGTGCTTAATGATAAGCACGACCGTGCTTGTGTTGGTTTTGGAATTTTCAAGACTAGTCCTTGTAGTTTCGATGTCTTGATGTTGTTTTGAGTTTTAGTCGCCTTTGGTCCTCGTAGTTTGCAAGATTGTTTTAGTTAATAGTGTAAATTAATAAACGCGTCGGAATCGTCTTTTATTGCACGGCATAAAATAAGTAGGAAAACATGAAAATTAGGGATGTTACATTGACCATTCCTAGGTTTCATCCATGGAGGATATCCAATGATCTCAAAGCATTTTTCAACAGTGTGGCCTATCTTATTACAATGTGTACATTTTAAGTTCTGATTTGGGGTTCTAACATTTTTCCCTTTATCAAACATATGATTAGTTTTAGATACAAATCCCACTGGTTGGGATTGTCCCCTTTGGACACTGTTGTGAGAGTTTCTATGTGACTCTTCCCTAGAGACAATTGAAAAAGCTTCCTTTACTGTGGGAAGCTCATTTCTAATTAGTAAATTTGTCCTAACAGATTGATACACACTATCCAGACCCATCAAAAACTGCATCAATTTTATTAGGTGGTTGAAATCATTAAATTGTTTTGATGCATTACAAACACAAGTAGGCAACTGCAGTATTTGATCTAATTGTTTCCACATGATATTTAATTTGTGATAATATTCAGACACAGGTAGACCATTTTGGGTAAAAGAGTTAATTTTCTGATACATATAAAAAACAATAGACCCATCCACTTTATCATATGTTTCTTTTAATTCTTCCCACACATCAGAGGCAAGTTTAGAATAAACATGTCCTAAGTAGAGTTCCTCACTTACAGAATTCAAAATCCAAGTAAGAACAATTGAATTGCATCTGTCCCATTGCCTAGCAAGTACATCATTATCATCCGATCTAATACAAGAACCATCTATGAATCCCATTTTATTTTTAACCTGAAGTGCAAGATTCATAGCATTTGACCAAATGGTATAGTTTTCGGTCCCTTTTACTTTCATATTGACAATAGTTAGATTGCTTGAATCACTTGCATGAAGATAAAGGGGATCACTAGCATATATTCTACTAATAAGAGTCTCTACTATAGTACCATTAGTCATTGCACAAATACTCAGAAGTCAAACACAAATAAGAATGTCAATCAATCAAGCACACGCACATACAACCCACCAAGGATAATCACAGGGTTTCACACCAATCGAGTTGGTAGATCAAGGACCATCTAAGAGGTGAATGCAAATTTCACACAATATCTAATTTGCACACACGTGATGCACAGATAAAGAGTTCAACACAAATAAGAGAATGTCGCTTCCTAATTCAAAATAGAGATAAGTGACAACAGAAATGTAAGAGGATAAAAGGAACAATCTCACCCAGATGTGCCCAAGTTAGGGTTCTCCAGCCAGGCACCAAGACCTACAACCTTCACTTAGGGTTATTGTCACACCCCAACCGACGGCGGAAAACGTCGGGGCGTGAAGCTGTGCAGACTGTTCATAGCTCATGGTTGCTAAAGTTTGAATAATTTAAACATTCATTTTCATTACACATAGCAAGTTCATACCATACAAGAACCAAATGTAGCGATTACAAAATACAAATAGTTTAGATTAATTGCTAGGTCCAAATCCTATATGTAGCAGCTTGTAATACTTCAAACATTGTCACCTGAAACATGGTTAAAAACAAAGTCAACTAAAAAGTTGGTGAGAATACATAGGTTTTCGTGTCATGTAATAGAATATAGTGTCGTGTGCATACAATTCATACAAACATGGCAATTAAGGCATTTATGGAGAGATACCATCGTGTGACCTGGTAGTACAATCAAACCTTTGTAACTAGCATGCAAAACAAACGCGTGTTGGCAGTAACAGTCACCCTACCTGGGTGGGTTTGTCAGACTCAATAGATCTATCACTGTTTACTATAGGCTATAAAATAGTTAATGATTGCACGTGAATAGCAAACTACGTGTTGGTCTACACACCTAGTACTCAAGCACAAAGCTCAAAATTGTAACACATGATTGTAGGGTGGAATTGTGTATTGTGTAGTTTGTAAACATAGTAAATAGAACGCATGTTCCACCCCAAAAGTTTGTAAATAGAGTAAAAGAGGGGCTATGTAACTCACTTGTGTTGGGTAGTGTAGTTTGCACAGATCAACAAAAATACCAAGCGTGTTGTAGGTCGCTACGTTTGACCTATTGGATAAATGTATAATGCGTGTCATTGTTTGTGTTATTTTTATGTCGAAAAATGGATTTGTATGTTTAGGGTTTGTTTGAAATAAATAAATAAATAATTTTATTTATCTATTTAGTACATTTTAAATAGTAGTGATATATATATTCTTTAAAATGTAAATTTAAATAACTGATATATATTTATATTTATTTAAATATAAATTTAAATAAATAATATTTGTTTAAGTCAAAATATATATTTGTATAAATGGTTTTATAAACTCACGATTTCATCGGTTTCGAACTATCGGGAATTAATCGTTTTAAATCTCTAAATCAAGGATTTGGTTTATAAATGATTCTCGGGTCTTGGGATTTTATAAAATAATTTTTATAATTACATTTTGAAATTTTTTAGCTAAAATATGTTAAATAGACTTTAAAACAGAAAAATAATTGATTCTGGTCAAGGAGCACGACCGTGCTCAAGTAGGGCACGACCGCGCTCGTTGCCGGGCGTGACCGTGGTGGTCTGAAACGCGCCCGTGGTCGAGTCAGAAGGTACTTCATAGGTTCTGGACATAGAGCACGACCGTGCTCGTATCTGGCACGACCGCGTCTAGTGTTTGTTTTTGGTCAAGACTTGTTTGCTCGGTAAGCACGACCGGGCCACACCTGGGGCACGATTGTGCTTGGTCAGGCACGACCGCGCTCAGGGATGAGCGCGACCGTGTCGGGCCTTTTTTCAGACACAATTCGATCGATTCTTATATTAATAGCTTCTGGATTCTTAGGGCTTTCACTTAGTGGATGATTACGAATGTTTCTACATAGTTTAATTGTATTTATATCTTGTCTAGAGTGTAGTTCGAGTAAAATTTATGTTTCGGCTTTTTGGTTCAAAATCAGATCGATTTGAGTGTTTCTACTACGAATTGATATAGGGCTTTCGTAGTAGAGGTAGATACAAAGCTGAAGACGTGTTACTTACTTGCTGAAAGTGGGCAATCGAATGCGGTCGGCTACGGGTCGAGCGGCTTCGTTTCTTGGCGATCAATCGGACGACAGAGGTGTTGTGAGCGTCGAGTGAGAGTTCTGAGAGATTGAGTGGGTGTATATGAGGGTGTAGGAAGTCTGCAACTTGCTCTCAATTGTTTAATTCGCGAGACTTGGTTGTGGTGGGTATGGGATTAAACAAATGTGCAAATTGGAGGACAATTTAGGCGTGTTGCAGGTTGAATTCAGACGAGTATGGTCTGACGCGCGAAGACCGGCTTTTCTTCATTTTAAATTTCGCGAATTCAGCGGGTATGGTATGATTTGACTTCTGCAGAGTCAAGTGGGTTCATCAGCGCGACCGTGCCTACTTTAGGCGCGACCGTGCTTAGGTCTGCAGGCGCGACCGTGCCTAGTCCTAGGCGCGACCGTGCTTGCCTAGTTTTGTAGTTTTTGAGTTTTGTCAGTTTTGGTCCTCGGGGCTTGTGAGATAATGGTGTTTTTGTTTAATTTGTTATTGTAATAGAATAGTTTGTATATGTAACTGCATCGTAGTTTGTTTGTACACGAATCGAAACTGAAATGTGTTTGTTTATTGAAATCAAACGATTACATGATGAAAATCAGAAATGTTACAGTCTCCCCTAGTTTAGGGGATTTCGTCCCGAAATTCAACTAGTTAAGGTTGCAGAATTGGTGAATAGGTGAGGATACTTGAGTTTCATTTGGTCTTCACGTTCCCAAGTAAACTCAGGACCGCGTTTTAAATCCCAACGGACTTTGACTATAGGGATGCGGCTGCGCTTGAGTTGCTTGATTTCACGATCCATGATTTCTACTGGTTTCTCGACGAAATGCATCGTTTCATCAATGCGCACGTCGTCAAGAGGTATGTGGAGGTTCTCATCAGCAAGACATTTCTTCAGGTTGGACACGTGGAAGGTTGGATGAACATTGTTGAGTGCTGGAGGTAGCTCAAGTTTGTAAGCCACTTTCCCGATTCTTTCAAGGATCTTGAACGGGCCTACGTAACGAGGTGCTAGCTTGCCTTTCTTTCCAAAGCGAATCACACCCTTCCAAGGGGATACTTTGAGAAGCACAAGGTCACCTACTTGGAATTCCAAGGGTTTTCGTCGCTTGTCGGCATAGCTCTTTTGTCGACTTCTCGCTACTCGGATGTTGTCACGGATTTGAAGGATTTTGTCAGATGTTTCCTGAATTAACTCGGGACCGGTGATTTGTGCTTCACCAATCTCGTTCCAACAGATGGGAGAACTGCATTTGCGACCATAAAGAGCTTCGAATGGAGCCATGTTGATGCTGGTGTGGTAGCTGTTATTGTAGGAGAATTCAATAAGTGATAAGTGTGAATCCCAATTGCCACCAAAGTCTATGACACAGGCTCTCAGCATGTCTTCGAGGGTTTGGATTGTTCGTTCAGTCTGGCCATCAGTTTGGGGATGGTAGGCTGTGCTTAAATCCAATCGTGTGCCAAGTGCCTTTTGCAGAGATTGCCAAAATCTGGAAGTGAAACGAGCATCTCTGTCGGAGATTATGTTCAAAGGTATACCGTGTCGACTCACAATTTCGTTAATATAGATTCGGGCCAATTTCTCAACCCGATAGTCTTCACGGATGGGCAGGAAGTGTGCGGACTTTGTGAGACGGTCAATGATTACCCAAATGCTATTATAGCCGTTTGAAGTACGGGGGAGTTTAGTAATGAAGTCCATGGCTAGATTTTCCCATTTCCACACGGGGATTTCCGGTTGTTCAAGTAAACCGGAAGGACGTTGATGCTCGGCTTTAACTTTAGAGCAGGTTAGACATTTAGCAACATAGAGTGCAATGTCTTTCTTCATACCAGGCCACCAATATTGTGGTCGAAGATTGTGATACATTTTATCCGCACCGGGATGAATAGAATACCGAGACTTGTGTGCTTCAGTCATGAGGAATTCCCGGAGATCATTGCGATTGGGAACCCAAATACGATCCAAGAAATAAAGCAAACCATTGTTTTTAGTCTCTAGTTGGAATTCAGCACCGCACGACATTTCCTCATACATATTGCCCTCGGTAATCGAGACGTGTTGAGCTTCTAGAATACGGGTTTGAATGTCGGAATGAATCTTGACACTTTGGAGCATGACGCGTTCTTTACGGCTCAGCGCATCGGCTACAACATTAGCCTTGCCGGGATGATAACGAATCTCGCAATCGTAATCATTGAGGAGTTCAACCCAACGTCGTTGCCTCATGTTGAGTTCTTTTTGATTGAAGATGTGTTGGAGGCTTTTGTGGTCGGTAAATACCACACATTTCGTGCCATATAGATAATGCCTCCAAATCTTCAAGGCAAATATGACTGCACCTAGCTCCAGATCGTGCGTCGTATAGTTCTTTTCATGGATCTTGAGTTGCCTCGATGCATAAGCAATTACCTTGCCTCGTTGCATGAGAACACAACCAAGGCCTAGGTTAGAGGCATCACAGTAGACGACGAGATCATCGTTTCCTTCGGGAAGAGTCAGAATAGGAGCATCACATAACTTCTGTTTAAGAGTTTGGAAAGCTTCTTCTTGTTTCGGCCCCCATTCATAAGGTTTACCTTTATGTGTCAAGGCGGTGAGGGGAACAGCAATCTTGGAGAAATTGGAAATGAATCTTCGGTAATAACCCGCTAAACCAAGGAACGAACGAACCTCGGTAGGGGTTTGAGGAGCACTCCAATTCTTGACAGCTTCGATCTTGGCAGGGTCGACATGTATTCCCTTTTTATTGACAACATGACCCAAAAATTGAACCTCCTTTAGCCAGAATTCACATTTGGATAACTTGGCGTATAATTGTTCGGTTCTCAGGAGATCCAAAATCAGTCTAAGGTGCTGTTCATGTTCTTCCTCAGTTTTGGAAAAGATCAAGATGTCATCGATGAAAACGATCACGAATTTGTCAAGGTATGGTTTGCACATGCGGTTCATGAGATCCATAAAGACAGCAGGTGCATTAGTCAACCCAAAAGGCATAACCGTGAACTCGTAATGACCATATCTTGTTCGGAAGGCGGTCTTTGGAATATCTTCTTCTCGGACACGCAGTTGGTGATAACCAGATCGAAGATCAATCTTCGAGAAACAAGTAGAACCTTGGATTTGATCGAAGAGGTCGTCAATCCTAGGTAACGGGTAGCGGTTTTTG
The DNA here is from genome assembly GCA_023525975.1 of Smallanthus sonchifolius. NCBI lineage: Eukaryota > Viridiplantae > Streptophyta > Magnoliopsida > Asterales > Asteraceae > Smallanthus > Smallanthus sonchifolius. The sequence continues at coordinate 50,681,363 of CM042046.1, read as the reverse complement.
ATTGTAAGCTTGTTGAGCTCTCGATAGTCAATACACATGCGGAATGAACCATCCTTCTTTTTAACAAACAAGACCGGTGCACCCCACGGTGAATGACTTGGCCGTATGAAACCTTTGTCAGCGAGTTCTTGAAGTTGACTTGCAAGTTCTTGCAATTCGGAAGGTGCAAGCCGGTATGGAGCTTTAGCCACAGGGTTTGCTCCGGGTATAAGATCGATTCGAAACTTTACTTCCCGAACAGGTGGAAGACCGGGTAAGTCGTCGGGAAAGACTTCGGGAAACTCCCGAATGACGGGAATATCTTCTATTCTTCTCTCCTTGTCTTCTTTTTGAATCACATGAGCTAGGAAAACCATGCACTTCTTTCGAATGTATTTCTGGGCAGTTATGCATGACATCAGTTTGAGTCCTTTGCAAGGTTTCTCGCCAAAGACTTTCAATATGTCTCCCGGTGGAAGAGGTACTCGGATGTACTTTTCAAAGCACATGACCTCAGCATGGTTTTTAGATAACCAATCCATGCCGATGATGACGTCAAAGCTTCCCAACGGCATTGGTATAAGGTTGACTGGAAACGTGTGACCATTGAGTTCTAGTGAGCAGTCATGAATGATGGAGTCAATAGTGATGGAGTTTCCATCCGCTACTTCAACGGTGAAGGTTTTCTCGAGTTTGGATCGTGTTTTTGCAAGTAAAGGTTCAAAGTTAAGTGACACAAAACTCTTATCGGCCCCGGTATCAAATAGTATAGATGCAAATTGTTTATTTACAAGAAACTTACCGTTGACCACATGATCGTTGGCTTGAGCTTCATTGGCGTTGATGTTGAAAGCATGTCCACGAGCTCCGCCCTGATTATTGTTCACAAGTTTTGGACATTGGTTTCGGAAGTGGTTCGGGTTGCCACATTCAAAGCAAGCCCGTCCATTTGCATTGATTGGAACCACTTGATTAGCTCCGGGTTGATTAACCGGGTTGGCTTGAGTAGTAAGTGCCTTTTGTCGGCAGATATTGGTCGTATGGCCAAGTTTCCCACAATGATTGCAAATGCGACATGGGATAGTTTGTGGGTGATGATAGTTGCAGTTGTTGCAGAGTGGGTAGGTACCTCCATAAGCTTTCTTGGCTGGATTTTGAGCCAAGGGTGCAACTTGATTAATTGGGGCTGCCGGAGTGACTACTGCAAAATTTTTCGCCTTTCTCTTCCTGGTGTTTCGATACTGTTCGTTTTGAACTTCTTTGACATGAGTAGGAGGAGTTGTGGTGTCAGAAACTTTCTTGGCCCCCTTTTTGGTAAGAGTACCTGCTTTAACGTGATTATCGGTCAGTGTGGCAGCTAGACGAATAGCATCTTCTAGGTTTGCAGGATTTCTTCCCAGAACAGTGTCCTGGATTTGTCTCGGTAGGCCACCGATATATTTTTCAATACACCTAGACAAAGGTGTAACCATGTGAGGTACCAGCATGCTCAGTTCGTGAAAACGGTTGGTGTACGCCAAGCTTTCACCGCTATCTTGGGTAAGATCCCAAAATTCCGCTTCCAGTTTCTTCATCTCGTTTCGAGGACAGAATTCCTCGGTCATGATCCTTTTCAGCTCATCCCATGGCAGAGCCATTGCTACTTCTACTCCCCTTGTTCTCTTCTCCCCATTCCACCAGGTTAGTGCCCGTTTTTGGAAGACACTAGTGGCATGGCGAACACGCAGATTGTCCGGACAGTCACTATTGAGGAAGGTGCCCTCAATATTTTCGAACCATTGAAGGAGTCCCGTGGCTCCTTCGGTACCATAAAATTTCAGGGGATTGCAAGAGTTGAAATGCTTGAAGGTACAATGTGGCGGGTTGGCACCACCGCTACCACCGGTATTAGCACTACCACTGGCGTTTCCATTGTTGTTGTTATTGGCTTGAGTTAATTGAGTTACTAGCTGAGTGAGGAGAGCAGCAAGGTCGGTATTATTGTTGTTGGCATTGCTGGTATTGGTGTTGGTGCTATTGTTGGCGTTGTCGGTGTTGTTGCGGTTGATGTTACGACGAGGAGGCATTCTATAAAAAGAGAATGATACAAAAATGTTGTGAGAATTTATAAAAATCCGTTGAAATTTAGGATAGGAGGAAAAATAACATATTTATTTCATAGTTCGGATTGTTTTCAAGTAATCACATTTCTACTTGAACACAATGAAATATTAAGGTTAATTAGACTCATATAATTTTCAAGGAGACGTGCTTTAGCCTATAGGTAAACACTCATCCCGGGAATTCCCAGGAAAGCATACGGATCCCTCGGTTGATTGGGATTTATATGAAATGCTTTCCTAGACAGAAAACCCAGAATACAGGTGTCACCCTTCCAGATTGCACATGTCCTTTAATAATTAACAGAGTCTAAAACCTTAACGGGTATATAAAAATATTTTTTGATAGACTAGTGTCTACGAGTATGAGTTTTTCCACAAGTTATGGCGATGATGACATAGAAGCAGTTAAGGAGGATACGCGGCTTAGGATACGGGTATGGATACGATTTATTTAATTTATTATTTACGTATGCTTATTAAGTCATGTAGTCTAAACATTTTAAGTATCAAATAACTAACACATAAAGCATGTGACATATAGCAAATAGCACGTATCACATAAAACATGTAGCATGACATTGTTGGGTGTCCTAAAGTTATAGTCTAGGTCAATGGTGTCTAATAACCTAATTCCCTATAACCAAGGCTCTGATACCAATCTGTCACACCCCAACCGACGGAGGAAAACGTCGGGGCGTGAAGCTGTGCAGACTGTTCATAGCTCATGGTTGTTAAAGTTTGAATAATTTAAACATTCATTTTCATTACACATAGCAAGTTCATACCATACAAGAACCAAATGTAGCGATTACAAAATACAAATAGTTTAGATTAATTGCTAGGTCCAAATCCTATATGTAGCAGCTTGTAATACTTCAAACATTGTCACCTGAAACATGGTTAAAAACAAAGTCAACTAAAAAGTTGGTGAGAATACATAGGTTTTCGTGTCATGTAATAGAATATAGTGTCGTGTGCATACAATTCATACAAACATGGCAATTAAGGCATTTATGGAGAGATACCATCGTGTGACCTGGTAGTACAATCAAACCTTTGTAACTAGCATGCAAAACAAACGCGTGTTGACAGTAACAGTCACCCTACCTGGGTGGGTTTGTCAGACTCAATAGATCTATCACTGTTTACTGTAGGCTATAAAATAGTTAATGATTGCACGTGAATAGCAAACTGCGTGTTGGTCTACACACCTAGTACTCAAGCACAAAGCTCAAAATTGTAACACATGATTGTAGGGTGGAATTGTATATTGTGTAGTTTGTAAACATAGTAAATAGAACGCATGTTCCACCCCAAAAGTTTGTAAATAGAGTAAAAGAGGGGCTATGTAACTCACTTGTGTTGGGTAGTGTAGTTTGCACAGATCAACAAAAATACCAAGCGTGTTGTAGGTCGCTACGTTTGACCTATTGGATAAATGTATAATGCGTGTCATTGTTTGTGTTATTTTTATGTCGAAAAATGGATTTGTATGTTTAGGGTTTGTTTGAAATAAATAAATAAATAATTTTATTTATCTATTTAGTACATTTTAAATAGTAGTGATATATATATTCTTTAAAATGTAAATTTAAATAACTGATATATATTTATATTTATTTAAATATAAATTTAAATAAATAATATTTGTTTAAGTCAAAATATATATTTGTATAAATGGTTTTATAAACTCACGATTTCATCGGTTTCGAACTATCGGGAATTAATCGTTTTAAATCTCTAAATCAAGGATTTGGTTTATAAATGATTCTCGGGTCTTGGGATTTTATAAAATAATTTTTATAATTACATTTTGAAATTTTTTAGCTAAAATATGTTAAATAGACTTTAAAACAGAAAAATAATTGATTCTGGTCAAGGAGCACGACCGTGCTCAAGTAGGGCACGACCGCGCTCGTTGCCGGGCGTGACCGTGGTGGTCTGAAATGCGCCCGTGGTCGAGTCAGAAGGTACTTCATAGGTTCTGGACATAGAGCACGACCGTGCTCGTATCTGGCACGACCGCGTCTAGTGTTTGTTTTTGGTCAAGACTTGTTTGCTCGGTAAGCACGACCGGGCCACACCTGGGGCACGATTGTGCTTGGTCAGGCACGACCGCGCTCAGGGATGAGCGCGACCGTGTCGGGCCTTTTTTCAGACACAATTCGATCGATTCTTATATTAATAGCTTCTGGATTCTTAGGGCTTTCACTTAGTGGATGATTACGAATGTTTCTACATAGTTTAATTGTATTTATATCTTGTCTAGAGTGTAGTTCGAGTAAAATTTATGTTTCGGCTTTTTGGTTCAAAATCAGATCGATTTGAGTGTTTCTACTACGAATTGATATAGGGCTTTCGTAGTAGAGGTAGATACAAAGCTGAAGACGTGTTACTTACTTGCTGAAAGTGGGCAATCGAATGCGGTCGGCTACGGGTCGAGCGGCTTCGTTTCTTGGCGATCAATCGGACGACAGAGGTGTTGTGAGCGTCGAGTGAGAGTTCTGAGAGATTGAGTGGGTGTATATGAGGGTGTAGGAAGTCTGCAACTTGCTCTCAATTGTTTAATTCGCGAGACTTGGTTGTGGTGGGTATGAGATTAAACAAATGTGCAAATTGGAGGACAATTTAGGCGTGTTGCAGGTTGAATTCAGACGAGTATGGTCTGACGCGCGAAGACCGGCTTTTCTTCATTTTAAATTTCGCGAATTCAGCGGGTATGGTATGATTTGACTTCTGCAGAGTCAAGTGGGTTCATCAGCGCGACCGTGCCTACTTTAGGCGCGACCGTGCTTAGGTCTGCAGGCGCGACCGTGCCTAGTCCTAGGCGCGACCGTGCTTGCCTAGTTTTGTAGTTTTTGAGTTTTGTCAGTTTTGGTCCTCGGGGCTTGTGAGATAATGGTGTTTTTGTTTAATTTGTTATTGTAATAGAATAGCTTGTATATGTAACTGCATCGTAGTTTGTTTGTACACGAATCGAAACTGAAATGTGTTTGTTTATTGAAATCAAACGATTACATGATGAAAATCAGAAATGTTACAGTTATAGATCTTGAAAAAAATGCAGAACCGATCGAGAAGACCTTCAAGATCCGAACAAACACCAGACAGATCTATAGTTCCTTCCGAGCGTCAGATCTATAACCAACCCCTTGATGCTCCAGATTTGAAAGAAACCCTAGCAGCGGAATTAGATGTCGAAGATCAGATATTCATAACCTGGCTCTGATACCATGTCAAATTAGACAAATGATATCTTCGATAATCAGAGACAACCAATATTGAACCTCTTATCAACAATCTTCAAATATATCCCAGATACAACTCAGATCATTAATACGATGATCTGAAATACAACTCGTTACGATCTAACAGGTATAACCGATTCAACAATAAGATGAATCACAGGAAACCCTAAACCAACGATATCGACTAACTGGAGAAGAAAACGAAACGGCAGAAAGAAATATTGTGTATATCTATCTCGGCTAAACAGATGCACAGCTATATATAAGAACCCTAGCAACTTTCCACAACCCATCAAGCTAGCTTCACTTTAAGCCCAACCTTCTATCTCCAGCCCATACCACGAGCCCAGTTGCTGAGAACAAACACTTAAAGAAAAAACTAATTAAACCATGAATACAACTTGAAATATTAAATTGAAACCAGATTAACATCCCTTTTTAACAGAAAGGGGTTATGTGAGAGGGCGAGTCAACAAGGTGGACGATAGAATAAATAAATTAGATTAATTCTCCGGAAGTTCCACGTAATTCTTATCTTAAACTTAGTAGATTAGAGAGTTGTTTATTGTATGTTTTTATTGGATGTGAGGTTCTGATTTCAACAGATGGGTGGTTATGAAGCAATTAAGTGGTAGATAGACTGTTACTATTTGATTTTGTATTTTGTAAGGATTATGTTATAGATTTGAAATTAAGCTTTATTAATAGGATATATGTTGATCGTCATCAAGTCATTTAAAAACCCGATTAACCTAGATAGTTAGGGTAAGTAGAGTATCGTATCCACCAGAAACACGTGGTTAGTATTACACATTTTATTTGATTGTGAAAATTAAATTGATTATTGGATTGACTTTTTTAATTTCAATTTTTTAGGCTCCTACGATTGTAATAGAATAAGGCATAGTGAGGCAGGTGAGAGTTTGTTAGAATTGTTAGGCTCCTACGATTGTAATGAGAGAGGGCACAGCCCTGGATCATCTTGTTATCCCTGTATTTTCCCTTTTGGTTTCTTCATTCCACTGCAATAACAATCATCCATCTGTTCATCTTAATCTTCTTCATCATTCTCTATTAATTATTAGCTAATCCTTATCATTGGTCCGACCTACCTTTGACCTGCCATTTTCTCTTTCAATTTTCATGGAAACACGTTCATTTGCTCGGATCGATGTTCAGGAAGGCCAGATTCAACAACTTCAACGTGATGTTGCTGAAATCAAATCGACTTTGAAAGCATTTGAGGCGGATCGAGCGGAATCCAGGGAATTTCGGAAGATGGTTCTCGCTTGGATGAAACATCAGGAGACGACTGACGTTGCTGGTTCGTCGGAATCGGGATTTTCCGGCGAGGTTGAATCTTCGTGTTCAGGTTTCCCGACGCTTTTTTCCAAATCGCTCTTCAGTTCAATTGCAGGATTCAATTTCCAGATCTGCAGAACCCTCACTTAGCCATGGCCGTTTGATGTCGCATAGCGCTAAGGAAGTCATGTTGGTCGACTTACACGAGATGCTGGGCTATAGCATAGTGGTGGGCCACGGTGAGGAGCAGGAACGTATTGTGGGCCGGAACTCTACAGCTTTGGGCCTGTTATGTGTGCGTCCTCTTACAGGCCGACTTGGCTCTTCTAGGGCTGGTGCATCATTATTGGAGGGGAAGACCGGCTCTAGGGATGCCGTTCGGATTCCAGTACCTCCAGCTACGTTTCCCTCTATTGATTTCGGGTTGCAATGGAATTCAACTTCAATTACGGGCGTACCCATCCAATCTGCTGCTGGTCGACTCGGGGGTTCCGATGCATCGGTGGTGTCTATGTTCAAAATTGGCGATAAACGCCTTGGTTGGAAAGGCGGTACAGTACCTTTGCTCTTTGGTCCAACTGTCACTCTTCACAATCCGTCTACAATCATCTATGTTGGCTTCGTTCCTTCGGGTCCACAAGGAGATTCTGATAGCTATTCTGACGGGTTCTTCATCATATGGAATTCTCATCTTTGGACCATTCATGCTGACCAGGTTCTGTCTTATGGCACGTTTGCCTCTGCTGGAATTTGCTTTCCTACAAAATTACCGGGTATTCGTTGGTGGTACAAGATTGTAGGTCATGTTATTGAGTTAATTGTAGGATCTCATCAGTCGTGGGTGGTGCATGGGCAGGGTCGATCCCAATCTTGAGGACAAGACTGTGTTGAAGGAGGGAGTATTGATGGGAATGAGCTATAGGCAGTCTCAAGGGGCTAAAATGTAATATGGGGGGTAGTATAAGTAGGAGAGAATAAGGCATAGTGAGGCAGGTGAGAGTTTGTTAGAATTGTTAGGCTCCTACGATTGTAGTGAGAGAGGGCACAGCCCTGAATCATCTTGTTATCCCTGTATTTTCCCTTTTGGTTTCTTCATTCCACTACAATAACAATCATCCATCTATTCATCTTAATCTTCTTCATCATTCTGTATTAATTGTTAGCTAATCCTTATCAGTGTTACAATACATAGACAGCTGTAGCTCAAGAGATGGTAAACCTACATAAAAGAAGGAACAGGTACATCTGAAAGTTGATATTCTTCCTTGAGTTGAGAATTATTATTAGCATCGTAAAGTGAAATACCATCAAGCCAACTAACCAAGGTTCCTGAGAAATAATTTTAAAATAATTACAACCAGATTTTTTAAAAAAAAGTTTAAATAAAGATTGCAGAATAAAGTAGCAAAATATCAATGACATGGAATGACAGAAAATTTAAGGTGTTTAGAGTCAGTTGACCACTAACTATATTTTTGGATACATTCCCTGAACCAAAAACCTTTTTTTCTAAAATGGTAATACAAAGTGTTTCTTCACACGGAAGTCAGAAAGATGTTTTTGATGAAATCAATTTGTGAATCTGGATGCCATTTGAATAATGTTCAGTCCAAACATTACTGAACTTCCGTTTTTCTCAATCTTGACTAGCCATAAGTTTAAGACAAAAAAGACATCCTGACTGGCTGACTCTTGAGGCTTCAATATCAAGAATGTTAGAATTAGTGTGGACCTCACTAATTGAAGCCGCCACCGTTCACAATTCACTTTTAGAAACTCGATCAGTATATTTATAAGATGGTCAGCTTGATTACATATGTATTCTGCTACTACCAAAAAGAGGTAAAGAACAGCCAATGACTTCAAAGTTTTCATAGGTTCAATTAGCACTGAAATATTTGTTGTTGTGGATCGTCTTCTATCTCGAAACTTAGTTAGTACTTAGTAATCTCTATAAAATCCATGTGGAAAGGCGTACCTTCCAATCAATGGCATGAAAGAAGCCAATGAAGTTATCCATAGCTGGTTGCATTCCAATTCGAAGCTCAGATGAAAATTTCTCAACAATTTCTTGCATTTGATCCAAGTGATCATTCATTGCGGTCTTAAGTTCGTCCATCGATTCAGATTTCTCTCAGTTTGGTTCACAAGATTTTAATTGTTCACCTCACTACAATCAAAATAACTTTTGTCAATTAAGAGTTGAAAGGTAATCCATTTGAAACTCTAATAAAATGCAGACTTCCTTTGGGAAAGATAAAACATTTAAATAACCTACATCCCAAACAAGAAAAAAATATTGACTAGCATAATTAATGAAGATAAAGGTCTACGAGTGTAATTTAGTATATACTTAAAGGTTGCTTTCTGTAATTTAGTCAAAAATATATGTTGTCTTAATATTAAATGGGCCCACATTTTGTTTTTATGTTTTTTAATATTAAGATTCACATGCATTTAATAGAACAATTTACGTCCATACACTACAGACTACTATGTTACAAGTCAATGAACAACATGGATTAAATCCATAATTTCTTATGCTTAGTGATCATCCATGTAACTCCAAAAATTAAATTGACAGAAATTTTATCGTTATTAGATTAACTTGTTTAATCAACACATATCATCATAAATATCAAATAACTAAGGAGGTGCGGAGTGCACGCTTATTTGAGTTTATTATGATATTATGAGCGAAGCTCCTAATTAACAGGGGTTCGAGGGCAGCGCCCCTGGTAGCGGGGTCCAAAGGGTGGCAGCCCCTGGCGGGGTCCAAAGGGCAGAGCCTCTGGCTGGGGTCGAGCTAACCTGGCAATTAAATTTTTTTTTATTTCCACTAATATTGCTTCATTAAAAATTCATTTGAAAATGAATTTCCAGAAATTCATATGTGAATTCCCGAGGGAGCAAAAGTGACAAACTGCCAATTCGGAAATTGCTGCCTAGGGCAGTTTCTAAACCCAAAAACTGTAAATACGCTCCATCGAGGATTGATCATTCTTTGGTTCGAAATCATCACAAATCCTCCATACTGGGGTTCTTTAAAACTCTTATTTGTATCCGATCAATTCAATTCGGTGAACCACCAAATAGATTTGATCTGAAAGTGTTATTACGCCTTTCAGAGAGTCCAAGAATCAATCCGTTTTCTACAATTTCTACAACAAACGGGACCACTCCAAAGATTGTGGTTTTTATCTATTTTTGACCTGCATGAATCCTATGGACTGAGACGTTCTTGTTAGAAAAAAAGACAATTCATTGTGAGCTTTCCAAATTAACCAAGATGACAAAATTAGGATAACTCATTGAACCATTTCCAAATTGAACAACATGCCAACGGGACCACAACCTATCTTATTTCACTTTCTCTTCTCAATGATGTGATACCTTTACTCCATTGATGGAAATAACTAATGAAACTATACACCAGAGAATTGGAGATGGAGTATAAATCCATGATGTGGGATTGGAGTACAAGAATATTTGGATGAATTAATTTTCAATCTAGAGAGAAAATTAAATTACCGAATGATTTCAAAAGTTGGTGTTAAATCTTCATACTGCAACCATTGGGGTTGATGGCAGTGGCAAAGCTTGAAGACAAGCCCAGGGGGGGCTGAGGCAGAGTCCTAAAAAATTTTCGGGTCGGCGATTTGGTTCAGGTCGGGTCAAACAATATAAACTTTAAATATCTAACAAACTACCGTTCTTACACATAAAAAATAGATATTTTTTAACTAACAATTAAACAAAGATGAAAGACTTAAAAGAGAAAGGGTGTGTACCTGGAAAAAGAATTACGGTTGAGCTCGACGACGTTTAAGATCTTTGAATTTATCGATTATGGATTCCGAATCAAACTTTTCAGCAATTTCTTTGTGACGTTCTCTTGTTCATCTGCTATTCTTTTGAAATAAGAACCAATAGTTTTCATCTTCCCCATACCTAATAAATAATAATTTCATGATCATCAATACACCAAATGCACAAAAATACCAATTTTTTCTTTAATTGAGCATCTAAGCATTTTCCTCAATTTTATCATTATAAACCCTAATTTAGAATTGTTGAACAATAATCACAATAATCACCTCAAACGATACAAGTAAGGTTTAAAACATTAGTAATACCCAATTTTACCATTCTAAACCCTAGTTTTCGCAACCTACATTCAATACAAGAACAAACTATGAGAAAAAAATATCACCTTTCAAGATTGTCGGTCTAGCCTCTAGTGCTCTTCTTCGTCAGTTCGTCGGCTCCTCTCCTCGTTCGCTCGTCGTCCGATGTTCACTGCTGACCTCGCCCCTGTTCAGTGTTCACTGCTGCTTCAGCCCTTCACCCTTCACGGCTGCTTCAGCGCCCTTCACAAAACAAAAGAGAGACCCAAATGGACCATGGCCAAATCCAATTAGACTAATTGAATTAGTTTTTTTTTTAATGAAAGGTCAGGTCAAAGCCCAAAAGGCTTAAGGCCTTCACGTGGATGCCTTTTCTTTTTTAAAAAAAGTTTTTAAAACTTTACAAAAAAACCCCTTAAACTTTGGGAAAAATATCATGGGGGGCGGAACTTAATTCCTATAAAATTTTCTCCCGAATACGTATATATTTATACTTATGAGCGAAAAATCGGGAGGGGTCGGGCCCCCCTCTGGCCCCAACTAACCTGCACCCCTGGTTGGTTGGTGGCCCAATAACAGAGGCAAAGTCTCTAGAAGCACTTAAGGTTTAGAGGTCACGGATTCAAGTCCCACTTTAAATGATTAAAAGAAATTTGTCGTTCTTAAAAAAAATCTCATACTACGTTTATCTTATTTAATTAGTTTCCCTACTTTTATATTTAATTAGTATTATGTCACAGTGAGTTTTTAGCTATTTATCAAAAAAAATAGATGGTACATCATAAGATTTGAGAGTTGTTAAATGATCCTCCTCTATTGTTTTTATTATTATTATTTGTTTAAGGACAATAACAAAATTAAAAGATAATGGTTTATTTGTCTCTCCTCACTCTTTTTTATTTAATCTTATCCCTTCTAATTTTTTTGAAGTATAAAAACGTGCACATATGCATATAATAGGCATATAGTGTATATGCGTATGTGTATTTAGATAAAAGACTATCAACTTCATACATATATTTTTTAAATAGTTTTTAAACATATCTACATGCATTGTAGTTAATTTATATAACAAATAGTACAAGGGTTAATGCGGCTCTTACAGTTCTCATCATAATATTGGTTCAAAAAAACACCCCACTATGTGTATATGTGTACGTGTGTATTTAGGTAACATAACTTACACATATGTATATTAGAAACACAAAATTTAAAACATATTAACTACTAATTAATAACCTTACAATACATATGGTGTTTTTAAATATCACTTATTGACGTAGTTTTCACGTGGCTGTGTGAAAATAGTAAAGCATGTGTGTTTGGTTCCGGAACTGGAAATGTTCGCGACACAAAGTGATTTGTAAGACCATATGTAGTGGGGTGTGATAGGATGAGGTGAAGGCACTATCACGCCTAGAACGCTGACCCGCGGGCGTGAAGGGGCTTATTGTGATGGCTTCGACGGGGCGGAAGTATAGATGTTTGTGTGTGAGGAGATTTTTTATTTTCTTTTTATTATTGTAACCACCAACCACAACATTACACCTTGTCGTCTCTTTTTTTAAATTAATTATCACATTCACAGAAACATCATAACACCCCTTAAATGTGATAGCAACCATTGCCTACGTGCCGTCTACATGGAACAACTTTTTCATCACTATCATACAATCATTAAGGATTGCCTAATCGTAACCTTTTATCTTTCCTTGCATTACTACTTAAGTATTTAATGTTGCTATTAGCTCAAAACTCGGCAATTCATTAATTGTCAGTCCATTGAACCGGCGATCCGGATTTTCATTTAATGATCCTATTAGCTGATCAAAGTACATTTGTATTCGACAGGGCAATCCTAGTCTTTTTGGAGACCCCAAGCGAACTCTAAGTTGGGGCCCTTAAGTCTTACTTTTTTTTAACCTTTTTGAATGACTCACTTCATAACTTTTGCTTTCAAATCATGACAATTTTTCCTAAATTTTTTTAACTGTTGTAAAATTATGATTTTTTCACGTCATATTAGTCAAACATTTATGAAAAAAAAAATATTGTCACAATTTTTAAAATAAAATTGTTTCCACAGAAGTTTAGTCTTTACTAAAGTTTATCATAGTTGATGACATTATATTACATATTTAAAAGACATGGGTTGAATAGTAACCTCATCGTGACATTGTATTTTTTTGTTTTGACCCCTCATACTATGTATAATATACGTTTTTAACCTATTTAGTTTTTTATTAATTTCTTTTTCTGTGATAAAGGGCTGGAGAGATTAAAGACCACGAGTTTTTATTAAACGAATTGTAATGTTTTGTACTTTATTTTAATTAATGTAACGGTTAACCATTAATGGCTTGATGTATTGAATTCCATATTCCGATTACTGTACAAGTGACACGTCAGCCCTAAAATCAGGACGGGGTGTTACAACATGCATATGTATGTACGTCAATTTGTAGTATTTGTTCTTGAGAATACATAGAATCTTAATACAGAAAATTGTTGAAGGTATTCAAGATGTCAAGAGAGTTAAAAAGTGTCCATCTTGTAATTTACATGATATATTAGTGAGTTTGTGTTTGTGGATATGTATGTACGTCAATTTGTAGTATTTGTTCTTGAGAATACATAGAATCTTAATACAGAAAATTGTTGAAGGTATTCAAGATGTCAAGAGAGTTAAAAAGTGTCCATCTTGTAATTTACATGATATATTAGTGAGTTTGTGTTTGTGGATTAGTGGTGAAGAGGCAAACCACCAAATCATTGTATTTCGTTTGTTTTATATCAATCAATCTAAAAACTTTATAACTAGTATAAATACACCTTTAATTCCATCAGGGCTGGTCCCGAGAATCTTCAAAACGTTTTAGTCCCGGGACACGTAAAAATTCATGTATCTTGGGCATTTTAATGTGCAAGTGAATAGGGGTTGGGTATTTCTTGTCCATTTTTTGTATTTTGTAAAAATTCATGTATCGTGGTATCGAATATGATTACGAATATTGTATCATAAATGTAATAACATAACTTTTTTTTAAATAGAATGATATGGGACACTGCAAGCATTGGATACAACATAGGTCACTTTTAACTTGTTTGCTAATTTTCTACATTTGACCCATTACACTAAATTAAAATATGACCACAATTAACCAGTTTTTAATATACTTGACACCTCTAAGAAGTTGAAATTCTTTCAAAGTGTATTCAAATGTATTAAAATCTTCTAACCCGTTTTATTAAAAGAAAGGTAAGAATTTTGTGACAATATACTTTCTGTAATCATATTTAGCATATTACTTATTTAGAAATGAAAAAAAGTTGATGAAAATAAGTTTGCATGATCCACCCTATCCACCTGTTCTGACCCGTTACCACCCCATCCATTTTTGCCACTAATCATTATGTTTACATTAGTCAAGAATACTTGCTAACCTTGTTTTTATCACGCCAACCGAGTCCAAATGGGAGTATGCCTGTCCTTTTTGTTGTGTTGTTGTCTTTGACAGACTCGGGACGAATGTTTCTATACAACATTGACAACTTAAGTCAGTTAACATAGTCAATGATGCACCAAAACATTTATAAATAAACATGAGTCAACTTAGTTAATTTAAGTTTTGGTGAAACAACTCTTGCTAGATGTAAATTTTGGTTTTATAGGTGTAAAGTTGGGAAGGGAATCTTTGATACAAAGTTATTTTCCATGCATTTAACAAAAATATTATTTCTATTTTAGCCTTAGTTTGATAAGAGCCTTAAAAGTGTGTGTGAAGTAAATTTGACTGTGAGATGCATATAAAAATAGTAAATAGATAACAATAAACTTTCAACTTTGAAAACCATTCATCTTGATGTGTCTAAATGGGCGGTTTGTGTAATGGGTTAAAACATGTTCGGACTGGTTTGGCTGACCCAAAACACTTTTTATCCTAACTTTTTATGAAAATTATATTTTTCTGATAATAATATAGTTTTTTTTAATAATATGAATGGAAAAGTTTTAGGCAAAGGACTTTCGACCCGTTTGACCCGTTACAACAACCTAAATTCTTTTCCACAATACATAACCCAAAGTAAATGGGTCATAACTGTCACCTCAGTTAATTCATTAAGAAAATAGTTAATAGATAACAATGTGAACCGCGTGAAAATCAATAATATTTTAACTCCACATAAAAAAGAAAAATGCGGGTACCCTGGTGTTGCTTGTGCTTTAACTTGGCCAGAATTATATTGCAATGTTGCCTCTAACATAGATTCTGCCATTTCAACCCTCTTTTCCATTTGAGCAAGTGAAGTCATAGCTTCTTCATATTTTTTCTGCATATGAACAAAATATAATTTTTTTCGTTTTAAAAACTTTATTCTTCATAAGGGATATTTATGTTGGATACTCAAGCTGTGTGAGAAAAGAAAATGAAATGCTCCAAAAATTTGAGCAAGTGAAACAAAACTTTTTAATCAAGAACCTTTCTTTTCTAACTAGAATCATTGACTGATTTCTACAATCTTTTTCTGTTCTTTATATACATAACTGAAATACATATGTGCATGATCTTGCAATATATAGTCTTTCATTGAAAATAAGTTTGATAAAAGTATAGGGGTGATTTTTTATTATGGGTCCAATTTTTTTTTGAAAAAAATTTAAGTTGTCAAATATGATTGCAGAATTGTATTATTTAGTCATAATATAATTTCTTGAATAAAATTATTTTGGAGTTTCTATGCATCCTTTTTAGGTAAGTTTTTTTTATTCGCCCCGTTAAAGATAAAAACATATCCCAAAACAACTCGTTCATAAGTAATTGGGTTGAAAAATTACCTCAAGTACACTCACTAAATATCGCTGAGCAGCTGCATCTCGTTCGGCAGATCTACGGGCATCTTCTGTGATTTTCTGTTCTTGCTCAACTTTCATTAGCACCTACAATCATATACAGATGGTGTTATATGATATGCAATGTTCATGACATACAAAATTTGTAGTTACTTGTTTATTTAAATTTTTATACATAAATTATAGATACTACAATAAAAGAATATAAATATTTGAACCTCAAGCATTGCTTTTTCCTGTTCTTTCTTATCGGAAAGAAGTTGCTGCAGCTCATATAGGTCGTGTTCCATATCCTCAATCTGAATCATGTTAACACAGGGAGTCCTTTTAATTAGTTAAGTTCATGTTCAGAACTTTTATAGAATAACAGATGGTGGAAAGAATCATCTTTAATGCTTAAAAGAAATCAAACGGGTCGTAAGTCACACAAAGTGTGTCTTTAATGCATAAAACATCCTAAATCATTTTCATAATAAATTAAATTATTACTATTATAATATAATATTTGGCACACTAATTATTAGTAAAAACAAATAACTTTTTTACAAAAAGTAAAAATTACCCGTTTCAACCCAAACCCTTTTTTACTTGTTACCCAACCCGAAATGATTTAAAGCTTCCAATTTAAAGTATATGAAGTGGGAATACCTTTGCGCTCAATTGCAGCCTATTATCTTGTTGGGCCATCTCCATAAGTGCTGTCTCCAACTCCTCAGCTCTATGAAGGCACAAGCCACAAGTACCTTTGTTATAGATCCATTGGTATGCTTTCATGAAGGACATAACAAAAAGAATTGAACACAATTTTTTCCACAAAGCAGATACTCCTAGAGGTAGCAATATGGGCGGGTCAGACGGGTTAAAACATGTTTACTGAGGATGGTTTTGTCCATTTTAAAAATCTGTTTATAAATATCTAAAGTCTAATGTGTTCACAATCATTACAAAAACAATATTATTGCAACAATAATCTGAATCTTCAAAAAGGGGCTTTAGGAAGTTGTATTCATTAAAAACGGTGTGACCCTTTTTCCTTTTAAGCTAATGTTTTATTTTACGAGTTTGAGAAAAACAAAACAACCCAAACTAAGTCATTTGTAAGTAAATGGGTCAAAATTGCGACCTCCAGATATTTCATAAGGTCTACAAAATAAAAACATGAATGTGCACAATCAGAACTAGATCAATGGCATACTCTCCTACTATGGTAGATAACCATCATGCCGTCACCAAAAATGTGGCCCTTAAAATAAAAATGTCAACATTCTAGAAAATATAATGAGAATTAGTCCACATATAACTAATTTATTATGTCGCCTCAAGACGTAGGCGACAAGACTTTAGTTTCATATAATCCAATGATCTAACACAAGTTGTCAAAAGTAAATAAGAAACCAAAAACATTTGCATACTCTGGATATTGTTCAAACCTAGTATTAAGTGAAACTATTGCTTGATAAAAATGTATAAGATATGATTTGTCCTAAATAAGTTGTGCAAATTGTGAACCAACTAGTGATATATCATTTGCCATCAAAATGTCTATTTCTCCTACTTTCATGTCTTTAAGGAAATATTCAATAAAATCTCATTTATTTTGTCAACTCCTTAGCACTTTGTAGAGAAGCCAAACCAACTTTAAGTAGAGACCGGCTAGAACCACATGAACACATGTACCTATTGCTATAACTGTGATATGTAAGCAACCACTTGTGCTTCTCTTTCCCATCATGGGCGAAGCTTTCTTAGCCCCCCCCCCCCCGATTTTTCGCTCAGTAGTGTTATTTTATATGTATTCGGCCGAAAATTTTATGGTTCCGGCCCCCCTTTATAGGGAAAAAAATCCCCCCCCCCCCTCCCCGCATTTTTCTTCAAGCTTCACCACTGTTTCCCATTATATCTAGTCAACACTACATATAAGTGTCTATTCATGATTCTCTAGTTAAATTTGGTTGTTCATTGAACGCTTTGAGGCTTATGCGACAATACAGCCTCAAGCTCAGATAACCATATGAACCAAAAATGACCTAAATGCATCAAATTAAAAAAAATGCGAATGAAGAATCCCACGATTCCATTTGAATTCGTTTCAGCGGATTGAAACTAACCTAACTGTCGCAGATCTCTTGTCCTCCAGCATTGAGCACAGCTGGGCCTTCAACCAGATAACCTGCACATGTGAGCTATTGTATAGACATTGAGAACTACTTATGCCATTGAGCTATTAATGAGTACAATTTAACTCATATACTCATGAGATGCCGGAAGGACTTTATTCATATATAAAACCCTTGGGTTTGACATTCTTTCAATTTCTAGAGGTGGCAATTCCAACCCATTTATTAATGAATGAGTTGAAGGGAGAACGGGTCAAAATGGGTTGGAAGTCGGCCAAAGTCCTTTTTAATGCATACAACCTCCACGATCATTTTTATTCAAATATTTAAATTATTATTGTGATAATATTGTTTTTGTAATCATAAATTAACATAAAAGAATTAAAATGGACAAAACGTGTGTGCAGGCAATCCAAACCTCCTCATCATTTTGAACCGTTACCTAACCAACCCATCTTCCCCACCACCTCCAACACTACCGGTTGGGGATCAGCTATTTCATAGCTCAACTGTTGTGGATGAAGGACATGTCCCAAAAAAAATTATTATTTTCCCTCAAATCACACATATCAAATAAATTATACTTATCAATTATTAAGCTCTTCAAAAGATGAAATGTGAGCTACCTGATCTTGAATATCTGGAAGAGAGTCTATTTTTGCGTTGAAGGGTTCAATATTACTAGATTCAGCGCGTTTAAGAGGTGACATTAAGTCCATGGAATCTTTATCTGATCTCTTATCACGGAACCCTTGTTTCATACTAAGTTCACGCACAAGTGGCTCTCGTTCTTGTTTGAAACTATAAAGTTTAGTAGCCAGCCCTTTAGAACTTTTCCTTAAATGTTCCCCTTTTGTCCTTTCTTCAACAGCAGCTATCACATCTGGTCTATGATTTTGTCTAAGTATTTGTAATGTGTCTTCTGTTACATCCGAGAAACTTATGCAAGCAGTCACAACTAGATTGCTGCTATCAAAAGTTGAACCAAGTAGTGATTGTATCAAGATAATAGCATCACCAGCATCCATGGCTGTACCTAAATCAAGACCTACAAGAAGTTGTTATCAGTTGTTAACAGTCACCCATGATAGCTACATAGTACAAAAAATGATAAAACTAGCGGTGGTAAGATAGGCAGGCTGGGTAACAAATCAAAGCAGGCTTAGGTTGAAACGGGTCGTAAAACACTTTTTTGTCTGTTTTTCAAAAATATAAATAACAATTAATGCATTAATTATTATTACAAAAAAATATCATACTATAACAATATACATTCCTATTACAAGAAATTGCGGAAGGGTAAAATTGTAGTTTTTAAGGTTTTAGTGGTGTGGGTAATTTTTAGTGTTGTATAAATCACCTCCTATTAAAAACAGACTTGAGAGATGTCCAACCCGTTTGACCTATTTGATTGAGACGTGTTTCCCTTTTAGCTAAGATTTTATTTTACACATTTGACCCGTTTAAGATAAAACACACCCGAATCAACCCTTTTTGAAAACAAATGGGTTGAAACTACCACCTTTAATTAAAATGTAAAGGAGTCTCAATACCATATATCTCCATTAAAGCCAATGCAGTTCGCAATAACATCGCACGGTTTCCTTCAAAGAAAATCACGTCCCAAATACGAAGAACTGAAGGTAAAATAACATAATTATTATTCCTGAAGGATTACTCTTGGAAGTTATTTCTAAATCTGTTTTAAAAGACTAAAATAAAATAAGCCTCACCACTTTCCCATGGAATCATATGTACAAAGATGGAAAGAAACCAGAGTCCACAGATCCATCCCATTTGTACTCCCATGTGATCAAAATGATTGACTATAGAACAAGGATAAAACGGAATTTTATAAATTCTTTATATAAATTCAATATCAATATAGAAGTGAAGAAACCTAGATTAGGTGAAAACTTGCATTTATAAATTTATTAGTAAACAGAATTATAGAAGTGAAGAAACCTAGATTAGGATATCGTTCACGCAATAAATCTTCAAAAACAAGTTGATCCACCTGGATTAAAAGAGTATTTTTTTCAGCAAGTGAAACAGATAATATATGCCTAATTCTTTATATAAATTCAATATCAATATATTCAAAAAATCAAAGAATATATGAAAGATATGCCTGGGATTCTATCATTTCTTTTGTAAAGTATCCATCATAGTAATCATCAAGCATGCCCACCAAAGTCCTGAAAATATTTCAATTGAAGTAAAATGGCAACAGGTTCATCAATTATGTCAAAAAATAATCTTGGTGATGTTATTGTATCTTGTAACATAGGATACCATGCGAGTTTAACCATACGTAAAAACAAGAATAAAAAGCAAACAATTGAATGCGTACCAAAAGGCATTTTCTTCAGGCATCATCAGTAGTAACATTGCAGCAAAAAAATTCATCCCCTATAAGAAACATATCTTATTAGACTTGTTATGTATTTAACTGTAGTTATCATAGTCTTGAAGGTATCTATTCGTAATATCAAACTCTATGTATAGAGCCCATATATATGCAACCCTATTATACACACAATCTATATACAATACAGAACGCTTTGTGTACTAACTTAAAAGATAACATTAATTAAAGGATATTTCAAGTAGGGGGACGCGTCTGTTTTGTATTGGTCAGTTATGGCATAAGTCTAGATTGTAGATTGGGCCTGTTTGTAGGCTTAGTGTGGGATATGGGCCGTATTCGGATTAGACATTTGTTGGGCCAGATCCCATTATACTTTGATTAGCTTTGGTGTTTTCTTCCTTTAGGGTATGTTCCGGGGAGGCCCAAAGTGAGTTTTATTTGTTGGGCCAGATATTCAATCAACAAGTTACCTGACAATAGCCAACATCAGGGTTGTGCCGCGCGTATGCTAAAAGTAACCGCCTTAAGGAGTTCCTACCTTCCTCATTTAATGCAGGATGACCAGGAAATGTTCGTGGTAAATCCTGCATTCGGTTATAAAAGAAAAGATCAGTACACAAGAAGAAAAGAAGTTATCCATGTAAAAATTAATATGAAACTAATGACCTTTTCAATCTGCTTTTTAGATTTTTCTGGAACAGGCGCTCTTTCTCCTTTCCCCCCTGAAAATAAAAGATCTCACAAGTAATAAGATATTTTCATGCTATAAAGCAGAAGTGGCAAAATGGGCGGGTCAGATTGATTGGGTAACATGTCAATATTATGGAGGTACTTTTAGTACACTCGGGTTGTCGTGAAACAAAATTTTTAACATCAATTTAGAATGTATAAGGCTATAAGGATGCCGCCCAACTATATTATTACAATAATAATCTATATCTTTAAATGAGGTTGTATGTATCAAGAATACATATTAAGCAACTTCCAAAATGTTTTGACTCATTTTCTTAGCTTTAGTTTCTGTTATTGCCCATTGGCCCGTTAGGAATAAAACACAATCCAAACAACCCGTTCATAAGTAAATGGGTTGAAACTGTCAGTCTGTCACCCCTACTAAAAAGTATAATACAGTTGATGAGGTGTCAAATCACACCTCTCCTCTAATGTCTCTTGGGACACCGTTACGAACGAGTGACTCCAATTCTTTCCAAGGAAATGAATCTGATTGCTCATCATCTGTTAACTCCTCTTTAGAATCCTCACTAATGGGTTCATCCTCTTGAATAGATTGAAGATGTTTTTCATTTTTTCTAATTTTAACACGACGACACATCATATCCTCAATGGCGTTTAGAGATGATCTGACTTCTGCCCAGTTTCGCACCACGGGCTTCTTTGTTTTTGTTGCCTCTGGGACCACATTTTCAGGAACACTCTCTATTTGATCATCATCATTTGTTGGCTTCTTGTCACTTGAAACATTTTCATCTCCACTCGGTTCCAAGATAGGATTAGTTTCATGTTCTGTAGTTTCAGCATCAGTAGTAGCAGATGAGTTCAGTTGACCAAGTTCTGAATACTGCTCAAGAAAGATGGCCCATTTTGTTGACCTTTCTTCTTCCTCATACTGAAATATAAACCAAACCTATTATGAGCAAACAATCTTATCAATACAAACAAATATATACATATACATCAATACATGTATATATTATTGGAGTGTATTTTCATACTAAAGTTTATTAGTATGAGCCCCGCGCTCAGTTAGGTTTCTAGGGTTCCTTGTGATCTCTATATATTATAACATAACTGAGCATGTGGGCTCATACTAATAAACCATAGTCTGATAATACAGTCCAATATATATATCGCACCCGATTCTCATTCGATTGATAACATTTGAGATGAGATTTTATAGGTTGAATTATTCCCCAACTATGTAACATCTGAACCCTCGTACCAATCAATATTATCTGTTTTACCCACAAGGAGCTCACGGATTTGTTTTTGGTTGCTAGGGTGAAAACTTCTCAGCCATCCTGGGATTGCTCTCAGGCAAGCACGCTTAATTGTGAAGTTCTCCTCACATCCACAACCATTGCGCCCAAAATGTGTCGATGATATTTGAGGTATGGTATCCCTTCTGAACCCAGCATGTCCACGGCTGACATGGGATTTGCCTAGGGTGTTACATACTAACCATAAACTGTTTATTTTTAAGAATGATCGCGATTTGTGTGTTTTGTAGCATGTTTAGAATCTTGTACTACAAGAAACATTCACAAAGTTATAATAGGCCCATTACCTTATAGATAGCATCAAACTCCTTGAATGTCTCCAGGTATTGAGGTCTCACAGTAAACCCATATGCATCCCTGTCAATTCAATTCCCAACTAATTATAATGTAAATGTAACATTAATATTCCTAAAAATAAAAACAAATAGACAACTGAGATTATACCTGAAATCGGCCCGTAAAGTTCTCTTACTCAGCAATGATAACAACATACTTCATAAACATCAACAAATCTACTTCCCATAACGATGTTTTCGCTTCAAACCATGAACACCGAGTTGATGTTCAAACCACCTTTCTAAAATTTGCATCGAAAACTTAGATCTATGATTCCTACTCCACGCGCTATTTGTCTACACGAGGTACACTAAATACAAGTGCGTTATCAAACTGTTCCAATTAAGTTAGCATATAAAATAACCTAAACCCAAGAGAAAAACAGACATTAATTCATCTATAATCTCAATAGGGGGAGGATCAAATAAGAAGTATGTTTTCGCTAAGAACTCTAAGAAATGACCAAAACGCTTAAAAACGATATCAAACGAACTCCGATTCAGCTCATTTAAGCGGCGTTGGAACCGTCTCGTCGAACTCTATCATCTTAGCTTTTAGGGTTTAGCTATTAAGATTTAGATTTTACGTTTGAATTTTAGGATTTTAGCCTTATGGTTTAGCCTTAGGGTTTAGGTTTTTTTGGGGGGTGGGGGTGGGGGGTTTAGGCTTTTTGGGGTGGGGTTGGAGGGGGGGTTTAGGTTTTTGGGGGTGGGGTTGGAGGGGGGGTTTAGGTTTTTGGGTCCGGATTAGAGTTCGATGAGACGGTTCCAACGCCGCTGAAATGAGCTCAATCGGAGTTCGTTTGATCCACTTCTTAGCGTTTCTTAGCGAAAAACCACTTCTTAGTGAACCATCCTCAATCTCAATATTCATCAAATTTGAGAAATTAGATGGTATCACCTTTTAGCGCCAAAAATCTGGTAAAAGAACCCAACATAATCAAATTAATGATCCCAAAGAGGAACAAAACAACCCTAATTTTTTTTATTCATAACATGAACGATCCCCTTTATGGGTGATTGATGTTGTCTGAAACAACTTTCCTAAAATTTCTGACCTTAATTTTGTCAAAAACTATAACTTACGTGTTTAACGTCTATGCATGTGCATGTAAAGTTTTAAGGTAACAAGTAATTTTCCATCATCGGCCAAAAAATAATATTGTTTTTTCGATTGTTCGAACACAAATATATATGTATATGATGTTTATGTATGGTTGGACGTAAAATACTTATGACATTAGTTTTGGTCTATAATTAATAATTTAATTGATTAATGCAGAAACGAGTCGAGATGTTTATGAGCTACACTCAAGATCGGCTCACTAAAACCTCATACTGAGTGAAGGTTAGACGAGCTCGAGCATGGATCTCACATACCGCGCTAACTATACTCGCAAGCCTAAATGAGCTATAAGTTTTTAATTTATGTATAATATTTTTTATTTTATATAATTAAATATTAAATGTTATTATATATAAAAATATGATAAAATAAATGTATAATATATATAAAATATAATACTAAATATAAATAATT
Source organism: Smallanthus sonchifolius (assembly GCA_023525975.1). Classification (NCBI taxonomy): domain Eukaryota; kingdom Viridiplantae; phylum Streptophyta; class Magnoliopsida; order Asterales; family Asteraceae; genus Smallanthus; species Smallanthus sonchifolius. Next base: position 50,657,372 of record CM042046.1, on the reverse strand, counting down.
ATTTATGTATACAAATAAAATAACTACATCTTATCTTACTACTCTAATAAATGAAAATCTCTTCAGGACACATGTCACTCTCTGTTTGCTCCTCATTTTTATTTTTCCGCCTCTCTCTTATTAAATATTAGATTTTCTATTTCTCTCTCATATTAAATAATAATCTTTATATTAATAAATCTAATTACGAATACTTATTATTTAATTATAAATATTTATTATATCATCGATCAAATGAACTTAATATGAACTAGCATTTATCAATTAAATTAAAAAATTAATACTCAGTTGAAAAAAAATATATTTTAAAAACTAACTTAACAGACCTTATAACTGTCACGACAAATTACACTTTTTAAAAACATATTTTGACAAATGTGTTTGTTAACAAATTATATTATATTTTATTCAACCGATGTAATATACTGGTTTACACGGGTTTTTAAAAATATAAAATTTTTATTACTAAATATATAACATTTTATTTATTTAACCCGTGTAATACACAGGATTTTAACCTAGTATTTAATAAATAATAAATGAGTAAGCTCGAGCTTGAAAAATTATTAACAAGTAAACTCGAGCTTATATATAGAGCTTGAAACGAGCCGAGCTTGACCTAGTCCAGGGCGAAAAATGTTTAATCGAATTAACCGAACTGAAAAAAACAAATTCTTTGTAACAAGACCAATATGTTAACAAAATATATAAATCAAAGCATCTATAACAGTGGTTTATGACTCAAACTAACTCAAGTTTGTTAGAGCTCAAGTACAATAAGCGATCTCAAACATATATATGTAAATGCTAGTACATGTGTAACTAGGACTGCCAAGGAGTTCAGTTTTTTTATAGATTTGAACTTCACATTACACCTATAATAAACTTGTTACGATTTGCAAAATCAGTATCACAAAGGGAGTTTAACTTCAAATTTTGTAAAGAACATTCTGATATAAGCAAGCAAAGATACACCCAAAATATATTAGAATATTGATCTTATGTGGTTCTATCATCTATGCTATGTCTGTTAACAAACTATACCTAAATCCATGTCAAAACAAATAAGCATTTCATAAAGGTCAATCCTGTTTGGTGCTAGAAAGTCTAGCACGGTGCCTGAGTTCTGCTCGTTTCCATTTCACTATAAGCTGGCATAGAGAAAACAGTGTGTTGACCTGAAAAGAAAAGTCAACAGAATAATTGTCAGTTCGATTCGCTTCACTTTGTCTCAAGTAATATAATAGCATGTATAGACATAACAGGGTGAGAATGAACATTCTGCGACATAAACCAAAAATATATTTGATGAAGCATGGGCAGAACTAGGAGGGGGGGTGGGGGTAGTTGACTTTCTGGCTCGTAAGATTTTCTATTAATAACGGATATCTAATGTCTATCGCTTTCTATTAGTTTTACACCACCCCCTTAAAAAAACACTGGAGATTGCAATTTTGATCAAATTTCTCACCAATGGGTCTATTTTGGTTGTAATTTATCTCAAACGGGTTAAACAAAAAAATTATAGATGAAAGGGAAACGGATTGAAACTAGAAAGTCACTCATTCTCGAAGCAGAAGACCTCATAAATCATTTATTTATTCAAAGACTTCTATTATTATTGTGACACTGTTGTTTATGTAATATTAGTTAATGCAATACTTCTTATTTTAAAATGGACCAAAAATCCGAGAGAGTCAATCCAACCCTCTCATTCAACCCCTCACCCAATCTACTCTACCCACTCATCTTGTCACCTCTAGTAATCATGGATTGAATTTACAGAATCTATATACCATGGTAAATCAGATCTAAATTCAACACTAGTGAGATTATCAATTTAATCAAATCATGATATTCAAAAAGTGAAATGTTGACTATTATAGTCAACCGATATGGTAAAGATGAAAGGAAAAAGGAAGATGAAATAGAACAAATTACAAGGCACTAACCAGAATTATGGTTGCAAAAATAAGAAGAGGACCAGACCAGAGCACTGAGAGGAAGACTCCATTGCGGTCAAAATAATTTTGACCAGCAAAGCTTTTCCAGTTATCTCTCAGCACAGTGTTTAGCCGTTCAGCAAGATAGACAGCATCCACTGCACCAAGTTAATCACTCAAATTTAAGTAAGGGTATTTTATACATTTAACCAATAAAAACTTTCCTACTAAATAGGCCTAATTTTTTTTATTGCGGGACATGTCATATTAACTGCAGTGTCCTTTTTAGGGTAAACTTCAAGATATAAGTTACCTATTTGTCATCATTACAACTGTTAATGGTGTTGATTTCGGTCCTTAAGGTTAAAGGTATTTTAGACATTTGGCCAATAAACACTTTCCTCAATCTATATGTCAAAACAAATGTTGAAATTTGTGACAAATATAAATCAACATGCATAGCATTGCTTTCTTTACCAGACGTAATATATCAATTTGCAATCTCTATACAATTAAGTATTATTTGAATCAGGATAGATAGAGTATAACAGGAATTTGATTTCTTTTACTTATAGATGGGTAGATTAAGGTTTTTTTAATCTATAGTCTACTAATGGTCAAAGAAGTAAGATAAATGAATAAGATAAAACAGAATGGCAGGTTAAATGGGTAGAAAGTCACCCAAAGTGTATATTTAATTTATGAATAAAACCCCTAATTTACTTCATTAAAATAATAGATTATTATTAATATATTTTAATAATGTAACCGTACTTGAAAAATTAAAAAATAATGAATAAAGTGTTTTGGGTCAACCCAACCCGCTCGATCCAGACCAAAAGATTAACCATTTTGACATGTTACCAGACTACCCTACCCGTCCAATTTTATTCATGCACAAAAAACTTATCAGAGTGTGTTTGATGGGAATGAGCTATAGGTAGTCTCAAGGGGCTAAAATGTAATATGGGGGGTAGTATAAGTAGGAGAGAATAAGGCATAGTGAGGCAGGTGAGAGTTTGTTAGAATTGTTAGGCTCCTACGATTGTAATGAGAGAGGGCACAGCCCTGGATCATCTTGTTATCCCTGTATTTTCCCTTTTGGTTTCTTCATTCCACTGCAATAACAATCATCCATCTGTTCATCTTAATCTTCTTCATCATTCTCTATTAATTATTAGCTAATCCTTATCATTGGTCCGACCTACCTTTGACCTGCCATTTTCTCTTTCAATTTTCATGGAAACACGTTCATTTGCTCGGATCGATGTTCAGGAAGGCCAGATTCAACAACTTCAACGTGATGTTGCTGAAATCAAATCGACTTTGAAAGCATTTGAGGCGGATCGAGCGGAATCCAGGGAATTTCGGAAGATGGTTCTCGCTTGGATGAAACATCAGGAGACGACTGACGTTGCTGGTTCGTCGGAATCGGGATTTTCCGGCGAGGTTGAATCTTCGTGTTCAGGTTTCCCGACGCTTTTTTCCAAATCGCTCTTCAGTTCAATTGCAGGATTCAATTTCCAGATCTGCAGAACCCTCACTTAGCCATGGCCGTTTGATGTCGCATAGCGCTAAGGAAGTCATGTTGGTCGACTTACACGAGATGCTGGGCTATAGCATAGTGGTGGGCCACGGTGAGGAGCAGGAACGTATTGTGGGCCGGAACTCTACAGCTTTGGGCCTGTTATGTGTGCGTCCTCTTACAGGCCGACTTGGCTCTTCTAGGGCTGGTGCATCATTATTGGAGGGGAAGACCGGCTCTAGGGATGCCGTTCGGATTCCAGTACCTCCAGCTACGTTTCCCTCTATTGATTTCGGGTTGCAATGGAATTCAACTTCAATTACGGGCGTACCCATCCAATCTGCTGCTGGTCGACTCGGGGGTTCCGATGCATCGGTGGTGTCTATGTTCAAAATTGGCGATAAACGCCTTGGTTGGAAAGGCGGTACAGTACCTTTGCTCTTTGGTCCAACTGTCACTCTTCACAATCCGTCTACAATCATCTATGTTGGCTTCGTTCCTTCGGGTCCACAAGGAGATTCTGATAGCTATTCTGACGGGTTCTTCATCATATGGAATTCTCATCTTTGGACCATTCATGCTGACCAGGTTCTGTCTTATGGCACGTTTGCCTCTGCTGGAATTTGCTTTCCTACAAAATTACCGGGTATTCGTTGGTGGTACAAGATTGTAGGTCATGTTATTGAGTTAATTGTAGGATCTCATCAGTCGTGGGTGGTGCATGGGCAGGGTCGATCCCAATCTTGAGGACAAGACTGTGTTGAAGGAGGGAGTATTGATGGGAATGAGCTATAGGCAGTCTCAAGGGGCTAAAATGTAATATGGGGGGTAGTATAAGTAGGAGAGAATAAGGCATAGTGAGGCAGGTGAGAGTTTGTTAGAATTGTTAGGCTCCTACGATTGTAGTGAGAGAGGGCACAGCCCTGAATCATCTTGTTATCCCTGTATTTTCCCTTTTGGTTTCTTCATTCCACTACAATAACAATCATCCATCTATTCATCTTAATCTTCTTCATCATTCTGTATTAATTGTTAGCTAATCCTTATCAGTGTTACAATACATAGACAGCTGTAGCTCAAGAGATGGTAAACCTACATAAAAGAAGGAACAGGTACATCTGAAAGTTGATATTCTTCCTTGAGTTGAGAATTATTATTAGCATCGTAAAGTGAAATACCATCAAGCCAACTAACCAAGGTTCCTGAGAAATAATTTTAAAATAATTACAACCAGATTTTTTAAAAAAAAGTTTAAATAAAGATTGCAGAATAAAGTAGCAAAATATCAATGACATGGAATGACAGAAAATTTAAGGTGTTTAGAGTCAGTTGACCACTAACTATATTTTTGGATACATTCCCTGAACCAAAAACCTTTTTTTCTAAAATGGTAATACAAAGTGTTTCTTCACACGGAAGTCAGAAAGATGTTTTTGATGAAATCAATTTGTGAATCTGGATGCCATTTGAATAATGTTCAGTCCAAACATTACTGAACTTCCGTTTTTCTCAATCTTGACTAGCCATAAGTTTAAGACAAAAAAGACATCCTGACTGGCTGACTCTTGAGGCTTCAATATCAAGAATGTTAGAATTAGTGTGGACCTCACTAATTGAAGCCGCCACCGTTCACAATTCACTTTTAGAAACTCGATCAGTATATTTATAAGATGGTCAGCTTGATTACATATGTATTCTGCTACTACCAAAAAGAGGTAAAGAACAGCCAATGACTTCAAAGTTTTCATAGGTTCAATTAGCACTGAAATATTTGTTGTTGTGGATCGTCTTCTATCTCGAAACTTAGTTAGTACTTAGTAATCTCTATAAAATCCATGTGGAAAGGCGTACCTTCCAATCAATGGCATGAAAGAAGCCAATGAAGTTATCCATAGCTGGTTGCATTCCAATTCGAAGCTCAGATGAAAATTTCTCAACAATTTCTTGCATTTGATCCAAGTGATCATTCATTGCGGTCTTAAGTTCGTCCATCGATTCAGATTTCTCTCAGTTTGGTTCACAAGATTTTAATTGTTCACCTCACTACAATCAAAATAACTTTTGTCAATTAAGAGTTGAAAGGTAATCCATTTGAAACTCTAATAAAATGCAGACTTCCTTTGGGAAAGATAAAACATTTAAATAACCTACATCCCAAACAAGAAAAAAATATTGACTAGCATAATTAATGAAGATAAAGGTCTACGAGTGTAATTTAGTATATACTTAAAGGTTGCTTTCTGTAATTTAGTCAAAAATATATGTTGTCTTAATATTAAATGGGCCCACATTTTGTTTTTATGTTTTTTAATATTAAGATTCACATGCATTTAATAGAACAATTTACGTCCATACACTACAGACTACTATGTTACAAGTCAATGAACAACATGGATTAAATCCATAATTTCTTATGCTTAGTGATCATCCATGTAACTCCAAAAATTAAATTGACAGAAATTTTATCGTTATTAGATTAACTTGTTTAATCAACACATATCATCATAAATATCAAATAACTAAGGAGGTGCGGAGTGCACGCTTATTTGAGTTTATTATGATATTATGAGCGAAGCTCCTAATTAACAGGGGTTCGAGGGCAGCGCCCCTGGTAGCGGGGTCCAAAGGGTGGCAGCCCCTGGCGGGGTCCAAAGGGCAGAGCCTCTGGCTGGGGTCGAGCTAACCTGGCAATTAAATTTTTTTTTATTTCCACTAATATTGCTTCATTAAAAATTCATTTGAAAATGAATTTCCAGAAATTCATATGTGAATTCCCGAGGGAGCAAAAGTGACAAACTGCCAATTCGGAAATTGCTGCCTAGGGCAGTTTCTAAACCCAAAAACTGTAAATACGCTCCATCGAGGATTGATCATTCTTTGGTTCGAAATCATCACAAATCCTCCATACTGGGGTTCTTTAAAACTCTTATTTGTATCCGATCAATTCAATTCGGTGAACCACCAAATAGATTTGATCTGAAAGTGTTATTACGCCTTTCAGAGAGTCCAAGAATCAATCCGTTTTCTACAATTTCTACAACAAACGGGACCACTCCAAAGATTGTGGTTTTTATCTATTTTTGACCTGCATGAATCCTATGGACTGAGACGTTCTTGTTAGAAAAAAAGACAATTCATTGTGAGCTTTCCAAATTAACCAAGATGACAAAATTAGGATAACTCATTGAACCATTTCCAAATTGAACAACATGCCAACGGGACCACAACCTATCTTATTTCACTTTCTCTTCTCAATGATGTGATACCTTTACTCCATTGATGGAAATAACTAATGAAACTATACACCAGAGAATTGGAGATGGAGTATAAATCCATGATGTGGGATTGGAGTACAAGAATATTTGGATGAATTAATTTTCAATCTAGAGAGAAAATTAAATTACCGAATGATTTCAAAAGTTGGTGTTAAATCTTCATACTGCAACCATTGGGGTTGATGGCAGTGGCAAAGCTTGAAGACAAGCCCAGGGGGGGCTGAGGCAGAGTCCTAAAAAATTTTCGGGTCGGCGATTTGGTTCAGGTCGGGTCAAACAATATAAACTTTAAATATCTAACAAACTACCGTTCTTACACATAAAAAATAGATATTTTTTAACTAACAATTAAACAAAGATGAAAGACTTAAAAGAGAAAGGGTGTGTACCTGGAAAAAGAATTACGGTTGAGCTCGACGACGTTTAAGATCTTTGAATTTATCGATTATGGATTCCGAATCAAACTTTTCAGCAATTTCTTTGTGACGTTCTCTTGTTCATCTGCTATTCTTTTGAAATAAGAACCAATAGTTTTCATCTTCCCCATACCTAATAAATAATAATTTCATGATCATCAATACACCAAATGCACAAAAATACCAATTTTTTCTTTAATTGAGCATCTAAGCATTTTCCTCAATTTTATCATTATAAACCCTAATTTAGAATTGTTGAACAATAATCACAATAATCACCTCAAACGATACAAGTAAGGTTTAAAACATTAGTAATACCCAATTTTACCATTCTAAACCCTAGTTTTCGCAACCTACATTCAATACAAGAACAAACTATGAGAAAAAAATATCACCTTTCAAGATTGTCGGTCTAGCCTCTAGTGCTCTTCTTCGTCAGTTCGTCGGCTCCTCTCCTCGTTCGCTCGTCGTCCGATGTTCACTGCTGACCTCGCCCCTGTTCAGTGTTCACTGCTGCTTCAGCCCTTCACCCTTCACGGCTGCTTCAGCGCCCTTCACAAAACAAAAGAGAGACCCAAATGGACCATGGCCAAATCCAATTAGACTAATTGAATTAGTTTTTTTTTTAATGAAAGGTCAGGTCAAAGCCCAAAAGGCTTAAGGCCTTCACGTGGATGCCTTTTCTTTTTTAAAAAAAGTTTTTAAAACTTTACAAAAAAACCCCTTAAACTTTGGGAAAAATATCATGGGGGGCGGAACTTAATTCCTATAAAATTTTCTCCCGAATACGTATATATTTATACTTATGAGCGAAAAATCGGGAGGGGTCGGGCCCCCCTCTGGCCCCAACTAACCTGCACCCCTGGTTGGTTGGTGGCCCAATAACAGAGGCAAAGTCTCTAGAAGCACTTAAGGTTTAGAGGTCACGGATTCAAGTCCCACTTTAAATGATTAAAAGAAATTTGTCGTTCTTAAAAAAAATCTCATACTACGTTTATCTTATTTAATTAGTTTCCCTACTTTTATATTTAATTAGTATTATGTCACAGTGAGTTTTTAGCTATTTATCAAAAAAAAATAGATGGTACATCATAAGATTTGAGAGTTGTTAAATGATCCTCCTCTATTGTTTTTATTATTATTATTTGTTTAAGGACAATAACAAAATTAAAAGATAATGGTTTATTTGTCTCTCCTCACTCTTTTTTATTTAATCTTATCCCTTCTAATTTTTTTGAAGTATAAAAACGTGCACATATGCATATAATAGGCATATAGTGTATATGCGTATGTGTATTTAGATAAAAGACTATCAACTTCATACATATATTTTTTAAATAGTTTTTAAACATATCTACATGCATTGTAGTTAATTTATATAACAAATAGTACAAGGGTTAATGCGGCTCTTACAGTTCTCATCATAATATTGGTTCAAAAAAACACCCCACTATGTGTATATGTGTACGTGTGTATTTAGGTAACATAACTTACACATATGTATATTAGAAACACAAAATTTAAAACATATTAACTACTAATTAATAACCTTACAATACATATGGTGTTTTTAAATATCACTTATTGACGTAGTTTTCACGTGGCTGTGTGAAAATAGTAAAGCATGTGTGTTTGGTTCCGGAACTGGAAATGTTCGCGACACAAAGTGATTTGTAAGACCATATGTAGTGGGGTGTGATAGGATGAGGTGAAGGCACTATCACGCATAGAACGCTGACCCGCGGGCGTGAAGGGGCTTATTGTGATGGCTTCGACGGGGCGGAAGTATAGATGTTTGTGTGTGAGGAGATTTTTTATTTTCTTTTTATTATTGTAACCACCAACCACAACATTACACCTTGTCGTCTCTTTTTTTAAATTAATTATCACATTCACAGAAACATCATAACACCCCTTAAATGTGATAGCAACCATTGCCTACGTGCCGTCTACATGGAACAACTTTTTCATCACTATCATACAATCATTAAGGATTGCCTAATCGTAACCTTTTATCTTTCCTTGCATTACTACTTAAGTATTTAATGTTGCTATTAGCTCAAAACTCGGCAATTCATTAATTGTCAGTCCATTGAACCGGCGATCCGGATTTTCATTTAATGATCCTATTAGCTGATCAAAGTACATTTGTATTCGACAGGGCAATCCTAGTCTTTTTGGAGACCCCAAGCGAACTCTAAGTTGGGGCCCTTAAGTCTTACTTTTTTTTAACCTTTTTGAATGACTCACTTCATAACTTTTGCTTTCAAATCATGACAATTTTTTCTAAATTTTTTTAACTGTTGTAAAATTATGATTTTTTCACGTCATATTAGTCAAACATTTATGAAAAAAAAAATATTGTCACAATTTTTAAAATAAAATTGTTTCCACAGAAGTTTAGTCTTTACTAAAGTTTATCATAGTTGATGACATTATATTACATATTTAAAAGACATGGGTTGAATAGTAACCTCATCGTGACATTGTATTTTTTTGTTTTGACCCCTCATACTATGTATAATATACGTTTTTAACCTATTTAGTTTTTTATTAATTTCTTTTTCTGTGATAAAGGGCTGGAGAGATTAAAGACCACGAGTTTTTATTAAACGAATTGTAATGTTTTGTACTTTATTTTAATTAATGTAACGGTTAACCATTAATGGCTTGATGTATTGAATTCCATATTCCGATTACTGTACAAGTGACACGTCAGCCCTAAAATCAGGACGGGGTGTTACAACATGCATATGTATGTACGTCAATTTGTAGTATTTGTTCTTGAGAATACATAGAATCTTAATACAGAAAATTGTTGAAGGTATTCAAGATGTCAAGAGAGTTAAAAAGTGTCCATCTTGTAATTTACATGATATATTAGTGAGTTTGTGTTTGTGGATATGTATGTACGTCAATTTGTAGTATTTGTTCTTGAGAATACATAGAATCTTAATACAGAAAATTGTTGAAGGTATTCAAGATGTCAAGAGAGTTAAAAAGTGTCCATCTTGTAATTTACATGATATATTAGTGAGTTTGTGTTTGTGGATTAGTGGTGAAGAGGCAAACCACCAAATCATTGTATTTCGTTTGTTTTATATCAATCAATCTAAAAACTTTATAACTAGTATAAATACACCTTTAATTCCATCAGGGCTGGTCCCGAGAATCTTCAAAACGTTTTAGTCCCGGGACACGTAAAAATTCATGTATCTTGGGCATTTTAATGTGCAAGTGAATAGGGGTTGGGTATTTCTTGTCCATTTTTTGTATTTTGTAAAAATTCATGTATCGTGGTATCGAATATGATTACGAATATTGTATCATAAATGTAATAACATAACTTTTTTTTAAATAGAATGATATGGGACACTGCAAGCATTGGATACAACATAGGTCACTTTTAACTTGTTTGCTAATTTTCTACATTTGACCCATTACACTAAATTAAAATATGACCACAATTAACCAGTTTTTAATATACTTGACACCTCTAAGAAGTTGAAATTCTTTCAAAGTGTATTCAAATGTATTAAAATCTTCTAACCCGTTTTATTAAAAGAAAGGTAAGAATTTTGTGACAATATACTTTCTGTAATCATATTTAGCATATTACTTATTTAGAAATGAAAAAAAGTTGATGAAAATAAGTTTGCATGATCCACCCTATCCACCTGTTCTGACCCGTTACCACCCCATCCATTTTTGCCACTAATCATTATGTTTACATTAGTCAAGAATACTTGCTAACCTTGTTTTTATCACGCCAACCGAGTCCAAATGGGAGTATGCCTGTCCTTTTTGTTGTGTTGTTGTCTTTGACAGACTCGGGACGAATGTTTCTATACAACATTGACAACTTAAGTCAGTTAACATAGTCAATGATGCACCAAAACATTTATAAATAAACATGAGTCAACTTAGTTAATTTAAGTTTTGGTGAAACAACTCTTGCTAGATGTAAATTTTGGTTTTATAGGTGTAAAGTTGGGAAGGGAATCTTTGATACAAAGTTATTTTCCATGCATTTAACAAAAATATTATTTCTATTTTAGCCTTAGTTTGATAAGAGCCTTAAAAGTGTGTGTGAAGTAAATTTGACTGTGAGATGCATATAAAAATAGTAAATAGATAACAATAAACTTTCAACTTTGAAAACCATTCATCTTGATGTGTCTAAATGGGCGGTTTGTGTAATGGGTTAAAACATGTTCGGACTGGTTTGGCTGACCCAAAACACTTTTTATCCTAACTTTTTATGAAAATTATATTTTTCTGATAATAATATAGTTTTTTTTAATAATATGAATGGAAAAGTTTTAGGCAAAGGACTTTCGACCCGTTTGACCCGTTACAACAACCTAAATTCTTTTCCACAATACATAACCCAAAGTAAATGGGTCATAACTGTCACCTCAGTTAATTCATTAAGAAAATAGTTAATAGATAACAATGTGAACCGCGTGAAAATCAATAATATTTTAACTCCACATAAAAAAGAAAAATGCGGGTACCCTGGTGTTGCTTGTGCTTTAACTTGGCCAGAATTATATTGCAATGTTGCCTCTAACATAGATTCTGCCATTTCAACCCTCTTTTCCATTTGAGCAAGTGAAGTCATAGCTTCTTCATATTTTTTCTGCATATGAACAAAATATAATTTTTTTCGTTTTAAAAACTTTATTCTTCATAAGGGATATTTATGTTGGATACTCAAGCTGTGTGAGAAAAGAAAATGAAATGCTCCAAAAATTTGAGCAAGTGAAACAAAACTTTTTAATCAAGAACCTTTCTTTTCTAACTAGAATCATTGACTGATTTCTACAATCTTTTTCTGTTCTTTATATACATAACTGAAATACATATGTGCATGATCTTGCAATATATAGTCTTTCATTGAAAATAAGTTTGATAAAAGTATAGGGGTGATTTTTTATTATGGGTCCAATTTTTTTTTGAAAAAAATTTAAGTTGTCAAATATGATTGCAGAATTGTATTATTTAGTCATAATATAATTTCTTGAATAAAATTATTTTGGAGTTTCTATGCATCCTTTTTAGGTAAGTTTTTTTTATTCGCCCCGTTAAAGATAAAAACATATCCCAAAACAACTCGTTCATAAGTAATTGGGTTGAAAAATTACCTCAAGTACACTCACTAAATATCGCTGAGCAGCTGCATCTCGTTCGGCAGATCTACGGGCATCTTCTGTGATTTTCTGTTCTTGCTCAACTTTCATTAGCACCTACAATCATATACAGATGGTGTTATATGATATGCAATGTTCATGACATACAAAATTTGTAGTTACTTGTTTATTTAAATTTTTATACATAAATTATAGATACTACAATAAAAGAATATAAATATTTGAACCTCAAGCATTGCTTTTTCCTGTTCTTTCTTATCGGAAAGAAGTTGCTGCAGCTCATATAGGTCGTGTTCCATATCCTCAATCTGAATCATGTTAACACAGGGAGTCCTTTTAATTAGTTAAGTTCATGTTCAGAACTTTTATAGAATAACAGATGGTGGAAAGAATCATCTTTAATGCTTAAAAGAAATCAAACGGGTCGTAAGTCACACAAAGTGTGTCTTTAATGCATAAAACATCCTAAATCATTTTCATAATAAATTAAATTATTACTATTATAATATAATATTTGGCACACTAATTATTAGTAAAAACAAATAACTTTTTTACAAAAAGTAAAAATTACCCGTTTCAACCCAAACCCTTTTTTACTTGTTACCCAACCCGAAATGATTTAAAGCTTCCAATTTAAAGTATATGAAGTGGGAATACCTTTGCGCTCAATTGCAGCCTATTATCTTGTTGGGCCATCTCCATAAGTGCTGTCTCCAACTCCTCAGCTCTATGAAGGCACAAGCCACAAGTACCTTTGTTATAGATCCATTGGTATGCTTTCATGAAGGACATAACAAAAAGAATTGAACACAATTTTTTCCACAAAGCAGATACTCCTAGAGGTAGCAATATGGGCGGGTCAGACGGGTTAAAACATGTTTACTGAGGATGGTTTTGTCCATTTTAAAAATCTGTTTATAAATATCTAAAGTCTAATGTGTTCACAATCATTACAAAAACAATATTATTGCAACAATAATCTGAATCTTCAAAAAGGGGCTTTAGGAAGTTGTATTCATTAAAAACGGTGTGACCCTTTTTCCTTTTAAGCTAATGTTTTATTTTACGAGTTTGAGAAAAACAAAACAACCCAAACTAAGTCATTTGTAAGTAAATGGGTCAAAATTGCGACCTCCAGATATTTCATAAGGTCTACAAAATAAAAACATGAATGTGCACAATCAGAACTAGATCAATGGCATACTCTCCTACTATGGTAGATAACCATCATGCCGTCACCAAAAATGTGGCCCTTAAAATAAAAATGTCAACATTCTAGAAAATATAATGAGAATTAGTCCACATATAACTAATTTATTATGTCGCCTCAAGACGTAGGCGACAAGACTTTAGTTTCATATAATCCAATGATCTAACACAAGTTGTCAAAAGTAAATAAGAAACCAAAAACATTTGCATACTCTGGATATTGTTCAAACCTAGTATTAAGTGAAACTATTGCTTGATAAAAATGTATAAGATATGATTTGTCCTAAATAAGTTGTGCAAATTGTGAACCAACTAGTGATATATCATTTGCCATCAAAATGTCTATTTCTCCTACTTTCATGTCTTTAAGGAAATATTCAATAAAATCTCATTTATTTTGTCAACTCCTTAGCACTTTGTAGAGAAGCCAAACCAACTTTAAGTAGAGACCGGCTAGAACCACATGAACACATGTACCTATTGCTATAACTGTGATATGTAAGCAACCACTTGTGCTTCTCTTTCCCATCATGGGCGAAGCTTTCTTAGCCCCCCCCCCCCCGATTTTTCGCTCAGTAGTGTTATTTTATATGTATTCGGCCGAAAATTTTATGGTTCCGGCCCCCCTTTATAGGGAAAAAAATCCCCCCCCCCCTCCCCGCATTTTTCTTCAAGCTTCACCACTGTTTCCCATTATATCTAGTCAACACTACATATAAGTGTCTATTCATGATTCTCTAGTTAAATTTGGTTGTTCATTGAACGCTTTGAGGCTTATGCGACAATACAGCCTCAAGCTCAGATAACCATATGAACCAAAAATGACCTAAATGCATCAAATTAAAAAAAATGCGAATGAAGAATCCCACGATTCCATTTGAATTCGTTTCAGCGGATTGAAACTAACCTAACTGTCGCAGATCTCTTGTCCTCCAGCATTGAGCACAGCTGGGCCTTCAACCAGATAACCTGCACATGTGAGCTATTGTATAGACATTGAGAACTACTTATGCCATTGAGCTATTAATGAGTACAATTTAACTCATATACTCATGAGATGCCGGAAGGACTTTATTCATATATAAAACCCTTGGGTTTGACATTCTTTCAATTTCTAGAGGTGGCAATTCCAACCCATTTATTAATGAATGAGTTGAAGGGAGAACGGGTCAAAATGGGTTGGAAGTCGGCCAAAGTCCTTTTTAATGCATACAACCTCCACGATCATTTTTATTCAAATATTTAAATTATTATTGTGATAATATTGTTTTTGTAATCATAAATTAACATAAAAGAATTAAAATGGACAAAACGTGTGTGCAGGCAATCCAAACCTCCTCATCATTTTGAACCGTTACCTAACCAACCCATCTTCCCCACCACCTCCAACACTACCGGTTGGGGATCAGCTATTTCATAGCTCAACTGTTGTGGATGAAGGACATGTCCCAAAAAAAATTATTATTTTCCCTCAAATCACACATATCAAATAAATTATACTTATCAATTATTAAGCTCTTCAAAAGATGAAATGTGAGCTACCTGATCTTGAATATCTGGAAGAGAGTCTATTTTTGCGTTGAAGGGTTCAATATTACTAGAT
This sequence comes from Smallanthus sonchifolius, assembly GCA_023525975.1. Classification (NCBI taxonomy): domain Eukaryota; kingdom Viridiplantae; phylum Streptophyta; class Magnoliopsida; order Asterales; family Asteraceae; genus Smallanthus; species Smallanthus sonchifolius. The sequence continues at coordinate 50,642,248 of CM042046.1, read as the reverse complement.
TCAGCGCGTTTAAGAGGTGACATTAAGTCCATGGAATCTTTATCTGATCTCTTATCACGGAACCCTTGTTTCATACTAAGTTCACGCACAAGTGGCTCTCGTTCTTGTTTGAAACTATAAAGTTTAGTAGCCAGCCCTTTAGAACTTTTCCTTAAATGTTCCCCTTTTGTCCTTTCTTCAACAGCAGCTATCACATCTGGTCTATGATTTTGTCTAAGTATTTGTAATGTGTCTTCTGTTACATCCGAGAAACTTATGCAAGCAGTCACAACTAGATTGCTGCTATCAAAAGTTGAACCAAGTAGTGATTGTATCAAGATAATAGCATCACCAGCATCCATGGCTGTACCTAAATCAAGACCTACAAGAAGTTGTTATCAGTTGTTAACAGTCACCCATGATAGCTACATAGTACAAAAAATGATAAAACTAGCGGTGGTAAGATAGGCAGGCTGGGTAACAAATCAAAGCAGGCTTAGGTTGAAACGGGTCGTAAAACACTTTTTTGTCTGTTTTTCAAAAATATAAATAACAATTAATGCATTAATTATTATTACAAAAAAATATCATACTATAACAATATACATTCCTATTACAAGAAATTGCGGAAGGGTAAAATTGTAGTTTTTAAGGTTTTAGTGGTGTGGGTAATTTTTAGTGTTGTATAAATCACCTCCTATTAAAAACAGACTTGAGAGATGTCCAACCCGTTTGACCTATTTGATTGAGACGTGTTTCCCTTTTAGCTAAGATTTTATTTTACACATTTGACCCGTTTAAGATAAAACACACCCGAATCAACCCTTTTTGAAAACAAATGGGTTGAAACTACCACCTTTAATTAAAATGTAAAGGAGTCTCAATACCATATATCTCCATTAAAGCCAATGCAGTTCGCAATAACATCGCACGGTTTCCTTCAAAGAAAATCACGTCCCAAATACGAAGAACTGAAGGTAAAATAACATAATTATTATTCCTGAAGGATTACTCTTGGAAGTTATTTCTAAATCTGTTTTAAAAGACTAAAATAAAATAAGCCTCACCACTTTCCCATGGAATCATATGTACAAAGATGGAAAGAAACCAGAGTCCACAGATCCATCCCATTTGTACTCCCATGTGATCAAAATGATTGACTATAGAACAAGGATAAAACGGAATTTTATAAATTCTTTATATAAATTCAATATCAATATAGAAGTGAAGAAACCTAGATTAGGTGAAAACTTGCATTTATAAATTTATTAGTAAACAGAATTATAGAAGTGAAGAAACCTAGATTAGGATATCGTTCACGCAATAAATCTTCAAAAACAAGTTGATCCACCTGGATTAAAAGAGTATTTTTTTCAGCAAGTGAAACAGATAATATATGCCTAATTCTTTATATAAATTCAATATCAATATATTCAAAAAATCAAAGAATATATGAAAGATATGCCTGGGATTCTATCATTTCTTTTGTAAAGTATCCATCATAGTAATCATCAAGCATGCCCACCAAAGTCCTGAAAATATTTCAATTGAAGTAAAATGGCAACAGGTTCATCAATTATGTCAAAAAATAATCTTGGTGATGTTATTGTATCTTGTAACATAGGATACCATGCGAGTTTAACCATACGTAAAAACAAGAATAAAAAGCAAACAATTGAATGCGTACCAAAAGGCATTTTCTTCAGGCATCATCAGTAGTAACATTGCAGCAAAAAAATTCATCCCCTATAAGAAACATATCTTATTAGACTTGTTATGTATTTAACTGTAGTTATCATAGTCTTGAAGGTATCTATTCGTAATATCAAACTCTATGTATAGAGCCCATATATATGCAACCCTATTATACACACAATCTATATACAATACAGAACGCTTTGTGTACTAACTTAAAAGATAACATTAATTAAAGGATATTTCAAGTAGGGGGACGCGTCTGTTTTGTATTGGTCAGTTATGGCATAAGTCTAGATTGTAGATTGGGCCTGTTTGTAGGCTTAGTGTGGGATATGGGCCGTATTCGGATTAGACATTTGTTGGGCCAGATCCCATTATACTTTGATTAGCTTTGGTGTTTTCTTCCTTTAGGGTATGTTCCGGGGAGGCCCAAAGTGAGTTTTATTTGTTGGGCCAGATATTCAATCAACAAGTTACCTGACAATAGCCAACATCAGGGTTGTGCCGCGCGTATGCTAAAAGTAACCGCCTTAAGGAGTTCCTACCTTCCTCATTTAATGCAGGATGACCAGGAAATGTTCGTGGTAAATCCTGCATTCGGTTATAAAAGAAAAGATCAGTACACAAGAAGAAAAGAAGTTATCCATGTAAAAATTAATATGAAACTAATGACCTTTTCAATCTGCTTTTTAGATTTTTCTGGAACAGGCGCTCTTTCTCCTTTCCCCCCTGAAAATAAAAGATCTCACAAGTAATAAGATATTTTCATGCTATAAAGCAGAAGTGGCAAAATGGGCGGGTCAGATTGATTGGGTAACATGTCAATATTATGGAGGTACTTTTAGTACACTCGGGTTGTCGTGAAACAAAATTTTTAACATCAATTTAGAATGTATAAGGCTATAAGGATGCCGCCCAACTATATTATTACAATAATAATCTATATCTTTAAATGAGGTTGTATGTATCAAGAATACATATTAAGCAACTTCCAAAATGTTTTGACTCATTTTCTTAGCTTTAGTTTCTGTTATTGCCCATTGGCCCGTTAGGAATAAAACACAATCCAAACAACCCGTTCATAAGTAAATGGGTTGAAACTGTCAGTCTGTCACCCCTACTAAAAAGTATAATACAGTTGATGAGGTGTCAAATCACACCTCTCCTCTAATGTCTCTTGGGACACCGTTACGAACGAGTGACTCCAATTCTTTCCAAGGAAATGAATCTGATTGCTCATCATCTGTTAACTCCTCTTTAGAATCCTCACTAATGGGTTCATCCTCTTGAATAGATTGAAGATGTTTTTCATTTTTTCTAATTTTAACACGACGACACATCATATCCTCAATGGCGTTTAGAGATGATCTGACTTCTGCCCAGTTTCGCACCACGGGCTTCTTTGTTTTTGTTGCCTCTGGGACCACATTTTCAGGAACACTCTCTATTTGATCATCATCATTTGTTGGCTTCTTGTCACTTGAAACATTTTCATCTCCACTCGGTTCCAAGATAGGATTAGTTTCATGTTCTGTAGTTTCAGCATCAGTAGTAGCAGATGAGTTCAGTTGACCAAGTTCTGAATACTGCTCAAGAAAGATGGCCCATTTTGTTGACCTTTCTTCTTCCTCATACTGAAATATAAACCAAACCTATTATGAGCAAACAATCTTATCAATACAAACAAATATATACATATACATCAATACATGTATATATTATTGGAGTGTATTTTCATACTAAAGTTTATTAGTATGAGCCCCGCGCTCAGTTAGGTTTCTAGGGTTCCTTGTGATCTCTATATATTATAACATAACTGAGCATGTGGGCTCATACTAATAAACCATAGTCTGATAATACAGTCCAATATATATATCGCACCCGATTCTCATTCGATTGATAACATTTGAGATGAGATTTTATAGGTTGAATTATTCCCCAACTATGTAACATCTGAACCCTCGTACCAATCAATATTATCTGTTTTACCCACAAGGAGCTCACGGATTTGTTTTTGGTTGCTAGGGTGAAAACTTCTCAGCCATCCTGGGATTGCTCTCAGGCAAGCACGCTTAATTGTGAAGTTCTCCTCACATCCACAACCATTGCGCCCAAAATGTGTCGATGATATTTGAGGTATGGTATCCCTTCTGAACCCAGCATGTCCACGGCTGACATGGGATTTGCCTAGGGTGTTACATACTAACCATAAACTGTTTATTTTTAAGAATGATCGCGATTTGTGTGTTTTGTAGCATGTTTAGAATCTTGTACTACAAGAAACATTCACAAAGTTATAATAGGCCCATTACCTTATAGATAGCATCAAACTCCTTGAATGTCTCCAGGTATTGAGGTCTCACAGTAAACCCATATGCATCCCTGTCAATTCAATTCCCAACTAATTATAATGTAAATGTAACATTAATATTCCTAAAAATAAAAACAAATAGACAACTGAGATTATACCTGAAATCGGCCCGTAAAGTTCTCTTACTCAGCAATGATAACAACATACTTCATAAACATCAACAAATCTACTTCCCATAACGATGTTTTCGCTTCAAACCATGAACACCGAGTTGATGTTCAAACCACCTTTCTAAAATTTGCATCGAAAACTTAGATCTATGATTCCTACTCCACGCGCTATTTGTCTACACGAGGTACACTAAATACAAGTGCGTTATCAAACTGTTCCAATTAAGTTAGCATATAAAATAACCTAAACCCAAGAGAAAAACAGACATTAATTCATCTATAATCTCAATAGGGGGAGGATCAAATAAGAAGTATGTTTTCGCTAAGAACTCTAAGAAATGACCAAAACGCTTAAAAACGATATCAAACGAACTCCGATTCAGCTCATTTAAGCGGCGTTGGAACCGTCTCGTCGAACTCTATCATCTTAGCTTTTAGGGTTTAGCTATTAAGATTTAGATTTTACGTTTGAATTTTAGGATTTTAGCCTTATGGTTTAGCCTTAGGGTTTAGGTTTTTTTGGGGGGTGGGGGTGGGGGGTTTAGGCTTTTTGGGGTGGGGTTGGAGGGGGGGTTTAGGTTTTTGGGGGTGGGGTTGGAGGGGGGGTTTAGGTTTTTGGGTCCGGATTAGAGTTCGATGAGACGGTTCCAACGCCGCTGAAATGAGCTCAATCGGAGTTCGTTTGATCCACTTCTTAGCGTTTCTTAGCGAAAAACCACTTCTTAGTGAACCATCCTCAATCTCAATATTCATCAAATTTGAGAAATTAGATGGTATCACCTTTTAGCGCCAAAAATCTGGTAAAAGAACCCAACATAATCAAATTAATGATCCCAAAGAGGAACAAAACAACCCTAATTTTTTTTATTCATAACATGAACGATCCCCTTTATGGGTGATTGATGTTGTCTGAAACAACTTTCCTAAAATTTCTGACCTTAATTTTGTCAAAAACTATAACTTACGTGTTTAACGTCTATGCATGTGCATGTAAAGTTTTAAGGTAACAAGTAATTTTCCATCATCGGCCAAAAAATAATATTGTTTTTTCGATTGTTCGAACACAAATATATATGTATATGATGTTTATGTATGGTTGGACGTAAAATACTTATGACATTAGTTTTGGTCTATAATTAATAATTTAATTGATTAATGCAGAAACGAGTCGAGCTGTTTATGAGCTACACTCAAGATCGGCTCACTAAAACCTCATACTGAGTGAAGGTTAGACGAGCTCGAGCATGGATCTCACATACCGCGCTAACTATACTCGCAAGCCTAAATGAGCTATAAGTTTTTAATTTATGTATAATATTTTTTATTTTATATAATTAAATATTAAATGTTATTATATATAAAAATATGATAAAATAAATGTATAATATATATAAAATATAATACTAAATATAAATAATTATTTATGTATACAAATAAAATAACTACATCTTATCTTACTACTCTAATAAATGAAAATCTCTTCAGGACACATGTCACTCTCTGTTTGCTCCTCATTTTTATTTTTCCGCCTCTCTCTTATTAAATATTAGATTTTCTATTTCTCTCTCATATTAAATAATAATCTTTATATTAATAAATCTAATTACGAATACTTATTATTTAATTATAAATATTTATTATATCATCGATCAAATGAACTTAATATGAACTAGCATTTATCAATTAAATTAAAAAATTAATACTCAGTTGAAAAAAAATATATTTTAAAAACTAACTTAACAGACCTTATAACTGTCACGACAAATTACACTTTTTAAAAACATATTTTGACAAATGTGTTTGTTAACAAATTATATTATATTTTATTCAACCGATGTAATATACTGGTTTACACGGGTTTTTAAAAATATAAAATTTTTATTACTAAATATATAACATTTTATTTATTTAACCCGTGTAATACACAGGATTTTAACCTAGTATTTAATAAATAATAAATGAGTAAGCTCGAGCTTGAAAAATTATTAACAAGTAAACTCGAGCTTATATATAGAGCTTGAAACGAGCCGAGCTTGACCTAGTCCAGGGCGAAAAATGTTTAATCGAATTAACCGAACTGAAAAAAACAAATTCTTTGTAACAAGACCAATATGTTAACAAAATATATAAATCAAAGCATCTATAACAGTGGTTTATGACTCAAACTAACTCAAGTTTGTTAGAGCTCAAGTACAATAAGCGATCTCAAACATATATATGTAAATGCTAGTACATGTGTAACTAGGACTGCCAAGGAGTTCAGTTTTTTTATAGATTTGAACTTCACATTACACCTATAATAAACTTGTTACGATTTGCAAAATCAGTATCACAAAGGGAGTTTAACTTCAAATTTTGTAAAGAACATTCTGATATAAGCAAGCAAAGATACACCCAAAATATATTAGAATATTGATCTTATGTGGTTCTATCATCTATGCTATGTCTGTTAACAAACTATACCTAAATCCATGTCAAAACAAATAAGCATTTCATAAAGGTCAATCCTGTTTGGTGCTAGAAAGTCTAGCACGGTGCCTGAGTTCTGCTCGTTTCCATTTCACTATAAGCTGGCATAGAGAAAACAGTGTGTTGACCTGAAAAGAAAAGTCAACAGAATAATTGTCAGTTCGATTCGCTTCACTTTGTCTCAAGTAATATAATAGCATGTATAGACATAACAGGGTGAGAATGAACATTCTGCGACATAAACCAAAAATATATTTGATGAAGCATGGGCAGAACTAGGAGGGGGGGTGGGGGTAGTTGACTTTCTGGCTCGTAAGATTTTCTATTAATAACGGATATCTAATGTCTATCGCTTTCTATTAGTTTTACACCACCCCCTTAAAAAAACACTGGAGATTGCAATTTTGATCAAATTTCTCACCAATGGGTCTATTTTGGTTGTAATTTATCTCAAACGGGTTAAACAAAAAAATTATAGATGAAAGGGAAACGGATTGAAACTAGAAAGTCACTCATTCTCGAAGCAGAAGACCTCATAAATCATTTATTTATTCAAAGACTTCTATTATTATTGTGACACTGTTGTTTATGTAATATTAGTTAATGCAATACTTCTTATTTTAAAATGGACCAAAAATCCGAGAGAGTCAATCCAACCCTCTCATTCAACCCCTCACCCAATCTACTCTACCCACTCATCTTGTCACCTCTAGTAATCATGGATTGAATTTACAGAATCTATATACCATGGTAAATCAGATCTAAATTCAACACTAGTGAGATTATCAATTTAATCAAATCATGATATTCAAAAAGTGAAATGTTGACTATTATAGTCAACCGATATGGTAAAGATGAAAGGAAAAAGGAAGATGAAATAGAACAAATTACAAGGCACTAACCAGAATTATGGTTGCAAAAATAAGAAGAGGACCAGACCAGAGCACTGAGAGGAAGACTCCATTGCGGTCAAAATAATTTTGACCAGCAAAGCTTTTCCAGTTATCTCTCAGCACAGTGTTTAGCCGTTCAGCAAGATAGACAGCATCCACTGCACCAAGTTAATCACTCAAATTTAAGTAAGGGTATTTTATACATTTAACCAATAAAAACTTTCCTACTAAATAGGCCTAATTTTTTTTATTGCGGGACATGTCATATTAACTGCAGTGTCCTTTTTAGGGTAAACTTCAAGATATAAGTTACCTATTTGTCATCATTACAACTGTTAATGGTGTTGATTTCGGTCCTTAAGGTTAAAGGTATTTTAGACATTTGGCCAATAAACACTTTCCTCAATCTATATGTCAAAACAAATGTTGAAATTTGTGACAAATATAAATCAACATGCATAGCATTGCTTTCTTTACCAGACGTAATATATCAATTTGCAATCTCTATACAATTAAGTATTATTTGAATCAGGATAGATAGAGTATAACAGGAATTTGATTTCTTTTACTTATAGATGGGTAGATTAAGGTTTTTTTAATCTATAGTCTACTAATGGTCAAAGAAGTAAGATAAATGAATAAGATAAAACAGAATGGCAGGTTAAATGGGTAGAAAGTCACCCAAAGTGTATATTTAATTTATGAATAAAACCCCTAATTTACTTCATTAAAATAATAGATTATTATTAATATATTTTAATAATGTAACCGTACTTGAAAAATTAAAAAATAATGAATAAAGTGTTTTGGGTCAACCCAACCCGCTCGATCCAGACCAAAAGATTAACCATTTTGACATGTTACCAGACTACCCTACCCGTCCAATTTTATTCATGCACAAAAAACTTATCAGAGTGTGTTTGATGGGAATGAGCTATAGGTAGTCTCAAGGGGCTAAAATGTAATATGGGGGGTAGTATAAGTAGGAGAGAATAAGGCATAGTGAGGCAGGTGAGAGTTTGTTAGAATTGTTAGGCTCCTACGATTGTAATGAGAGAGGGCACAGCCCTGGATCATCTTGTTATCCCTGTATTTTCCCTTTTGGTTTCTTCATTCCACTGCAATAACAATCATCCATCTGTTCATCTTAATCTTCTTCATCATTCTCTATTAATTATTAGCTAATCCTTATCATTGGTCCGACCTACCTTTGACCTGCCATTTTCTCTTTCAATTTTCATGGAAACACGTTCATTTGCTCGGATCGATGTTCAGGAAGGCCAGATTCAACAACTTCAACGTGATGTTGCTGAAATCAAATCGACTTTGAAAGCATTTGAGGCGGATCGAGCGGAATCCAGGGAATTTCGGAAGATGGTTCTCGCTTGGATGAAACATCAGGAGACGACTGACGTTGCTGGTTCGTCGGAATCGGGATTTTCCGGCGAGGTTGAATCTTCGTGTTCAGGTTTCCCGACGCTTTTTTCCAAATCGCTCTTCAGTTCAATTGCAGGATTCAATTTCCAGATCTGCAGAACCCTCACTTAGCCATGGCCGTTTGATGTCGCATAGCGCTAAGGAAGTCATGTTGGTCGACTTACACGAGATGCTGGGCTATAGCATAGTGGTGGGCCACGGTGAGGAGCAGGAACGTATTGTGGGCCGGAACTCTACAGCTTTGGGCCTGTTATGTGTGCGTCCTCTTACAGGCCGACTTGGCTCTTCTAGGGCTGGTGCATCATTATTGGAGGGGAAGACCGGCTCTAGGGATGCCGTTCGGATTCCAGTACCTCCAGCTACGTTTCCCTCTATTGATTTCGGGTTGCAATGGAATTCAACTTCAATTACGGGCGTACCCATCCAATCTGCTGCTGGTCGACTCGGGGGTTCCGATGCATCGGTGGTGTCTATGTTCAAAATTGGCGATAAACGCCTTGGTTGGAAAGGCGGTACAGTACCTTTGCTCTTTGGTCCAACTGTCACTCTTCACAATCCGTCTACAATCATCTATGTTGGCTTCGTTCCTTCGGGTCCACAAGGAGATTCTGATAGCTATTCTGACGGGTTCTTCATCATATGGAATTCTCATCTTTGGACCATTCATGCTGACCAGGTTCTGTCTTATGGCACGTTTGCCTCTGCTGGAATTTGCTTTCCTACAAAATTACCGGGTATTCGTTGGTGGTACAAGATTGTAGGTCATGTTATTGAGTTAATTGTAGGATCTCATCAGTCGTGGGTGGTGCATGGGCAGGGTCGATCCCAATCTTGAGGACAAGACTGTGTTGAAGGAGGGAGTATTGATGGGAATGAGCTATAGGCAGTCTCAAGGGGCTAAAATGTAATATGGGGGGTAGTATAAGTAGGAGAGAATAAGGCATAGTGAGGCAGGTGAGAGTTTGTTAGAATTGTTAGGCTCCTACGATTGTAGTGAGAGAGGGCACAGCCCTGAATCATCTTGTTATCCCTGTATTTTCCCTTTTGGTTTCTTCATTCCACTACAATAACAATCATCCATCTATTCATCTTAATCTTCTTCATCATTCTGTATTAATTGTTAGCTAATCCTTATCAGTGTTACAATACATAGACAGCTGTAGCTCAAGAGATGGTAAACCTACATAAAAGAAGGAACAGGTACATCTGAAAGTTGATATTCTTCCTTGAGTTGAGAATTATTATTAGCATCGTAAAGTGAAATACCATCAAGCCAACTAACCAAGGTTCCTGAGAAATAATTTTAAAATAATTACAACCAGATTTTTTAAAAAAAAGTTTAAATAAAGATTGCAGAATAAAGTAGCAAAATATCAATGACATGGAATGACAGAAAATTTAAGGTGTTTAGAGTCAGTTGACCACTAACTATATTTTTGGATACATTCCCTGAACCAAAAACCTTTTTTTCTAAAATGGTAATACAAAGTGTTTCTTCACACGGAAGTCAGAAAGATGTTTTTGATGAAATCAATTTGTGAATCTGGATGCCATTTGAATAATGTTCAGTCCAAACATTACTGAACTTCCGTTTTTCTCAATCTTGACTAGCCATAAGTTTAAGACAAAAAAGACATCCTGACTGGCTGACTCTTGAGGCTTCAATATCAAGAATGTTAGAATTAGTGTGGACCTCACTAATTGAAGCCGCCACCGTTCACAATTCACTTTTAGAAACTCGATCAGTATATTTATAAGATGGTCAGCTTGATTACATATGTATTCTGCTACTACCAAAAAGAGGTAAAGAACAGCCAATGACTTCAAAGTTTTCATAGGTTCAATTAGCACTGAAATATTTGTTGTTGTGGATCGTCTTCTATCTCGAAACTTAGTTAGTACTTAGTAATCTCTATAAAATCCATGTGGAAAGGCGTACCTTCCAATCAATGGCATGAAAGAAGCCAATGAAGTTATCCATAGCTGGTTGCATTCCAATTCGAAGCTCAGATGAAAATTTCTCAACAATTTCTTGCATTTGATCCAAGTGATCATTCATTGCGGTCTTAAGTTCGTCCATCGATTCAGATTTCTCTCAGTTTGGTTCACAAGATTTTAATTGTTCACCTCACTACAATCAAAATAACTTTTGTCAATTAAGAGTTGAAAGGTAATCCATTTGAAACTCTAATAAAATGCAGACTTCCTTTGGGAAAGATAAAACATTTAAATAACCTACATCCCAAACAAGAAAAAAATATTGACTAGCATAATTAATGAAGATAAAGGTCTACGAGTGTAATTTAGTATATACTTAAAGGTTGCTTTCTGTAATTTAGTCAAAAATATATGTTGTCTTAATATTAAATGGGCCCACATTTTGTTTTTATGTTTTTTAATATTAAGATTCACATGCATTTAATAGAACAATTTACGTCCATACACTACAGACTACTATGTTACAAGTCAATGAACAACATGGATTAAATCCATAATTTCTTATGCTTAGTGATCATCCATGTAACTCCAAAAATTAAATTGACAGAAATTTTATCGTTATTAGATTAACTTGTTTAATCAACACATATCATCATAAATATCAAATAACTAAGGAGGTGCGGAGTGCACGCTTATTTGAGTTTATTATGATATTATGAGCGAAGCTCCTAATTAACAGGGGTTCGAGGGCAGCGCCCCTGGTAGCGGGGTCCAAAGGGTGGCAGCCCCTGGCGGGGTCCAAAGGGCAGAGCCTCTGGCTGGGGTCGAGCTAACCTGGCAATTAAATTTTTTTTTATTTCCACTAATATTGCTTCATTAAAAATTCATTTGAAAATGAATTTCCAGAAATTCATATGTGAATTCCCGAGGGAGCAAAAGTGACAAACTGCCAATTCGGAAATTGCTGCCTAGGGCAGTTTCTAAACCCAAAAACTGTAAATACGCTCCATCGAGGATTGATCATTCTTTGGTTCGAAATCATCACAAATCCTCCATACTGGGGTTCTTTAAAACTCTTATTTGTATCCGATCAATTCAATTCGGTGAACCACCAAATAGATTTGATCTGAAAGTGTTATTACGCCTTTCAGAGAGTCCAAGAATCAATCCGTTTTCTACAATTTCTACAACAAACGGGACCACTCCAAAGATTGTGGTTTTTATCTATTTTTGACCTGCATGAATCCTATGGACTGAGACGTTCTTGTTAGAAAAAAAGACAATTCATTGTGAGCTTTCCAAATTAACCAAGATGACAAAATTAGGATAACTCATTGAACCATTTCCAAATTGAACAACATGCCAACGGGACCACAACCTATCTTATTTCACTTTCTCTTCTCAATGATGTGATACCTTTACTCCATTGATGGAAATAACTAATGAAACTATACACCAGAGAATTGGAGATGGAGTATAAATCCATGATGTGGGATTGGAGTACAAGAATATTTGGATGAATTAATTTTCAATCTAGAGAGAAAATTAAATTACCGAATGATTTCAAAAGTTGGTGTTAAATCTTCATACTGCAACCATTGGGGTTGATGGCAGTGGCAAAGCTTGAAGACAAGCCCAGGGGGGGCTGAGGCAGAGTCCTAAAAAATTTTCGGGTCGGCGATTTGGTTCAGGTCGGGTCAAACAATATAAACTTTAAATATCTAACAAACTACCGTTCTTACACATAAAAAATAGATATTTTTTAACTAACAATTAAACAAAGATGAAAGACTTAAAAGAGAAAGGGTGTGTACCTGGAAAAAGAATTACGGTTGAGCTCGACGACGTTTAAGATCTTTGAATTTATCGATTATGGATTCCGAATCAAACTTTTCAGCAATTTCTTTGTGACGTTCTCTTGTTCATCTGCTATTCTTTTGAAATAAGAACCAATAGTTTTCATCTTCCCCATACCTAATAAATAATAATTTCATGATCATCAATACACCAAATGCACAAAAATACCAATTTTTTCTTTAATTGAGCATCTAAGCATTTTCCTCAATTTTATCATTATAAACCCTAATTTAGAATTGTTGAACAATAATCACAATAATCACCTCAAACGATACAAGTAAGGTTTAAAACATTAGTAATACCCAATTTTACCATTCTAAACCCTAGTTTTCGCAACCTACATTCAATACAAGAACAAACTATGAGAAAAAAATATCACCTTTCAAGATTGTCGGTCTAGCCTCTAGTGCTCTTCTTCGTCAGTTCGTCGGCTCCTCTCCTCGTTCGCTCGTCGTCCGATGTTCACTGCTGACCTCGCCCCTGTTCAGTGTTCACTGCTGCTTCAGCCCTTCACCCTTCACGGCTGCTTCAGCGCCCTTCACAAAACAAAAGAGAGACCCAAATGGACCATGGCCAAATCCAATTAGACTAATTGAATTAGTTTTTTTTTTAATGAAAGGTCAGGTCAAAGCCCAAAAGGCTTAAGGCCTTCACGTGGATGCCTTTTCTTTTTTAAAAAAAGTTTTTAAAACTTTACAAAAAAACCCCTTAAACTTTGGGAAAAATATCATGGGGGGCGGAACTTAATTCCTATAAAATTTTCTCCCGAATACGTATATATTTATACTTATGAGCGAAAAATCGGGAGGGGTCGGGCCCCCCTCTGGCCCCAACTAACCTGCACCCCTGGTTGGTTGGTGGCCCAATAACAGAGGCAAAGTCTCTAGAAGCACTTAAGGTTTAGAGGTCACGGATTCAAGTCCCACTTTAAATGATTAAAAGAAATTTGTCGTTCTTAAAAAAAATCTCATACTACGTTTATCTTATTTAATTAGTTTCCCTACTTTTATATTTAATTAGTATTATGTCACAGTGAGTTTTTAGCTATTTATCAAAAAAAAATAGATGGTACATCATAAGATTTGAGAGTTGTTAAATGATCCTCCTCTATTGTTTTTATTATTATTATTTGTTTAAGGACAATAACAAAATTAAAAGATAATGGTTTATTTGTCTCTCCTCACTCTTTTTTATTTAATCTTATCCCTTCTAATTTTTTTGAAGTATAAAAACGTGCACATATGCATATAATAGGCATATAGTGTATATGCGTATGTGTATTTAGATAAAAGACTATCAACTTCATACATATATTTTTTAAATAGTTTTTAAACATATCTACATGCATTGTAGTTAATTTATATAACAAATAGTACAAGGGTTAATGCGGCTCTTACAGTTCTCATCATAATATTGGTTCAAAAAAACACCCCACTATGTGTATATGTGTACGTGTGTATTTAGGTAACATAACTTACACATATGTATATTAGAAACACAAAATTTAAAACATATTAACTACTAATTAATAACCTTACAATACATATGGTGTTTTTAAATATCACTTATTGACGTAGTTTTCACGTGGCTGTGTGAAAATAGTAAAGCATGTGTGTTTGGTTCCGGAACTGGAAATGTTCGCGACACAAAGTGATTTGTAAGACCATATGTAGTGGGGTGTGATAGGATGAGGTGAAGGCACTATCACGCATAGAACGCTGACCCGCGGGCGTGAAGGGGCTTATTGTGATGGCTTCGACGGGGCGGAAGTATAGATGTTTGTGTGTGAGGAGATTTTTTATTTTCTTTTTATTATTGTAACCACCAACCACAACATTACACCTTGTCGTCTCTTTTTTTAAATTAATTATCACATTCACAGAAACATCATAACACCCCTTAAATGTGATAGCAACCATTGCCTACGTGCCGTCTACATGGAACAACTTTTTCATCACTATCATACAATCATTAAGGATTGCCTAATCGTAACCTTTTATCTTTCCTTGCATTACTACTTAAGTATTTAATGTTGCTATTAGCTCAAAACTCGGCAATTCATTAATTGTCAGTCCATTGAACCGGCGATCCGGATTTTCATTTAATGATCCTATTAGCTGATCAAAGTACATTTGTATTCGACAGGGCAATCCTAGTCTTTTTGGAGACCCCAAGCGAACTCTAAGTTGGGGCCCTTAAGTCTTACTTTTTTTTAACCTTTTTGAATGACTCACTTCATAACTTTTGCTTTCAAATCATGACAATTTTTTCTAAATTTTTTTAACTGTTGTAAAATTATGATTTTTTCACGTCATATTAGTCAAACATTTATGAAAAAAAAAATATTGTCACAATTTTTAAAATAAAATTGTTTCCACAGAAGTTTAGTCTTTACTAAAGTTTATCATAGTTGATGACATTATATTACATATTTAAAAGACATGGGTTGAATAGTAACCTCATCGTGACATTGTATTTTTTTGTTTTGACCCCTCATACTATGTATAATATACGTTTTTAACCTATTTAGTTTTTTATTAATTTCTTTTTCTGTGATAAAGGGCTGGAGAGATTAAAGACCACGAGTTTTTATTAAACGAATTGTAATGTTTTGTACTTTATTTTAATTAATGTAACGGTTAACCATTAATGGCTTGATGTATTGAATTCCATATTCCGATTACTGTACAAGTGACACGTCAGCCCTAAAATCAGGACGGGGTGTTACAACATGCATATGTATGTACGTCAATTTGTAGTATTTGTTCTTGAGAATACATAGAATCTTAATACAGAAAATTGTTGAAGGTATTCAAGATGTCAAGAGAGTTAAAAAGTGTCCATCTTGTAATTTACATGATATATTAGTGAGTTTGTGTTTGTGGATATGTATGTACGTCAATTTGTAGTATTTGTTCTTGAGAATACATAGAATCTTAATACAGAAAATTGTTGAAGGTATTCAAGATGTCAAGAGAGTTAAAAAGTGTCCATCTTGTAATTTACATGATATATTAGTGAGTTTGTGTTTGTGGATTAGTGGTGAAGAGGCAAACCACCAAATCATTGTATTTCGTTTGTTTTATATCAATCAATCTAAAAACTTTATAACTAGTATAAATACACCTTTAATTCCATCAGGGCTGGTCCCGAGAATCTTCAAAACGTTTTAGTCCCGGGACACGTAAAAATTCATGTATCTTGGGCATTTTAATGTGCAAGTGAATAGGGGTTGGGTATTTCTTGTCCATTTTTTGTATTTTGTAAAAATTCATGTATCGTGGTATCGAATATGATTACGAATATTGTATCATAAATGTAATAACATAACTTTTTTTTAAATAGAATGATATGGGACACTGCAAGCATTGGATACAACATAGGTCACTTTTAACTTGTTTGCTAATTTTCTACATTTGACCCATTACACTAAATTAAAATATGACCACAATTAACCAGTTTTTAATATACTTGACACCTCTAAGAAGTTGAAATTCTTTCAAAGTGTATTCAAATGTATTAAAATCTTCTAACCCGTTTTATTAAAAGAAAGGTAAGAATTTTGTGACAATATACTTTCTGTAATCATATTTAGCATATTACTTATTTAGAAATGAAAAAAAGTTGATGAAAATAAGTTTGCATGATCCACCCTATCCACCTGTTCTGACCCGTTACCACCCCATCCATTTTTGCCACTAATCATTATGTTTACATTAGTCAAGAATACTTGCTAACCTTGTTTTTATCACGCCAACCGAGTCCAAATGGGAGTATGCCTGTCCTTTTTGTTGTGTTGTTGTCTTTGACAGACTCGGGACGAATGTTTCTATACAACATTGACAACTTAAGTCAGTTAACATAGTCAATGATGCACCAAAACATTTATAAATAAACATGAGTCAACTTAGTTAATTTAAGTTTTGGTGAAACAACTCTTGCTAGATGTAAATTTTGGTTTTATAGGTGTAAAGTTGGGAAGGGAATCTTTGATACAAAGTTATTTTCCATGCATTTAACAAAAATATTATTTCTATTTTAGCCTTAGTTTGATAAGAGCCTTAAAAGTGTGTGTGAAGTAAATTTGACTGTGAGATGCATATAAAAATAGTAAATAGATAACAATAAACTTTCAACTTTGAAAACCATTCATCTTGATGTGTCTAAATGGGCGGTTTGTGTAATGGGTTAAAACATGTTCGGACTGGTTTGGCTGACCCAAAACACTTTTTATCCTAACTTTTTATGAAAATTATATTTTTCTGATAATAATATAGTTTTTTTTAATAATATGAATGGAAAAGTTTTAGGCAAAGGACTTTCGACCCGTTTGACCCGTTACAACAACCTAAATTCTTTTCCACAATACATAACCCAAAGTAAATGGGTCATAACTGTCACCTCAGTTAATTCATTAAGAAAATAGTTAATAGATAACAATGTGAACCGCGTGAAAATCAATAATATTTTAACTCCACATAAAAAAGAAAAATGCGGGTACCCTGGTGTTGCTTGTGCTTTAACTTGGCCAGAATTATATTGCAATGTTGCCTCTAACATAGATTCTGCCATTTCAACCCTCTTTTCCATTTGAGCAAGTGAAGTCATAGCTTCTTCATATTTTTTCTGCATATGAACAAAATATAATTTTTTTCGTTTTAAAAACTTTATTCTTCATAAGGGATATTTATGTTGGATACTCAAGCTGTGTGAGAAAAGAAAATGAAATGCTCCAAAAATTTGAGCAAGTGAAACAAAACTTTTTAATCAAGAACCTTTCTTTTCTAACTAGAATCATTGACTGATTTCTACAATCTTTTTCTGTTCTTTATATACATAACTGAAATACATATGTGCATGATCTTGCAATATATAGTCTTTCATTGAAAATAAGTTTGATAAAAGTATAGGGGTGATTTTTTATTATGGGTCCAATTTTTTTTTGAAAAAAATTTAAGTTGTCAAATATGATTGCAGAATTGTATTATTTAGTCATAATATAATTTCTTGAATAAAATTATTTTGGAGTTTCTATGCATCCTTTTTAGGTAAGTTTTTTTTATTCGCCCCGTTAAAGATAAAAACATATCCCAAAACAACTCGTTCATAAGTAATTGGGTTGAAAAATTACCTCAAGTACACTCACTAAATATCGCTGAGCAGCTGCATCTCGTTCGGCAGATCTACGGGCATCTTCTGTGATTTTCTGTTCTTGCTCAACTTTCATTAGCACCTACAATCATATACAGATGGTGTTATATGATATGCAATGTTCATGACATACAAAATTTGTAGTTACTTGTTTATTTAAATTTTTATACATAAATTATAGATACTACAATAAAAGAATATAAATATTTGAACCTCAAGCAT
Organism: Smallanthus sonchifolius; assembly: GCA_023525975.1. NCBI lineage: Eukaryota > Viridiplantae > Streptophyta > Magnoliopsida > Asterales > Asteraceae > Smallanthus > Smallanthus sonchifolius. Next base: position 50,624,123 of record CM042046.1, on the reverse strand, counting down.
TGCTTTTTCCTGTTCTTTCTTATCGGAAAGAAGTTGCTGCAGCTCATATAGGTCGTGTTCCATATCCTCAATCTGAATCATGTTAACACAGGGAGTCCTTTTAATTAGTTAAGTTCATGTTCAGAACTTTTATAGAATAACAGATGGTGGAAAGAATCATCTTTAATGCTTAAAAGAAATCAAACGGGTCGTAAGTCACACAAAGTGTGTCTTTAATGCATAAAACATCCTAAATCATTTTCATAATAAATTAAATTATTACTATTATAATATAATATTTGGCACACTAATTATTAGTAAAAACAAATAACTTTTTTACAAAAAGTAAAAATTACCCGTTTCAACCCAAACCCTTTTTTACTTGTTACCCAACCCGAAATGATTTAAAGCTTCCAATTTAAAGTATATGAAGTGGGAATACCTTTGCGCTCAATTGCAGCCTATTATCTTGTTGGGCCATCTCCATAAGTGCTGTCTCCAACTCCTCAGCTCTATGAAGGCACAAGCCACAAGTACCTTTGTTATAGATCCATTGGTATGCTTTCATGAAGGACATAACAAAAAGAATTGAACACAATTTTTTCCACAAAGCAGATACTCCTAGAGGTAGCAATATGGGCGGGTCAGACGGGTTAAAACATGTTTACTGAGGATGGTTTTGTCCATTTTAAAAATCTGTTTATAAATATCTAAAGTCTAATGTGTTCACAATCATTACAAAAACAATATTATTGCAACAATAATCTGAATCTTCAAAAAGGGGCTTTAGGAAGTTGTATTCATTAAAAACGGTGTGACCCTTTTTCCTTTTAAGCTAATGTTTTATTTTACGAGTTTGAGAAAAACAAAACAACCCAAACTAAGTCATTTGTAAGTAAATGGGTCAAAATTGCGACCTCCAGATATTTCATAAGGTCTACAAAATAAAAACATGAATGTGCACAATCAGAACTAGATCAATGGCATACTCTCCTACTATGGTAGATAACCATCATGCCGTCACCAAAAATGTGGCCCTTAAAATAAAAATGTCAACATTCTAGAAAATATAATGAGAATTAGTCCACATATAACTAATTTATTATGTCGCCTCAAGACGTAGGCGACAAGACTTTAGTTTCATATAATCCAATGATCTAACACAAGTTGTCAAAAGTAAATAAGAAACCAAAAACATTTGCATACTCTGGATATTGTTCAAACCTAGTATTAAGTGAAACTATTGCTTGATAAAAATGTATAAGATATGATTTGTCCTAAATAAGTTGTGCAAATTGTGAACCAACTAGTGATATATCATTTGCCATCAAAATGTCTATTTCTCCTACTTTCATGTCTTTAAGGAAATATTCAATAAAATCTCATTTATTTTGTCAACTCCTTAGCACTTTGTAGAGAAGCCAAACCAACTTTAAGTAGAGACCGGCTAGAACCACATGAACACATGTACCTATTGCTATAACTGTGATATGTAAGCAACCACTTGTGCTTCTCTTTCCCATCATGGGCGAAGCTTTCTTAGCCCCCCCCCCCCCGATTTTTCGCTCAGTAGTGTTATTTTATATGTATTCGGCCGAAAATTTTATGGTTCCGGCCCCCCTTTATAGGGAAAAAAATCCCCCCCCCCCTCCCCGCATTTTTCTTCAAGCTTCACCACTGTTTCCCATTATATCTAGTCAACACTACATATAAGTGTCTATTCATGATTCTCTAGTTAAATTTGGTTGTTCATTGAACGCTTTGAGGCTTATGCGACAATACAGCCTCAAGCTCAGATAACCATATGAACCAAAAATGACCTAAATGCATCAAATTAAAAAAAATGCGAATGAAGAATCCCACGATTCCATTTGAATTCGTTTCAGCGGATTGAAACTAACCTAACTGTCGCAGATCTCTTGTCCTCCAGCATTGAGCACAGCTGGGCCTTCAACCAGATAACCTGCACATGTGAGCTATTGTATAGACATTGAGAACTACTTATGCCATTGAGCTATTAATGAGTACAATTTAACTCATATACTCATGAGATGCCGGAAGGACTTTATTCATATATAAAACCCTTGGGTTTGACATTCTTTCAATTTCTAGAGGTGGCAATTCCAACCCATTTATTAATGAATGAGTTGAAGGGAGAACGGGTCAAAATGGGTTGGAAGTCGGCCAAAGTCCTTTTTAATGCATACAACCTCCACGATCATTTTTATTCAAATATTTAAATTATTATTGTGATAATATTGTTTTTGTAATCATAAATTAACATAAAAGAATTAAAATGGACAAAACGTGTGTGCAGGCAATCCAAACCTCCTCATCATTTTGAACCGTTACCTAACCAACCCATCTTCCCCACCACCTCCAACACTACCGGTTGGGGATCAGCTATTTCATAGCTCAACTGTTGTGGATGAAGGACATGTCCCAAAAAAAATTATTATTTTCCCTCAAATCACACATATCAAATAAATTATACTTATCAATTATTAAGCTCTTCAAAAGATGAAATGTGAGCTACCTGATCTTGAATATCTGGAAGAGAGTCTATTTTTGCGTTGAAGGGTTCAATATTACTAGATTCAGCGCGTTTAAGAGGTGACATTAAGTCCATGGAATCTTTATCTGATCTCTTATCACGGAACCCTTGTTTCATACTAAGTTCACGCACAAGTGGCTCTCGTTCTTGTTTGAAACTATAAAGTTTAGTAGCCAGCCCTTTAGAACTTTTCCTTAAATGTTCCCCTTTTGTCCTTTCTTCAACAGCAGCTATCACATCTGGTCTATGATTTTGTCTAAGTATTTGTAATGTGTCTTCTGTTACATCCGAGAAACTTATGCAAGCAGTCACAACTAGATTGCTGCTATCAAAAGTTGAACCAAGTAGTGATTGTATCAAGATAATAGCATCACCAGCATCCATGGCTGTACCTAAATCAAGACCTACAAGAAGTTGTTATCAGTTGTTAACAGTCACCCATGATAGCTACATAGTACAAAAAATGATAAAACTAGCGGTGGTAAGATAGGCAGGCTGGGTAACAAATCAAAGCAGGCTTAGGTTGAAACGGGTCGTAAAACACTTTTTTGTCTGTTTTTCAAAAATATAAATAACAATTAATGCATTAATTATTATTACAAAAAAATATCATACTATAACAATATACATTCCTATTACAAGAAATTGCGGAAGGGTAAAATTGTAGTTTTTAAGGTTTTAGTGGTGTGGGTAATTTTTAGTGTTGTATAAATCACCTCCTATTAAAAACAGACTTGAGAGATGTCCAACCCGTTTGACCTATTTGATTGAGACGTGTTTCCCTTTTAGCTAAGATTTTATTTTACACATTTGACCCGTTTAAGATAAAACACACCCGAATCAACCCTTTTTGAAAACAAATGGGTTGAAACTACCACCTTTAATTAAAATGTAAAGGAGTCTCAATACCATATATCTCCATTAAAGCCAATGCAGTTCGCAATAACATCGCACGGTTTCCTTCAAAGAAAATCACGTCCCAAATACGAAGAACTGAAGGTAAAATAACATAATTATTATTCCTGAAGGATTACTCTTGGAAGTTATTTCTAAATCTGTTTTAAAAGACTAAAATAAAATAAGCCTCACCACTTTCCCATGGAATCATATGTACAAAGATGGAAAGAAACCAGAGTCCACAGATCCATCCCATTTGTACTCCCATGTGATCAAAATGATTGACTATAGAACAAGGATAAAACGGAATTTTATAAATTCTTTATATAAATTCAATATCAATATAGAAGTGAAGAAACCTAGATTAGGTGAAAACTTGCATTTATAAATTTATTAGTAAACAGAATTATAGAAGTGAAGAAACCTAGATTAGGATATCGTTCACGCAATAAATCTTCAAAAACAAGTTGATCCACCTGGATTAAAAGAGTATTTTTTTCAGCAAGTGAAACAGATAATATATGCCTAATTCTTTATATAAATTCAATATCAATATATTCAAAAAATCAAAGAATATATGAAAGATATGCCTGGGATTCTATCATTTCTTTTGTAAAGTATCCATCATAGTAATCATCAAGCATGCCCACCAAAGTCCTGAAAATATTTCAATTGAAGTAAAATGGCAACAGGTTCATCAATTATGTCAAAAAATAATCTTGGTGATGTTATTGTATCTTGTAACATAGGATACCATGCGAGTTTAACCATACGTAAAAACAAGAATAAAAAGCAAACAATTGAATGCGTACCAAAAGGCATTTTCTTCAGGCATCATCAGTAGTAACATTGCAGCAAAAAAATTCATCCCCTATAAGAAACATATCTTATTAGACTTGTTATGTATTTAACTGTAGTTATCATAGTCTTGAAGGTATCTATTCGTAATATCAAACTCTATGTATAGAGCCCATATATATGCAACCCTATTATACACACAATCTATATACAATACAGAACGCTTTGTGTACTAACTTAAAAGATAACATTAATTAAAGGATATTTCAAGTAGGGGGACGCGTCTGTTTTGTATTGGTCAGTTATGGCATAAGTCTAGATTGTAGATTGGGCCTGTTTGTAGGCTTAGTGTGGGATATGGGCCGTATTCGGATTAGACATTTGTTGGGCCAGATCCCATTATACTTTGATTAGCTTTGGTGTTTTCTTCCTTTAGGGTATGTTCCGGGGAGGCCCAAAGTGAGTTTTATTTGTTGGGCCAGATATTCAATCAACAAGTTACCTGACAATAGCCAACATCAGGGTTGTGCCGCGCGTATGCTAAAAGTAACCGCCTTAAGGAGTTCCTACCTTCCTCATTTAATGCAGGATGACCAGGAAATGTTCGTGGTAAATCCTGCATTCGGTTATAAAAGAAAAGATCAGTACACAAGAAGAAAAGAAGTTATCCATGTAAAAATTAATATGAAACTAATGACCTTTTCAATCTGCTTTTTAGATTTTTCTGGAACAGGCGCTCTTTCTCCTTTCCCCCCTGAAAATAAAAGATCTCACAAGTAATAAGATATTTTCATGCTATAAAGCAGAAGTGGCAAAATGGGCGGGTCAGATTGATTGGGTAACATGTCAATATTATGGAGGTACTTTTAGTACACTCGGGTTGTCGTGAAACAAAATTTTTAACATCAATTTAGAATGTATAAGGCTATAAGGATGCCGCCCAACTATATTATTACAATAATAATCTATATCTTTAAATGAGGTTGTATGTATCAAGAATACATATTAAGCAACTTCCAAAATGTTTTGACTCATTTTCTTAGCTTTAGTTTCTGTTATTGCCCATTGGCCCGTTAGGAATAAAACACAATCCAAACAACCCGTTCATAAGTAAATGGGTTGAAACTGTCAGTCTGTCACCCCTACTAAAAAGTATAATACAGTTGATGAGGTGTCAAATCACACCTCTCCTCTAATGTCTCTTGGGACACCGTTACGAACGAGTGACTCCAATTCTTTCCAAGGAAATGAATCTGATTGCTCATCATCTGTTAACTCCTCTTTAGAATCCTCACTAATGGGTTCATCCTCTTGAATAGATTGAAGATGTTTTTCATTTTTTCTAATTTTAACACGACGACACATCATATCCTCAATGGCGTTTAGAGATGATCTGACTTCTGCCCAGTTTCGCACCACGGGCTTCTTTGTTTTTGTTGCCTCTGGGACCACATTTTCAGGAACACTCTCTATTTGATCATCATCATTTGTTGGCTTCTTGTCACTTGAAACATTTTCATCTCCACTCGGTTCCAAGATAGGATTAGTTTCATGTTCTGTAGTTTCAGCATCAGTAGTAGCAGATGAGTTCAGTTGACCAAGTTCTGAATACTGCTCAAGAAAGATGGCCCATTTTGTTGACCTTTCTTCTTCCTCATACTGAAATATAAACCAAACCTATTATGAGCAAACAATCTTATCAATACAAACAAATATATACATATACATCAATACATGTATATATTATTGGAGTGTATTTTCATACTAAAGTTTATTAGTATGAGCCCCGCGCTCAGTTAGGTTTCTAGGGTTCCTTGTGATCTCTATATATTATAACATAACTGAGCATGTGGGCTCATACTAATAAACCATAGTCTGATAATACAGTCCAATATATATATCGCACCCGATTCTCATTCGATTGATAACATTTGAGATGAGATTTTATAGGTTGAATTATTCCCCAACTATGTAACATCTGAACCCTCGTACCAATCAATATTATCTGTTTTACCCACAAGGAGCTCACGGATTTGTTTTTGGTTGCTAGGGTGAAAACTTCTCAGCCATCCTGGGATTGCTCTCAGGCAAGCACGCTTAATTGTGAAGTTCTCCTCACATCCACAACCATTGCGCCCAAAATGTGTCGATGATATTTGAGGTATGGTATCCCTTCTGAACCCAGCATGTCCACGGCTGACATGGGATTTGCCTAGGGTGTTACATACTAACCATAAACTGTTTATTTTTAAGAATGATCGCGATTTGTGTGTTTTGTAGCATGTTTAGAATCTTGTACTACAAGAAACATTCACAAAGTTATAATAGGCCCATTACCTTATAGATAGCATCAAACTCCTTGAATGTCTCCAGGTATTGAGGTCTCACAGTAAACCCATATGCATCCCTGTCAATTCAATTCCCAACTAATTATAATGTAAATGTAACATTAATATTCCTAAAAATAAAAACAAATAGACAACTGAGATTATACCTGAAATCGGCCCGTAAAGTTCTCTTACTCAGCAATGATAACAACATACTTCATAAACATCAACAAATCTACTTCCCATAACGATGTTTTCGCTTCAAACCATGAACACCGAGTTGATGTTCAAACCACCTTTCTAAAATTTGCATCGAAAACTTAGATCTATGATTCCTACTCCACGCGCTATTTGTCTACACGAGGTACACTAAATACAAGTGCGTTATCAAACTGTTCCAATTAAGTTAGCATATAAAATAACCTAAACCCAAGAGAAAAACAGACATTAATTCATCTATAATCTCAATAGGGGGAGGATCAAATAAGAAGTATGTTTTCGCTAAGAACTCTAAGAAATGACCAAAACGCTTAAAAACGATATCAAACGAACTCCGATTCAGCTCATTTAAGCGGCGTTGGAACCGTCTCGTCGAACTCTATCATCTTAGCTTTTAGGGTTTAGCTATTAAGATTTAGATTTTACGTTTGAATTTTAGGATTTTAGCCTTATGGTTTAGCCTTAGGGTTTAGCTTTTAGGGTTTAGATTTTAGGGTTTAGGTTTTTTTGGGGGGTGGGGGTGGGGGGTTTAGGCTTTTTGGGGTGGGGTTGGAGGGGGGGTTTAGGTTTTTGGGGGTGGGGTTGGAGGGGGGGTTTAGGTTTTTGGGTCCGGATTAGAGTTCGATGAGACGGTTCCAACGCCGCTGAAATGAGCTCAATCGGAGTTCGTTTGATCCACTTCTTAGCGTTTCTTAGCGAAAAACCACTTCTTAGTGAACCATCCTCAATCTCAATATTCATCAAATTTGAGAAATTAGATGGTATCACCTTTTAGCGCCAAAAATCTGGTAAAAGAACCCAACATAATCAAATTAATGATCCCAAAGAGGAACAAAACAACCCTAATTTTTTTTATTCATAACATGAACGATCCCCTTTATGGGTGATTGATGTTGTCTGAAACAACTTTCCTAAAATTTCTGACCTTAATTTTGTCAAAAACTATAACTTACGTGTTTAACGTCTATGCATGTGCATGTAAAGTTTTAAGGTAACAAGTAATTTTCCATCATCGGCCAAAAAATAATATTGTTTTTTCGATTGTTCGAACACAAATATATATGTATATGATGTTTATGTATGGTTGGACGTAAAATACTTATGACATTAGTTTTGGTCTATAATTAATAATTTAATTGATTAATGCAGAAACGAGTCGAGCTGTTTATGAGCTACACTCAAGATCGGCTCACTAAAACCTCATACTGAGTGAAGGTTAGACGAGCTCGAGCATGGATCTCACATACCGCGCTAACTATACTCGCAAGCCTAAATGAGCTATAAGTTTTTAATTTATGTATAATATTTTTTATTTTATATAATTAAATATTAAATGTTATTATATATAAAAATATGATAAAATAAATGTATAATATATATAAAATATAATACTAAATATAAATAATTATTTATGTATACAAATAAAATAACTACATCTTATCTTACTGCTCTAATAAATTAAAATCTCTTCAGGACACATGTCACTCTCTGTTTGCTCCTCATTTTTATTTTTCCGCCTCTCTCTTATTAAATATTAGATTTTCTATTTCTCTCTCATATTAAATAATAATCTTTATATTAATAAATCTAATTACGAATACTTATTATTTAATTATAAATATTTATTATATCATCGATCAAATGAACTTAATATGAACTAGCATTTATCAATTAAATTAAAAAATTAATACTCAGTTGAAAAAAAATATATTTTAAAAACTAACTTAACAGACCTTATAACTGTCACGACAAATTACACTTTTTAAAAACATATTTTGACAAATGTGTTTGTTAACAAATTATATTATATTTTATTCAACCGATGTAATATACTGGTTTACACGGGTTTTTAAAAATATAAAATTTTTATTACTAAATATATAACATTTTATTTATTTAACCCGTGTAATACACAGGATTTTAACCTAGTATTTAATAAATAATAAATGAGTAAGCTCGAGCTTGAAAAATTATTAACAAGTAAACTCGAGCTTATATATAGAGCTTGAAACGAGCCGAGCTTGACCTAGTCCAGGGCGAAAAATGTTTAATCGAATTAACCGAACTGAAAAAAACAAATTCTTTGTAACAAGACCAATATGTTAACAAAATATATAAATCAAAGCATCTATAACAGTGGTTTATGACTCAAACTAACTCAAGTTTGTTAGAGCTCAAGTACAATAAGCGATCTCAAACATATATATGTAAATGCTAGTACATGTGTAACTAGGACTGCCAAGGAGTTCAGTTTTTTTATAGATTTGAACTTCACATTACACCTATAATAAACTTGTTACGATTTGCAAAATCAGTATCACAAAGGGAGTTTAACTTCAAATTTTGTAAAGAACATTCTGATATAAGCAAGCAAAGATACACCCAAAATATATTAGAATATTGATCTTATGTGGTTCTATCATCTATGCTATGTCTGTTAACAAACTATACCTAAATCCATGTCAAAACAAATAAGCATTTCATAAAGGTCAATCCTGTTTGGTGCTAGAAAGTCTAGCACGGTGCCTGAGTTCTGCTCGTTTCCATTTCACTATAAGCTGGCATAGAGAAAACAGTGTGTTGACCTGAAAAGAAAAGTCAACAGAATAATTGTCAGTTCGATTCGCTTCACTTTGTCTCAAGTAATATAATAGCATGTATAGACATAACAGGGTGAGAATGAACATTCTGCGACATAAACCAAAAATATATTTGATGAAGCATGGGCAGAACTAGGAGGGGGGGTGGGGGTAGTTGACTTTCTGGCTCGTAAGATTTTCTATTAATAACGGATATCTAATGTCTATCGCTTTCTATTAGTTTTACACCACCCCCTTAAAAAAACACTGGAGATTGCAATTTTGATCAAATTTCTCACCAATGGGTCTATTTTGGTTGTAATTTATCTCAAACGGGTTAAACAAAAAAATTATAGATGAAAGGGAAACGGATTGAAACTAGAAAGTCACTCATTCTCGAAGCAGAAGACCTCATAAATCATTTATTTATTCAAAGACTTCTATTATTATTGTGACACTGTTGTTTATGTAATATTAGTTAATGCAATACTTCTTATTTTAAAATGGACCAAAAATCCGAGAGAGTCAATCCAACCCTCTCATTCAACCCCTCACCCAATCTACTCTACCCACTCATCTTGTCACCTCTAGTAATCATGGATTGAATTTACAGAATCTATATACCATGGTAAATCAGATCTAAATTCAACACTAGTGAGATTATCAATTTAATCAAATCATGATATTCAAAAAGTGAAATGTTGACTATTATAGTCAACCGATATGGTAAAGATGAAAGGAAAAAGGAAGATGAAATAGAACAAATTACAAGGCACTAACCAGAATTATGGTTGCAAAAATAAGAAGAGGACCAGACCAGAGCACTGAGAGGAAGACTCCATTGCGGTCAAAATAATTTTGACCAGCAAAGCTTTTCCAGTTATCTCTCAGCACAGTGTTTAGCCGTTCAGCAAGATAGACAGCATCCACTGCACCAAGTTAATCACTCAAATTTAAGTAAGGGTATTTTATACATTTAACCAATAAAAACTTTCCTACTAAATAGGCCTAATTTTTTTTATTGCGGGACATGTCATATTAACTGCAGTGTCCTTTTTAGGGTAAACTTCAAGATATAAGTTACCTATTTGTCATCATTACAACTGTTAATGGTGTTGATTTCGGTCCTTAAGGTTAAAGGTATTTTAGACATTTGGCCAATAAACACTTTCCTCAATCTATATGTCAAAACAAATGTTGAAATTTGTGACAAATATAAATCAACATGCATAGCATTGCTTTCTTTACCAGACGTAATATATCAATTTGCAATCTCTATACAATTAAGTATTATTTGAATCAGGATAGATAGAGTATAACAGGAATTTGATTTCTTTTACTTATAGATGGGTAGATTAAGGTTTTTTTAATCTATAGTCTACTAATGGTCAAAGAAGTAAGATAAATGAATAAGATAAAACAGAATGGCAGGTTAAATGGGTAGAAAGTCACCCAAAGTGTATATTTAATTTATGAATAAAACCCCTAATTTACTTCATTAAAATAATAGATTATTATTAATATATTTTAATAATGTAACCGTACTTGAAAAATTAAAAAATAATGAATAAAGTGTTTTGGGTCAACCCAACCCGCTCGATCCAGACCAAAAGATTAACCATTTTGACATGTTACCAGACTACCCTACCCGTCCAATTTTATTCATGCACAAAAAACTTATCAGAGTGTGTTTGATGGGAATGAGCTATAGGTAGTCTCAAGGGGCTAAAATGTAATATGGGGGGTAGTATAAGTAGGAGAGAATAAGGCATAGTGAGGCAGGTGAGAGTTTGTTAGAATTGTTAGGCTCCTACGATTGTAATGAGAGAGGGCACAGCCCTGGATCATCTTGTTATCCCTGTATTTTCCCTTTTGGTTTCTTCATTCCACTGCAATAACAATCATCCATCTGTTCATCTTAATCTTCTTCATCATTCTCTATTAATTATTAGCTAATCCTTATCATTGGTCCGACCTACCTTTGACCTGCCATTTTCTCTTTCAATTTTCATGGAAACACGTTCATTTGCTCGGATCGATGTTCAGGAAGGCCAGATTCAACAACTTCAACGTGATGTTGCTGAAATCAAATCGACTTTGAAAGCATTTGAGGCGGATCGAGCGGAATCCAGGGAATTTCGGAAGATGGTTCTCGCTTGGATGAAACATCAGGAGACGACTGACGTTGCTGGTTCGTCGGAATCGGGATTTTCCGGCGAGGTTGAATCTTCGTGTTCAGGTTTCCCGACGCTTTTTTCCAAATCGCTCTTCAGTTCAATTGCAGGATTCAATTTCCAGATCTGCAGAACCCTCACTTAGCCATGGCCGTTTGATGTCGCATAGCGCTAAGGAAGTCATGTTGGTCGACTTACACGAGATGCTGGGCTATAGCATAGTGGTGGGCCACGGTGAGGAGCAGGAACGTATTGTGGGCCGGAACTCTACAGCTTTGGGCCTGTTATGTGTGCGTCCTCTTACAGGCCGACTTGGCTCTTCTAGGGCTGGTGCATCATTATTGGAGGGGAAGACCGGCTCTAGGGATGCCGTTCGGATTCCAGTACCTCCAGCTACGTTTCCCTCTATTGATTTCGGGTTGCAATGGAATTCAACTTCAATTACGGGCGTACCCATCCAATCTGCTGCTGGTCGACTCGGGGGTTCCGATGCATCGGTGGTGTCTATGTTCAAAATTGGCGATAAACGCCTTGGTTGGAAAGGCGGTACAGTACCTTTGCTCTTTGGTCCAACTGTCACTCTTCACAATCCGTCTACAATCATCTATGTTGGCTTCGTTCCTTCGGGTCCACAAGGAGATTCTGATAGCTATTCTGACGGGTTCTTCATCATATGGAATTCTCATCTTTGGACCATTCATGCTGACCAGGTTCTGTCTTATGGCACGTTTGCCTCTGCTGGAATTTGCTTTCCTACAAAATTACCGGGTATTCGTTGGTGGTACAAGATTGTAGGTCATGTTATTGAGTTAATTGTAGGATCTCATCAGTCGTGGGTGGTGCATGGGCAGGGTCGATCCCAATCTTGAGGACAAGACTGTGTTGAAGGAGGGAGTATTGATGGGAATGAGCTATAGGTAGTCTCAAGGGGCTAAAATGTAATATGGGGGGTAGTATAAGTAGGAGAGAATAAGGCATAGTGAGGCAGGTGAGAGTTTGTTAGAATTGTTAGGCTCCTACGATTGTAGTGAGAGAGGGCACAGCCCTGAATCATCTTGTTATCCCTGTATTTTCCCTTTTGGTTTCTTCATTCCACTACAATAACAATCATCCATCTATTCATCTTAATCTTCTTCATCATTCTGTATTAATTGTTAGCTAATCCTTATCAGTGTTACAATACATAGACAGCTGTAGCTCAAGAGATGGTAAACCTACATAAAAGAAGGAACAGGTACATCTGAAAGTTGATATTCTTCCTTGAGTTGAGAATTATTATTAGCATCGTAAAGTGAAATACCATCAAGCCAACTAACCAAGGTTCCTGAGAAATAATTTTAAAATAATTACAACCAGATTTTTTAAAAAAAAGTTTAAATAAAGATTGCAGAATAAAGTAGCAAAATATCAATGACATGGAATGACAGAAAATTTAAGGTGTTTAGAGTCAGTTGACCACTAACTATATTTTTGGATACATTCCCTGAACCAAAAACCTTTTTTTCTAAAATGGTAATACAAAGTGTTTCTTCACACGGAAGTCAGAAAGATGTTTTTGATGAAATCAATTTGTGAATCTGGATGCCATTTGAATAATGTTCAGTCCAAACATTACTGAACTTCCGTTTCTTGACTAGCCATAAGTTTAAGACAAAAAAGACATCCTGACTGGCTGACTCTTGAGGCTTCAATATCAAGAATGTTAGAATTAGTGTGGACCTCACTAATTGAAGCCGCCACCGTTCACAATTCACTTTTAGAAACTCGATCAGTATATTTATAAGATGGTCAGCTTGATTACATATGTATTCTGCTACTACCAAAAAGAGGTAAAGAACAGCCAATGACTTCAAAGTTTTCATAGGTTCAATTAGCACTGAAATATTTGTTGTTGTGGATCGTCTTCTATCTCGAAACTTAGTTAGTACTTAGTAATCTCTATAAAATCCATGTGGAAAGGCGTACCTTCCAATCAATGGCATGAAAGAAGCCAATGAAGTTATCCATAGCTGGTTGCATTCCAATTCGAAGCTCAGATGAAAATTTCTCAACAATTTCTTGCATTTGATCCAAGTGATCATTCATTGCGGTCTTAAGTTCGTCCATTGATTCAGATTTCTCTCAGTTTGGTTCACAAGATTTTAATTGTTCACCTCACTACAATCAAAATAACTTTTGTCAATTAAGAGTTGAAAGGTAATCCATTTGAAACTCTAATAAAATGCAGACTTCCTTTGGGAAAGATAAAACATTTAAATAACCTACATCCCAAACAAGAAAAAAATATTGACTATGACCAATGAAAATGGGTGAATTTTCCACTTGATCTGTTGTAAAACTGTACATGGACTTGCCCCTTATAAGATCTTAACGGTTGGCCAGAAGGCCCAGAATGGAACAAGTTTAAAAAGAATAGCAGGGAAACTTCTTTAAAAAACAAGATAAATAACCACATTAAACTTTCTATCAAGAAACACAAGCTGAAACATGTTCCAAATAAATTGGTAAAAAATTCATATCAGTTTTGTGTTTGTAATGGACATATTGGGGTGGTATAACCCGTATAGAGCTATACAACTCGTATAGGTGTCAATGGTGTATGGTTTAGCTATAGGTGGAGTATATTTAGTCGTTCCCTTTTCATTCTGATGGAATGAACACTAATTATTTTATACCACTTCTCACCAAACATATGACGAAAATTTCCTTAAATAAAGTAATTAATTCTTTAATGATGTGTCGAGAAAACTTTTTTTTTTCCTTTTGAATTTAAACATTTTTTTCTTTTTCACTACAAGGCATTTTCGTTATTTGAAATGTATTCATGAATAAATGAAAAAGATTGATGAACCCATAAACTAATTTTAATATATGCATCATGAACAAACAAAAACTTATTCTTCCTAGAAGATGAACCATAAGAAAACACGACTTTCGGGTTTTTCCCCAACAACTGTAAATCAACCGAATGCTAAACCGATTTCTTCAACAAACTAAGCAGAACCCCGGCACTAAGAGTAGTCGCCACACAGCCGAGCGAAACTTCAGTCGATACATGGTACCCTACACAAAAATAAAAAAAATAAATAAAAAGAAAAAAGAGATTTCAATAATTCTTTTTAAGAGTTATGTTACCACCAATAGATGTGTCCATTTCTTTATGTTTTATCTCTAATGAGACAAATGGGTTAAGCGAAAAGATTAACTAATAAGGAAACGGGTCAGGCGGGTCAAAGGTCATCAGAAGTGTATTCAAATGCATAAAACCTCCTAAATCGTTTTATTAAAACTGAAGTTCTATTATTATTTTAATAACATAATTTTACTAATCACATTGATGAAATTCTAAAAATGGACAAAAAAAGGTTTGAGGGCCGGCCCGAACTAACCCAACCCATTTTATTAAATAAAAAAGTACTATTGTTATTGAAATAATATAAATTTATTATCATGGTTATGCCATTAAAAAAATTATAAAATTCAAAAAAGGGCCTGTTCTTTTACTTTGACCTGTAATCCAACCCGCTCATTTTGTAACTCTTGACCAAAAAAACCTGATCATGGATACTCACCGAAGAAATCTAGGATCATTTTGCATCCAATGAAGCCGAGAACTATTCCAATCGCGGGCTGATAGCAAAAAAATGGTAAAATATCAGCGATTTTAAAATTACAAAATTTGACATGAGGGAAAATATTTTAAGGGGATTGTGTGACCATTTGTCAACTATTTAAATGCCCTTTGACAAAATATTCATAAAAAATGATAGGGGCAAATAGGTCATTTTAACAGTGAGCATTTCAGAATATAATATGTTCCAAAAGTTACCTGTAGATACTCCAACTCTCCCATGCTTTCTGAAATCAGTGTATATAGAGACCTTAAACCTGCATCAAACACAAACTATATTATAAAACTATCTTTGACCAATTAGATAGAAGTCAACACTGGTTTCCTTGAACTCTGGTTTTTTTACCTAAAATAGCAAACAAATTGGATGAAAAAACAATGAAGGGGTCTCTTGTCACACCAAAAACTGCCGGTATAGAGTCCACCTGATAAAGATTGGTATAAAGTGAATGAAATAAAATTGTGATATAAATATATTTAAAAAAATGTTAAATTTGGAGTCTGGGAAAAAATAACCATACGGCGAATGCAATGTCACTGAGTTCAATGACTGCTACAGTGAGAAGCAAAGGTGTAGCCTGCCCAAAATGTTCGACGCCTGTTAGAAATCAGAATATGAATCAACAAAAGATTCATAACTATTAATTAGGGTTCAAGGTGACCTTTTCGACCCATTTACTTATGAATGGGTCAAATGGGTCAAACACTTATTTTTATTTTTACTTTTTGGTGTGGGTGTGGGGTGTAGGTGCATGTAATTTTTAACCGTATTAACAAACAAAAAAATACCCATATCTATTACTTACTTTCCAAGCTCCATTCACGACTGTAAAAAACCTATCGCCATCATATGCAGCTGCCAAACCAGGAAAAAAGAACAAATAAGATCAATACCAGATTTACCCTTCATGTAACAAGTTATTCCGCAACTACTGAGATACAATTATGTTAAGTTAACCTCGTTTCAAATAAAACCAAACAATTCATAAGAGCATCACAGAAATTTAAAAAAAAAAGGTAAAAAGATTCGTCACATAGAAAGGGAAAATTGATGGACTTATTACATGTTACTGGAATGACTTTTTGGCACGTCTTCACAATAAAATTGTCTGATAGATCGTCGTCATCGTCTTCACCAGCAAAAAACAACTACAGAAAAAGATGGAAATATATATTATCAGGAAAACTGGAATAAGTTTTTAACAAATTAAAAACTAAGGCCCAGTTAGACAATGTATATCAACATCTTCTATAAAGATGACAAAATGGCGAGACGGTAACGTGTTAGGGTTGAAATGGGTCCTTTTTTCATCGCGGGTTGAAACGGATCGCATTGACCCGCAAACACTTTTCCGTCCGTTTTAATTTTTTTTTATGAGAATGATATGTTGATTACTTTATTTTACATAAACAATATCATTAAAATAAGATCTAAATCTTAGAATAAAACGGTATTAGGTTGTATGGATTAAAAATATTCTTACAACTTTCAACCCATTTGACATGTTCCCCTTGTAATTTTGTATTTGACTCGTACCTAAGAATAGAAACGGTACCTTAAAGGATGAGTAAAGAAGTATTGATGCCAGTAGCAAGTTCACCGCCTCAAATCTCTAGAAATATTACATGAAAAGTTTAAGAAAAATGACAACAAAAACATGTTTATCATGTTCTTATTTTCTCAATATTGAAGGGTAATTAAGACATTTTACAAGAAAAAAAAAACAGTATTCTTTAACTACATGTCAAGTCAAATCTTTCAATTTCCATGAGACAAATGGAATATCATTCAATTCAAGAAAATACCTGAAGGGTTGCTGTTCCAAGAAGTATTAATGACAAGCGGAAGATTATTGCACCAGCAATGCCATATGAAAGCACCCGATTCTGTGATCACAACATCACAATTACAACAAACAACGAAAACAGGAAATATACAAAATCTGAAATTTAAATAACTTGCAAGAAATGATCATATTTTAAAGTAATTTCTAGAATATACATAAAAGTCTGCTTTTACCGGATAAGAAAGTTTTATACTGTACCTGATAAGCAAGTGGCACCTTGAAGTATTTGAATACTAAAACAAAGACGAAAAGATTATCCACGGACAAGCTTTGTTCAAGCAAGTACCTATATGAATCTCAGATAGAAAAACAATCAAGGATAAGATATGATAGTTTGGTAAGAATAGAAGCAAAATATGTAAATCCATTAATACATGAAAATTGCAACTATTATTGGGATGCAATTTCAAACCATTTATATGAATATGGGTCAATCCGGGTTATATTTTGTGGCTAAATGATCAAATGGGTAAAATAAAAAATAGCTAAAAGAAAACGGGTCAGGTAAGTCGAATGGTTTGAAGTCACTCAAAGTAAGTGTTCTCTGTCTATTTATTTCTTTGTTCCTAAAAACTGGGACATTACTTTAAGGAAAAAAATGTGTATATAATATTTAATATACTAATCATTTATTAAATTAAAAACTAAAAAGGAAAAAATCACCAACCCAATTAGACTAGGTCAAAAACTTTACCCAATTTACCCGTTACAGGGTCATCCCTTGAAAATTGCACTTTTTTTCTTCTTTTTGGCAAACTTTAACACTAAAATTGCATACTCACCTATTTGTCAATGTTATAATCCATTTTCTCTAATCTTTTTAGTGCACAAGATTCTCTATTTGGTCACTATGGAAGACTATTTAGGCATTTGACTACGGTCAAACATTTCTGTTGAACCGCATGTCGAGTCAACATTGCAATTTTCATGGAACATATACAATAATTAACTTGAATCCATACCTAAAAGATAACTAAAATGATTAAAATGCTTTCATATGCAAATAAAAGACCTTCAAGCTCATACCCAGCAAAGAACTCTGAAGCCTTGCCAATTCCATCTTTCAATCCCAAACCAACACCAAATGCCACAGCTGAGAATACCTAATACGATGAAAAGACTATTTTGACCCTTGAATGAGGATAAACAAAATTTAGTGAATTTAAACTAATAGTTAGGTTATACTTACGCACAAGGCTACGGTTTTAGCAGATGTCTTGTAGTTTTCAACATCTTTGGTCTTTTCTTCTACATCATTATCTACAATGTAATGGCTTTTGGATTTAGCATTATCAATGTATGAATTGGAAGAGGGTGTCTCCCTCTCTGCCAGCAGGATAACATTTGTGCAACAAACAGTGAGTATTTATGTAAAGAAAAAATTAAAAGAATTACCCTCTTTCCATAAAAAAATGCAATATTTCAATTCAGGGTGATTTGTACACCACCAAAATTACCAAAAACACCAACACTCACGCTATACGGACTTGTAAATTTTGCAATTTATGTTGTAATTAGTGACGCATTTAGCAAAGTTGGCGGTGTACAAATCATCTCCCAACCGAAAAGCCGCAATAACAAAATCCTGATAGCATTGATTCTGGCCTTCAACATGCCACAATTTTTGTTGTCATTGAGGGCTAGTTTAATGCTTGATTAAAAGTGAATATCTTATAGCATGTTTATATGAAGACATTTAATGTTTTATAAATATATGTGTGCGTTCTCTACGTGTATACATAAGTTTCACAATATAATAGCTTGTTTATAAGCATTAGTCTTTACTTTTTTTTAGTTCTTTACAGTGTCAAGAGCAATAACAGCTCATACACCTAAAACAACTCATTTTTGTCCACCTCATCCCTTTCTACCTCAACTATTTTACCACCTTTTGTTAAAGCCTGTCACTTTCTTTCATGGGCGGAACAACAGGGGGAGTCCGGGGGGTCCATTGACCCTTTATCTAGCCAAAAATTTTATCAATAATGGTATCCAACACCGTCACTTTCTTGTAGTTGTTCGACCCCCCAAATTGTAGAGTAATTAGTTGAAACGAATGTAAAAAAGAATTCTATCGTGAACCCCAGTTGAAAATTTCTTGTTCCGCCTCTGCTTTCTTTCATAAAGAAATACTGAGAAGAAACAACTGTATATTTAACCCACTTTGGCTAAAGTTTTCATCTTTTTTCAGTGGCGGATCCAGGATAGTATATAATTGGAAGCACGTTTTTATATACGGCTAGTCTCAAAATGAGATACTCATACTTCTAGAATCCAAGCCAAACACAAAGTTTAAAAAAAATTTCCCAGTGATTAATTAGTTTCCATGTAGTTGATTTAAACCAGAGAAGTTTAAACTAAGTTGTAGTCAAAATAATAATAATATTATGCATAGAAAAAGTTGCTCTAAGTTCTAACAACACATTATTCAGATAAATGCAAAATCACCAACCTCACACTAGAGCCAATCTACTGTTTAACTGATTACCTAATTCTGTTATCCTAAATTGCTATAATTCAACTTTGTGGAGTGGTGCAAGTGGTAAGCCTCATGCCTCACAAGCATGAGGTCTTGGATTCTAGTCTCTCCACAAGGCCACCTACCCGGCTTAGGCCGCAATTTACCTTGTTCTGACCGGTTAGTAGGGTATTGGTCCAGGCCCAGGGGTTTACCGCGTAAACGGGTCGGTAATCAAAAAAAATTTTGCTATGATTCATTTTCAAACACCCCTAGATCAATGCACACCACCAATTCATACTTTTACACAATTTCCCACTTGAAACCCTAAACTTAAAGATTCAAACTTTCACCTGAAGAAACAGATTCCTCTTCTTGTTCAACTCCTTTTGCGCATACACCCGGCACTTTTCGCAGCCACCGGTTTCTACAAACACCTGCAGCTCCAATTTTTCAAATCAAAAACTATTCAGTAGCTAATCATCATCACTAATCAAGAGGAACAATACCTGAAAGATTTGGGGAATTGGTGAATTGAAGATTAACCCATTTGGGAAACTGATTGGGGGTTGAAATTGAAGTGAATCTAAGCAACCCCACATCGATTTTGAGCGGGGGTTGCATCCCATTTTGAATTATTGAAGCTAATTTCATGGCCAGGGTATATGTAAGTTTGTATGGAGTAGAGGTGTAGGTGAATGTGAGATGCACAGGATTTTGGGTTCAGATGAGAGGGATGAAGAAGGGAGTTAGTGTAGTGGTGTATGAGCCCTCAAAGAATTGAAAGATGCTCACTTTGGCCCCTTGTTTTTAAATTAATTGCATCTAAACATGTATATCAAGTATATCAATCACAACCATTAGCTCAGTCTAGTGGCAAAGGTGTATATACCTAAGACTAAGACTTCACTAAAATTGGGAGGTTTTGAGTTCAAGTTCCACCTGTGACGAAAAAAAAAGTGTACAGGTTGGATCAGGGGGTTTTCTCACCTATGGTGAGTTTTCTCGTGAGGGTAGTGGAGATGATGGGGTAGGCCAGTGCTCCGTCAGTGATCCAAATTATTGTTAAAGACAAAATATATATCAATCATCTTGGTATTAGTGAAAGACATTGATGTGCGAGTGTAACTAGGTCTGTTCACGATCAGAACCGAACGAAGGCTCAATTTGCAATTTACGGCTCGCTCGTTTGGTTCAAATTTGCAAAATTGAGTGAGATGTTTAGGCTCGAACTCAGTTCGGTTTATAATCGAGCAGTTCGGTTTCAAATTTAAATTTAATACAAAAATCCAAATTATCATTTTTTCTAGAGCTCCAACTCAAATTCAACAAATAAAAAAAACATACAAAAAACCAGATTTGCAACGAGTAAGCTTACCTCTACTCGTGTTCGGCTCGTTTGCAAATCGAACGAGCTTATTTCTAAGCTTTTTTCAATCGAGCGTCGAACTATTTAGACTGTCATAAGTCTAACATGAATTTTCCTAGTATTGGGTAATGATAATCAATCATGATATATTTCCTATATCATGTATTCATGTATTGACTATTGAGTACTTTGAAGTTACCATTTAATGTTTGGGTTACACAAAATAAACTTTAAGATAATACAGAAACCAAAACTTAACCATAAGAAATAGATATTCTTAGAAGGTTGTGTATTCTATTTGATCATATCAAAAGTCTTTTATATATCTTTATCACTTCATACTCAAAACATAATTCGGATTGATACAACTTTTAATGAAACAGTGCAACTGTTCATAAAAGTTGGTTAGTTATAACTACCATAACTGCATTTAACAACTAATATCAGTTACAATTGTTTTACCAAGGTTTATATAACATCTGTGTAGAAAAATCAACATCAATCATATAACATGAGTAGGAAATCAAAATATAATGTTAGTGAAAACATAAGGTCATAGTCAATTTTATAAGGTTTGCAACAACTTTTGTTAACCCTTATTTTCTAATTTTGTTGTTGATCTACATAAATTATGACCAACAACCTTAAACATTGATCTATAAAAGTCACTATAGAAGTCATGTTGAGCCATATAGGTTCTTGTTTATCAAAAACTCTTGTTGGCTCTTCAAAATATTCTTGCTAACCTTATTATTATGTGCAAAACTTTGATATACATATCAGTCATGTGTTAAGGATGTGAATTCGATTAATTTTTTATATAAGTACGTATTTCACATCTCCTAACTTGTTTGAAACAAAAACATGTGCTCAGGTAGACGATAAAAGTTTAGCTTGGGTATTATAGTAAAGTAATAGGGTGGCAATATCTGATACGATAAAACTTTCATGTAAATAATCAATTTTTTGGGATGGGTGTTACCAAACACCCTTTTAGAACTTTATTACATGTTTATAACCACCAAGCCCGTTTAATCACTTTACAACTTGAAGACAACCCATTTATAATTCAACAACTCATTTAGATAAACGGGTTACATGATTTTAAGCATGTCCAAGATAGGAATGAGTTACATTATGAATAAGAATACATGTCGTGTTGGGATTCACCGTAAACAAATGAATACGATGTAAACAACTAAACTTATTATAAATAAAGTGCAATCCAAACAGGATCTTTTTACATATATGAAAGGAAATTGCCCCTTTAGAGAGGCATGGTGTTCGAATCCCATATTTATCATAAAAGTTGATCAAATGGGTTCAATTCCCATATTAAACAGACTTGAAGACGCGTTGTGTTTGAATCTAAATGCAGAACTTGTTAGGTGCGGGTAGCCCGACACCTCCTTTTATAGAGAAACTCGAATTAATATTCATCAAAGACGGGTCGAGAAAAACCACCACAACTGTAATATCATCATGGAAATGTCTCCTCACTCCTCTTTCGATTTTCTTCAAATCTGAATATCTCATTTCTCGTTTTTTCGCTGCCACATTCATGGCCGCCTTCACTAGTCTCCTTGCAATCCCCTGCAAACAAGAAAACCGAAATAGAAATTTAAAAGTCGGCTGTGGTTACATGCAACCCGTGTAGAGTGGGTCCCACATCAGAAGAAGTAACGAGCCCTACATGTTTTCGATGACAGAACTTTACTGGCCCTGGGGTTGTGTCTAAATGGGTTGACCCGTCTAACCCATTTACTAAACGGGTTGTGTGGTGATGGGTTGTGAACAAGCAGGTCAACCCGCCAACCCATTTAAAAAAAGAAGTAACCTTTTTTTTCCTAATATTTTTAGCTAGATCACGTTTTATCTTTTCATTAAATCTAATACCCCTAACATTTTTAGCTACGTCATGTTTTATCTCTTTATTAAATCTAATATTGTTGTTAATAAACTCTTTATTTCTTATTTTGTAATATGCATTTACCCCGCGACAGAGTGTGGGTGGAATTAACTAGTACTTAATTCAACATCAAGAATGAGTAAATTAACACGAAGAGAGAAGGAAAAGAGAAACTTACATTACGTGGGTAATTATGGACAATACTAACGGCTTCCTCATTGCTAAGATGCTCCCATAGACCATCGGATGCAAATATTATAAACTCATCCTTCGAGTTTATTTCATGTATGGAGATTGAAGGCTCGGGGCTAAGGATTTGCTTTGAAAACGGTTGTGGGAGCCTAAACTTTGGCAAAAGCGGCGCTCTATTGAACTCAGGACTTTTTAAATAAGCATCACCTATTGATCTCGAGACCTAAAAACTCATGAATAAAATCAAATCATTTTCATTTTGAATAAAATAAGATGTGTCAATTCGACCCGTTTACTTGATTAACGTTGGTTTTTGTTTAACTTTAACGGGGTGAAAAAATAGCTAAAGAAGGAACATGTCAAATGGGTCAAAGTGTTTATTTTTAACGCATAAAACCTCATAACTCATTTTATTCAAAAAATTAAAACTTTTGTTGAAATAATATATTCTTTCTAAACATATTTGACACGCTCATTGTTTATATGAAGATTTATACATTTTTGGACGAGTTTTTTAGTCACCCCAACCCAATTTTAGCCTGTTGCACAACCCGCTCATTTTTCCACCACAAAAATTAAATCAACTCAAAAGAGTCGGAATTTTAGTAAAGTACATGTATATGACCTTTAATTTTTTTTAAATCATATTTGACATGCTTGACTATTTATATGAAAATTCTAGACAAATAGTGTTTTGGGTCAACCGTATTCGACCCCTATAAACAATTACCCCTTTTGCCACCTCTAAATAAAATAAATTCAAAAGCATCAGGAACTTAAGTGAAAATACCTGAATTAGCCCTTTAACACGCCAAACGTTATGTTTCATAACCACAATCTTTGGATCCTCGGGATGTAAGGATCGAAGTTCATCGCGTATAGGCTCACGGTTCACATTGTGTTCTTCAGATAATTGAATGGCTGAGATTCCTTTACCACCTCTCTCTACTCTCCCCAAGACCGCCCGTGAATCTCCAGCATTTGCAATGTATATAAACCCGTTACAGATAACTCCCACTAAGCAACACGTGCCCACCGAGGCAATTTGTGGGCATGTGCACCATTGATCTCTAACAAGAGAGAGAAATTCCTCCTCGGTTTTCAAGAAAGATTTCCTAATGACATCCGCCGACATTTCTTCATCTTGAGATGCAAATTCTATATATTTGATGTCAAAAATAAGTTTAGGGGGATACAATGCAATCAATTAATCATTTGAACTTGTGCACAACTTGTGTGGATTGTTACTTTAGCCATGACTAGCTTTTATCTGTCAAAATCTTTTGACCAAAAGTTTTAGAGCCTAAAATTCAATTTCTTTATAGTTACAAGCACTAGTTCTATGCCTCTTGTTCTAAAATCAAAATCAAATAATTAAATAATAAGTTGATTAAACCTACAAATATGTAGGAAACTTAAAGAAATATTTTAAAACCAAATAATCAGAAAATCATAATCAATTTAAGAATGGAAAATGATCAAAAACAACACATATAAATTCATACGGGATCATTCTCAAATCGAATTATAAACAACCTATATATAAAGAACGGGTAACATACTCTTAAGATTGGAGAACAATTTCTCATTCACAAATCGTGATGTTTCTGGCCCGCCATGTCCATCATAGACCCCAATAAACGTCCCATAAAGCCCGTTTCTCAACAAGCTCAATGGGCCCGATTCAACTTGGCTTTGATCCTCCAACAAATTGTTGGCTTGAACAACCGCCATCGAAAACTCTCCGCTTACATGGCTCCCCAAATCCTTGTACCACAACAACCCATTTGTTCTTCCATTTTGTACCCCTCCTAGTCTCCCTTTCCAACAGGGTTTGACCATATCTAAGTAACTATTACCCGACATAAATTTTGCATATATGTATATATATCATCCACAACAAAATAACAAACTCTATAACTCTCAAAACAATACCATTTTAATAAAATTACATACTATATACAAACCTATCAGCCAAAAGAGCCAGCAATGGTTATATTCATCAAATAAAGATCAAGAATCAAACCTAAAGTCAACCTCAGCTCCAATTTGTGCTTCTGTTCTAACCCAACAACCAAGATTCTTGATATTATATAATACCCACAAAAACTGAAGGACCTAGACACCATTAATGTCAAGAAATACAAAAGGGGTGAAATGGGTATGGGTCAAAATTGTCAAAAATAAACCTAAATTAACTCAAAAGACAAGAAAGCAATGATCTTTAATGGATTTCAGAGAATATGGAGATGTGTTCTTGAAGTACATACCGTGAACCTGCTTGTGGGTTCATCTAGAATTCTCATTTATTTATCCACTTTCAAGAACATCCTGAGCTGTAAAACCCATAAAGAATTTAACTTTGTGACAGGGTTTGTTTATATGGATCAGTTGAAGGAAACAAAGATTTTGGAGTTTTTTGACAGGCAATCTTTGTAAATTGGGATCTTTGAGATTATGGGGTTTAAAGAAAGATGAAAAAGTTACAAATTTGTTTGGTAATTAGGGTTTAGTTTTCAATTTTCATTCCAAAATTGAAGTGGACTAAATAATAATCTTTTAATTTATTTCTCAATTCTCTCTCACCGTTTCATTGGGGGTTGGTTTTGTGGGTCATGCTTGAATTTTGAATTTTCATTGAACTTGGTTTGAAAAGTAATCCATGTTTATAGCCATCATTAGCTAATTTTATATGTGGTTAATCCGGTTTTCTAGAATGGTCGCTTGGTAAGAGTTTTGACTTTTGATTTGGTCAAATTTATTTCTTATGGATGTCCTTTCTTGTAGGCTTACACAAATATCAGATGATCAAAGAGATGTGTATGGTTATTTTTATCTTTTGATTTTGGAGTCCAAATAGAATAAGTCATGTATTTCTCACTAATGGTCTGCACTACTTTAAATACGTAAAAACTGGTGATTTTTAAGAATTTTATTACGATTACTTTAATGATGAATTTTATTTTTTAAACTAGTGTTTTTAACTAACTATTTGGACATCTAGTGAGTCTAAACCTTTTTTATAGTGTAATCTCCTAATCGGGGTTCTCCCTTTTTAATGTATAATACCGGTTACTATACTATACCATAAATACTTTAGAATTTTCAAAAGTTACAACAAATTTTCTTAAAATTATGATTAATATCCTTAAAAAGACGTGTTACGTACACCAACGGGAATGTTTCACATGATACGATTTAAATTTTTTATGGATTCCGATTGAATAAAAAAAAAATTTAAATAACAAATCATGTAATACATAGCAAACTTTATGGTGCATATTATAGGAACACTATTCAAATAAATAAATAAAACTCTTTTATTTCTTAATAACTGAATTACAATACATAAAGTAAAATTACAGAAAATGAGAATAGAGAATTGGTGTGGTGCTAAGGATTTCTGTTAAACAATTGACCCTTAAAACAGATTTCGGGTCACTCAGATGAACTCGTCTGTCTCCCATGGTACAACAGCCGGAGCAGAAGCACTGGCGGAGTTTACCAAGCACCTGAAAATATACCTGAAACAAGAGTGAGCAGGTCTAGGACTGAAGGAAATTCTTTATGGGATTTCTGAAACATATGAAGCTCTCTTATTCGTGTCTCTGAACAACGCACATATGCCTTGTATTTATATAAGAAACACAGTGACTCGAAAGGTATGAGTTAATACACAATTAGCTCTAATTAATGATAGAAATTGAACAGTCTTTTAACTGGTGGAAAACGAACAGAAAGATTGTTCGTTTGCAGCATACTTGGTGATCCGCTCTCGAATAGACATACGCAGACTCTCATCGCGCCCACAGGGACGCGCAACACGACACGGCACACGAAGGCATTCGCTGCCAGCCACACGACACGGTACGTGAACCTCATCCGCCTAGCCATGCGCCATGTAGACCGACACACCTGCAAAACACGCAGACACGCGACTAGGTATGCAGACGCAGACTCCAGCCGCGCGGACATCTGTCAAGGTACGCAGACTCCAGCCGCGGACAGTGCTTGTTGGGACGCTAGCACCGCACATTACGTCAATCGCTCTCAAAGCGCCACATTAAACCCATCATCCTTCTCCCGAGCTTGTGCCCGAGCGCGAGTGTGTTGGGTGCTTCGCACCCTCCTAGCTGCCACTGGTGTCATTCCTTATAAGGTAACATGATTCTATAAGGGCTCACCCTCATAAACCCATTCATGTTTTATCATCCCACCAAAGTGGGAAGTTCCCATATCTCAAGTTTCAAACACACACTTGGAGCATTTATATCTCATTCATCTTAGGCTAAGCCGGGCCACAGGCCAGGGCCCGTTTTTTCGGGGGCCTAAAATTTTTACGGGGCATATATATATATATATATATATATATATATATATATATATATATATATATATATATATATATATATATATATATATATATATATATATATATATATGTTTTTTTATAAAATTTTAAATATCGATTTTTTTTAAATATTAGGTCCTTTTTATAAAAACTTAAAAGTATATTGGGCCTTTTTTATAATGGTTGAGCCCTTTTAATCTTTATAATGATTTGACTTCTTTAAACTTAAAACCCAATATCAAATCCTAGACTGTTTTTTTAAAAGGACGAATTGATGAAGCCCTGATCGCTGCCTGCCTGCCTCCAGGACTCCACACTCCACATCAGTCGCAACTTGCAAACCACCGTTCACAACGTCACAGGTCAGTGGCCACCATCTGTTGATTGTTCTTGTTCTTTCTTGTAAGGTATTGCTTTATTGGATTTGGATGAATAGATTATAGATGCCGAATTTATTCAATAGGACGGAAAATGAATAGCTTATTCTTAATCTTAGAGGCCCTGCACCACTGCATTCAATTGCTCTGTCATAAAGAAAGGGAAGTAAATCTTTTTTTTGATCAATCGTCTGAACTTGCCTTATAATATTATTAAAAAAATAGACATTTGATTGTTTTTGTTTACTCCATGAGTCATTGACCACGTGTCCGGACAACAGACATGAAACAATAGTCTATAGGACTTTCTTATTTTCTTATTTTCTTTATTCCATGAGTAATTGTTTTGAATTGATTTTTAGAAAGCATGCCTCCTAACAATCATCATGTGCTCAAAAACGTAAAAGAGAAAAACTAGATGAAGCAATGACAAAGTCTCAAGCCGGTGCTCAATTGAAGTTTTTACCTAAACCGCCTATTGAAAAGAATGCTAGAAGAGCTTCGCGAATCATCGGTTAGTTATTACGGTATGTAATATAACATACTATATTTTTTCTATGTTTTTTGTTATAACGTTAATCGTCGTTTAAAAAAATTAGTTTATATATTTTGTTCGTATGGGACTTTTTTTTCGGCTCGGCCGAGGTACTTAAATCCTCAGGACCGGCCCTGTTAGACACGGTTTAGTTCGTTGTGATTCTCTCACACACGCGTATACAGTAAATAATATAGTTATACAGTTATATTATTAATAAATATAAATAATAAGTTTTGCCTCAAATTTCCAAACATATATTATATGCAAATCAAGTGAGGTGCACATGGTCCAATTTCGAAGTAAATCGTTAGTAATTTTTTTTAACCATTATAAACAAAAATAAAACCGTTGAATGTTAAAACCAAACTAACCCTTACTAATGTTTTGATTTTACGGTAGGCTTATTAGGTCTTTAATATATGTGTGTGTGAAATACGATCAAAATAAAGAAGCTATAATGTTTCAATAGTTAAAACTTTAAAGACTAACTCCCTATATTATTGTTAAGCATAGCCCGGCGTATAGTTTAACTTAAAATATTTAAAGGTCCAAGTAAAATATAAGAAGTTACCTAGTCAAGAATCCTATGGTTTGGTTCAGCTATTTCCTACCGATTTCGAGTATAAATTGTAAACTAAACTGTTAGATACGTTTTACAAATTCCTAAACGACCAACCAAAAATTTATTAACAAAACAACCATGAAACCAAACTAATGACCATTTTAGGGTTTTGTGGTTTCAATCGAACTAAGAACACCCTTACTTTAGGATAAGACAAATCAGTATGGATACTTTATGTTTGCCTTATCAGGTACTTAATTGCATAGCATGTTATCATTTGGAGTTAAGTACACAAATGGTCATGTTTTTATTATAGGGGTATTTTGGTTATTTTCAAAGTATTTAATAGAAACGTTAAATGTCATCCACTATAGTAACCAACACATGTTACGTTAATGCATAATTGGGATCTGACGGTGTAATTTTTAAACTTAAGGATCAAGTCCAAAATTTGAGCATACCACATGGACTATCTGTGTACTTAGTTTTGCCTATAGATCTAGTAACATGTTGAATGTATTATATCATTGATAACTAATGGCAGAATTAGAACTTTTTCATTTTAATAGAAGAGTCCCCGTAGATTGTTTTTACTATAATACAAAATTTTAAGTCTTAACCTTGTGGAGTGGTGCAAGTAGTAAGCCTCATGACCCACATGTATGAGGTCTTAGGTTCTAGTATCTTCACAAGGTCACCTGCCCAGCTTAGGTATAAGAAAAGGTTGTCATAGATTTATCTGTTATATGGTAAGAAGACTTATGCTTTTCTTTAAAAAAAGTCACTTGTGTTATATGGTAAGCCTCATGCCCCACATGCATGAGGTCTTAGGTTCTAGTATCTCCACAAGGCCACATGCCCGACTTAGGTACAAGAAAAGGTTGTCGTAGATTTATCTGTTATATGGTAAGAAGACTTATGCTTTTCTTTATAAAAAAGTCACTTGTGTTTATGTTGACGACAATTCGCATGATCTAGCTCACGTTAGTGGTTCCGCCCCGGTTGGTAGCGTGTTTGTAGCAATCCACGGTGACGGAGCTAGATCTTATTTTCATTAAGTCAAGTCTATTTTGTTTGGTTGTTTATTTTTCCGTTTCAATTATGTGTTTTCTTCTAGCTTTATCAATTATGTGTTTTCTTCTAGCTTTATTCAGTAGTTATTGTATTTTTTTCTCCCCGGTTTATTGGATTTATGTTACATTTAAACTCGATTTTTTTTAATAATATTTATGTTGTAATTAGGTTTCGATTTAATATGGTCTAAGACACCCCTTTTATCCTATGACAGTATGAAAGGTGACCTTTTGGACCTACAAATTCGTAACCCATGATATTGACAACTCCTTCATTCTTCTTCTAATGCATAAGAACCAAGAAGGCACTAACGATAAAGAAAAATGGATCATTTTTTCACATAATACAAATAAATGACTTGATAATGCAAAGATGGATTCATGTAATTTATAAAAAAAGTTAAAACATCTAGTCAAATCGGTTGTCTTCATGGTGATATAATGGAATCATGGACCAACAAACAATAAGCCAAACTTATGGACTCTATAGGATCCCATCCTTTCCGTAACTTAATTGAGAGTATCGTCAAGTATCTTATTTAAATTGTTATCAGTCTATATAACATTTAAAAGTCCTATCATAAATCCGTTTTACATCATAATAGGGTTTTAGAGGTTCAATACGAAGTCACGACTTTCTTTAATCTTTCTATATCATTTTACTATGTTAGAAACTCATGTATTAAATAAATTGTTCTTTTCAGAACCAAAATTATGTTAAAAACAACCAGACTGCATAAAAAAATCTTATATATATTACGTACAAGTGTTTTATACGATTCTCGCAGTTCTTAACATGATATTGGTTTTTAAAAAGAACGTCGGCCAATAGATATTTTGTGTTTTTAAGAAACATATCATTTTTTATATGAGAAAAGTCTGAATAACCTGTTTTCTATATTGAAATATAAAAAATATATAAAATACGTAGACTATATAGAACATGTTATGGGTTTAAATTTGTTTAATTGTGAACCCAATGAGAGACCGAATTGTATGTTGGGTTCAGAAGTTAGTCTCCCTGTCTACTAGTTTTACGGCAAACATTAATTTTTTATTATTATGTTAACATCTTTTATATAAAGAAATAATCAAAAGATGATAGGCACAAAACAACAAACTTTTAAATTTATAATATCATTAGGTTAAAGTTTTATACACATGTATGTACGTGAACCACTCGATTGATTTAATCAAGCCACGTCCACTACTAGTACTAACTAGAGAGTTTTCCAATAAATTTCGATTTTGATATGTTAGACGGAGAGAGAAGGTAATCGGAGGAATTTTCTGTTTTAATTGATAACTTAATTAACGCTTACAAAATTGCTTATATACAGAAAGCAAGAAACAAAAAATAAAACAAAACGAAGAGACCGAAACTAAACTTTCGTCTGACACCCCCCTCAAGTTGAAGGTGTATATAAAAATCTGAGTGCGGATGACCAACAAGGCCCTTGGTAAAGAGATCTGCAAGTTGATCAGAAGTACGAGTGTGAGAGAGAAAAAGCAACCCATCTTTAAGCTTTTAACGAACAAAATGACAATCCAACTCAATAAGCTTGGTGTGTTCATGAAAACACAGCAATCACTGCAGAATGATGATGAAAACGAATATGAAATCACATAATCGAGCAATTATGCTCTGGTAGACTGATACCATGTTGATTAAGAGAGAATGTAATTGGGGGAATTTTCTGTTTTGATTGATAACTCAAATAACGGTTACAAAATTATTAATATACAGGAAGCGAGAAACAAAAAATAAAACAAATCTAACATTCTTTCGCCCGAAACTAAACTTTCGTCCAAAAATTTGCTTGAAACTTTCATCCGACATGATACGAGTTGATGTATAAAAGAGACCAAGACGGATTAGGGTTACTCTCGTGTGGTTGTTTGTCTCAAAGTAACTTGCTTTTCAAGACCGTCTGCAAACCAACTTGCAAAATCAAACCTAAAATTGGAGGTGACCAAGTTATTGTAACTTGTAAATGACAATCCAACTCACAAGGATTCTAAACTAATAATTTAAATATCAAGTGATAAGAGGATGATGTAACCAAAATTTATATAATCGTGTTGGGCAACAATAATTGTAAACTAATAATTTAAACCTCTAAAGTGGAGGTGACCGCAACTACTAGCAAGTTAGACCTTCAACTGGACATATACTTGAAAATATAAAAATCCTTATTAGATTAGATAAATTTATATATCAACCCATAACAATGATATTCATTAATGATGTTTAGAGGTGCTAAACAAGTCGTGTTCATGGGTTAAACTTGAACCAGTAAAAATTAAAAGAATCTGATAATCGTTTCAGACACATGACATGAACATGACATCTATATTCGAGGGTTGACACAAAGATAACTCGCTTTACCCGATTTTTTGTTTGGTTTTATTATTTTGCATATTATTAATGCTTTAATTTTACGGGAATGTATAAGATAAAAACCCTTCCTAGTTGTGAAAACATTTGAAAACTGTCCAAAAATCGGATTTTTACAAGGTTTTTTTTTTGGAAAACCTTTTATATGTAATTTCAAAACTTTTTATAAAAAAAAATAAAAAAAGCACCGACCAGATATTTTTATAATTTTTTTTTTAAATTCTGTCAAGTTGTTTTACATATGTAACATGTGTTTTTACATATGTGATTTTTGTTTTTACATAAAAGACGGGGATTTTTGTCCATTTAAAAAAAACGCTCGGTGTTTTTTGTACTTTTTTTGACGAAAATTTTATAAAAGTTGCTAAGCATGATTCCCAATTTTGTTTTATAAAACATGTTTTTTGGTAGAGTTTTGAAGGTTTTCTCCACTCATGTGGGTATTCAAAATATTCATCCCCTTAATTTTACAACCAAAAACAAATATGTATAAAACAATTACATTTAAACTATGTCCATTTCTCTTTTAGTTTTCACATTGGCAAAACATGCCACACATTATAAAAAAACTATAAAAACAAATGAGTTAAACGGGTCAACTCATGAAATTGACCCAACCCACAAACTTCATGTTAGGTTCATGTCGTGTTAGAAATTCACACCTCTAATATTGTTCAATCTATTTACGTTCTTTAATTTAAATCATTCAGAATTTGATTACAAAGGTAAAGAGCCTGTAAGCCAAATTTATGGATCGTCTTTTTGAAACCATGTATCCGATATAAAAAAACCATTGACGTAACCGAGTTAACCAGCGAAAATTTGTTTACCTCGTTATGGGGGTGTTTGAGATCGGTATTAAAACTATTTATGTGCTTCTTGTGTTTTATAAGCGCAATAAACAGTTTTAAGAGTGTTTGTGACCAAAGTGTAGAGTACTTGTTTAGCTTATTTCAAAAAGTTAAAACTAATGATTAACTAATACTTAAGAAATTAAAAAATAAACTGAAGCTCAGTTTATCAATAAAAATGTGTCAGATGTTAGGAAATGTTTGTCATTATTTTGCTTCATTATATAAATTGATTAAAATTAAAAAAAAAAGATAAGGCTGTTTTAATAAACAATCCCAAACACCCCTCACATTTCAAAGAAAATAAAAAACTTTGGTAACAATATCTAAAAAAGTTAATCTTGATTTTAACGAAAGAAATAGAGGTCGATTTGGAAGAACGTGAAAGTTGAAGGGGTGATTTGGAAAAAATTAATTAATTTATATTTAATTAATAATTTAAATGTTTAGATGAACTTATTATTCGATTATAGTTTGTTGGAGTTAGTATTCGATTATAACTGAGCGTAGTAATCGAGTAGGATTAGGATTAGCATAGTTTATTTAGTATAAATAGATGGTTAGGGCCTATTTAAATTGTAAGTCAAGAATTATAATAAACAAGAAAGAGTCGATCTTTTGAGATCAAATTCCGTGTTCTTGGGCCTGATTTCCAACAATATCATGATAAATTCCAGTTATGAACATCTATACTTGCATTAAATATGATCATATCATATCAAGATCTTGTTATGTTTGTGTTCTTGAGGTAGCTTCTAACCAATAACAAAAAAAGAAGGAATCATTATACCTACAGATCTTCAGCATCCATTAATGGTTCCATTAGAAACTGCATTTAAATCCCCATTATCTTGCTTTCCTGATTGATCTTTTCTATATGAATCCAACAAAACCCCAAATGGTGGAGTTTTGAGTTCTTCTGTGTTGGTTTTGTTTGATATCTTACAGAAATTTGGTGTTGAGCACAAGGAATCGTCCACCTGTTCGTTGCAAAAAGATGCAATACAGGATTATATTTCATTCAAATTACATAAAAATGCAACCTTTTTGGTCAAATTTCTATTTCAGATAACCCTCAAGGTTTCAAATTTTTATATCAATGTAGGAAAAAAAAAAGTCAACATAGTCAAAATTCTTGAGTCCGCCGCCAAGTCAGCGTTTTGACTGGGTAATAGAATTAGATCAGCTTAAATCGACGTATAAAGAATTTGGTTACCTAAAATAGAAATTTGATCAAAGTAGATTCTAAAATTTTAACTAAACAAAAATGCAGTTTCTTAATATTTTACTACCATGTATTCATTTATCAAGCACTTTTCAGCATCTTTTGTGATCTCGGATATTTTGTTAGAATGAGCAGTCTCCATATCGTTCATAGCATCACGAGAAATTCTAGTTATGGAATTTATCCCCTCATTTTCTTTATGGTTACGCCTCAATAAATCTGAAAAAATTAAAATATATGAAAATATTTAACATGATCTAAAAAAAATGGAAAGAAGCTTTTAGCAATGATACAGCTCTTTTTATTTTGTTTTCCCTTCTAACAAAAAATAGCAACAATGGACAGATCAAGTAGTTAAATAGAAATTGTTTTATTACTATTAATCAAACGAGTAAATACAATTTGAAAAAAAAAATAGAGAATAAATTTCTATACTCTGTAGAGGTGGCAATTTCAGTCCATTAATATCAAGCCAAAAGGGCAATATATAAGAAATTGACTGAAAATGAAACAGGTCAAATGGATTGAACTGGTTAAAATTCGCTAAACATGTATTCAAATGTTTATACTTTCTTATCCTGTTATATTTTTATATAAAGTACATTATTATTTTAACAATATAGTTTTCTTGTCACATTCACTACATTAACTATTTACAAAAAAAAAGACAAAAAATAGGTGCTGGGTAGGTTTGACCCCACCATGTTGACCAACACATAGTCACCTATTTTGATCCATTACCCAACCCACCCGTTTTGCCACCTCTAGTATTTTGTTGTACTTAATGCAGGAAAACTAAGTGATTTGAACTTGAAGCTTTTACACTTTTTTATATATTTTTGGATTAACATGTCTTACATTCAATGGATGTGAGAGAACCACTATGTGCGATATCTACTTCTTCAAGTGTTGAGGAAGCCATGGATGAAAATCTAGTGTAAATCGATCGGTTGTCTGCAAAGGCATCCCTGCATTTAAAAACATGTTTAAAACAATTAAAAACTTGAACGTATCAGTTTGCCTGTCGAGGTCAAACAAATAAAGTCAAAACTTGGACATATTCTTTTGTTTTAAATTTTCTTTCAACAACTACAACCAATTCTCTAACAAATATAACAAACAGAAAGACAACAATTTAAAATTTGCCAAAATTATCATTCCGGCAAACAAAAATGCTGAGTTTTTTTAAGTAATATTGACCTCAAAAGTCAAACGAGTAACCTTTTTAAACTTACATGATTTTGGAATTCACAGATTCTATATGCCTTCTCTGTAATCTGTTTAGAGATTCTTGGACTTGACTCCAGTGTTGATCACCTATGCTTGACTTGGTTTTCCTTTTCATTTGAAGTAAAAAAAATTATTAATAAATTTATATATATCCAATAAACTTTGCTATAATAAGAGCTCTTTTTACCAGTTTTGTAGTATGGATGTCAAATCAATTTTCCCATTGTGGATCTTGTTTATATCCTCCATATAATGTTTCTCTGTTTTTTCCAAGAAACTGGTAAATTCATCTTCTGTAGAGGAAGTGAGAGAACGCATGTTTGACATTTTGTTATGAAGCATGCCGGTTTCGCTGCCAATATAGCTTCTAATATCATCTACTTCTGTTTGAACCTATGTAATGTAGCAACATATTAATCCATTGTTTGTAAAAAAATCAGTAATAATGGTCAAAAACAGCAGGTCAGGCGGGTTGGGTTACGGGTCACACAAACTCTTCAAAATTTAGTATGTGTTGAAACAGGTCAACTAATGCATTAGTTATGAATACAAAAACAATATTATTAAAATGATAATCATAATTATTGACAAAAAGATTTAGGAGGTTACATGCTTTAAAGGTAGGCTACTTTCAACACCTTTGACCCGTTCCCCTTCTAGCTAAATTTTTTTATTTCACCCGTTCATAAATACAACCCAAATCGACACATTCATAAGTAGATGAGTCGGAATTGCCATATCCAGTCAACTGTGCATTAAGGCATCAAGAAAGATAACAAAACTAAAAAAAAGTTAAACACCAGCTGTTTCTTTTTAGCATTTGAATTTGCTAAAAGTTCTGCGATTTTGTCTAATAGTTGTTTGTCTTCACCATCAGCATAGTCCTGAAGAGAAATTTTTAAGAAAAATATAATTTGCTTATAACATAAAGATGAAAAGTGGGAATATCTTTATGTAAAGGAGTACTAAAGACCTCAAACTTCTTCTTAAATTCACTTGATTTCTGGTCACATATAGTTCGTGCTTCTTCCACCATTTGAATCACTATCAAAATGTCCTTGCTCAGAGTATCCAAGAAATCCATTGTAATACAAGATGTAGATTGAGTTGTCTGATATACTCTCAATTGGCTCTGGTTACCAAAACAAAAACAAAAAATTTGTGTGATGTGACAAGTGTTTTTGTACGAAAATGACTAATAGCTAAATACTCATGATAGATACCGGATTTGAGAACCGAAAAACTGGAAAGAATTCAATAGTCAGCCCGATTCGAGATGGGCAAATCTCCCGTTACAAAGTACGTAAGTAATTCAAATCAAACAAGACAATCCTAAAGCTAGAACAAAATAACTTAAATAGACGTGAAGGTGAAGCCAAAAAGTTTTCTGTTGAGAAGCCAAACAGTTCTTGGGCATTTATTCCCCTAAAGATCAACAGTCTCGTTTACTACTTCCTGGATGCAACTGATCCGGCCCTAAAACCCACCCGGACAAAAGTTGGGTCTGTATCAATACATCCTGCCCGGACAAATGACTTGTCCTCAAGTCGGGTAAGGGACCTTTGATCCTTCCCTCGTGTCGATTGTTCCTTGAATGGTTCGATGGTGAGGTGATGAAATGCTGCAGAATTCTGAGTCCCAGGTGTCACTCCCTACGGTTTATATTCTTGGCCCACTATAGTAAACATTAAAGACACTTTATTCCAATTTGCCTGGACCGTATTCAATGTAGCTAACCATTGTATCCCAAGAACCACATTCGCCCCCCTAATGAGAATGGATAGAAGACTTGGGTTATTTGGAGGTTGGCTATGTGCAGTGGAACATCCTTGCAAATCTGGTTGCAACGGATGATGTCTCCATTGCCAATTAGCACCCCAAAGGGATCTAAAACTTGTGTTGATAGGCTTGCCTTTGTAACCAAGGTGTCTGTAATAAAATTGTGGGTTTAACCACAGTCGATCAGAATTGATACCTTGGCGGAATTGATAGACTTGTGAGCTACCAAGGTCGGGTGATGTGACATGTTCATAATGTCATGTAGGCTGATTTCAGCCATCTCTCCTTGGAGAAGCACTTCTTCGTCATCCTCGTCTTTAACGTCCTGGTCACCTGCCTCCAACAATTGAAATGGGCTAGTACTGCGCCTGTGCCTCGGGCCATATTTTTCACAACACCTGAAACACTCTCCTTTAATGTACTGAGCTTGTTTCTCTGTTTCTGAAATGCGAAGGGGTGGAACCGGTGGTGGGGTGACTGCTGCTGTGGTAGAGAATATTGGCTTGCTGGTGACTGTAGCTTGCGAGTTCAGTCCCTTCCTGTTGTGGGTTGCCTTGGACTCAAACTCTAATGCTAAACTCATAGCTTTATAGACTGTCCTTGGCTTGTGAATCCGTACATCAGTCCTAAGTTCTTCCTTCGGCCCATTTAGAAACACCTCGACTATCCTTGGATGTCGTTCCAGGAGGATTCTCCGTCTTCAGAACTGCCTGATCCGCTTGATCTCCCTTTTGATTCTGCCCGAGACTTGAGGGCTTCAACATCTTTCTGCAATGAAGCCATGGATTCCAATTAAGCTGCTATAACAGACAATTGTGCTGCAATCGGGTCAGCATTGCTATCTCCACTGTCGCCAGAACTACTCTTCGGGCATGCACCATGTTTATGTTTTCCCGGCAATGGAATCAAATGATAGATACCAGATTTGAGAATCGGAAAACAGGAAGGATTTCAATAGTCGGCCCGATTTGAGATGGCCAAATCTCCCGTTACAAAGTACGTAAGTAATTCAAATAAAACAAGACAATCCTAAAGGCTAGAACAAAAGAACTTAATAGACCTGAAGGTGAAGCCAAAGAGTTTTCTGGTGAGAAACCAGACAGTTTTTGGGCATTTATTCCCCTAAGGATCAACAATACCATTTACTACTTCCTAGATCCAGTTGATCCAGCCCTAAAACCCACCCGGAAAGAAGTTGGGTCTGTATCAACTCCCTCCATCAAACATGATTACAAAATTTTAATTGTAACATATCCCTTTTCAGTAAAAAGTTTCAAGCTAATAATAGCCAATTATCATCATTGCGAACTAGAGACAAATATGGGCAGATTGGGTGAATTGGGTAACATGTTAAAATGGGTTCAGGTCAAACAGATAAAACTTTATTATTTATGGGTCAAAACGTATTAGATATGATTATAAAATTTATATTAATGGGATATAAACTAAATTTTTTGAAGAAAGCAATTTAGGAGTTTGTATGGATCTGAATACATTTCAGGTACATTACTCGTTTCATTTTTAACTAAAAGTCAAAATTTTACCTTTTTGACCTGTTGAACATAAAATGTAACTCAAATCCACTAATTGCATTGATTTTTTATCCATAATTGCCAGGGTCGAAGAAATTTTAGACATTTGACTAATAGCTAATGACGTACCTCATTTTGATGTTGCCAAAATAAAGCTATACTTTGATCTTGATCATTAAGGGTACTATGCAAATCATTAAGTATGTCATCAACTTTGACTGAAGCTTCTCTAATAAACTGCATAGTAACATGAATACATAATTAATACTACGTCCATTATTTTTCTTGAAAACAGAAACCATTAAGTATTTAATCTGCTGCAACATTGAAGAATATTAGCTTACTCACTTCGGTAAGGGCAGAAGAATGCACAACAACTTCAAGGTTTACTTCGCCAAATGCTGTCTCTGAATGTCTACTGAACTCTGTAGCTAGTTCAGCCAGAGATTCAATTCCACCAGTAAAAACATCCTTAATCTTTTTTACCCGCATTTGAAGTTCTTCATTAGCCTATCCATAAATCAAATAACCCCAGTTTGCAAATTTTATTTTGACTAAAGATATAATATATATATATATATATATATATATATATATATATATATATATATATTTTAAAATTCTTACATAAGCATGTGTAAAGCTACATGGAAGCCAGGGTATGCACTAGAGGAAGCAGAATGGGCAGGTGAGACGGATGGGTCAAAACATGTAATTTACGACGGGTCTAATCAGCTCAGATTGACCCGAAACATTGTTTGCACAAACGATTAGACTTTTAAGTAATTAGTATGTTCAATACGATTAAAAAAATGTATTATTTTTCTTGTTTGGCCCGTAAAGAGATGAAAAAATAACTAGAATCGACCCATTACTAAGTAACCATGTTGAAATAGCCACCCTTAGAAAAAAATTTGTTGCATAAAATAAATAAAAAGTAAAACACCCCCGTAAAGAATTTGTATGATAATAATGCATACACTAGTCCAAATCCTGAATCTGAAATTTTACAAATTTTACGTAAATTAGATAATATAGTTTACCTTATCTTGTTCAGTTACAAACGATTTCATATGTTCTTCAATTGCATTTAGTTGTTGCTCTTGGTGTGCTACGGAAGAAACAATAATCTTGTGAAGAACTTCAAGATGTTGAGCTAATAGTGTCTGAAAGCTCTGGATTAGCATTTTATTTCCTTCTTCTATGTGGTTCTTATGCTCTATCACACAAAAAATATAAAGCGATATCAGGAAAAAAAAAATCTTAAATCTAAACTGTAAAAGGAACTACAATTTTTTTAGAAGTTGATACAAACCAATTTTCGTGAACAAGCTGGATACCTCTGATGTTGCATTCTCAAGGTCACTATGAAGCTCAGCTGCTCTTTCAGTGAGTGTTTTTTCTAAATTGCAGTAGAATATGTCAGTAAATTTGGAAGTTACTTGTTACTAATATATATATATATATATATATATATATATATGTGTGTGTATATATATATATATACGTGTGTGTGTGTGTAAAAGAGAGATGGAAAATGGGTGGGTTGGCCAAATTGGGTAATGGGTCAAAATGGTTTTAGGTTGAAACGGTTTGTTTTTATTGAACATTTTGATTAATTTCTATAAAACTTAACCTAGGGTTAAATATGGTTACATTATTATAATAGTAGTCAAATATTATAAAATAAAAAGTGTTTAACTCATTTTTAGGGTTAAGTTTGCAATCGTAAGTCACGTGGATGGCACATGGGCTAACTTTCCGTTAAAAACTAACTGGTGTTAACATCATGGCTAAAGGCACAACCAATTCTCAAAAGTTTAGGCTAAACTTGCAATTTTTAAAACCTAGGGCCAAACATGCAATTTGATCAAACCACAGGGGCCATTTATGCAATTAACTCAATTTTTAATTTGACCCGTTAGAGATGAACAATAACCCAAATCAATTCATTCATAAGTAAATGGGTCGAAACTTCCAACTACGAAATACAACATTAACTTAACTCACCAGATCCAAGAAGATTTAGTATAAGATATTCCTTCTCTTTTGTCATCTCATTCGCCAGTTTTAGTTGATCTTTAAGATTGGATACATCTTTCTTGCTTTCCTGGAGTTCTCTCTGAATTTAAGTGAGCCATATACATCAGATAAATACATTTGATGATTATAGCAAAATTAAGAAACAAACAAACAGCAGTCTAACCTCAGTATTTTCAAGTCTTTGACTTAGTTCTGTAGTCAACTTTTGCTGATGAAAGTAGAGTTCTTGAAGATTCAGTAGTTCCTATCAGAAAATAAATTTCTCAGTGTTTAATAGTAAGATGAGCAGGGATGCATAATACTCAAAAACAGGTATGTTTACCTTACTTTTTAACTCTAATTTCTCAGTCATTTCCTACAAGAAAATGACGACAAAGTTAATATTATACACAAATGCATTTCAAGTTAAAGTTGCCTATTACAGATTATTGATGATTCTGACTCTGATTCTGATCCAGAAGTTTTCCCTATTTTTACTATCTAAGGCAATTTTGACACTTTAGCACTAGTGGGACACTTTCATTAAACTATTTATGAAGTAAAATAAAGCAACTGTTTCATTTTATTACGCATGGGGGTCAAACAAATAAACAATACAACCTATTTATGGAAATTAAAAAATTTAATATTGAGGTAAACCTTCTTGTTAGCTTCCTCACTCAGGTAACGATCATGTGGTATATATATGCCATTTTTCTCCCTTGTAGCATGCAATTCTAGTGAGAAAAGAAAATTCTTTAAGTTTGGCAATTATTCGTTCTCAACAACCCACAAAAATTAGATGTTTTTACCTTGCTTAAGACTGTCGATTTCAGTGTAGAGTTCTTTAACAAATACTGATTTTGTCACCTTATGATTAACCTGAAGTATTTAATAGATGGGAAATTATAGAATAAAACTACTCAAAGTTTAAAATTCTAAAAATGAAAACTAACCTCTGGTCTATTCTTGATGCTTTTAGCCCGGTATGCATAATCTAGTGTGTTTTGTGTTTCTTCCAGAGAGTGAATAGAAAGTGACACAGTAGCTATTATGCATGTTTTTGTTTTCCCTCCTAATGAATCTCTTAACAACCTTGTTAATTTGCTGTCCCTGATGTTTTTAAGTATTATGTTTACCATAAATTCAACAAAAAGTAGCATTTAACAATAAACAATGTAATTATTGTAGTACAAAACCGTCACCTGTACGGAACATGTCCCGAGTGGTCAACCAGTGCATTTATTACACGACCGAGTGTAAGCAAGCTCTTGTTGATCTCACCAGCTTCCCTTGCTCTTCCCTGCCATGAAGATGAAGTCAAAAGGTTGACCTCAAAACTCTCATTTTTTACTATTGATAGGGTAGCAATTTCGACACGTTTACTTACAAACAGGCCTAATCAGGTTATGATTTTCCTCTAACATGTCACAGATAAAAAAAGATGGCTTAAAGGAAAAGGTCAGATTGTTTAAACGGGTCAAAAGTTGTCCAAGTCAAAAGGTTTACTTACAAACAGGTCTAATCAGGTTATGTTTTTCCTCGAACAGGTCACAGATAAAAAAAAGATGGCTTAATAGAAAAGATCAGATTATTCAAATGGCAAAAGTTGTCCAAGTGTCCATTTAATGCATAAAACCTCCTAAATCATTCAATTCAAAATATTAGATTATTTTTGCAATAATATAGTTTTTGTAATCAAACCTGACATACTAATTACTTTTAACAAAAAGAAAAAAAAAGTGAGACAATAAGTTTTTTAGCACACCCAACCAGTCCTGTTAGACCATTCCAAAAACTGCCTGTTTTTTAACCGTTACCCAACCCAACCCGCCCGCCCAATTCGCCATATATGGTATCATAGAACTATTTTATACCTCCCTTGCACCAGAACGTAATATGTTTTCTGAACCAGCAAGATCCACAAGATTTAGCTTTCCACATTTGATTACTTCTACCCCATCTGAAGAATTTTCCTTAACTTGAATGGTGATGGTAAATAGTGAATGAGATCGGTTACTTTGTGTGTTAATAAGTGTTTCAGCTGTGTGTTTTCTTGCAGAACCCTTTTGCAAGATTTGGTATATTTCATCTGCGCTGGATACAAGTTCCTCTTCTAACCCTCTCATGAAAACTGCACCCTTCCCATCTTCCATTAGAGATATGAGCTTTTTCGACTTTTCATCGGGAGCCAAAAGATCTGTTATTTCCTCATTATAGAGCTCTATATATGTCACTTTCACGCTGTATTCTGCATTTTGAGCTTCAAGAGTATTGAAAAGTTGCTCAACTGCTCTTGGAATAACTCCAACGTCCTCATGAAACTCTCCGTTCTGTATACAAACAACAAGAAAAA
Organism: Smallanthus sonchifolius; assembly: GCA_023525975.1. NCBI lineage: Eukaryota > Viridiplantae > Streptophyta > Magnoliopsida > Asterales > Asteraceae > Smallanthus > Smallanthus sonchifolius. The sequence continues at coordinate 50,580,896 of CM042046.1, read as the reverse complement.
GTTAAACTGAATGAGACACAAGTATAGGTAGCAATTTTGATTTGTTTGCTTATGGATGGTTTGATTTGGGTTCTGTTAGATCTCATATGTGGGTCAATTAGCTAAAAAAAAAATAAGTCAAACGGGTTGAATTTTCCCGAAGTGCATTGTTAATGCATACAACCTCTTAGATCACTTTATTAAAAAACTTAGATTATTATTGTAATGTTACAGCTTTTGCAATCATACTTGACACTAATATATAAAACAGTCTTAAAACTGGACAAAGAGTGGATACCCGTCTCTCAACTTGTACCAAAAAATTACATTGTTTGACCCGTACCCCAACTTGTCAGACCAGCCGACCTTGCCATATTTACAAAAATGAACTCTTAAGTTATAGTTTGACTTTGAAGTCAACAGGACAAAATACTTACCTTAAAATTTCATATTGATTCTTTAAACATGAAAAGGAAAAAACTGATAGTTATATTAGTGTTAACGACAAAAGACTGGATGTGAAAAAAGATGGTGTCAATTCATGCAAATTCGGAATCAAGTTCAAACTTGATGTATTTGACCTCAAAAGTCAAAGTTGTATTTTGAGCAAGAGAAAAACCTTTGTTTTTCCACCTTCACCTTCCATTGTATAAGTTTTTCCAGTACCCGTTTGCCCATAAGCAAATATGGTCCAATTATAGCCCTCAAGAGCTTCTTTAACAATTGGGCAAACCACTTGATCATACAAATCCTTTTGTTTCGAGCCTGGACCAAACACCTATACAAACAAAAATATCTTTAATCAGGATTCAAATGGAAGTCCATCAAACTTTAGACATTTACACAAACATAAATTAAGAATCATACCTTGTCGAAACAAAAAGTTTTATCTGACTGCTTATTACCCATGTTTTGGGTAACAATTACTTCTTGCTTATCCTCATTACAAGCAACGGCAGCAGGTGTCTTTGCCCTCGCATCATCGTCACTAAATGGCCTGAAAACCACACATTAGTGAGAAAATTCACATTGATAACAAGCTTTTAATTTATAAAGGCAACCGATTGCAGCATTCTGTCACTTGAACTCAGTAGAAGATCAACATATGCACTCACTACAAAAACTAGAGGTGTCTATATGGGCAGGTTGGCTTTGGCCAAAACCGGTCATTTTTTTTTGCAAGAGTTGAAACAGACGTTCAACCTGTTTGACCCGTTTTACTTGTACTCAGTTTAACTAACTGTTTTGATTTGGTCACTTTAAGGTAAAACAACGACACATTAATGCTGACACCTGTTTACAAGTTACTTTTTACCATTTTAAACTACAAGGTCGCCGCTATATAGACACCAACCCCTCCAATTCAGATACCACACCGCAGACTATACGGGCGGTATAAGGTGTGTTTTTTCTTATATGGGCCACATGAGGTGTGTTTTTTCCTTATATGAGCCGTAAGCAAGTAGCGACTGATGCAACGCCGTACATCACTGACAGAGGCAATACGAGCCGTATAACCTTTTCCCGCCACCTATACGGCCCGTATAGTAGCCCCCAACTACAAAAGGATTTCTAGGCATGCTCGTCCCAATGCTCCAACCCGAGATTCTCATTTATGTTAACTAAAGGAAAGATAATATCATGATACTCAAAACAAACCTGCATCGCAGAATAACTTGCACATTGACACCTTTGTCTTTGTCATCTTTATTACATGTGCCATTTTCACTTGACCAGAGCATTTGTGTCGGTGAGAGAGGGATAAAACTCCCTCGTCTCTGTTGATACGACTTCGTATTATCCATAAACGAAGCCCGATTAACCACCCGTTCCCTGAAAATTCATAAACAAAAATGAATAACAGATCATCAATCAAACATATCACACACAAACACAAACAATCAATCTAATGGCTAATCATAACTTAGAGCTATCATGACTCAAAACTCAAAATTACCCAGATCACAACTACATATTAGCAACTTAATTGAACTCAAAACCATCAAAATTCCCACAAAAAAAACAAAAAACTGATTGGGGCATTTTTACAAACATGTGGAGGGCATACATGAGTGGTGTAGTGATTTGTTTCTATCAGATGAATATGGTGATTCCCTGATCAAAATTTAGTTAAAATCAATGAAAAAACAGTAATATGTTGGTGAAAATTTAGTAGTTGAACAACCACGGCCGGCTGATTCACGACAAATCAAGAATTTAACAACCGGTCGGCGATTAATACTACCTTCTTTTTCAACTAATAAAATGGTATGTTTGTAGTCTAGCGTTTGTTAAAACAATATTGAAAATTGGAAGCTATGGCATTACGAAGAATTCAAAGAAGCTTACTTGAAGGACTCATGATGAGCGTTTTAGCAGGTTTGACTGTTAGAATATGAATAATTTAATGTTGGATGCCATACGTTATATATATTCGTATTTGAATTTATGTTTGTTATATGTTTTATTTTAATATTTCTTTTTTTTTCGAATTAATATTCTCCTGAATAATACAACATTTTTGTGAAAAGTAACATAAAATATTTAAAATGGGTTAATAATTACGATTTTATATTTTATATTTAGTAATAAGGTTTATGATGTTCATGTGTAACGCGTGTCACAATCAATTTGTATGTTATAAGTTTATAACACAACATGTATGTTTTTATTATATACTAGCTTTAACCCCGTGTGTTATACGGGATAAAACATTAAAATTATATTAATAAATATATTAATAACTTTTTTTATAAAAATTTGATATTGTATTTGTAACTTTTTCATTTTGTTACATATTAAGATTTTATGAATGAGAGTAATTAAAACATCAAAAAATACATGAAAATTCATTCAATAAGTTGTGCAATTTTTACAATATATTAAATTACATGTCAAATAAAACCTTACAATGATTATTTACAAATTTGAAAACAATTCATTGTATGTAACATTTGACACGGTATTGGTAATTTTTTCATGTTTACCAAAGATTAATAGGTTGAGTACATCTCTACTTTTAACTCTAGATAATGCAACATACGGCTGATCATGAATAAACACAGGATCTTTTGATACAAACCAACATTTGAAAGTGATTATCCTAAAATTTTATTCATGGTCATTGAAAAAAATACAACAATTGTATATTTTTTCTTTGAAGTTTAGTGAAATTCTTTTATCTGAATATGTTAACCCAATTATAGAGATAAAACTGTGATGATCAAAGTTGCTTCAAAATACAATCTTCGTTTCTATAACGCGATTACCTTGTGATTTGATCTAAAGGCTTGTTACATTACCTATACCATTTTTTTCATCAATATTTATTAATAGCATAACTGAAAACACGACATTTAAAACTAATTTAGGGTTTGACAAACCTGATAATGTAAGTCCATTTAGAAAAATCAGGAGATTATAAACTTTCATCAAAATCATCATCAAGATGCTCCGATTGACGAATACTATTTATACTTGTATGCGAAAAATCTCGTTAAACTTTTTATACTAAATCTCTCATTAAAAAGTTAATAAAAAAAAATACAAATAAAATTTAAGTTTCAATAATATATTTTCTTTTAAATTCAAATTTTAAAACTCCAAATTTTAAAAATTCCACTCCTTAATATTTTGACACAATTAAATTTAATATTCCAAAATTAAATATGATAAATTTAAAACTAATAAATTAGATTGAAACTTGTAAACATGTTTTCTGAAGAAATAAATCTCGTCATTTAAAAAAATAAAGTTTAAAATATAATACACATTTAAAAACAAATAGTTGCAAGTTTCTTAATTTTATTAAAAACTAAGTATTAAAATTTACAAATCAAAATAAAAAAATTGTTTATAAATATCAAATTTAATTAAAAACTACTAATTAAATATTAGTAAACTTTATTCTAACACATATTTATTTAAATAACAAACGTAGTGTTTTTAAATTTTATATGTAAAATTAAAAAAATCTTATTTTTTTATAATAAAATTTTAAAAAATCATTTTTTAATAATAAAACTTTAAAAAATCGCTTATTAAAATCTCTTGTTTTTTAATTATTGATTTTTTAAAATATTAACTTTTGATGATAATTTTAAAAAAATGTGACTTAATGGTAATAATGATGAAAATGTTTATTTATGTAATTAAAAAAATGATAAATATGGAAGTATTAAATGGATGATATAAATATGGTTTTGAAAGAAAAAAGTTATGACATTGAATATGGTGATTCCAAGTGACAAAATAATTTAGTTTTTTATTATAAGAGAGATTTTTTTAAGATGTGTGATGAACAAACTTGTTTAAAACGGATATAAATTTTAAATTAAGTTTTTTTAAGTTGTTCGATTACACGAAGTAGGGAATATGTTTGTGTGAATGAGTGTTTTGATACGCGTGCAATGAGTGTAGTGATTCGTCATCGTTTTATCATAAGTTGTGTTTTAAGTAAAACAGCACAGCCATAAACCAAATTTGAGTTTTTTTTCGTGATTTTCTTAAACTTTATCTTGAATTGTGTTTAAAAACTTTGTTTATTATAAGGTGTCTGGATGATGGTTTTAAAGTGATTAATGAGATTTAAATTAAAAATAATTTGAGAAATTTTATGTACCTTAAATCATTTTTTTCCTAAGTTTTTACAAATTTATTTAACAACTAATTACCAATATGTGTAAACCTAAACTGATTTCTTATTCACTTTAACTTTTATTAGTTAAAAATTGAAATTAGTAATTGTTTAAACGCTTAAAATGAGTAATAACTTGAACTTTTGTTTTCTTTTAAATAAGGTTCAATTAAAAATGAAAGTTTGTTTTTGTAATAACACTTTAATTTTGATGTAAAAAAAATAAACTTAAAATAATGTCAAAGTTAAACTTAAGAGACTTTTAAGACCAAATATTAAAATACTAGAAACACTAATTATTTAAAGATCAATTTTTCAAAGTTGAAATAGACACTGAACCTATAGAATATCCACCTACCTTCTCAAATGTCCTATTATAAGTTTATAATAACCCACATATTTTTGTTTTATTAATTACATATATAAGTATCAAAGTTTTAGTTTACAGTGTAATGATAAAAATTGAAAACAAAACAAATGGTTTAATTTCATGTTATAAAAAATGTTTGGGATTACTTATCAAATCTCCTTTTGACTTTTTGGAAAAGTAAGTCCTTACTTACTTTTCCAAAACAACTTCTCCTTCTCACAAAAAATACCTTTTACACCCTTATCCAAACAAACTTTTAACTTATTGACTACTTGGAGAAGTTAATAAGTTAATAAGTAGGATCCAAAAGTAATCCCAAACACCCCCTAAAAGGTACATTAATTGTCACACCCCAACCACTAGGGGTGTTAACGGTCCGGTTTTTAGGTCAAACCGTAAACCAAACCATTTGTAACGGTTTTTTATTTTTGTAAACCATAACCAAACCGTTGAAATTTTAAACCAAACCGAACCAAACCAACACATTAGTAACGGTTTGGTTTCACAGTTTAGGCTCACTAAGCTTTTATACAGTTGTCCAAAATAAGGTATGATATATCAATGAAAACTGTTCAAAAAACACCCGCCAAAAATATATTTGTTCAAAATAAGTTGTATCCTGTCAAAAAAAAATAGATGCTAAAAACACTATTCGAATGTTGTTGTTAACAAGCTGTCACAGTATAGCTGCCAAAAAAATATAGCATTCTCAAAATATGCTTATAACAAATTGTTTATAATAACTAAGTATCCAAATATCACAAAACAAGCAGTACAAATACATCAAATAAAGGTATTGCTTGTTGTCCCAAAAAAGTCTGTAAAGATATGATATTAGAATGAATGAATGAATAGACTATTAGAATTCTAGTAAATTACAAGTGACTAATGTAAAAAGAATTGAGGCTGGATTAAAAAATTTTAAGAACTTATTAGATCCATAATTCATTAATGCACTACAGGCCGGTCGTTTAGGCCCAGATACCTGGGTTTATCCAAAGTCCAAATATTGATTAGCTAGTTCAATATTGTTAAATTAATATAGTAATATGTATAATTAAATATATTTAATAATAAATGTTTAAAATTTTAAAAACATATTTAAATCTAACGGTCCGGTCCGGTTTGGTTTTATACGACCGGTTTTTACTATAAACCGTAAACCAAACCGTTCATTACGGTTCGAAAATTTTGAAACCGACCAACCGAAAGTAACTCAAAAAAACCGACCACAAAACCAAACCGATGACCGGTTTGGGTGGTTTCGTGGTTTGAAACCGAACCATGAACACCCCTACCAACCACGGCGGTTTCCCGCGGGGCGCGACGGTCATGGATCATCGTCACTGATTACATAGAACGACCTCTATATGGTTTTGAAAATCATGCATTCAAAGTCATTCCAAAATATAACATTGTTTTACAGAGTTTAATGCGGAAGGAAAATAAACTGTTTTGAAAATACAACGTCAAGCAAAAGACAAACAAAAGTTCATTGTCATAGGAACATCAAAAGACTTCATGCATGATGTGAACCCTAATCCCGTGCAAGCTTAACGATCTGAGAAAACATGTTTAAACGAGTCAACAATAATATTGGTGAGTTCACAGGTTTTAATGTAAAAGTAAATCGTTTTAATGGACCACAAAACTTTCAATGATTTGATTGTTGTACATACAAAGCTACAATATTATCATACGCACACCGAAACCGAAGCTAGACTGTAACAGTAATGAAATGCCTCTACCATGCCTATCGTATGCATGGGGTGATTAGGTCAATGATGCACCCGTTTTGACCTCCAGTCAAAGTTAGCGCGACTAATGCGGGTGGGTTGTCAAACCCAAATAGTGCTATCCATGATTACCTCGCCTTGTGGAAAAAAACTAACGGTCCAATGAAAGGACTTAATACGATATGAAACCGCTTATGTAATATGTGAAATCATGTAAATGAAATTGTGTCCAATGAAAACAGTAAGTATGCATGTATTCTCCCCCAAATGGAAAATAAGTAAAATGGGGCCGTGAGACTCATCTGATGTGTGAGTACCGTAAACGTGTAAGTAGCAAAAGTCCGTGCGTAAACCGACCTACGCATGCCCTAGAATATATAAGGCATCTTAAGGTCTATGTAATGATTCTATATGCAAGTTGGTCTTGTAACAGTTTCACCCAACTCGATACGTTATGTGTGTAAGTCTTGGTTAAAAACGTTTGACTCGACGACCCATTGGTGATATGTATTTGTTACCTAAAAATATATATTTATATTTATATAAAACAAATATAAATTACATTTTTCTTCAAGTGTGTCCATGAATACTTGTAACTTAGCATCAAATTAGGGTCCGGTTTGTAAAATAATATTTTGACTCGACTCGAGTCGTAACTCGTTACGAACGGTAAATAAATATGTTATATATATATATATATTCTAAGTAATGTTTTCGAAACATGTCACATACCTAAATAAAAATAATATTTATATTATTTCTACAAAATATTTTTGAGGAATATTAACACAAAAATAATGTCGGTTTACGTACTTGACTAAAATATATAATATACATGTATACATGTATATATATTTATAAATTAGTTTTTAGTCTTGAAAATAGTAGATATAAATTTATACTGATAAAAGTCATTTTGAAAACAACCAACATACAAGTATCCTTTTTCATACAAATACCACTCTTGATATATATTTGTAAAATAATATATATTCTTTTCTAAAAACTATGGCTAGGGAATAAACCCAACTCTTATACGACTAAAATACATAGTATATATGTATTGACCAAAAATCCAAAATAATCCAGGTATCCAAATTAATAAAGTATTTACTTTCAAAGTTTCGACCAACTTGTCATAACTAACAATTCATCCATAAACTTGTAAAAACCTTAACACATGCATATTAACAACTACTAATGTTTACTAGTACCCATGGACATAAATAAACCCACTTGATGTAAATTTTCAAGAGTTGACATACACTGTATTTTAAGCCTATGAACTATCATTTCATTTTATTTAGTGTTTCGACACAAAATAAGTCTCTTGTAATTATTAGTTCCTAAAAGTTTCATTGGCAACAAAAATAACTTTTATTGGTGAAAGTTGTTAACTTGTAGGTTGGAAATATGTAGACAAGAAAAATAAATATAAACAAGTATAGAGGAATCTCACTAGAAACAAGCAAGATTGGTGGATAGAGAGATGGAAGTTGCTTGACAAACACCAAAGAATTGCTTGAAATCACAAAGGAGCCTTGAAACACTAGTAATCTTTGATTGGAAATTGAAAGTGAGGGATGATGTTGGTGTTGGGGTGTAGCATCCGTGAGCTAGAGAGGGTGTGGGAGGAATTAGAGTTGCAAGTTTGTTTGTGGTGGCATATGAGGGGAATGGGTCCCATTTTATATTCATGTAACTTACTAAGGTTAAAAGTTAGGGGATGGGTGCTTGGGCCAATGAGCTGGTGATGGAGTGGTAAGGGAGAGACCTGATGTTCCTTGTGATCCAGGTTCAATCCATGCCCTCCCCATTAGTTTCTGCGGCATGCAAATGAGTCCTAGCTCTTAGGCTGATGCACCTGGGTTTTACCCACGCCGATCCAGGGTTTGAGCCTCGGCTATACCTCAAGCCCGGAAGGGGCCGTATTGGGTGGGAGTTTTCCTTGGGTGCTCTCCAACTCTGACGCCAAGTGGGCCCGGTTAAGACAACATATTGGCCGGAGTTGGACGAGGCTCTCTCATGTGACGGGGGGTGCGACGTCACAACATTCAATGCTCGCCGTTCAAAAAAAAAGGGGGGGGGATGGGTGCTTGGGGTTTGTATTACACGGTTGGGGAATGGTTCCAAAGGTGGGGGGTGGGTTTTTGATAAAAGGTTGGGTCATGTTTAAGGAAATCTTTGGGATGAGAAAAAGTCAAACAAAAATATATGTTGTGCATGGGTTGTGTGTTTCGATGGGATGCAGAAGAGAATAGTAGGTTTGAATGAGTTTTTCAAAACTTGTACAATTTATGATGAATTTCATGTGTAGGTGTGTTGGACTTTAAGCCAAAAGCAAAAGCTTACAAAAAAATGTGTGTCAAGCTAGCTATTAAAGCAATTTGTAGGGGGAACTAGGAGGTGGTCAACGATTTTCTCAAGATGGGTTATGTAAGGATAGTATGATCTTTGAGTTTTTAACTAAAGTCGTGTGATTGAAAAAAATATTTACTTAATAAGTGTGGTTTTAAAAATATTTATTAAATTGGTGTTATTAGAAAAAATATTTATCAAATAGGTATAGTTACAACTAATCATAATTTTTATATTTATTTTTGTTTTTAAAATACCCATTATACTTCATTTCTATATTCTTTTAATCAAACCACTATATTTTTTTTAAACAACCTATTATACTTATATCTTATCCAATTCATTTTTTTTTTCAATCTAACCATATATTCTTTTTATTTGATTGTTTTATATAATCTTTATCGTTAATAATTGTTTGTCGTTATTTTTATTTGTGTATCTCTTTTATTACCTTGAATCTTTTCTCTAAATACGTTTACAAAATTTTTCCGGTAATATTCAAATGACGTTATACATCGTCCATATTTTTAGGTTTTTATTTTTGTTTTGATTATGGTTATAGTTCATGTTTTAGGCTTAAAAATAGTTAAATTAATGACACTTTGAAAACTAAAAATACTAATAACTGGTTAAAAAGAATATAAATTTGTTATGTTATGGAAAAAAATTCACGTGAATTAAAAACAATCTAATGATTGATAAAAAAAACTATAAAAGGTTGGTTAAAAAATAAAAAGAAAGTACAATAATCAGAATTAAACATGTTTGGTAAATGGTTTTTTCAATAACACTTGTTTAGTAAATACTTTTAAAATCACACATATTTGGTAAATAGTTTTTTTAATCACACTACTTTCGCTAAAAACTCTATGATGTTTAGTATGTTAGTAGATATAAAGGCGGTAGCGGGTATTAGTTAGACGCGATAAAAGTCACACTTTTTATTAAAACCGAATTTAATGAAATTGTAAATTATATGTTTAATGGTTTACTAACATGTAAAAGTATGTTTAGGAATTTAATATAGCGAAATAACGCGTTAAAATAAAATATACCGGTGAAACGATAGAGATGCGCGTTAAAATACTAAGTTGAAATAAATAAATACACACGTATATTTAGGTTCTAAAAATAGTGTTGTAACATCTCGGAATATTTAAGAAAATATAAATATTAATTATCATCAACGTTCGTGTGTGCCGGTTATACTACATGTGACCCGGTAATTTACCGAATTATCGATTCGTAAAATGTTATGAATGGGCTTTGCTAGTTATGAAATGACCTTAATTAACCATAATTAAATCTAACACGTATATGATGTATGTAATTTTTGACTGAGACGTAGACTGGTATTGACCTGAAATTGCCGGTTGTCACATACATTAATACTTGTATTACTTTGGGATACACGGTATCTAGTTATGTTCGTGTATCATCGTGAATGCATTGAAATTTACAAACTGACCCTCATGTTTTAGGGAGATAAAGTAGATAGCCAATCAAATGAAATGAAATCATGCATATAAAATTAACTAGTTCTAAACTTAAAAACACTGATAGAATTAAAAATCTCATATTTAAATAAAAAATGAATTGTTTGACCAAGAAAGTCAAACTAAATCTTATATACTAAGTAAGAACACGGCCGGTCTGGTTTACACGACTAGTTTCGCGTTCAAATCGTAAACCGCCAAATATATGGTTTGAACGGTTCGGTCTATGCGGTTTGAAGGTATAATTTTATACCGGCCAACAAGTCTTCGGTTCGGCCGATTGGACGATTTATGAACACCCCTTGATACAAGACAATAATTTTGCATACAAGTAAAAGAGAGAGTAAGATGTGGGTCATGTTTGTACATTTCAAAGCGTTTCACTGATATGTAAGTAAAAACTTGTCTGTTAAACATATCCAAAAATGGTTATTCTCATAAAGTAGAGCTCATGTTTACTAAATTGGCGTCCATAAATATATGATTCTTTGTTGTCTTTGTAATGTCGTTTTCAAATTATGTTTTAAACAGACTTTAGGTTGTTGCATAATATTTCCGGTCTCTTATGGATTTCAAAAATACAAAATACAAGAGATGTTGGTTTTATACAGAGAGACTTATTAAATTGGATTATACTTCTAATTTTAAATCTGAAGATGATCGGTACATTCACACCAAAGACAAGGAACTTAATGCAACTTTCTTGTGTCAAGAGTGTGCAAAGAAATGTAATTTTTATATGTTGTTTATATGCATATCACGTACACGTTTAGTTTATATTTAATGATTTAAACTAGCTGGTTGGGCAGGTCAATGGTGATAGGTCAAAGGGTTCATCTTTGTGAGGCTAAAACGGGTCAGGTTGGATTGATGTGGAACACTTTTTTTCTAACTTTTTTGAAGCCTTTATAATTAGTTAACGTGTCAAATACGAATATGATTACAAAAATTATAAATGAATTTATATGCACATGGTGCAAATTGTATAAACAAGAGAAGTGGGAGTCGTAGGGTTGCGTAAGGATTGGATTAAGCCGATTAGGGTGGTTATGTGTGTCCACACGCAGTGGCGGATCCAGGAATTTTTTCCAGGGGGTTCATTATTTTTAAATGCTCCAATTTTATAGGGCCAGACATAAAAAAATTCGGTTCGAGTCGGTTTGATTGTTCGGGTCGGGTAAGCAGTCAGTGGTGAACCGATTATGTTACCGGTCCACTGGTAGGACCTGTTGAACCGGGTTTAAGAACCGGATTATATTTTAATCATTTTAAAAATATAATAAATATAAACATCTAAAAATAAAAAAATAAAAAAAAACTTTAAGTTAAATAAAAAAATGGGAAGATCTTTCTGTCTTTTAGTTAATAAATCCATACTTCACCCAAATGACCAAATGCAAGTTTGTTTTTGTACGTCCTTCAAAGACTGCTCAAACCCAATTTAAGGAAGTTAATCGATCATAACAAACATCAAGTTCTTACACAAATCTTTATAAATTTCTAACTTTTTTATTTAAACTTCAGATTAATATCACATGAGCTAGTTCTAGTTAATATTGTGGGATTAGCAATGAAGGTGAAAAGAATTCGCGGTAACTAATCAAACATCAAATAAATATTCAAATTGAACTAATCAGACACTTATTTTTCAAATTGAACCTAAAGTGTGATAATGAACTACAATTAAATATCGTTGATAGATTAATAGTACCTAGGAATCAAATTCAAATTAACAACTTATGATCTACTCTTATAAACCACTTATACATTAATAGTACCTAGGAATACATTAAATATCGTTGATAGATTAATGTTTGTCCGATTATGGAGATCGAGAAATAGATAAATTACGGCGCGAATATGAGTTAACATTGAAACGACAAATTCGTTAAAGAAGTTAGTAACAAAGAAAAACAACATAGAAATATAAAACAAAGTTTTTTACAAATGAATATAAAAAAAATAAAAGTAAAAAAAAACCTGGTTTGTCACACCCTAGACTCGAACATGCGTCGTCGGGTTTAGCAGGGTTATTGTAGGAAAATAAAATTAGTAAAACAATAATGAGTAAAAAATATATATTATAAATACGACAAGTATAAAGTTGAGAGTTTAAAATTTTAAATATTAAATTAAAAAAAGTATATTATAAATATTACATACGTAAGAGTTTAAAAATTTGAATAATGAATTAAAAACGTATATTAAATTTGAGGGGTATATTAGCATTTTTAGAAAACTTACGGATGTTATTTAAAAATATAGAAAGTTTAAGGTTATATATGAAAAAAAAAAATTCCTATAGATCACCGACCTTACTATTTAAGTTAGTTAGGAATATGTGTAAGCCTAAACTGATTTTTTATTCACTTTAACTTTTATTAATTAAAACTTGATAACAATGATAAAATTAAAAATCTCATATTTAAATAAAAAATGAATTGTTTGACCAAGAAAGTCAAACTAAATCTTATATACTAAGTAAGAACACGGCCGGTCCGGTTTACACCGCCAGTTTCGCGTTCAAATTGTAAACCGCCAAATAGATGGTTTGAACGGTTCGGTTTATGTGGTTTGAAGGTATAATTTTATACCTGCCAACAAGTCTTCGGTTCGGCCGATTGGAAGATTTATGAACACCCCTAGATATAAGACAGTAATTTTGCGTACAGGTATAAGAGAGAGTAAAATGTGGGTCAGGTTTGTACATTCCAAGCATTTCATTGATATGTAAGTAAAAACTTGTCTACTAAACACATCAAAAAATGGTTATTCTCATAAATTAGAGCTCATGTTTACTAAATTGGCGTCCATGAACATATGATTCTTTGTTGTCTTTGTAATATTGTTTTCAAATTATGTTTTAAACCGACTTTAGGTTGTTGCATAATATTTCTCGCCTCTTATGGATTTCAAAAGTACAAAATGCTAGAAATGTGGGTTTTATGCAGACCGACTTATTAAATCGGATTATCCTTCTAATTTTAAATCTGAAGATGATCGGTACATTCACACCAAAGACAAGGAACTTAATGCAACTTTCTTGTGTCAATAGAGTGCAAAGAAAGGTAATTTTCATATGTTGTTTATATGCATATCAAATACACATTTAGTTTATATTTAATGTCTTAAACCAACTGGTTGGCAGGTCAACAGTGATAGGTCAAAGGGTGCATCTTTGTGAGGCTAAAACGGGTCAGGTTGGGTTGATGTGGAACACTTTTTCTTCCAACTTTTTTGAAGCTTTTATAAAATTTTCAACTTTTTTGAAGCTTTTTTTAATTAGTTAACGTGTCAAATACGAATATGATTACAAAAATTATAAATGAATTTATATGCACATGGTGCAAATTGTGAAAACAAGAGAAGTGGGAGTCGAAGGGTTGCGTAAGGACTAGGTTAAGCCGGTTAGGGTGGTTATGCGTGTCCACATGCATCATTTATGTTTTTCAGAACAACTTCTGATCTACTCATATAAACCACTTATACAGTTATACCTGCACCTAACAAAACTTGAACCCCGACCTCTTGAATACCAGGATGTCCCTCCAGAAACACATGCATCATTTATGTGTCCACCGTCAATCATTAATATTTTGTATACCACGCTTAAACCTTTCTCATGATTACCAATTCGACATAACAATTCACAACCAAGTACATCCTCCTTTTTCTTTTTTTCTGATTTACATTATACATATAAGATTTTAACTATGTAATTTATTTTCTTAATTTTCTTTTTCGTACTCTAAAATTTTAAAAAATTATAGATTTAGCTGACATAAAAAGTTTTGAATTTTTATTTTTATCAACGACACATGTTCTTCCGTCCAACGCTCATCCTTACAATGACGTAACTTTTTAACTTTTTTTAGTTCGCTTTCATACCGCTGCAACAAGTTTTTCTTATCTACGTGTCGATATTAAAAAACGAGCCGTCAGAAGTTCACGTATTTCTCTTTACGTACCTAACCATGTCAGTATCAGAGCTCAAAAATCAGTAAATTGTAGCTAAAAAAAATGAGAAGCATACAGTTTCCTTTTTTAATACATAACGACTAGTGTTTATATTTTCCTCAATAAATGGCCTTTACGGCCATAACCACCGCCGCCATCACCGGTCGCCACTCCATCTTATCAACATCGTTATCGAGTAACCTCACTACCACCGTCACTCTTCTCATAAGAATACACCGTCCTCTTAACCCTAGGAAGCTGATTACAACAATGGCATCTTCCACAACACCTTCACCGGAGCAAAAGATCACCGCACCCTACGGTTCCTGGTCCTCTCCGATCACCTCCGACGTCGTATCCGGAGCCTCCAAGGGTCTCGGAGGCACCTCCGTTGACTCTCGTGGCCGCCTCTTCTGGATTGAATCACGTCCTACAGAATCCGGGTAGGTCAACAACTTTTGTAAGTAAAATAGTAATCGAGCTCTTTTATGAGCCCTAATTTTGGTGATTTGTTGTTTTTTAAGCGATCGTCGAAGGATTTATTAGTAAAATGCTAGTTTAGTTGTTTTCCGAAACCCTAATTACTGTAATTTGTTGTTTTATAGACGATTGGTTATAGTTAAAGGGGGAAATGATGAAAACGAAGAAGCTGTTGATGTAACACCCAAAGAATTCTCGGTTCGTACAGTTGCTCAGGAATACGGTGGAGGTGCCTTTTCAATTTCAGGAGACACTGTAGTTTTCTCAAATTACAAAGATCAAAGGCTTTACAAGCAGTCTACTGATTCAAAAGGTTTGACCTAATAGCTATTTACTGAAAGTTAATGTACACATGGAACAATGTTGATGTGAAAAAGTCAAATTGTACAAACTTTTTTCCATGTGTCTTTGGCTGTAGGTTCAGCACCTGTGCCACTTACCCCTGATTATGGTGGACCTCTGGTGAGCTATGCGGATGGAGTTTATGATACGTTACTTAATCGGTTTATCACTGTTATGGAAGGTACATTTTTGATATTGTGCCTGCAGTTTTTTTATACCCTTTACAACCATTTGCCCCCCTAACTATTGTCATGTTGATTCTTGTTAGACCGGCGTGAAAGTAGCTTGAATGCAATCACAAGCATTGCATCAGTAGAACTTAGTGATAATAATATTCAAGGTATAGTTGACATGTGTATTTTCATTTTTTGTTCCATTTGTTTTTGTGGTCGAGTATCATTGAGTTATTTAATTTTGCTAGAGGTGGCAAGATTGGGTCTGGGAGGTTAGGTAGCTGGCCAAAACGTGTTTAGGCTGACATGGTCAATTTTCTGGTACACGTTTTAATGGGTCCGGTCAGGTTGAGCCACAAACATTTATGTCCATTTTTGAATTTTTTTAAATAGTTAGTGCAGTAATAATAATTACAAAGCAATATTATTACAAACAACAATAATATGCATATTCAAGTAAAACGATTTAGGAGGCACTATACATTAAAATTGGCTTTAGGGTGACTCTCAACCCGTTTGACCTGTTCGACTCATCTGACCGGTTCCCCTTTAGCTACTATTTTTTTTTGAACCTGTTAAAATAGAACACAAACAAAAACGTCCTATTCTTATTCCATAAGCAAATGGGTCAAACTGCCACCAGGTTGCTCTCATTGCAAACCCTGATTTTGTACTTATGATGGCATATAGTCATTTTTGTCATTTATATGGTGACATGCAGAACCAAAAGTATTAGTTGGTGGAAATGATTTTTATGCATTCCCAAGACTGGATCCTGAGGGAAAAAGGCTGTCATGGATTGAATGGAGCCACCCTAACATGCCATGGGATAAATCAGAACTCTGGGTCGGCTATATTTCTGATACCGGGTAAACATAGTGCTTTGCTTTTTCGTGTTATTATTTCAAATTACAACTGTCCAGCTGAATATGATTAACCTATATATTTTGAATGCATGTTTAACCTCTATGTTGTCTGGTTTCTTGAAAATTATAGTCGCCATGCTATTATTCATGTCAACGTTCTTTTATTATTGTCCACACTCCATTCTGTATTTCTGTTTCTTATAGATTAGCATCATAGAACTATTATGGTATTCATCCAGGGCCCACAAGCCCAGATAATAGGCCCACCGCAGATCATGATGCACACAAATATAAGTCTAAGCTTGTGACAAGCTCAAGAGGACCATCTCTGGCCTAATAAGGTGTTGAAATGGCTCTCTTGGGCCTGCTAAAAGCCATGGTTGTAAAAATGCTAGGCGCTAGTCAGGCGGCGGGGTAGGGACTAGGATTAATCGGATTGGAGTTTTATATGTAATTTTTCAATATTATATATATACACACGCATTTTTATATGTAATTTTTATAAAAATGTTTAGTTCAAAGTATTTGTACACACATATGGCCGGAACTTGAAGGGTTTGGCCGGCAGTTCCAAGGTTTTGCTGGAAATTTCAGGGTGTGGCCGGAAAACTATCCAGAATCTGGCCGGAAACTCGTCGAAATCTCGCTGGAATCACTGTTTTTTGGCCGGTTAGCCGTGATTTTGCCCGCCTAGGCCCGACTTGGACCGATCGGGGATTAATTGGCCGATTAGCCCAAAATTAAATCGGTGATGTGGAGACTAGAGATTAATCGGCGCCTAGGCGGGGATTAATCGGGATTTTTACAACCATGCTACAAGCTCACACTTATCTTTTTTATTCATCCTCATTTACAGCGTGGGGCTATTTGTCGGGTCTGCCATATAATATTATTAGTTTATCATAAGTACTTTATACATATTTCTGACCTAAAACATCCTTTTTCCATGGAACTACTCATTTCTTTTACATCCAGTTTCTTTATTCAGCATGACTAGACAATTTCTTGTTAGGACAATTGTCTCTTGTGCAAAGGTACATCATAATGATACATGGGGATACCAAAAAGTTTTTTCCCTTGAGCTCTGCCCATAGCTTATCTAGGCAATAGTTAAAGAAGAATTGTCTATCTGTTCGCACCATTTTTCTTCTACCCACTTGTAGTTCTTAAGGATTTGATATTTTGATTATACCGTAGTGGAAACTGTGACATTTCTCTGGAAAATGTCAAATTAAGTAATTAACTGAAAATGGAAAAAGAAAATGACATGTCATCTAAAGCTTTCTGTTACACTCTTCCCGGGATTCGAGTTACCAAGGCTTAAAAGTGAGTTGTGATTTCCTTTTTTGATAGATTAAGATATTTAACAATTATCTTGACAAAATGATACACCTACGTGTTTGTATATATTTACGATTCTGCTAATTCTATTTATTTGTGCAGAGATTTGTATAAACGTGTATGTGTAGCAGGGGGTGATCCTGCATTAGTCGAATCTCCAACTGAACCAAAATGGTCTGATGAAGGTAAATGCAATCTTGACAAAGTTTTGCACCTTTTGTAACTTTAAATGTGAATCAGTTCCTCAAATATCATGCTGTAGTCTTATGGTACAATGAGGAGAGGATTTGGGGTGCATTATTTAATCATTTTAGCATCTTTTTCACTGCAGGGGAATTGTTCTTCATCACTGATAGAAAAAGTGGTTTTTGGAATCTTCACAGATGGGTAATTTCAGAAAAGTATTATTATTTATGTACTGGCTATGTAGTTTGTTATCTTCTGTTTTGTGTATTTATCATTACATATTAGCAATAACTGTTAGTTGTGCTCATGTCACAAAGCATGATATGTTTAGAGTTCTTGTCAGTTGTCATATACCTTTCAACAATTTCAAATTGTATTTGTTTCATGATTTTTACAAATAGTGTTTGAACATTATGCTATCATATTATATTTGGTAGTTAAAAGGTAAATTTCAACTGATTAAATTTGTAAAATTGAAAAAACAAATGCTGTATAGAGGTTTTTCTTTTTTTCCATAACATTTGCAAAGATTTCACTCTTGCCTCCCTTTTGTGTGTGCTCATCTGGAGTAGAGGTGGAAAAATGGGTGGGTCAAACTGGTTGTGTATGTTGGGTATCACACGAACACAAACACGAATACGGGAAAACCACGAACACGAGATTTATAGTGGTTCGGTCTAAACTGACCTACATCCACTTTGCAACTAGGGTTTATATTATTTTTGTGCTCAAGGAATTACAAGTACATATGATGTATATATAGAGATTAATAATCTAGGGTTAGTAACTTAATTTCCAAGTTAGGCCCAACCCGTGTAGAGCCCATTAGGGCCAGCTGCCTCAAAAGAGACTCCACACCCAACAGTGTAACATGTTAA
This sequence comes from Smallanthus sonchifolius, assembly GCA_023525975.1. NCBI lineage: Eukaryota > Viridiplantae > Streptophyta > Magnoliopsida > Asterales > Asteraceae > Smallanthus > Smallanthus sonchifolius. The sequence goes on along the minus strand of CM042046.1, from coordinate 50,562,098 downwards.
AACATGTAACTTTTGGCAACGTATTTATTTCATGATTTGTCTAATTTTTGGTACTTCTAGTAAGCATTCAGTGTGTCATATTATTACAAAAGTTGTAGTATTTCAATAAGAATCCATTTTTTTAATAACAGGTTGAATCTGATAATACGGTGGCGCCAATATATTCATTGGAGGCTGAATTTGCAAGACCTTTATGGGTGTTCGGTATGAACTCCTATGAGATTATTAAGGAGCAAAATAACTTAATTGCTTGCACCTACAGGTTATGTGTTGCTTTTACTTCTTTCTTTTAACTTTCTCATTCCATTTCCTTTAATTGAATATTTAATGACGTTCAGGCAGAAAGGAAGGTCATATCTTGGAATTCTGGACAAAAATAAGAGCACATTATCCGTCCTTCAGACTCCTTTCACGGATTTAATGAATATTGTAATCTCAATACACCTTGTTCTTGATGGTTTTTGTTTTTTTCTGATTGGGTTGTCATTGGGGGTTATCTAAATTTATCACTAATATATATGAATTCTTTTATGTAGACTTCAGGTGCGCAATGTTTGTATGTTGAGGGGGCATCTGGAGTTCATCCTATGTCAATAGCTAAGGTACTATTCCTATTTCTGGTCTTAACTTTCTTCCCAAACATGAAAAGGTTCGGAGAGAAGTTTTAACACTTCTACCACAATTTTGTAGTTTCATTTTACAAAACAACCAGTGATCAAAATTAACATATTTGATCTAGTAAAAATATAAATAAAATGTCAGCTCTTTCCCTTCAGTTCGAACTCCAAAAAGCATTTGTAATAGAAAACATGTTACTTTCTCATCCTTTTCCATTCAACTAAAGAATGTGTAGATACTTGATAACACAAATAAATTTACTTCGTTTACTCTAAATATGCATTGTATTACAAATCATATATGTTTATTTATGAACTAATTAAAATATGAAATGTTTTATTCTTCAACTAAGGTTACATGTGTTAGTTAAGCTTTTTAATGCCGATTAAGTAGTGTTTGTTTTTTAAAAAAATGTCTTAAAAACCTCACATGTGATTCAGTGAAAGTGTTTTATACTGTTTCTTTTTTTTTCTTTTCTTTTTTAAATCTGAGAGGTTTAAATATGTGAAAAACACTCAAAATTCTTTTCAAGATGTGATGGTTTCTACCTCCTATATGGGTCCAGCATGTTTAAGAGGGGGTGTTTGGGAGTGCTTATATCAACAACTTATCTGCTTGCTGCAGTTTTAAAAGCAGATAAGCTCTATTGAGTGTTTGGATCGAAAAAGTGCTTAAATAAGCGGTTTGATATTGCTTATTTCTAGGCGATGGTTTTTGGTGACTAGCAGTTACGTGTTTACCCTTAAGGTGAAATAAGGTGCTTTTAGTTGCTTCTATTTATAAGCATAAACATTAGCATTATCTATTTAAAATAAGCAATCCCAAACACCCCTAAGAAAAGCCGCCCCAAAACGTACATTGATATCTTCTTCGCTCAACAGATTCTCTATTCCCAAAACATACAATAATCCCCTGATTCTAAAAACCTTCCAAAAACGTACATTGACCGCTTTCTCTTAGCTCAACGACTCAATTCATAGATTTACGCGATTTACATCATCGTTTACAAAATTCACGCTTTCGTCTTCTCTTGATTTCCATTTCTCTCAAATCTTTGTTCATCTCTTCATTGTAATCTACGTATATTCACATTCCTTTTTTGTTTTTCTCTTTTTCTAACTTAAGTTAGGGCTTTGACATTCCATTTGATTGTTGGTAAATGCCTTTGTTTTTTTGCTTCAAGATTAGGCAACTAGGAACTTCTTTTTCTTATTATAAATATAATGCATGAGTTACGATATCGAGAATGTGTTTGCTCGGTAAATTCCATTTGGTTATGTAATTTACACTTTGCTTCATTCTTTTACAAACTTTTATATTTATTTCAAGTGTTAAAGGACGAAGAAAATGATGATTTGTAGTATCTTTGGTGCAATTACTAATGATGCTTATAAGTTTGAGATTGAGTTGACTTTAGTATTGGGTGGAGTTGATTTATTGCCGAAAGAATATTGGAGTGAGATGGAGATAGCTTGTGCCTTGTAGTCATGTGTTTTTGCTTTTTGTAAGGCCTCAAACCCGGGAGGCCTCACTTATTGGATTTACTCATCAACACATAGGACTTTAAACATAAGACATTCATTAACACAGCGGAAACGATTTAAAACTTCAACATACACAGCGGAAACATACATGTCTAAACATAACTTGTCAAATACAACTGAAACTAGTCTTAATCAACATAATCAAAAGAAACATAAACAAGATGCCAGATGCTGATCTTTGGGTAACTCTTCTCGCCAAGCCAAGCATCCACTTCCATCTACTGCCACCTACACTTAACTGATGTGCATACTAAAAATCAGCAACGCTGAGTGAGTTCTAATGCTTACTTTAAATCAATTATACAAAAGATTTACTAAAACATATATATTGCCAATAAGGCTAAACTTAACACACTTTACTTTTCAAACAGTTTAAAACGTATAATAAACCGTCAATTCCTCTTTACTGTACTGCCCTCATGGCTTACATCCATGAACCGACAAGTACCTGGTCAATGCCCCCATGATCAACGACCATGAACCGACAATACCGCTTATCCGTCAATTCCTTGTCACTACTGTACCGTCCACGAGTACCTGGTCAATGCCCCCATGATCAACGACCATGAACCGACAGTACCCTGGTCAATGCCCACATGATCAACGACCATGAACCGACAATACCGCTTAACACTACGGGGAGGTTGCGTGGACCTCCCGAGCAACCGCCGTCACTCATCCCAGTTGGACAACCGTTAGCGAACCCAAAGGTTCTTACTAATGGGTAGAACCCATATCTGACATCTTGTACAAGTAACTTCTGTCCCAAGGACCATTATAGCTGGTACACATTCCCGAAGGAAAACTGTTCATAAAACTTTCTGTAAATCTTGTTCATAACTTAACATGTATTATGCCTTTGTTTATGTATATAAAAATATAGTAAACGCTTGCCATAAATACCTTTGCTTTTCCTGAAACATATCTCAACACATATATCATGCCTTTGTTTATGTATAATAAATATAGTAAACGCTTGCCAAATGATATATCTTGCTTACTTGAAAATACTAACACATATATTATGTCTTTGTTTATGTATATGAAAATATAGTAAACGCTTGCCAAAATATATATCTTGCTTTACTTGAACATACTAACACATATATTATGCCTTTGTTTATGTATATAAAAATATAATAAACGCTTGCCAATAATATAATCATACTTTACTAAAATGTACTTTTGCCTCTTTTAAACTTTTCACTAAAACATAGCTTTTCCCTTCAGTTTATAATATATAAAATATAATAAACGCTTACACTAAGTATGCACACCACCCCTAAAGCAGGCAAAAAGGGGATTAGAACTCACCTGGTATCTTAACTGCAATGGTCTACTGGATCTCACACAATCTGGACAATCATAACAATTGACACGTATCAAACTTAACTCAACGCTAAATAGTTTCACTATTTCTGGCTAGGCGAACATACTGCCTTTACTAACCGTCTATATATACCCATAGACTTCATGCTTGCGCACTTGGCAAGTGCGCAAAGCCTTGCTCTTGCGTACTTGATAAGTACGCAGACTTTGCTTCTTGCGTACTTGATAAGTACGCAGGCTTTACTTCATGCGTACTTGATAAATACGCAGTACCTGCTTCATGCGTACTTGATAAGTACGCAGGATCCTCTTCTTGCGTACTTGGTAAGTACGCAGTATCAGCTTCATGCGTTCTTGATAAGTACGCACGAACTGCTTTCTCGCAAAAACCCTAACTTTCGCATCCGGGTCTGATCACGTCAAGATCCCGAACTTGTTTACATTCAAAACGTTTGCTTTTCATTAAGGAACTTAAATCAATGTTTTTCTTTCAGTTTAATCCGTAAAAACGTTACCTTTTCCTCCAAAACCCGAAAAACCCGAAAACGAAGAAAAACTCAGATCTAGGAGAATCGGTTACCTGTAAACGCTTCTTCTTCACAGCTAATCGTTCCAGATACGTATGCCTACGGTCCTTTGAGCTCAGATTCGAAAACCGGGACTTTCTCTCTCTAGACTCTCTCTCACTTTCTCTCTCTAGAAATCCGGAAATGAGGTTGGGAGTGAGGGTTTTGGGCTGATTTTGAGGCTTATAAGGGCCCGACCCTTGCCCCTTTCGGCCCATACACCCTGGCCCAAGCCCGCTTCCCTTCTTTTCTTATTTAAGTTTTTAATTCTCGTGAATTCTTTCGCGCTAAAAAACTCGGGCTGTTACACTTTTGCTAAGCTTGGGTAGGGCAGTGTTATGTTTGAGCCGGAGTGTTGTCACAAAGTATATCTGCATATTCATTGTAACTCATTAATAGTTTACCAGCACAATATATCAACTTTAACTTCAAATATCCAAAGTATCCCATTAAATAGCCATTTCTTGCTAAAAATGATACAACATAGTAGTGTTAATTCCTCCTTTCCCTTCCATGTTTTAGAGCCCTAAACGTAGTATTTTGAAAAAAAAAACAATATAAGTTTGTAGTTGCCATAACTGGGATGTTTTGAGAAAGTGTAAATGGAAAGTTTCGATAAACGAATTCTTGCTGCCATGACTTGCATTAAGATAAAATCAATACAAGTTTGTATTTGACTTAATATTGAGGCTGAAAAGTCAAAGACGTAAACTGAAGTAAGATAGAATGTTCAAACCCTATATCCAGTTAGAATAAGAGTAATAAAGATACTGGAATAGCATAGATGATGATGATGCAAATAGAGTAAATCCGTGAGCTGATCGAAAAAGAGGAAATGATCAATGCACTTTTTAGGGGGTGTTCGAGATTGCTGATTTAAACAGCTTATCCTTACGAACAGAAGCAATTTAGAATAAGAGAAATAAAGATACTGGAATAGCATAGATGATGCAAATAGGGCAAACCCGTGAGCTGATCGAAAAAGAGGAAATGATCAATGCACTTTTTAGGGGGTGTTCGAGATTGCTGATTTAAACAGCCTATCCTTACGAACAGAGGTGGTTTAAAAAACGGCTTAATTCACCCCAAAATAAGGAGATGAGCATAATTCTTCATCCCAAGACTCAGAAGTGCTCATCTGCTTAATTTTTTTTACTAAAATGCAATAGGCCGATTGGGTATCTGGCAAGGTTTTTCTTATTTATTGAACTAATAGATACATGACCAAAAAATATTCATTTTTGTGAAAAAGAGGAATATTTTATGAAATGGGAGTAACAGTTAATCAAATTAAAAGAAGGGGAAGAGGCAAGTTTATTTCTCGCAAACAATCAGTTTGTCATAGCTATAATGAAACTTATTATTTGACTTTTAAATAATTGGATACTCAGAAGTCGGAAAAATAATCTCTTTATTCAAACATTAAAAACTGACTGTCTAGATAATTAGTTCCAACTTGCAAATCCAGACGCCTCCTTACTATTTTCATCAATAGATTTATATCAAATCACTTTTTTAAATTGACTGTGAACTAATTATGTGTGTGGGACAGGTGTCTTTTGATGACCGGGCATCAAATGTAGTTGGTTTTCAGATTGTTTGGTCTTCTTCACCTACTATTTCAGAATACAAATCTTACTTTAGCTCTCCAGAATTTATCGAGTTTCCGACAGAAGTCCCTGGTGATGTGGCATACGCATACTATTACCCACCAACAAATCCCATTTATCAAGCCAGTCAAGATGAAAAACCACCATTGCTGTTGAAGAGTCATGGTAACTATTTTTTTCTTCCATTTTATACAAGTGTATGTATACATACATGCATACATAATTTGTACATACATATAGGATGAGATCATCATAATCATATAAAAAGGGCTCTTAGTGTAAAAAGTGTAGGGAGGATTATGGTGTTTGACACATGTCCCTCATACTCTGATGCACAAGGGCCCAAAAGTGCATTAGTTTTGGACGTTCGTGCCTCAAAGTGAAAAAAAATTGTGCATTAGGATTTAGGACACATGTCGCCGTCGGCACTAGAATCCTTCCTACACTTTTTACATTAAGGATCCTTTTTGCAGGATCTCAATACACACATGTACACTACACATGTATACAGAGAAAGAATGCTTTTCCATATAAATATACATCTATACTACCTAATAAACAAGTAAATTATGAGGACACTTGTCACAATTCTAGGCATCTTCATTCTCATTTTCCCGCCTCTCTCTCCTATTAATAATCAACTCCACTATTTTAATCAACAAAATTAATTACCTGTTTCAATTTTTATCTACACATTTTTTAATTTAAAAATGTGTTTATCATCAATTAATTTGTTTAATCATATTATTATGAATTCTACAAACTAATTTTTTTTATAGCCAACTATGATTCAAATAAAAAAAAATTAGTCATATATTCACATTGTTCCATTTTGACGAGTGTATATGTTAATACATTACATTATATTTTATTCAACCCTTGTAATACACGGGTTTAAACCCGTGTATTACACGAGTTTTAAAAACATAAACTTTTTATTACTAAGTATACAACATTACATTTATTCAACCCGTGTAGTACACGGGATTCTAACCTAGTATACATACACACACACACACAGAGGAGGCATTTCCAATTTCTTATAGGCAATGCTGTGTATTTCACATTTCTGATTAAACAGGAGGACCTACAGCTGAGGCACGTGGAATCTTAAACCTTAATGTGCAATTTTGGACCAGTCGTGGTTGGGCTTTTGTGGATGTGAATTATGGTGGAAGTACTGGTATGTTGTTATATGTGTGTGTGTTAAGTATGTCTGTATGTTTGAAGTTTAGAAAAATTTAATATTCACCTAATTCAATCCAGGTTTATAGTTTACTAGGTTAGTATCTGTTAGGTTTTTACCTATGTGTCTTCTGTGGTTGTGGCAATTTAGACCCATCTACTTATTAACGGGTCAATTCTGGTTACATTTTTATTTCTAACAAACAGGTCAAAGGAGTAGCTTAAAAGAAAACGAGTCAAATGGGCCATTAGTCACCCAAAGTCTATTGTTAAAGCATTATACCAACTGAATCACGTGATTTAAATTTTAAATTGTTATTGTAATAATATTTAACACAAGTTGTTACTAAAAATGTTAAAAACTTCGACCAAAGTGTTCTGGGTCAACCTGGCCTGTTTTGACTCATACAAAAGTGTCGTTTTGACCTGTTACCCTACCCGCCTATTTTTTCATACTTGGTCTTCTGCATGCTTCTAACGACTCCTAAAATCGTTAATTAACTCATATATTTGCTGCTAAAAGTTGGACTGTATCATATTTTTTCAAGGTTATGGTAGAGCGTTTCGTGAAAGGCTATTGAAGCGCTGGGGTATAGTTGATGTTAATGATTGTTGCAGTTGTGCTCAGTTCTTGGTATTTGACCACAAATATAATCCTTAAACTATTGGGTTTCTTATGTTTGCCTTTCTTTCAAGTCATGCTGATATTCTTTCTTTTTTCCTTTTTTTTTGTTTTTTACAGGTGGAGAGTGGAAAGGCAGATGGTGAAAGACTATGCATCACTGGTGGCTCGGCTGGTGGTTACACAACTTTGGCTGCACTTGCATTCAAGAAAACTTTTAAGGCTGGAGCTTCTTTATATGGTGTAAGTGGTCATTTATTTTATAATTTGACTTGAAACTGAAATTTTATTTTACTATCTCTGTTCCAAGTTAAATGTGATGTTTGATCGATCACGTATTACATTGCAATTGTTTGACCACTAGTCATAAGCTTTATTCAATACTGTAGTAACGAATTGAAAACCTAGTCGATGCTTACTAATAATAATTTTTTGGCAAAAGGTATCTCCGATTAAAACTTTGCCAAAAAGGGAAAAGTTTCATTTTCGATTATGAAATATCCCTGGAGTACATCATCCGTTAATTTTAGGAGCGGGAGATGGTATGTTTCTTGTTGGTGTAATTCATGTTCATTTAGTCCATGAATTATGCCTTCTTCAAAGTCTTACATTTAAGAGGTGGTATTTCAACCCATTTGCATGTAAAGTCGGTCAGCTTGGGTTATATTTGATCTCTAACTGGTCAAATAAGTAAGTTAAATGATTTAACTAACAAGAAAACGGGCCAAATGGGTCAAGCGGGAGTCATCCAAAATGTATTAAATGCATAAAACCTTCTAGATTGCTTTATTAGAAAGAGTTTAGATTATTATATTAATAATATAGTTTTGTAATCATATATTTAATACCATTAGTTATTTGTAAAATAAAAAAAATCCCTGAACTGTATAAATCACTCATTTTGACCCGTTGTCTAACTCGACTATTTTGTGTCCACTGCATTTAACATATCATTCTTTTAAACAGGTTGCTGACCTGAAGTTGTTGAAAGAAGAAACTCACAAATTTGAGTCCCGATACATGGATAATCTTGTTGGTAATTACTATTTTACCCCTATATTACAACGACTTTCAGCTATCTGAACTTCTTGTCTACATGATTCATTAGCTGATCATATGTTTACATATCAACTTTGCAACAGGGGGTGAAAAGGAATTCTTTGAGCGATCACCTATCAATTTTGTTGATCAATTTTCTTGCCCTATAATCCTCTTCCAAGGATTGGAAGACAAGGTATTGGAATAATTTTTTGAGTTATTGTTGATACATATTTGGGCAAATTACACGAAATAAAATTAACTTCACACCTTTTTCCAATTTTAGGAACCAACTCCTAATTAGGCGCAAAAAAGAAACCAACATACAGTTTTACATGCAAAAAAGAATTAAATAATAATTTTTTACATGTTTGAAAAAGTTATAAATTTTATAAAAATTTATATTCAAGGAATCAGGTTTCGCCTTTTCACCTAATTTAAAGTTGGTTGCTATGAATAAGTAAAAAGTGTAAAATTTTGTATAAGTTAAACCTTGTAATATGATTGTATTAGAATGTGATTGTGTTTAGGGTTTACATAAAGAGGTGTTTATATAGAACACCATATTACAAGTCTAGTCCCTATACTATATCACTTAGTCTAATATTCCCCCGTAAACTAAGCTCGGGAGAGATTTAGGTTGAAAATATAAAAACATAAAACTAAAAAGATAGTTGGTCTTCTCCTTCTCCACCATGCTTTCGCCCGTCACACATTTTTTTTTACAGCAATGGTAAATGGGCTTGTGAGGCCCAGCCTCAAAGGCCCAATCGAAACTACATTAGGAAAACCCTAATCTTCTTCCGACCATCACCACTTCGTCGTTCGCCGGAGTTCTTCAACAACTATGGGTTTGTTCCCCCCTTTTTTTTTACTCCCTTATTGTAGATCTCTATTTTTTTTGTTTTATGCAACCCTTGAATAAACGGAACTGAAAGCATTGTGGCTTTCGCGAGGCGCACGTCGCCGGAAAAACGACCACTGTTGTATAGTGGCGGCGACGGGGAGGAGTTAGGGTTTAGGGCGGCGACGGTGGTGTTTGTGGTGGCGGCTAGGGTTCCGCCATAGGTGGAGGCGGCAGTGGTGGTTGACGGCGGCAGTAGGAGTGGATAGAGAAGACTAAGCGCGGTTGTTTGGTGGTGGGGGATCTGGTTATTCAACGATAAAAAAAAGCTTGTAAAGAAAAGAGAGGTGTGGCGGAGCGGCGGCGGCGCCGGAGATGTTTTCAGGTGGTTGTAACCTAGCTTTGATACCAAGTTAAACCTTGTAATATGATTGTATTAGAATGTGATTGTGTGTGTTTAGGGTTTACATAAAGAGGTGTTTATATAGAACACCATATTACAAGTCTAGTCCCTATACTATATCACTTAGTCTAATATCATTTGATTTTTGATTATTTTCTATATATATTTTGATGAACTGATGTATGTTGTGTTGCAGGTTGTACCCCCTGATCAAGCAAGAAAAATATATCAAGCATTGAAAGCAAAAGGATTGCCAGTTGCTTTAGTGGAGTATGAAGGGGAGCAGCATGGTTTTCGTAAGGTTAGAAATACATAATGTGTTGTTTTTTATTTTTATTTTATCCGGTGTAAGAATTAATTACTTTAATATGCGTATTTTATGCAGGCCGAAAACATTAAGTTCACACTTGAACAACAAATGGTGTTTTTTGCGCGTTTAGTTGGACGCTTTAAGGTTGCAGACGAAATCGTTCCCATCAAGATTGATAACTTTGAGTAAGAAGTTTGTTTTTTTACGTCTTTTTGCACACCACAAGCTTAGAGGTGAAATTTCAGCCTTTTTACTAAGAACCAGTTTTGGGCCGAACCTTTCAGAGGTATGATTAAAAAACGATAATGGCGACGAAACATAGAAATATCTACATGATTGTTGCCGTTTGCTATTGTGACGTATATATACTTACATCGGCCAAAAATCCAGGCCACATACGATAAGGCCGTAACTCGTAAGTTATCAATTTGAGATTAACCGGAATACAATCATTTTTAATTTAATGATTTGAGTTGAACTTCCATACTTTAAACTCCATCCATCCATCTTCTCTTTGTTTTGGAACACTATTGTTTTCATGTAAATTCCATGGGATTGGGGATCTAAATTATAGAATCTCATCCTCATTCGTGTTTCGACGAACTAGATCTCTTATCATCACCGGACAATGAGGCCGAACACATTTTTTTGAAAGCTTGAAAACAAGGTAACACAAATATTTTGTTTCAGGTGAGAACATTTGACTTTGAATTTTGCGGTTGATACAAAATATGTCTTGTGGTTGTTGCTCTTGATCAAGCACCTTTTGAAATCTAAAGATAGTGAAGTTATATAACGAGACCAGTTAAACACAACAAGAGCCAATTTCAAAACCCACCATGAGACCACTGCTAGGTTGGCCCAATTTTCCGGCGGTTTGTAGATGTACACATAATATAAAATCTAACGACGCTAAGTTTTCTTAACGGGGGGTCCAATATAAGAAAATAGTTTGAAATAAGGAACCGGTGGTAAGAATATTCTCAGTTGAAATTATTATTAGCTAATTGGTAGAAAGTGAGATTATTAAAATCTGATAAACCATTTATATATTTAGGGCTGTAAACGAACTGAACAGAACAAAGCCTTGTTCGTGTTCGTTCGTTAAGCATTTAACTTGTTCATGAACGGTTCACGAACATTAATCGAACGAAATTTCATGTTCGTGTTCGTTCATTAAGGAAATGGATTTGTTCACAAACGGTTCACAAACAAAACCAAACGAAGGATAGTTTGAGACTTTTGATGTCAACAATAATGTCTTTCGAAATGAACATTTAATAAGATCATTTTAATATCAAGTTTTTTGTACTTGTATCGAACTTACTTTACTTAGTTAATTTTAGGGTAAAAATTAAAGAATATAAAAGGTTTAGATAAAATAAAAGAGAAATATACAAAAATCTTTAATAAACAACATAAACAAACGACACATGAACGAACACGAATATAAACGAACGTTCACGAATATGTTACCGAACGTTCACGAACACAATTGAACGGACGAGACCTCTGTTCATGTTCGTTCATTTATTAAACGAACGAACGTAAACGAACTTCCCGCCGAACGGTTCACGAACTGTTCGCTGAACGTTTGGTTCGTTTATAGCCCTATATATATTGTATAGAAATGTGTATTAAAAAATAAATAAAAAGGCCAAAACTTAACTGTTTGGCTGATAGCTAGTTTGCCAATCGATTCGATCGGTTCGGTTTAATTTTTTTAAAACGTACTTATAGGTTCGCCAAAACTATTTCAAAAGAGTAAACATCCGATTTAGCTTTTAAATTAATGGCACGTATCTCTCTCCCGACAATATAATTTGCTGCGAGTGTGCTACCTTGTTGAGTTGCCTAGCGTAACTTGGATAGCTCAAAATCTGCGATCTCCGCATCCCATTTATTATCCAATAAAATGTTTGCACTTTTTATATATCAATGTATTATACATCGTGTACTTGTGTGCAGGAAATGCAATATTAAGACATATTTGTATACCTTCTACGCACGTAAAATTTCTCATGTTATCAATGTTTCCAAACTAAAGAGCAAGACTTCCATTAGAAACATACTTGTTTGTAAAGGTGAATCATCTCTCCTCCTTTAGAGAAACAGTATTCAAATGTTCGCATTAAAAAAAGATTATATTTTAGATGTTCGCATTTAAAAAACATTTCTACTTTAGTAAAGAAACCTTTTTCTTCTTTTACATTTTTTCTACTAATGATTCGTTTAATAGCTACTATTATGTGTTCCTTCCCTTCTATCACTGACGAATTTTTATTCGTTAATACTAAGTTGTGCTTTGTATACGGTCTGGCTGACCCAACCACCCCGACCGGTTCGGTTTAATTCTTAAAAAAACCGAACTTATCGATTCGGTCTAAAGCCCTTCTAAACCGGACCATGAACACCCTCTGGTCAAATACCTTTATTACTTGTCAAATGAGTTACCAAGATCCACATTCGTCATCGATCATTATTCTAAGTTGTGCTCTGTATGCCTCTCTGTAGCCGCGTGGCTGACCAAAGAAACCTGACTGGTTCGGTTTATTTCTTAAAAAAAAACTGAACTTATCGATTCAGTCTAAATCCATTCTAAACCGGACCGTAAACACCCTCAAGTCATATACCTTTATTACTTGTCAAATGAGTTACCAAGATCTACATTGGTCATCGATCATTATTTTAATACCAATTTGGGTCCTTTTTTATTTTATTTTTCAGTTTCCGCCTTCATTTGTTTGAAGAGGAATCTCATGAAAAATATGATAACATATCGGAATTACCAAGAATTGTTTTGGGAAACATTGTGAAACAATCCAAGAAAGATGTTGATGATATAGAAAGGTTAATAAACTAGAAAAGTATAATATTTATGTTCATGTATTTATATATTGTACGGAAATACGTATTTTTAAAAAGTAATTAAAAAGGCCAACACCGAACTATTTTGGTTAATTTAGCTACTCTGCCAATCAATTCAATCGGTTCAGTTTAATTTTTTAAAAACGTACTTAAAGGTTTGCCAAAATTACTTCAAAAGAGTAAACATCTGATTTAGTTTTAAAATTAACGGTACATATCTCTCTCCCAAAAATATTATTTGTAGCGAGTGTGCTACCTTGTTGAGTTGCACGAATTCAATTTATAGTTCGAAAAACCGATTCAAATTTATAGTTCTAGTTATTCGGGTTATTAAAAATTAAAAATTTTGAAACTGAATTTGAATTTGAACCGAATATAGTTTATAGATCGAAAACCCGTTTTGAATTCGTAATTTCAAATTCAATTTGAATTTAAGTTTATTTAATAAACCTAATTGAAAAAAGTTAATAAAATAAAATAAATAATATATATAATAAATAAAACACATATGCATTTTTATAAAATATATATAGATCGAATTCGAATATTCAAGTGATCAATCGGTTCGAAAAGAAAAATTCAAATTCGATTCAAATATCATTCAGAATTCGGTTCAAATATAACCCGACCTAAATCCAAAACCAAATTTTGAATTCGTAATTCAATTTGGTTTTTTTTCCAAGTGCATTCAATAATTAACAACCCTAAAATCGACCATTTTGGGAGGCTGGAAACATGGAGGAGGTGTGAAGGGGACCGATCTTCTTCAGTTTGTCGGAGTTGTGTAGGGGGACCAACTTAATATGTTGTCATATTAACCATATTAAATATACACGTTTTACACGATAGTTATTTTCACATTTGTAGATTTTTTTAGGGAGGGGGGTAGGTCAAGTTAAATTAATTAGTTAGTTAAAATGGACGGATTGAATTATACCTCATAAATAAATATTGGGGTCAAGTTAAATTAACTAATTAGTTAAAATTATACCTCATAAATAAATATGGGTTTAAACAAATAAATTTTAGTTAGTTTGGCTCACTAATCTCAGTGGCAACTCATTAAGGTGTAAAAGAAGGACGATTAGAATAAAGTGGCAGGTAAACGGACAATAAGTTGCGTCGCAACGCCTTTTTGAATAGCAAAACCGATCCTACTAAAAACAAAGCTTTAGGTCTTGGGGGCCGAAAAATTACAACGCACGACCCGTTGAACACTGTTCAGGAATTCCACTGCCTTCGGGGCTAGGAAATCAAAAGTATCAAAAGCAAAAGGGATAAAAACGTGTTGGTTCTCTAAACAAGCTTTTTCGTGTTTAACAACTTTGCTTGATTCCGCCGTTAACGCAACATGGCCCGCGACAACCCAATTGTCCCTAAGCCCCACAAGAGGGGACACTCATGTAAGGTCCATACAAACATGTTTCCCACATGTCCAACCAAACACAATAATATCAGCCGCCCGTAGAGTAGACTCTCTTTCAAACGGATCTGTCAGAAAGTTCACGGGGCTATGCTAGATTGAATATAATTGTTTAGGTCAAATTCCTTACTACTATGCTAGGTTGAATAAACAAAGTATAATTAAGGAATGAGTTATAATATATAGAAGTGCATACTTGTTTTATCACCACCTATCGGTCATTGTCGACGCCACTATTGGTCGTTGTCGACACCATCAAAGCTCCCACCACCGTTGTCGCCCTCTAACACTAACGGTTATAAAAACAAATATAGCAGGTGAGCTATGTATAATTTGTGTTTTTCGTGATATAAATACTCTTATGCATAAAAACAAATATAGCATGCGAACTATGTATTTTAATTGAAAAGATCTTTTTTCTTTGTATAATTAACTTACATGCATAATTAACATGATCGTATAGGAAATATATGAATCAAAACCATTAATATTTTATTCAAGTGACCCAATAAGATATTTTGGCTCGACTTTAAACACCTAACCAAATAACCGAATTCTTATTTGGTTACGGCTACTATCGTAACCGAATAACTGAATAAAAATTCGGTTAGATTTTTTCAATTCGATTTTCAGTTTAATCGACTAGCAACCGAATAACAAAATTCAAACCCCATTTTAGGCCATTGAAATCTAATCCTTAAGTAATTGTAATTTCACACGGTGGGAAGTCTATTTATAGAATCTGGTCAACATGTGACATCTCAAAGATATACCAACACGGACACTCAACCCAAACAACAAACTTGAACCCAAATAAAATCATAAATAACTTAAACGATCTACAGGGGCAATTCAGCCATACTTGAAGAACAAAACTGCTTGCTTGATTTGGTTTAAAGTCAAATCATACCCGTTTGACTTCCAATTCCTTAAAGAATCTCAGTTTTCTTGATCTTTTTTCATCTGGGTAGCGGTAATTATTTCAATTTCTCAATTTTGATTCTTGTTTTTAGGGTTTATTTGAATTTTTTATTATTTTGTACCAATTCTGAACCAAAAAGAACGTAGGTCAGTTTGTGTTTCTTGATTTTTTAAAAATTTAAGTTTATTTTATGAACTCCAGTCCTTGGTTTTAGGGTTTAAATTAAATTAAATCTTGTGTTCATCTAATTATTTCCTACATTTTTATTTCAATTTATGTGTGTATATATATTTGTGTCTCAAATCAAATTTTGATTCTATAATTCTTGGATCAAGAACAAAAGAAAGTCAAAGTCTTCTAGTTGACTAATTGTACATGTAAGTTTTAGTATGGGTCATATGATCATATATCATACTTCTGGCATTTTATTCAAGTTATGACATGTTTTGTATCAATCCTCATTTGGATTCTGTATGGTGGTTGCTTTTAGGGGGTGCTTGGATGCTAGTTTTGAAACACACATGTGAAGTTGTAATAATCACCTTTTAATGGTGTTAAGTGCTTGACAAATTTATAAATAATATTGTGTATCATACTCTTTCATATTTTCAAATATTTATGGTTATTAAAGTACTCGCATTTTATAAATTAACTGTTAACAACTTTAAACATATATTTAGAATTTTAGACATCACCCCAAACTCATTATGTGGTTCTTTTCCTCTATTCTTTTAAATGAATGTTCACATGTATCACCCATAGTAGTTTAGAAAATATAGCCTAGTTGCATAAAAAGGGAAGAACTTTAAAGTCAAATTAAAGGTTTTTTTTAACAGCGGATTTTATAAAGAACTCTCGACTTAGGTGGGAGAAAAAAGACAACTTATGCGAACATGAGTGGATTTTGTGCCTGCTTGACCCAAGAAATGTTTTACGATTCCTTCTAGAAAACCATAAGAACGAAACATTAATCAAAGCATCAAAATAAGACTCTTTCTTGGATCCATTGTCTTTAGAAAATATATTTTCGTTCCGCAATCTCCAAATCACCCATCATCCGGACAAAATGATAGCATCTACGGGCTCTTTCTTACTCTTTGGCAATCTGATGGAATCAAGCCAATTAGTAACTGATATTGGAATGAAAGAAGATGGATATCAATTTGTAACCACCTTTTAACAGAATACCACAATCTAATAGCAATATTACACTCCCCAAAAAGATGGCTCCATCTAGTTATGACCATTTAAGGAAGTATAGATGAAGTAAGCATTAGCATATATTATCAAACTGATTATTTGTAGACACACATCCAAACACCCCCTTATTACACTTTGAACTAACTTCATAGTATTAATAAGTGTGTTTTTAATCATGTAATTTTTTTTAGAATTTGTATTGCCTGCAGGTTTCTTGATCCGGACTATAGTACAAGAAGGTGAGAGATGAGACTTCAAAATTCTGTTTTTAGGATAACCCAAGTCGGGTTTTTGGAGATTATTTAATTGATATTGAAAAGACAACAATTTTGGGTGTTTGATGAAGTAAAATTAAAAGTCAACAGACATTTGGGTTTGACTTTGATCAAAAGAAAGATCAGATGATAAGTAGAGTGGGAAATTACCTCTCTCAAAGTGTATATTCTGTTGCAACCCCTTTTCACCCGTTTGGTGGGGCCGTTGACATAATTGCTGTTCAACAACAAGATGGATCTTTTAGGAGCACCCCGTGGTATGTTCGGTTTGGAAAGTTTCAAGGTGTTCTTAAAGGGGCGGAAAAAATTGTAAGAATAGAAGTTAATGGGGTAGAAGCCGGTTTTCACATGTATCTTGATAATTCGGGTGAAGCTTATTTTATCAAAGAAGTTAGCCTCGAGAAAGATAGTGATGTAAATGATTCTGACAGTTTGTTAGAGTCTAGAAAAGACGATTTTGCCCCTGAGAAAAACAATAATGTAGAGGTTCAGTTTCAAGATAATCATGCAGAGAGTGCAGAATCTGATAGTGGAAAAAGATTTTATGAATTTCAGGATGAACAATCATTGTCGGATTTCGGGTCTAATCGGTTTGATAATATAGAAAATGATTTGGAATCAAACAGTTCTGAAGTCGTTTTGTTTAGCATTGATGGTCAAATTTTGTCAGCTCCCATAACATCAATGGAGGAAAATACTGAAAACGTGCAACTAAGCACACCTCAGTTTCATCTGGGCCCGATTGAAGGCCTGGAATTTGAAGCTGGTTTGGAATTAAGTAATGAATCTACATGGGCCCAATATTTAAGTGATTTTGGCAGAGATAAAGGTCATGAAACTCAAACAGTAGTGAATTTAGAGAGAGAACTATCCATAAAAAGTGTTGTTGATGATTCACCGAGTGATGCAAAGAAAGAAGATGTTTTTAAGAGCTGTTTGGCGTTGAACGATTTGGGAAAGCAAGAAAATGGTGGTGATCAGGAAGTGGATGTTAAAGAATTAAAAGTAGGAAATGAAAGTGAAGGGGCTGAAAACGTCGAATCTTTGAAGTTAGAGGTTAAAAGTGACGAAGGCGTCAAAAATTTTGAATCTATTAAGTTAGAAGTTGAAACCGAATCCAAAGTTTCTGATGTTGAAGTTGTTAAAGGTCAAGAAGGTGAAGAATTTGAAGGGGGCGAAAATAGTTCATACGGGCCTGAAATTGAAGATGGGTGCACCCCGTCTGTAACCGAGGAGCCTCAGTCAATATATGATGATAATGAAAATTTTGATGGAGCAAGACGGACAAGTAAGTGATGGTTGGGTGGGAGGCTTGAGTAACGGGTCATAATGATGATGGTGTATCTAACAGAATTGTGTAGAGGTGGAAAAATAGACGGGTGGTCATGTGTGGGTTCTGGTCAAAACAGTTTAATTTTCGTACTGTTTAAAATAGGTCGGGTCGGGTTGGCCATCAAACATTTTTTGGTGAAACTTTTTTTAGTAATAATTAATGAATTTGTTATATTTGATTACAAGATCTATTATTACAAGAATACTCTAGTTTTGAATGAAACGGTTTATAAGGTTTTATGTTTTAATAATTGCTAATGAGCAAATACCATATACGGAAAGGATCTTCCTGGAAAAGCATCGGTGGCAATTTCGACCCATTTACTTATAAATGGGTCAATTCGGGTTATGTTTGATTTCTAGTTGGTCAAATGGGTGAAATAAAAAAGTTTAGCTACAAAGAAAACAAGTTAATGGGTCAGATGGCTGTTAACTCATACTGCCTACTAAATCCCATAAATAAAAAATAGATTTTTTATCGTAATAATTGCGTAATCATATGTAACACGGTTTTTTTATATGGGCAAAAAGCGTTACGGGTCAGCCCAGCCCGACCTGCACAAAATTACTAGTTTTGACCTTCTATACAGAAAAAAGGAGTTATTGCATTTTTTTGGGACAACCCCAAAAGAAGGTTTTGTAATTTTGGTATAAACTGACATGTTTTTTTTAAATCGATGAACATTTCAGGGATAGAGATATCTCTTTGTGGGAATTTGCTTCGTCCCGGTATGGGTTTGAGTACAGCTTCTGACACCTTTAACGCCCACCGCATACCCGAGGAAGAATTTAAAATTTCTGCAGCATCAATAATAAAAAATGACAGCTTAATTGTCAAAATTGAAGATAAATACTTTACATGGGATAAAGTTGCTCACATTGTTCTTGGAATGGCTGCTTATGGGCTAGAAATGCCTGTTGAGCCCAAGGATGCGATTCCCGTGGAATGGAGTGGGCCCAATGAAGACACCGGGCTTGCTTCAACTCCATCGGGCCGTAGATGGCGACTCTGGCCTATTCCTTTTAGACGTATTAAAACACTTGACCATACCAATAGTAACATCTCGGGTGAAGATATTTTTCTTGATTCAGAATCGGTTTTTGATTCCCCACAACCCGTAGAGGCAAGCCCGATATCTTCCCAATCTCCACAAAAGCAATTTGTTAGGACCCAAGTTCCCACTACTGAGCAAATATCATCATTGAATTTAAAAGATGGGCAAAATATGGTTTCTTTTATTTTCTCGACCCGCGTTTTAGGAGTCCAAAAGGTTTTTTTTTATCATCATTTTTTATTTATGAGTTTATTCTCTTCGCTACTTTTAATTTCTGATTATTGTTGTTATGTTAATTATGTAATATTTATGTAGGTTGATGCTCATATTTACTTGTGGAAGTGGAATGCAAGAATTGTGATTTCAGATGTTGATGGGACAATCACAAAGTAAATTAGACTGAACCCATGGTTTTACTGCTGCAGATTTTATATTTTCACTTTTATGTTGCTTAATTTTATATAATATCTTGTAGGTCTGATGTTCTTGGTCAGTTCATGCCCTTAGTTGGAAAGGATTGGACTCAATCCGGGGTAGCTCGACTCTTCTCTGCTATAAAGGTATTTATTATTGTTCATAATTTTTTCAGTATATATGTGTGTGTGTGTGTGTGTTTGTGGGTGCGGCCGCTCTACCCTATGGGATAGAGGTAAGGTTCGCCGTCATCCCACCCTCCCCAGAGCCTACTCTTTGAGTGGGATTTTGTTGGGTAGGTTTGTTTGTTTGTTTGTATATGTGTGTGTGTGTATGATAGAACCCAAAGTTGTCGGCTTGATTGATTGAAAAGTAAAATACAGATAGTGCCCTGTTCGAGAAGGGTGATCTCCGATTACAAGGTTAGAAACCCTAAATTGATTAACATAAACATCGACCCCTAATTGAAACTCTTGACTCCCTATTTCTAGACTGCTAAAGCAGTTACAAAACTGAATAGAAAACCCCCCCACTACTTTGGAACTACTCCCGCCACTTTTGAGTGGCTGGGCCAAGAACTGAGCCGACCCAGTCAGGTTAGCCCAATGGCCACCCCGACCCAGTCAACCTGGGTTCGTATCAATACATCCCGGCCGGTGAAACGACTTGTCCTCAAGTCGACTAGAGAAGAGGATAAGTAATTCCCCTGTGGTTTCTTCCAATGGTCGATGACCCCAAAAGATAAGTAATTCCAAGACCGGTGGACTCACTTTCAAAAACCAGCTTGAGCCTTGAAACATGTAAGACCACATAACGTTTGGGTCATGAAAGACCGAGTGGACAGTAGACTCGGGTGGCAGTTCCAGCTGCTTATAAGGTCGTACAAAATGACGAGAGTACCCTGTTAAATCCAACAACCCATATATGATGATGTCCTTGCATACCCAGTTGCACCTGATGACGTCTCCCTGCCTGATTTGCATCCCGAATGGGGTCACCAACTGGGTAGTCAGCTTCAATTCATGGAGCTTTATTGGGTTGCACCTGATGATATCTCCCTTTCCATTTTTGCATCGGAGCTCCAGTTCGTATTCATCTCCACACCGGAAACATTCACCACGTGTTGTTCCTTCATATCTGAAAAATGAGAGGGGTTTTTTGGCTGGTTACTAGAATAGGGTAACGTATTAGAAGTGGTGTTAGAATCTGTTTGGGCTGATTTGAAATTGGACTCCCAGGTTGGGCCCTTCTCGGGCCGGGTATGGCCCGCCTCTTCGTTTCCAATTTTCAACATGACGGGATCTTGGTTTTTTTCCAAATCTTCGGCCTTCAATTGCACACCCAAAGACCGATCTTCGTCATTATTAGGGCTATCTTCGGAGGTTTCTTCTTTGAGTAGATCCTGATTGCTGCACTCGAGGGGTGCTCCAAACATCAATTTCTTGAGCGCTGCGACATCCTCCTTCAAGGACAACAAAGAGTCCAATCGAGCAACAATGGCTGCCAATTGGGTAGCAATATACTCGGAGTTAGAACTGCTGCCCTCAATTGGATTACTCCGATTAGTTATCACCTCCGATCGATTACGGAAAATTGGTCGGCTACCATCAGATGGGTCAGTGCCCTGATTATTCCGGGTGAATTGAACCATCGTTCCTTCGATTTCCCGGCAATGGAACCAAATGATAGAACCCAAAGTTGTCGGCTTGATTGATTGAAAAGTAGAATACAGATAGTGCCCTGTTCGAGAAGGGTGATCTCCGATTACAAGGTTAGAAACCCTAAATTGATTAACATAAACATCGACCCCTAATTGAAACTCTTGACTCCCTATTTCTAGACTGCTAAAGCAGTTACAAAACTGAATAGAAAACCCCCCCACTACTTTGGAACTACTCCCGCCACTTTTGAGTGGCTGGGCCAAGAACTGAGCCGACCCAGTCAGGTTAGCCCAATGGCCACCCTGACCCAGTCAACCTGGGTTCGTATCAGTGTATTATAGCACATAATAATTCTTTTAATGGACACGATAGTTGTATCTATTTCATAAAGGTGGAAATTTTAACCCATTTACTTATAAATGGTTTGATTAGGATTATGGTTATCTCTAACGGGTCAAATGTGTAAAATCAAGAAAATTAAGTCAAATGATTCGAACGGGTTGAAAGTCCCCCAAAGTGTATTTTTCAGTGCATAAACCCTCCTGAATTAGTGTGTTTTAACAATTATATTAAAATTGAAATAACATAAATGGTAATCTTATTTGGACACTATTTCTCTATAAAAGAATTTGGACAAAAAGTGTTTTTTTTGCTCAAACCGACCCGGCCCAAAAGGTTACATGTTTTAACCCGTGACCCAACCTGCCCTTTTTCACCGATAGTATTTTATCTAAGCCGTGTTATGTGCTACTTAAACATCTTTATAAATGCTATGAATATTCATAAAATGTTTCTTTAGTTTTGTACACCTTTGATTATATTTTATATTTATATTTTCAACGTGCAGGAAAACGGATATCAATTACTGTTTCTAAGTGCTCGGGCAATTGTTCAAGCATATCTCACCAGAAGTTTCCTCATTAATCTCAAACAGGTACTCGATGCACTAGTTATAAGTATTCCCGGTATTTGTTTATAGTCGAACAATGTCATTAAACTATGTATCAAGTCAAACATTTGAATTGCAACATGTCCCTTATTTCTATTGCTCAAGGGTATTTTAGACATTTAAACAATGGTCAAACACTTGTATTAACCGCATTAGAGTTAATGTTACTGTTTTCATGAGACAATATTTGTATGCATCAATTAATATTTTCATTGATATTTTATCATTTGAAAACATATAAATGTGCCGATAAGCCATCGATAATTTGATTTTTGTAGGATGGGAAAGCTTTACCAAATGGTCCGGTTGTTATTTCACCCGATGGTTTATTTCCTTCATTGTACCGTGAAGGTGAGTGCTTCAAAATAACTTGTTCAAACGTATTTATAGAATAATGTGACACGATCCTGACTCGTTATGAAATTTGTAAAGTTTACTTCATGAATCAAAGATATTTTTATTCTTTCCTTGTAACAGTTATTAGAAGAGCACCTCACGAATTCAAAATCGCCTGTTTAGAAGTAAGTATATACACAAACCAAACACAATAACACATGTTATTTTCATTTGATTATTCATGTTTGGTGACGAGATCCAGGTACCTTATTTTTAATATAAAATGTTTAAACATTTTCTGCAGGATATCAAAGCTCTTTTTCCATCTGATTACAACCCATTTTACGCGGGGTTCGGTAACCGAGACACCGATGAGCTTAGTTACAGGAAAATGGGGATCCCAAAGGGTAAAATCTTCATAATTAACCCCAAGGTATTTCTTTCCCTGGTTGACTATTTTGGTTTGACCAATCAGAATATTAGAACCTGAATAGGGGCAGTTTGGTAAAATTCCGTGTTTGTTTCTATTTAGATTTAACTAGTTGGTTCTCGGCGGGATGTATCGACGTAGAATGAAAAACGAGTTGAATAAACATGTATAAACGAACACCCGCGCCTCGTCGCGGGAGTATGGTCATTTTTTGCCAACGCCCCGCGGCAGGAGTTTGGTAGTTATCGGTTCAGGAGGCAATAATGTTCGCTTATAATAAGTTCGGGTCATCACGGTACCATAACGGCAACGATACTCGCTATGGGCTACGAAAAAAAAATACTTGATTTTGAATACAACTCCGTTTTAAATTTTTTTTTATATCGAAACGTTGAAAAAAAAATAAAAACAACACCGTATTCCGTGTTTTATAAAAAGTTAACAAACAAAAGTTATTATAGAAAAAGGAAATTAATACATAATTAAATGGGTTAAAAGTGTAAATTATAAATAGTATTCTCCTCTTTATTGAAAAACATTACAAATTGAATAGAAACTTCTTTTTTGATTTTTTTAATTTTTGTCTATTTTTTTTCATCCTCATACTTTGTATAATATACGTTTTTAACCTGTTTCGTTTTCTAATGATTTCGTTTTTCTGTAATAACTTTCGCTTATTTTCTTTTTTTTTTAAAACGGACTGTGTGGCTGTCTTTAGTTTTTTTTGCCGGTATTGGTATTATCAGAGCCGGTATTGGTATTGGCTTTTTTTAAACGGAGTTAAATAGAGTTTTTATTTT
Source organism: Smallanthus sonchifolius (assembly GCA_023525975.1). Taxonomy (NCBI): domain Eukaryota; kingdom Viridiplantae; phylum Streptophyta; class Magnoliopsida; order Asterales; family Asteraceae; genus Smallanthus; species Smallanthus sonchifolius. The sequence continues at coordinate 50,538,364 of CM042046.1, read as the reverse complement.
GCATCGTAGTCTATAGCGGACGCCAGGTTATGAGCGAAAAACACCGTTGCCGGTATTGGTATTGTCTTTCTTTTATGCTTTCGACGAGCCAAATATAATATATCAGAAAGAGTATCAGTATGCGCTTCTACGGTTTTTGACAATCTGCATTAAGCGGGAAAAAACGACCAAACTCTCGCTGCGAAGCGCGAGGAAAAAAAAACACTAGTAGGGTTGAAAATGAAAAAATAAAAATAAAGTTCCAGCTTGCATAATAGAGTTAGCAACTTTTACTTGAAATTTCAGGGTGAGGTGGCCATTAGTCATCGGATCGACATGAAGGGGAAGTCATACACCTCGTTGCACACGTTAGTCGATGATATGTTCCCCGCAACATCGAAGGGCGAACAGGTTTGATTCATTCTCTCTCTAACGGATCAAACGGGCCATTTAAAATAGTAAACGGGTCAAAAGTCACCCTACCTTATTTTTATTGCATTCAACCTCTTAAATTCTTTTACTCAAAAATGTAGATTACTGTTTTAATAGTAATAATATAGTTTCTGTAATCATATAGGTTCGATTCATTCTCTCTCTAACCGATCAAACGGGCCATTTAAAAAGTAAACGGGTCGAAAGTCACCCAACCTTATTTTTATTGCATTCAACCTCTTAAATTTTTTTACTCAAAAAGTAGATTAATGTTTTAATAGTAATAATATAGTTTCTGTAATCATATTTAACAAACTAATTATTTACAAAATATGTTGATGTAGAAAAGTTGTTGACCCGACGCCGTTTAACGGTTATTAACTCGCCCATTTTTGCTACCTTTTTTGCAGGAAGATTTTAACTCAGTGAATTATTGGAGATTGCCATTGCCTGACATTGACTTCAGTAGTTGACATGGGCATAATTGTAATTTGTGAGTGACGGGTCGGGTCGGGTTTTTGGTTCATTGACAAGCTCTTGGGTTCTTAGTGTTGTAGTGGCTCATATGTTAAACCAACTGGTTAGTTTTTGTTTGTAAATCACTTTCCTGTAGCTAAGCTCATCAGTGTTTTTATTATCACTTAAAATGGATTGTATAAAAGTTTTGTAAAATAATATAATAAAATGATCGAAAAGATATATTTATTAACATTGATATTTTTATTTCTTAAAGTAGTTTTCTCTGTATAATATCACAAAACATGTATTTCACATCCATGTGTAAATAGTAGTGGTGAGAAAATAATTGAATTAAACAAATAATCGATGGTTAAGTTACGTGAAAATGAGTGGTATGATTTCAAGTTTTAATCATACATCATATACCTCGGAAAACATGTCGTCCGGGGCCCACTTTTGCTGGGGGTTCAAATTTATAAAAAAAATTATGTGTATACATTTAAATAATTTTTTTTATATAATTAGAAACCAAATAAGTAAATGAAAATTTTGTTAAGAGATTCATAAATAAAAACACAAAAAATATTTAAATATAAACCTATAACCTATTATCAACTATTTAACTATTACCATGCTCGTTTAAACCAATACCTTAATTTTGTTGATATACTTAATGGATTGACAATGATATCTATCGAGAACGATATATTATATAATATCCATTGTGAAGATATGATCAACATCTTTGCTTTGAAAATTGTTAGGAGAGTCTCTCGATTTGTTTAACTTTGTTATGTTTATTGTTTAACTTTGTTTTGTATTTGTTTATCGTTACAAAAACGCTTTTTTGTTAATTGTTATTACAATTATCATTGATCTTTGAAAAATAAATATATTTAAGGACCCATTTTTTAGTATTCGTCTGGGGCATCTGAAATCTCGGACACTGAGGAGGATAGGTTAAGGTAAACAGTAGTAGTCTTGAGGGGTCTAAATGCAAAAACGATAACCTTGAGTGGCAGATCTGTAAATTTAACCAAACAAAAGCGAAATGAGGGGCAAACGAGCCGTACGAACGGAACGGACAAAACGTTCAACCAAATTCCCAAACTGTGACTTATTCTAATTTTTTAATCGTCAAAATATTCCCGCCACCGCATCCCCGCCATTCTCCTCCGTCATCCTCCATTCAATCTCACCAAATTATTCAAAATTTTGCCCCTTCAGATTTCGATCGAGGTGGTAGAAGGTCGCGTTGATGTCATGGATAAGATCGGCGATCAACAAAGCGGCCGAAGTACCCGGCGGCGCCATATTCAGAGCCGCTGTCCGTTCTTACACCGACAGCGTTGTCCAGCACGCCGGATATTCCGTTCCCGGTGCCGCCAGTATTTTTCAGGATCGCATTGTAATCACTGACCTAATTTTAATTTGTTCCTTCTTATACGTAAATAGATTTTACAGTTGAAACATACAAATTAGGGCGAATTTTGTCGTTTTAACGCGCATATCACTCCAGCTGCTATTAGTATATTTTGAATATTTATAAGAACTGTGTTATTTCTAGAATTAGGTATACGTTTGGACATTTGAGCATATCCTGGTTACCTGATACCTACTTATGAGTAATGATCACCTTTGCTCATTTTGTACATCTAGGGTTGTAAACGAACCGAACTTCCAGCCAACAGTTTGTGAAACGTTCCACGGGAAGTTCGTTTACGTTCGTTCGTTAAATAAATGAACGGACATGAACAAAAATTCCGTTCAGAGGTTTTCATCCAATTGTGTTCGTGAACGTTCGTTTGTTTATGTTCGTTCATTAAAGTTTTTTGTATTTTTTTAATTCACCCTAAGTCCCTAACATTTAAACCTTTGAGACTTTTTTTGGGATACTTATGATTATGATTGTTATGTCAAGTATTTTTGGATGATTATTCCTAAGTACTTTAACTTGATTTATGTCTTGGGTGGTTATGTATTATGTTTGGGATTAAGAATGTTGTTTATTATTTTCAAATTTATATGTGTTTAGTTGTGTTCAATTATGTTGGTTTGTGTTCGTTATGAACTCAAGAAACGAACACGAACAAATTCATTTCCTTAATGAACGAACACGAAGAAATTCGTACATCAATTGCATTGCCTTTTCACATTGTTTTTTAATTTTGATAATTGCAACTTTAATACTGTAATGGAAGAAATATAACATCGTCATTGTAAAAAGCAGGCTCCTCAGAACATACAAAGCTTTAGTGATGCAGCTAAAAAGCTTGAAGAAGTTTCTGTTTCTTGTAAAGGGGAAGAAAGAGTTCAGTTGCTAAAAGAATGGTTATTTGCTCTAAGAGAATCAGAGAAATTAAGTGGAAGTCCAGTTGAGAATTATGGGAAAAGATCTGAGGATCCACATGCATTAAGTGATAAGATTGTTACTCCTGGAAAATCAGCCATGGTAAGTGAGAATAGAGGACATGATTTTTCCTGTTATTACTGCATTTAGTTGTGTATTTGTGTGATGTAATATGTAAACTAGGTTTGTTTGTATATATTCTTACATGTATGGGCATGTACTCCTCTTGTTAGTTTCACTTTGCATTACAATTTTTTGTGTGTTTAGAACGATTCTTTCAATGCAAATGAACACAGTTTCACCAAAAATGGGACAATAAATGAAATGAGGTCCTAATATGATTAAACGTGGGTACAAATAGCGGTTCCTATATCTCCATTATTTTGTTTGATACTGTCACTCTTGTATCTGATTGCTTATTCTTATCTCCATTATTTTGTTTGATATTGTCACTCTTGTATTTGATTGCTTATTTATAATTTATTTATGTTCTTTATAGATATATATGTTGTTATATGTTTTTTCTTTCATCAGATTCTATGTCATGACCCTGCTCTTGGTAGTGTACCCATGAATTTTCATGATGTTTTTCTTCAGAGTCAAGCTCTCGAAGGCATGACAATGTCTATGGTAAGTATAAGTCAAAACAATTAATTTTTTAGCATCAATATTAGTCCGTGACATACAACCACCAATGACTAGCTTAAAGTTATGATTCATTGATAATAGTTTATTTTCCAATATCATATTAGTTGTTTTGTATATGCTGATTCATGGAGCTTAACCGCAGGTTCACTCTTTTGTATGACTCAGATTATTGTTGCACCAAACGAGGAGGAAATTTTATTACTGCATGAAATATATGGGTACCAATTCTCACTATCCTGATTATTTTGGTTTTGTTGTTTTTTTGGATCATTGGGTGTTCTTCTTTTTCTTCATATTATGGCTTTTGGAGCCCAATCCATTTTTGAAATATGCATAAAGGTTTAGCATTCGCAAATTGAGATCTATTTGATGTCATTGAAATTCTTCCGAAGCTAGGTTATCAGCTATCAAGTGAATTTACTATCTTGCCCTTTCTCTGACTGTAGGTTGTGTCTAACAGGAGGGAGGGAAGTCCATGATGTAGTTGTGAAAAATATACAAGATCTGGCAAAAGCATTCTCAGTTTATGATAGTGAAATGCTGGTAATATTATCACTTTAGACAGTTTTGAGAAGGGCTAGTTGCATAAAAGGTAACCTACTTTGATCTGATTTCTTTTTTTAGGCATCCAACTTATTTTAGGCCACATAAAACTATCGAAGTTTCAAATATATTGATATAAGGTAATTACTTAAGATATACAGTTTTTATACGCTACTGAGCATCATTTTGACAGGTTACCGTGTCATATTACCTTGCATCATTTTTTTTGAAAGTTGGTTTAAATAGTACTTGGTTATCTAGTATCAGTTTTTTTTGAAACTGATGGTTTTTCTGGCCTAAAAAAGTTGGTTTTCCAAAACAGAAGTCTCAAAGTTGGTTTCCTCTTCATACAGTTATCCCCTTTTGAGGTGAATGAATCTACAGAGTTGACTTTAAATTCCCACAACTTGTCTCAGGTTAGGAGGGAAGAATTGCTTCAATTTGCTCAAACTGCAATTACTGGGCTGAAGTTAACTGGTGACATGGCAAGGTAAGAGTCTATTATTGTTTGCAAGTGTTTTTCATAGGACCTCTACATGATAACTTTAAATAAAGTTGCATAATTCTGCCATTTATTTCAGTTGTTTGTACTTTTCTGATTATAGTTTTTCTTTACTGTGGGTTCCTTCTTTTTAACGATCTACTGAATTACTTCTTATTAAGCTATTCCTTAGAAATCTTTACTTTTGTATAACTGCTAACTATTATTATATATATTCCTTGTTTGATCTGCCCTCAGAATAGATTCTGAAATCTCACAAATACAACAAAGCTTGAATAGAATGAAATGCCATAAATCTTCTGGCGAGGGAAGTGAGAATTCTTCTGAAGCAGCACACGATACACCATCAACGGTAAAAATCTCAAGTTTGTGGCTTCTTTTGGATGTGATTTTAAGTTTCTAAATCATGTTTAATTTTATAGGTTGAATTTGATTGACCACTTTGAATTTGAGTGTCCATTTTATTTTCAACAACTTTTACTTGGGTCTATCGTTTGACAAAGAAAATTTGTAATTAATTTAGCAATATTTGGTGAATGTTTAACAGAAATTTTGAGGATATCAAAGTGCTCTAACAGTGTAGTTAGCAGCTTAAAATTACGAAAAACACATTTTTATTGATGCAGGATTCAAAAGAATCTGTTGTCCACATTCAATTGTGCTGCAGATTGAAGTCACTTTTACTAAAGAAAAGATTGTTGAAAAAAGGGGATACACCACAGATCCACTTTCAGAAAGTATGGCCCATCTTACTCTTGAGCTATAATTTTATGGCAGTTTATCCTTCTTATTAGCTTAGTCAACATTAGATATTTAATGTACTTTTCTCTTCTGTTTTTGTGCGTGTGCACTGCACTTATGAAGCTAACACTTGCACTTTTGGGGATTAATATGCATATCCTTTAAATGACCTTATTTACAGGATTAGCATGATCTTACATCCAAATTTAACATCAAATCCAATAACAGGAACTGCAAGTCTGCAGCTTCACTTATTGGGGTCCCATCTGGCATATTTCTTGTTTTATGTTTATATATTTAGCTTTAAGGCCGCCACATCTTCTCACAATGTAGTCCCAAATTTTGTGCTTCAGTTATGATAAGTAGATCTGTGAATATTATATGAAACAAGATTGGCAAACAATTTTGGTAAGACAACTCTTCTATGAGTAGTTATGACACTTTAGTTCTGGAAAAAAAAACATCAAGCATGCATGTATTTAGGGACCTTATGTTTATCAATACAAAGGGCTAGAGGCCCACCTGATTATCTAATTATTATGCAGGTTGATAAATTAAAAGTTCTATTAGAATCTCTTCATCACTCGGCCTACAAAACTGAAAAGCGTGTGTTCGAGCATAGGTAATTTCTTTTATCACTTATTTTTGCCTTTGTAATCATGTAACTATTTGGGTCTCAAGGAAAAGTTAGATTTTGTGCTTTTTATTTCATATTAATTGCTTTGCTGCCTTTTGGTTACCCAAAAGGAAAGTTTTAGTTAAGATGCTATTTACTTGCAAGTTTTCAAGCTTCTGCAAGAATCAACCATGCTTATGAAGGGTAAATTAGTGGCGTTCACTTGAAACTGTATGAACCTGAACTTAAAAACAGATGATACGATTTACATTTTTGTAAATGGTGCCATGTTTGCTCATTTATAATGGATTTGATTTCTTTGTGCAGTGAACAGTGGTAATTTGTTTTATTGTTTACTCTATGTTATCTGTTTAAGGAAGTGTAAATTGATGAGTAATGTTTTGGCAGGGAACAAAAAAAAGAAATCCTTACTTTTTGTGTAGCAAGAACCAGTGGAGTCAGCCAAATCGAGAAGGTGTGTTGGTTTTTTGGAAATTACTTATTATTTGCGTCTATAGATTCCATTATCTTACAATAAAGCTTAGCAAATGTGCTTGTTTGTTGCATAAATTCTTTTCACAATGGAAGTTACTGGTTTTCCAGCAATGCACTCTTATGTTGAGCCAGTGATGGAAGAAAGTCTCTTGCATGCGTGGTTTTTTATACATATTCTGATAATATCAGAAAAACGTTATTGCTTGTGTTACATTACTGATGAGTGATGACGTCATAATGATGATGTTGATGGTTGGCATGGTGAGCCAAGAAGACTTAAACATATCATATGAAAAGATATATCCAAGAATGTTGCTAATCAAGCGAATTATAATTTATGATAACGAATCAAAGCTTAATTGATGGATGCTCACTTCAACATAAAGTAATAATTCCACATTAACTCCTTGAATAGAGCACCACTGTCAACTTTTCATAATTTACCGACTCTCCTTTCATGTTGAATTCTATCTTCATTTATCAAATTATATGATATATTGTAATTCCAGCTGAAAACTTAACTGATAACAAACAACAACTACAACAACTAGAGAAAACAATAATTGCAACCATCAAGCATTAAGCGGAGCTCTATTAACGGTTCCATACTTCATTGATGACGTTCTGCTTTAAATAGCATAAGAATATGTAATGTTTTCTGTCTTGCAAGCAACCCTATTCATGGGGAACATTGGCTGGCTGAATATCATTTATTTTTCAGGATTTGGAAGCTGAAATTAGTGTGATTGAAAAGAAAAGAGACAAACTTGAAGCTGAACTGAGACAGGTAGCCTCTTCCCTTTCAATGGCGTTTGTCGAATGAAATAAAAACATGAAGAAAAAACTAGAGCACATTACGTCACTAATTTTATTAGCAAAGATAGAATTTTGAAGTATTTGACACTTTTTGCATCTTAAGTTTAAGACTCTTTTTGCAGTTTAAGTTTGTCACACTTTATTTTGAATGTAACTATGGTTATGTTCTAAATGTCATCGCTTTATTTTGTATGAGTCATTAAAAATGTTGTTTAGGAAAATAAACTGTAAATATCAGCGTTTATCATTATCTTGTTTTCTAGATAATTATTAGTATTAGTTTTATGGTTAAGTTTATTAGTTTGAGATAATGTTAGATTAGATTAGAACATGATATAAACTATTGACCATTCTGATAACACAGTACTCCCTCCATCCCAAAATAATTGTACACAAACAAATAACCACACAATTTAAGATTCTATGGTTAATGCAGATTTAATTAACAGAATGTCAATTTTATGCGTAAAGCATTTAAGATGCACTGACTTGAAAAATTGACAAGATTTAATGATAATGGAAATTAAGGGTAAAACAGGAAATTTGTAAATTATAATTATTTATTTTTCTGAAAGTGGACAGCAGTTTTCGGTGTGAGGAAGTAATCAGAATACAATTATTCCCATACCAGTTCTCCCTCTTTTGATTTTTAGTGACCACTATATTAACTAAAGAATCCATCTTGTAACAGTTTAATCTGTAGTTCTATAAAAAATACTAATAAGCACCATTATCACAATGTTATGTCTGATTAGACTGCCTGTTTAGGTTAATAGCACACTGGTTGCTGCAATAACTCGTCTTCAAAATGCCAGGGAAGAACGGTTACAGTTTGATGAAGATAATAATGAGTTTTTCTTACACTTAAAAGAGAAGGTATGATTTTCTTAGCCTAATATCCTTCAAGGTAGATCACATTTAGGACATGGGTTGTGTTTTTATATCTCAAACGGGTCAAATAAAAGAAACTTAGCTGGAAAGAGGAACACATCAAATGTGTCAAACCGGTCGACGAGGTGATAGTTGTTCAAAGTCTATGTTTAATGCAAGCATCCTCCTAAATTGTTTCATTCAATGATTTAGAATATTATTGTAATACTTTTGTTTTTGTAATCATTAACACATTAAATACTTCTAGTGTTTGCGGGTGCAACCTGACCCGGCCTGTTTGACACTTTGACCCGTTACTTAACCCACCCATCTTGCCACCTCTAACAATCTACCCATATAATATATCTCTTTGTGATATACCCTCATATAAATGATATTGTATAGGAAGATGAACTCTCAAAAACAATTGTTTCATATAGAGCTGAAGCAGATGCTTGTAATGCATTTGTTAATTTTCTGGAATCTACTTGGGCTTTCCAGTCCTCTTTTGTGAATCAAAGGGACAAGCAGGTCAAGTATGTACTCTATAAGAGTGTACATTTTGTTAATTAATTTTCGATTTTATTCATGCTCCTAGTTCATCATGTATCATATGGAAAACTTTATGATTATGATTTACTCTGGCGTGTTTAAGTGATCAATTGCAGAATCATGAAGCATACATCGTAAATACTGTTACCAGTTTTTTATCGACATACAAGGTACTTTAAACTTTATCATGACTATGTAGTTCTTTTAATTTTATTTTTATTCTAACTGCCTTGGTAATCATGAATCTTATTAGGATCAACTGGAGCTTGCTATTGTCAATTTGAGGAAGCTGCTACAGAGCTTAAAAGGGTACATTGTGATTGGTTCATCATACTCCCTTTATCCTTTAAAAATGTCCTAAAAAAGAATTATGAAGCACTGGTGAATGCTATCTTAAAAGTGGCATTTCTACACCAAGTCACCAAATATTCCAAGACATACAATCATTTATAACAAATATTAAATTGTGCTAGAATTTGATCTATTGTAGGTATCAGTATATAATAGATCCAGATGATGAATTTTTGCATGATATCAAGCAAAGGATAAACACTGAGCAGGAATATCTAGATGCAGAAGCCAAGGTGTGGTTCCACCTCAGCGTTTAAATGTTATTAGTGGTTGATTATTTGCATCATATCTTACATTAGCAGTTACATTGTGTAGGTTATGAGCATCTTTAATGCAGTGGAGAGCATTAAAGAGCACTTTTATAGTGCAGTAGATGATGCTTCTAGGTAAGTTGAATCCCTTAGGTTGTTGACTTCAATTACAGTCCTGTTTCTGAAATATACTGATTTCAATTAAAAAAAACAAGCATATTCCCATTACATAAGCAATGAGGTTTGCTTGTGATACTAATTGGTAAAGTAGCTATTGAAAATCAGCCAAATTAATAATCTTATCATATGAATTATTATTTTGCTACACACTAAACTTCATTTTTTAGAAGAGGTGTCAGTTTTGACTCATTAACTTTTTGAAAGAGTCTATTTAGGTTGTGTTTGATCTCAAAGGGGTCGGGTCAAATAAAAAAAATTCAAACGGGTTAAAATTTGCCAAAAGTCAAATTCCGCACATACAATATACGACCTCCTAGGCCGTTTTGTTCTATTAGATTATTGTTGCCATAATAGTTTTTTTGTAATCATAATTAAAGCATGAATCTTTTATTTAAGAAAAGGAAACATTTCAACATGACTTATCTTAGGTTAACACGGCTCATTGACCCACTCTGGAACAAGGAGGGGTTTTATAGTTGTCATTTAAGCATTCATTAAGAGGTAGCAAAATCGGCGGGTCGGGTGACAATTCAAAATTGGCGGGGATCAGATGTTAGGCTGGGTTGACACGAAACATTTTTGTCTGATACATAACTGGTGTAAAATATGATTATAGAAGTTATATTAGTTCAATGATAACCTAATTTGTGAAAAAAAATGATTTAGAGTGGTTTATGCATTAAAAATACACATTGCATGATTTCCAACCCGTACCCTTTTATGCTATTTTCATATTTACCCTTTTATGCATGATTTCCAACCCATTAGCGATAAAAATAACCGAGTCAACCCATTAAAAATGCTATTTTCATATTTACCCTTTTGTGCATGACTTCTAACCCATTAGGATGAAACATAACCTAGTCAACCAATTTGTAAGTAAATGGTTCAAAATTTTCACCTCTAGCTTTTATTGTTTTACTACCTCTAAATTTTAGCGTGTTAACACTCTGACCAGGGAAGATGTTGAGGTGATTAACAAGCTATTCAATGCTATTGAAAAACTTAAGCAAGACTTCAAAATCAACAAAAGGCCAATTTTGAGGATTGAAATCCCAACTAATGAAGATTTATTATCCCCAACTACAGGAAGCCCTCAAGGAGTTATGATTCTATCTCCTGTACGCGCCATGCCAGATTTTAAGTCCATTTTTTCTCAAAACTTGATCAAGTCTCCCAGAAAAAAACCATATATACCCTTAGGCGGGTCCTCTGAAAACTCTCCTGTTTCAAACATGGAAAATGATATTAAGTCAACTGAAAACAAGCAACATAAGTTTAAAGTGTGGGAGTCTGAAAAGCCATCACATTTTGATAGAAATGTGTCAAATCCAACCTTAAAAATTGAGAGTAAAACTTTGGGGAAAATGCCATTGGGTTCTGATGAAGAGAGTAGGGAGCAGTTACCGGTAGCAGAGAGCCAGGAAAGCAAAATGCATGAATATTCTAAATTAGACTTTGATAAAGATTTAGTGACATCAGCTTTAGAAAAAGAAACCGGTATGAACACTGAGACAACAGAAAGCAGGCTTGGAGAAACATCTGAAGTTTTAACAGGTAATGGTGAAAAGTTTAGTCAAATCAGAGTATAGTGGTAATGAGCCAGACCAAATTCTGGGCAAAGATGGTAATTTCTAGTACAGCTGACCAGAAACACTTTTTGTGTGAAATTTCTAATTTTTTAAAGATAACTAGTACAATATGATTAACTAAATTACACTATCTCACTTATAATATAATATCTATGAATAAAATCATTTATGAGGTTTTATGCATTAAAAACACAATTTTGCCGACCATCGCCCCATTTTGACTTTTTTTCTTTAAGCTAACTAAATTTGATTTGACCCGTTAGAGATAAAAACATAACTGGAATTGGCCCCTTCATAAGTAATGAGTTGAAGTTTCCACCTCTCTTACTCTAATGATAAAATACCAAAATTGCCCCTGCCAGCAGAATGCTTCATTGGGAAAAATAAGTCAGCGGACATTGATGAGGAACAGTCAAAACCAATCTCAGGAATCGAGGAGAAAGGCCAAGTCTGTACTGAAGATTTTGTTGAGTTGGAATCTGATGAAATTGTGAAAGAAACGAAAGATGACAATTATCATAACAAAAACCAAAAAATTAGCTCTGGTAAGTTGAAAACCTTTCAACTATGACAACCGTCCCACTTTGGTTATGCATTGAAGTGGTAAAATGGGCAGGTCAACGGGTTGGGTAACTGTTGAAAATTGGGTCAAAAAGGATATCTTTTAGTACGGGTTTGGGTTGATCCGCAAACACCTTTTTGTCTGAAATTTCTAGTTCTTTTCTATAACCGGTACAATATGTTTAGCTAACTTATACTATTTCAATAATAATAGTATAATATTTTTGCGTAAAATCGTTTTTGAGGTTTTAATGCATTAAAAATACCGTTCTGGCAACTTCCAACTTGCTGACTTTATCCTTTAAGCTAACTGTATTGATTTGGCCCGTTAGAGATAAAAACATAACCGAGATTTACCCATTCATAAGAAATGATTCGAAATTTCCACTTCTACAAGACTTTAATGACGAAATACCAAAATTGCCCTTGGCAGCAGAACACTTCAGTGGGAACAAGAAGTCAGTAGACCCTGATGGGAAACTGTCAAAACCAAACTCAGGAATCAAGGAGAAAGATCAAGTTAATACAGAAGATATTGTTGGGTTGGAATCTGATGAAATTGTGAAAGAAATGAATGATGACAATTATCATAACAAAAAACAAGAAAATAGTCCTGGTAAGTTGAAAACCTTTCGACTTATGACAACTTTCCCACTTTGCTTATGCATTTAAGTGGTACAATGGGCGGGTCAACAGGTTGGGTAACTGTTGAAAATTGGGTCAAAACAGATGTCTTTTAGAACAGGTCAGTTTGGGTTGACCCGCAAACACCTTTTTTATCTGAAATTTCTAGTTCTTTTAGATAACCGTTATGTTTAGCTAACTTGTACTACTTCTATAATAATAATACACTATTTTTTAGTAAAAGCGTTATTATGAGGTTTTAATGCATTAAAAATACAGCTCTGGCAACTTCCGACTTGTTTGGCTTTTTCCTTTAAGCTAACTGTATTGATCTGACCCGTTAGAGATAAAACATAACCGCGATTGGCCCTTTCATAAGTAACGCTTAAAAATTTTCCGCCTCTGCTAGACTTTATTGACGAAATACCAAAATTGCCGTTGGCGGCAGAACACGTTAATGGGAACATGAAGTCAGTAGACCCTGATGAGAAACTGTCAAAACCAAACTCAGGAATCAAGGAGAAAGATCAAGTTTGTACAGAAGATACTGTTGGGTTGGAATCTGATGAAATTGTGAAAGTACAGAAAGATGACAATTATCATCACAAAAGGTCCGAAATTAGCCCTGGTAAGTTGAAAACCTTTCGACTTATGACACCCTTCCCACTTTGGTTATGCACTGAAGTGGTAAAATGGGCGGGTCAACAAATTGGGTAACTGGTGAAAATGAGTTTGGATCAAAGCAATAGTTTTTAGTACCGGTCAGTTTGGGTTGACCCACAAACACCTTTTTTGCCTGAAATTCTAGTTTTTTTAAATAACCGGTATAGTGTTTAACTAACTCATACTATTTCGATAATAATATAATATTTTTGAATATATTCGTTTATGAGGTTTTATACATTAATATTTAGTTTGGCGACTTTCGACCCGTTTTGAATTTTTTTTTATGCCATCTATATTTGATTTGAGTCGTTAGAGATACAAACATAACCGGGATTGACCCATTCATAAGTAATTAGTTGAAATTTCCACATCTCCTAGACTCTAATGATGAAATACCAAAATTGCCCTTGGCAGCAGAACACTTCAGTTGGAACAAGAAATCAGTAGACCCTGATGAGAAACTGTCAAAACCAAACTCAGGAGTCGAGGAGAAAGATCAAGTTTGAACAGAAGATGCTGGGTTGGAAGTTTGATGAAATTGTTAAAGAAACGAAAAATGCCGGTTATCTCTGGTAAGTTGAAAACCTTTTGACTTGTAACAACCTTCCCACATTTGTTATGCATTGAAATGGTAAAATGGGCGGGTCAACGTGTTGGGTAACCTGTGAAAATGGGTTTGGGTAATAGTGGATACTTTTTAGTAGGCCTGTAAACGAACCGAACGAACACGAACATCGATGTGTTCGTGTTCGTTTATTTAATTTTAACCGAACACGAACATATAATCGAACACATTTTTTTGTTCATGTTCGTTCATTAAGAAAATGGAAATGTTCGTGTTCGTTCATGTTCGTTCGTTAAAAAGCTAAACGAACACAAATGAACAAACATAAAACGAACACAAACGAACAAACATAAAAAAACACAAACGAACGTAAATTAACATTAATGAGCACACATGAACAAGTCTAATACTTAATAATTCATCCAAAACCACATGTAAATTAGTGGTTCAAATGTACATGATTCATCCAAAAACAAATGAACACAAACAAACGAACATAAATGAACGTTAATAAACGAACATATATTAACGAACATAAACGAACGTTCACGAACATAAATGAACGAACACGTCTTGTGTTCATGTTCGTTTAATTAAACGAACAAATTTTTTTTGTTCGTGTTCGTTCGTTTATTAAATGAACGAACATAAACGAACTTCCCGCCGAACAGTTCATGAACGTTCGGTTCATTTACATGCCTACTTTTTAGTACTGGTTAGTTTGGGTTGACCTGCAAACACCTTTTTTGTTCATGCTTAGAAAAGTTCATAATGGATTTAATTTGTTAAGCATGATTACAAAAAACTAAAATCTTACAATAATCCTATCTTTTTAATAAAGCGATTTAAGAGATACTTTTAAAAGTCCTCCCTCTTTTAGCTAAATCTTTTCATTTCCCTTTGTCTCATTAAAACATAACCCAAATAAATTCATTTTTTGTAAACGATCTGAAATTGTCACCTCTAGTTACGCATTAAAATTCCGAATTCTTTACAAGTCCTTTGTAACGGGATTCGAATACTTTTGTTTTGCAAGATAAGTGAAATATGATAGATTTCATTCTCAGGTGAGGGTGGCGGCTTTGACAGTAAATAGGGAAGGGAACACAAAGCTTGTGAATAACATAAGATGGTGTACCTTACAAAACTCATCATATATAATAGTTTCACTTATTGTCATTTGAACCAAGATTTTACTATTTTTAATTTTACAACATCGAATTGAGACCTGAAAGATCCGACTCAATTACTTAATCATATCAATGACTCCGACAAAGGAAATAGAGTCGCATAGCAATATTATATTACTACGTTAGAATCTCGTGTATTACATGAGTTAAATAAATATAATGTTAAATGCGTAGTAATAACAAGTTTATGTTTCTAAAACCCGTGTAATACACGAGTTGAATAAACCCGTGTAATACATGGGTTGAATAAAATATCATGTAATCTATTAACATATACATTCGTTAAAATGGAACAATGTAAATATATATAAATATTAAATATATGATTAAAAGGTTTTTATTTGAATCGTAGGTGGCTATAAAGTTGTTTCAGTTTGTAGTATTCATAAAAATATGGTTGAACAAATTAATTGATGATAAACACAAATTTAAATTAAAAATATGTAGATAATAAAAATTAAAATAAATAATTAATTTAGTTGTCTAACATAATGGAGTTGATTATTAATAGAAGAGAGATAAGAGAAAATTAGAATAAGATCTATAATTGTGACAAGAACATATGCAACACCAACCACTACATGTCATCACTCGTAATATATTTTATTGTTAGTGGTCCGCAAATGTCTATTATTTTTCTAATTTAAAAAAAAAATTATTTATATATTAGAGCATTCACATTAACTCTTTCATCCTTATTCCTACAATTTAACTAAAAATTATTATTTTTTAAATTTATATCTCACTTTTTAAAAAGTTTCTACATTAGACTCAACATATCTATCCTTTATTACAATTAAATAACACTTCTTTATGTATTTATTATTATCTTTTCTCTTTCTTCCACTCACACACTTACAAAATATATAAAATAATGTAAAGAGGATGAAGATGGCGAGAATGATGACCCCCTAAATATAAAAGGTGGTTATAGTTTCCTCTAAAAGTATAGAGGATGGAGATGAGGATAGTGAGCTGATGTGAACGTAAAATTACATGATTTTTCATATTTCCTTTATAATTTAGGGATAAGGTAGAGATGAGGGAGCTGATGTGAATGTTTTTAGTAGGGAGATAATAAATACATGTGTAATTCAAGTGCCAATGAGCTAGTGTTGGAGTGGTAAGGGAGAGACCTAGTGTTCCTAGTGACCTAGGTTCAATTCCTGCTCTCCACATTAGTTTCTGCGGCATGCAAATGAGGCCTAGCTTAGACTGATGCACCTGGGTTTTACCCATGCTAATCCAGGGTTCGAGCCTCGGCTCTCCCTCAAGCCCGGGGGCCGTATTGGGTGGGATTTTTCTTTGGATGCTCTCCAACTCTGACGCCAAGTGGGCCCGGTTAAGACAACATATTGGCCAGAGTTGGACGAGACTCTTCCATATGACAGGGGGGTGCGACGTCACAATATTCAATGTTCACCGTTCAAAAAAAATATGTAATTCAAGTAAAAATGTAACACCAAGATATAACAGTTTTGAAAACATCCCCCTTCATGTAAGTTTCACTTTGTTGCAATTTTATACTTAATATTGGTAACCATGATTCTGTATATTTGACCGATAAATTTCAAAACAACATTTCCCTTCATGTAAGTTTTTGTGAAATTGTTTTTCTTAACAAATGAATGAGTATTGAAAGGTTATCACTCAGTGGCGGATTCAAAAGTTTTGTGAGCGGGTGCACAAAGTATCAAAGCGAGTTTGGTCAAAACAAATCGGTTCAAAATGGGTCGGGTAAAAACAAATACTTATTTACATAACGATACAATAAAAATATTTATACCTATTTACTTAAAGATATTATAAAACTATTCATACTTATTACTTAAACGTGTACAGATGACTGATTAAACACAAGGATATGACACAATAAGAAAAAAAACACCTGTAAACCATAAATAAGAAGAAAAAAAAATGTAATTATAAACCAAAAGTAAAAAATACAAAAAAAAAACCTCATAAATCAGTTGAATAATCAATAATAAAACATATTATTTATCTATAAAATTTAATTTGTTATGATTAATGTCTATTGTTTAGATGTTTAATATAAGACTATGTAAAAATTAAATGAAAGTAAAAGGTTTAATGTGTAAATTTAGTTGTATTACAAGGGTTTATATGAAATTTTTATTTATTCTTTTAATTATCAACAAACATTTTGGTTTCCCACTTTCTCACTTTTCCATGTCACTTCATCATCTTCTTCATCTCTTTTCTTCTCTCTCTGCTCTTGAAGGTTTCAAATCAATATCATTATTTGATTTAATGATATATATAAAATAGTTTTATTGCACAGTTAATCTCTCTTCCTAAAAGAACACGACAATCTACAATAAAATATGTTTCATTTTCGTATTGGGGTATTCTTATTTGAAAATTATAAAAAAGAAGTTATGAACAAGAGAATCAACCGATCTAATAATAAAATAAAGGTTAAGATGGAGTAATCTATACTATATAATAAATAAACGTTTTTTCATGTCACGTGACGCCTCTATATTCATTTTTATCATTTTTTCTGCCTCTATCTCTTATTAAATACACCTATATCTTTTACTAATAATATTTTTTTTAAAGTACTAATTATACTAATAAAACACATTTATTTTAAATTATCCTTTATTATAAGAAACTTTGAAATCTAATTATGTAACTTTTATTTTCAAATAGTATATGAAAGTCAAATTAAATTAAATAGTAATTAACGTATTTTCGAAACCCAATTATATATTAATTTTTACATATTTTGAATTTGGGTTAGGTTATAGTAAAAAGTGTTTTAAAATAAATGAATAGTAGCTGCAATACAAAGCAGATTAAGTCAAATATGTATATATCTTTTATGATAACATACATAACATGGAAATAAATGAATAGCAAATAAATGGGGGAATAGAGAAAAGGCGACAGTTGCAATACAAAGCAGATTAAGTCGTTAACCCTTATTATAAATAAGAAGGGTCAACGACTTGGGGGGACTTGTAGGGGGATGCCCCCATATAGGACAAAAAAGAAGGAAATATGTCGATATAGAGAAGGGAACAAAGGCATTAAATGAAGACAGAAGCAACGACAACATGGGGAAGAAGAATTCACCAATTCCCCTTACATGCGGGATAAAAGCCGTAACAAGGATAAGAGGTCAAGTTGGACATCCCTCGCATTAAATGCGAGGGGAGACTTCGAATTGGATATATCAACCCGAGAAGAAAGGAGAAAGGTAAGTAAAAACAACCGAGAACACACACACACGAAAAAGAAAAAGCTCTCTTCATTCGCTCCGGATCGTTCTTGATAGAACGACCCGATTCTCACCTCAAAGACCCGATACTTATTCTTACGCCGAAAGTTGGTCGTAGAGACACCCTTCGGGGTTCCCTACGACGAGTCTAACGACGTTCTGTTTTGCAGGAACTCCCCCGGAGATACTCGGAAGGGAGCAACTCTAGTCCATCACTTCTTGGTGTGGATTACGGCTGCTACACAACCAATCCTTTAGATCCAGAAGTTTATCGTGGTTTGTTAATGGCTGCATCTGGGGAAGGATGTCCAACTGAATTGAAAGACGTCAAGAAACGAATTTTGGAACAAATGAAAAAGGGGGAAAAGAAAGATGAAATTAAGGATTTGAAGCTTCTGTTAGCTCAAATTCATGTAGATGAAGGGGATTTTAATTGTGCTTTAAAGATTTATCACGAGTTATCTAACGAAGATCCTCAATATTTTAGGATATATTTATGTCAAGCGGTTGTATACAGATTGTTAGGAAAGAATGACGAGGCTGAAAATAATCATGCCAACTATAAGAGGCTTGTTCCCTAGGGATATACTCATGCTAAATATATTGATGATAATTGGGTGAATTAAAGGTTTTTTTACCCGAACACTACCCGTTTAACACTTCAGTATGCGTATTTGTGTATTGGAAAGGTTCGATTTTGTTACTCTTTCATTTGTCGAATGGTAATCTATTTAGGTTATGTTGTTCAAATTGGTAAGTTGTGATTTGGGTTAGGTCTAATTCTTGGTGGGATTAGGTAGACGTACCACCTATGTATTTGTTAAGCGTATCTTGTATTGAGTAAAAGTAGAGTAATGAAATAGTCGATTTAGTAGGTCGAGGGAGGTATGGTACGTTTAGCATAACCCATTGTGTGTGAAACATGTTCACTATCTTTTGATTTGATTTTAGTTTCTACTTGTAAACAATCTCTATACATGGAGGCTCACAAGCTATGTTCTATAATCATGAAAGTAAAACTACACTTTTTATGTTTTCCCCTTGATTTCACCGACTTTTTCGTTACTTTTGTTTTCACAAAGTTTTTCTAATTTCAATATGTTTGACCAACTACAATCACTTAAGTTCCAATCAATAATAACTAAAATCAATAACTAAATATGTAAAATCACTAAAGTTTCAACTTTCAATCAAGTTTCACAACTAATTTCAATAAGTGTTAAGTTTCAATTTGTAGGAAACTTTGTAAGAAATTTCTGGGTGATTTGTGTATATGTTATGACTTGGATTCTCTAACAATCGTGATAGCTCACTATTAAATTGAATTATATTGTTGGTACACGACTATTTAATTGGATAAGAATAAGATATTTAAGAATAGAAAATATAAAAGATTGTTAAAAAATTTCGTATATCTAATGCTGACCAAATTCGCATGTATATATGGGGTAAACAGATGCAATGGAACGTCATGACGATTATTGGTTGAAAACCTTCACAACCGTCAATCCATAACTGCTAAGTCATTCTACTACGGAGAGACAATCCACTTCGATGAACAATTTACTCCGGAGAGGCAGTTTTACTCCAGAGGAGTAAACTGGTCAGCATTACCAAGCTGGTATGGAGGACAATCCTTTAGCAGTTTTTCCTTCAGAATCATTTTCTGATGCATAACAAAGTATGAAAATAAAACTTTTCGAAGCTGACATGGCAGCTTAAATCTAGCCAGGGGCGATGCCCCTTGGACCCCACTAGGGAATGCCACCCCTAGGACCATGCTAATGAGGGGCACTGCCCTCGGACCTCATTGTTCAGTGGGCTTCTCCCCTTTTATACAATAAGGTGTCCTTAACAACAAAAGTCAAAAGATCATCAAACAAGTGTGCACTGTACACTTATCACACTTACCAGCTTATTTGATGTTTCATAATCAACTAATCAAAATAACTAGATGACACTAAAATCACCAAAACAATCAACTAATCAAGTTTCACATTTAATCCAACAATATTTAAGTGATGAAGTGTAAAAGTTGAAAAGATAAAGACACTAACAAAATTAAAACATTTAATAAAAGTTGAGTGACATTAAAAGAAAAAAGAAACTTTCATTGATTTTAGTGAACACTTGAAAATTTTGATGTTTATGTGATCTCTTACTTATTGTCCCCAAATCCATAGATGTGAGATGATCATGTAGTAATCAGCAACGTCGCGCTCGACAAGATCCATGATGCAGTTTTTACCTTAGACCCCAGTATGATAACTTTCACCGGTCTAAATGGACTAACGAGTTATTGATCAAAGAGTTATCATTCACTTCACTCTTGGGTCCTAGCTTCACGTTGCTGTCAACATTTCGCTTGCTAGGGTATACCAACGGTTTACATTACAGTTTATATTCTAGACAAGTTCATTTAGTTTCTTTCGGTTGCTTCTAAAGTTTCTCGACAACACATTGTCCACATCTTTTGATAATACTTTCTACCTGTAATCAATCTCCACAAGAGATGTTTTCCATGATGAAAATCATGAATATAAAATTGCATGTCGTTTATTTACTTCACTTCAAAGTTCATATTATAAGATCACATTTTTCGTATACTTTGTTGATTAGTTATGTGGTGCATATAATTCTTTAAGCAAAACTGATTACACGTGTGACTTTATTCATTGGTGGCTATTCTAAAGCCAACCCATTATTACAATTAAACTTCCTTCTATAATTGGGCAATTAAACATCCTTTTATAGGAGGTGATTTGTACTATTATATAGGGTTAGGTTATAGTAAAAAGTGTTTTAAAAATAAGAAGGGTAAGAAGGATTCTAAGCTTTACATGTGTTATTTTATTGTTTTTAAAGGAAGGGCATAATGGTCAATGTGTAATACACCAGGTCAATGTGTAATACACCAGGTCAATGTGTAATACAAGGTCTGATATTACACAATAATCAGACCTGATATTACACAATGAACTGATATTACACAATGAGCATATTACACAATGACCTGACATATTTGAGCGAATTACACAATAATGAGCGAATTACACAATGAGCTGGAAAACGTAAAACACAATGATGAAAACATATAACACAATGATGAAAAATATTTGACACAATGAACTTGTATTACACAATGAACTTGTATTACACAATGACCTGACTAATTACACAATAAACTTGTATTACACAATGACTTGACTAATTACACAATGAACTTGTATTACATAATGACTTGACTAATTACACAATGAACTTGTATTACACAATGACTTGACTAATTACACAATGAACTTGTATTACACAATGACCAGACGTGGTATTACACAATGAACTTGTATTACACAATGAACTTGTATTACATAATGAACTTGTATTACATGATGAACTTGTAATACACAATGACCTGACTAACTACACAATGAGCTGGAAAACGTAAAACACAATGATAAATACATATAACACAATGAACGTGTATTACCCATTGAATTTGTATAACACAATGAACTTGTATTACCCAGTGACCTGACTAATTACACAATGACCTGACTAATTACATAATGAACTTGTATTACACGATGAACTTGTATTACACAATGACCTGACTAACTACACAATGAGCTGGAAAACGTAAAACACAATGATAAATACATATAACACAATGAACTTGTATTACACAATGACCAGACGTGGTATTACACAATGAACTTGTATTACACAATGAACTTGTATTACACATTGAACTTGTATTACACAATGAACTTGTATTACACATTGACCTCACTAATTACACAATGAGCTGGAAAACGTAAAAAAAAAATCATTTTTGTTTATAACGACACTATACTCGTTTTAAAGATAAAAAAACGCTCGTTTTTATGGTGTAATTTTTTTGAAAAAATAATGTCATATGTAAAAGTTATGAACGTTTAAAAATGAGGGGGGAACTTGATAAAAAGTCAACAAAAGTGGCAAAGACTAAAATACCATTCCAACAACTTTTTCTCTTACAATTTAATCTCAACCATTAAATATTTTCTACAATTTGATCTAATGGCCCTAAATCATTCTCACCATTATATATATCTATATTAAACACCATATATCTATATTAAACACCAACGCTGTTATATCGTTGTATTAAACACTAACACTGAGCAATTAAACATCCTTTTATATGGCTTGGATTTTTGCTCTTGGGAGTTTGGTTCGTTTGAATTCGCTAGAATTCAATGAAATTGAAATCTGAATTTTATTTTTTACGACGTCAAGCCACTGGCTAGCTTTAGTAAGAAATTGATATTCTTATTCATGCTTTTTGTTAGGGTGTAAACCAGCCGAGCACAAGCTCACGTACGCTAGAGTTCGGTCCGTTTAATTTAAGAGAGTCGTTTAGGGGTCTATTACTAAGGCCGAGCTCACCTAAAGTAGAGCTCGACCTGTTTAATTTAAGAGTGACATTTAGGGCTCTATTACTAAAGCTTGAGTTTGGTTCGTGAAGGCTTGTTTATTTTTCTATAACGTTATATTTTATTATTTAATTATTTTTATCATAATTTTTTATATAATAATTTATATATATACAATACATTAAATAAGAATTTATATAAATAAAAGGCTTGTTTAGGCTCGTGAGCCTTATCGAGCTCGATACATGAAGCTCAGCTTCAAGCTTGTTTACTAAACGAGCCCCAATATAAGCTTGAGCTCGTTTAAGTTCGGCTTGACTCGGATTTTTAGCGAGCCGATCTCGAGTAGCTCATGAGCGGTTCGGCTAGTTTATGCCCCTACTTGTTTGATTGAACTACGAAGGGAATTCAACGTTCCTTTCAATATGTCGAAAGAAATCAATCAAAGGTTACACAAACAAAAGATAGCAATGATCATTTTGTTAACTATTCACATTACAAGTTATTACTCGAACAATTTATTTATTGACATTTCTTTCACCCTTAGAACTTTGATCAATTACACATTAAGTCCCTATTATTCTTAACTACCATAACAAATATGTATCTAATAATGATGAAACATCTTTTATACTTTTTGTGTAACCATCTATAATAAATACAAGAATTATTGCATCCATAATATGAATATGTATAAAGAGGTCATGTTACATTACACTTAATCAAGAATTGGTATATTTCCATAGATAATCATTTTTAATCATACATGGTGATCTAGTAACACTCGAGGGATTCTGAGTCAAAATCTAACCTCCGAATCTAGAGGAAGAATGGCATAGATATAGATTGTTGAATCTATTGGTTTTTATCATTTGTCAACATCACCTTGTTCTTCTTTGAAGATTCGGTTTTTGAAATCCAAGGCCATGCGTGGCAGACCATCTTGGAGTTTTATCTTAGGTTCCCAGTTTAGCAACTCTTTGGCTTTACTAATGTCCGGTTTCCTTTTTTGAGGATCATCAACAATGTTCTTTCTGAATTCTATTGCAACGTTCGGGTCAATAGTTTCTTTCACCACCTAAGAAGTAGAACATGAATGCAAAAGGGTTCATTGTTACCCGTTTGCCTTCTATTTTGATGTACAAAATATATTATTTCAATTGGTGGACCTACATGGTCAAGTATGTATTTGAAAATCTTTTTGTACTTTTTTTTTATTATGACGGTTACTTTGGTTGAAAAACTTAGATCAACTAAAAGGCTACCCTGGTGCACCAAAATTTCTCTTTTGTATTAACCTAAAGAGAAATCTAGGTGCACCGGGGTTCCTCCATGGTTCTAACCTAAATGGCGAATATGGCGCATTGGCCACACACCGGTCAAACCTGAGCAAGCTCTAACATGGTGAACTCTCCCGGATTGCCCAAGTTGAAAGGTCCGACATGCTCCCCTTCCATGAGTGCCACAAGCCCGTCAACCTAAAATTTAAAGAACAAAATATCATTATTATATGAACAAGAAGATTACAGAGGTTCAAACTAATATCCACAAAATACATATTTTTATACCAGATCAGAGACGTACTGGAAGCTTCGGGTTTGCTTTCCATCACCATAAACAGTCATGGGTTGTTTGCGAAGGGCCTGCGAAACAAAGTTGCTAACGACACGACCATCATCTAGACACATTCGAGGACCATATGTGTTAAAAATGCGTGCAATCCGAACCTGAAATATGCAAGATTCTAGTATAAAACATAGTTTTTCTACACGTGCTACAGTCGTATCAAACACTTATCTATGCAGTTCTGACATGACTAAATACAACAAAATCACCTCGACACCTTCATTTCGACTATAATCCATTGTTAATGTTTCGGCTGTTCGTTTCCCTTCGTCATAGCAGCTTCTAACACCTAAATTACATCATCATGTACCTTATAGAAAACAAAATTGCAAAGATAACAAAAGAAAGGAAGATAATAGAAGTAAAGTTCACCTATTGGATTCACATGCCCCCAATATGACTCCTTTTGAGGATGCTCAAGCGGGTCGCCATAAACCTCACTAGTACTCGTGATCAAGAACCGTGCCTTGATTCTTTTGGCGAGCCCAAGCATGTTCAAGGTGCCGATCACATTTGTCTTGTAATGACACGAGTCAAGGATACCAAAATTTCTTCAGTTTCTAAAAGAAAACTACATTCAGCTTGAAAATATGCAAATACATGAAAAGGGTTACTTTTAACATAAACCAATACCCCTTCCAATCACAGGAAGCACACTTTGACTTTTAAGGTCAACTAATAAGTTACTACCTTGAAATTCATGTGAGTTTCTTTGACCTTTTTCAAATTATGGAAACTTGATAAGCAATACAATGAGGAATACTATGATCATAAACGCTCTAATGTCGAATTTGTCATAACGAAATCCAAATCAAGAAATCCGATAACCTTTACGTTGACCCTTTGAAAGTCAAAGCATGTGCCTTTTTTACATCATCTTTAAGAGCTTTTAAGAAATACCCAATTCAAGAAACACCAAAAAGATTACAAGAACACATTAAAAACACATTCTTTTTGATGAAATTAACAATAATAACAAGAAAGATTTACAAAAGGATATGATGGTCTTGATGGGATTGTATTTGTAATGAACAGGAGAAGCAGGACATGCTAAATGATATATTTGATCAACCTCCAATAAAATAGGTTGAACAACATCATGCCTAATTAATTCAAATCTAGGATTATCCAAATGATGGGCCACATTTTCTTTCCTACCAGTAAACAAATTATCAATCACAATAACTTCATCTCCTCTAGCCAATAACACATCAACCAAATGGCTACCTACAAACCCTGCCCCGCCGGTCACCACCGTCCGCATCCTCCTCCGGGGGACGCCGACAGGCACCCGGCCCGTCGGACGGCGGTGGATGGTGGTTCTTTCATGGTGAGAGATTGAAATTGACCTTGGCATGGAGGGCATTACATGGGAATTGATATGATAGGTGGTGGTGGTGGTGGTGATGGATAATGATGGTTGGAATATGAAGATGATGGTACCAATCATGATGCCAATGAGAATGAAGAGGAAACGTTGTTCATTGAAGATGTAATTTAAGGGTCTTCTTGATGATGAATGTTTAAATGATTTAGGTGAGTATGGTGGTGTTTGATTATTGGGCATTTCTTCATCTCTTCTTTGATTTGTATGTGATTGTTTGTGTAATTGCTTCATGTTGTTCATCATTTTTGGCTAATTTTTTCAAGAAAAATGTTGGTTTTTGGCAAGAAGTATGGATAATCAAGGTCCTAGAGAAAGAAATTAGTGATGGGTGTAATTGTTTCTTGAAATTTACCTTGGGTTTTCAAGATTTGAACATTGAATGTTTGGAAAACGGTTGGAAAAATGGAAATCAAGAAAAGGATAAATTAAATGTGAAGATTTAAATAATGTTATGTTAATAAACTAAGTGAACATATACACCTTTATTCATAACTAAGATGCTTAGAACCCGTGTACTACACATATGATGAAAAATATCAATACTAAATCTTTATGTATATATTTTACTAGTGTTAGAACCCGTGTATTACACGGGATTATAAATAAAATAAATTTAAAACAAAATACTATTTGAGACTAAAAAATGATGAATACAATTCATAAATCAGTAAATATTTATTTGTATATAACGTTAGATGTTTTGTTTGAAATTTTTCCATCCTTGTCTAGGCTAAACTTTTTAACTCGTCTATGCTTTTTAACTCTTGAAAGTGCAACATATAATTGACCATGAGTGAAAACCGGTTGCATGAACAATCCAACCCTTGATAGTGACTGACCCTGACTCTTATTTATTGTCATGGCGAAATAAACCGAGAGTGGAAACTGTCTTCTTTGTAGCTTGAAATGGATTCTTTTGTTTGAAGGCGTCAAATTGATTCTTGGAATAAATGTGCGAGTTCCAATATTGCTTCTAGAAATGATCTCCGCCTCGATAACACGATTACCAAGAGATTTGACTTGTAATCTAGTTCCATTACATAACCCATTTTTCTGATCAATATTTCTCAGCAACATTACAGACACACCTACCTTCAAAACTAAACTATGATTTGGCAATCCTGAAAGTTTAAGACCATTAAGAACATCTGGCGAGTATAAACTTTGTTGAAAATTATCGTTCAACTGTTCTTACTGGCATATGCTATCTGAACTTAAATATTCTTTTTGTTCACCGGGGAACATTAAAAACAAACGATCATTAATCTCCTGCACTATTTCATTTGTCGGAGCAAGTAATTAGTTAATGATATTTTTTCAAATTTAAAATAATTAGTTAAAATCATTAGTTAATGATATTTTATTTCAAATTTAACACAATTTCAAACATTAAATTTGAAATCTTTTCCAAATTAATGTAATTTTCAAAATTTGAGATTTTAATATGTATGTTACACCATTAGTAAAACTTTAATTTTTGAAATCGTTCACAAATTTTGAATAATTAACTAAGGTTGCCTTTTTTATATGGTCTTTTGTTAAATTGTAATTAAATTTGAAATCTTTACCAAATTAATGTAATTTTCAAAATTTGAGATTTTAATATGTCTGTTACACCAATAGTGAAACTTTAATTTTTGAAATCGTTCCCAAATTTTGAATAATTAACCAAGGAATACTTTTTTACATGGTCTTTTGTTAAATTGTAAATTTTGGTAATAGATAACTGACATTTTGAATTTGATGTAAATATGAAAAATGATTTTAATTGACAACCAGATAGATGTTTTTCTAAATGATAGTAATCAATACTTAAACTTTTGTAATAATATAAAAAAATCTCAATCATGGGACTTATTTTTAGTAATTTCAAATAAAAAAAAGTATTAACTATTGATTGATAAAATTCAAATGACTAATATAATTAGTAAAAGTATACTGTATATAACTAACATTTATTTCCTAATATAAATAGATTAGAAAAATATTCACTTTAACAAATAAATTAGTCATTTAATTGTTAAAGTTTTCTTTTTTTACATCATAATCTTCAATTCTTTTTAAAAAAACGGGAATGATTAATTTTGAATCAAAGTTTGACTATATTGGATTGTTGGTAATTGTTTTAGTAAATCATACATTTCAAAATGTTAAATAATTACATTCATGTTTTTTTTATGTAATTGTAAATTTAAATAAATAAAGAGTTTGTTGATGTAATTGTGTACCATGTATAATGAGTCATTAATTGTTGTATTAAAACTTGAGACAATGGCTTTATTAAAAAAAATTATGTGTTAACACAATTTTTTGGAAAATAATAAATAAACAGATTTGAATGAGAAAATTACCAAATATGGGGTTGCCGGGTCCTTTACAAATTTAAAGAATGACGGATGCATCTTTAGTATAACCCTGATACAATGGAAATAAAAACTGATTCATAAAAGATTGATAATACACAAATTCAACTTTAACATAAATTAATCTATAACTGCAACTTTAAAAGGTGTAGGCCTGTCTAATAAGTGACCAAAGTTTCATGCATTAAAGGGTGTTATATGTTATATTTATGTAAATTAATATGGGGAATACAAAGATTTTGTGTAGCTATGCATGTGCAGGTGTTGGAAGCTTAATGTACGATTTTAGAAGATATTATACGAGAGATGCAAGAGTTAGATGGAAGACGGAGGAAACGGGGCAAAAATGCAGGATCCAGCGTAGGCCTACGCCACCTGGCGTAATCCTACGCCGCCCAGCGTAGGCCTACGCCTAACTAATTCCTTCACAGCAGGTTTCAGGGAGATGGCGTAAGCCTACGCCCCAGCGTAAGCTTACGCTGGTTGCGTTTCAGACGCGGATTTTTAGTAAACAGTCGATTTTCAATGTTTAATGAGGGGTTTCTTCCCCAAATTGAAAATCATCTTTTTCTACACAGTTCTTGGGCGATTTTGGGGCGATTGGAGGTTAGGAAACACTATTCCAAGATCGATTGTGAAGATTGATACCGAATCATTGAAGAATCGAAGATGAATTCCACAACCATGAGCGGCTAATCCACCGGTAATCATTCCCGGGTGGATTGTTTGTAAGTTTTTAGGGTTTTTATCATATGCTAGCTTTGAGAAACAATTCTTGTAATCGTTTGGTTTGAAATACTTGAATCTTTGTGTTTAGTATGGTTATGAACTCACGGGAGTCGATAAATTCTTGCACCATTGACCCCGTTAGATGATAATTGCTATGAACTTTGATTTGTGTTGAATCTATTGATTAATCTAATTCTATATTGCATACATTTGTCTCGATTTCATTCGTGAATATTGTTTTACACTATTTACCGATGATGTATGAATGTTGATGTTCTTGGTTAGATTTGGTTAATTTGATTTGGATAACTAATTGATTGTTTGAACTCATATGTTGGTGTGATAATCCCTAATTACTTGTGAACTTGAAACGCGGGTGTGATTCCTTTTTAATTATTGTTTACAACTTAAACCTTTTACTTGCTACTTGATTACTCGTGATCGTTTTGCTAGTTGATAATCATTGCTTGTTGGATTTGTTAATTTCACCTCAATCATTGCTTATGTTTGGTCAGAAAGACCCATTGCAACTTCATAAATCACATTGTTAATTGAAGTTAAGCACCGACCACAAACTCTTCGTGGTTCGACACCCTTCTTACCCTAACTAGTTTAAGGTGATTAGGACACTCTAATTCTTTATCTTTGACCGGTACCTTCGACACCGATCAAATTTTGGCGCCGTTGCCGGGGAGTATGTGCGCTTGGTGTTTTATTTTAATTGATTCGTGTGACTATTTGTTACTTGTTTTGTTTGGTTAATCTTCTTCTATTTTTGTGTTACGCGTGGTGTTTGTTTGTGTGTGCAGGTGACAGATTAGTGCATGCGTACCCGTTCATCCGGGAGAACTTCACCGCTTGTTTTTGAACCAGAAATTGAGAGGATAACAAGGCAAAACCGAACCCAACAACAAAATTTACAACCCATTTCATCGGAACCATCATCTATGGATGGTCGAAGCAATCATTCTGGAACTAGCATGAGAAACCGTGGCCCAACTCCAAACAGAGGCCCTATCCCTAACCGCCCACCAACTCCACCTCACCGAACCCCAACCCCATCTATACCTATCAATAACAACCAAGAACTTGGGCTGTTTGGTTATGGGGGCATGGATCTGATAGCTGTCGCATTTTCGTAGGAGTTCCACCATGCTTCTGTACATCTGATAAGTGACCAAAGTGTCATGCATTAAAGGGTGCTATATGTTATATTTATGCAAATTAATATGGGGAATACAAAGATTTTGTGTATCTATGCTTGTGCAGGTGTTGGAAGCTTAATGTACGATTTTAGAAGATATTATACGAGAGATGCAAGAGTTAGATAGAAGACGGAGGAAACGGGGCAAAAATGCAGGATCCAGCGTAGGCCTACGCCACCTGGCGTAAGCCTACGCCGCCCAGCGTAGGCCTACGCCTAACTAATTCCTTCACATCAGGTTTCAGGGAGATGGCGTAAGCCTACGCCCCCAGCGTAAGCTTACGCTGGTTGCGTTTCAGACGCGAATTTTTAGTGAAACAGCCGATTTTCAATGTTTAATGAGGGGTTTCTTCCCCAAATTGAAAATCATCTTTTTCTACACAGTTCTTGGGCGATTTTGGGGCGATTGGAGGTTAGGAAACACTATTCCAAGATCGATTGTGAAGATTGATACCGAATCATTGAAGAATCGAAGATGAATTCCACAACCATGAGCGGCTAATGCACCGGTAATCATTCCCGGGTGGATTGTTTGTAAGTTTTTAGGGTTTTTATCATATGCTAGCTTTGAGAAACAATTCTTGTAATCGTTTGGTTTGAAATACTTGAATCTTTGTGTTTAGTATGGTTATGAACTCACGGGAGTCGATAAATTCTTGCACCATTGACCCCGTTAGATGATAATTGCTATGAACTTTGATTTGTGTTGAATCTATTGATTAATCTAATTCTATATTGCATACATTTGTCTCGATTTCATTCGTGAATATTGTTTTACACTATTTGCCGATGATGTATGAATGTTGATGTTCTTGGTTAGATTTGGTTAATTTGATTTGGATAACTAATTGATTGTTTGAACTCATATGTTGGTGTGATAATCCCTAATTACTTGTGAACTTGAAACCCGGGTGTGATTCCTTTTTAATTATTGTTTACAACTTAAACCTTTTATTTGCTACTTGATTACTCGTGATCGTTTTGCTAGTTGATAATCATTGCTTGTTGGATTTGTTAATTTCACCTCAATCATTGCTTGTGTTTGGTCAGAAAGACTCATTGCAACTTCATAAATCACATTGTTAATTGAAGTTAAGCACCGACCACAAACTCTTCGTGGTTCGACACCCTTCTTACCCTAACTAGTTTAAGGTGATTAGGACACTCTAATTCTTTATCTTTGACCGGTACCTTCGACACCGATCACTGTCAAAATACACAAATTTTAGGGGATGCAAGGTCAAAATACAATAAGAATGTAAGATCAATTCGACATGATTATCATCAAAAAATTATTTTCTAAAGATTCACAACCTAACAAATTTGAAAATAGATTCAAAAAAATCTCCAGATTCAATGAGATTAGACATAATTAGAAAAAACTGATCGATGCGTAAAGGTATCTGCTGGACGGAGCGTTAGCCCTATTAAAAGTCTTACCATTTTTTGAAAACTTTACGGTGGTATTTTGATCATGTAAAGGTAAGAATTTTTAATAAGTTGAAAAGAGATTAATAAAATCTCCAGATTAAATGAGATTAGACATAATAATTTCATAAATAGTGATCGATGCGTAAAGGTAAGATCGATGAAGAGTATAGATTACATACCGATTCTTGATTTGATTTTGAAGTTCGGTTGTTGAAGATGAAAGAGAGAGAGCTTCGATCAGGAAGGCGATTAGGGTTTTGTTTTGAAAGGGAAGTGGTGTGATAAAGGTCTGACCGGTTTTAAAAGGTTTTTATAGGGTATTAATTCGGGTGGTTTTTAACCCGCTTCTCGAGCCACGTGTTAACCCGTTTTATGTCCATATGGTTTTTGGTGGATCCAAAAGATGAGGTGAAACGTGGTGCTGACAAGTGGCACATTGTTTTACTTGTTTATTATATAGGATAGATTGGTGTAAAAATGTATTACATATACTAAAGATATTAAACAAGGATTAGGTTCAGGTAAAAATGATTTTAATTGTAAGAAGGATTTAGGGCTATTAGATCAAATTGTAGAAAAGATTTAATAGTTGAGATTAAATTGTAAAAAAAAAAGTTGTTAGAAGGGTATTTTAGTCTTGGCCAGTTTTGTTGAATTTTTATCAAGTTCCCCCCTCATTTTTAAACGTTCATAAGCTTTACATACGACATTATTTTTTCAAAAAAAATACACCATAAAAACGAGCGTTTTTTTATCTTTAAAACGGGTATAGTGTCGTTATAAACAAAAACGATTTTTTTTACGTTTTCCAGCTCATTGTGTAATTAGTCTGGTCAATGTGTAATACAAGTTCATTGTGTAATACCACGTCTGGTCATTGTGTAATACAAGTTCATTGTGTTATATTTATTTATCATTGTGTTTTACGTTTTCCAGCTCATTGTGTAGTTAGTCAGGTCATTGTGTAATACAAGTTCATCGTGTAATACAAGTTTATTGTGTAATACAAGTTCATTGTGTAATACCACGTCTGGTCATTGTGTAATACAAGTTCATTGTGTAATTAGTCAGGTCACTGTGTAATACAAGTTCATTGTCTTATACAAGTTCAATGTGTAATACAAGTTCATTGTGTTATATGTATTTATCATTGTGTTTTACGTTTTCCAGCTCATTGTGTAGTTAGTCAGGTCATTGTGTATTACAAGTTCATCGTGTAATACAAGTTCATTGTGTAATACCATGTCTGGTCATTGTGTAATATCTGGTCATTGTGTAATACAAGTTCATTGTGTAATTAGTCAAGTCATTGTGTAATACAAGTTCATTATGTAATTAGTCAGGTCATTGTGTAATACAAGTTCAATGTGTAATACAAGTTCATTGTGTTATATGTATTTATCATTGTGTTTTACGTTTTCCAGCTCATTGTGTAGTTAGTCAAGTCATTGTGTAATACAAGTTCATTGTGTAATACCACGTCTAGTCATTGTGTAATACAAGTTCATTGTGTAATAAGTCAGGTCATTGTGTAATACAAGTTCATTGTGTCAAATATTTTTCATCATTGTGTTTTACGTTTTCCAGCTCATTGTGTAATTCGCTAATTATTGTGTAATTCACTCAAATATGTCAGGTCATTGTGTAATATAAGTTCATTGTGTAATATCAGTTCATTGTGTAATATCAGGTCTGATCATTGTGTAATATCAGACCTTGTATTACACATTGACCTGGAGTATTACACATTGACCTGGTATATTACACATTGACTATTATGCCCTTCCTTTAAAAACAATAAAAAGACACATGTCAAGCTTAGAATCCTTCTTACCCTTCTTATTTTTAAAACACTTTTTACTATAACCTAACCCTATACATATAATAGTACAAATCACCTCCTATAAAACACTATAAAAGGATGTTTAATTGCCCAATTATATAAGGAAGTTTAATTGTAATAATGGGTTTGCTTTAGAATAGCCACTAATGAATAAAGTCACACGTGTAATCAGTTTTGCTTAAAGAATTATATGCACCACATAACTAATCAACAAAGTATACAAAAAATGAGATCTTATAATATGAACTTTGAAGTGAAGTAAATAAACGACAGGCAATTTTATATTCATGATTTTCATCATGGAAAACATCTCTATGTGTGGAGATTGATTACAGGTAGAAAGTATTATCAAAAGATGTGGACAATGTGTTGTCGAGAAACTTTAGAAGTAACCGAAAGAAACTAAATGAACTTGTCTAGAATATAAACTGAAATGTAAACCGTTGGTATACCCTAGCAAGCGAAATGTTGACAGCAACGTGAAGCTAGGACCCAAGAGTGAAGTGAATGATAACTCTTTGATCAATAACTCGTTAGTCCATTTAGACCGGTGAAAGTTATCATACCGGGGTCTAAGGTAAAAACTGCATCATGGATCCTGTCGAGCACGACGTTGCTGATTACTACATGATCATCTCACATCTATGGATTTGGGGACAATAAGTAAGAGATCACATAAACATCAAAATTTTCAAGTGTTCACTAAAATCAATCAAAGTTTCTTTTTTCTTTTAATGTCACTCAACTTTTATTAAATGTTTTAATTTTGTTAGTGTCTTTATCTTTTCAACTTTTACACTTCATCACTTAAATATTGTTGGATTAAATGTGAAACTTGATTAGTTGATTGTTTTGGTGATTTTAGTGTCATCTAGTTATTTTGATTAGTTGATTATGAAACATCAAATAAGCTGGTAAGTGTAAAGTGCACACTTGTTTGATGATCTTTTGACTTTTGTTGTTAAATACACTTTATTGTATAAAAGGGGGAGAAGCCCACTGAACAACGAGGTCCGAGGGCAGTGCCCCTCATTAGCAGGGTCCTAGGGGCGGCATCCCCTAGTGGATCCAAGGGGCATCACCCCTGGCTAGATTTTAGCTACCATGTCAGCTTCGAAAAGTTTTATTTTCATATTTTGTTATGCATCAGAAAATGACTCTGAAGGAAAAACTGCTAAAGGATTGTCCTCCATACCAGCTTGGTAATGCTGACCAGTTTACTCCTCTGGAGTAAAACTGCCTCTCCGGAGTATATTGTTCATCGAAGTGGATTGTCTCTCCGTAGTAGAATGACTTAGCAGTTATGGATAGACGGCTGTGGCGGTTTTCAACCAATAATCGTCATGACGTTCCATTACATCTGTTTACCCCATATATACATGCGAATTTGGTCAGCATTAGATATACGAAACTTTTTAACAATCTTTTATATTTTCTATTCTTAAATATCTTATTCTTATACAATTGAATAGTCGTGTACCAACAATATAATTCAATTTAATAGTGAGCTATCACGATTGTTAGAGAATCCAAGACACAACATATACACAAATCACCCAGAAATTTCTTACAAAGTTTCCTACAAATTGAAACTTAACACTTATTGAAATTAGTTGTGAAACTTGATTGAAAGTTGAAACTTTAGTGAATTTACATATTTAGTTATTGATTTTAGTTATTATTGATTGGAACTTAAGTGATTGTAGTTGGTCAAACATATTGAAATTAGAAAACTTTATGAAGACAAAAGTAACGAAGAAGTCGGTGAAATCAAGGGGAAAACATAAAAAGTGTAGTTTTACTTTCATGATTATAGAACATAGCTTGTGAGCCTTCATGTATAGAGATTGTTTACAAGTAGTAACTACAATCAAATGAAAAGATAGTGAACATGTTTCACACACAATGGTTTATGCTAAACGTACCATACCTCCCTCGACCTACTAAATCGACTATTTCATTACTCTACTTTTACTCAATACAAGATACGCTTAACAAATACATAGGTGGTACGTCTACCCAATCCCCTAATCCCACCAAGAATTAGACCTAACCCAAATCACAACTTACCAATTCGAACAACATAACCTAAATAGATTACCATTCGACAAACGAAAGAGTAACAAAATCGAACCTTTGCAATACACAAATACGCATACTGAAGTGTTAAACGGGTAGTGTTCGGGTCAACAAAAAAACCTTTAATTCACCCAATTATCATCAATATATTTAGCATGAGTATATCCCTTGGGAACAAGCCTCTTATAGTTGGCATAATTATTTTCAGCCTCATCATTCTTTCTTAACAATCTGTATACAACCGCTTGACATAAATATATCCTAAAATCTTGAGGATCTTCGTTAGATAACTCGTGATAAATCTTTAAAGCACCATTAAAATCCCCTTCATCTACACGAATTTGAGCTAACAGAAGTTTCAAATCCCTAATTTCATCTTTCTTTTCCCCCTTTTTCATCTATTCCAAAATCCGTTTCCTGACGTCTTTCAATTCAATTAGACATCCTTCCACAGATGCAGCCATTAACAAACCATGATAAACTTCTGGATCTAAAGGATCGGTTGTGTAGCAGCCGTAATCCACACCAGGAAGTGATGGACTAGAGTTGCTCCCTTCCGAGTATATCCGGGAGAGTTCCTGCAAAACAGAACACCGTTAGACTTGCCGTAGGGAACCCCGAAGGGTGTCTCTACGACCAACCTCCGGCGTGAGAATAAGTATCGGGTCTTTGAGGTGAGAATCGGGTCGTTCTATCAAGAACGATTCGGAGCGAATGAAGATAGCTTTTTCTTTTTCGTGTGTGTGTGTGTTCTTGGTTGTTTTTACTTACCTTTCTCCTTTCTTCTCGGGTTGATATATCCAATTCGAAGTCTCCCCTCGCATTTAATGCGAGGGATGTCCGGCTTGACCTCTTGTCCATGTTACGGCTTTTATCCCGCAGGTTAGGGGGATTTGGTGAATTCTTCTTCCATATGCTGTCCTTGCTTCTGTCTTCATTTAATGCCTTTGTTCCCTTCTCTATATCAACATCTTTCCTTATTTTTTGTCCTATATGGGGGTATCCCCCTACAAGTCCCCCAAGTCGTTGACCCTTTTATTTATAATAAGGGTTAGCGACTTAATCTGCTTTGTATTGCAACTGTCGCATTTTCTCTATTCCCCCATTTATTTGCTATTCATTTATTTCCATGTTATGTATGTTATCATAAAAGATATATACATATTTTTTTCTCCAAGGATTCCCTTAAAGTCTTGGTTGGTAGGGACTTTTATTCTGATATGACTGTGGGTCCCTCCACTTCCTGCTCTAAGTTCCTGGCCCTCCACGTGTGGTATATCTATGCCGTCTGATGGGAATACGTGATGGCTTTACATCTTCTCTCTACCTTTATTTAATTTTCTTTCTTCTATCCCTTCACGACCTCCTCCTTGCTTTCGATTGTTCCTTACTGCTGCGATTCCTTTCTTAGGTTAGTGCTTCGCTTCTGGTTTTCTTAAAGACATGCATCATGGTTAGAGATGATCTCGATTGCGTTCGTTCCGTCTTAACCGCCCAGGATGTGGCAGCCTTTTGTAGCCGCTGTCGCTTACCTCTGACGCTTCGCCCTAGGGTTCCTTCTCCTGACGAAACTGCTCAAGGGGTGAAGGGTTTTATGACCATTTATACCCGGTCCTTCAGTTATTCAAACATACGGTATCCCCTCATTGATTTTCAAATGTCCGTGTTCAAACTTCACCGCACACATTTTTCGCAATTCTATCCTCTAGGATGCTGAAATGACCCATTTTGAAGCTTTGTGTCGTGCGAACGGTGATAAGCCCAATGTATCTTTGTTTTCGGCGCTTCTATCGTTTGCGTGTTTATGGTAGTTGGTTGACCTTTGAGAAGCGTCGTGGCTCGGGTTATTGTTTTTCTCGGTTTCCCACTTGTATTCATGAGTGGAAAGATCATTTTTTGTTCGTTTCTAATGACTTTCTTTCTAAGCTTTTGCCCCACCGGGATCTTTCGGAACCAATTGATGACAAGGATCCTGGTCCCTCTATCCAGAAGCTTCAATTAAACGTCTTGTTAGTGATCCTACCCCTGCCGGTCCTTTGCCTGAAGAGTTCTTGGTCATGTTGGGAATGAGTTCTATTTGGGATGACCCCCTTACCCGTCCTGCGGTGTTGGAGAGGGGGGGGGTAAAGGTGGGTCCCTTCCTACGATTTCCCCCTCTTTTTATATATATATACCCCCTTTTTTCTAGTAGTTTTGACTTTGTCTGTCGTTGTTCCTGCATATACTGATGCTCGTTTGATTTGTTTTGTCTGCAGAAATGTTGCTCTCCAAGATTCTGGATAAAGCCGGACAGAACCTGAAGTACGTGGCTCTTCCGGTGAAGCCAGTAACCTCTTCTGGTGTTTCTTCCTTGGGGATCTCTAGAGCTGTCATCCCATCTGTTCCTGATGCTGATGATCTTTCCTCTCGGGGTGATGCTATTGAGGTGGTAAGCGAATCTAATTCTGATGATTCTCGTCCCCTTGCTTCTATTCGTAAACGCAAGTTACCTTGGTCTACTGGTTCGTCTCCTGAGCAAACTGGTTTGAAGGGCTGCCTGCGAAGTGCTTCCAAGCGCACTCAGGGCCATGTTACTGATTCCTCATCTCCTGTTGTTTTGAAACATTTTGTTACTAGTGTTGCTCTTGATACTCCACCTTGTTTGGAGTTTGGGTTTTTTGATGGGTTATCCCTTGATCTTTCTTTATCTGGTACTATCATGCCTGTTTCTTCCTTTATGTTTCCTCCCATTAGTTATTCTGGGTTGTCCTCCCCTCTGCCTGCTCCCATTATGTCGCAACTCCCTGTTATGTCCTGTCTTCCTTCTCTCGTTTCGACCAGTGTTGGGGTTGGTGTACCCTATGCTTCTTCTCATAAGGGGAAGGTTCTCCCTCTTTCACTTTTGCGAACCCGGTTCCTGATTGCCTCCCTGACACTCCTGCACGTGCTCGGGAGTACATGTCCCGTTCCTTGACAGGTCCCCTGGCTGCTTATTTTGATAGTTTAGATGTTGCCTCATTGTCTGACTTGTTCTGTGTAGACCATGTTGGGTTTTATCTCAGGGGTGTGGGTATGCAGCATAAGTTCATGTCGCTGCATGCTGCTCTTTCTGAGTCTCGTTTGTTGTCTGCTCGTCTTCGGGATGAGCTAGCTGAGGAGAAACAAAGCAAGTTGGTTCTGATTAAGGCCCATAGTGATGCGGTTGAGGAGGCAGGGCGTGTTGCCCGTGAATTGGACTTCCTGGATTAGAAGGTCGTGTCCTTGGAAGCTAAGCTCAAATCTTCTGAATCGAGACTTTCCTCCTGTCGTGAGGAGCTTTTGGATGCTAACACTTCTGTCGACGCCTGGAAGGCTTATGGAGGAGAGCTGGAGGTATGTGCCTATGTTTGGCAGTGGCTCGTTTTGTTTTTTACTATTGTTCATGCCTCTGATTGTTTTTCTCTCTCGTTTTGTTTTTTACTATTGTTCATGCCTCTGAGTGTTTGAAAGAGAAGGCTGTTGGTGAAGCCCGTGATTAGGCCGAGGCCAAGGAACATGACTTGTGTCAAGCCCGTTCTGAAATAGCACGGATTGCTGATGACCGCCGTATTCTCCAGAAGGAATTTGAAAGTGTCCTTTACAGCAATGGCCAGTTGTGGAACGAGCGAGAATGGTTGATCACTCAAGGCTTTAAACTTGTATATGAACGTGTGAGGAGTAGCAACGAGCATATGTTGTTTCTAGGAGAATTCAGCAGGGCCTGCATGGCAGCTGGGTATCACAATGGTCTAGTGGCTGTCTATCAGTATGCTGCTGATGGAGTCCAGGTGAAGGAGGTTCCTAACTATGCACAACATGTTGAACAATATATGCAGGATACAGGCGTTGTGCTGACTTCCTCTAATCATTCGTTGATTACTCGCCTGTCTGCTTCTCCCCGCCTTGTTGTTTCTGAGATAAAGTCCTTGGTGTCCGTTGTTGATGCTGACCCTATGACTCCTATCCCATGACCTTTATGTTTCTTTTGTTTGTGCGAACTTTGTTATGCCCCTGCGAGGGTCTTCTTTTGGGTTGTTTGTTTGTTGGACATCTTTATTTTCTGCTGACTTATGCCGATGTACTATCGTGATTCCTGGTTACCTTTTGCTGACTTTTAGATTGTATGTTTGTTGGGCATCTTTATCTGTGTTAACCGAATAAAAACTATTGTTGTTTGTCATTTGGATGTGTTAGCGTTGTTCTTTACTCTTTTGATGTTACAGATGGGAGTTTGAGAAAGAAACTTGGCTTCACTATTTTAATTGGTGGAGGTTGTAATTATGCCTCCCATCTTCTCTTCTCTATTTTTTTTGTCTAGCATTTTTTCCTCATTTTAGTAGATGAGAGCTAGTCCCGTCGTTTCGCAGAATAGACATTATTTATGTCATGTCATTAACTGGGGATTATTTTCGTCATCTTGACATGTAAGGAGTTATTTCCACTGTCCTCGTGGATGGTAGCCGTTTCCACCATCCAGTGGGATGGAGTTGTTTTCGCCATCCCAGTGGATGGGAGCTATCTCCACCATCTCACCAGATGGGAGTTGTCTCCACCGTCCTAGTAGATGGGAACTATCTCCACCATCTCATTAGATGGGAGCTGTCTCCACCATCCTAGTAGACGGGAGCTATCTCCACCATCTCATTGGATGGGAGTTGTCTCCACCATCCTAGCGGATAGGAGCTGTCACCACCATCCTAGTAGATGGGAGCTATCTCCACCATCTCATTGGATGGGAGTTGTCTCCACCATCCTAGTAGATGGGAGCTATCTCCACCATCCCAGTGGGTGGGGGTTATCTCCACCATCTCACTGGATGGGAGCTATCTCCACCATCCTAGTAGATGGGAGTTGTCTCCACCATCCTAGTGGATGGGAGCTATTTCCACCATCTCACCGGATGGGAGCTATTTCCACCATCTCACTGGATGGGAGCTATCTCCACCATCTCATTGGATGAGAGTTGTCTCCACCATCCTAGTGGATGGGAGTCATCTTCTTACTTTACAACATGTCTGTTTTTAGCACAAAAAGTCTTCATTTTCATTTATAGTCGTAGAAGGTGACAATAATTCCTCCACCCCATAGGGTGGATTACAAAAGATAATAATATACTCCCTCTTATCGAGAGTGGTTTCTACCTTCCACAAAAGTGACTGTCGTCTTCTTTCACATATAATATTTCTTGAGTTGCATGGCATTCCAGGTCTGTGGGACTTCCTTCCCATCTGCCTGAATCAATTTATAAGTTCTTTTCCCATTGGTCTATGCCACTTTGTACGGCCCTTCCCACCTTGGGGCCAGTTTCCCCTTGTCTTCCTTTCCAATGGTCTCATTGTCTTGCAGCATCCAATCCCCTACATGTAGGTCCGCTTTTCTGACTCTGGCGTTGTAGTATTTCTCCATCTGTTTTTTATATGTCACTTCTTTGATTAGGGAGATTTCCCTTCGCTCTTCCAATAGGTTCAGGTTTAGCCTCAGTTCTTCTTCGTTTTCCTAGGTTTCCTTGGTAGTCCTTCTTGTTGGTGCCCCTATCTCTACGGGGATCATTACTTCTGTACCATAAGTAAGACTGAATGGCGTTTCCCCGCTCCCAGAATGTGGTGTGGTTCAGTATGCCCCACAGCACGTTTGGGAGTGCATCTATCCAGCCTTTCCTTTCTCTCCCTAGTCTGCTTCTGATTCCTTCCACTATCGACCTGTTTGCTCTTTCCACCCTTCCGTTTGCTTATGGATGTGCCACATATGCGAATATCTGATTGATGTGCATGCTGTTGCACCATTCCTGGAATGCTCCCCCGATGAATTGAGATCCGTTATCGCGTATTATCTCCTGGGGGATCCCATACCTGCACACAATGTTATTCCAGACGAAGTTGACCATCTGTTTACCTGTGATGGTTGCCAGAGGTTTGGCTTCAATCCATTTAGTGAAGTATTTGATAGCCACTACCAAAAATTTCACCTTTCTCGGTCCTTCTGGGAATGGGCCCATCAGATCTATCCCCCATCTCTGAAAGGGCCAAGCAGAGTTCACTGCCACCATGTTGAACTTGGGCTGTTTGGTTATGGGGGCATGGATCTGACAGTTGTCGCATTTTCGTAGGAGTTCCACCATGCTTCTGTACATCCCTGGCCAATAATACCCGGCTTTCTTCGCTTTTGCCACCGTCATTTTTGGTTTTGTGTGAATCCCGCAGATTCCTTCATGCAGTTCCCTCGTGACATTGTCAGCTTCGTCCTCGTCTACACACTTCAGTGATGGACCAAGATACGATTTCCGGTATAGCACTCTGTCTATTATCTCATAATGTAAGGCCTTTATCTTGACCCTTTGTGCCTCTTGTTTTTCCCCTGGGAGGGTTCCCCTCACCATATAGTTCACGAGGGGGACATCTATGATCCTCCCTCATTGGCATGCGTTGTCATGACTTCTTTGGCTGAGATGGATGGGGCATTCAATGTTTCTACTTTGACCTCTTTTGCTAGGTGTTGGAAAGTAGTGGACGCTAACTTGCTTAATACATCTGCTTGCCTGTTTTGCCCTCTGGGGATGTGTATCACAATTTTTGACTTGAAGGTTTTAACAACTCATGTGCCTTTTCCAAGTATCTGATCATCGATTCTTCCTTTGCTTCGTATATCCCATTCACCTGGTTGGCGACCAATAGCGAGTCCACGAGGGCTTCTAGATGTTTAGCTCCCATCTTTTTGGCCAACCTCAGGCCTGCCAGGAGTGCTTCATACTCTGCTTCGTTATTTGTGGACTTGAATTCTAGCCTAAGTGCATATGTGAGTTCCACCCCTTCCGGACTTCTTAACATCAAGCCTGCTCCACACCCTTCGTCGTTGACTGCCCCGTCGGTGAACAGCTTCCAAGTTTTCCCTTTTCCATCATCTTCCTCTTCTTCCCTCCTTTCATCCTCGCTATCTATCTTCTCGTACGTTTCCATCATGAAATCGGCTAATACTTGACCTTTAACCGCTGTTCTAGGTATGTATTCTATTGTGTGGTCTCCCAATTCTATGGTCCACTTGGCCATCCGTCCTGATATTTCTCGTTTCTCCAGTATCTTCTGAATGGGTCTTTCG
Source organism: Smallanthus sonchifolius (assembly GCA_023525975.1). Lineage (NCBI taxonomy): Eukaryota > Viridiplantae > Streptophyta > Magnoliopsida > Asterales > Asteraceae > Smallanthus > Smallanthus sonchifolius. Next base: position 50,495,968 of record CM042046.1, on the reverse strand, counting down.
GTAATCACCCTTATGGGGTGTGCCTGGAAGTATCTCCTTAGTCTCCTAGAAGCACATAGCAAAGCTAATGCTAATTTTCAATTGGTAAGTATATTTTTTCTGACCCTTTGAGTGTTCTACTTAGGAAATATATTGGTACCTGTTTCTTATGCCTGTCTACCATTAGCACTGCACTTATCCCTGACAACGACGCCGATAGATATATGGTTAACGTTTCACCCGTCATAGGAGTGGCTAGTGTAGGGAGATGGAAGATGTGTTCTTTCATCGACTGTAATGCCTACTATGCTTCTTCTGTCCACCCGAGCTTGTTCCTCTTTATTGCCTTCTTCAATGTCTCCATGAAGGTAAGTGTCTTGTCTGCTAGGCGAGACAAGAATCTATTCAAAGCTACCAATCTCCCATTCAGCTTCTGAACCTCTTTGATTGTTCGGGGGGACTTGGTTTCCATGATTGCACGTATCTTGTCGGGGTTGGCTCGTATGCCTTCCTTGGCTACTACTACTCCTAGGAATTTACCTTCCTCTACTCCGAAGGAACATTTCCCTGGATTCAACTTCATGTCTGCCCCCCGTAATCTGTCGAATGTCTCTTCAATGTCTTTGATCATGTCTGGCTCTGTCCTGCCTTTGATGACGAGGTCATCGACATATACCTCTAGGTTTCTTCAAACATGTTTCTGGAACAAGGTGTCCATGAATCGCTGGTACGTGGCTCCTGCGTTTTTTTAGCCCAAAAGGCATCTTGGTGTAGCAGAAGATTCCCTCATCGGTGTAAAACGTTGTTTTCTCTTGATCCTTTCTAGCCATTCTTATCCTGTGGTACCCCTTGTATGCATCTAAAAAGCACTTCAGTGGATATGGAGTTAGTGAATCTATTTTGGAATCTATCTCCGAAAGAGGATAGCAGTCTTTGGGACACGCTCGGTTTAAATCCTTGAAATCTATGCACATTCGTCAACTTCCTTCCCCTTCTTTACCATTACTGGGTTGGATATCCAGGTCGGGTATTTGACCTCCTTTACTATACCCGCCTTTAATAATTTCCTTGTTTCTTCGCATGCCGCTAGACTCCTTTCTGGGCACATGCTTCGTTTCTTCTGTCTCACCGGCTCCAACCAACGGGAAATGTTTAAGCGATGTTCTGCTTGGTCTCTCGGGATCCCCACCATGTCTCTATGTTCCCAAGCGAAGACGTCCATGTTTCTGATGAGCATTTCTTTTAGACTCGTCTTCCACCGGTCGGGTATTCCCTTTTCTATCTTTACTGTCTGCTATGGGCATCGGTCATTCAGTATCTATTCCTCCGTTTTGTTGTTTTGCCTACCTTCATTCATTTCTAGTTTGCGGACGGTGGCTATTATTTCTGTTGAGGATCTTACTGTTGCTATTCCTTTGGGAGTTGGTAATTTCATCATCCCATGCGTTGTCGATGTTAGGGCCCTTAATGCTCTTATGCCTGGTCTCCCTAGAATAGCATTGTATCTCGACTCTCCTTTGATTATTACAAAATTCAAACGTACCGTTCTCTCTTTTTCTCCTTCCTCCAATGTGAAAGGTAGTGTTACCTTTTCGAAGGGATATACCATTTCCCCTGAGAAACCCACTAGTGGGGTATCATCCTTTTTCAACAGGCTTTGTATCTCTCTACCAAGTTGAGCGAAGCAATGTTCATACATGACCTCTGATCCGCTTCCACCATCTACATGTATCCTCGCCACTCGATATCCCCCCAAAATAGCCGACCCATTTAACGGAGCATCCTGCGCTTCGTCGTCCTTCAAGGCGGGGAAGGTGATGGGAATTTCCATCCATTTCTCTGACTTGCCCGTTTCTTTTCTTTCCCTTTTGTGTTTTTGCTCATCTTCATCTTCCCTTTTTCGTATAACATCTACATGCCTTCTCATGTTTTCCTCCTCTCCTTTCATTTTTTCTTTCCCTTCTCCTTTGGACGTGCCTTGTTGTTTAATGTCTCTTATAAAGTGAGATAACTTCCCTGATCTCACGGCCATCTCAATTTCTTTCTTAAGGAATATACAATCGTCTGTTCTGTGCCCCCGTGTCCTGTGGTACTCACAAAAGTCATTGGGTTGGTTGTTACTTCCTTTCTAGTGTGGGAGGGGCTTACCGAAAGGGAGTTTAGCCTTTTCTGTTGCAAGGACTTCGCTAGGAGTTTTGGTGAGGGGTGTGAAACAGTATGGTAGGTGATTAGTACTATATGGGTGACGTTGGTGGTTTGAGGTCGGAGAAGGGTTTGAGGACTCACTTCGTTTGTAGGGTGAGAATCCTGCCTTTGGCCTTTCATACGTGGTCCTTAACCTGGACGGAGTTCCCCCGAGGGGTCTATGCCTAGGCTTGGCATCTGTGGTCGTCCTCTTAACTTCCCACTCCCTAGCTTTCGACCCTGCATCTTTTCCCCTTACCCAAGCTCTAACTTTATCCATGAGTTGGTCGAACGTTTCTGGGAATTCTTCCCCCAATTTTTCGCATAAGGATGTATTCCTTACTCCATTCATAAAACTACTTATTTTCATGACTTCTGGAACGTCCCGGATCTGCATGCTTTCCCTCACAAACCTTTCCATAAATGTTTCTACGTTTTCCTCGTCCTTCCTTCTGATGTGTTGTATTTCGTTTGGATTTCTAACTACTTTCTTGTTTTGGCTGAAATTTCGCAAGAACCGCTCCTTCAGTTCTTCGAAACCGTCTATGCTACCGGCAGCCCCCGTCATGGTTTGTGCAAACATGTGGCGCCACGTGGGAATGGACTATTGTCCCACCCCCTGGAACACGTGCAAGTGATCTTCAGGGTCACGTGTTCCGTCATACCTCCCTACGCTGGACGACATTTTCAGTCCGGTAGGGAGGTTGGCTTCTGCCATCCTTTTGGTAAACTTAGAGGTGCTCGATAAGTTGAGGGGCACATACGGTTTCATTAGCATGTCAGAGGTTTCATTCGACGTACATTCTATGTGGGAGGATCCTTTCTTCTGTGTTCCCAGAGCCGTTAGCAAAGATTCTAACAGTCCGGCGATCTCCGATTCTTTGCCTTCCTTTGGTTCTTTCTCCTTGTCAGTCACCTTTTCCTGCTTGTCTTTCTTTCCAGTGGCGGATTTACATAGGCCCGAGGGGGTTCACCGGAACCCCCGAGTTTCGAAGTTGTAGTAGAAAGCTATATAGAAAATCTGAAGTGAACCCCTTGAAAAATATAGAATGAACCCCTTAAAAAAAGTTGAAAACTAAAGATAGGGAGAAGACATGGCGGAGACGCGACGGTCTTCTTCTGGTTATTCTTTGAGGGTGACAAACGAAGAAGAAATGCTTGTTATATAAAAATAATGACTTGATAGGTATTGACTATTGGTTATCTTAGGTCATAGACTCCATAGGCTTTTGATAACACCATGTGATGTTACAGACTTTATTTATTAGATTATTATTTTTTAGTTTTTTATTCATTAATGTAATAGAACATTTTGATTTATTTTTTATAGTATTATCGTTGTATTATGGGACATTTTAATTAATGTTTATCACTTCTTTTAATATATTATTAAATTAAATTAAATTAACAGATTTAATATTTCACGTTTTTTAAACAAACATAAAAAATATAAGTTAGCCGGTTCAACGCCCCGGTTCGGTTTTGAACAACTTTGAACCGAACCCGACTCGACCCGAACCGAATCGAACCAAAAAAATTATGTCCGCCCATATGAAATTAGAGCATCTAAAAACAGTAAACCCCCTGGAAAAAAAATCGTAGATCCGCCACTGTTTCTCTCCCAGGCTTTTAATGAGGTCCCCTTCTAAAGGTGATTCAAAACTTAACTTGGTACGGACCTCGTTTAGTTTCTCTATTCTTTCCTTGTCCTCCGGTTGGGCCTTTAATTTTTCTCGATTTCTTCTGACGAACTCTGGCGTGATGGACGGGAACATTTGGTCCGCTCCGTCTGTTTCTTCCTTGTCTTCCAGATTTTCGATGAAAGGAGCTTCCGGGTCCTCGATTCCGGTCCGGAAAGGGTCGGGTGTCTCTTTGTCTTTATTGGGATTGGGGTATGGGGTGAAGGTATCTGCCTTTCCCCCTCCCCCTAGCAGCGGAAGGTGGCCTCCTTCTCTAGACAGTCTATCTTTCCCTGAGTCCGTCATATGTTTTTCCTTACTCTTTTCCGCCTTTACAGGAGTACTCCAGGTTCTTTGTTGGACACAAGTGCCCCACAGTGGGCGCCAATGTAGCAGCCATAATCCACACCAGGAAGTGATGGACTAGAGTTGCTCCCTTCCGAGTATCTCCGGGAGAGTTCCTGCAAAACAGAACACCGTTAGACTCGATGTAGGGAACCCCGAAGGGTGTCTCTACGACCAACCTCCGGCGTGAGAATAAGTATCGGGTCTTTGAGGTGAGAATCGAGTCGTTCTATCAAGAACGATCCGGAGCGAATGAAGAAAGCTTTTTCTTTTTCGTGTGTGTGTGTTCTTGGTTGTTTTTACTTACCTTTCTCCTTTCTTCTCGGGTGGATATATCCAATTCGAAGTCTCCCCTCGCATTTAATGCAAGGGATGTCCGACTTGACCTCTTGTCCTTGTTACGGCTTTTATCCCGCAGGTAAAGGGCATTAGGTGAATTCTTCTTCCCCATGCTGTCCTTGCTTCTGTCTTCATTTAATGCCTTTGTTCCCTTCTCTATATCGACATCTTTCCTTCTTTTTTGTCCTATATGGGGGTATCCCCCTACAGGTTGATAGAAGTTTCTCAAACCCTAATTTTGCAGATTCATGATCTCCGGCGAATGAGAGTAAATGATATTTCAGGAATTGGTATTCGTAAGATTCAGGTTTGAGATTAATCAACTGATTAGCTATCTCCATCGCTTCCTTGAGTTTTCCGTTTTTCGCTTTGATTTTCACTAGGTTTTTCAGAGCGTTGATATCTTCAGGGTGAGAGGAGAGATGTTGTTTTAGGGTTTTTTCGCCCTCTTGCGTTTCGGTGGTGGCGGGAGGTGGAGGTGGAGGAATTGGGGCGACGGTTGCTGGTTTGACGGTGAGACGTGAGAGGAAAATGGAGGCGGTGGTGACGCCGGTGATGAAGGCGGTTTTGAGGATGGATAATGGGTAGGGTTTGTGTTTACGAAAAGAGGATCTGATCGGTGTTAACGATGAAAATGATGCTGATTTGGGGAAACCGGTGGATTTAGGGAGGCTGTATCTGACATTGGTAAGAGCCGATTCCATTGGTTAGATACGGCTTGAATCGGCGACGGAAACGGCGACGACGACAGCGATGGTGACGGTTGTCGTTCAAAGGTAGGTAAGTAGGAGGATGTGAGTAATAAAAAGAATTAAGAAAAGATTATAGTTAATCAATGGCAAAGACAAAGTCTTACGGTACATCTAGGGATGAGGTCATGGGTTCAAGTCGCATTAGTGATAAGAATTAAAAAAGAAGTTTGCCTTTCAAAAAAAAAATTTAATCACATGGGTCATTTGTGTAATTATCTCATTATGTTATGACTAAAATAAAATAAACGACTTAATGACTTATCAATGTTAAATATAATAAAAATAAGCATAAATCGAATGGCAAACAATATATAACTAGTTTTTCTTACCGCGGTACGCGACGAAAGTTTGGTAGTTATCGGTTCGGCTCGTCCATAGTGATAAAACTTACGTCGAAACACAGACTCACCATAGCGTACGATACAAAAAAAACTCGGATCACTCACAAAAAAAACTAAACAAAGCCGTACATACCGTTTAAAAAAAAGTTAACGAAAGTTTACCTAAAAATTTAACCCATTTGACTTTTGTTACAATTTTATAAAAAATCAAACTTGAGAAAAAAAAACTAAACTTTATTCTATTGAAGTTTTGTGGCTAATCAAAAAAAAATTAGCCAAAAAAATAAATAAATAGTTTTTCCCCCGCACTACGCGGCTGGAGTTTGGTAGTTATCGGTTCGGCTCGTTCACGGTGATAAAACTTACGTTAAAACACAGACTCGATATAGCGTATGACACAAAAAAAACTCGGATCACTCACAAAATTCGTACATACTGTTTAAAAAAAAGTTAACAAAAGTTTACTAATTGAACTTTTGTTACAATTTTATAAAAGATCAAACTTGAGGGAAAAATAAAACTAAAGTTTACTCTATTGAAGTTTTGTGACAAATCTGAAAAAAGAACTTTTTTGTAAGAAAAAAAAAACCTAAACCTTTTATGCCATATCTACAAAAAACAAAACTTTTAAGGTAAAAAAAAAATTAAAAATCGACTACTCCTTCACACGCCCATTAATCTATACTACTTAAAAAAACAAGTAAAATAGGAGGACACTTGTTACATTTTCTAGGCCTTTTCATTCTCATTTTCTCACATCTCTCTCCTATTAATAATCAACTCCACTATTTTAGTTGTTGGGTCTATATTTGTGAGGCTGACGCTTATCAAATAAGTATAATTATTGGTGTTACCAAATAGATGGGTATTCAGGTTTGTAACCGTGAACAGGGGTTCACGAGTTGGGTCTTGGGCCGGCTATCGGCCGAGAACATGTATTATGGGCTTAGTTTGTTTAGGCTTAGTATAAATATATGTTTATGTAACCTAAATTAAAAAAGCCACCAGAAAAACGTTTCTGAGAGTGTTAGACGTGAGGAAAATCCGTAGAGTGTGTTAGCGGTTGTTTTGTGTTTTCTCTGTAATTCCTTTGATCAATACAAGTGTATTACATTGAATTTATGTGTTCTTGAATCACCACGATTACTAGTTTCCGCCTAGTGATTGTGAGAGTTTGATATCTAGTATTTGTTATTCGAAGATCCATCAAGGTTGGGACTTACAATTGGTATCAGAGCCATTGAAGTCATTCAAGGCTCGGTTTAGATATCAACGATTCAAGACAAAGTTTTTGTTTAAGGTATTGTTTATTGCTTTCGGTTTGAATTTTTATTACTAATCAGTTGCTGTGTAATAGAAGACCAAAGTTTTTCGGCTGAGAATCAAGAGTTCGTCTTAAAGTTCTTGATATTTTGATGCTGTGAGAAAGGATCTCTGTGAAAGACTTGAGAACGATTGTTGGAAATCGTGTTTAAGAAGATTGAAGATCATCTCTGTGATTTTTAGGGATTCAAAATTTTGAAATCCCAAGATTTTTGGATTTTAAAATTGGCAAGTCAATCTGCTGTATTTTGACTAGTTCATGGTTTGACCGGTTCTCGGGGTACTTCACGGTTCATCATCTCGTGTTTAGGTTCACGACAAGGATTCACGGGAGAATCACTCGGGTTCTTACTTCACGGCTGAAAGGTTCACGGCTCATTGTGAAAGGTTCATGGTTTTGACCCCAGTTCACGGGTTCTGTTTAGTTCACGGCTCAGTGCAGTTCTAACTTCACGGTTTTGACCCCAGTTCACGGGTTCTGTTTAGTTCACGGTTTTGACCCCAGTTCACGGATTCAAGTAGTTTACGGCTTAATCAAGTTCACGGTTTAGCACTAGTTCACAAAATTTTAAAAAAAAAATAAAATTTTTGAGAGATCGTTTACACATCTAATCGGAGTTGTTTTTGAAAAGTTGAAAATACCGGATATTTTTTTATGAAAATTTTGGCGGGAAAATATTTGAAAATTTTCCTTGGTCAAAATTTTGAGAGGACGTCTATACATCTATTCGGACTCATTTCTGAGAAGTTGACAACATTAGATTTTCAGTCAAAATTTTGGTGGGAAAGTTCAGGATATCTCTAACAACATTTTTTTCTACATTTGGAGTAGTAGGACAAGCTTCATCATCTTCAGGTTCAATTCCACCTAAGGTAACATCTAATCCATGTTCTAAATTGTGTATTGATAAGATAGAGATGTATAGAAAAGAAAATGATGATTTGAGGTTTGAAAATGAAAATCTAAAATATCACAAAAAGAAGTTTCTTAAGTCTGAAAAGGATTATAAAGAAACAATAGATGCTGGTAAAAAGGATATTTCATTACTAAAGTCTCTACTCAGTAATAAATGTTGTTTGCTTACTGATGCTAATCAAGAAATTGCTAGATTGACCACTGAATTAGAAAAGGCCAAATCAAATTTTAATGAAGCAAAATTCAAAGTAGAATTCTTTGGTCAGTCAAGTAAAGTAGTTGATATGCTTGAAACTCAACTCCACAAGCCGGGTAATGGGAGCAAAGGGCTTGGATATAATAACGTGCCTCCTCCGTTCAACGGAAACTGTAACATTGTTCCTCCCTCTGTTGAGGAACAAGTAAAGGAGTTCTTCATGTTCACTCCTGGAAATCTGTCAAGCTCTGATGGATCTGAATCATCATCATCCTTAGCTTCAACTGTTAAATGTGTGAACTATTCTGATGCTTCTACTTCATGTGCAGAAAAAGTAGAGATCGAGGAATGTGATAGTGAAAATGATGAGTATGAAGAGGCGTGTTTTTGCAAAAATAAAATTAATGCTAATTTAAATTGCAAAAATAAAACTGATACTTCCAAGAGCACTGCTTCTAAGAGCAACAAACCCTATGTGCAGGCTTAGAAAAATGGTTCTACAAATTCAAAATTGCTTGCATATAGTAATGGAAAAATTAGATTTGTTAAACCTGTCACTGATAATATTGTTAAGTATTCCAACAGGGACCTGTACAAGCTGAAGGAGAAAAGCAAGCAGGTTGAAAAACCAATGGTCAGTGTTCAAACCTCAAGTGCTTCACCTAAGCACTTCACCAAAGCTGAGTTTTATACAAAGTATGATCATCATCATAAGAGGTTTGAACAAGACCATGCTCAGAAAAACATGAAGTATGTAAGCTGCTCAAAGAGAAGATGTGATCAATCTTATCACTCACAATCATCATCATCTTCAAACAGATCGGGATATGCTGCTTATGCTAGGAAGCAGACATGCTATACATGTGGCAAAGTCGGTCACATAGCAAGACATTGTATGCATCGTCCTTATGAGTCATATTACATGAAAAATCAGAGGACTACACCGAGGGATAGAACTTACTCTAAGCCAATGAAGGCTAACCAGCCAAAGGCAATGAAGAATAAGCATCCCAAAGTTAAGCCTTCTGATGGTGATTGGAATGCTGCAAAGAGAAATAGACAGGCTTATTTTGAAAGACAAAAGGTTAAACAAAATAAGAAAACAGTGAAACTTAAAGTCTCAGCATCAAAAGAGACAAAACCGTCTGTTCAATCAAAGCATGTCTGGAAGGCTAAGGAAAATGTTGTCGTAACATCTGTCCTTAATTATAAAAATGATATGTGTTTGCAGGAAGTGTCGTATATTGATGCTTCAGGAATGCCCAGGTCAACAATGGCCTGGGTACCTATGTCTAACTAATCTTCTCTTTCGTGCAAGGACAACCAAGGAGGACTGTCAACAACTAGAGTGGTGTGTTGATAAGGGTTGTTCCAGACACATGACGGGTGACATCTCTCTGCTTCATACGTTAATACTTTAATGGATGGTACGTTTCCTTTGTAGGAGAAAAAGGAGGTAAGATCAGCAATAAAGGTACAATTAACTTTGATACATTATGTTTTGAAATTAATGAGTTTTTGAAATTTAAGAATGGTTACAAAAAGATTTTTCTTTATAAGTTAAATTTGTACATTATTTTAATTTTGATGCATAAATTTAGGGGGAGATATTCAGTAAATTTTAAAATAAAATTCAAAAATATTGTTTATGTTTGAGTCGGAAGTTTTGCAATCAAATGGGAAGTGATATTAATATTCGTTTCTTAAGGCTAGGATCAACACATGTAAGGCATTAAATTGAAAAGGTTAGGATCAATGTTGGATATGTTGATAGGCTCTGCTTATGATTCACTTAAACAAAATAATATTATGGCCTTAGTGGGGAACATCTCATAGATTAGTGTAATTTGCTATTCCTGTTAATAATCAAGAACTTAAACATAAAGGTTGATGAACTGTGGATAATCCTTGCTCTATTGAGATTGCACTAACCGGGACCCTTCACAAAGGGGTTGCGAGCTTGACTTGATACAAGTCAGTAAATATTATATATCTATATAGTGAAAAGACATGTATTGACATGCAATAGGTGAAAAGACAGTCAATGACAGTGCAAAGCAGAATCTTGAGCAAAAAGACACGCAATGTTAATGTCGTGCTATAGGAATAAACTTAAAAGATATACAATGCCATACATCAAAAAGATATGTCTAAAGACATACATATAAATATACTTGTAAATATTTTTATTTTTGGTAATATGTGACTGGGAAGGGAACTCTTGTCAAGGCATGTAAGTCCGTAGTGCTATGACCCTGAGTTTTTGCTGATTCTAAACACGTAAGCCAGTAGTGCTGTGTTTTTGATCAAATTTTGTCAGAGATTCCCTGAAAAGCTGCATAAACCCGTGCTAGTTATGCTCATTAGTTATTATTTAGGTGCTCAAAAGATCACGTGGAAGGGAAGGTTTACCTGATAAGCTGTGGGGTCCATTAAAGTTCATCAAGAATTCAATTAATTCACTTTCACTAAATTGCAGGTTTCTGATATATGAGCATGGGACCCATTAAAGCATAACTAATTCCACCCAAAACATGATAAATTAAATCACAGTGTAAAACTTAGGTTTGAAGTTAAAGCATGAGCTTAAAAGGATCGACCTGTCTGAGTAAAAATACATGCTGAAAAATATTCCTTGGTCTGCCTGTAGAATGATATGATCCCATTGCAAACTTCATAAAGGCTCGTTGTTACATGTCTTTGTTAATTTCTGTTAGTTTAAATTTGTGTTGCAATTTGTTAAAGAAAATTCCAAAAAGATTTTATTTCAAATTTTATCTTTAATTTTAATTCAGTATAGTTTAGTTTTTAGCTTTTATATTTTATTTTATTTTACTTTGGTTTTATCTTTATTAAAAATTGACCATTCTTGGATTTAAAGATTTATTATCAAAAGAGTTGAAATTTCAAAGGTTTGATAGTACATGGATGTACTAGGTATTCATGTGAATACTAGATTCCATGTTGCATATAAATGTCTGCTTACAAAACTTCTGAGAATTTGCAGGATTTATTTCAAATCAAGAATCAGGGTTAAAGAAGATTGAAATGTTGTCATTTGCTGACACGCTTGAAGTACCACCACAACAGAATGTACTCGAGTCAGAAGAACCAGATGTGGTTTAATATTATGACAATGAAGGTACACATGAAGAAGTACATGTGAATCTGCTTGAAAGAGAAAGAATGAAAAAGAAAAGAGTTGTTGGGAATCCTCCTCTCACGTCCTCTTTAGCAAGATGATCAAGCAAGTGCTGATTAGGATCCACATGTGGATTTAACTCCAAGAGAAGAAAGAGAGACCCAAGTTTGAGAGTTCAGAGATGCTGAATCTTATCTACACCAACATCGACACCACAGCAACAACCATAGATTCTGATGACAATGTTGTATGCTGGAAGTGGTGATCACAGTGCTGCATTCGAGTTATGAAGATCATTTGATAGCATCAGCCTAGGGGGAGATTGTTGGGTCTATATTTGTGAGGCTGACGCTTATCAAATAAGTATAATTATTGGTGTTACCAAATAGATGGGTATTCAGGTTTGTAACGTGAACAGGGGTTCATGAGTTGGGTCTTGGGCCGACTATGGGCCGAGAACATGTATTATGGGCTTAGTTTGTTTAGGCTTAGTATAAATATATGCTTATGTAACCTAAATTAAAAAAGCCACCAGAAAAACGTTTCTGAGAGTGTTAGACGTGAGGAAAAGCCGTCTAGTGTGTTAGCGGTTGTTATGTGTTTTCTCTGTAATTCCTTTGATCAATACAAGTGTATTACATTGAATTTCTGTGTTCTTGAATCACCACGATTACTAGTTTCCGCCTAGTGATTGTGAGAGTTTGATATCTAGTATTTGTTATTCGAAGATCCATCAAGGTTGGGACTTACATTAGCCAACTAAATTAATTATTTCTTTTAATTTTTATTTGCACGTTTTTTAATTTAAAATTATATGTAACATCAATTAGTTTGTTCAATAATATTTTATGAATTATATTAACTAAAAATAATTTTAGCCAGCTACGATTCAAATAAAAAAACTTTTAATCATATATTTAAATATTCACATTACTCTATTTTTACGAGTATATGTGTTAATAGATTACATTATATTTTATTCAACCCGTGTATTACACGGGTTTTAAAAACAAAAACTTTTTATTAATATATATATATAACATTACATTTATTCAACCCGTGTAATACACGAAATTCTAACCTAGTAGTTATATAATGTTGTTAGACGATGTTGGTCATAAGATAAAGTTAGAAGAGAGAAATAAATGGAAGTATTAATATCAAATTTATACGTAATAAGTAAATAAGTAACTCTTCATATGAGAGTGCTATAATTATGTGAACTTATAAAAAAATTCTGGTTATTTTTTCTTAATTCTGATATTAATATAAAAGAAATAATTAAAAAACAAAATAAAGAAAAGGTAGTAATAATAATAAATGTTGGTCATAAACTTTTCTTTCTTTTCATTTTCACTTGTTGTGGAATCAACCTTCATATATATGTTAAATATTGTTATTTTTTTTTCGAGTCATTACCAAAGACGACGAGATTTTTCTAAATCTTCATTACTGACTCTTTAAATTTTCATTTATTAAACTCGTGTAATATACAGGTTTTTAATATAGTTTAAACTATAACAATTAGCAAAACTTAATGTGAGAAAAATTTGTTGTTCAGTGAACAGTAAAGTCTTTAGTCATAACAAGCTGTGATGGGCTAGTTCCTTCCTTCTTTTATTTGATTTCCAAACTTTTTCTTGCATATATAACTTGGTTAGTTATTTACTCACATGTATATTCATTCAACTCTATAGTTGGTTTGTTTCTATTTGATTTACATCTAGACTCCTGCTACCTGATCCAGGACTTTAGTCTGAATCGGTTCGCATACACACTTCCGCTATCTCAAAATTTTCTAAAACACGTGTACAAATCCCAACACAACACTCCCATTTTTTGGTGATAAATGAGTCAAACTTGAACTTGATTTGATTAGAGGTGCAATAAAAAACCGGTTCGGGATCCGAAACATGTTTGAAAACCAATTCGAAACCGTTATTGAAAATGGTTTCAGTGAAACGGATCCCAATCCAATTCGACCCACCAGTTCATACCGATTGAGATTATAAGATGTTGAAACCGGTTTGGGAAGTCGGTTTGGGTCCGATTTTAATACTAGCCGTTTTTTACCATTAGGGGGGAACTTACGAGGGTCGAACAAGAAATTCACAAGGAAGAAATAGCAACAGAATTGTCGATCATGCTTACCACATGAGAACTCGCTTACGAAGAATCGCACATCAACGTTTGAACGATGATTAAACTCCAAAGTCCAAACAACGACGACAATGCCTATTTTCGGTTAGAATTATTTTGTTTTCTTTTTTTAAGCTTAAAAATGTAATGTATTTTTTTATAATTTTCAAAATAAAAGAAAATAAAAAAAAATTGTCGGATTACTTGATCAGGTCCTAAACCGATCTGATAATAAAGTGCACGTCACATGGCGTCACGTCACAATCTTCATTATCACATCACCCATCATTTGGCAAGGGGTATACCCGTGTGATTGTGGTGGTGTGATAATTAAATGTTATTTTTTTTTAATTTTTATTTAAATAAAATAAAACATAATATTTAATTAAAATAAAAATAAAGTAAAACATAATAAATAATATTTCATTAATAATTAAAAAAAATACATTAATAATTAAAAAAATTACATTAATAAACTAAAAAAATTACCCATGAATATTTGAATTTGCGTAGGAATTAATTACACTGATGGCCCATGTGGTTTACCCAGATTTCACTTTTAGCCCCTAGGAATGGGAAACTACAGGTTTGGCCCAATAGTTTGTACGATTGTAACAAATTTGGCCCCTGAGTTGGATGGCTGTTAAGTTTTCTGTTAATATTTTATAAAATTACCAAAATACCCTTTATATATTTAAAAAGAAAAAAATGAAAAAAAAAACTAGCAATCTTCCTCGGTCACTCTCTGTCTTCATCTTCTTCCGGTCACAATCCAGACGACCTTCATCGTCTGTGCTCGTTTCCGAGAAGCCGTTGACCTGAACACAAACCCTAACCCTAGAAATCCTCCGAGAATGAAATTGGTCAAACAAGATTCGTATTTTAGACCTGAACACAAACCCTGATTCTGTTGTTTGATCGAGTAAGCGCAGAGGGAAAATCGAAACGAGGAAGAAGGTGAAGCACAGGCTGTGATAATTGGGGCTATGGTATTAGAGCCGTCATCGAAGAGAAATTGAAGAAATTAACACCTCAAAACGAGAAGTTCAAGGCTGGAATTAATTGAAACGTAAGAAAATCCGGAGACAAGGAGGTGAAGCAGGGGATCACACACCTCAAAACTTACCACACCTATTTGATTAAATGAAGTACACAAGGAAACCCGTCAATTTCTTGTAAGCAAGCACGTCAAATTCTTGTGGCTAGGATCGATGAAATCTTTGTCTGATTTCTCCCTATTTGAGCAAGCACGTCAATTTCTTGTTAAGCAAGCACGTCATCTATTTGAGCAGGCGGTCAGGTGGTCTGAGCGGAGGCGGATGTGGAGGACACAGAGAATGTTTTTACGGCGGAGGCGGTGGCGGCCAAGTGACGGTGTGCGGTGGCGGTAGTTCAGAGATTGGAAAGAATTGGTGGGCATTGGAGAGAGAGAAAGATGAGGTGGGTGTGGTTTGAAGAAGACGAATAGTGTGTAAGAGCATTCTCAGCCCGTAATTTATATTTCATATACTTATCCTTATAATTACACTAAAAAACACTACTTTTTTAACATTTTATCTCTACTTTTCTCTCTCCCAAAATATACACACAAACTTTTTTTTTATTAAATATAAATATATCCGTTGTACAATGGATATATTTCATTGAAATGGTGGGATGATTGGCGTGAAAAAAAAATCACGCGAGAATGAAGATGGCATGATTTTGAATCAAGGGGGCGGTGTAGGAGCACGGCGTGGTTTAAACGAGGGTACCTAAATTACACTCATAATAAAAGGAAGTGTGAGTGTGGGCTTCATAGTGGATGGGCTTTGGCATAGCCGCCCCACCCACCCATGAATAAAGTAACAATGAAGCAGTGAAGTTACACAATCGGACCCATATGATATGACTACTTACTTCTGCTTAAGGGATTAATGCACTAAACTAAATTACTATCAATCTCAACATCTACTCTTTTAATTAATAATTACACTACCCCTTTCAACATTGATCACCTTCGCAACCTTGTTAACGTTGACCATTGGCCACCAACGTACACCACCGGTCCGAGATCTCTTTCATTTCGGGCCTCAGGCTTCTCATCCTTTAAGAAAACCAGTACGACCAGATATCAGTCTACAGTCTACCTTTATGTTTTCTTTGTATTTCTTTAAATAGTTGATAAATGATATATAATATCTTACAGGGTTTTCATTTATTATATATGATATCAGAGTCTTAGTTTCAATGTTTTCTCATTTTTTCTCTCATTTCCTATTTCTCTCCGGTCCATCGCCACCGTCTGCCACACAATTTCTTTTTTAATGTTTATGTTTTTATGGATTTTTTTTCTAAGACTACATATTCTTATACCAACTTATTCATCGTTTTCCGCTCTAGCCTGAACCTTTGATTTCCTCTGCGCTCCAACCGTCGAGGGGTACTTTATAGAACATATTAATTAGTAATGTTTGTTTTAATAATCTTTTAGGGTTTTTATTATTTTAAGAAGGTGACTAATGACTGAAACATGACGACCTCAAAAAGAGGTTTGAGTATGTCACTAGTCAGGGTTTGAACCCGTCCATGTGTTTGTGTGTATATTTTGGGAGACGTGACGTGTATTCCGAATCAGCCATCATGGTACGCAAAACCATGTAAATTATTCGATAGTGTGTTGATTTTAATTAACCATTGTGTTTTTGGTTCGGGTATTGTCATTATGAAACAGATATTTGTGTATAGAAAATTTTATAATAACAAAGACTAGCAAGAAGCTAGGAAAAGTACAAGAGGAAACTCGATGAAAACCAGGAAAATATAAAATTGTGACACGCGTGCACGACTGTCATCACGTAAAGAATAAAGCCTGCCACAACGTCCCGATGTTTATTAACCTCGGACACTTAGACCCTAGGTGCTAGTGAAAATTGAGTTAGAAAAGATTCAAATAAGTTACCGGGTTTGGAATGGACAAACTGATGTAATTTCATTTTTATTTTATCGATTTGTTATTAAACACCATGTAACTCTTGTATGTTCTAGCTCCTTGTTAGATTACACTTTAAATAAAATCTCCACCGTTCCAAAAAAATGTGTGAATAAGTTCAAAGCAATGTTTGAACCAGACCGGAACGTACCGACTAGTTGAACTGATAGGATTGAGAACAGGTCATAGAAAGGTTGATTTGAGTGTATCAATTTAAATCAACGTTATTTGAGCTGGCCGTTTACCATCATGATCATATATATATTTTTTTCTCTTACAAGATCTTATTTACTACTTTAGGCTTCATATTTTATTTAAGGGTTCATATCTTACAAAAATTACAAATACACACTAAAAGATATAGTAGTTTGACTTTTGGTTTTAAATTCGCTATATATATATATATATATATATATATATATATATATATATATATATAGTTTTAATTACTTATGACCTCATCTGATTTTGAAACCAGTCAAACCAATAGACTGGTAACGCTATCGTTTGATGAGTGGTTCACCTATAAAATTATTGGTTAAAACACGTCATAAGTATCCTACTTTTTTTATAACTCCTTCAATCTCATTTTTCTATTAATATAGTTTTACAATAGTATTCAATAGATCAATTATCTATACAAACAAAACAAAATGGATGAAAATCATGAAAATATAATCAAAACAAAATGGATGAAAATATTAGCCTAGAAAAAAAAGTTCTAACGTTGAGGTGGCGCTTGGTTGTGACAAAAACAAATGAATATATATTGTTATGGATTTGATAATAAGATAAAAGAAAAGTAGGTACAAACTATTTGAATTTTAATCTTTTAAAAGTGAATTTAAATACAAACCGAATTTGAATTTGAATTTGAATTGGAATTGGAATTTAAAAAACCCGGTTCAAATTAGAATTTGAAAACCCTCCGACCACTCTTGTTCAGCTAGTTATTCCAACCAAATCAAATAATACAAACGCTAAAACAAACATAGGTACAAGTAATTTAGAACATTTATGGTGCGATAATTTGATAACAACATTAAGAAGAAGACGATGAAGGCGACTTTGTTTGATGGTCCCTTGTTGTGTTGTATGTCTCGAAAAAATCTTTATTCTCTTTTTCAAGCTCGCTCCACACTAAATTCACATAACATATGAAACATGTGCATAAACATAAGGCGGGAAATCAAAATCCTTGTATAGACAAGTCAAACTCTTCGTGAGCTATTCGAGATCGGCTTATTAAAAAGCTAACCAAATCATACTTGAACAAGCCCGGACCCGAATTAAGCTTCATAACCAAAATGACTAAATGAGCCACTTATATATAAATATAATAGCTTTTATTTAATATAATAAATATATAATAACATGATAAATATTATTAAACAAGTAATCATGAAAGAAGTAATTAAATAATATATATTATACTATATATAAATTTATAATCGTTTATTATTTAATATAATGAATATAAAATTAGAAAAGGGTTCAAATACTAACCAACTTTTTATGTGATAACCGTGCTAACCACTATAAAACAATCACATAATTTATAAATTATTTTTTTCTTTTAATTGTTAAAATAGTATTTAAGTATCTTGAATAAGTATTTTGAACGTAAATACGGAAATAATGAGTCTTACGTATACGTACCAAATAATGTTTTATATACGTGACACATAGTGTTTACCTATATGTAACATTAACATAATGATAATTGTTACATATACGTAACACTATGTTTGAGAGTGGTTATTATGGTTTTCACATAAATATTGGTTAACATTTTAACCTAACCCTATAAAATTAAATATTAAATGTTATACAATAATCATGTTAAAAGTAACTAAAGTTATATATTTATGTTTTATATATATATATATATATATATATATATATATATATATATATATATATATATATATAATTATAGTTGTAAATACTACATATATAGGATATACATATAAATTAATTAAATAATTAAGAAATAATCATGAGTCGAGCTCGGTTTGGTCAATCATGAGCCGAGCTCGACCACAAGTCAAGGCTAGAACTTATGAAGCTTGTAAAGTTAGTCACGAGTTACTATATAGCTTGAGGTGTAGTAGTGGAGTTTGAAACGATTCAAACTCGTTTATTAATTACAAAAAAAAATAATAACTACATTTATTAATTTGCTTTTATTCTAGAAGTAAATAAAGAGATAATTAGAATCATATATACCGGTTTTATATATTGGAACATTTTTATAAAAATTAGAAGCATATTAGGCATTTTTATAATAGTTGGACCCTCTTTAAATTTAAAATTTTAGTATATATATTTTGTTCGTAGAGGCTTTTTTTTGGGCTCCGCTGAGATACTTAAATCCTCATGATCAGCACTGATGCGAAGTGTTGAATGCTATCTTTAAATTAATTAATTTATTTCAACTAATTGTTGATCAACAGGTGTTTGGTAATGCTTTCAAATTAATGTTACATGGTTAACTTAAAGATTATTTATTTCATTTTCAAGTTCGTATATTATATTTTATATTTTATTTTAAAGGTGTTAGATCTCAAATTAACGTCAGGTAATTTTAAAGATCATTTATTTCATTTTCAAGTTCATATTATTATATTTAATTTTATAGGTGTTGGATTTCTAATTAACGTCAGGTCAATTTAGAGATTATTTATTTCATTTTCAAGTTAATATATATTATTATTATATTTAATTTTAAATGGGCATGCAGGAAGAATGAAAATATGTTAGAAAGATAAGTATTAATTAGTCATAGTTATCTGTCTAATAAGAAAACAGCAGACAAAATTTGAATTATTTTATAGAACCCATTTATGAAATCGGTCAAATTAATTATATTTTATTCCACAAACAATTAGTTATGGACTACTTTACAACTAAAATATTATTTTACAGTACGCCACTGATATAATTAAAAAAAGAGTAAATTTCTATTTTGACCCCTGTGGTTCAGGTATTTTAACCATTTTGGTCTAAAAAAAATCTTTTATCAAATCAGCATACGTGATTTACAATTTATAACTATATTAGCCCACGGGCATACGCCGTTCAAAACCTCCGTTAACTCAATTAAAACCCTAACTAATGCCCATAACTATTTCTTCATCTTCCCCAACCTAGTGCCCCATAACATTTCTTCATCTTCCCCAATATGTAATCTCTCATAAATACTCCCATCTGAGCTTGATCTTTCATACAAAAACGAAAAATCAAGCCCTAAATCCAAGAAATTTCAAAAGAAAAAACAAAATGCTTCTTATCTGACTCGTACCAATTCATAACAATTGCGATGATGCATCAAAAGCCTGTTAGTGGATCTGATTAATTGCAATCAGTTCTCTTTTCATTTGAATTTGTGAACGAGTTAAGATCTATGTGTTAGGGGAACATCTGATCAAGTATGATGACTAGTGCCATCGCTACCATTGGATCAATCTCCGGATGTACGAAAAGACGTTATACATCTCCACCGAACGTCGCACATTCGACCGCCTCTTTCCGCTTAATTTCAGCCACGCGCCGCCGCTTGTCATCGTAAACACCGCAACATCTCTGCGTGTACAATCCTACGATCTCGTAAATCACCTTCTTCGTTTTGGATCCTGCAATTGTAACGCTCACGTGAGCCAACGACTTTGTGTTGAAGAGATTCACATGTTTCGTCACCGTGAATCGAGGATTAACCGCCGTTTCGCCGTCGTACACTAGTTAATTGTCCCGACGGTGAGTACAAGATTACTAACAGTGGAGAGTGGTGGATGAGTGTGGGGAATAACAACATTAAGGTATACCTTTGTCATGGCTCTGTGTCTTGTTCACAGAGAGAATTGAAGGATTTTCTTGAGGTCGCAGTTGGATAGAAGAATTTTATTGAGGTTCCAGGTGCATTAGTTAGGGTTTTAATTGAGTTAACGGAGGTTTTGAACGGTGTTTGCCCTAGGGGCTAATATAGTTGTAAATTGTAAATCATAGGGTCTGATTTGATAAAAGATTTTTTTAGACTAAAATTGTTAAAATGACTAAACCACAGGGGTCGAAAGAGAAGTTTACTCTTAAAAAAATATCAAACTTTACAAAGTATATAAAATTCGAAAATAAATAAAGATCCTTATATATTTAAACACTATTAAAATGTTTTCTTAAAATGTTGAAGATATTTATAAGCTTTTAAAGTTTAAAATAAAAAATATTTCTGATAGTATTTTTCTTAATCAATTTATTAGGGTTTAAACAATTTGGAAATTGAGAAGAATACCTGTAGAAGTGATTGCAGGCATGATGTTTGCATGCTTAGATAGAGCTTCCATGCATTCTTCTTTGCTCATTTTGAATACTAAACACTCTTCTATCAGATGATGCACCTGCAAATTCATCTCTATATATATATGAGCCCTATATATATATATAACTTATTACCTCGGTTCGGTTTCCGGTTTAATAATCTAAACCGTAAACTGAACCGCATACTATCCTTTCACGAATTCTCAAACCGACTTAACCGAACAACTTATTTTGTTAGATAAGTTTATATCAGAACTTCTTTTTAACCGTGAGAACCCGTTACTAAAAAATTCACAGGACATCATCAGTATTTGACAGTACGTGAACAACCTTGGTAATTAGGGTGTCAAAACTGTCAACGATACATACACATGTGCATATATGTAAAATCACTCGCATGTTAATTATACATGCGTGTGTGTATATATATATACAAAACATATATGTGTATATATATATATATATATATATATATATATATATATATGTTTGTGTGTTTTATGAGATGGATAAATTTGATGCATAGATTGAGAGAAAGGAAGAGGAATCCACCATGTGAATGTATGAAGCCGAAGAATCAGTCATTGTTGTCCTCCAAAGACCCTTTTGTTTCTTTTTAAAGTTGTAGACTAAGACATATACAAACACATACATATATTTGTGTATATATAGAGGGGGGCGGTGAGAGGTTTTTCTTTGGCAATTCTTGAAGTAAACAAGAATTTTGACTTCTTTTTGTTCCTTTTATAAGTAGAACAAAATAGTTTTAAGATTATTTATCTATTTATGATTTATTATTTGTCATGAGAAGATTTTTATGGTAAATTTATATAAAAATAACCAATGTACTAATGTAAAACATAAATTGTAACAGTTAAAAAGACAAAAGAAAACAGTAAAAACTAAAAACTAGATTTGAAGAGGATACTCATGTTCCCTCTATGCAACTTGTGCTTCCTTGATTATATATAATTAATTTATTGAAATTAAATCATGTAAAATAATTAATTCCTACAAAATAATCATAATTGTATAAAATAAATTAACCTAAACTCTTCAAAAGTAAATACCACCTTTTGAAACTTTTATTATTTGTACTATATTAACAGAATTTAATAATTTTATTTTTAATAAAGAAATACAATTAGGGTAAAACAGGTGGATTGATGTTGTTTAATATTCTTTAGAGAAAAAACATTAGAAGACAAAACACACATAATGGAGATTATATATTATATTAATAATATATATTAAAATATTGAAAAAAATAAAATTAGGTGTGATGTGGTGGGTCCCATTACCCACGTGGGAAGACGAATTTGATTGGTTAAAATATTTTATGAGGATTTTCAGGTGGCTAAGCTTTGCCACGTGGTTCTAACCCACGTGAAATTGGGCCCAGTTGCTTGCCCCAAAGTCGGTAAAATCAAAAAAGCCCACTTTATACATAAACTTGATTATTTAATGTAATGCAATTAAGCCCGAGTCACGGGACTCCAACCGGTTCGGTTTCCATACATCATGCCCGGTTCGTCCCAGAAATATAACAGATTTTCTTAAACCGAACCAACAGGTTTAACCAAAGGGTGTTTTTATCACATTTTATATAAACCAGTGGGTTGTCCGGCGCAAAGCGTTGGATATTACCGAGACTCTTTTGGAAAGCGTAATCTAACCCGAACTATACAAATATTTAGTGATTATATACTTAAGCATTTACAATAAGATAATACTTAATTTAAATAGTATTTAGTTATAAAAATATAAATAGTAAATGTAATTTAAATCTTAATTTTAAGTATTATAAATAAAATAATACTTTTTTTAACGACGAACATTGAATGTTGTGACGTCGCACCCCCCCCCCCCGGTCATATGGGAGAGCCTCGTCCAACTCTGGCCAATATGTTGTCTTAACCTGACCCATTTAGCGTCAAAGTTGGAGAGCATCCAAGAAAAAATCCCACCCAATACGGCCTCTTCTGGGTTTGAGGAAGAGCCGAGGCTCGAACCCTAGATCGGCGAGGGTAAAACCCTGGTGTATCAGCCTAAGAACTAAGCATCATATGCATGCCTTAGAAATTAATAGGGATAACAAGAATTGAACCTGAGTCACAAAGAACACTAGATCTTTTCCTTACCACTCCACTACCAACTCATTGGCAAATAAAATAATACTTAATGTAGTGAATTAAATAATCTTATGTGCATTAAACAATGATAATTATTGAGTGTTGAGCTTTAATTATAAAGATGAAGTTAAATGATATATGAACATATTTTATGCATTGATAAATTATACCTTATTTACAATAATTTATATTAGGTGTTTTAAATTTTTTAATAAATTACATATATGTCGTTCTAAGATATCTTCCTAAGTTGGTCAAAAAAATGTTCAGCAAGAATTTAAATCCTCTAAAGTAAACACAAAAAACAAATGACATGAAAGTTTTAATATACATATATATGAAATATTTAAAAATTAAAATATAGTTAAACTCACGGTACAAATTTATTATTTTTCATCTTATAACTTTTAAAATAGTCTTTTCGTAAACTCAGAATATATCGTTGCGACGTGCTTATTTTTATTACGGTTCGGCATAAATGTTTCAACGTAAGTTTTATCCAACACCATTGTCTTTCTCTTATCAATGTTAAAATATTGTGTTTTTCTTACACTTAACGCTGCGACATCGTTATTTTTATATACATTTCAGCATAAATTTATTAAAATAAGATCTGATCAACGTTTCAACATAAGTTTTATTCAAAACGGAGGCAGGTCAAATATGATATATTTTAACTTCTTTTTTAATACGTTTTTGTGTTTCGTAACGCTAGTTTTTACAACGATGTGACTTTTCCTTGATTTCTAACTATACCGTTACGACGTGTTTTTTTTTCTATGTTTAGTTATTCAAAATCGAGCCTCTGCAAAATTATATTTAAAATATTAAGTTTAAGATTTAATTTATTTAAAATTAAATCCGGGGCGTGAAATTACTACGACCTTAGTGATTCTAGCTAATGATTGTCCCTGTGCTGATGTGGCTCTGACGTGACAGGGCGTGAAAGATAGGGGCGTGAAACTATTACGGATAATCTAACCGCATCAATGTATCATGGTTATTAGTTATTAATATTATCGCTATATTTTATTGTATATCCACCATCAATGATGGCGACCATTCAACAAATCACGATTAGCAATTTGGGGCATTAGACCATTCATAAGAGTGTCTTCATATGTTTGTGAGTGGGGTTTCCTATATTTTAATAAGTGGTTTAAAGTGGTTGTGAGTGAAGGAGAGAGAAATAATATAAATTTTTTGTATATTTGAGGAAAACATTGTTCACCTGTATAAATTTTTTAATATTTTTTAAAAGTGTTATGAGTGGAAGGAGAGAGAAAAGGTAATGATAAATGTATAAAAAAGTATTATTGTATTGAAAAGAAGAGAGAAAAGATAATGATTTTTAATGTAATTATAGAAATGAGGATAAGAAAACTGATGGGAATGCTCTTAGGCAATGGCCACGACCCGTGATTTTATTTACTTATTTTTTTTATTTTCTATATGAAAACTTACTATACTTTTATATTTTTATGTGTTATATGCCAAACGGATTGTGTATTTTCAAAAAATGAATACTCTTTTTAAATATCTTGTTTGTTTTTATAATAAAAGTAAGATAGTATAATTATAGTAATCTGTTGAAAGTTGATTATGAAACATACAAAATTTAATTACACGGTATGATTTATACAAATTACAAGTATGGTCTCCAGGTTTGAAAAACTGTATTGAGAGTTTACAAGTTTGTTCGAACGTAACACATGTGATTATTGTGGTGAACATGTAAAAAGTCCGCTTTACCCTTGATTCTAAAATAGAAGAAAAATAAAGATTTTTTTTTTTGAAGTTTAATTTTAAATATATAAAAAAGATGATTACAATGAAGTGGCCGGTAAACGGGCAACAAGCTGCGCCACAACCCGCTTTTGGATAGCAAAACCGATCATACTAAACACGAAGTTTTAATTCTTAGGGGCCGAAATATTAGTGTGCACGACCCGGAACCCTATTAAGAAATAAATGTGACTCACTTAACTTGGTCAACCCAAACCACCACCTCCTCTTTACGTTTCAACGACCGCCGCACCGCACGGCAATTCGACGGCTACTCCGGCACCACAATAGGCCATTTAAGCTACAACCACCTCTACTCCACTCTCACCCATCTTCGGGAAGTAATAAGAAAATGTTTAATAAAAAAAACTTAAAACATGTTTTAAGAGAAAACACTGGGAGAAAAAATAAATAAATACATGATTGGTTTTAAACAAGTACTTGATTGTAATGCTATATGTAATGGTTTTACTAAAAGATGAAAAAAAACTCTGTCACATCAGAATTTGAAGCAATCATTAAACACAATATTAAGGTGTGTAATTGTTTCACTGATCATATATATACATAGGGGGGATCAAATAAGAAGTAGGTTTTCGCTAATAAGTCTAAGAAATGACCAAAACGCTTAAAAACGATATCAAACGAACTCCGATTGAGCTCATTTCAGTGACGTTGGAACCGACTCGTCGAACTCTACTATCTTAGCTTTTAGGGTTTAGCTTTTAAGGTTTAGATATTTACGTTTGAATTTTAGGGTTTTAGCCTTTATGGTTTAGCCTTAGGGTTTAACTTTTAGGGTTTAGATTTTATGGTTTAAGTTTTTTTAGGGGGTGGGGTGGGGAGTTTAGGTTTTTGGGGGGGTGGGTGGGGGGTTTAGGTTTTTGGGGGGTGGGGTGGTGGTTTTAGACTTTTTGGGGTGGGGTTGGAAGGGGGTTTAGGTTTTTTGGGGTGCAGGTGGAGGTGGGTTTAGGTTTTTGGGTCTGGATTAGAGTTCGATGAGACGGTTCCAACGTCGTTGGAATGAGCTCAATCGGAGTTCGTTTGACCCACTTCTTAGCTTTTCTTAGCGAAAAACCACTTCTTAGTGGAACCTTCCCCTATACACATATACATACACATAACACACACATTTGCCCCACATCCCGTGAAAAACAATCACCCCACCGCCTCACACACCGGATAACACTGCAGGAGTCGGTGTTTCACGTCCAGTCACAAGCCACGTGGTCTACGCCCCCATAATAATGCCCCCATTACACATAGCCTCATGGGTTAATAAAATAAAATAAAAACTCTTTTATTTATTAGTTAGTGTATTAAATGGCAATATAAAACCACAAAAATACTTTAAAACCAGAGATGTAAATGTTTGTGAAATCGACGCGTGTGTGACAATGTTGATATATTCTAAATCAAATTTACCGGAGTTTGTTTGTGTTAATTATCTGATGGTTATTTAATTTTCAATCAAAGGGCTTGTAGCCCAATAGTATCAATATATTATGGAATTCTCTTTCAAGTGATAAGAGTTAAGTCTTATTGTAGACAAAATGGTATAATTTAAAATTAGATTAGTGCATGTAAGTTTACTTTAAAAAAAAGTAATTTCGAGCGACCTAGGCCTTTAAACTTCTAGATTGATTATCACTACACGTTTATTGCATTAATTATTCAAAAAGTCTCAAGGTTCCAAATTACTATTGTTTTGTGTATTATTAAACCTTTAAACTTCTAGATTGATTATCACTACACGTTTATTTTATTAATTATTCAAAAAGTCTAAGGTTCCAAATTACTATTATTGTTTGTGTATTATTCGTTTAAATTTTTCCAACAGTTGTGAAGTCCCAATTATAACTGATTTGAAATAGAAGTCTAACTCAAATATTTATTTGAAAGCTCATATTCAATTTCAAAACATATTTATAAAATGGTTAAATACATGTGTGTATATATAGTATACTAGGTTAAAATCCCGTGTATTACACGGGTTAAATAAATAAAATATTATATATTTAGTAATAAAAATTTTATATTTTAAAAAACCCGTGTAATACACGGGTTGAATAAAACAGTATATTACATCGGTTGAATAAAATATAATGTAATTTGTTAACAAACACATTTGTCAAAATATGTTTTTAAAAAATGTAATTTGTCGTGACAGTTATAAGATCTGTTAAGTTAGTTTTTAAAACATTTTTTTTCAACTGAGTATTAATTTTTTTATTTAATTGATAAATGTTAGTTTATATTAAGTTTATTTGATTGATGATATAATAACTATTTATAATTAAATAATAACTATCCGTAATTAGATTTATTAATATAAAGATTATTATTTAATAGGAGAGAGAAATAGAAAATCTAATATTTAATAGGAGAGAGAGATGGGAAAATAAATGTGAGTAGTAACCAGAGAGTGACACGTGTCCTGAAGAGATTTTCATTTATTAGAGTATTAAGATTTCATTAAAACATGAGTAAAGTACACAGATGGTCCCTGTGATTTACCTAAATTTTAAATTTGGTCCTTAGATTTTCAAAAGTACATGAATGGTCCATGGGATTTGCACTTTGTAACGCATTTAGTCCCCAAACTTTGCCAAAAGTAAATGTATGGTTCAAGTGGTTTGCACTTTGTAACGCATTTAGTCTCTAAATTGGATCTTCTAAAACTTTTAGATTTGTTGGATGGGGATTAAATGCGTTACAAAGCGTAAACCACAGAGACCATCCATGTACTTTTGAAAAGCTATGGACCAAATCCAAAATTTTGGTAAACCACAGGTACCATCCGTGTACTTTATTCTTAAAACGTCTTCATAAAAATGTTTAAACAATTCATTGATGTTGTGTGGCTTTAACCGGATTAAGTGGGGATTAGAAACGGTCACCCAAAAGAATTTTTGTTTCAATTTCATAAATTGAATACAAAGGACATGCATAATTGTGACCTGGTTTCAGGTATCCAGGAGAAAAGCTTTCATGTTGTAGGACCCGATTTCAGTTGTTTGCTTACTTCTGACCGATACCATCTGGTCCTTCAATTGATGTGTGGGTTACAACCACCCATGTCCTTTTTCATCATGTTTTTTTTAATAACTTTTTACACCTAAATATCACCAACTTTACACCGGGTATACCCCATGTGAAAACACCTCATATGAAAATAAAGTGCACGTCACGTGGGCACCACCTCACCGCATAGAGTTTTGACTTCTGATATATGTTATGTATATCTTGACTTCTGAAATCTTAAAATATTTCTAGTGGTAAACGTAATCTCCTTTTACACAGAATTTTGAAAACTAAAGGCTTTTTGTTGAAATAAATTATGCCATTTTCATTACAATCTATCCGCTTACTAGACAACATAATTTTGCTCAAACATACGGTTTTTTTTTTTGTTTTTCTTTCTTGTACGTCAGTATAAGTGACACGTCAGCTCTAGCGAAATTCTTTACAGTTGAATATCCGCCAACCTGATTTGGTAATTGTATCCTTAAATAGTTTAAACTTATTTACAAGTGGCAACAAATTATTGGTTTGATTACTATTAATGAAGTTGCATATTGTTATTAACTAGTAAACTTTCAAGAAATGGCCATTCACACTATACATCAAACATTCAAACACACAGACACAATTATCAGATGATTTGGGGGTATAACAGTAAAACCATCACTAAAAGATTCAATTTTGTGGAAAATATCAAGACTTTTCTATTAACTTAGAATTTTTGGATTACAGAGGATACCCGTATCGTCTAATATCTCCTGTGAAGAAAGGATGCCTTAAAGCTTCGCGTGCTTTAAGCCTTTCTGATGGGTCGAACCACAAAAGCCCCTGCAAGAGGTCGATCAGGGCCCCAGCAGAGTGATCCACATGCTGCATCACGAGATTCTGCATTCGAAAGAAATTGCTTCAAAAATCATAAAACATATAACCATGAACATGAAAATGCGCATGCATTTTTGGTTCATTGAAACTGAAATATTTCCGTTCTGACCCGATTCGACCTGCCCATTTTGCCAGGCTTAGTTCTGGCCTTCTGGGTGTGGTCTACACTAACTTCTTTTGTTGACTTGGTCAAAGGATTTAAAATCATTAAATGCTACCGTGGACGCCATGTGTACAAAAAGTAAATATAATAATAATCATAGGAAAGGTTAAGGGACTAAACCGCTAAACTGATGAAAGTTGGTTTCTTTTATCCCAACATTAACCGTTTCCAGAAAAATCATGTAAAAAGCACAGACAGACAGCACGACATCAAAAACAGGAATCAACAACCATATAATTACCTGCAGGCGTGGAAGTTTCCAAACCGCCCTCATACTTTCTCTTGAGGTTGCACCCTCGGGCCAATCTAAGCGGGCACCCTTTCTAAAATATTTTTCAGATCGATGGCTGACAAAATTTAAGGTTTATGTAAGTGCTTTTTCTGTATCCATAATATTAATTACAGGTGGCAATATGGGAGGAGCAAACACTTTTTTATCAAT
This sequence comes from Smallanthus sonchifolius, assembly GCA_023525975.1. Lineage (NCBI taxonomy): Eukaryota > Viridiplantae > Streptophyta > Magnoliopsida > Asterales > Asteraceae > Smallanthus > Smallanthus sonchifolius. The sequence continues at coordinate 50,466,920 of CM042046.1, read as the reverse complement.
TTTTTTTATCTTCTATAAATAAGTAATGTGAAATTGTATCGATTATGATAATTTAATAATCTAGGTCATTGAATAAATACAGTTTAGGCGATTTTCAATCGTATGACTTGCTCCCTTTTAGCTTTTTTTTATTTGATCCGTTTGAGATAAAAACCAACCCAAATTGACCCATTTATAAGTGAATGGGTGGCCCATTTATAAGTAAATGGGTCGAAATTACCCCCTTTAGAATTAATAATAACAATATCAGAATATCTTACTCAGCTCTCATAATCATATTGTGAGGAAGCGGCCCTAAAACTCTCTCCATCATGGCAAGATGTTCCAAGTTCTCATGAGTTTGGAACAAAGCCTCACCCTAATTGCAAAGAAACAAAGATGGCAAACAAATTAAAAGGGTTTACCATTCAAGGCGCAAACCCTTTGAATCTTCAAACTTTATTTCCCAAAAGAACAATTAATGTTAGGGGCATCTGTCAGATAAAAAAAATTACATATCTAATCCATGGTTTTTTTTGTTTGCAATTGCGCCTTGTTTTATACAAGCTTTTTATGTATGAAGATAAAAAGTATCATGTTTCCCATTTAGAACAGAAAACTTACAGAGCAAAGTTCAACAAGTATGCAACCCACACTCCACAAATCACATGGATAATTCCATCCAAGGCCTGTGTGCAACAAAACATGGAACTCAAATGAGAAAAATGAAATTACATGCTGACACCACAGGATAAAGAGTAGACGACACTTACCCAATATAACCTCTGGGGCCCGGTAATGTCGTGTTGATACAACATAACTGTGATCCTGGTGTTCAGATGAAGTACTCCCAAAATCAATTAGCTTAATTGCACTTGTTTTTGGCAAATTCTTGAAGTAAGAACCATCTTTTCCGGATCTTGAGAGAAACTTGATTACAGAAGAATAGATAAAAACAACAGCCATCAAAAGTTTTCTTCACTTAACAATAAAACAACTTTAATATAAAAACCAACATTTCCAAAAAGCACAAAAAACCTTTAATTTTTACCGTATGCAGTAGAGGAACAATAAAAGATAACGAGATTCTAACTTTTCCTGATACCAGATACAAAATGATGAATAAATGATATTTTTTTACAAGTGCATGAGGCACACCATACCTTGTAATCTGGCACCTTGTGTACTCTGATGAAACCAGAAGAATATTTTCTGGTTTTAAATCGGTATGTATAAGGCGTAGATCATGCATAACTGCGAGAAAAATAGGCAGCAGAAATTAGACAGCCAGATGAAAAAATGATGATTATCATGACATTAGTGATGCACAAAAACCAGAAATGGAAAAATAACACTCATAAGGTAACATGGCTAATACAACAGGAGTTTATCAGAAAGACACGTTTTGCATGCGAAAATTTATTAAAAAAACAAATTACAGAAAACAAAAACGGTACAAGTTTTTTGTACACACATGCTACAGATTCCAAAAGTTGTCGGCCAAACTCGCGAACAAGATCAATGGGAAATGAACGGTAGTTGTTTTTGCGGATAAAATCGTATAAACTTGGACCAAGCTTCTCAAAAACCTGTTAAGAAGTTTTTTAACTCACAGAAAATCCAAGCATGGCGATGACGTGGCGGCGTCAATGCCAATTGCTAAATTAATTAAACCTCAAACACCAATGGATACTTACAATACATATATGATTACGATAGTCAAACCAATTCCGTATTTGCACACAACTGCAAAAATAAAATCACTTACACCACAATCACTTTAATTTCTACAACTAACAAGTTGAAAAAAAATTCACACCTACTGTGAGCCTCCAATATCATGTCTGGCAAGCTTCTGCAAAACATCAATTTCAATCATGGCAGCTTCACGGTACTTGTTTATAGAACGGACAATTTTAATAGCTACAGGCTCTTTCTTTTCATTGTCCAAACACTCCAAAACTTGCCCGAAAGTACCTATGTCGATTTCATCAACAAAAAATTCAAAAAGAAAAAGTTAGTTACATATCAAGACAGAAAAAGAAACAGAAAGAAGATAACTAACCTTCACCCATTTTGCTCAATATCCTATCTGCAATTGAGAAATAAAGCAACATTAACACAAGGGTTATCTCTGAAAAGACCATTCATACTTTCAACCCTAAACTATTTTTGTGATCGATTTAGTCCTCTAAGTTTGTTTTTTATTCAAAATATACAAAACTTCTAAAGGAGCTGCAGTGTTCTTACATCGAGGAGTTATATTCTCTCCTATGGCAAAAATAAAGTGACCTTCTTTATCATCGGGTCTCCATGGAGGGGAACCATTGTGAGGTATCCCTTTGTAATATATTGAAGAATAAGAGAAAGCGGGGACTGCACCGTTTATAAACTCCTGCCAACAGTATAAAGCTGGAAATACCTGAGTGACAAAAAAACCATTAAAACATTTAAATTAACACCTGAACAACCAAGTTTTGTAAAATTACATAAATATGGACCCAAAGTGTTATGCATGTCATGCATATCTCATAAATGTTTTTGATTCAAACAGATCCATATTATCTCTCCAAACTATGATATGATCAAGCAAAAACAGATCCATTTCCTGAGTTTAAACACAAGTTTATACAAAATCATAATCATTCTTTTGTAGGATGTTGCATGAAAGTGGTTGATGTCATAGATCACTATATCAGATGTAGTTATGAAATCAATTAAACATAACAAGAAAATCTGTTAATAATTAAACAATTCATAACATGTTAATCTGTTAGATTATATAAAGATCTATATTCAACAAACAACCTGCAAATAAAAAATTATGAAGATTAAGAACACAAATAACTCAAATTACATAAATTCAAGGTTTCTAGCACGGAAAAAGTGATTCCTAAACTGAAATCTCAAATAAACAAAATTAATCAATCGATCGAAACGAATTCGCTGAAAAACAGAAAAACTATAACAAATTAAACCTTTGGAGGAGGAGGAACAGGATCAGTCATGTCCCAAGCCAATCGAGGGCGTTTCCTCGGTCTATTATCCATATTTCTGTGAGGAAAATCCATGATCCTCTGCGTCTCCATCACGTAACACGATCTAAGAAGCTAAGCTTTGGAAACATGTACGGATTCAAATGAATTCATCAAATTCTGGTGTGGAAGATCGTAGGAATTGCAGGAACCCTAGATTTAATTGGGGGGGGGGGGGAAGAAAGAAAGGTGACAATGGAGGATGAGGCAGAAAGTAATCATGGTTGAGGTTAGGTTTTGACCATGGTTAGGCGTTGGCACGTGACTACTCGCTTTATCGGCACGTGACGTGAGTATCGAGAGTTCTTTCTCTTTTCTAGAATTTTGAGCATCTAGTACGTGCAAGCCGAGTCGAGCGGGCTTGGTATGTAAACGAGCTGAGCTTGACCAACTTAAGCTCGGTTTTTGGCTCGTTTAAGTTAAAGTCTAATTTTGATATTTATAAATTATAAGTAACGGTATCTTAGGGGTGTAAACGAGCCAAGTTGATACCGAGCTTTTAGATATATTTTTAATATATAACATAAATTATTTTATATTTTATATAATTTTTATATATAACATAATATATATTATTTAGTTATTTTTTCATAATTTTATATATAGTAATTATTATTTTATAAATATATATTTAATATATTAATTAAAATATATATAAATAATAAGCTCGTTTAGGCTCGTGAGCCGGCTCGAGCTCGATACGTGAAGCTCGGGCTCGTTTAATAAACAAGATTATTTTCAGGCTCGAGCCGTTTAAGCTCGGCTCGATCCGAGCTTTTAGATACTGTATCTTGCTTACAAGTTATAAGGTGTATAGTAAATGTGTCTTTTTTTAAAGTGGTTTAGGGTTTAAGTATCATAATAGACAAATGTTTATTTAATTTTAAGAGTTGAAGTAGAGGTATTTTGGTTATTTTTAAAAAAAATTATCAGAAAAATTGACTGCATCCACTCCATGTACTAAGCATGTTACGTTTATACGTAATTTAGAAACTAACAATGTAATTTTTTAAAATTAGAAATCAAATCCGAAATTCAGAAATAGCACAGGACTATCTGTGTACTTAACTCTACAATTTATTATTTTATTTAGTAACTTTATTATTGAAACTCCTAAAAGTGAATATGCTTATGTATCGAACTTAGTTTATGAGTTATGGGGTTTACTATACATAATGAATCTGTGTTATAAATTATGCTGGAAAATATTTTTTATCTAATTTGAAAAAAAAAAAGAAACATGTTGGCGCAAATTTTTTACTGTTCGAGTCCGAGCTCAAAATTTCAATTCGTTAAGATAAATGAGTTGAGCCTAGCTTGCTCATTTAACTTCAAGCCCGAGCCCAAGCTAAAGTTGGCTCGCCTCGGCTCGTTAAGCAATCCTACTCCCTAGAGGTGTACAAAAAAAAAGGTGGTTCCAAAACTAAAACCATTTTGAACCCGATCTGGAACTGGTTTTTAACCCAAACCGGATTGGTTTCGAAACTAGTTTGGCAAGAACCGGTAGGAACCAACTCGAACCGTCAAGTTGAAACCAGTTTGAACCCGATCAAATCCCCCTTATGGAACTGATTTGACCAAAAACCAGTTCTAACTTTTGTTGACCAAACCCGAACCGGTACAGGCAAAAAAACTATCAAGTCATTGAGCTAACTCGGTAACAATGATGCCATTAAACAACCCATATATTAAAAAACACTTTTAGTCAGACAGTCAATAACATGTTTTGTTGATACTTTGGACATGAGTATGCTTGATGATACTTTATTTCAGTTTTAGAAATATAATTGACTTTTTATTTCAAGGATTACAAGCAAACCGAATAAACTTTAAATGAAGCTCGTAACAAAACTTTTGTAGAATCATGATTGGCGATTTTGCACTCTAGATTCAGACACTGATTTCTTGCTTTCTCGTTTCAAACATAGATTTTATATTTTTATTTTAGACACCTTATTTCATATTTCTTATTTTATGTTACCAAATATTGATTTGTCAAAAATTTTGCTAGGACACTAATTTCAACAAAAGAAAAAGAAAACGAGTGTCAACTTTGACATCTTATCATTATGATCTACTCCATTAGTGCCTCTTGTATCAAAATAAATGGAAATGGTTCTTATTTTTTTTTTCTTTCAAAATTTATGGTTGTATTAGTTAAAAATGCAACCATATTTGTCGGAGATTCTAAACCACAACTTTTGTACCATATCCTGATCAAGATGGCCTCAATATCCTTGGTGTAAATAATAAATTCAATTTATTTTTTAAATTGAAAAATCAATTTAACTTGTTTATATATTCTGACTAGGTTAGAATCTCGTGTATTACACGAGATTGTATATTAAAAAAGATAAAACTTATAAATTTGTAAATACGTCATAACTTGTTAGACTATTATGATCGTCTCGAGATATATCAAGTGGAAATATGTGTGTATATAACAAATTAGTATTTTTCTTTAATTAGTTATATTTTGATTTCCTATTATATATTCTTATTTAATATAATTGGTATTATTTTTTAATAGTATACTTATAATATCATTATTATTTAATAAGATAGATGCACATTTATTAGGAGAGAGGGGCGGGAAAATTAATGTGAGAATGCATGAGAAAGTGACAAATGTTCACCTTAAACCTTTATTTATTAGTATAGACTAGGTTAAAGTTATATATTAAGTAATTTTTTTTTAAAACATGTGTTTTACACGGGTTGAACAAACTCATGAAATACAATATAATCTGTTAAAACATACACTCGTCAAAATCCGTGAGAAGATTTATTCATTAATATAGTATATAGATTAATATTTCTTTAAAAATGTATCATTATTAAAAATAGAAATGTATTTAATAAGAGAGAGAGGCGGGAAAAAATGATGAGAATGGATGTAGAAGTGACACATGGCATGAAAAACCTTTATTTATTATATAGTATAGATTATTATTATATTTGTGCAGAAAATGTTGTAAGTATAAACCATAAAAAAAATGATTTCAACTAAAATAGCAACTAAAACTTGCATTTAAGTTAACAAATGAGCTACTAACTCATGAAGTTGTTGTAACAACTCATTGCTTAAACATTCACCATCGATAATCTTTACATTTTATCGTATGTTTTTTTTATTGCTCCAAGTAGAATATGTGATTTGATTCATTCTTTTAGGTAAAATATAAATCATACATAGAAAACCTTTTAAAACACATGTTGTGAAGAAACCGCTAGTTGCTTGGTTGATTACTAGTTCTTAAGTTTATTTAAGACTTGCATACAAAAATATATACAACATACAATTTATATTTAATTCTAGTTATAAATTTTTTAATTTATTATTATCGGTTTAATCTGAATAAAAGAACATGACTTGTAACAATGAAATTTAGAAAAAACACAAAAAATTTACTTTAGTTTTATCCTAAAAGGTTGAGCATATATTATTGTTTGAAAAAAAAAATATTGTTGTTCTTGCATTAAAAATCTATACCTAATAAATAAATAATTGTGTTAGATTATGTGAGTCAAATGTTTTTTTTTGCCATTTTTCAATTAATATATTTTTATTCAATTGAAGGCTATGTGTCATCGCATTAGGTCCATGAAGGTAATGGATCTTCTACTGCCAATTACACGTTCAAAACATTTTCAATTTTTGGCCCCACGGATCCTTCAGGCCATATAAAACACCAACGATCAAGATCTCTCCACGTGTACTGATCCAGAGCCCGCTAGTCACGCCGAATGAGTTTATGTTTAGTGGAATCACTAAAAACGTGATTCACGTGCTGCCACATCATTCAAGGGCAATTAATAAAAAAAACTATTAAAGTGTGTAATGATTTTATTAATCAAAATTAAATTAAAATTAATTTTTTATTTAAAAATCACTGATTGGTTGGATAGATCTCGCCGGGATCTACTTCCGTACAGCTCTTGCCGGGGAATTGATCAATCGGAGATCATAAGGCCGCCGGCAAACTTCACTAGAGATATATTGGCTGTGTTCGAGTTCAATGTGTTAATCAGTTTATGTAATTTGAATCATAAACTGCTTGATTTACGTTTACCTCTAGGGTTTGACTTCCGTATGTTAAGCCATTTTGTTTCACCTTTTTTTGCTTCAATTTGTGTTTTCAAGTATAAGAAGTAAAATGTTGGATACATTTTAATGAGATGATCAAAAGTTCATCACAATGTTGTAGTGATCTAGTGAAGTTGACTTTTGAGTGTTTTCGGTTGACTAGGATCAGATCAATATATGAGCATATGAACAAGTGTTAATTTGTTATATATATGTTGAGTTGCTTATATAAATTTTAGTGGCTTTTTAGAAAATTGATTGACTAGATATGCTAATTGGACTGTTGTTGTTCTCTTTTTGGGAAATCTGAATCATTCTGGATGTCGAAAGCTCCGGGAAATGTAGGTGAAACTGTGAAATAGCACGCGGTAATTGTTCTGTTTTTTCACTTTGTAACTGACCAATTCACTGAAAGGATTTTTGATTCACATTTGGAGAACTTTATATGTGTTTCAATGGCTGACAATATGTAACATAACAGTTTTATTTCAGTAGGTGAGCATTATAGAGAGAATGATTTTTCTATGTCGGTGGGTTCATCTATCTGCAAGGATAACAACGGTATTACAACTATGACTCGATCATTCGTCAAATAGGATGGAAATGATATATCTATGGATGCCTTCAATGAACATAACAATTCTTCGCCAATGTATCTTGTTTTCAGCAAGCAGGTAGTATGGTAGATGATCTTAGAATGCCAACGAGCAGAGTTGATGATGGTGGTTTATCCATGAAACTTTCGTTTGGGAACAGCGAAAACAATATTATATCTTTTGGTTGATTAAATGATGATGCAGGCAGCACGAGTTCTTCAGAGAGGCTTGGATGCAGTTACATCTTCGGTTCAAAGATCTGAAGAAAAGGGTTTGTCTGAATCAACCAGTGATGCGACTATTAGTGGCGTACAAGTAATTTCTCATGGAGAAAAGATCTAAATGTAACTAACTAAAAAAACTACCAAAAAACAGATTTTTGCTCACCTCACAAACCAGGATTTTGACCTTTTAAGGCGATTAATGCTTATGAGTTTGAGCACCATGCTGGTTGCGATTTTTGCTCACCTCACAAACAGATCTATGGTGTTGTTGAGGAACTAAGAAACACACCTCAGAATGTATTGTTTGAAGTAATTCAGACAATAACCGGATCAAAAATCAACCAGAAATCTTTTCAGCTTTTGAAAGGTGCACTTTTTTTAGTTATTTGCCATGTAATTTGTTTCAGAAAGCCCAACTCCATTTTTTATATTTAAATTATTCATGACCATATGTTTTTTTCTTCAGAGTCATCCCTAGCTGCTACTCGTGAGCTTCAGAGGATATGTGGGAAGGAAGAAGCAAAAAAATTTCAAGGAGCGTTGACTTGGTCAAGGAACAACATGTTTCATGCATGGTTACATTATTTTAAATAGGACAATTATTTTTAGCATTTGTATTGCTTTAATTCTATTTGGTGCTTGATGCAGCAAACAGAAAGTATTATCATTAAACCGATTTGCCTCTAACAAACAAACAAATGTACCCAATAAAATCCCACACATAGCAGAGCTATTGGTAGGACCAACTTAAACACAAGAAATTTAAAAGTTACCACACAACAAAATAGTAGAGGTGGAAATTTCGGCTTGTCAATGAAATAATTTGAGTTGTGTTTTATTTCAAATTGGTCAAGAAAAACCTTTATCTGAAAGGGAGAACAAGTCAAACGGGTTGAAAATCGTCCACAGTCTATCTTTGATGCTTAATCTGCTAAATTGTTTTCATTCAAAGATTGAGATTATTATTGACTTTTGTAATCATAATAAATACATTGATTGTTTATAAATGTGGATAAATAGTGTTTCCGTACCAATCTGGCCTGCCCGACCCATTTCGACCCTCTCTAGAAAACAACCCGTTTCAACCCTAGTTTTAACCCCTTATCCAACCCGCCGATCTTGCCACATCTACAAAGTAGTATGGAGTTTCATATCATAGTATACATAAAGTAGGTTGAAAACATTTATTAAAAAAATGCAATTTCTAAGAAAAGTCCATTGTCTCATACACCAAGGTTGATGTCTTTCCTTGCTACCTCCTATCATACATCAGCTGTCTGATTATGTTTATCACATACTCCATCTGATGATTGGATGGTAATAACCTTGTCACTGCAATTTTCCGCAGATTCTGTACCCAATATTTGTTTTTCTGGTGCTATATGCTCTCCAACTGAAACCGGCGAAAGTTTGTGATCCTTGCTTTTACCCCAAACAACCATATAAAGCCCTGCAACTATGACAATTGCTCCAAGGACCCTGTGAGAATATAAAATTAACAGGTCATTGTATGTTTGGGTAAATGATCAAGAACTGTGATTTTTATTTTTATTTTACCTTCCTAGGTATGTTTGCTCCGCTAGAATAATGGATCCCATGATAGCTACAATTATCATGCTCAATGGACTGAATGCAGTCACAAAAACAGGACCTCTTTCTTTCATTATGATGCCTTGGATGTAGTAAGCAAGACCCGAACATATTATGCCCTGCATAGACATAAGTAAAATCCGGGGTTAAATATACACACACCTAAGCATAGCTGGTTATCCCATAGTTATTTGTTTACATTTTTGGTTTTTTCTGGCACAACATGCTTGTTATATACCCGATATATGTAGAGGTGGCAGATCCGACCCATGTTCTATATATAACCGGTCAAAAGTTGCCCAAATTGTGTTTTTACAGCATAAATTCGTCTAAATCATTTATTCAAATAATTAGAGAACTATCTAAGCAGTATATTTTTTTATAACCGCACTATTTTTTTTTAAATAAAAAATTACTTTTTTAGACAAAAAGTGTTTTGGGTTGACCCAGCGCTATAAAATATTTACCAGCTTGGACCCGTTACCCAAACTGCCCAACCCGCAATTTCGCCACCCCCAGATATAAGGATGGCAGATTTGAATGCTGCAGGGTTTGGTTTCTAGCTTGCCAAAGCTGACAACAGTAGATAGTGCTCTCCGTGAGATTTTTATTTAGCTTTTTTTAATTGATGATTATGCAACTTATTTATATGTGTGTGTGTGTGTCGCGGTAGTTAGAGTTAGTTACACAGTAGAGTGTTGCTAGAAGTGTGGTGTTCCACTTTATAGCCCAAACTGCTGTGTTCCCCCTCTCCATGATCAATGCCACTATAGCTCCTTCAACTGTCCCCAACAAGCATATCCAAGCGGTTAATGCCAGCTCATCAGGATATGACTTTAGTGTAATTGCCTGGATATTATTAACAAACACATTAGAATTAGGAATTATTAATAATACTTAATTATCATTTCTATCAAACATATAACTTCTTACTTGTAGAACCATGAAGCAAGACCAACTCAAACATCCAATTACGATCATAAAACCACCCTTAAGAGAATGATGGAGGTCTACCCCATTGTGTATTACATTTTTGTTAGTTGTTCCTTTTGTCCAGAATAGCTCTATATGTGGGCCTTTAACCAGTGTCATAAGCATGGCTCCTGCAACCGTTGTGATGGTTCCGATTACTTTAGCCTGGCTTCGGATACTCTTTAGGTTAACCACCTCAAGCCTGAGAGAACCACAATTCATAAACTTACTGACAGTCAATCTTAACAAATGTTTTAGACTGCCCGTGTGTTGCGATGGGGTGAAATTCAGATTAACATCATGAGAAATTAATGTCAAGAGAAGTTGGTCAAAACAAACATCATGAGAAACAAAGGCTGTGTTTGTGAACTGATGTATTAAGAGAATTCTAATTCTTCCACTAGACTTAGAACTTCCTGTTTTAGTTACCATAACTAGGGGCTGAATTGGATAAGTCTGATCGGGTCGAGTTGGCCGGTAAACCCTTTCTCTGTCTAATTTTATAAATAATTAGTGTCTTACTTATGATTACAAAACAATATTATTACAATAATAATCCAAATCTTCGAATAAAACAACTTAGGAGGTTGTACACATTGAAAATAGAGTTTGGGCGAGTTTCAACCTGTTCCCCTTTTAGCTATTGTTTTATTTTGACCCGTTTGAGATAAAAACAACCCAAATCGACCCATTTAAAAGTAAACCGATCAAAAGTTTGCCAATTCTATAGACGAGGAATGGTGAACTGAGTTGGTAATATTGGTTTTATGTGCATGGACTTATTGGATGGTGGCTCATACATATATAGTGGCACTTGTCATGCACATGTTTTATTCATGCATTCTTATGCATGTTAACTGGTTTTTTTTACCTTAGAATGTAAGCTATGACAAAAGTTATAGCAGGAAGAACATTGCACATTGAAACTGCAAATGTTGCTGTTGTAGCTTTCATTCCCAGAATATATAGATTCTGATCAATAACCGGCCTGCCAAACAAGAAACCTATATTAATTAGTTATCTAACCATAACATCATTGATCATACGCATCCTTTTCTTGTTATCGAGAAAACAAAAACTTACTCAAAGAATGCAAGCAGTATAAGCTTGACAAAGATCTCGACTGTCATCTTCGGCCTCGTTTTCCTGTCACAAAAACAATAACTAGTGAAAACTGGAACAGAAATAACAAAGAAATTCAAGCACGCGTGTGAGAGAAAGCGAGAGACCTGTGTAGAGCAATGGCGAAAGGGGCCATGACAATGGTGGCGGCAGCATGGCGGTAAACAACAAACACATAATTATTCATTCCATCATTCAAAGCAACTTTAGAAATAACATCCATTCCTGCAAATCCAAATTGCAAAAAGATAACAGCAAAATAAGATTTCCCCTTTCTAAATATTTCACTCATTTTCTGATTATGCATGTTATGTTGTGTTCATTTCACACTTAAACCACTTATATAGAAATAGCATACCTACCCTCTTATGTCTATATATAAGCTTTCAAATACTTTGCTTCTTTACCCAGCCCTATCCCCACTTTTATCCTGAAAACAACCTTTTTGATTCTTTGACCCTTGTTTTGGTGGATAGTCATAACATTCTAACATATTTTGGCTGTTTTGCAGGGGTAAATTTTACAAAATTCGCTGCCCGATCCTCTACTTTAACCTTTGGAAACAAAAACAATCGCGATATGATTCTGGTATGTTTTTTTTATTGACCAATATAAACTGTTTTCAGTAGTCATTTAAGCCGGAAGTAAGATTAAAGGCTTGTTTTAGTTGCATTGTTATTTTATATCAGCACTCTATGCAACATTGATCAACTTGATCACCCTAAAAATAGGTTATTGCATAAAAAGTAACCAACTTTAGGCTGATTTCTGTTTTGGGTGTCAGTCTTTATTTTCACCCATAAAAAGGTAACGAATACTTTAAAAAAATTTAAAAATTTTCTGATTTAAGATAATATGTACCCATAACGGGTCAAATTGATGACACGACATGTCACACGTGTTAACATTTTACGATAGAAATGAGACCAAAGATGGTTACTTTTTTATGCATTTTAACCGTGCACGGTGCACATAAGCCTAGTTCTTAATTTAAACAGTAGGCGTTCAATAGCATATTGTATAGTGTAATTCCATAGTTTAAGCCATTTGTGCTTTCATCATAAGCAATGCACTAATAAAGCTTTAACTCGAATAAAAAATCTACTTTAATGTTGTCTTTGTTTTGTACGTTATTATCAACACTTTTTGGTTGCCATAATTAGGGGTGTAAACCAGCAGAGCCCGAGCTCGACTAGGCTCGAGCTCGTCTAGTTTAACTTACAGAGAGCTCAAGATCGGCTCGTTTCGAGCTCTATTTCTAAAGCTCGAGCTAGTGAGTAGTTTGACAATCTCGAGATCGGTTGGGGCTTGGCATGTTTATTATTTATTAATTAATTATATATAGGGGAGGGTTAATGAGAAAGCCACATAGTTATGAGAAAACCACCAAGAGCTAATAAAATAATTTATAGATTTTTTATTTTTTTTTTAATTTATTTCTAAGGGTATTGATGTAATATTACGCATTTACCAAAAAATCATTTTACATATACGTAACTGAAATTTTTTTGTTTTCTATTTACGTATATGTAACACTATGTGTTACGTATACGTAACCCAATACTTAAAATGATTTTTTGGTAAAAATGTGTCATATTACATTGATACTCTTAAAAGTAAAATAAAATAAAATATTATTATTGTTATTATTATTATATGATTGGTTAGAATTGGTTTTCTTAGTAGTTTTCGCATAACTATGTGGTTTTCTCATTAACCTTCCCCTATATATATATTTATAATTATTTTAATGTGTTTTTATTATAATTTTTATACATAACATAATATATATTATTTAGTTATTTTCATCATAGTTTTATATATAATAACTATTATCATATAGGTTTATTTTTAGGCTCGGGCTCGTTTAAGCTCGGCTTGATTCGAGCCGATCTCAAGAACCTCACGAGCGGCTTGGTATGTTTACACCCCTAGCCATAATCGTTTCTAGGTTTTCATTTTTTTCTTGTGTCAACCACATGAAAATGTATTTTACTTGACAATTCTTGTATGTTGCACGTTTAGCAAACTAAAATCTATAAGTTAAACTTTTACCACATTATGTAACATGTGACCAATATATGGATTTTAGTTTGCTATACATATTTACAAAAGGATTTTGGTGTGATCAACAATTTAAATTAAACAAGATTGACGCCTTTATGATCTCATCATATGTTGTATTGCTTATCTTCTTCACGTTTTTACTTCATAAAGTTTAAAACCAGCATACTTTTTAACTCGGTTAGCGTAACGTATATCGGGTTTGTGTGATTTATTGATGGGCATTGGTGACAATAATGCAAGTGAAAGTTGCGTATGAAACCACTAATTCTGTTTCGAGCTAAAAGCAACTTCTTTTTAAAGGTTCTTTGCATAGTGAATGATGGTGTAGGGCAATCGTATATCTCATGACTCATATGTTCTTGTTTCATAATGGGCTAATTTATATGTTCTTCACGCAACCTACTTTCTTTGTTTCAAGATCATTCCATTTATGTGTGTGCTTGTTTCACTTGGTCCTGGTTCCAACTCTGACGCCAAGTGGGCCCGGTTAAGACAACATATTGGCCGGAGTTGGACGAGGCTCTCACATGTGAGGGGGGTGCGACGTCACAACATTCAATGTTCGCCTTTCAAAAAAAATTACTTGCTTTAGATGCATACTACCAATGTTAACGTGTCGGATTGTTATAGAACATATTTTTATACGTATATGCTTCACTAGCTTAGAAACTCATGTTTTACACGGGTTAAATAAAGAAAGTATTAAATAATAATAAAATTAATAAAGAAATATAAAACATTTAGTAAAGAAATATTAAATAATTAGTAATGAAGATAAAATAAACGAAAAAAAAAAATATTTGGCTCACAAAATTACGATAGGTGACGCAATTTAGACTTTGGCATCATAAAATTGACATGTACATAAATGTACTAGGTTATAGACTCATGTACATGAGGTTATTTAATAAAAAAATGAATGTACAATAAATATTTTTTTTTTGTTTTCTTAATTAAGTAATAATTATAATTTAAATTTTATTTATTTTTTCTGAAAAAGAAAAATTAACATAATTAGTTTTCAACATTCAAACTTACTTAAAATAGAGAAAACTAAAAAAAATTAATAAGAAAAAGTATGATAATAACACGTGTCATTTTTTAGAATCATTTATTACAATAAGGATTTTTATTATATAATTTTTAACTTTTAAAAATATGATAAAATCACAATTCTAGTCAGTTTTTAAGAGCGTATATCACCTTTTTATAACAATGAACGATACAAATATCTCTATTATCACGAGGAACACAAATACATCTTTATACTCATAAAGATAATGAAAAAATTTCGTGATTTATTTAACCTTTTTTTTTGTGATATGTTAGAATTCCTCACATCTTTTAGAGATCACGATATGGATTGTGTTTTCTTTAGATGACAAACTTTTAAGAAGCGGAATCGTGAAAGTCATGAACATTTTTCACTATTTACTTTTTAATAATTGAGTAAACTCCTATTTTTGTTCCTATGGTTTGCACTAATTCCCTATTTTAGTTCAATAGTTTAAATTTCTTTTTTTTATTCACTAGGGTTCCATTTTTGTCTCAATTAAAGCTAAATGGCTAACACGGTTAAAATTTTCAGTTAGTTTTTATGTGAAAAGACAAAAATGCCCTTATTTGATCATACATGCCTTTCTTCTACCTAAAATTCACATAACTCCCTTGTACCCACCACCACCCACAAAAATCCGGCCACCTTCCACCACCCTAAAAATCCGACCACCTCCACCACTACACCCCTACTACCGCCATGCCCACACCACCAAAGCCACTGCCCCCAGTTTTCTACTGATTTCAACCTATGAAATCGGAGTGTTAAAAGTTGAAAACCCCCTGAAATTTGTCCATTTCAGATCAGTCTCTAATCCATCCACACATTTCAAACTCTTGACTTTCTCCGTCATGTCTTCACGGTGGCTACTCGCCTCTCTCCTCCGCTCCTCCCTCCACCGATCTCCGACCAGATCTGCATTCACTCACGCCGGTAGATCCGCTGCACGCACGCGTTCCCACTCTCACCCTTCCCCTACCGGCTACTTTCTCAACCGTGCAGTCAACTACGCCACTTCCGCCGGCGCGACGCCGTCTCAGCCACCTGCTACTCCGCCTGCTAAAGGGTCTCATGATGGAAAGATCACTGATGAGTTCACCGACGCAGGTTCCATTGGACAGGTTTTTCAGGTGATCGGTGGTGTTGTTGATTTAGTGAGGGATTGTCGCCGATCCTTATGGCTTTGGAGGTTTTGGATAACTCGATTAGGTTAGTTTTGGAAGTGGCGCAACATTTGGGGGAGAATATGGTTAGAACTATTGTTATGGATGGTATTGAAGGGCTTGTCATGTAATCCCCAAGAAATTTCGACCTTTATTTTAACTATTTCGAAAAAATTGTAATTTCATTATTTTATTATTCGCATTTATGAAGGTATCCTATTTATTCATTATAATTCATGAGTGTGCATTCATACTTATATGATTGTTATGAAATAAATATATACACTTTGTTATAATAACCAAATCTAAACTTACAATCTTTGATTATAAATTGATATCCTTTATGTGTGTACTTATAAATATATATGTGACTATATATACACACATGACAAATAAACCATTTAAACAATTTATTATGAAAATATAACATTGTTAATTAACGTTGCTAGTATTTTTAAATTACTAAAGGTAAATAAAACAAATAAGTATATAATTACATTTATAAACATTTTAAATATGAATTATGATGAAATGAAGTTATAAACATAAAATTAATGAGCACTTAAGTTAAAATATGTTATGAAATTAAAAACTATTTTTCATATTTTACAATCTTAGTCCCTATAACAAATTAAATTTTATGAATAAGCTCATGATACTACCCTATAAATAGAGCCCTTATTTCTCATGTATTATTCGCACCTCAACGATCCTCTAGGGTTCTCTAGCTACTAAAGGTCTTTCTTCTCATCTTTTGGAAGATTGTAGCTTAAATCCTTCCATTCTAAGTAAGTTCTTCTTATGTTCTTGCATGTTCATACTTTTCCTTTCAAAAATCCCTCATAACTAGCTAGATCTATGATCCCTAACATGTTTATGTTATAATCATAGACCTATCAAAGATCAAAACCTCTATTTTAATTAAACTTGTTCAAACTTTTATTTAATAGCTTGGTTTGATCTTTCTTACTCCTTTCAATTTCAAAAATCATGTTTTTACTAAAAATCCTTATTTTCAAGAGTAAATTACAGAAAACAACCTTTAAGTATATACTAAATTACACCGGCAGACATTTATCTTCATTAATTACGGTAGACACCCTTTATCTAAATGGTTTGTATCAAATTATAACCTTTAGACTAACAAAGGTTAAATTTTTCAGTTAGTTTTGTTTGTTTGTTCCTATCCGTTTTCGTTTCTAGATCCACACACATTCGATAGAAACTTTGATTAATGTTTTTACCGATAATTTGTTTTTGTCGATTATTCATGTTTAAAGTTAGTTGCAATCACACAAAACGTGATTACGGTAAATTTTTTTATGAAAAAACATGATTACGTAAAAATAATTACGTAAAAACGTGATTACGTAAAAAAAGTTACGTAAAAACGTGATTACGTAAAAAAAGCACGAATGAAGTTGCCCTTTTTTATCTGGACGACGCGTTATTTTTCAAAGTAATTACGTTTATGCCACCGCGTTATCCCCAACCTTAGATCATATTAATTGGACGGTTGGAGGCTATTCGTACGAACTTTTAACATAGACCTATCTAAGATCAAAACCCCTATTTTAATTAAACTTGTTCAAGCTTTTATTTAAAAGCTTGGTTTGATCTTTCTTACTCTTTTCAATTTCAAAAATCATGTTTTTACTAAAAATCATTATTTTCAAATTAAATTATTTAATATTCAATTTCTATCTTTACTAAACTCATATTTTCACTTTAGCCCATATACTTTCCAAACACAACCTAAACTTGGTTATGTATTCAAATAGAGTAAATTTCAAACCAGTATGTAGTTATCTGGCAAACATTAAAGTTCTGGCTAGAAAAAGACGGGGTTCTGATCCGACCAACCTTTTCCTGGGAACTTTTCTGTTGGAGGTGCTACTCTGAAATGATAACCATTCTAGTGTATAACAACCACTTTCAACTAATTATGATTATGATTATAAACTCATTTCTTTACAAATATTTATAAAAACTTTTATATAACTTATTTTTATTGTATGAGAATATTTAAAACACAATTCTATACTTTTAATTAATAATTAAAATATGGTTTAATTATTAATTAATTAGAACATTATTATACTTTAAATTTTGGTTTAATTACCAACTAATTAAATCATTATTTTTAACACTTATTTTTCATAAATCAAATGAAAGGTTTTATTCATTTATTTATGTAGTAATTATTTAATTACTCAACTAATTATTACTCATTTATTTATTCATCTATCCATCTATTAATTTATGCGATTACAAATAAAAGAAAACTAGTCATTTATTTATTTGTGTATTTATTTATAAATAAAAGAAACCTAATTATTTATTCATACGTTTATATAATCATTACAAACAAACAAAATCTTCATTCATTCTTTCACTTATTATAATAAAAATATTTATCAAAGATTTACATAAAATATTATTTGCAACTCAAATAATTATTTTATTATTAAAATGAGGACACCCACACCAATCTCTTCGCACATTAGGATTCTCTATTTCAGTTGTACAAATCATTGATACATATATTCCATCAAACATAAGTTAACCTTGTGGTTAGCTAGAACATTTGTGCAACAAACAATATACTTGTGTGACATCCAACCTACTCATTGCAAGGTGAGTTTACATAGCCCCTTTTTCATTTTTATACTTTTGGGGTAAAACATGTCTACAATTACATTACTTACACAATTCAATACCTTGTGTTCTTATGCCTTGGTCTTTATGCTTTATGTCTTAAACTGCTTGGTGACCAAAACGTGTGTTCATGTTAGTACAATCATTAACTTGCGCGGCAAGCCTAAGGTAGTACCTTTTATGATCATTATACGGGAATTCGATACATTACTTAACACGAACCTTGGCGAGTTAGTGTTTACATTTAGAACTCCACGCAATCCGGGGGATTGTGCATACATATAACATGGCTTGATTGTACGCTTGGAACCTTGTATGTTTTCACATTTATGCTCTAGACGCGCTTTGAACATATTGAATTGTAAACCTATACTTAAATTTTGTTTGGTGTCAAAACCTATGTTACTCACCAACTACTTGTAGTTGACATTTACTCACATGTTTCAGGTGCACCAGTTTGAGGACACTACATGATCACTGAGGACTTCGGACTTAGCTTTAATACAAATTAAACTCAACTTATGTTATGTTTGAATGCTTTGTTTTCCATTTATACTTGTAACGGATGCATTTAATTATGATGAATAAATGATATCATTTAATAGATGATCATGTGATTATGAACAATCGCGTCAGCCCCGACGTATAATCCGCCGCCGGCCGGGGTGTGACTTGTCAGCGGTCAACGAGGGATTTTTAGGGTGGTGGAAGGTGGCCGGATTTTTGTGGGTGGTGGTGGGCATGGAGGTGGTATTGAGTTGTGACAAGGGAGTTGTGTGAATTTTAGGGTTTTAGGTAAAAGAAAGACATGTGTGGTCAAACAAGGGCATTTTTGTCTTTTCACATAAAAACTAACTGAAAATTTTAACGGTGTTAGCCATTTAGCTTTAATTGAGACAAAAATGGAACCCCAATGACTAAAAAAGAGAAATTTAAACTATTGGACTAAAATAGGGAATTGGTGCAAACCACAGGGACTAAAACAGGAGTTTACTCTTAATAATTTGTTAGTGTTCTCTTTTAAAAAGTGTACAAGGTAATGTATTTTCAAAAGAACCGTATAAAAAACAAGAAAACTGCTTACAAAATGGCATGGTGATAGAACGCCTAGGTCATCTAAAGGTGACTTAGGTTCGATTCTCATAGGTGACACTTTGGGGTGGCCAGCCTAGCCCACAGTGATGATTAGTGGTGTTCAATCGAATCGGTTTATTCGAATCGAATTATTCGAATTTAAAATTTTGAAATCAGGATTCGAATAAACCGAATTAGAAAAATAAAAACAAAAAATTACAAATATTTAGATTTTTAACTACATTTCTTAAATGTTAACAATCTAATTCATACATAAATGCAAAAAAAATAAACATAAATAGTGTAACAAATAACAAGATAACTAAAAACTAAAGACTAGTATGGTACCATACTACTATAGTAGTCAAGAGGTTAGAATAAGAGTGAAAAGTTGATGTCGTTTTGAAGTGTGAACTGATGAGTTGTAACATCCCAAAATTTTAAGGAAATGAAAGTACATGGGCTAAAAGGTAAATACCTCAAAGTTGAGGGTTCAAAATAAAAAGAAATTGGAAAATGAAGGTGGTAGCGGACCGCTACCAAGCTAGTAACGGTCCGCTAGCCGCAATTGGGTCGGACAATGAGAAGTGGACACGTGTAAGGTGACTCACTGAATAGGATTGGGTAGCGGACCGCTACCAAGAGCATAACGGTCCGCTACGTAGTGGGCAAGAAAGATAGCTGGCAAGAGGCGGTAGCGGATCGCTACCCCCTTGCTTAGCGGTCCGCTACGGGTGGCGGTTTCACCCTATAAATAGTTGAGTTTTCCGTTCAAATGGAGAAAACAACAACATTACAGCCACCACTTCACACACACGACTCCCGAGGAGCCCCGAACGACGGTTACGAGCGTGGTGGTTACGAGTGCGGTACGCTAAGAGTGTGGTTCGAGTCAGAGAAACGTCTAGACGAGGAACGAACTTAGGAACCATCCAAGGATAAGTAAGTACACTCGACCCGTATCCTAGACACAAATACGTGAATTATGTGTTCAAATAATATGTGATATGTGATATGTGTTGTGTGATATGACGAGGGTACGGGGTAATAACGGATTAGTCTAAACACCAAACGGGAATAATGGAGTAGTCATGACGTATCCAAGGGGTGGTGGATACGCCGCTGGTATTTCCTATATATAAACCTCTTGTGTACTTCGTGGTGAAACCATTATGAATGTTTAGGGGTATAGACTAATAAAGAATAAAGAAATATAGTAAACGTACGAGAGAACATCTAACCGATATGTAGTTATCTGACAAACGGAATGTCCTGTCTAGGAAAGAGAGGTGTATAAATCTCTCCTAAACCCGTCGCTCTTTCCTAGGGACATCTCTGTTGGAGGTACTGCTCTGAAAGGAAAATCACCCAAGTTTACAATATATGACGAATACGAATATGAGATGAAAGTATACCATGCATAATGAAAGTGAATACGTGATGAATATGAATATGTGACTTGCATGGTTAATATGTGAATGCACGATAATACGTGCAAACATGAATGAGTATGATGGAACGAGTCTAACAGAGTACTCATGAAGTGTTAGAAGGGTGGTGGATACGTCGCTGGTACTTCCTATATATAAACCCTTCTAATGCATCGTGGAGAAACCGTTATGAAGTTTTAAGGTGAGGACTGGTTGGTGAATAAATTAAGCATATACATGAGATGAAAACAAATGCTTGATATATTTGGGAGGCTGTGAGTCTAAGATACTCAAGGTCCCAAATGAAATGAGATACCCGGCCTGTAATGTGGATCTCAAAAAATAAAGAAGAAAAGAAAAAGGAAACTCTAGGCCTACGGAGCTGAAAGAGTAAAAGATTCCAAGCCTACGGGGCTGAGGAATGAATAAGTCTTCATGACAAATGCAAGGATGCCTATACTGACTAGTATAAGGACCTTACCAATGCTCGAACCGGAGGTACGGCCTGTGATGGTTGCAAGGGGGTTAGCACACCCATAAAATATACGAAAAGTGTGGCCGGATGTATGTCCGGAGATGGTCACGTGGGCTCGAGAGCCCTAGAAAACTTGAACAATAAGAACCTAAAGGATTCATAATAAAATGAACGATGCAGTGTACTTACATAGCGTAAGCTAATTCAAAAACGTTTTCCAAACACTGCAGGAAAGAAGCACGTGGAATAAAGCTTCCTGTGGACAGAGCTATCGGAGTTGAAAAATCCCTATGTATAAAGATGTAATTATATCATCTTTTGTAAAACAATATATATTTATAAATGAAAAGGTTACCTTAGCCATTATGGCAAGGTTTTGTTAATCTGGGACCAGTTTTCCGCATTAAACTATGATAAAATAATAATAAAGAGTTGAATTAATTCCCATAAAAACTAAAGAGTCTAATACTTAAAATGCTTGAAGGTTGAAGCCTTGAAGCTTATACGATAAAAAAAAATCTATGGATATAGTTAATTTGAATTCAAGATATAAATTTGATATCGATTCGAATTCGAAATCCTTATTTGAATTATTCGAATTCAAATTTTTTATTCGCATGCTGGTAAGCGAGTCTGGTAAACTCGATTTTTTTTAAAAGATCAAGAATTATTTTCATTTTTTTATGTCTATAGAGGTATATTTGTGTCCACAGTTATAAATTTATGGTTATACGCAATTACACATATAATAGGTTCTATGTAGAGGTGTACAAAAAAACCGGTTTGGGATCTCCAACCAATTGTTAAACTGGTTTGAGTGAAACTGGTTTAAACCGTCGTTTGAAACCTATACACTGAAACCGGTTTAATCCGAACCGAACCGGTCAAAATCCCCTCAAAACTAGTTTCAAACCGGTCAAACTTCCTCTCTCAAACCGATTTAAAACCGAACCGGTTAGAACTCAAGCCGGTTTTGACTTTTCTTGACCAAACCGGTTCGGTTTGAAAAACCGATTAGTGCACTTTGAATGAAAAGAATACAACCTTTCTATGGTGAATTCAGTTTCCTCCAATCCTAATAGGTCAGCCTTATCTTGAGCTACTAGATTTGGATTCATTTGGACTAAGCCTAACATATTGGGGATATACCACTACAAATCGTAAACTTATGTATCGATTTCACTAGCGACAGTTATTCACACAATCAACAAATCCGATTTGTGCCGCTAATTCGTTTGATCGCGCGTAGAAGACTTGAACCCATAAGTTTTGATGAATTTTAAATAATTTTAAACAAACAAAATTATATAATCTGTATATTATGAAAAACGTTTTTGTGGACCCACCCAATTAAGTAGTTAGCTCACTCACCTCAACATAATGATAATCTTATTATTTTCAAATGAGAGGGGTTTTATATATCACTAATTTATTATTGTCAAATTTTCCATAATTAGTAAAGATGCTAATTACAATCTGATCTAATAGATATACACATAACATGATGCGTCATCGGTGGATATGAATGAAATTGTTAGTGAATTATACAATCGATTTTAGAGTAAACTGTCATTTCGTCCTTCTGTTTAGTTACTTTCATCAGTTTCATCCAAAAGTTCATTTTTTTCATGTGTATCATCGTGATTTACGAAACTTGTCATTTCTATCTATATAGTTAACTCCATCCATACTATAAAGTTAAATAAGGGATATTTATGTCTTTTTATATATTTTCTTATTTTATTACTATTTTAAATCCTTAATTATTCTACTCATCTCTTTAAACCGTATCAACCCTAATTACCGCATAATAGTCCATGTGACCATCATAAAGTTTATTTATTTATTATAATAAAATATATAATTATGTGAATCTTACATTTTAAATTTAATAATAATAATATGTCGAGTCATAAATAAAATGAAGAAAAGATAGACGAATATAATTGTGAAGATGACATAGGGATTAATTCAAGGACAAGCGTTAGTGCGTGACTTACCGACTTGTGCGAGAATCCACATTTGTCCCGGCCCCAGAAACGGGGCTCCGAGAATCCGCGTCTCTTTGTTGATTTGATTTCAATAAAGCTTCTAAATCTAATCTAATACTAATATACTCCGGGAAAAGTAATATGTTAAATATGATTATTTTATTTAATCATAGTTGTTTGAAGTGGTAATGATTAATTTAGTTTTACTTATTATTATAATAACTATATGCATTTCAAAAGGAGGAGAACAGTTCTAAATCAAGATTGATGGGTTTGATTGTTATGACACGTGTCCCGTGGTTAATTGATGACTTTTTACTTTCTTTTATTTTCTCGGGATTTATGTGTGTATAAATAAGTAAATGAGGGTCAATTAATACAAAGTGAGTCCAAAACATTTTTTAATTTAAAATATTTAAATTCGCTCTTTCCTAGGGACATCTCTGTTGGAGGTACTGCTCTGTAAGGAAAATCACCCAAGTTTACAATATATGACGAATACGAATATGAGATGAAAGTATACCATGCATAATGAAAGTGAATACGTGATGAATATGAATATGTGACTTGCATGGTGAATATGTGAATGCACGATAATACGTGCAAACATGAATGAGTATGATGGTACGAGTCTAAACCCTAAAATGGAATAACAAAGTACTCATGAAGTGTTAGAAGGGTGGTGGATACGCCGCTGGTACTTCCTATATATAAACCCTTCTAATGCATCGTGGAGAAACCGTTATGAAGTTTTAAGGTGAGGACTGGTTGGTGAATAAATCAAACATATACATGAGATGAAAACAAATGCTTGATATATTTGGGAGGCTGTGAGTCTAAGATACTCAAGGTCCCAAATGAAATGAGATACCCGGCCTGTAATGTGGATCTCAAAAAATAAAGAAGAAAAGAAAAAGGAAACTCTAGGCCTACGGAGCTGAAAGAGTAAAAGATTCCAAGCCTACGGGGCTGAGGAATGAATAAGTCTTCATGACAAATGCAAGGATGCCTATACTGACTAGTATAAGGACTTTGCCAATGCTCGGACCGGAGGTACAGCCTGTGATGGTTGCGAGGGGATTAGCACACCCATAAAATATACGAAAAGTGTGGCCGGATGTACGTCCGGAGATGGTCACGTGGGCTCGAGAGCCCTAGAAAACTTGAACAATAAGAACCTAAAGGGTTCATAATAAAATGAACGATGCAGTGTACTTACTTAGCGTAAGCTAATTCAAAAACGTTTTCCAAACACTGCAGGAAAGAAGCACGTGGAATAAAGCTTCCTGTGGACAGAGCTATCGGAGTTGAAAAATCCCTATGTATAAAGATGTAATTATATCATCTTTTGTAAAACAATATATATTTATAAATGAAAATGTTACCTTAGCCATTATGGCAAGGTTTTGTTAATCTGGGACCAGTTTTTCGTATTAAACTATGATAAAATAATAATAAGATAAGTAGGGTGTTTCATGAGTTGAATTAATTCCCATAAAAACTAAAGAGTCTAATACTTAAAATGCTTGAAGGTTGAAGACTTGAAGCTTATACGATAAAAAAAAAATCTATGTATATAGTTAATTTGAATTCAAGATATAAATTTGATATCGATTCGAATTCGAAATCCTTATTTGAATTATTCGAATTCAAATTTTTATTCGCATGCTGGTAAGCGAGTCTGGTAAACTCGATTTTTTTTAAAAGATCAAGAATTATTTTCATTTTTTTATGTCTATAGAGGTATATTTGTGTCCACAGATAAATTTATGGTTATACACAATTACACATATAATTGTTAAACTTCAAGTTGTTAAACTGGTTTGAGTGAAACTGGTTTAAACCGTCGTTTGAAACCTATACACTGAAACCGGTTTAATCCGAACCGAACCGGTCAAAATCCCCTCAAAACTAGTTTCAAACCGGTCAAACTTCCTCTCTCAAACCGAATTAAAACCGAACCGGTTAGAACTCAAGCCGGTTTTGACTTTTCTTGACCAAACAGGTTCGGTTTGAAAAACCGATTTGTGCACTTTGAATGAAAAGAATACAACCTTTCTATGGTGAATTCAGTTTCCTCCAATCCTAATAGGTCAGCCTTATCTTGAGCTACTAGATTTGGATTCATTTGGACTAAGCCTAACATATTGGGGATATACCACTACAAATCGTAAACTTATGTATCGATTTCATTAGCGACAGTTATTCACACAATCAACAAATCCGATTTGTGCCGCTAATTCGTTTGATCGCGCGTAGAAGACTTGAACCCATAAGTTTTGATGAATTTTAAACAAACAAAATTATATAATCTGTATATTATGAAAAAAGTTTTTGTCGACCCACCCAATTAAGTAGTTGGCTCACTCACCTCAACATAATGATAATCTTATTATTTTCAAATGAGAGGGGTTTTATATATCACTAATTTATTATTGTCAAATTTTCCATAATGAGTAAGATGCTAATTACAATCTGATCTAATAGATATACACATAACATGATGCGTCATCGGTGGATATGAATGAAATTGTTAGTGAATTATACAATCGATTTTAGAGTAAATTGTCATTTCGTCCTTCTGTTTAGTTACTTTCATCAGTTTCATCCTAAAGTTCATTTTTTTCATGTGTATTATCGTGATTTACGAAACTTGTCATTTCTATTTATACAGTTAACTCCATCCATACTATAAAGTTAAATAAGAGATATTTATGTCTTTTTATATATTTTCTTATTTTATTACTATTTTAAATCCTTAATTATTCTACTCATCTCTTTAAACCGTATCAACCCTAATTACCGCATAATAGTCCATGTGACCATCATAAAGTTTATTTATTTATTATAATAAAATATATAATTATGTGAATCTTACATTTTAAATTTAATAATAATAATAATAATATGTCGAGTCATAAATAAAATAAAGAAAAGATAGACGAATATAATTGTGAATCGAGGTGCACAAAACGGTTTTTTAACCCGAACCGGTTCAAAACCGAACCGAACCGGTTTGGTCAACAAAAAGTCAAAACCGGTTTGAGTTCAAACCGGACCGGTTTGAAACCGGTTTGAGATGGTCCGTTGACCGGGTTTGACTGGTTTAAAAATCGGTTTGACCGGTTTAAAAAACGGTTTGAAACCAGTTTTTAATCGGTTCGGTTTGGGTTAAACCGGTTTCAAACCGGTTTAAATGTATAGGTTTCAAACCGGTTTTAAACCGGCGGTTTGAACCAGTTTTAAACCGGTTTGGTATAAACCGGTTCACGACCGGTTCGGTTTTCGGTTTGAAACCGGTTTGGTTTTTCAAACCGGTTTTTTTGTACATCTCTAATTGTGAAGATGACATAGGGATTAATTCAAGGACAAGCGTTAGTGCGTGACTTACCGACTTGTGCGATAATCCACATTTGTCCCGGCCCCAGAAACGGGGCTCCGAGAATCCGCGTCTCTTTGTTGATTTGATTTCAATAAAGCTTCTAAATCTAATCTAATACTAATATACTCCCACTATTTGATTCCAATCACACCAAACTTTGGGGGAAAAGTAATATGTTGAATATGATTATTTTATTTAATCATAGTTGTTTGAAGTGGTAATGATTAATTTAGTTTTACTTATTATTATAATAACTATATGCATTTCAAAAGGAGGACAACAGTTGTAAATCAAGATTGGTGGGTTTGACTATTATGTACTATTATGTCACGTGTCATGTGGTGAATTGATGATTTTTTACTTTATTTTTTATTTTTTGGGGATTTATGTGTGTATGAATAAGTAAATGAGGGTCAATTAATACAAAGTGAGTCCAAAATATTTTTTAATTTAAAGTATTTAAATTCTCATTATATTTTAGAAAATGTGATAACTTATGTTTCTAACTTTTTCAACTATTTATTATACTTTTTAGAAAATTATAGTTATTAACTTAAAATTTAAATGCTTAGATTCCTTTTTATTTAAAATCTTTACAAGTTACGTAAATTCACATTATATGCCAATGATTATGATCTATCGAAAGTGAAACTTTTATTTAAAATCTTTACAAGTTGGTGAACATTATGTTCTTTAGATTCGTTATATTTACATACTTAATCTTTAGATTTTGTTGCTTTTTAAATCGATCCGTCCTAACCTGAACAAAATGACTATTTTCATATGGACACATTCTATAAAAACTCATTGCAAATAATTTTTTTATTAAAAATAGATATTAAGACAAAATAGTAATTAGTTAATATTATGAATGGAATAAAGAGAAAAAAATTAATTAAAAATATATAGAGATAGAAATGAGGGATGAGATATGAGAGACATTTAAAATTTGATTGATAAATTTAAATAATTATGATTTTAATTAAATTATAAGAATAAAGATCACTATAAAAGTGACTGATATGACTAATTATCGCTAAGAAAAGTACAAACACAAGGGTTACTTCACATCCAATTAGAGAGTCATGACGCATTAACGAAAAGCTATTTTTTTTATCATACTTTATGCTTTCAATTATCATGAAAACCAAAGGTATAGGTGGCTTTATATCTTATCATCCTAGTCATAAATTGCAACTAGTTTTCTCCTCATTTGACCATCTTTTTATTTATTTATGTTAATTTGTTTTATTTATTAGAAGCTATAAAAATCTTTTAAAAAGGAAAAGTAACATCTTAACGTGAAAACTCATATAATAATATTTCCGTCCTATATCTACTCAATTGTTCCCCAAAATTTTAAAAAGTCTAAGCGTTAGGCATGTAAACGAACCGAGCGAACACGAACATCGGCGTGTTCGTGTTCGTTTATTTAATTTTAACCGAACACGAACACGAACACATAATCGACCACATTTTTTTGTTCATGTTCGTTCATTAAGAAAATGGAAATGTTCGTGTCTGTTCATGTTCATTCGTTAAAAAGCTAAACGAACGTAAACGAACACAAATGAACAAACATAAACCAAACACAAACGAACAAACATAAAAAACACAAACAAACATAAATGAACATTAACGAACACACATGAACAAGTCTATTACTTAATAATTTATAAAAAAACACATGTAAATTAGTGGTTCAAATATACATGATTCATCAAGAAACAAATGAACACAAATAAATGAAAATAAACGAACGTTAATAAACGAACATAAATGAACGAACATAAACGAACGTTCACGAACATAAATGAACGAACACGACATGTGTTCATGTTCGTTCGTTTAGTTAAACGAGCACAAAAAATTTGTTCGTGTTCGTTTGTTTATTAAATGAACGAACATAAACGAACTTTCCGCCGAATAATTCATGAACGTTCGGTTACAGACCTACTAAGCGTACCTAATCGTATTGGTGATGACATGTTAAACGTTCGCGTTATATGTGTTGTAGAAAAAGATGAATTTGTTAATGTTACTAATAAATATGTAATTAATAGTTTTTAAAAGATAAACTTAATATTTTCTATTATATTCAATAAACTACTTTTTTTTTATTTGTACATAACAACTTATTATTTGTTACTTTTTACCCGACTCATTTTGACCTAATTCTCACAAAAACTCATGTATTTGTGGCTGATTTGAAGCCCTGCTTATGTTTACAGGCTTTAGGCAAATGAGCTAGTGGTGGAGTGGTAAGGGAGATACCTGGTGTTTCTGGTGACACAGGTTTAATCTCTGTCCTCCACATTAGTTTCTACGGCATGCAAATGAGGCCTAGCTTAGGCTGATGCACCTGAGTTTTACCTACACCGATTCAGGGTTCGAGCCTTCGCTCTCCCTCAAGCCCGGAAGAGCCGTATTGGGTGAGATTTTTCCTTGGATGCTCTTCAACTCTGACGCCAAGTGGACTCGGTTAAAACAACATATTAGCCGAAGTTAGACGAGCTTCTTCTATATGACAGGGTGCGACGTCACAACATTCAACGTTCGCCGTTAAAAAAAATTACAGGCTTTAGGATTTGACTTGCTCACACCACCCCTTCTTGTATCAAATGAGGTAAAAATCACACTCACTGGCACCAAATACCCTTAGTTGACTACAGCGACAATTTTCCCCTGCAAAAATCGGTGGGACACTTGCTCCGTAACGGTATACATACATAATATCTGTCTCTATACACGCTAACGGACAAACTCCAATATACTTTGCTCCAATTCCGTACGCACATTTTTCGCCAAATATCTAGATCTCTACTCATTTTCTCTGCTCCTGCTCGCAGCTCCACGGATTGTTTCAGGTTTGTTGATAATTTTTTTACGTATTTTAATCGATTCATATTTTACGTTGTTCCGATTTCAAATCGCGAGTTCTAGCTTTAATTTTATCAGCGTTTTCGATCGGTTTTGTGTAGATCTGGTATCGATAGTTGTTTTTGTCGTAGTTTGTTTGTTCGGTGTGAGATATACGTCTTCATCTCTCGCTTTCACTACGAATAGGTATTTTTGTCGTAGTTTGATTTTTGGTTTGCTAGTTTACGATCTGGATAGATGCAAGTGTTTTAGCTGGTTTTTATGAAGATTTGGGGAAATAATTGATGAAATAAGTACGAACAGGGTTACATTTGAGGAAGATCACATAATCATTCTCTTGCCTTTAGTTTGTTGATGAATTTTTTGATGATCAAGTTTTTTTATTTTCAATCTGTATTAGAGGTTATGTACTTATGTTTTTGGTATAAATTTACGTTTATGATTTCTTCATATCAGAAGTCTACAAGGAAATATAATGTGTTCGTTTGTTGACTGCTTCTTGTTACTTATCTCTGTTATGCTTTCTTGTTATTGGCTGCACTTACACAAATTTCAGGAGCATTTTGTAGTAAATTGAAAACATGGTCTTGTTTTTCCCCAATATGTGGTCTATATATTAGATCACATAATTGCTTTCTGCCCTGTGTATTTCATCTCACTCAATGTAATCGTTTTAATCATAATCTGTCGTATATCGTTCTTCACGAGGTGCTCCGAGGCGAGAGCTTCACGTATGTAAAACCAAAAGCGTGAACTGACTTATTCATAAGATTTTTTTTTGTTTATGTACAACCGAAAAAGCTTAATGTACGAGCACAAACTCAATGTACAACCAATTAAGCTCTATCTATATTCAAAGAGGCTCAAGAAACAAAAAGAAAAAGAAACCAAAAGAATAAAAAGTCAAACAAAAAGAAAAAAAAGGCATCCAACACTTCCGGCGAACTCCGCCTCACCATCGCCATTTATAATCATGGCACGTCATGTCACCCTCGCCAAAGTGGTTTTTTAAAACCAAGACAACCTTTTCCTTTTGTTTTATACAGTACGTTCTATTTTATTCTTGTAAATACTTATATCGCACAAGGTAGCATAAGAACCAAATTTAATGCTATTACAGAAGGAATGATAGGCTTAAAAACATAAGTTTTGTGATGGATAAGGTGTTCCAAAACTGCAACTTGCAAAGGAACAGCTTATATTCCTTCCATTTAGGGAAGAGTTATTTTGGTGGTCATCGGGTCTTAGGTTGAGAAGAAAATATAAGCTACTCTAATCTAACCTAAGCTATTTACGATGAGAGAAAGTCATTGTGTTATACTTTCTTTTGTCCCAGGACGGGCCTACACACTAATGTTCCCATTAGACATGCATTACAATTTGTTTTTTTTGGTACACAATACCTTTCCGAATGTGGTGAACCAATAGTGTAGCTCGCACAATTTGGGGCAGTATTTATGAGTGTTGTCCACCATTGGGTAAACATTTAAAAGATGATTTTGAATTGCAGGGGGGTGTAGTTGGACCCCTTAGATGTGTGGTTACACGCCCAACACATGTGTCAATAAGCAAAGCATTATGATGCAACGTTAGAAGTCGTACACGCTCCACACTTTTCAACAAGATTTCGTTTGCCTTATCTAATGGAACATCTTTTAACCACTCAAGATCAAGAGTGCAATGGTCTTTATACATTCTATCTAAAAATTCGTTGTCACGTTATTCATTCCTCAGATTACTATGATTTTTGCAATTTCCATTGTCAGTTACATCCATGTAATTCACATTGGCTTCTTTTTCGCCACGAACTTGCAAAAAACATAGTAGAATGAATTTTTAGATGGAATGTATTAAGCTCATGGCACTCTTAAATTTGACTTGTTAAGGAATGTTCCATGCAAAGGAATTCTTGTTGAGCATGCAAGGACTCGGTTTGAGAAGTGTGGAGTGGGTTCGGCTTCTAACGCTATATAATAATGCTTTTCCTGTTGAAACAAATGTTGTGCGTGAAGCCACACGTCTCATGTGGGTCCCGCTACAACCTCTCCCCGATGCAATTCAAATTCATCTTTTGAATGTGTACCCAATGTGGACACATTGATAAATACCTCCACTCCAAGCTATGCACCTTGATTAAAAAACATTATACAACTCACATTGCCATCGGAAATATATTTTGTACCAAGATAAAACCAAATTAAAAAAAATGCAGCAAATAACTGAAGAAAACATAGAATGAAGAAGAATTAGAAATCTGAAGAACAAAAGCGGTGAAGAATGATGAAATCTCATGGAAGAACGATTAGCTCCAATTTGATCAGGAAGATACCACAGTCGTCGCCAACAACACTAACTAAAGACGATGTGAATCTAGTAGTAGGTACTAGAAGTCTATCGCGGCTTCTCATGTTGACGAGACGATCAACTTGTTGAATCATTTGATGCATAAGGGGAACAAGCTTGCAAAGGTGGGAAAATAACATGAAACTTTTGGAAAGTCGTAAGCTGATATCACTTTGATGTCTTAGAGATCAATTTTACAAGATCAGAAGACTCAAGTTTTACTTGAAATCAGGAAATGTGGAAGTCTTTGAACCCCTCATGTGGTTGTAGCTCATGTAGTCTTAAAATCCTTAACGAAGCCGCTCTTTTAGTTTTATTTTTCAAATAAAGATGACCTTTGGACTTGTGCTTTAACAATCTCTTCATGGATTACACTATTATGCTTATTCGGTTTATTTTAGACTCCAGTGAATGCTATTGGATTTTAATTTGCACCTTAAGCTTCACAAATTTAAATTATGAGCCGAGTTATCATTATTTGTTTCAAGCTAAATGTTATTACCAACGTTTAGCTTAAGGGGGCATGTTAAGAGTAAAAAGGAAATTGATATTATCCTCTATAAAGTATAAACAGAGGTTGCCTCTTTGGTTTTAAGTTGAGAAAGGAAAACACAATTTCTGGATTATGTTACTTTCTATTTAGTTTAGGTCAGCATATATTTTCTTCATGTTGTCCACCTTGTTCTTATTACTGAAATTCTTAGTTTTGAGTTTCTATTTCTTTTTGATTAGATATTCAGAGTGTACACCTATACATACAAATGACAATTGGAAATCATATTAGTCAGCCTTTTTTACCATACTGTTTTAATATGATTTGTTGGACTCATGGCTTACATCAGTTCTTAATAGTGGAAAATGACAAAGGGTAATTGGTTCCAGAATTGTTGAGCATTCATTTGCTTATTCTTGCAAGTCCCACTAATCTGGCATTAAAGTTTGTTTACTGTTTAGTATGAATTTAATGTTGACCTTATGCTCTCGTTCTACAAGCTTCTGTTTTATAATTTATACATTTTCTGTACAGTAATCTTACTGTTGGTTTTCTTGAATGTATGATCACACGGTGCAGCTTGCAGGTATGACTTCACGTCCTCCCCTTAATGAAAGAATACTTTCATCCATGAACAAAAGATCAGTTGCTGCACATCCTTGGCATGATCTTGAAATAGGTATTTAATTTGATTAATTTCTTCTTAATTTCTTACAATAAGCTTTCTGACTTCTCTAACGATGCATCAATAACAAGAACATGATTTACTTAATGATCCAATGCAGGACCTGGTGCACCAACGGTCTTCAACTGTGTAAGATTAATATTCAATATAACACAAAGTCTAAGGTGGTGTTTCGATTTGTTTTTTGGAAATGATTATCTTTTTATTACGACTTCAAGTTGCAATAATAAGTTTTTAATGTTTTTGTAAACAGATTTTGTTTCTAATCATCAAAAATATTGAAGGGGTCGAATAATCAGTTTTTGATAGTAGTTTCATACTTGTTGCAACAAAGTTGATTATGCAAGGGTAATATAAAATTATCTATTTACCTCTTATCTTAACATATTTTGAGACTCTTACTCCCATTTTACAAATATCTCCTTTTTTGTATATATTTTTTTTTCATTTTAATTCCTTAAAAAAAAATTTGCTAAACACTCGGCTTCAAATGGCATAAGCACACCCAAACACTATTTTCAATCGTCCGTTTTACTATACATAATTATCTGATCTTGATAATTATATATCACATAATGAATCTAAAAACACACATCTAAACGCCACATAATTTACACACATCTAAACACCACATAATTTACTGAAATCACTACCCCATGTCTATATGGGTGTTCTCCATTTTGGATGTCTTTGTATTAAGATAGTTGCAAGTGACTCCAAAAACAACTCATGATGTTGTCATTAGTTGGGTGCCTTGGTAAAGAGAAATTTGGGCATACGTCAGCAGCTTTTATATAGTTGAAATCATATATCTTATATATTTATATTTTTAGGTGATTGAAATTAGCAAGGGGAGCAAAGTGAAGTATGAGCTTGACAAAAAAACAGGACTTATTAAGGTAATTGGAAATAATAACTAGCATAACATTCGAAAAATTAATGTTCATACAAATTTCCAATATGCTTTATCAGGTTGATCGTGTTCTATATTCATCAGTTGTGTACCCTCACAATTACGGCTTTGTCCCTCGTACTTTGTGTGAGGACAACGACCCAATTGACGTCTTGGTAATCATGCAGGTATGCAAAGTTTTTATTTTTTGATGTTTGAATGAATTCAATATATCATTATAAATATCACCAAAACATTAATAAGCTAGTCGTAATTTTAAAGATGTCAATATCGATTCATTTACTTATGATTTGGTCGATTCGGGTTATGTTCTATTTCTAACGGGTCAAATGGGTTAAAATAATAAAATAGCTTAACAGGAGCGGGTTAAAAGCCCCCCAAAGTATATTTTCAATGTATAAAATCTCCTAAATCATTTTATTAAAAAATTGGGTAATTATGAAAATAATGTAATTTTTTAAATCATATTTTATGTGCTAATTTTATATGTTAAAAATAAATTATGTGAACAAAAAGTGTCTCGGGTCAAATCCGTGATCCTGTTTTGGTAGTACCAAAAGGTACACGTTTTGACCAATTACCCAACACACCCATTTTGGGATCAGATCTGTTATAATGTTACCAAAGTTTTTGCACACATACAGGAACCGATACTGCCAGGTTGTTTCCTACGCGCCAAAGCAATAGGCCTCATGCCCATGATTGATCAGGTATTTATATAATCTAATAAATTAACAGTTCTATCCTCTTGCCCTTAAAACAAGCTTACCAACATTTATGGGCATAATTAGGGAGAGAAAGATGATAAGATAATTGCAGTTTGTGCTGATGATCCCGAGTATATGCACTTTAATGACATCAAGGAGCTCCCACCACATCGTTTAGCTGAGATCCGCCGTTTCTTTGAAGATTGTATCCTTTCAGAACTAGAATATTGTACAATTTATTAAAGTGGGTCAGGAGGGTTGGGTAATGGGTCAAAACAGGTAACTTTTTGGTATTGGTCGGATTAAGTTGGGTTGACCTCAAACACTTCTTTCAATATTAATCTAATATTTTTGATTAGATAGTTTAGGATACTTTTTGCATTAAAAGTATACCTTAGGCGAATTTAAACTTGTTTGATTTAAAGGTTTATTTATTTATTTATATTTTTTTTACCCATTTAAGGACTGTTATTCCAGAACTAGATTACGGTAATGATTTATAGAGGTGGCCAAATGTGCTGGTCAGGAGAGTTGGGCAATGGGTTGAAACAAGTAACCTTTTGGTATGGGTCATTACAGACTGGGTTGGGTACTTGGGTTGACCCCACTTTGGTCCAAAAATTCTAAATGATAACAAAAAATTGTTATTTTTATAATTACCCTATTTTTGAAAAATACGATCTAAAAGATTTTATGCAAATAAAATTTTGATGACTTTCAACCCATTTGACAACTTTCCTTTTAAGCTATATAAATATATATTTTTTTAACTTCACCCGTTTGACCATTTTGAATAAAACACAACTTGAATTGACTCATTCGTAAGTAAATAGGGTCTAAAATTACTTGTTTATGGATCACATAATCAAAACATTTTTGAAGATGCAAATTTTGTTTTATCTTAACACGACTGATCAGATAAGAAGAACGAGAATAAGGAAGTTGCTGTTGATGATTTCTTGCCAGCTGATAAAGCAATTGAGGCGGTGAAATATTCGATGTAAGTAAAAACTTAAAATGCTTATAAAACACACATCCAAATTTGCACCAGGTTTGATCATATCCATATCAGTATCTGATTTTTTTTGCTTGTGAATAGTAAATACAGATATAGGATTTTATCAGCCTTTATCAAATGTGAGACTGATATAAATATTTTATACAGTTACATGTGTGATACATTAGATTAATGATGCATTACCCGTAGTAATATAAATATAGTCTAATAAACATTTAAACAGTACATATATTTTTGTTGAGTTTTTTAAGCAATATATGTGTGTGTGTATTTTAATCGGATCAGCATTTAATTTAATAAAAATGCATATAAATTATAGATTAATAGCATCAGATCTTTGGCAGGTCGCAGAATGGGTTCGGGTCATAACGAGTACCATTTTAATACAGGTCCAAATGGTGGGCCAGGTTGGGTCGATCTGTAAACACTTTTTGTTTTGGGTTTTATAAATAATCAATATATAAGATAAAGATCACACAAACTATTTACTTAAAATAATAATCTAACTTTTCAATAAAACAACATATGATCTGTGACTTTCACCCATTTGACCCGTTCCCATTTTAGCTAAGTTTTAAAACTATACCCATTGCCTTCTGATAAAAAAAAATTACAACCCTAATCGACCCCTCTAGGCGCACAGCCTTGCCTTTCCCATTATATATACATTTCCAATGGATTTGAATATGAATTACATAAATTATATGCAAATTCGGATCTGATTTGTTTCTTGGCTCGACTATGCTTATCTTTATATATGTGTATCCTTTTATTTTCTGAAGGGATCTCTATGCGGATTACATTGTGGAGGGACTAAGGCGGTAGAGATACAAGTAAGGGATCAATTGTGCAACTTTTATTGGTTGTTATATTGGTGATGACGTTGAAAACTTTTGTAAAACCTATTGAACAAAATTGATCTGGTCATTGGGTATTGACATGCTTTCGATTTCATAATGTTACTGGATAGACATGTTTGTTCTATGGAAAATGACATCAAGTAGTCACGTGTCATGACAGCCAACAACAGACATTGGCTTTGGCTTCCCTAACTTTTATGTTTTCAAACCATTACAAACCCGTATATTTATTCGTTTTATGGTTTGGTTTTAGACCACACCATCTATAAAACAGAATCAAACCAGTTTCAGTGTGATTCCAACTGGCACTGTTCGGGACATGGGTCTATCCTTGGTTCTGGTCATGAGATGGGTCATGGTTCGGTCATTTATTAAACAAAATCATTTCATTCTTGAAGTAATGAAAAGATGACACTCATCCTTCAAGGAATGAAAATCATTAGAAATAAAATAATCACATTCTCTATAAATGGTCAATTTCATTCATATATGATTGTCAAACATGTTTTATTTTGTTTCATTCCAACGTAATGACTCATTACATT
The DNA here is from genome assembly GCA_023525975.1 of Smallanthus sonchifolius. Lineage (NCBI taxonomy): Eukaryota > Viridiplantae > Streptophyta > Magnoliopsida > Asterales > Asteraceae > Smallanthus > Smallanthus sonchifolius. Next base: position 50,429,574 of record CM042046.1, on the reverse strand, counting down.
CCACCATACATTCATGCATACCAAGCGCGTTAGTTTATCTTAAACATAACCGATAATATTGATTGATGCGAATTGTAAATCCTTGGCTTATCTTGAGCGAAACAGATAATATTGATTAGTACGAGTAGCGGATTTTACAGCTATACTAGGTCAAACATATTGCTTCTTAGCTTCAAAATCGATAGCACTTGTCTAGCCTGTTTAAAAGATCATGATATGGGACTGAACTTTATAATAACCAATGGATAAATTATTGGTATGTCAAAAGAGAACTTAATGACGAAGGGAGTCTTTGGATATGTGCTTTAAAATGATCATATGATATTCAACCAAATATTTTAGTGCTATGGAGTTTAGGTTAAAAATGATATAGACACTTATTTTTACTCAACTAGTTGATAATAAGTTATGTTACAGGCTACATGAAACAGATTATTTGACCGGTAAAACACAAATACGAAGAGCCATAGTCGATTGACTCGATTCTAGACCAATTGTCTCTACCGTCGTTTGAGACCATCATCGCCCCTCATCAACTTTCATCTATATGTGTCACTAACACAGTCCCTTAACATCAATTCAAACCAAAAACCCTCAACGTCAGACACCCAGTAGCCAAATCCAAAAAACCAATCACACACAAAACAATCAAAGAATCATCACCATCATCATTACCCCTAAACATATGAAAAGCACCCTTCAAAACACCAAAATCCTAAAACCTGAAAATAAGTTTTTTTCAAATATGCAAAACCAAACACACTAAACCCAATGAGTGAAACAATTTGGATGAAGATGCCATATTATTATTGCTAAGATTTATTGACGATCAATAGAATAATTGTGATAAATTAAAACACTTTTAAATATGAATAACAGGAACAATTAGTAGCTTACGTTAATTAATTCAAATATGCATCCAAACCCTAGCAGCAATTCAAACACGAACGAGCCAAATTTCAATTCAAATCACAACAAATTCCAAAACTGAAATCCAGTAAAGATGTATTGCAATTATCAAAACGTCGATCAAAATCAGACAAAATGTATCAATGATTATATCAGATCCAGATCTGGACTAACAAAAAAATAATCGACATGAACAATTCAAATCGGAACCGATCAAACCGAACACTCATCTTCACCGTCCGATCTAGATCCAGATCTAAGAGCTCGTGAATTTCGTAACCGCTTTAGTACCTTCAGAAACCGCATGCTTCGCCAATTCACCAGGCAACACAAGCCTCACCGCCGTCTGGATCTCGCGAGACGTGATCGTAGGCTTCTTATTATATCGCGCAAGACGAGACGATTCCTGCGCGAGTTTTTCGAAAATATCGTTGATGAAACTGTTCATAATCCCCATGGCTTTACCGGAGATTCCGATATCAGGATGAACTTGTTTCAACACCTTGAAGAGATAGATCTTGTACGTCTCGCTGTTTTTTTTCATCTTCTTTTTCTTCTTATCGATGCCGCCGCTGGAACCGCCGTCTTTCGGAAGCTTTTTCTCCGCCTTCACCGGCTTCTTATCGGCGGATGACGGCTTCTTTTCTGCCAGTTTCTTCTCTGCCTTCGTCGGCGCCATTTTTGTTACAGTCGGTTGAGATTAGTGAAGTGGTGAGTGAATGAATGAAAAGAGAGGAGAGTGTGCGTTGTGGAATTATGGAAATGAGGGTTTGGTTTATATAAGAATTGGGGGTTGATTCTGATTGGTTGGTGATTGTTTCACTCGGATTGTTGACCTAGCAATTTCACACGTGTGAAATTTCTTATTTCGCACGCGCCAAAACAAACCACCCCAAAGATAATTTTGATTCAACGGATTTCAATTCTGAGTAATTTTTAGTTCAGTAAATTAAAAGTTTGATTTTTAAATTTGAAAAATTACGAGTGGTATTTAATTTGGATGACCGTTAAGTTTTTTTTGCTAAATTGAGGTGAAATGGTTTATTACCGTTAAACTAAAAGACAAAATCAATTGGTCATCTGGTGCAATGGTAACCCAAGACTTCCTATAGTGGAGGTTTTGGGTTCGAATCATGGCCACAGCAAAAAAGGGATTTGTGGTCAGGTCATGGGGTTTACCCAGTTGAGAGGTTACTCCTGTGGTGGTCTGTCTTGGATGTTCTAGGTGTTGCCCGAGATGTTCTAGGTGTTGCCCGAGGAAACCAAATTATCCTAGAATATCTAGGTATTGTCGTTCAAAAGAAAATAAAAAAGAATAAAAAAATTTGTGGGCCCCACTATTTGTCTTCCTCGACCAATCTCAAAACAAAATCCGGTCTTCCTTCACCCACCTTAAAACAAAATCCGGTCACACCAGCATCACTCTCCCTCATCTCCCTCTACTCTGTTTTTTCGGTCGATGATTTCATCCGCCACCACCACTCATTTACCTAACTAAATTAAGAAATGAGGGGTTTTACGTGTTGTTGAACAATGATTGATAAATTGATCTAACATGTGTTTTTGGGTAATATGGCACTTTAATCAACATCAGTTGATGGAAACCTAGTCAAAAGTACTACGGAAATAAGTTGAAATCATAAATGAGATTAGAGAATTCAAATTGATGTTTTTTAAAGGAAAATGGTGTCTCATGGTGATTTAGACTCAAAATAATCAAATGATGAATTGATAAGTTAATTTGTCCATCTTTAGTTAAACTAAGTGATCCCTTGTATCTATTTTAACGTGTCTAAAGTAAAGGAATTTAAAGTAAAGAAAGTGCAAACGGGTATGTTCAAAGAAAATTTTGCTTTGACGAGTTGAAACAAGTTGGATAAAGAACTTAAGGAATAATAATCTATCTTGTGCATTCATTTAAGATCAAATAACTTCTCATGACTATAAACAAAGTATAAAGTATAAGACTTTGGTCATATAAATTAGTAATAAAACATATTAATGGTATGTTAAGCTTACAAAGACAAAGGTAAGTATCATTAACTTTTAGAAATTATAAAGTATAAAGGTGTTCAAATTTTGTTATTTGTACATGATGATGTATAAAAGGTGTTCAAATTTTGTGATTTGTACATTGATATGTCATCATTTATACATATTTTACATACATAATAATCCCACATTATAGTGTTAATTAAATAATAATCTTGTAATTTATGGTTAAAAACTTATAATTTGTAATTGCAGATTATTCGGTGTTGAAAATATAAATCAAACTAAATCCTATAAAAAACACCAAGAATTCAAGCTTCTAGAAGATTCATTCCCGAGCATTGACCCCCAAGAAGTCAAAATTGGTCAACAAAAGACAACAAGTCAGCTAAAAGACAAAACTGGGAGAAAGCAGGGGGATGCACGGTCATGCATTGTTGTCCCTTGCTTCCCAAGGCCTTTGCACGACCGTGCTTATTATTAACAGAGCTATTGAACAATCCTTATGAATCTATTATTTAATGAAATATCGAAACTTTAATAGTCAACCTTGTGCTATTGAACAACCGCGTCCGCCCCGACGTATAATCCGCCGTCGGTTGGGGTGTGACAGGGGACTCGAATCATGAGGAAACTTTGAAACTCTAAATCTTGTCACATTCTTCTCTCTTTAATCATTTAATGACGTTTCTCTCTAAGGGACTCGTTAATCAATTATCACTCTTATGTGAAAACTCTAGTCGTGTGTTAAACAAATTCTTATACTCTTTCTTGATCCACACAAACGGAAGAACCAATGCGGACTATGCGACGATTTAAATGCTTGCGGGTGCACACGTAAGTATGAAAATCAACGTATGGGAAGGCATAGTAAACTCTGTCGTGTGCTATGATCTAAGACTTATCGTAAAAGGGTAGCCACAGAACTTAGGTACCGTAGCAATCCTTAGACATAATAGTCTACAAACTCAAATCATTAAACTATCATCGAATCCATCCCGAGTGATGCATCCCACTTTAAATCTTGAATGGAAGTTCATCAGCTATTATCCCAAATACATTTCTGAAAACAAATCTTCATATATTTCAATGAAACTATATGCTTCTTAGGGAAACTCTTGAAAACTTTGAAAACTTAGAAACTTGAGCGTAATTTTATTCCTGTCATTCCAGTTAGGATTCTAAAACGTAACCTGTAGTTTACTAAGGGACGTAAAGCATCCTTCTCATCATCCTTGTACGTATCGTAGATTCAAATCCTAAACTAAACCCTCCTACTTTGATTTCGGGACGAAATTTCCTAAAGTATGGGAGACTGTAATATCCAGTATTTTCCGATGTACCTTTCCTAAACATTTACCCGTATTATTTTAAGCTCGAATCTAAAAACTATTTTCCTAAATAATATAAATCATTTATTTAATAAAATAGTTTTTAGATTCGAGCTTAAAATAATACGGGTAAATGTTTAGGAAAGGTACATCGAAAAATACTGGATATTACATAGTGGACGACCCGAACTAGTATTAATTAAAAACGAGAGGTAAGATTTGTCACGTGTGAGGTGATATAACGAATTTAACTAACACGGTTAGTTGTTTAATGAGAGTTCGGGACCGAATCATACGAAGTGGAGCTAGGGGGACCCGAAGCGTAACTCACGAGTGGTATTTAAACCACTTTATGCGCAAACCCTAGACCATTTTTGGCTAGGTGTGCGACGGCAGTAGGGGAGCCGGAGAGGGGAGACGCCATCGGCTATGATGATCGGACAAGGAGGAGGAAGGCGGTGATGCGGAGTTTCGATCGGGGATCGTCCATAACACGCTAAGGTAATCCTCGTTAATCCGTCTCCATGTTTTGTTTGTGTTTTCGGCTTAAAAACCCGACTACGGATTCTGTTTCGGTGGTAATAGGTACCGGTAGGATGGAACGACAGGTGATGGCCATGAAAACGAAGGATGCAAGTGAAAAGGGAAATCCGACGAGGATTTCCTGCCAATGTTCGCGATTCCCGGAGGCGGCGATTGGTGGAGGTGGAAGAGTTTGGCGACACGGTCGCGTGGACATATTATTTGTCCAATTCCGAGTTCGTTTGATAGGTATACGAGCAGTGCGAAGACAGACGCGCGAAAAAAGCGAATTCCGGCTACTATTCGGTTTTCCGGCGATGGAGGCGACAGTTTCCGGTGACGGAGACTGGTTCTTCTAAAAGGGTTCGGCGATATGGATACGTGGACATATGATTCGCCTAAAACGGAGTTCATTTGGGTCGGTTTTAAGCTACTCGTATTTTGACGAGCAAACCGAACGAGTTGAAAGACAAATTCGCGTTCTGGCAGCAGCGGTGGCGCCGACGGCTGACACCAATAATTTTCTGAGGTCGGGCATGTTGAGAGGAACGCGTGTATAGGTGGTTCGCGCGAAACGGAGCTTGTATGGTCGAGATATGAGCAAAACAAGTTTTCCTCTCGCGTGGTGCTCAGCAGTTTCATACAAAACCGCTTAGAATGGCTTGTACGCAAAGGTATGACCCCATAATACTTTATATTCACGGTTGGGGAGTATTTTGAGATATGGGAAAAATGTCGGGAACGTTTTTCGGTAACGTTAATTTAAGGGTTTTCGTACGCGAGTGAGCTCGTCGGTTGTACGGTTTGGGACGACTTAGAACGAGCTTGTAGCTGCTGGTCCATAATAGATGCGTTAGTGTTATTGCGGTAATAGGATTGACCTGGGTAGTTCATTTGACGACAGGTTCGCGTTGGACTACGAGTTTACGGGTATGCGACTTCGGAAGGAAAGCTTCACAATCGGTGAGTTTCTAATCCCCCTCTTTTAAAAGTTTTACTGTTTTGGGGCTATCGTACACACATTCACGTGGTATTAATGTAATTAATCATGTTAACGGTCACGGGTTCTAAACCAATGTGCTTTGAGCATAAAATGCTTAATTGAGAGTCGTAGAGTTTATGGCGTGTTCCTAGAAATGTGTGAGCCGTAGAGACGAGATATTAATGTGCGACATGTTAAGGGTTGGACCAGGAGAGTCGGGCTTAAAATTAAGAGGTTATGATTGTATGTGGGGTATGTTGTGTTAGGGTCGTGTGTAAGGTGTAGTTACCGAGTCCTGTATATGATGTGTGTTGTGATATGGTTATATTTGTGTTGTATGTTTGGTGTCATTGTCCTTGTGGCATGGTGGGTATTGTGTTTGGATCGCTGTCATCATGACACGACAAACGGGATTGTGGAGGACGAGGTCCTTCTGGAAGTCACCAATGGTGACATATACTTAACAGGGGTGCGTCGAACGCCCTGACGAGGGTGCAGTGATGAAGTATGTGTTTGCATGCGTACATATATATGTGTTAATTTGCATGCTAGTAATGAGTTATATTTATTGTGTATGAGATAGTGTTAATGTGACGTGTTGAAAGTGACTTGTAGAGTTAGACTGAACATTGAGTGATGACTTGTGATGTGACGTGTATAAGGGTTATGTGTGTTAATTGTGAGAGCCTTGGTTAAGGCCGTATGTGTTAATAGGGTAGGTTGTGTTAACCCATAGTCGAGTTAAGGTGTATCATTGGATATGAGTTGCTAGCATAGTATGTTGAGTATATGTTGTTGTGATTGTAAGGTTATTATTTATACTGGTAGTACGGGTTGAGTCTCGGGTGATAAACGGTTATGGGATGTCGTGGGATGACAGGGGATTAGTCATTCGTTAATAAAGTGTAATAATATTTTACTAGGACCGGAGGGTCCTGAGTGAATTAAACTGAAGAACTTGACGTGATGTTTTTTATTCAAATTAAACTATTAGAACTCACTCAGCGTAGCTGACTTTGTGTGTACGTTAGATTGTTTTGCAGGTAAGCGTAGGGTGGACGTATCTTGGCTGGGAAGCTGTGTTACTCGGATTGGTGTGGAGGCATTCGTGAGGTAAGCTAATAACGTTAAATAGTAATAAATGAGTTTTGAAAGACTTCCGTTGTAATTTGAATTGCAGTAAATGCGTTTTTAATGAAAATGACCCGTTATAAGAACCAACTGTAGGATGCCCGGGTTGGGGTCTTACATTTTATTATTGTCTTAATCCGTCTTTATATTTGTGAGTGTCTTGATTTTAAAGAGTAAGATCGTAAAACACTTTTTAATCAAACTTCCTTTGAAACTCGTACGTCTTTATACGAGCAGAGATTGATATGACAAGGCTTGGTCTATACTTCTAAGATCGTACGTCTTTATACGAGATTATTATGCGACCAAGAATTGGTGAACTCATGTTAGGAACGGTACGTCTTTATACTTGGTCTCATTGTTACACCGTCTCCCGGTGAGCAAGATATAATCACCTATTTAACTTTAATATAAAGCATTTTAAGTCCGATGTCTTAAATCAACCCGGAGATGACTATTCGATGGGTTGAGGGTAAATGTTGTCCCTAACGGGAAACACTACCACTTTTAAGGATTATAATTTGCAAATCAAATGTAGTGAGGACGAGGCTCTAGCGGTGACCCGGGTCACAAGTTTGTAGTAGTCATACCACTGAATTAGTCAGCTTAACATTATCACGTACCAAGTTGATTCGAATCCCAAAGCAATACATTCTGTAATCTGATCATTTTCGCCTTATTTACTTTTCTGCTAGTAACATTTCTATTACACACTTCACACACATTTTTACTTTTATGTTATTTACTTTACCGTCATTTAATTTTCTGCTTTACAAGCACACAATACCCACTCACTAATTAATCCGGCTAAACGATAAAAAAGTTGAGTATTGGAACTCGACTGTGTCCATTGGTTCTTACCTAACTATATTACGCTGCGATAGGTACACTTGCCTATTGTGTGTGTTTTAAGTTAACGTAATTATCATTTTATAAATTAAAAACCTGATATTGTGAAATCATCTTAAAAATATATTTACTATATCAAAACATTCACATCAAGTTTTTTGGCGCCGTTGCCGGGCACACGGTGATTTCAAGAAAAATTCGAGTTAACGGATCAACCTTTTTATTTTCCTTATGTTTTTCTTTCACGCTTTGTTGCAGGTAGTGTATGATCCAAAGTTCTACTACTGGTTTATATCAACCTTTAGCAAAACCCGAGTGATTCTTTCACCGCCGAGTTTGAGAAACCGTGCTAGAAAAATAGCCGTCGAAAACCGCACTATTGCCGAATTTGCAAGACCGTCAGTTGACGCGTTGGGGTCTAGTATCACAAGACCAACCGTTGACGCTAACAACTTTGAGATCAAATCTCATGTCATCCACATGATCCAGTCATCATGCACTTTTAACGGATTACCCGATGAGGATCCACACGCCCATATCGCTCTCTCCCTCTTGCGATTGCCGCCACCACTCCCCACGGGTTCCGTCCGACTGGCCAGCCGTCACTACCTCCGTTACACAGCCGACCAGATGTTGTTGCGTCGCTGCCGTTACCGGAGACCACCTCAGAACCGGGATTTGCGACTAGGTGTGTTTTCGTGAGACGGATTCGTGTAACGAGTTTGTAATATTCAACTAGTGTGGCGTTCTTTGCGCCCGAGTGTTTATACACGGTTATTCGTCAAAGGTATAATCTTGAAACATGATCCTATGGTTTGCGTTTTAATATTATTGTCTATGTGTCGTATAATCGGATCACTGTCGGATAAAGTTTTAAACTTTATTTATAATGTGCCTTTAAACAGCTTCCGCTTCGCAAATATGATTTTGTAAACTATTTGTTTTAAAAGTTAAAACTGGCACACGATTTACAACAATATATCCAACTGGATGTTAGAATCGATCGAAAACGGGAATCAGAAGGTTAGGGTTGGAATCGATGGAATAAGAATACTCAAATTTTTTGTAAGGTTAAAAAGATAATTTTATAAAATACGGGGATATATGTAATTTAAGTTTTAAATTGGGTCAAGACCGACTAAAAATGTAGGCAATTACATTATTCAGAACAAATGTTCATTCACAAGGTTGGAACGACTAATCTTATCCTTGCTATAGAGCATAGGTTGATATACACTCGACCGAAAAATGCATATGAAAAAATATGGAGATTTCATATATGAAATAATTATGCTTGATGAAATTGATACTTTCGATTGAAAACACGATGCACACGTGGATACACTTGAAATGATGTCTTCATATACACATATTATAAACATCTACACATATGTAACAGGTTCAGAAAACCAATTTGTAACCCAATAGACTGAATCCCCTTTAACCTGAACCGAACTAGGCAAACCCCCTCAAAAACTGGTTTCAGCCTGGTCAAACACCCTCTCAAACCGGTTTCAACCCAAACCGATTTGATAAAAACTAGCTTTGACTTTTGTTAACCAAACGGTCCAGAAACCAATTTGTGCGCCTCTACACATATGTATGTTACTATGTTTACTATAATTCATTAATCTACAAGTGTGTAGAATCACTATAATTTTTTTTATTTACCTATGTGTAGTGTGTACATTGCTAAAAACTTATTACGAGGAAAAGAGAAACTAAATATCATTTAACATTTTATAATTATACTTTTTTAATTTAATCTTTAAGATTAAAAAAATGAATCATATATGTGTTCTTTTGAACCCTCCCTATATACACACACACAAGTACATCTACCAATAATTTGCATCGGCTCTGGGCACAAAGGATTCAAAACCATCCATATTTTTTCACTCAATTTATCGCCAACACTCGGCACTGTTTTTTCAAAAACATACCCCCATATACACGCAAATTCGGGAAAATATTTAGCAACCGCGGTATAAAAAGACTAGCCAAGATTCCACACAGACCAAAAGAACTAATCTCTTCTCTTTATATACAGTCTCAAACAAGGATAAGTACCTGGAATTCTGACATGGAAGTCCATAACAGCCGGCCAAAGCTCTCAGTAACTAAACACTTCCTTTTTTTCCCACCAATTTGTCTTTGTGTTTATTTCCACGCGATGTCTTGCTTCCATTTTTCTGCTTCGATTTGGACTTCTTCTTACTCTGCTTTTGAGGCTTGTTTGTTACTGCATGGGAAACTGAGGTTGGAACTGGATCGTAGACTTCTGGGGCCCACTTCACGGTCAGCTTTTGAGGAGGACCCGTTCTTTGTTTCTCTCGGCTACCTTTCACGGCAGACACAAGCTTTAGATTCATCTGTAGGGAAAGGAAGTGTGAAGGGGTAATGGAACAACATATATGTTAGATGATTGGGTCGCAGAAAATAAAACACAGCAATGACTCTTTATCTTTTATTAATATCAAAAACCACACTTTACAAATAATCCCTACACCTATATTTATACAAAAACAAACTTAATCCCCAATATTCCTAAAACTTTAAACTAGGAAACCAAATAACATCCTAACCTAAAATAATAAAACAATTCTCCTAAATTAAATCTTACCATCTAAACATAATACCAAATATAACTTTTAACCTAAACAAATAACTGGCTCAAAAAAAGACAACACAAAATCTCGGCCTTTTTTTATCAGAATTAAAACAACAATTTCCCCTTAATTCTGACCTGTACCGCCTAGATCTCGAATCCCCAACAAAACCCGTAGCTATTTAACTTTAATCCTCTTGATCTTGTTGCCCTCTGATACCAGTTGTTAAAAACTGGATCGCCAAACTCAGAACAAACGAGGGCAGGGTGGGTGTGCTCAGTAACAGTTTTAAACATGATCTTTTTGAAACAGGTCACAGAACAGGTCTTATCAGGTTGGTGCGCACGTTTATTTGTCCTTTTTTTATAAATAGTGAATGTGTTCATTTTGATTACAAAACATTATTATTACACTATGCATTAAAAATCAACTTTAAGTCGCTTCTTTTATTTGACCCGTTCCCCTTTTAGCTAAATACTTTTTTCCGACTCATTTGACCCATTTGAGAAAAAAGACGACCCATCCAAAAAAATGTGGTCGAAAAACGAAATTGCTACCACTACTGCAATTAGAGGCAAGGCTTACAGGCAGAGATGTAGAAGACGAGCAAGATGGACCGACAGTGTTGTCTTTCTTTTGAAAATCATATTTGTCAGATGGTGGTTTGGATCCGGAAACTCCATATCTGTCGATATTGAGCGACTCAATTACATCCTTCTGGAGTTTATTCACAGAAAGATCTTCAGTGCCTTCATTGGTAGATTCAAGTGTGTACATAGACAACTTATGGCTTTTGTTTAGATCAAAAGGGGCTGACACACTTATGTCCATTGGCACCAGATGGCAGCTGCAAGTGAAATGTAATCAATTGTGAATCCATAATAAAATGCATGAGCAGCAAATGGTAGCAATCACACCATAATTGGTTAGTATAAAATAACAAAGCTTGATTCATGTTATTGGTAGTAACTTAGGTGTACGCATTTAAGAGGATTCTTGTTGGATTATATATCACTTGTCGAATGTCATCGTGGTGTCCAGAAATTAACAAATATATGTGTTAACACACTGTCAGTTTTCAACCCCATTAGAAACGGATTATATATAACTATATAAGAGAACAACATACAACTCTTTATCAAGCCATCCAGATTATTATACTAAAATTATCTTCAATCAACAGGTGTGAGATTCATATGCTAAGAGATTTACATTCCAGCATGATATTGTAGACCTGCATTCATATCAACATGCGTACAACTATATATGCTGAAGTGGTGAGATGGTGTTGGATTTGTTAGGATCGACATCACACGCATATACATGGTACTTAGGATAAGGTTATCAAATCTAAAATGATAAGAAAGTCGTTAGCATGACACCCACTACTAAGTACCAACGGAAGATAATGCCATATAGGGTTTGTATATAATTCAAGAATAAATACTTTGGTTTTAGTAAAAGTTTAACATTAATCAACTGAACGTAATGTTGCCCTATAGTTCCCAAAATATTGAGCATCAAAGATTCAAGATGTAAATACTACATGTAAAATCACATTTCCATGTAAATAAATAGAAAATAACCACAAAACAAAGTTCACTCCCCTGCATGGTTTTAGTAAAAAATTCAACACTGTGACTAAATGCATCTATTTGCAACTTAATTCATCGACCAAAGAAAACTCTAGCACGCGTTTGCGGACAGCATTTGATTTTACACTTAGTTATAATCACACAACCAGATAACACAACCACAGCGCCGGAATCAGCAGTTGCTTATTATTCTATGCCGGCCTAAATCACGCTATCTAGAAAACACTTAATCGTTTAATTCAACAACAAAAGACTCAATTATGCTTCATCACAAACATGTTAAGCAATCCGGTGCAGTTAAGAACTTGAAACAGATGCAATTGTGATAAAACAGGATGAAAAATTAGGAACTAATCCTGGCACAGAAATTACAAATCCAATGTAGTAGCACATGAAGTAAATCTAACAGGATATCAACATATACGCTAGGATCATCCAAACGATACGATTCAAAAGCGAAATAATGTAAATATGAATCGAATATGTACCTTCTTAGTCAAATCAGAGTTGTTTAAACCAAACTTCAACACAGATCTGAATCCAAACAATCCGAAATGTCTCAGAGCGGTTTCCACTCACCGATCGCTGAGACTAAACTCCGATTTACACTCAGAGACCTAACTTCCGGTATCAAATACAGAATACGGTGATAAAAAGAAAAAAAACGAAAGACACGGAAGAGATAACACCAGAATAAAAGCTATATATGCTGATTATACGAAAAAGGAAGACGAATAATAGACTGAGTGCTAACTAAGATTACCACGACGATCACCTTTTTCAAGCCGAGGTTTCAGACGATGAGAACACGAACTGCCGCAATAGAAAGAGGCAGAGTAAAGGAGAGTGAAGAATTCGAGTGAAGGCACCATTCTTGATGCTCTTCAAACCCTAACTCTTCGAAAACGACTACCAAACCCTAGTTATAACAAATCGGATCCAAATGAAAAGATGAAAGCGTGTGTTTGCTTGAGGATCGAATTATCTGATTAAATCAGATTGAGAACCGGAAGCATTTGATCGGAATCGAAGAATGCGGCTAGGTAATGGAGACTGAGAAACTGGCAACAGTGAAGGAGTTGTTGAGATAAATTCAGGAAGGTGCGATAAACCCGGTTTGGGCAAGGCTTAGTCAACGCTCGATGATACTTTGACTATTTGATACGCCTGTGACATTAAATTGTTTATTAACATTTTATTTTCAGATAAAATCCTTAAAATTTCCTTATTACCGAAAATGTCCATATATCTGTCTCTTCGACCAAACTTTTCTGAAAATGTCCCATTTAATACCGTCGACTCTCACGGTACAACCTTGTCAGACGATGGTGTTAGAACCAGTTACACCCTGCCACGTGTATTTCTAAACATCAGCGGACCCGAGGATGTAACCATGACGTCCGACGGTGTTGAATAATGTCGTTCTGCCACCTCTAATCAAAATTACAAAGAACACACTTATCTATACTATATAATATATAAAGCTTCTTCAATGCTACATGTCATCTCCATATTCACTCTAATCATTTTTTTTCTGCTTCTCTCTCATATTAAATACACATCTATATTTCAATAAATACAGTTATCTCTCTTATTAAATGCACATCTATATTTTATTAACATTATTTTTTTAAAGAAAATGTTATTCTTTATATTAATAAATCTCCTGACATATTTTGACGAGTGTATGTTGTATTTCACAAGTTTATTCAACCCGTATAAAACACGAGTTTTAAAAAAAAAATATTACTTAATATATATAATAGTATAATAATTATATTTATTCAACCCGTAACACATGAAATTTTAACTTAGTTGGATATATATACATCTGGCAACATAAAACTAAGAACAAAGAATGCACTTCCATCTGGCATCTGCAACCTTAAAGCTTTGCAGAGCAGCACCCAAAACTGAAAGAGTGATATGCGGAGCAACACCCCAAGTTGAAAGAATGATTCGTATATATACCGACGAGACGTCGTTGAATTATCAGTGGACGCTGATAACTTTTATTGTCGCCACCCTCACAAACTCCTCACAAATGTCATTGTATGTTTATATTTACACCATCGGACGACGGTGTTTAGAAATATACGGGTGATCTCGACCTCTTTGGGACAAGTGGCGGCTATAACTGGATCAGATTACCGTCATTTGACATTTGGGAAGAATCTAGTCAAAGGGACATATTGAGGAAATTGATTGGTAATAAAGATATTTTGGGCATTTTCTCTTATTTTTATTATTTTTTTTACGAAGATTGTTTACAAACAGCAAAAAATATATCCGGTGAATGCGTTTTGAATTTTTTTTTTCTAAAGGGACTATATTCAAATCGGGTCTATTTTGGTGTTAACCCATTTTAACTCGAATCAAATTGATATTTTCTTAAACCCGTTAGTTTAGACATTAACCTAGTTTCTCATAAATAGTTTTGACCCGAACACATGTTCTCATAAATAATTTTGACTTTGATTAACTAGGTCTTAGAAAGTCTTCCTAATTATTATTTCTCTCTTTATAAGGCTCCGACTAAAGTTATCGTTGGGTTGGAATCGTTAATGAAAAGGTTTATAATGGGAGGGGGGAGGAGGGGAAAAAGATCAACTTGGTAAGTTGGGATCGGGTCTCCACGTCGAAAGAGGTGGAGGGGTGGGGTCTTGGTTTGAGCAGTTTAAGAGACGTTATTTGCGCTTTGTTGGTTAAGTGGATGTGGAGTTATAAGAATGAAAAGCAAAATATCTAGAAAAAGGTTCTTGACGCATTTCATTATGGTAAGAAATGTTGGTCTTTTATTCAGGTGAACAAGTCTCTTTTTAGGTGTGTGGAAAAATATAGTGTCTCTGGACTCCAATAGTGTCTTCTCAGGTCTGTCCATATCTCAGCTATTTCGCGGTGTTGTGGGAGACGGGAAGGAGATTAGATTTTGGTTGGATTCTTGGCTTTTTCCCGAGCCTCTAAAAGAGGTTTTCCCGAATCTTTTCAAGTTGGAAGGGGAGAAGAGATGCTTGATCAGTGACAGATTCAACTCGAAAGAGAAGAACTTCACGGGTCGATAGAGGTGGAATAGGTCTATGTTTTTCGACGAGGAACTTAAAGAGTTGAGCGACTGCATTTCAAGGTTGGATGAGACAAGTTTATCTTATGAGAAAGACGGTTGGATCTAGATGGGAGAGAACACAGTCCCATTTTCTGCTGGCTCTGCAAAGAGATATTTGGCGAGGGGTAGGGACTTTGGGTCTTGGTTCATTATGAGATGGAGTAAGTGGGTTCCTCTCAAGTGTTGTATTTTTGCGTGGAGGGCGGAGTTTGAGAGGATCCCGAGTCGAGTTGCATTGGCTAGGAGGAATATCCCTACCGATAATAAAAGGTGCATTTTATGTAATTCCGTCCCCGAGTCGAGCGAACATCTCTTTACGTCTTGTATGATGGCTTATGTTGTTTGGCATTATATCAGTCGGTGGTGTAGGATTGCTCCTATTTTTGTTTTTCAGTAAGAGATTTGCTTGAGCTTCATTCATATAGCGGGATCGAGGACCAAGCTAAAGAGGCTCTTCATGGGATTGTAATAGTGACCTGTTGGTGTTTGTGAAAGGTGAGGAACGAGAATCTTTTCTCGAACAAGTCAGTCAAGATTGAAGACATTATTTTGAATGTTAAAACCTTAGGTTTCTTGTGGTATGTAAATAGATCTCAATATAAAATGATGTCTTGAGAAATATTGTGTAAATTTAATATGTTGTAATTTCGGTTGTGGTTTGTTTGACTTTCTTGGTCGTTGCCGGGTGATCTTTTGTTGATGAAATTTTCATTTAAATAAAAATATAATTTTGACTCAAACCCATTTTCTCGTAAACCAGTTTAGACTGTTACCTAGCCCAACCCGACCCACCCGCTTTTTTTGCTAAGTGGTGGGTCCCTTGTTTGTAATGCTATTTATCGAGGCTCAGAGAAGATAGTTAAATAGTTTATCCGTTAACATCGTCATAGAATAGAAGAACTCAATTGATTCCCTCAACAATCTTCTTTCTTCTTCCACTTGTGAAACCTTCATTCTCACTTCACTGCGTCAGCTTAAAGATTTCGTGTTTGTAGTTTGCCTATCGCTCGTAACCTACCCACGTTCCGTTTCTTCGTCACTTTCACCTTCTCCAGTCCAATTCTTGTGGCACAAATTGACATCAACTCTTCAAATTAGTGCTATGGGTAGCTTAAATAGCCTAAGCTAAGTACTTTTGTGAATGGGTTTTTGTTAATTTGACCAAAACTATACGGAATTGTAGTTGCACGCCAGGTGTTTGTTTAAATGCCTGAATGAGTCTTCACTTAGGGATTTGTTGATTTGAATAGATTGAATGGCTTTTTCATCTTGTTTAAGTTGTGAACCATGGACCCTTCCTCAAAATCTAAACCACCCATATATGTTTTACTCTCCTGCAAAGCTTTCAAACATTGTTTCCTTTGCATCCACTAAACATTATGAGCAACTCACTGTCTCCCCTTCAGAAAAAGAAGTTATTGACATCCTGCGATGTGAAAATGACGAAAACGCGGTGCTTGATGTCTTTAAATGGGCTTTGAAGCAGCCAAGTTTCGAACCGTCTTTGGTGGTTTTTGAGGAAATGCTTAGGAAGCTTGGTGAGGTAGGATCTGTTGATTCGATTAGGGGGGTGTTGGATGATATGAAACGGTCTTCGTGTAAGGTTGCTGAAGGTACTTTCTTTATTTTGATTGAAAGTTTTGCTAAGTTTGAGTTATACGATGAGGCGATTTGTGTTATGTTTATAATGGAAGAAGAGTTTGGAGTGAAGCCGGGGACATATAGTTATAATTTCTTGTTAAATGTTCTTGTTGATGGGAACAAGTTGAAGTTAGTTGAAGATGTTCACTTGTTAATGTCTAGTAAAGGCATTAAAAGAGATGTTTCAACTTTCAATATCTTGATAAAGGCTCTTTGTAAAGCCCATCAAATGAGGCCTGCAATTTTGATGATGGAAGAGATGGTTACTCATGGATTGGTACCTGATGGAAAGACTTACACTACCCTGATGCACGGGTTTATTGAAGAAGGGAATTTAGATGGCGCGTTGAGAATCAGAGAACAAATGGTGTCGGCCCAATGCCAACCGACCAATGTAACTGTTAACACTTTGATTCATGGATTTTGCAAAGTTGGTCAAGTTCCAGAAGCTTTGAGTTATGTTCAAAAGATGTCGAAGGAGGGGTTTTATCCCGATCGGTTTACATTCAACACTTTGGTTAACGGGTTATGCAAATCGGGCCACGTTAAGCAAGCTTTGGAGCTTTTGGATGTAATGGTTCAAGAGGGTTTTGATCCTGATGTATACACCTACAACACGGTTATTTCAGGATTGTGTAAGTTAGGTAAAGTTGAAAACGCGAAATATATCCTTAACCAAATGCTGGAACGCGATGTTTCTCCTAACACAATCACATACAACACTATAATTAGCGGTTTATGTAAGGAAAACCAAGTTGAAGCAGCTTCTGAACTTGCTCTTAGTTTAACAAGCAAAGGGATCTCACCTGATATTTGTACTTTCAATTCTCTGATTCAAGGTCTTTGCTTATCTAGAAAATTTGAAGACGCGCTTCAAGTGTTCAATGAGATGAAAAGAAAAGGGTGTCAGCCTGATGAGTTCACTTATAGCATGCTAATCAGTTGGTATTGTTCTAAAGGAAAACTAGATGCTGCTTTGAAACTTTTGAAAGAAATGGAATCAAGTAACTGCCCACGAAACGTGATAACTTACAACACTCTTATTGATGGGTTTTGTAAAAACAAGAAAATCGAAGAAGCGGGTGAGATCTTTGATCGAATGGAGCTTCAAGGGGTTTCAAGAAATGTGGTTACTTACAACACTCTTATTGATGGTCTTTGCAAGAACAGACGGGTCGAAGAGGCAGCCATGCTTATGGACCAGATGATACTTGAAGGGTTAAAACCTGATAAGTTCACTTATAATTCCATCCTTTCTCACTTTTGTAAAGCGGGTGATATTAAAAAAGCAACAGATATCGTTCAAGTTATGGTTACAAACGGATGTGAGCCCGATATAGTTACTTATGGAACTTTAATTCAAGGGTTGTGTAAAGCAGGAAGGATTGATGTTGCATGTAGATTACTTAGAAGCATTCAGTTAAAAAACATGGTTGTTACACCACACGCATATAATCCTGTTATTCAAACTTTGTTTAAAAAATGCGGTGCAGATGCTGCAATGGAGTTTTTTAGAGAAATGGAGCAGAAGGGTTGTCCTCCTGATGAGGTCTCATACAAGATTGTTTCAAAAGGGTTATGTTCTGGTGGCGGGCCAATCGGGCAAGTGGTTGATTTTGTTTTTGAGATGACGTCAAAAGGCTTTATACCCGAGTTCTCTTCTATATACATGCTGGCTGAAGGACTTTGCGCCCTGCAAATGGAGGACACTTTGGTTAAGCTAGTGAATCAGATCATGAAAACTGCAAAATTTCCAGAAAATGAAGTGAATGTGATCACGGGTTTCCTTAAAATTCGCAAATTCGAAGATGCATTGGTCACGTTGGATCGTTTTCTTAGCATTCGGAAACCGAGGAGAGGTTATAGGCGAGGGGAGCATGCTGCAAAATGAGGTAAAAAATTCTATCTTTTTGTACCTTGTTCTAGTTTTTTAATTGCTAGGTTTTTACCTTTAGATTATGTGTTGGCATTTTGCTTGTACCCTAACATTACTTTGTTATGTGTACTACTAGTTTTGAGAAATCAGAGTAATGTTATACTAAGTAAATACAAAATATTTAATTGTTATGTTTTTTTTTAATTATTTGCAGTTAGAATAAGTAAATACAACTGTCACAACCGATTAAGTAACAAACCTCATTAACTTAGATTAGAATTTAGATTAAGTGGGATTATGAAAATTCTGCAGGTCAAAAGTCTTTAAAATAGCTCAAGAATAAGATGGATTTGAAAATATCTTTGTAGCTCTAAATAGTAGTTTGGAACTTTGGATATATCATGACCATTCATTTGAGATATGGTCCATGAGGATGCAGGGATGCCATCCCAACCCATACTTGTAAGCATTGTTTTCATAACTGATTAGTTATAAACTAACGTTCTTACCAGTTCACTGACCGGACTCCTTTTAAAAAATCAGATGATCATAAATAATTTAAAAATTTATGTACAACTAATTTAAAACCAAAAAAAGAAAGTACGTTAAATATTTTGTATGGATTTGCAATGTTAACAAAATATGAAGTTTGAAAGAAACGAAGTAGAGTCTGAAGTAGTAGATGAATCAGTAAATGCAATGTTCAACCACCCAGACCGGTTCAACCGGTAACCTGTCAATTTAAATGAAGACAATTCAAATGGACTCAACCTGACAGGCTATGTAGTTGGTTCCTCATGGTCTGAAAACACCTAGCAAATATGTACCCAGACACCCTGGGGAGTGTCAAGCGAGGATGGCTGGTGATGATGCACAAACACCACCACCTTCAGAGCCATATAGGTGGATTCGCCATGATGATCCACCTAATGGCATGTGGCGGTCATCTGGAGGACCACCAAGGTCTACTTGGTCGTCCTAGAGACATGAGGGGTGCTAAGGTGAATATAAGGTTTTCTTTTGTCAGACTAGACAAAAAGAAGTGCACTTCATGAAATTTTGATCCGGGGTAACTTACAAAGACAAGTATATAATTCATAAAATGCTAAGTTTGTTGAGTTTATAACTTTTTATTTCTTAGGGTGAGTGTAATGGGCGTGAAAGGGGGGGATTCAAATCACGGGCGTGGGGCAAGTGTTTGTGCGTGTGTTATGTGTGTTTGTGTATATATGAATAGTGAAACCATTACACATTTTAGTGATTGTGTTTAGTGCTTTCCCTCCGGCTGACGTGGCGTGACGTACCTGGGCGTTTTTTCAGATTTTAGTGAAATCATTATACATATAAAAGAAGAAAAACCAAAACCAAAAATTGTCTTTTCATTCACTAATTGCCATCAATTATATAACAATACAGTACTATGTTATCAATATGATTTTTAATACTCTTGTAACTAAATGAAAAATAAGTATAATTTCCTTTTCATTCTTTAGTTATTTAATTTTATAGTAGAGGAAAGGTTGTGTGGCAGACTCCTATTCGCAACCGACTTTCCTTTTTAAGGTTTAGTAATGTCCGTATTTAACTTGAGTTTTATAACACTTGCATATTTTATTAGTTTTTATTGTTTTTTGTTAACCATGGATGAATCCGGGCTTATTTTACCTGAAATTCTAATATCCATAAGTTTTCTATAAAATTAATATATAAAATTTTGTTGATCATTACCTTGGCATGTTCCAAGAAATTCAAGTGACACAAAATACAAATGTTTATGTTGATAATTTTGGATTTTAAAGAGAAACAAGAAAATAGAAAAATGAACTTAAGAATTACTTTCATCACTTAAAATTGAGAAAGGTAGCTTGTATTTATTTATTTACACAAGTCAAAACATAACAAGCATGTCACTCTAGCTAATCTTGACAACTACCTCCAACTAACTAACTGACTATGAACTATTACATGTATCATCACAACTAAATTTATCCTCTTAACATATTAATATTGTAGACTTCTTAGATCTTTTAAACATGAAACATCATAAAAATGTAGGACTAGTTCTCTAGAAGAATATCAACTTTCTACAACAAGACCTTCAAACTCATTGACTTTTCAAACTTGGTTAACATTTGAGAATCACGTATTAAAATGGAACAGCTTTCGCTGGTGAACCTATAGTTTAACAAACACACTTCACTTTATCGAAATGACAATTAATATTTTAAAAACACACTTTATTAAATGTTTGAGTTGAGATACCACAACCGCAACCACCACCCAACACAGAAACACATCACACCACACGACATACTTAGCTCACTCACACAACACTAACCCACTTACCACGTTACCACTTGATTAGTAGTAACTCACACTTACCAACAAAATGTTAGATACACATGGGTATTGTTAAAATTTGAGAATGATTTTCTAAAGATAAATCAAGAAACTCGGTTTACATCATAAATTTGAAAAAAGAACATGTTAAACTATGTCTACGAGAAACCTAACGAAATAACATGACAAACTCCATCTACGACTTCTAGTCTATTGCATGCTTATCTTGTGTGGGTTTTCAACTTGAAATCACACATGGCACACGTTTAGCGTCTATGACTGATTGCCGGTACAAAACCCTAATAATGCATAAATTTTTCACGCTAAACAAAGCTCTTCTTAACTGGTACATCACATGCACTAACTCATCGAACATGCATGGAACCGGGGGCAGACCTACATAGAGTGCATGGGGGTAGCGGCCCTCCATGAATTTTTTTAGTGTTATTTACGCGTTATATATTACTAATAAACTGACCAATTAGAATAATATAATGAGAATTATGAATTCCAATTTTGCAATTATAGTTTAACTTAATCACTAAAAGTTTTCACTCCATTCTTTACTACTTGATTGATAAAGTAATAATATAATGAGAATTGTGAATTCCAACTGTAAAACCATTAAAGCAACCGATAAACACTTCACCCCTCATAAATCGGTCACCTGATTCTCCAATCTCCACCAGATCTGCCGCAGATCCCAATTCCTATACCAAATCCTTCCAGATCTCTGATATGGCGGCATCACGGCGGCTCCGCGACCTGCAATCGCAACCCGGCAACAAAACCTGCGTCGATTGCTCACAGAAAAACCCTCAGTGGGCCTCCGTTTCATACGGCATCTTCATGTGCCTAGAATGCTCCGGCAAGCACCGCGGCCTCGGCGTTCACATCTCCTTCGTCCGATCTGTCACCATGGACTCGTGGTCGGAGATCCAGCTCCGGAAAATGGAGTCCGGCGGGAATGAAAGCCTCAACAACTTCTTATCGAAGTACGGGATTCCGAAGGAGACGGATATTGTATCGAAGTATAATACGAACGCCGCTTCGGTTTATAGAGACAGGATCCAAACCCTAGCTGAAGGTAAGTCATGGCAGGATCCACCGGTTGTGAAAGAGAGCTCGGTTAAATCCGGCGGTGGTGTTGGTAAGAAGCCGCCGTTGTCGGCGGGGAGCGGTGGAAGGGGCGGGAATAACGGAGGATGGGATAGTGATTGGGGAGATAGTGTTTTTGATGAGAGAGGATTTGGATCTCAGGATAGTATTAGGAGGAATCAGAGTAGTGGAGATTTTAGAAGCGGTGGTGGAAGCGGTGGGATGCCGGCTAGGTCAAGATCTACGGAGGATATTTATACGCGGGCGCAATTGGAGGCGTCGGCGGCGGGAAAAGAGGGGTTTTTTGCAAGGAAGATGGCGGAGAATGAGTCGAGGCCGGAAGGATTGCCGCTCTCGCAGGGAGGGAAATTTGTTGGATTTGGATCGTCTCCTAATCCGGTGCCACGGAACAATGCGCAAGGGGATGTTCTTTCTTCTGTTACTCAGGTATACTACTGTTTCCAAATTACAATTTCATGTCAATGCTGGTGTAGATGAATCTGACTCTATTGTTAATATGCTGATGTGTTTAGCAAATATATGACTTAGTATCATAGTGTATCTGATTTTGATGTCATCCTTGAGTTTCGCGTAGGTTGATCTAGGTTGTTTGATTAAAGATGAAGATTTGGATTTATTTGTAAACTAGTTTTGAGTGCACCCACTAGTTTTCTGCTCAATTACTTGGCATCTAGTCACCATTGGTGACAATAATTTGTGACATTGTGTGATAATAATCTTGGTTTTATAAAAGCGTGAGGCGCTCCGACGCCCTTAGGTAAAGTGGATTACTTATCAAATTTGTTACATTGGGTGATAATGCACCGGCACACCTCTTATCGTACGCGAGGCGCAATTTATTTGTATAATTGTTTTTTTATATTACTCATGGGTTTCTAGCATCACTTACCCAAAGTTTAGACATAAATAAGCTCGTGTGCACTTTTTAAAACCCGGTGAGAGAGCTTCACGTACACGAGGCATTGCTCTATGTACAACAAAATAAGCTTTATGTATAATCAAAAGTTGTATCTCTCATTTATTTTACATTTCAGCCTTTTTATCAAGGAAACCATTCATAATATCATCATTCTGGCCATTTTTACATATCAGCCTCCTATGGACCCGAATTTTGTGACCAACTTTGACCGAGATGTGCCTAAAGCACCGCCTCCAGGTCCTAAGGCGCTTTTCGGATTGCTTTTTATACCAACGATCAAAATCTGCTACTACTGCTCTATACTGCTATTAGCCTATTACATAGATTGAATATCAATAATCCTAAATCTGCATTGACAATTTTATAACTTATTTGACATAGTTATTAATCGACACTATTTTAAAACAAAAGATCTAATTCTTGTGTTTAAATCACGCCCTTCATATTGTTATAACGATACACACACTCTTATATAGAGATTTGAAGATGTGATTTTTGGTTGAACAAATAGTGTTAACATACTCGAACCTTATGGCTGTTTTGTTCTATGTTTTATCGGTTAGTAATCTGTGACATGTGTTCATGCAGGGACTAGGTAAGTTATCCATTGTCGCTGCATCTGCTGCACAATCAGCTGCTAGTGTCGTCCAGGCTGGCACGAAGGAATTCACAACAAAGGTCTTCTGGCTTGTATCTTTTGAATAAGTTTTTACATAACTGTTTGTAAATCATGTAGCTTTCTTTTCTGAACAGGACCACGCTTTTAGATGTATATTCTGTTTATTATGTCTAATAGTAATAAGTTATCTAATGTTATGATGGCTCAGATTTAAGGAAAATTATAAAACTGTATAACTGAATTCACTTATACACAACTGTCGTTACAGGTCAGGGATGGGGGCTATGATTACAAGGTGAATGAGACTGTTAACGTTGTCACAGCAAAAACAACAGAAATCGGACAAAAGACATGGGGACTCATGAAAGGCGTAATGGCATTTGCTTCACAAAAAGTTGAAGAGTACGCGCAAGAAAGTCCCACATGGAAGAGTGACAGCTGGCAGAGAAACGAAACACAGGGAAACGGGTTTTACCAGGAGTTTGGGCATTCTAATGGAACGTCCAATCCTGCCCCTACACCTGGCGTGAACGGTAGTTCTGTCAGTTCATCAGGCAGAAATTTCAACTCAGTGGATTCTGGTTCTTGGGATGATTGGGATAATGATGGCTTTAGAAAACAGTCATCCGCAACGACAACAACTGCTCCCAGTAACGGTGGTGATGACTGGGCGGGTTGGGACGATGCTAAAGATGACCCGTATGACAGTTTCCACAAGTCTGATGGTAAAACCGCAAGCCATGCTGGGAAGTCAGATGGAAACTGGTCTGGAGCCGGCTTTCTCTAAGGTTAGTGTGTTTTTCACCCTCAAATTCGTTTCTTAAAAATTTTCCTACTCATGTAAAACTTTTATACTATGTACAACTGTCAACAATTTGGGCTAATTGCCCAACTAAAAGAGAACCGAAGGTTGATGTTTTGGCTTGCAATTTAGAGACTCTATCCTCAAAACTTCGTTTGTGATTGTACTTTTGATATAAACTACTTTGTAGTTTAAGTTTCAATTAAAGCTCCAATATTTTACTGAAATTATTACTGTTATGGATGATTTGTTGACCACATAGAATCATATTGTATTCATGTTGGAATAACATTAGATCAATAGGGGTAGGGAAACTGAATAAACATAAAGTCCACCTTTGACCAATTTAGATTATTATTGTAATAATATTGTTTTTAATTATAATTTATAATTCAACGCCTTAATTTGTTATATATGTTTTTGAACGACAACTCCTAGATATTCTAGGATAATTGGGTTTCCCCGGGCAACACTTAGAACATCCAGGGTAACCCACTCCAGGAGGAAACCCCCAACTGGGTAAATCCCCTGACCTGACCACAAACCCTTTTTTTGTTATGGCAAGGATTTGAATCCAAGACCTCCACTATGGGAAGTATTGGGGCTACCATTGCACCAGATGGCATACGGTCCTTAATTTGTTATATGAAGTTTGTTATATGAAGTTCAGGAAAGTTAAAGGTGTTTATGGATCAAATCCAACCTGATTCGGTACAAAAATATTTCGACTAGTTAACCTACACGGATGTCTTCCCAATACTGATTTACTATCTTTGGTTAAAAACTTAGCCACGGCCACCTTAGTAGCAGGCTGTGCCGCTATTCTACTCAAGGGTTTCTTGGTTGCTGGGACCGCCAATGAACTACACACTTTTTGGATGCTAGCAACTGCTACCAAGGCTGATCCATGAGCAATACCGCTGTGCATGGTGCATATGCAAGGAACCTTCGGTTGACCACTTCGCAACAAGGTCCAATATCTTCGAACCCCTCAGCATTGTCTTCTTTTCTCCATGGTATGTGGATGGTAGATACCCACCACTCATTCAAATCGGAGCGATTACAGGGAAGGCTATGAGATTAACTGGTTTCAGCATGGATCAATCAGTTAATAATCTTGTTCTAGTTGGACCTTGGGTCGAATAATTTAACAAACTTTTTTCCAAACTACAATAATATTATTTATAAAAAAAATATAAAAATTTAGCTTTAACGACGGTTCATTTATTTCAGTACCAATAACGAAGATGAAACTCGATTATTAGAAAACCTTAATCCGGACCAACTTAAAAACGTTGTTATTTGTATGAGATGAAGTAAATTTCTTTTTCATTTAAGTACTAATTTTCTGTTTCTAAAATTCTACACTATGATGGCAACCGGCCTAAAAATATCATTTTTAACTGAAAAACCAAAAACTAAAAGCATGATCTCCCTCCCAACCCAAAAAGGTTACAAAGTTGAAGGGCTACATGCCATACATTGTTACATTTTATGTGCAAAATGTTGTATCTTCCAAGAAATGCGTATGCGGGCCCTGTCTCTCGGCTCCTGATCATCACCATTCCCGATACACCAAGTTAGCGGTTTTCTTGTTCTGTTTCTCGAATCAAAGAAATGTCGGCCCGTTGGGTAACCATCAAAATGCACTGGCCTGGGTTAGCAAAAAAATAAATCCATCAACACTCGAATGCACCCCTACCCAATGTCAGTAAACTCCATAGACAACGAACGATCTTCGAGGCCCAATGTGAAGCCTGGATCGTACTTATGAGGCAGCGTATCGAAACTCTCATGTCCCGTTTCCATCTTTAGAAAATCATCAATTCCGATACCCGAAACAGAAGCTTCTGTATCAAATTTTGATGATAAATCATTGGGTAATGTTGACGGTGGTTGCAAATTGAGGTCATTGGGATCCATAACCGGTTTTCTGGATTTGGATCTGGAATGCTTTAACGGCGTTTCGGGATTTGACAGGCTGTGTTTTCCTGACGGTTGAGATTTTGGTGGTGGTCGGGATTTCGATTCGATTGTTGGGAATGCTGATGGGGTAAGGCTAAACCACCCTCAACTGCAACTCTTGATAAATCCCTGCACAGGATTTTGTGTTAAATGTTGAAATGTGACGAGATATATACACGCTATAAAATAGGTCAATTCGGGTTCAGCCCAATTAAAACGGTTCAAACCCGTTTAGAAACCCATAATATACTTGGCGTTTACAGCCTCTTAAATTTCTTTATACCAAGAACTCGGATTGTTACTATTTGATAGTTTTTGTAATCATATTTGATATGTACTATAAATGGGTCGAGTTGAGTCAGGTGGGCCCGCAAACACTTTTTTTCCTTTTCTATTCTTGAATTTTTTATTTAATAAATGTTTTGAATATAAATAAAAAAAACTACTTTTTACAATGTTAATCTAACTTCTAAAATAAAATAAATCAGAGTGCTTTATGCATTGTCGAATACACTATGGATGACTTTTGACCCGTTAAACCCGTTTTCATTTCAGTTTCTCCATTTTACCCATTAGAGGCAAAGCACAACTCAAACCGACCCCATTTATCCATAAATGGTATGAAATTGCAACCTGTTTATAACAGTATATGCCAGAATAAATAAAAAAATACATACCTGAAACGGCATTCAACGATATCCTTAGACGACCTAAAATGATGATTCCCGGCCACGGCCACGGGCGTGTGTTCAGACACTACCTGTTCCGAGTCATTTATCGAAAAAGATATTACAGGTGGCAACTGGAGACTTTGATCATCATCAGCCCGGCCCAAAGGAAACTCTAAAGTAACTGCCAGCTGGCCAACGCCTCGAGAATCAGGTTTTCCATTAAAACTAGGAACTCGATCTTTTTTTGGTATATTTTGAGAATTATCAAGTGCATCGGCTACTAATCTGCTCATCGGGCCTAGGTTGGTGAACTTCATTTTTTGTGACTTTGGTCTAACGGGGTCTCGGTTAACACCTGGTATATGAAATATTCCACTTCTTACAGGCAATGGGCTTTTCCGATGACCATAACGAGTAGTTGACTTCCAAACAGTTGTAAGTAGGTAGCAGAAATGCTGTTGAAGAGTGTATACTTGATCGGTCTGTTCCGACACAATATCCAACAAATTTTTGGCATGCTCCTGTAATAAAGAAAAATCTATATTTAACACAAATTAATTTTAAAAAATAAAAATAAAAAAACTGGATGAAAAGTATTCAGCCCATCTCTAACCTTTTGAACCATACTAAAAAAATACTTGTTATCCAACCCGTCCATGTTATGTTGCCACCTCTACCTCTAATACACACACCATATTTTTCATGTGTTAAGAAACCATATTCAAAGCTAGGGGTATTAAACGGGTCGTGCTCGTGGGTTCGCGGGTCCAACACAACACGAGTACTCGCGGGTTGACACGAACACAACCCGTTTAACACCAACTTTTTTTATTTTCTATTCTTTTTGCATATTAATACTTTAAAAATACAATGTTACAACAGAAAATAGAAATGCATATAAACTAATTACGTTTAAATTATAAAATTTATGTCAATTTCTAAGCAGGGCCGGAGCTGACCATGGGCGAGGAGGGCGACCGCCCAGGGCCGAACTGGAAGGGGCCCAAAATTTTTAGTTTTTTATATATATTACATATATACAATTTTTTAAAACTATTACAGTATGTCATTTAAAAAAAAACTAGAACTATATCCCGCGCGTTGCGGCGGGTGGCGCGTTGTGACGATTCGGTTACGATCGAACCGAAACGTAGGTAGAAATAAGCACGTCGTGGCGGTGGCATTTAACCATATAAAATTTCAAGTCAAAACATTAATAAAAATAAGTATGTCGATTTCCCACGCATTACGACAAAGTTAAAAAAAACTGGCACTGCCTTGGGTCGAACCCGGGTGTGTATTTTAATCGGATCAGCATTTAATTTAATAAAAATGCATATAAATTATAGATTAATAGCATCAGATCTTTGGCAGGTCGCAGAATGGGTTCGGGTCATAACGAGTACCATTTTAATACAGGTCCAAATGGTGGGCCAGGTTGGGTCGATCTGTAAACACTTTTTGTTTTGGGTTTTATAAATAATCAATATATAAGATAAAGATCACACAAACTATTTACTTAAAATAATAATCTAACTTTTCAATAAAACAACATATGATCTGTGACTTTCACCCATTTGACCCGTTCCCATTTTAGCTAAGTTTTAAAACTATACCCATTGCCTTCTGATAAAAAAAAATTACAACCCTAATCGACCCCTCTAGGCGCACAGCCTTGCCTTTCCCATTATATATACATTTCCAATGGATTTGAATATGAATTACATAAATTATATGCAAATTCGGATCTGATTTGTTTCTTGGCTCGACTATGCTTATCTTTATATATGTGTATCCTTTTATTTTCTGAAGGGATCTCTATGCGGATTACATTGTGGAGGGACTAAGGCGGTAGAGATACAAGTAAGGGATCAATTGTGCAACTTTTATTGGTTGTTATATTGGTGATGACGTTGAAAACTTTTGTAAAACCTATTGAACAAAATTGATCTGGTCATTGGGTATTGACATGCTTTCGATTTCATAATGTTACTGGATAGACATGTTTGTTCTATGGAAAATGACATCAAGTAGTCACGTGTCATGACAGCCAACAACAGACATTGGCTTTGGCTTCCCTAACTTTTATGTTTTCAAACCATTACAAACCCGTATATTTATTCGTTTTATGGTTTGGTTTTAGACCACACCATCTATAAAACAGAATCAAACCAGTTTCAGTGTGATTCCAACTGGCACTGTTCGGGACATGGGTCTATCCTTGGTTCTGGTCATGAGATGGGTCATGGTTCGGTCATTTATTAAACAAAATCATTTCATTCTTGAAGTAATGAAAAGATGACACTCATCCTTCAAGGAATGAAAATCATTAGAAATAAAATAATCACATTCTCTATAAATGGTCAATTTCATTCATATATGATTGTCAAACATGTTTTATTTTGTTTCATTCCAACGTAATGACTCATTACATTCCACCATACATTCATGCATACCAAGCGCGTTAGTTTATCTTAAACATAACCGATAATATTGATTGATGCGAATTGTAAATCCTTGGCTTATCTTGAGCGAAACAGATAATATTGATTAGTACGAGTAGCGGATTTTACAGCTATACTAGGTCAAACATATTGCTTCTTAGCTTCAAAATCGATAGCACTTGTCTAGCCTGTTTAAAAGATCATGATATGGGACTGAACTTTATAATAACCAATGGATAAATTATTGGTATGTCAAAAGAGAACTTAATGACGAAGGGAGTCTTTGGATATGTGCTTTAAAATGATCATATGATATTCAACCAAATATTTTAGTGCTATGGAGTTTAGGTTAAAAATGATATAGACACTTATTTTTACTCAACTAGTTGATAATAAGTTATGTTACAGGCTACATGAAACAGATTATTTGACCGGTAAAACACAAATACGAAGAGCCATAGTCGATTGACTCGATTCTAGACCAATTGTCTCTACCGTCGTTTGAGACCATCATCGCCCCTCATCAACTTTCATCTATATGTGTCACTAACACAGTCCCTTAACATCAATTCAAACCAAAAACCCTCAACGTCAGACACCCAGTAGCCAAATCCAAAAAACCAATCACACACAAAACAATCAAAGAATCATCACCATCATCATTACCCCTAAACATATGAAAAGCACCCTTCAAAACACCAAAATCCTAAAACCTGAAAATAAGTTTTTTTCAAATATGCAAAACCAAACACACTAAACCCAATGAGTGAAACAATTTGGATGAAGATGCCATATTATTATTGCTAAGATTTATTGACGATCAATAGAATAATTGTGATAAATTAAAACACTTTTAAATATGAATAACAGGAACAATTAGTAGCTTACGTTAATTAATTCAAATATGCATCCAAACCCTAGCAGCAATTCAAACACGAACGAGCCAAATTTCAATTCAAATCACAACAAATTCCAAAACTGAAATCCAGTAAAGATGTATTGCAATTATCAAAACGTCGATCAAAATCAGACAAAATGTATCAATGATTATATCAGATCCAGATCTGGACTAACAAAAAAATAATCGACATGAACAATTCAAATCGGAACCGATCAAACCGAACACTCATCTTCACCGTCCGATCTAGATCCAGATCTAAGAGCTCGTGAATTTCGTAACCGCTTTAGTACCTTCAGAAACCGCATGCTTCGCCAATTCACCAGGCAACACAAGCCTCACCGCCGTCTGGATCTCGCGAGACGTGATCGTAGGCTTCTTATTATATCGCGCAAGACGAGACGATTCCTGCGCGAGTTTTTCGAAAATATCGTTGATGAAACTGTTCATAATCCCCATGGCTTTACCGGAGATTCCGATATCAGGATGAACTTGTTTCAACACCTTGAAGAGATAGATCTTGTACGTCTCGCTGTTTTTTTTCATCTTCTTTTTCTTCTTATCGATGCCGCCGCTGGAACCGCCGTCTTTCGGAAGCTTTTTCTCCGCCTTCACCGGCTTCTTATCGGCGGATGACGGCTTCTTTTCTGCCAGTTTCTTCTCTGCCTTCGTCGGCGCCATTTTTGTTACAGTCGGTTGAGATTAGTGAAGTGGTGAGTGAATGAATGAAAAGAGAGGAGAGTGTGCGTTGTGGAATTATGGAAATGAGGGTTTGGTTTATATAAGAATTGGGGGTTGATTCTGATTGGTTGGTGATTGTTTCACTCGGATTGTTGACCTAGCAATTTCACACGTGTGAAATTTCTTATTTCGCACGCGCCAAAACAAACCACCCCAAAGATAATTTTGATTCAACGGATTTCAATTCTGAGTAATTTTTAGTTCAGTAAATTAAAAGTTTGATTTTTAAATTTGAAAAATTACGAGTGGTATTTAATTTGGATGACCGTTAAGTTTTTTTTGCTAAATTGAGGTGAAATGGTTTATTACCGTTAAACTAAAAGACAAAATCAATTGGTCATCTGGTGCAATGGTAACCCAAGACTTCCTATAGTGGAGGTTTTGGGTTCGAATCATGGCCACAGCAAAAAAGGGATTTGTGGTCAGGTCATGGGGTTTACCCAGTTGAGAGGTTACTCCTGTGGTGGTCTGTCTTGGATGTTCTAGGTGTTGCCCGAGATGTTCTAGGTGTTGCCCGAGGAAACCAAATTATCCTAGAATATCTAGGTATTGTCGTTCAAAAGAAAATAAAAAAGAATAAAAAAATTTGTGGGCCCCACTATTTGTCTTCCTCGACCAATCTCAAAACAAAATCCGGTCTTCCTTCACCCACCTTAAAACAAAATCCGGTCACACCAGCATCACTCTCCCTCATCTCCCTCTACTCTGTTTTTTCGGTCGATGATTTCATCCGCCACCACCACTCATTTACCTAACTAAATTAAGAAATGAGGGGTTTTACGTGTTGTTGAACAATGATTGATAAATTGATCTAACATGTGTTTTTGGGTAATATGGCACTTTAATCAACATCAGTTGATGGAAACCTAGTCAAAAGTACTACGGAAATAAGTTGAAATCATAAATGAGATTAGAGAATTCAAATTGATGTTTTTTAAAGGAAAATGGTGTCTCATGGTGATTTAGACTCAAAATAATCAAATGATGAATTGATAAGTTAATTTGTCCATCTTTAGTTAAACTAAGTGATCCCTTGTATCTATTTTAACGTGTCTAAAGTAAAGGAATTTAAAGTAAAGAAAGTGCAAACGGGTATGTTCAAAGAAAATTTTGCTTTGACGAGTTGAAACAAGTTGGATAAAGAACTTAAGGAATAATAATCTATCTTGTGCATTCATTTAAGATCAAATAACTTCTCATGACTATAAACAAAGTATAAAGTATAAGACTTTGGTCATATAAATTAGTAATAAAACATATTAATGGTATGTTAAGCTTACAAAGACAAAGGTAAGTATCATTAACTTTTAGAAATTATAAAGTATAAAGGTGTTCAAATTTTGTTATTTGTACATGATGATGTATAAAAGGTGTTCAAATTTTGTGATTTGTACATTGATATGTCATCATTTATACATATTTTACATACATAATAATCCCACATTATAGTGTTAATTAAATAATAATCTTGTAATTTATGGTTAAAAACTTATAATTTGTAATTGCAGATTATTCGGTGTTGAAAATATAAATCAAACTAAATCCTATAAAAAACACCAAGAATTCAAGCTTCTAGAAGATTCATTCCCGAGCATTGACCCCCAAGAAGTCAAAATTGGTCAACAAAAGACAACAAGTCAGCTAAAAGACAAAACTGGGAGAAAGCAGGGGGATGCACGGTCATGCATTGTTGTCCCTTGCTTCCCAAGGCCTTTGCACGACCGTGCTTATTATTAACAGAGCTATTGAACAATCCTTATGAATCTATTATTTAATGAAATATCGAAACTTTAATAGTCAACCTTGTGCTATTGAACAACCGCGTCCGCCCCGACGTATAATCCGCCGTCGGTTGGGGTGTGACAGGGGACTCGAATCATGAGGAAACTTTGAAACTCTAAATCTTGTCACATTCTTCTCTCTTTAATCATTTAATGACGTTTCTCTCTAAGGGACTCGTTAATCAATTATCACTCTTATGTGAAAACTCTAGTCGTGTGTTAAACAAATTCTTATACTCTTTCTTGATCCACACAAACGGAAGAACCAATGCGGACTATGCGACGATTTAAATGCTTGCGGGTGCACACGTAAGTATGAAAATCAACGTATGGGAAGGCATAGTAAACTCTGTCGTGTGCTATGATCTAAGACTTATCGTAAAAGGGTAGCCACAGAACTTAGGTACCGTAGCAATCCTTAGACATAATAGTCTACAAACTCAAATCATTAAACTATCATCGAATCCATCCCGAGTGATGCATCCCACTTTAAATCTTGAATGGAAGTTCATCAGCTATTATCCCAAATACATTTCTGAAAACAAATCTTCATATATTTCAATGAAACTATATGCTTCTTAGGGAAACTCTTGAAAACTTTGAAAACTTAGAAACTTGAGCGTAATTTTATTCCTGTCATTCCAGTTAGGATTCTAAAACGTAACCTGTAGTTTACTAAGGGACGTAAAGCATCCTTCTCATCATCCTTGTACGTATCGTAGATTCAAATCCTAAACT
The DNA here is from genome assembly GCA_023525975.1 of Smallanthus sonchifolius. Lineage (NCBI taxonomy): Eukaryota > Viridiplantae > Streptophyta > Magnoliopsida > Asterales > Asteraceae > Smallanthus > Smallanthus sonchifolius. The sequence goes on along the minus strand of CM042046.1, from coordinate 50,395,997 downwards.
AAACCCTCCTACTTTGATTTCGGGACGAAATTTCCTAAAGTATGGGAGACTGTAATATCCAGTATTTTCCGATGTACCTTTCCTAAACATTTACCCGTATTATTTTAAGCTCGAATCTAAAAACTATTTTCCTAAATAATATAAATCATTTATTTAATAAAATAGTTTTTAGATTCGAGCTTAAAATAATACGGGTAAATGTTTAGGAAAGGTACATCGAAAAATACTGGATATTACATAGTGGACGACCCGAACTAGTATTAATTAAAAACGAGAGGTAAGATTTGTCACGTGTGAGGTGATATAACGAATTTAACTAACACGGTTAGTTGTTTAATGAGAGTTCGGGACCGAATCATACGAAGTGGAGCTAGGGGGACCCGAAGCGTAACTCACGAGTGGTATTTAAACCACTTTATGCGCAAACCCTAGACCATTTTTGGCTAGGTGTGCGACGGCAGTAGGGGAGCCGGAGAGGGGAGACGCCATCGGCTATGATGATCGGACAAGGAGGAGGAAGGCGGTGATGCGGAGTTTCGATCGGGGATCGTCCATAACACGCTAAGGTAATCCTCGTTAATCCGTCTCCATGTTTTGTTTGTGTTTTCGGCTTAAAAACCCGACTACGGATTCTGTTTCGGTGGTAATAGGTACCGGTAGGATGGAACGACAGGTGATGGCCATGAAAACGAAGGATGCAAGTGAAAAGGGAAATCCGACGAGGATTTCCTGCCAATGTTCGCGATTCCCGGAGGCGGCGATTGGTGGAGGTGGAAGAGTTTGGCGACACGGTCGCGTGGACATATTATTTGTCCAATTCCGAGTTCGTTTGATAGGTATACGAGCAGTGCGAAGACAGACGCGCGAAAAAAGCGAATTCCGGCTACTATTCGGTTTTCCGGCGATGGAGGCGACAGTTTCCGGTGACGGAGACTGGTTCTTCTAAAAGGGTTCGGCGATATGGATACGTGGACATATGATTCGCCTAAAACGGAGTTCATTTGGGTCGGTTTTAAGCTACTCGTATTTTGACGAGCAAACCGAACGAGTTGAAAGACAAATTCGCGTTCTGGCAGCAGCGGTGGCGCCGACGGCTGACACCAATAATTTTCTGAGGTCGGGCATGTTGAGAGGAACGCGTGTATAGGTGGTTCGCGCGAAACGGAGCTTGTATGGTCGAGATATGAGCAAAACAAGTTTTCCTCTCGCGTGGTGCTCAGCAGTTTCATACAAAACCGCTTAGAATGGCTTGTACGCAAAGGTATGACCCCATAATACTTTATATTCACGGTTGGGGAGTATTTTGAGATATGGGAAAAATGTCGGGAACGTTTTTCGGTAACGTTAATTTAAGGGTTTTCGTACGCGAGTGAGCTCGTCGGTTGTACGGTTTGGGACGACTTAGAACGAGCTTGTAGCTGCTGGTCCATAATAGATGCGTTAGTGTTATTGCGGTAATAGGATTGACCTGGGTAGTTCATTTGACGACAGGTTCGCGTTGGACTACGAGTTTACGGGTATGCGACTTCGGAAGGAAAGCTTCACAATCGGTGAGTTTCTAATCCCCCTCTTTTAAAAGTTTTACTGTTTTGGGGCTATCGTACACACATTCACGTGGTATTAATGTAATTAATCATGTTAACGGTCACGGGTTCTAAACCAATGTGCTTTGAGCATAAAATGCTTAATTGAGAGTCGTAGAGTTTATGGCGTGTTCCTAGAAATGTGTGAGCCGTAGAGACGAGATATTAATGTGCGACATGTTAAGGGTTGGACCAGGAGAGTCGGGCTTAAAATTAAGAGGTTATGATTGTATGTGGGGTATGTTGTGTTAGGGTCGTGTGTAAGGTGTAGTTACCGAGTCCTGTATATGATGTGTGTTGTGATATGGTTATATTTGTGTTGTATGTTTGGTGTCATTGTCCTTGTGGCATGGTGGGTATTGTGTTTGGATCGCTGTCATCATGACACGACAAACGGGATTGTGGAGGACGAGGTCCTTCTGGAAGTCACCAATGGTGACATATACTTAACAGGGGTGCGTCGAACGCCCTGACGAGGGTGCAGTGATGAAGTATGTGTTTGCATGCGTACATATATATGTGTTAATTTGCATGCTAGTAATGAGTTATATTTATTGTGTATGAGATAGTGTTAATGTGACGTGTTGAAAGTGACTTGTAGAGTTAGACTGAACATTGAGTGATGACTTGTGATGTGACGTGTATAAGGGTTATGTGTGTTAATTGTGAGAGCCTTGGTTAAGGCCGTATGTGTTAATAGGGTAGGTTGTGTTAACCCATAGTCGAGTTAAGGTGTATCATTGGATATGAGTTGCTAGCATAGTATGTTGAGTATATGTTGTTGTGATTGTAAGGTTATTATTTATACTGGTAGTACGGGTTGAGTCTCGGGTGATAAACGGTTATGGGATGTCGTGGGATGACAGGGGATTAGTCATTCGTTAATAAAGTGTAATAATATTTTACTAGGACCGGAGGGTCCTGAGTGAATTAAACTGAAGAACTTGACGTGATGTTTTTTATTCAAATTAAACTATTAGAACTCACTCAGCGTAGCTGACTTTGTGTGTACGTTAGATTGTTTTGCAGGTAAGCGTAGGGTGGACGTATCTTGGCTGGGAAGCTGTGTTACTCGGATTGGTGTGGAGGCATTCGTGAGGTAAGCTAATAACGTTAAATAGTAATAAATGAGTTTTGAAAGACTTCCGTTGTAATTTGAATTGCAGTAAATGCGTTTTTAATGAAAATGACCCGTTATAAGAACCAACTGTAGGATGCCCGGGTTGGGGTCTTACATTTTATTATTGTCTTAATCCGTCTTTATATTTGTGAGTGTCTTGATTTTAAAGAGTAAGATCGTAAAACACTTTTTAATCAAACTTCCTTTGAAACTCGTACGTCTTTATACGAGCAGAGATTGATATGACAAGGCTTGGTCTATACTTCTAAGATCGTACGTCTTTATACGAGATTATTATGCGACCAAGAATTGGTGAACTCATGTTAGGAACGGTACGTCTTTATACTTGGTCTCATTGTTACACCGTCTCCCGGTGAGCAAGATATAATCACCTATTTAACTTTAATATAAAGCATTTTAAGTCCGATGTCTTAAATCAACCCGGAGATGACTATTCGATGGGTTGAGGGTAAATGTTGTCCCTAACGGGAAACACTACCACTTTTAAGGATTATAATTTGCAAATCAAATGTAGTGAGGACGAGGCTCTAGCGGTGACCCGGGTCACAAGTTTGTAGTAGTCATACCACTGAATTAGTCAGCTTAACATTATCACGTACCAAGTTGATTCGAATCCCAAAGCAATACATTCTGTAATCTGATCATTTTCGCCTTATTTACTTTTCTGCTAGTAACATTTCTATTACACACTTCACACACATTTTTACTTTTATGTTATTTACTTTACCGTCATTTAATTTTCTGCTTTACAAGCACACAATACCCACTCACTAATTAATCCGGCTAAACGATAAAAAAGTTGAGTATTGGAACTCGACTGTGTCCATTGGTTCTTACCTAACTATATTACGCTGCGATAGGTACACTTGCCTATTGTGTGTGTTTTAAGTTAACGTAATTATCATTTTATAAATTAAAAACCTGATATTGTGAAATCATCTTAAAAATATATTTACTATATCAAAACATTCACATCAAGTTTTTTGGCGCCGTTGCCGGGCACACGGTGATTTCAAGAAAAATTCGAGTTAACGGATCAACCTTTTTATTTTCCTTATGTTTTTCTTTCACGCTTTGTTGCAGGTAGTGTATGATCCAAAGTTCTACTACTGGTTTATATCAACCTTTAGCAAAACCCGAGTGATTCTTTCACCGCCGAGTTTGAGAAACCGTGCTAGAAAAATAGCCGTCGAAAACCGCACTATTGCCGAATTTGCAAGACCGTCAGTTGACGCGTTGGGGTCTAGTATCACAAGACCAACCGTTGACGCTAACAACTTTGAGATCAAATCTCATGTCATCCACATGATCCAGTCATCATGCACTTTTAACGGATTACCCGATGAGGATCCACACGCCCATATCGCTCTCTCCCTCTTGCGATTGCCGCCACCACTCCCCACGGGTTCCGTCCGACTGGCCAGCCGTCACTACCTCCGTTACACAGCCGACCAGATGTTGTTGCGTCGCTGCCGTTACCGGAGACCACCTCAGAACCGGGATTTGCGACTAGGTGTGTTTTCGTGAGACGGATTCGTGTAACGAGTTTGTAATATTCAACTAGTGTGGCGTTCTTTGCGCCCGAGTGTTTATACACGGTTATTCGTCAAAGGTATAATCTTGAAACATGATCCTATGGTTTGCGTTTTAATATTATTGTCTATGTGTCGTATAATCGGATCACTGTCGGATAAAGTTTTAAACTTTATTTATAATGTGCCTTTAAACAGCTTCCGCTTCGCAAATATGATTTTGTAAACTATTTGTTTTAAAAGTTAAAACTGGCACACGATTTACAACAATATATCCAACTGGATGTTAGAATCGATCGAAAACGGGAATCAGAAGGTTAGGGTTGGAATCGATGGAATAAGAATACTCAAATTTTTTGTAAGGTTAAAAAGATAATTTTATAAAATACGGGGATATATGTAATTTAAGTTTTAAATTGGGTCAAGACCGACTAAAAATGTAGGCAATTACATTATTCAGAACAAATGTTCATTCACAAGGTTGGAACGACTAATCTTATCCTTGCTATAGAGCATAGGTTGATATACACTCGACCGAAAAATGCATATGAAAAAATATGGAGATTTCATATATGAAATAATTATGCTTGATGAAATTGATACTTTCGATTGAAAACACGATGCACACGTGGATACACTTGAAATGATGTCTTCATATACACATATTATAAACATCTACACATATGTAACAGGTTCAGAAAACCAATTTGTAACCCAATAGACTGAATCCCCTTTAACCTGAACCGAACTAGGCAAACCCCCTCAAAAACTGGTTTCAGCCTGGTCAAACACCCTCTCAAACCGGTTTCAACCCAAACCGATTTGATAAAAACTAGCTTTGACTTTTGTTAACCAAACGGTCCAGAAACCAATTTGTGCGCCTCTACACATATGTATGTTACTATGTTTACTATAATTCATTAATCTACAAGTGTGTAGAATCACTATAATTTTTTTTATTTACCTATGTGTAGTGTGTACATTGCTAAAAACTTATTACGAGGAAAAGAGAAACTAAATATCATTTAACATTTTATAATTATACTTTTTTAATTTAATCTTTAAGATTAAAAAAATGAATCATATATGTGTTCTTTTGAACCCTCCCTATATACACACACACAAGTACATCTACCAATAATTTGCATCGGCTCTGGGCACAAAGGATTCAAAACCATCCATATTTTTTCACTCAATTTATCGCCAACACTCGGCACTGTTTTTTCAAAAACATACCCCCATATACACGCAAATTCGGGAAAATATTTAGCAACCGCGGTATAAAAAGACTAGCCAAGATTCCACACAGACCAAAAGAACTAATCTCTTCTCTTTATATACAGTCTCAAACAAGGATAAGTACCTGGAATTCTGACATGGAAGTCCATAACAGCCGGCCAAAGCTCTCAGTAACTAAACACTTCCTTTTTTTCCCACCAATTTGTCTTTGTGTTTATTTCCACGCGATGTCTTGCTTCCATTTTTCTGCTTCGATTTGGACTTCTTCTTACTCTGCTTTTGAGGCTTGTTTGTTACTGCATGGGAAACTGAGGTTGGAACTGGATCGTAGACTTCTGGGGCCCACTTCACGGTCAGCTTTTGAGGAGGACCCGTTCTTTGTTTCTCTCGGCTACCTTTCACGGCAGACACAAGCTTTAGATTCATCTGTAGGGAAAGGAAGTGTGAAGGGGTAATGGAACAACATATATGTTAGATGATTGGGTCGCAGAAAATAAAACACAGCAATGACTCTTTATCTTTTATTAATATCAAAAACCACACTTTACAAATAATCCCTACACCTATATTTATACAAAAACAAACTTAATCCCCAATATTCCTAAAACTTTAAACTAGGAAACCAAATAACATCCTAACCTAAAATAATAAAACAATTCTCCTAAATTAAATCTTACCATCTAAACATAATACCAAATATAACTTTTAACCTAAACAAATAACTGGCTCAAAAAAAGACAACACAAAATCTCGGCCTTTTTTTATCAGAATTAAAACAACAATTTCCCCTTAATTCTGACCTGTACCGCCTAGATCTCGAATCCCCAACAAAACCCGTAGCTATTTAACTTTAATCCTCTTGATCTTGTTGCCCTCTGATACCAGTTGTTAAAAACTGGATCGCCAAACTCAGAACAAACGAGGGCAGGGTGGGTGTGCTCAGTAACAGTTTTAAACATGATCTTTTTGAAACAGGTCACAGAACAGGTCTTATCAGGTTGGTGCGCACGTTTATTTGTCCTTTTTTTATAAATAGTGAATGTGTTCATTTTGATTACAAAACATTATTATTACACTATGCATTAAAAATCAACTTTAAGTCGCTTCTTTTATTTGACCCGTTCCCCTTTTAGCTAAATACTTTTTTCCGACTCATTTGACCCATTTGAGAAAAAAGACGACCCATCCAAAAAAATGTGGTCGAAAAACGAAATTGCTACCACTACTGCAATTAGAGGCAAGGCTTACAGGCAGAGATGTAGAAGACGAGCAAGATGGACCGACAGTGTTGTCTTTCTTTTGAAAATCATATTTGTCAGATGGTGGTTTGGATCCGGAAACTCCATATCTGTCGATATTGAGCGACTCAATTACATCCTTCTGGAGTTTATTCACAGAAAGATCTTCAGTGCCTTCATTGGTAGATTCAAGTGTGTACATAGACAACTTATGGCTTTTGTTTAGATCAAAAGGGGCTGACACACTTATGTCCATTGGCACCAGATGGCAGCTGCAAGTGAAATGTAATCAATTGTGAATCCATAATAAAATGCATGAGCAGCAAATGGTAGCAATCACACCATAATTGGTTAGTATAAAATAACAAAGCTTGATTCATGTTATTGGTAGTAACTTAGGTGTACGCATTTAAGAGGATTCTTGTTGGATTATATATCACTTGTCGAATGTCATCGTGGTGTCCAGAAATTAACAAATATATGTGTTAACACACTGTCAGTTTTCAACCCCATTAGAAACGGATTATATATAACTATATAAGAGAACAACATACAACTCTTTATCAAGCCATCCAGATTATTATACTAAAATTATCTTCAATCAACAGGTGTGAGATTCATATGCTAAGAGATTTACATTCCAGCATGATATTGTAGACCTGCATTCATATCAACATGCGTACAACTATATATGCTGAAGTGGTGAGATGGTGTTGGATTTGTTAGGATCGACATCACACGCATATACATGGTACTTAGGATAAGGTTATCAAATCTAAAATGATAAGAAAGTCGTTAGCATGACACCCACTACTAAGTACCAACGGAAGATAATGCCATATAGGGTTTGTATATAATTCAAGAATAAATACTTTGGTTTTAGTAAAAGTTGAACATTAATCAACTGAACGTAATGTTGCCCTATAGTTCCCAAAATATTGAGCATCAAAGATTCAAGATGTAAATACTACATGTAAAATCACATTTCCATGTAAATAAATAGAAAATAACCACAAAACAAAGTTCACTCCCCTGCATGGTTTTAGTAAAAAATTCAACACTGTGACTAAATGCATCTATTTGCAACTTAATTCATCGACCAAAGAAAACTCTAGCACGCGTTTGCGGACAGCATTTGATTTTACACTTAGTTATAATCACACAACCAGATAACACAACCACAGCGCCGGAATCAGCAGTTGCTTATTATTCTATGCCGGCCTAAATCACGCTATCTAGAAAACACTTAATCGTTTAATTCAACAACAAAAGACTCAATTATGCTTCATCACAAACATGTTAAGCAATCCGGTGCAGTTAAGAACTTGAAACAGATGCAATTGTGATAAAACAGGATGAAAAATTAGGAACTAATCCTGGCACAGAAATTACAAATCCAATGTAGTAGCACATGAAGTAAATCTAACAGGATATCAACATATACGCTAGGATCATCCAAACGATACGATTCAAAAGCGAAATAATGTAAATATGAATCGAATATGTACCTTCTTAGTCAAATCAGAGTTGTTTAAACCAAACTTCAACACAGATCTGAATCCAAACAATCCGAAATGTCTCAGAGCGGTTTCCACTCACCGATCGCTGAGACTAAACTCCGATTTACACTCAGAGACCTAACTTCCGGTATCAAATACAGAATACGGTGATAAAAAGAAAAAAAACGAAAGACACGGAAGAGATAACACCAGAATAAAAGCTATATATGCTGATTATACGAAAAAGGAAGACGAATAATAGACTGAGTGCTAACTAAGATTACCACGACGATCACCTTTTTCAAGCCGAGGTTTCAGACGATGAGAACACGAACTGCCGCAATAGAAAGAGGCAGAGTAAAGGAGAGTGAAGAATTCGAGTGAAGGCACCATTCTTGATGCTCTTCAAACCCTAACTCTTCGAAAACGACTACCAAACCCTAGTTATAACAAATCGGATCCAAATGAAAAGATGAAAGCGTGTGTTTGCTTGAGGATCGAATTATCTGATTAAATCAGATTGAGAACCGGAAGCATTTGATCGGAATCGAAGAATGCGGCTAGGTAATGGAGACTGAGAAACTGGCAACAGTGAAGGAGTTGTTGAGATAAATTCAGGAAGGTGCGATAAACCCGGTTTGGGCAAGGCTTAGTCAACGCTCGATGATACTTTGACTATTTGATACGCCTGTGACATTAAATTGTTTATTAACATTTTATTTTCAGATAAAATCCTTAAAATTTCCTTATTACCGAAAATGTCCATATATCTGTCTCTTCGACCAAACTTTTCTGAAAATGTCCCATTTAATACCGTCGACTCTCACGGTACAACCTTGTCAGACGATGGTGTTAGAACCAGTTACACCCTGCCACGTGTATTTCTAAACATCAGCGGACCCGAGGATGTAACCATGACGTCCGACGGTGTTGAATAATGTCGTTCTGCCACCTCTAATCAAAATTACAAAGAACACACTTATCTATACTATATAATATATAAAGCTTCTTCAATGCTACATGTCATCTCCATATTCACTCTAATCATTTTTTTTCTGCTTCTCTCTCATATTAAATACACATCTATATTTCAATAAATACAGTTATCTCTCTTATTAAATGCACATCTATATTTTATTAACATTATTTTTTTAAAGAAAATGTTATTCTTTATATTAATAAATCTCCTGACATATTTTGACGAGTGTATGTTGTATTTCACAAGTTTATTCAACCCGTATAAAACACGAGTTTTAAAAAAAAAATATTACTTAATATATATAATAGTATAATAATTATATTTATTCAACCCGTAACACATGAAATTTTAACTTAGTTGGATATATATACATCTGGCAACATAAAACTAAGAACAAAGAATGCACTTCCATCTGGCATCTGCAACCTTAAAGCTTTGCAGAGCAGCACCCAAAACTGAAAGAGTGATATGCGGAGCAACACCCCAAGTTGAAAGAATGATTCGTATATATACCGACGAGACGTCGTTGAATTATCAGTGGACGCTGATAACTTTTATTGTCGCCACCCTCACAAACTCCTCACAAATGTCATTGTATGTTTATATTTACACCATCGGACGACGGTGTTTAGAAATATACGGGTGATCTCGACCTCTTTGGGACAAGTGGCGGCTATAACTGGATCAGATTACCGTCATTTGACATTTGGGAAGAATCTAGTCAAAGGGACATATTGAGGAAATTGATTGGTAATAAAGATATTTTGGGCATTTTCTCTTATTTTTATTATTTTTTTTACGAAGATTGTTTACAAACAGCAAAAAATATATCCGGTGAATGCGTTTTGAATTTTTTTTTTCTAAAGGGACTATATTCAAATCGGGTCTATTTTGGTGTTAACCCATTTTAACTCGAATCAAATTGATATTTTCTTAAACCCGTTAGTTTAGACATTAACCTAGTTTCTCATAAATAGTTTTGACCCGAACACATGTTCTCATAAATAATTTTGACTTTGATTAACTAGGTCTTAGAAAGTCTTCCTAATTATTATTTCTCTCTTTATAAGGCTCCGACTAAAGTTATCGTTGGGTTGGAATCGTTAATGAAAAGGTTTATAATGGGAGGGGGGAGGAGGGGAAAAAGATCAACTTGGTAAGTTGGGATCGGGTCTCCACGTCGAAAGAGGTGGAGGGGTGGGGTCTTGGTTTGAGCAGTTTAAGAGACGTTATTTGCGCTTTGTTGGTTAAGTGGATGTGGAGTTATAAGAATGAAAAGCAAAATATCTAGAAAAAGGTTCTTGACGCATTTCATTATGGTAAGAAATGTTGGTCTTTTATTCAGGTGAACAAGTCTCTTTTTAGGTGTGTGGAAAAATATAGTGTCTCTGGACTCCAATAGTGTCTTCTCAGGTCTGTCCATATCTCAGCTATTTCGCGGTGTTGTGGGAGACGGGAAGGAGATTAGATTTTGGTTGGATTCTTGGCTTTTTCCCGAGCCTCTAAAAGAGGTTTTCCCGAATCTTTTCAAGTTGGAAGGGGAGAAGAGATGCTTGATCAGTGACAGATTCAACTCGAAAGAGAAGAACTTCACGGGTCGATAGAGGTGGAATAGGTCTATGTTTTTCGACGAGGAACTTAAAGAGTTGAGCGACTGCATTTCAAGGTTGGATGAGACAAGTTTATCTTATGAGAAAGACGGTTGGATCTAGATGGGAGAGAACACAGTCCCATTTTCTGCTGGCTCTGCAAAGAGATATTTGGCGAGGGGTAGGGACTTTGGGTCTTGGTTCATTATGAGATGGAGTAAGTGGGTTCCTCTCAAGTGTTGTATTTTTGCGTGGAGGGCGGAGTTTGAGAGGATCCCGAGTCGAGTTGCATTGGCTAGGAGGAATATCCCTACCGATAATAAAAGGTGCATTTTATGTAATTCCGTCCCCGAGTCGAGCGAACATCTCTTTACGTCTTGTATGATGGCTTATGTTGTTTGGCATTATATCAGTCGGTGGTGTAGGATTGCTCCTATTTTTGTTTTTCAGTAAGAGATTTGCTTGAGCTTCATTCATATAGCGGGATCGAGGACCAAGCTAAAGAGGCTCTTCATGGGATTGTAATAGTGACCTGTTGGTGTTTGTGAAAGGTGAGGAACGAGAATCTTTTCTCGAACAAGTCAGTCAAGATTGAAGACATTATTTTGAATGTTAAAACCTTAGGTTTCTTGTGGTATGTAAATAGATCTCAATATAAAATGATGTCTTGAGAAATATTGTGTAAATTTAATATGTTGTAATTTCGGTTGTGGTTTGTTTGACTTTCTTGGTCGTTGCCGGGTGATCTTTTGTTGATGAAATTTTCATTTAAATAAAAATATAATTTTGACTCAAACCCATTTTCTCGTAAACCAGTTTAGACTGTTACCTAGCCCAACCCGACCCACCCGCTTTTTTTGCTAAGTGGTGGGTCCCTTGTTTGTAATGCTATTTATCGAGGCTCAGAGAAGATAGTTAAATAGTTTATCCGTTAACATCGTCATAGAATAGAAGAACTCAATTGATTCCCTCAACAATCTTCTTTCTTCTTCCACTTGTGAAACCTTCATTCTCACTTCACTGCGTCAGCTTAAAGATTTCGTGTTTGTAGTTTGCCTATCGCTCGTAACCTACCCACGTTCCGTTTCTTCGTCACTTTCACCTTCTCCAGTCCAATTCTTGTGGCACAAATTGACATCAACTCTTCAAATTAGTGCTATGGGTAGCTTAAATAGCCTAAGCTAAGTACTTTTGTGAATGGGTTTTTGTTAATTTGACCAAAACTATACGGAATTGTAGTTGCACGCCAGGTGTTTGTTTAAATGCCTGAATGAGTCTTCACTTAGGGATTTGTTGATTTGAATAGATTGAATGGCTTTTTCATCTTGTTTAAGTTGTGAACCATGGACCCTTCCTCAAAATCTAAACCACCCATATATGTTTTACTCTCCTGCAAAGCTTTCAAACATTGTTTCCTTTGCATCCACTAAACATTATGAGCAACTCACTGTCTCCCCTTCAGAAAAAGAAGTTATTGACATCCTGCGATGTGAAAATGACGAAAACGCGGTGCTTGATGTCTTTAAATGGGCTTTGAAGCAGCCAAGTTTCGAACCGTCTTTGGTGGTTTTTGAGGAAATGCTTAGGAAGCTTGGTGAGGTAGGATCTGTTGATTCGATTAGGGGGGTGTTGGATGATATGAAACGGTCTTCGTGTAAGGTTGCTGAAGGTACTTTCTTTATTTTGATTGAAAGTTTTGCTAAGTTTGAGTTATACGATGAGGCGATTTGTGTTATGTTTATAATGGAAGAAGAGTTTGGAGTGAAGCCGGGGACATATAGTTATAATTTCTTGTTAAATGTTCTTGTTGATGGGAACAAGTTGAAGTTAGTTGAAGATGTTCACTTGTTAATGTCTAGTAAAGGCATTAAAAGAGATGTTTCAACTTTCAATATCTTGATAAAGGCTCTTTGTAAAGCCCATCAAATGAGGCCTGCAATTTTGATGATGGAAGAGATGGTTACTCATGGATTGGTACCTGATGGAAAGACTTACACTACCCTGATGCACGGGTTTATTGAAGAAGGGAATTTAGATGGCGCGTTGAGAATCAGAGAACAAATGGTGTCGGCCCAATGCCAACCGACCAATGTAACTGTTAACACTTTGATTCATGGATTTTGCAAAGTTGGTCAAGTTCCAGAAGCTTTGAGTTATGTTCAAAAGATGTCGAAGGAGGGGTTTTATCCCGATCGGTTTACATTCAACACTTTGGTTAACGGGTTATGCAAATCGGGCCACGTTAAGCAAGCTTTGGAGCTTTTGGATGTAATGGTTCAAGAGGGTTTTGATCCTGATGTATACACCTACAACACGGTTATTTCAGGATTGTGTAAGTTAGGTAAAGTTGAAAACGCGAAATATATCCTTAACCAAATGCTGGAACGCGATGTTTCTCCTAACACAATCACATACAACACTATAATTAGCGGTTTATGTAAGGAAAACCAAGTTGAAGCAGCTTCTGAACTTGCTCTTAGTTTAACAAGCAAAGGGATCTCACCTGATATTTGTACTTTCAATTCTCTGATTCAAGGTCTTTGCTTATCTAGAAAATTTGAAGACGCGCTTCAAGTGTTCAATGAGATGAAAAGAAAAGGGTGTCAGCCTGATGAGTTCACTTATAGCATGCTAATCAGTTGGTATTGTTCTAAAGGAAAACTAGATGCTGCTTTGAAACTTTTGAAAGAAATGGAATCAAGTAACTGCCCACGAAACGTGATAACTTACAACACTCTTATTGATGGGTTTTGTAAAAACAAGAAAATCGAAGAAGCGGGTGAGATCTTTGATCGAATGGAGCTTCAAGGGGTTTCAAGAAATGTGGTTACTTACAACACTCTTATTGATGGTCTTTGCAAGAACAGACGGGTCGAAGAGGCAGCCATGCTTATGGACCAGATGATACTTGAAGGGTTAAAACCTGATAAGTTCACTTATAATTCCATCCTTTCTCACTTTTGTAAAGCGGGTGATATTAAAAAAGCAACAGATATCGTTCAAGTTATGGTTACAAACGGATGTGAGCCCGATATAGTTACTTATGGAACTTTAATTCAAGGGTTGTGTAAAGCAGGAAGGATTGATGTTGCATGTAGATTACTTAGAAGCATTCAGTTAAAAAACATGGTTGTTACACCACACGCATATAATCCTGTTATTCAAACTTTGTTTAAAAAATGCGGTGCAGATGCTGCAATGGAGTTTTTTAGAGAAATGGAGCAGAAGGGTTGTCCTCCTGATGAGGTCTCATACAAGATTGTTTCAAAAGGGTTATGTTCTGGTGGCGGGCCAATCGGGCAAGTGGTTGATTTTGTTTTTGAGATGACGTCAAAAGGCTTTATACCCGAGTTCTCTTCTATATACATGCTGGCTGAAGGACTTTGCGCCCTGCAAATGGAGGACACTTTGGTTAAGCTAGTGAATCAGATCATGAAAACTGCAAAATTTCCAGAAAATGAAGTGAATGTGATCACGGGTTTCCTTAAAATTCGCAAATTCGAAGATGCATTGGTCACGTTGGATCGTTTTCTTAGCATTCGGAAACCGAGGAGAGGTTATAGGCGAGGGGAGCATGCTGCAAAATGAGGTAAAAAATTCTATCTTTTTGTACCTTGTTCTAGTTTTTTAATTGCTAGGTTTTTACCTTTAGATTATGTGTTGGCATTTTGCTTGTACCCTAACATTACTTTGTTATGTGTACTACTAGTTTTGAGAAATCAGAGTAATGTTATACTAAGTAAATACAAAATATTTAATTGTTATGTTTTTTTTTAATTATTTGCAGTTAGAATAAGTAAATACAACTGTCACAACCGATTAAGTAACAAACCTCATTAACTTAGATTAGAATTTAGATTAAGTGGGATTATGAAAATTCTGCAGGTCAAAAGTCTTTAAAATAGCTCAAGAATAAGATGGATTTGAAAATATCTTTGTAGCTCTAAATAGTAGTTTGGAACTTTGGATATATCATGACCATTCATTTGAGATATGGTCCATGAGGATGCAGGGATGCCATCCCAACCCATACTTGTAAGCATTGTTTTCATAACTGATTAGTTATAAACTAACGTTCTTACCAGTTCACTGACCGGACTCCTTTTAAAAAATCAGATGATCATAAATAATTTAAAAATTTATGTACAACTAATTTAAAACCAAAAAAAGAAAGTACGTTAAATATTTTGTATGGATTTGCAATGTTAACAAAATATGAAGTTTGAAAGAAACGAAGTAGAGTCTGAAGTAGTAGATGAATCAGTAAATGCAATGTTCAACCACCCAGACCGGTTCAACCGGTAACCTGTCAATTTAAATGAAGACAATTCAAATGGACTCAACCTGACAGGCTATGTAGTTGGTTCCTCATGGTCTGAAAACACCTAGCAAATATGTACCCAGACACCCTGGGGAGTGTCAAGCGAGGATGGCTGGTGATGATGCACAAACACCACCACCTTCAGAGCCATATAGGTGGATTCGCCATGATGATCCACCTAATGGCATGTGGCGGTCATCTGGAGGACCACCAAGGTCTACTTGGTCGTCCTAGAGACATGAGGGGTGCTAAGGTGAATATAAGGTTTTCTTTTGTCAGACTAGACAAAAAGAAGTGCACTTCATGAAATTTTGATCCGGGGTAACTTACAAAGACAAGTATATAATTCATAAAATGCTAAGTTTGTTGAGTTTATAACTTTTTATTTCTTAGGGTGAGTGTAATGGGCGTGAAAGGGGGGGATTCAAATCACGGGCGTGGGGCAAGTGTTTGTGCGTGTGTTATGTGTGTTTGTGTATATATGAATAGTGAAACCATTACACATTTTAGTGATTGTGTTTAGTGCTTTCCCTCCGGCTGACGTGGCGTGACGTACCTGGGCGTTTTTTCAGATTTTAGTGAAATCATTATACATATAAAAGAAGAAAAACCAAAACCAAAAATTGTCTTTTCATTCACTAATTGCCATCAATTATATAACAATACAGTACTATGTTATCAATATGATTTTTAATACTCTTGTAACTAAATGAAAAATAAGTATAATTTCCTTTTCATTCTTTAGTTATTTAATTTTATAGTAGAGGAAAGGTTGTGTGGCAGACTCCTATTCGCAACCGACTTTCCTTTTTAAGGTTTAGTAATGTCCGTATTTAACTTGAGTTTTATAACACTTGCATATTTTATTAGTTTTTATTGTTTTTTGTTAACCATGGATGAATCCGGGCTTATTTTACCTGAAATTCTAATATCCATAAGTTTTCTATAAAATTAATATATAAAATTTTGTTGATCATTACCTTGGCATGTTCCAAGAAATTCAAGTGACACAAAATACAAATGTTTATGTTGATAATTTTGGATTTTAAAGAGAAACAAGAAAATAGAAAAATGAACTTAAGAATTACTTTCATCACTTAAAATTGAGAAAGGTAGCTTGTATTTATTTATTTACACAAGTCAAAACATAACAAGCATGTCACTCTAGCTAATCTTGACAACTACCTCCAACTAACTAACTGACTATGAACTATTACATGTATCATCACAACTAAATTTATCCTCTTAACATATTAATATTGTAGACTTCTTAGATCTTTTAAACATGAAACATCATAAAAATGTAGGACTAGTTCTCTAGAAGAATATCAACTTTCTACAACAAGACCTTCAAACTCATTGACTTTTCAAACTTGGTTAACATTTGAGAATCACGTATTAAAATGGAACAGCTTTCGCTGGTGAACCTATAGTTTAACAAACACACTTCACTTTATCGAAATGACAATTAATATTTTAAAAACACACTTTATTAAATGTTTGAGTTGAGATACCACAACCGCAACCACCACCCAACACAGAAACACATCACACCACACGACATACTTAGCTCACTCACACAACACTAACCCACTTACCACGTTACCACTTGATTAGTAGTAACTCACACTTACCAACAAAATGTTAGATACACATGGGTATTGTTAAAATTTGAGAATGATTTTCTAAAGATAAATCAAGAAACTCGGTTTACATCATAAATTTGAAAAAAGAACATGTTAAACTATGTCTACGAGAAACCTAACGAAATAACATGACAAACTCCATCTACGACTTCTAGTCTATTGCATGCTTATCTTGTGTGGGTTTTCAACTTGAAATCACACATGGCACACGTTTAGCGTCTATGACTGATTGCCGGTACAAAACCCTAATAATGCATAAATTTTTCACGCTAAACAAAGCTCTTCTTAACTGGTACATCACATGCACTAACTCATCGAACATGCATGGAACCGGGGGCAGACCTACATAGAGTGCATGGGGGTAGCGGCCCTCCATGAATTTTTTTAGTGTTATTTACGCGTTATATATTACTAATAAACTGACCAATTAGAATAATATAATGAGAATTATGAATTCCAATTTTGCAATTATAGTTTAACTTAATCACTAAAAGTTTTCACTCCATTCTTTACTACTTGATTGATAAAGTAATAATATAATGAGAATTGTGAATTCCAACTGTAAAACCATTAAAGCAACCGATAAACACTTCACCCCTCATAAATCGGTCACCTGATTCTCCAATCTCCACCAGATCTGCCGCAGATCCCAATTCCTATACCAAATCCTTCCAGATCTCTGATATGGCGGCATCACGGCGGCTCCGCGACCTGCAATCGCAACCCGGCAACAAAACCTGCGTCGATTGCTCACAGAAAAACCCTCAGTGGGCCTCCGTTTCATACGGCATCTTCATGTGCCTAGAATGCTCCGGCAAGCACCGCGGCCTCGGCGTTCACATCTCCTTCGTCCGATCTGTCACCATGGACTCGTGGTCGGAGATCCAGCTCCGGAAAATGGAGTCCGGCGGGAATGAAAGCCTCAACAACTTCTTATCGAAGTACGGGATTCCGAAGGAGACGGATATTGTATCGAAGTATAATACGAACGCCGCTTCGGTTTATAGAGACAGGATCCAAACCCTAGCTGAAGGTAAGTCATGGCAGGATCCACCGGTTGTGAAAGAGAGCTCGGTTAAATCCGGCGGTGGTGTTGGTAAGAAGCCGCCGTTGTCGGCGGGGAGCGGTGGAAGGGGCGGGAATAACGGAGGATGGGATAGTGATTGGGGAGATAGTGTTTTTGATGAGAGAGGATTTGGATCTCAGGATAGTATTAGGAGGAATCAGAGTAGTGGAGATTTTAGAAGCGGTGGTGGAAGCGGTGGGATGCCGGCTAGGTCAAGATCTACGGAGGATATTTATACGCGGGCGCAATTGGAGGCGTCGGCGGCGGGAAAAGAGGGGTTTTTTGCAAGGAAGATGGCGGAGAATGAGTCGAGGCCGGAAGGATTGCCGCTCTCGCAGGGAGGGAAATTTGTTGGATTTGGATCGTCTCCTAATCCGGTGCCACGGAACAATGCGCAAGGGGATGTTCTTTCTTCTGTTACTCAGGTATACTACTGTTTCCAAATTACAATTTCATGTCAATGCTGGTGTAGATGAATCTGACTCTATTGTTAATATGCTGATGTGTTTAGCAAATATATGACTTAGTATCATAGTGTATCTGATTTTGATGTCATCCTTGAGTTTCGCGTAGGTTGATCTAGGTTGTTTGATTAAAGATGAAGATTTGGATTTATTTGTAAACTAGTTTTGAGTGCACCCACTAGTTTTCTGCTCAATTACTTGGCATCTAGTCACCATTGGTGACAATAATTTGTGACATTGTGTGATAATAATCTTGGTTTTATAAAAGCGTGAGGCGCTCCGACGCCCTTAGGTAAAGTGGATTACTTATCAAATTTGTTACATTGGGTGATAATGCACCGGCACACCTCTTATCGTACGCGAGGCGCAATTTATTTGTATAATTGTTTTTTTATATTACTCATGGGTTTCTAGCATCACTTACCCAAAGTTTAGACATAAATAAGCTCGTGTGCACTTTTTAAAACCCGGTGAGAGAGCTTCACGTACACGAGGCATTGCTCTATGTACAACAAAATAAGCTTTATGTATAATCAAAAGTTGTATCTCTCATTTATTTTACATTTCAGCCTTTTTATCAAGGAAACCATTCATAATATCATCATTCTGGCCATTTTTACATATCAGCCTCCTATGGACCCGAATTTTGTGACCAACTTTGACCGAGATGTGCCTAAAGCACCGCCTCCAGGTCCTAAGGCGCTTTTCGGATTGCTTTTTATACCAACGATCAAAATCTGCTACTACTGCTCTATACTGCTATTAGCCTATTACATAGATTGAATATCAATAATCCTAAATCTGCATTGACAATTTTATAACTTATTTGACATAGTTATTAATCGACACTATTTTAAAACAAAAGATCTAATTCTTGTGTTTAAATCACGCCCTTCATATTGTTATAACGATACACACACTCTTATATAGAGATTTGAAGATGTGATTTTTGGTTGAACAAATAGTGTTAACATACTCGAACCTTATGGCTGTTTTGTTCTATGTTTTATCGGTTAGTAATCTGTGACATGTGTTCATGCAGGGACTAGGTAAGTTATCCATTGTCGCTGCATCTGCTGCACAATCAGCTGCTAGTGTCGTCCAGGCTGGCACGAAGGAATTCACAACAAAGGTCTTCTGGCTTGTATCTTTTGAATAAGTTTTTACATAACTGTTTGTAAATCATGTAGCTTTCTTTTCTGAACAGGACCACGCTTTTAGATGTATATTCTGTTTATTATGTCTAATAGTAATAAGTTATCTAATGTTATGATGGCTCAGATTTAAGGAAAATTATAAAACTGTATAACTGAATTCACTTATACACAACTGTCGTTACAGGTCAGGGATGGGGGCTATGATTACAAGGTGAATGAGACTGTTAACGTTGTCACAGCAAAAACAACAGAAATCGGACAAAAGACATGGGGACTCATGAAAGGCGTAATGGCATTTGCTTCACAAAAAGTTGAAGAGTACGCGCAAGAAAGTCCCACATGGAAGAGTGACAGCTGGCAGAGAAACGAAACACAGGGAAACGGGTTTTACCAGGAGTTTGGGCATTCTAATGGAACGTCCAATCCTGCCCCTACACCTGGCGTGAACGGTAGTTCTGTCAGTTCATCAGGCAGAAATTTCAACTCAGTGGATTCTGGTTCTTGGGATGATTGGGATAATGATGGCTTTAGAAAACAGTCATCCGCAACGACAACAACTGCTCCCAGTAACGGTGGTGATGACTGGGCGGGTTGGGACGATGCTAAAGATGACCCGTATGACAGTTTCCACAAGTCTGATGGTAAAACCGCAAGCCATGCTGGGAAGTCAGATGGAAACTGGTCTGGAGCCGGCTTTCTCTAAGGTTAGTGTGTTTTTCACCCTCAAATTCGTTTCTTAAAAATTTTCCTACTCATGTAAAACTTTTATACTATGTACAACTGTCAACAATTTGGGCTAATTGCCCAACTAAAAGAGAACCGAAGGTTGATGTTTTGGCTTGCAATTTAGAGACTCTATCCTCAAAACTTCGTTTGTGATTGTACTTTTGATATAAACTACTTTGTAGTTTAAGTTTCAATTAAAGCTCCAATATTTTACTGAAATTATTACTGTTATGGATGATTTGTTGACCACATAGAATCATATTGTATTCATGTTGGAATAACATTAGATCAATAGGGGTAGGGAAACTGAATAAACATAAAGTCCACCTTTGACCAATTTAGATTATTATTGTAATAATATTGTTTTTAATTATAATTTATAATTCAACGCCTTAATTTGTTATATATGTTTTTGAACGACAACTCCTAGATATTCTAGGATAATTGGGTTTCCCCGGGCAACACTTAGAACATCCAGGGTAACCCACTCCAGGAGGAAACCCCCAACTGGGTAAATCCCCTGACCTGACCACAAACCCTTTTTTTGTTATGGCAAGGATTTGAATCCAAGACCTCCACTATGGGAAGTATTGGGGCTACCATTGCACCAGATGGCATACGGTCCTTAATTTGTTATATGAAGTTTGTTATATGAAGTTCAGGAAAGTTAAAGGTGTTTATGGATCAAATCCAACCTGATTCGGTACAAAAATATTTCGACTAGTTAACCTACACGGATGTCTTCCCAATACTGATTTACTATCTTTGGTTAAAAACTTAGCCACGGCCACCTTAGTAGCAGGCTGTGCCGCTATTCTACTCAAGGGTTTCTTGGTTGCTGGGACCGCCAATGAACTACACACTTTTTGGATGCTAGCAACTGCTACCAAGGCTGATCCATGAGCAATACCGCTGTGCATGGTGCATATGCAAGGAACCTTCGGTTGACCACTTCGCAACAAGGTCCAATATCTTCGAACCCCTCAGCATTGTCTTCTTTTCTCCATGGTATGTGGATGGTAGATACCCACCACTCATTCAAATCGGAGCGATTACAGGGAAGGCTATGAGATTAACTGGTTTCAGCATGGATCAATCAGTTAATAATCTTGTTCTAGTTGGACCTTGGGTCGAATAATTTAACAAACTTTTTTCCAAACTACAATAATATTATTTATAAAAAAAATATAAAAATTTAGCTTTAACGACGGTTCATTTATTTCAGTACCAATAACGAAGATGAAACTCGATTATTAGAAAACCTTAATCCGGACCAACTTAAAAACGTTGTTATTTGTATGAGATGAAGTAAATTTCTTTTTCATTTAAGTACTAATTTTCTGTTTCTAAAATTCTACACTATGATGGCAACCGGCCTAAAAATATCATTTTTAACTGAAAAACCAAAAACTAAAAGCATGATCTCCCTCCCAACCCAAAAAGGTTACAAAGTTGAAGGGCTACATGCCATACATTGTTACATTTTATGTGCAAAATGTTGTATCTTCCAAGAAATGCGTATGCGGGCCCTGTCTCTCGGCTCCTGATCATCACCATTCCCGATACACCAAGTTAGCGGTTTTCTTGTTCTGTTTCTCGAATCAAAGAAATGTCGGCCCGTTGGGTAACCATCAAAATGCACTGGCCTGGGTTAGCAAAAAAATAAATCCATCAACACTCGAATGCACCCCTACCCAATGTCAGTAAACTCCATAGACAACGAACGATCTTCGAGGCCCAATGTGAAGCCTGGATCGTACTTATGAGGCAGCGTATCGAAACTCTCATGTCCCGTTTCCATCTTTAGAAAATCATCAATTCCGATACCCGAAACAGAAGCTTCTGTATCAAATTTTGATGATAAATCATTGGGTAATGTTGACGGTGGTTGCAAATTGAGGTCATTGGGATCCATAACCGGTTTTCTGGATTTGGATCTGGAATGCTTTAACGGCGTTTCGGGATTTGACAGGCTGTGTTTTCCTGACGGTTGAGATTTTGGTGGTGGTCGGGATTTCGATTCGATTGTTGGGAATGCTGATGGGGTAAGGCTAAACCACCCTCAACTGCAACTCTTGATAAATCCCTGCACAGGATTTTGTGTTAAATGTTGAAATGTGACGAGATATATACACGCTATAAAATAGGTCAATTCGGGTTCAGCCCAATTAAAACGGTTCAAACCCGTTTAGAAACCCATAATATACTTGGCGTTTACAGCCTCTTAAATTTCTTTATACCAAGAACTCGGATTGTTACTATTTGATAGTTTTTGTAATCATATTTGATATGTACTATAAATGGGTCGAGTTGAGTCAGGTGGGCCCGCAAACACTTTTTTTCCTTTTCTATTCTTGAATTTTTTATTTAATAAATGTTTTGAATATAAATAAAAAAAACTACTTTTTACAATGTTAATCTAACTTCTAAAATAAAATAAATCAGAGTGCTTTATGCATTGTCGAATACACTATGGATGACTTTTGACCCGTTAAACCCGTTTTCATTTCAGTTTCTCCATTTTACCCATTAGAGGCAAAGCACAACTCAAACCGACCCCATTTATCCATAAATGGTATGAAATTGCAACCTGTTTATAACAGTATATGCCAGAATAAATAAAAAAATACATACCTGAAACGGCATTCAACGATATCCTTAGACGACCTAAAATGATGATTCCCGGCCACGGCCACGGGCGTGTGTTCAGACACTACCTGTTCCGAGTCATTTATCGAAAAAGATATTACAGGTGGCAACTGGAGACTTTGATCATCATCAGCCCGGCCCAAAGGAAACTCTAAAGTAACTGCCAGCTGGCCAACGCCTCGAGAATCAGGTTTTCCATTAAAACTAGGAACTCGATCTTTTTTTGGTATATTTTGAGAATTATCAAGTGCATCGGCTACTAATCTGCTCATCGGGCCTAGGTTGGTGAACTTCATTTTTTGTGACTTTGGTCTAACGGGGTCTCGGTTAACACCTGGTATATGAAATATTCCACTTCTTACAGGCAATGGGCTTTTCCGATGACCATAACGAGTAGTTGACTTCCAAACAGTTGTAAGTAGGTAGCAGAAATGCTGTTGAAGAGTGTATACTTGATCGGTCTGTTCCGACACAATATCCAACAAATTTTTGGCATGCTCCTGTAATAAAGAAAAATCTATATTTAACACAAATTAATTTTAAAAAATAAAAATAAAAAAACTGGATGAAAAGTATTCAGCCCATCTCTAACCTTTTGAACCATACTAAAAAAATACTTGTTATCCAACCCGTCCATGTTATGTTGCCACCTCTACCTCTAATACACACACCATATTTTTCATGTGTTAAGAAACCATATTCAAAGCTAGGGGTATTAAACGGGTCGTGCTCGTGGGTTCGCGGGTCCAACACAACACGAGTACTCGCGGGTTGACACGAACACAACCCGTTTAACACCAACTTTTTTTATTTTCTATTCTTTTTGCATATTAATACTTTAAAAATACAATGTTACAACAGAAAATAGAAATGCATATAAACTAATTACGTTTAAATTATAAAATTTATGTCAATTTCTAAGCAGGGCCGGAGCTGACCATGGGCGAGGAGGGCGACCGCCCAGGGCCGAACTGGAAGGGGCCCAAAATTTTTAGTTTTTTATATATATTACATATATACAATTTTTTAAAACTATTACAGTATGTCATTTAAAAAAAAACTAGAACTATATCCCGCGCGTTGCGGCGGGTGGCGCGTTGTGACGATTCGGTTACGATCGAACCGAAACGTAGGTAGAAATAAGCACGTCGTGGCGGTGGCATTTAACCATATAAAATTTCAAGTCAAAACATTAATAAAAATAAGTATGTCGATTTCCCACGCATTACGACAAAGTTAAAAAAAACTGGCACTGCCTTGGGTCGAACCCGGGTGTGGGGTGTGCGGTAGAGCCGGACTAACCAGCTAGGCTGGATTCTTGTTTGTTTTAGTTGTACAAATTAATTGTATTTAGACAAATAATTCAAGAAATTTGAAAATAAAAAGATGCAATACTTAGTTGTACCAATTGCATTTAAAGTTGTAGAACATCTACAGTAAATTTCTCTCACAATGAGAATTTACTTTTTAATATTTATTGAATTTGTCTTAATAAAGATTTTTTTATTTAAATTTTTTTATCACATGAAGGATAGAGGCGATACATAAGGGAAATGTGGTCTTCACAATGACTGCATCATTTCAGGTATTTTATGACTATTCATCTGTACACAAAAAAAGTTAAATACTTCATTTTTAATCTTTTCTGTTATTACAATCATGTGTTCATGATTTTTCCAGATAATATTAGTTTTGTTTTACTTGTTTATATGTCAAATGATGGTTGTAGATTCTTTCCCTTTGTTATATTAATTAAGTATGGGTTGATATTTTACAGAAAGAAGAAAAGGGGTTTGATCACCGATAATGCCAGATGTCCCTGATTCAGATATGGTACCAGAACTACATTGCTAGAAGCTTGTGAAGTGGTGCTAGTAAAACTATCTATTTTCTAGAGGCAGGAAAATTTAGATGGTCTTGACCACTACCATGAACAGGTGAATCTTTCACCTTAACAATAGTTAAGTATTTTGTAAGTGTTAAATATATTTGGAATTTGTATTTAGCCTTATTTTAATTGGAAGTCAAGACTGCACAAAGGGGATTTCAATCTTTTTACCTAATTCTTCAATCTTTTTTACCTGTTTTCCATTTAGGTGAGTTTTGACCCATTCAACCTCTTCTATTTCACTGAAATTATAAAAAGGGAAAAAGTATGGAGTGTTTTAGTTCTTGATTTGATGAATTATAAAGAGACCCACTCGATTGTACTTGATCAATATAAACCATGATTATGATTTCAAATTTGCTTGTGATTAATTTAAGGTTATTGGAATTAAGAATTTTGTATGTGCAGGTGCATCAGGAAAACAAATTGAATTTGCTAAATCAACCTTTGCCTGATTAATTTGGGATTCAACTAGATGGAGGTTTATATTGACACAGCAGCAGCTGCAGGTGCAGACTGCATTATTGCTAGCACCGTATTATTTGGAGCTCCATCTCTTTGATTATATGTTACACACATAGTAACATCACATATCATTTTTTATAGTAACATAATTGTTGTCACTTGGTACAATTTTTAGGTTGACAAGTCGTTTCAACGCTTGGAAGAAGAAGTTGAGCGAATATACAATGACGAGCACGGTCTACCTCTTGATGTTGAAATAGCTTAAACCAGAGATTCTATGTAAGTGGCTACAAAACAAAGAACTTTTAGAAAAGAGAATATTGAGAAACTTTGTAACAGTTGCAACAAAAAGGAATCAATAGCTTAGTTATTAAATTTCTTATTAATGAACATGAATTGGAACCGTTACTTAAATCTTTGTTAGAATTCTCAATTTTATTTACGAAATTACTCGTGCACACGTGTGTTTTTCTGAAAAACAAACTGCATGATCTCGCTACTGAATTTTCTATTTTCTTTCTAAATTCCAGGTATGAGCACGATGAATTCATTAAGAGTGAAATAAAACAAATGACAGAACATATTAAATCTATTATTCATACTCTTAATGCTAATCGGGTGAGTTTTTATTGTGGTTTTAATTTAGCCAAAATACATGCAATGTTTGATCAGATAAAGTGCTTTGACTATTAGTCAGACATCTAATATACCCTTATAATATTTGTAGAATTCCAAATGAATCATTAAATTCTTACCTCAAGAGTTTTGTAACATATCAGTGGGTTGATGTTGAATGAGTTCTACTTTGATCTCAAATAAATACCGTTTTCTTTTAGAATGTAAATAAAAATAGTTATTACCTTATGCATTCAATTACCCGGCCACCGGACGAGTATAAAACTAGTTTAACTCATCATTGGATTTAATCCTGGTCCTTATAACTCAGTTTCTGATTTCTTAACCTTTTTCTATCTAAATTCTGTGTTATGTTTTCTCTTGTTCTTTTCCAGGTTAAGAACATGGTGCGCAAGGGAGAAGAAGTAGTGATTGTAGGCGGTTCACATTGATGGGAATGAGATATGTGAGGGAAGGGAGCTATAGGTATTCTTAAGGGGCTAAAGTGTAATTTGAGGGTAGTATAAGTAATAGAGAATAAGGCTTGTTGAGTAGGAAAGAATTAAGTTGTAGTTTGTTAGGCTCCTGCATATGGTGCATGGAGAGAGGGCATAGCCCTGGATCTATCCTTGTTATTCTTGTAATCGTTTCATGGGAGGTTTATTACATTGAATTCTGCGGTCATTTCTCTTGCTATCTTCTTCAATTTGTAATTGAATCGAATCAGATCTCTATCATTGGTCCGACCTGCCTTTGACCTGCCATTTTCTCTTTCAATTTCCATGGAAACATGTTCGTTTGCTCGGATCGATGTTCAGGAAGGCCAGATTCAACAACTTCAACGTGCTGTTGCTGATATCAAATCGACTCTGAAAGCATTTGAGGCGGATCGAGCGGAATCCAGGGAATTTCGGAAGATGGTTCTGGATTGGATGAAGAAACAGGCGACACCTCCGGGGGAGGGTTCGTCGGAATCTGGATCTGTCTTTTCCGGTGCGGTATTTTCTTCTTTGGGTCCTCAATTTGGTCCGAGTGATGCTCCTTCCGGCTTATCAGGGGCCGTGCAGCAGGTCACCCTTCCTGAGTTAAGTGGTTTTGATCCTCAGGGATGGATTCAGCAAGCTAATCTCTATTTTGCCATTACCGACACCCCTGATTCCCTTCGTCTTCGGTTGGCTCAAATGAGCATGGTAGGGGTCGCACACCACTGGTTCACCGATATCACTCAGGTACGTGACTCACTTTTCTGGATTGATTTCCAAACAACACTTCTTCATCGTTTTTCTGGGTTGGAGATTCACAAACCTTATGAACAATTGGCGAATATTCAACAAAGGGACTCAACTCCTGCTTATGAAATCGATTTTGATGAGATAAACAAAAGGGTTCAATTACATCGCCATCCATCTCGTTTGGACACCATGAAATCGTCTACCGTTGAGGAAGCAATGCTTCGCCCTAATTCCAACGTCGCCGTGAATTGTTCCAGTTATCTGGCTCGTTTTGGGCCTTCATCGATCGGGTTACTTGATGGGCTCAATACGTTGGGTCTTTCGAAGCCCAAAACTTCATTTAATAGTAAACATATGGGCCGTCACTTAATTGCCCTAACCGAATCTGCGTGGTCATCTTCCACCGCTGAATCTCCAGTTGCGTTTCCTTCATTTGATTTCGGGTTGCAATGGAATTCCAATTCAATTAAGGGCGTGCTATTTCGGGTCGACTCGGGGTTTCTAAGGATTTCCTAATCCCTGTACTTCTGTTTCAGCATCCTCCCCCGCTGGAAAAACAATTTCCAATGGCATCGGTGGTGTCTATGTTCAAAATTGGCGATCGACGCCTTGGTTGGAAAGGCGGTACGGTACCGTTTGCCTCTACTGGAATTTTACTTCCTACAAATCTACCGGGTAATCGTTGTTGGTACAAGATTGTAAGTTATGTTATTGGGCTAATTGTTGGATCCCATCATTCGTGGGGGGTGAATGGGCAGGGCCGACCACCAGACGACGCAGCCGTTCCCAGTCTTGAGGACAATACTGTTTTGAAGGGGAGAGTATTGATGGGAATGAGATATGTGAGGGAAGGGAGCTATAGGTATTCTTAAGGGGCTAAAGTGTAATTTGAGGGTAGTATAAGTAATAGAGAATAAGGCTTGTTGAGGAGGAAAGAATTAAGTTGTAGTTTGTTAGGCTCCTGCATATGGTGCATGGAGAGAGGGCATAGCCCTGGATCTATCCTTGTTATTCCTGTAATCGTTTCATGTGAGGTTTATTACATTGAATTCTGCTGTCATTTCTCTTGTAATCGAATCAGATCTCTATCACACATTCATTACATCCTATGAGAAATTGGCAATTGCTGTTTCAAAAGCCATGCGTGGTCATTCCCAGCAGGAAACGAAGGATGGACATTTCCATTGTAGGATCTCAACAGTTTATTTAAAATTTTTAGACATCTCTTGCTTGATTATTGTATATTTTGTGTAGAAATTTATAAATTTGTATAGTAGTTTTGATAAGTTTGGGTTGATTTGTATTTGAATATTTCGAGGAATTTAAATAGATTTTGAAATTTTAATAACCGGTTATATTTTAAAAAAATGAGCATTATTTGTAGGTTTAAAAAAAAAATTAAAAAACATTTTGGTCGCAAAATGGTCACTACAGAAGTCTCAGTTGGTCGCAAACTGAAGCGGTGGCAAAACGGTCGCAAAAGCGGTGGCAAAATGGTGCGGTCGCAAAATTAGCGACGCTTTTTTCCGTAGCAAGTTTGGTCGCAAAATGAAGTAGCCGTCGCAATTTGGTTGCAAAAGGGCAATTACGACATGCATTATTCCTACCCGCATTTTTGGTCGTAAAACGGTCGCAACAGGGTAATTGCAACCGTTTTGCGACCGAAAATACGGTCGCAAATGCCCAGTTTTCTAGTAGTGACATAAAAGATAACAAAATCTTGGAGTATCTTTATCATTTTTAATTGTTGGTACTTCTAATTGTACCATCTATCTTAAAGCATGCACCCATTTCAATGTCAACTTTTATTCTCGTTGTAATTTATCTATTTTTCGATCTCCGGCCACAACCGAGTCATGACAACTTTATACGTTTTTTTATTTACTTAGTCACGTGATTGTTGTTAAGATTGATCTTGATGGTACGGGTAAGAGGAAACTGGGTCATCCAGGTCTGTTTGAAACATGCATGTGTGGAGGATTTCGTCTCGGTTGACTCGGTATAGTAATTGACCGAGTATTAAGGAGCAAAAGGTTGTAATGTTGGCATGAAGGAAGAACGTGAGTTTTAGCATGTGGGTTTTATTTCCTTTTATAAATAGTAGTTTTGTGTTTGCATTTCTTTGTACCAGAAAGTATTACTAGAAGAGTTAATAAAAGAGTAGTGTTGAGTGTGTGTTTTCTTTAGTGTGTTTGTAATCTTGGGTCTTAACCAACAATTGTCACCGTCGTAACATGCGTGATGAGGTTTGAAAACCCGTCGCATCGTGTGGGCTCAATTTCTAAGTAAATGAAATGTTTGGGCCAGTGATAACCTTACGTGTTTAAAATGACTACATGGGTTTATGGTTTTTATTAGACTAAATTACAGAAAGCAACCTTTAATTATATACTAAATTATATCCGCGGACCTTTATCTTCACTAATTACGCTAGACGCTCTTTATCTAAATGATTTGTATCAATCTATAACCTTTAGACTAACAG
This sequence comes from Smallanthus sonchifolius, assembly GCA_023525975.1. Classification (NCBI taxonomy): domain Eukaryota; kingdom Viridiplantae; phylum Streptophyta; class Magnoliopsida; order Asterales; family Asteraceae; genus Smallanthus; species Smallanthus sonchifolius. The sequence goes on along the minus strand of CM042046.1, from coordinate 50,366,483 downwards.
AGGTTAGATTTTTCAGTTAGTTTTTTACAAAACAATCAAAATACCCTTTCTATTATAAAATAAAAAAAATAAAAAATAAATTCAAAAGCATTGTGGGCCCCATCCATTATGCCTTCTTCCTAAACAAAAACCCAAAACCTACAAATCAAATTCTCATACTTCAAAAAACTTACATTCAGTTGGCTAAATTCAAATCCAAAATGAAACCGACGGGTGTTTGACCGGCAGTCCAAATCCAAAATGATCAATAACCCAATTGGTGGGCAAAAATCCAAATCCAAAAATACAGAAGCTTCGACCGAAATACAAAAGCTTACAATCGGCCAATAACCCAAATCGTTTGTAAGCTTCGACCGAAATATAGAAGCTTACAATCGGTGGGCAAAATCCAAATCCAAAATGAAATCGATTCAAATGGAAACCAAATTAGGGTTGGATGTGTTGAGCAGAGGGGAAAGTCGGAGAATAGAGAGGGAGGCAGAGGGGGTTCGGTTGTTCCGGCCGGCCGACGGTGGGAGGGCGATGGTATGTGTCTGTGTAGACGATGGAAAGGATAGGGAGAGAGAGGGAGTAAGAGGAGACGAGGGTAGGAAGAGAGACTAGAAACTTATCAGTGAAGAGGTGAAGGGGCGGCGGGTATCAGTTAATTTGTTATTTCCGGTCGTCGGTTGGTGACTGTGGTTGTGTGGCTTTTACTTGTTACAGAGCTTGAGAGAGTTATATAGATATATATACACACACATATATTTCTCTCTATATATTTGTTAATATAAGAATGAAGGGTAAATTAGTCATTTATATGCCATTTAAGTGAAAAATCTAACGTTGGTTAGTCTAAAGGTTATAACTTGATACAAACCATATAGATAAAGAGTGTCTAGCGTAATTCATAAAGATAAAGATATACGGATGTAATATGATATATACCTAAATGTTGTTTTATGTAATTTAGTCTTTTTTATTAAGAAACCTGATTTGAAGTAACTGAAACTTCTGGGAATGAATGAGGTGGACCACATGTTTATTTTGTTTTAATTTCTTTGCGAACCAGTCAATAGAGATGGCGTTCTTGACTAATTCTTTCTATTACGATTCGGAGTTGAATGATAAATACTCCTTTAATTTCTCCCCTCAATCACAAGACATTAACGATATGTTCATCCTTGCAGGAAAGCTGCTGTTATGGTTATCGCCTTTCATATATTTAATCAATACCCTCACCTTAGCTCAACCCGAATTCTTTTACTACGCCTGTCAAAACGCCTCTACCTATAGTTTAAACAGTAAGTACCAAAGTAATCTCGACACCACCCTCTCCACCCTCCCCACCACCAACAACGGCTTTGGTTTCTTCAGTGACACCACCGGCCTAGGGAGTGATAGAGTCTACTCAGCCGCCCTTTGTAGAGGCGACATCCCTCGGGATGGGTGTCGGGCTTGTCTTGATGATTCCATTGTTAGGTTGCGACAAGTCTGCCTTAATGAAAAGGAAGCAATAGGATACTACGAGTATTGTTGGTTGAGATACTCCAGCGAGAGCATATTGGGAAACACACAAATAAACAATAGTATGTATCTGCACAGCATGCAAAATTCTACGGATATAGATGCGTTCAATGATGCTCTGGGAATATTAATGAATAACTTGATAGGTTATGCGGCAACTGGAAGTTCCCAATTGAAATTTGCCACCGGGAATACGACCGGTCGAGGGTTTTTAATAATCTATGGGCTAGTGCAGTGTACTCCAGAGATAACGGAGCTACAGTGTCGTAATTGCTTTGATGAACTAAACAAACGCTTTCCAGATTTCTTTATTGGGAAAGTTGGAGGAAGAATTCTTCTACCTACGTGTAATCTTAGATACGAAACTTATCGTTTTTTTAACCAGAGTCCTCAGAGCATCACCCCGCCGCCACCACTGCCATCATCACCGCCACCACCGCCACTGCCATCATCACCGCCACCACCGCCACCACCAGGTATGAACTGTATCTTTTTTTCAATTTTTTTTAAACGACATTAATTAACTATAACCTGTAGGGTACATCACTTAACCAGTAACCATTATTCTATTAGGAAGTCTCCTTAAAATATCCTTACAAAATTATTTACATGGAATCAAACTTAAATCACTTACAAAAACATGATTGTCCTTTCATTTTAAAAAAGTTCCATTTGCAACTTTCTACTTATCATCATGTCATGGCAATGTTGAAGTATGAGCTACTTGTGTCAAATAAATGGGCTGATTTATGGTATGTTGCTGGGCCATCTGGTCTCTATGCTCTGGTTGTGTTTACCGATCTAGCTTGTAGGCCGAGTTGTTTTTTGATTTAGTCTTCCGTATTACTAGGTCTAATTTGTTAGCATTTTTCATTTCTGTTCTTGCGTATTCAGTTTATTACCGTTGCTTGTATGGCTATATAATGCCAATTGATTGTTGAATAAAGATCATCCGATAACTTTGAGTGTTCTTTGGTATTCTACTTGGTCTTACAGGCAACACTTTCTATTTTTTTCAGGGAAAAAGAATAACACAACTCGGATTGTTGTAATAACAGTCGTTGTGATAGCTATTGCTATTTTAATAATTGCTTCACTCTATATTTTTACGAGATTGAGAAAGAAGAATACGCCGCCACCTCCCCCAGAAAGTATTGAGAGTAAGTTCTAAATATGCATATTAGAATTCAAACGTAATGTTTAATGCATAGGTGAAACTAGAAAAGTGTACCAAAGAGTTTGTACAGTCTAATGGTATCCGGGTGTGTATGTATATAGTTGTGTCCCTCTTTATGAGGTTGATGGTTCAAGTCCCATGATAAACAGTGTAGATTTAGGAGTGATTAGATAAGTGTGTGTGTTTGCTGTTCTAAAAAAAATTTACACCATTGTTTAATAATAGTTATAACAAAATACGTGAATATCAAAATAAATCAAAAGATTACATGTTCAAACTTTAAATACTAAAAGTATTTCAAAAATTGATATTAATTTTAATATATTTTAGACATACGAGACATTTAATTCTCGTCTTCCAAGTAATCTCTGTATTGTTCATCGATGTTAACCCCATCCGATTCATATTCAACCTCATCATTCAATTTACCTTCATCCCCGGACACAAATTCTTCCTCGTCAAGTTCTCTCAATCTAGAACTTCTTCGGTTTTCTAAAGATTCAGCACCCAAGATTGTTCAATTTGCTCAATTCTGACAAAGTTGACCGATTCTGAGCGAGTTTGCCGATTCCGGCCCGATTTTGACCGATTCAGTCCGATGTTGACCGGATCCTAGTCTTATCCACGGAGTTGTATAAAATTGCTACGAAACACCCCCGAGAACCGATTCCTCGTCGATTCCAAGGCCAAGTTGGTCGACTTTACAAAAATCTTGAAGTTGACTTCCAAAGTGTGTATTTTATTTTGAATATTCCTTGCAAATTGTGAACCTGGCACACCCTGCAAATCGTGAAAGTGTGTAAATCTTGAAGATGTCTGACAAGAAAGATGAGCAACCATCATCAGAGATCAAATCCACGGCTTTGCATCCCACCTACACGGTGACAAATATCCAAAATAAAATTCGAACCCTAGATGGAACAAAGGTAACATATTGTCTTGGACCAAGCTTTTTAGGCTAAACGCAAAAGCATAAAATGTTTTGGATCACATAGACGGATCCAAGGCTCCGGTCGAAACCGATGAAGGCTACGACCTATAGGTGGAGATCGATGCCTTGGTATCACAATGTATATACATCACTCTCTCAGATGATCTTCTAGCTCAGGTTTTAGAAACGGCACATCGGCACTTGAAACATGGAATAAAATTCAAACCATCTTTCTCAATAACAAGGGTTCACGCGCGACGGTGTTGGAGCAAGAATTCTCAAACCTAGCCCTTGGGTTCTTCCGCCCGAGTTCAATGTCATTGGTGCATACATCAACTGAAGGTCCCCCTACCGAGGACACTACCCGCAGTATGCTTCAACTCGAGCAACACCGATATAGTGCTCATCAGAATTACTCTCAAACCGTTTTGGTGGCCCTTCGTCCGGATTGCTCCATGTCTCAACAAAACTCCATGGGGTACTTATCTGACCACCAATGAAATCGTTCAGGACACTACCCTCAGTATGCTTCAACTCGAGCAAAACCGGCTACTCGAGTAATGTTATGATATCGAGAATGATCGCTAAAACAAGCGAGAATGATAAACGAGATCGCTAAAACAAGCGAGAATGATAAACGAGAGAAAAAAATGAGAGAGAATAATTGGTGGTAAAACTGGTATGATTTGATTGATAACTTGAATAATGTTACAAAGAAGCTATTTATAGACAAAGCTAACAAACTAATAGTTCGCCCCTATACTAAACAAGAGAACTTAATAAGTTCGCTAACACCCCCCCTTCAAGTTGGAGTTGTATACAACCCCAACTTGAAAATGATATCTGAATGCGGTTGACCAGCCAAACTCTTTGTGAATAAATCCGCAAGTTGATCAGAAGTCCGTGTGTGAGAAAGCATAATCAAACCGGCTTGAAGCTTCTCACAGATAAAATGACAATCCAACTCGATATGCTTAGTTCGCTCATGAAAAACTGGATTCTTAGCAATATGAATAGCCGCCTGACTGTCACATTTGAGAGGAACAGGAGTAAGATTATCAAGCCGAAACTCCACAAACAAGCGAGTCAACCAAGCAAGTTCCTGTGTGACACGACGAAGAGAACGATATTCAGCTTCAGCAGAACTAAGAGAAACAGTAGGTTGCTTCTTGGATTTCCAAGAAATAGGACTGCCCCAAGAGAAATGAAATAACCACTGACAGAACGCCGAGTATTAGGACAAGCTGCTCAATCAGAATCACAATAAGCAGACAAAGACATATCAGAATCATTATTAAAGAACAACCCTTGAGAACAAGTGCATTTGACATACCGAAGAGTATTCCACGCAGCATCCCAATGAGGAACACGCGGATCACTCATAAACTGGCTGAGAAACTGAACCGCAAAAGCAAGATCAGACGGAGTATGAGTGAGATAATTGAGTTTACCAACAAGTCGACGATAGGCTAAATGATCATCAAGAACTTGACCTTCGTTGAGGTTGGGTTGTAAATGTAAAGGCAAATGAGACGAAACAGAAGAAACATCGTCGGTAGGAAACTCAGTCAGCAAATCCTTCGTAAATTTGTGTTGAGTCATAATAAGACCAGAGGGAGATTTGAGAACCTCAATGCCCAGAAAGTAGTTGAGAGTGCCAAGATCCTTGATCTGGAAAGTGGAATGTAAGAAAGCCTTCAAAGCAGATATCTCTTGATCATTATTACCAGTAAGAAGAATGTCATCAACATAAACAGCGACATGAACAACAGAATCCCCCATCATCTTAGAGAATAAAGAATAATCATTGGGAGACCGCATATAACCTTTAGTTTTAAGAGCATCAGAAAGCTTTCCATACCACTTCCTTGAAGCTTGCTTCAAACCGTAAAGATACTTCTTGAGCTTAAGTACATGATCAGAAGAGGATAAAGGCATTCCAGGAGGAGGAAGCATATATATGTCTTCGTCAAGATCTCCATGTAAAAAAAATTATTAACATCCAATTGATATAAACCCCATTGTCGTTTAGTGGCAACAGAAATGAGACTACGAATAGTAGTCATCTTAACGACAGGAGAAAAAGTCTCATTATAATCAATTCCTGCTTTCTGAGTATCACCACGAACAACCAAACGGGCTTTGCAACGTTCAACAATACCATCAACATTATACTTGACTTTATACACCTATTTGCACTTAATGGTCTTTTTACCTTTTGGTAAATGCATAACCTCCCAAGTTTGATTTCTTTCCAATGCATTAAACTCTTTAGTCATAGCCTCTTGCCAAGAAAGATGGTTAGCAACCTCCTGATAAGAAGACGACTCTTTAACAGAATCAATATTTAAAAGGAGCTGCTGGGAATCAGGAGAAAGATCAGCAAAGTATGAAAACAAGACGAATCGACAGAAGAAACATAATTACAAACATAGTCCTGCAGATGAGAAGGAGGAACAAAAGAACGAGTAGATCTCCTGGGCTCCGAAGGTGGAGGAGGAGGAATAGGAGAAACAAGAGGAGAGTGGAATCAACTTCAGTAGCAGCCGAAGAAGATGAAGGAACAACAACTCTATCTGTCTCATCAAACAGATCATTTAGAGAAGGGAACAAATAAGAAGGATCCGAAGAGTGTAAAGACTGGAAAATGTGCTCAAGAAAAGTCACATCCCGAGAAACAAGAACTTGTCGAGTGTCAAGATTATAAAGCTTGTAACCTTTCCTTCCAAAGGGATAACCAATAAAAATACAAGCTTGAGCTCTAGGCTGAAATTTATCTCGTCCGGGTGTAGAGGTAGAAGCATAACACAAGCACCCAAAAGTGCGAAGGTGGGTGTATGAAGGAGCTTTACCAAAAAGCATCTCAGAAAGAGATTTTCCCTTAAGAACCCGTGTGGGGAAAATATTAACCAAATGAGTAGCAGTGAGAACGCATTCACCCCAAAAAGTTATTGGTAACTTGGATTGAAACATAAGAGCACAAGCAGTTTCGAGAAGATGCTTATGTTTACGTTCCACCACCCCATTCTGTTGAGGAACCTCAGGACAAGTAGTTTGATAAATAATTCCCTTATGTTTAAAATACTCGGCATGATGAACACCCGAACAAAGTTCAAAAGCATTATCAGATCGAACACGCTTCACTTTGGTACTGAACTGAGTCTCAACCATTTCAATGAACCCTTGAAGAATAGTAAAGGCATTTCCTTTAGTTGTCAAAAGATGAGTACAAGTAGTTCTAGTAAAATCATCAGCAATGGTGAGAAAATATTTATATCCATCAAATGTAGTAGATCGATACGGTCCCCACGTATCAATATGAATAAGATCAAACATTTGAGAACTGGATATACTACTAGATGCAAAAGGCAGTTTATGATGTCTAGCCTTAGGACAAACAGAACAATCATCAATAGAACAATCATGTGCACCAGTAAAGACGTTTAATTGCTTAAGTTTGTACAAAGGTAAATGACCAAGACGAGTATGCCAAAGTTTCAAAGAAACAACAGAATTACAGTGAGAAAAAGAATCAACTGTAACAGAGAAAAGTTTATTTGGATTCAAAAGATAAAGGCCGTTGAGAAGATCTCCCAGGACCAACAGACTACTCAGCGAAGGGGCATGCAAGAAACAAGTAGTTTTAGAAAACTGAATAAGACCCTTTGTATCCCTACAAAGTTTAGGAACAGATAAGAGATTGTGCTTGAACTGAGGCACAAAGAAGACATTAGAAATAGAAATCGTCTTGGTAAGATTAACTGTCCCGACCTGCGTAACAGTTAAGACATGCCCGTTTAGAAGAACATAAACGGGTGAGTTAAGCAATTGAACATCAGAAAGTAAATTAAAATCAAAGCACATATGATTACTTGCACCGGTATCAACGATCCAAGTAGTATCGATCGTAGTCGAATTGCAAGCAATAATACCTGCAAATTTTGCAAAGCTTAGTGGTTGAACATTAGGAACACCACCCTGAACCCAAGAATTCTGCTGAAGAAGTTGCAACAGATTGTTGTACTGTTCAGAAGAAAGAGCATTAGGAGCACCGGAAGTAGGAACAGTAACCTCAGCATCAGAAACAACATTAACAGCAGCTTTGGGTCTAGTAAATTTGAAATCTTTAGGAACCCAATTAAACGATAACATTTGCTGGCATCATGTCCTGGCTTCTTGCAATGAGAACAAAAAGAACCTTTCCGAGCACTGTAATTCTTTGGTACTTGCACAGAAGCATTCATAGAAGCATTCTGAGGAATAAACTGAGCCGATGAATGAAACTCCCTCTGTTTCTCATCTTGAATGAGAAAAGCATAAGCTTCATTGATTGAGGGAAGATGCTTCATCATGATAATATTCCCACGAATCATGTCATAACAAGGGTTAAGACTCATCAGAAACTGCATCAAACGTTGATCTGTTTCGCGCTTAGCCATAGGTTGGGAAGTACCACATGTGCAGGGAGGAATAGGCTCGATTGCATTAAGCGCATCCCAAACAACTTTGATTTTGGTAAAATATGTAGCAACATCATCATTCCCTTGAGAAATAGTAGAAAGAGACTTCTACAATTAATAATACTTGGCCCCATTACTCTATCCATACCGGTCAGTTAACTCTTTCCAGAGTTGACGAGCAATCTCAACATACAAAACGCTCTCACTGATATCACTGGACAAAGTGTTCAAAATCCAAAAAATAACCATATCATTGCATCTTTTCCATAACTCCAGATTAGGAGAGGAAGTAGGTCTGACAACAGTCCCATCAACAAAACCAAGTTTGTTCTTAGCAGATAAGGCAATGGACATGGCACGTTTCCAAGATCCGAAAGAAAAGCCGTCAGAAGTTTTAGAAACAAGTAAGAGACCCGGATGATAAGATGAATGTAAGAATAAAGGATTAGAAGAATACATAGGAACAACAAATGCGGGATCAACAATAGGAGGCATGACAAAATCAGAAAGAAAATGAAGACTGGAATAAGCGAACTTGTTAAGTTCGCTGAGGAAAGGAACATGCGAACTTAATAAGTTCGGCCGTAACAAATTATCGCGACAAGTTCGCCTGCACGAACAGAAAAACGTGAAATCGATCCAGAAATCATAATAACTCAAAATCAGAGAAGTATATGAAGAAATCCAACCGTATGAATAATTAGAAACAAAAAATGAAGGTTTTGAACGGATCAAAATAGGAAACAACCCCCAATTGACACAAAAAATGAGAAAACGAATGAAACAACAAAGAATGAGTGCGGAAAAAGGAAAAAAATCACAGAATCGAGCATATAGGCTATGATACCATGTTATGATATCGAGAATGATCGCTAAAACAAGCGAGAATAATAAACGAGAGAAAAAAATGAGAGATTAATTGGGGAGTAAAACTGATATGATTTGATTGATAACTTGAATAATGTTACAAAGAAGCTATTTGTAGACAAAGCTAACAAACTACTGAACCGAGTTCGCCCCTATACTAAACAAGCTAACTTAGTAAGTTCGCTACTAAATTCGCTAACAAGTAACAGGGTAAAAAACAAACCAGGGGCGTGGACGTGGGAACAATAATACTCGTGGTCGAGGTATGAATAATCGGGGCATGGGACGTAATCAATCAGGCCACTACAACAACAATGGACAACAAAATTACAGTGGCAATTCTTAGCATGCTAATTTGTGTACACCTCCCCCATCCATCCCCTTATCCTTCTGGGCCACAAGCCCCACGTCGTGTTCCATCTTAGCTGAATAATGGCCCTCCCCATGCCCACCAGTTCTCATCGCAGCTAGGCTCAACTACATGCCCACCGTCTCAGTTTGTGGGTTACTCAGATTTTGGCCCAACCAAATTGGCACAGACCATGCAACAAGCTAATCTCAACAATGATCAATCATGGTATATGGACACCGACGCGTCCTCCCATCTCACCTCTGATCCAAGTAAAACTACTAGTCCTATGACATCATCTCCTATACAAATATTTTTGTCGGTAATGGTACTAGTATGACAAAACAAGGGTTCGCCCACACTACCCACCTAACACCAACCCATTCCTATCACTTGAATAACATTTTACTTGCACCCCGAATCATTAAAAACCTTTTATCCATTAGAAAATTCAATTGATAATCAATCCTCAGTTAATTTTAATATGTATGGTTTTTCACTGAAGCACTTCAAGACTGGAGCTATACTCACCCACAACAATATAACGGGTGATCTCTATCCATTCACTCCACCTGCAAACCCGTCTACCTTTTTTTACATCTATCAAAGATCAATGGCACTATCGACTTGGTCACCCGGGCAACCCTGATTTAGATTTACTTCATTCACGTTTTCTATTTCTTGTAGTACGACTACAACCTCTTCTTTATGTGATTCTTGTCAATTATCCAAACATAAACAGTTGCCATTCTTCCAACCAAAAGACTTAATTTCTCTACACCCGCCTTCGCTTTATACCATCGCCACCCGACCTATGGTCATCTTCGTGTTTTCGGATGTGCATGCTACCTGAATACCTTCACCAACCAACCACACAAGTTACACACCCGGTCGACGATCTACATCTGGCTCTTGTGTTTTCTTGGGTGATAACTTAGTCTCATGGTCCTCTAAATGTCAGCCCACAATATCACGATCTAGTGTCGAGGCGAAATACCGTGGCGTTGCCAACGTCGTATCTGAAACCACATGGCTACGTAATCTTCTTTTTGAGCTCCATGTTCCTTTGCGTAAGGTTACTATTGTCTACTGTGACAACATTTTAGTTGTATACTTGTCTGAGAATCCGATTCAACATCAACATAAAAAAATGTGGAGATTGGCATACACTTTGTTCGAGAGATAGTACGCCTTGGGTAAGTTCGAGTTCTACATATCCCATCATCCTTTCAATACGCGTACATCTTCACGAAAGGCCTACCACGACATCTGTTTCAGTCTTGCAAATCCAGTTTGATCGTTCGTCCGACTGCCGGTCAAACTACGGGGGAACATTAGACTATTATACTTTATTATATTGTTTATAATGTATTATCTTCTCTCTCTCTCTCTCTATATATATATATATAGGGTAAAGTTCATAAGAAAACTAACATTTAGGGAGAGAACTAGAGAACTCTTTTTTAAAGGTAAAAAAAATTATAACTCAAAATATAAATCAAAAACTAAAAAAGTGGTTCGGAGACCTTGTTTCCCTCGTCGTCCTCGTTCAAAAAAAACCTCGAAAAAATAGTTAGTTTAGTTTTTGGGTTTAGTTTAACTTTTATGTTAGGTTTTTGGGTGGGGGTGGGATGGGGGTTTAGGATTTTGGGGGTGTGTTAGGTTTTGGGGTGATACTACACATATGTAGTATTGAAAATAAGAAGAAAAAAAAAGACGAGTTAATTCTTATTTTTATAACGTTATTTATACTCAAATGAAAGATAAAGAAATTCTTGATTTAATGGTGCAATTTTTTAAAAAAATAATAACGTATGCAAAAGATAGAAATATTTAAAGATTTATATATTTTAAGTTTCAGTTTTACCCTTTCTCTTTAAAATCCCACACCTTCTCTTTTTAGTGATTCTCTAGTTCTCTCATTAAAATGAGTTTTCTCATGAACCTAACCCTATATATATATACGTTCAAATAAGAAGTAGTTTTTCACTAAGAAATAACATAAACCTTAAAAAACGATATCAAACGAACTCCGATTGAGCTCATTTCAGCGGCGTTGGAATCATCTCGTCGAACTCTACCATCTTAACTTTTAGGGTTTAGCTTTTAAGGTTTAGATTTTATGTTTGAATTTTAGGGTTTAGATTTTTTGGTTTAGTTTTTTTTTTGGGTGGGGGTTTAAGTTTTTTTTTGATGGGGGGGGGGGGTAGGGGGTTTATGTTTTTGGGTGTTGGGGGTGGTGGTTTTAGGCTTTTTGGGTTAGGGTTGGAGGGGGGTTTAGGTTTTTGGGGATGCGAGGGGAGGGGCGTTTAGGTTTTTGAGTCCGGGTTAGGGTTCGATTAGACGGTTCCAACGCCGATAGAATGAGCTCAATCGGAGTTCGTTTGACCCACTTTATAGCGTTTATTAGCGAAAAACCCTTATTATTTGAACCTAATCCTATATATATATAGGATTAGGTTCAAATAATAAGGGTTTTTAAAATAAGAAGGGTGAGAAGGATTTAGGGCTATTAGATCAAATTGTAGAAATGATTTAATAGTTGAGATCAAATTATAGGAGAAAAAGTTGTTGGAAATGTATTTTAGTCTTGGCCATTTTTGTTGACTTTATATCAAGTTCCCCCATTTTTTAAACGTTCATAACTTTTACATACGACGTTATTTTTTTAAAAAAATTACACCATAAAAACGAGCATTTTTTATCTTTAAAACGAGTATAGTGTCGTTATATACAAACACAAATTTTTTTTTACGTTTTTCAGCTAATTGTGTAATTTGTCAGGTCATTGTGTAATGTCAGATTTGGTCATTGTGTAATAGCAGACCTGACATTACACAATGACCTGACATATTTGAGCAAATTACACAATGAGCTGGAAATTTAAAACACAATGATGAGAACTATTTGACAAAATGAGCAAATTACACAATGAGGTGGAAAACATAAAACACAATGATGAATACATATAACACAATGATGAAAAATATTTTACAAAATGAGAAAAATTACACAATAATGTCAGTTCTAGTTATTATGTAATGTAAAAAATAACACGAAATTATCTAAAACGTACAATACAATGACGAAAAACAAGCATTTTTTATCTTTAAAAAGAGTATAGTGTCGTTATATACAAAAACGAAAAAGTTTACAAAAACAAGTATAGTGTCGTTATATACAAAAACGACATTATTGTGTAATTTTCTCATTATGTAATATGCTCATTTTGTCAAATATTTTTCATCATTGTTTTATATGTATTTATCATTGTATTTTACGTTTTCCGACTCATTGTGTAATTTGCTCATTTTATCAAATATTTTTTTTATTATTGTGCTATATGTACTCATCATTGTGTTTTACGTTTTCCAGCTAATTGTGTAATTCGTTCATTATTGTGTAATTCGCTTAAATATGTCAGGTAATTGTGTAATGTCAGGTCTGCTCATTGTGTCTAATGTCAGTTCATTGTGTCAAATATTTTTCATCACTATTCTATATATAATACATATAAAACAGGAACAAAAATAACACGAAATTATTTAAAACATAAAACACAATGATTAAAAATATTTGACAAAATGATCATACCTGACATTATACAATGACCTGACATATTACACAATGACCATTATGTCATCTCTTAATAAAATGACTTGTTGATCGTGAGGTTAAGAGCATTCACATCAAGTTATTTATCTTTATCTTTATATACGGATCTCCTTCTTGAGACATAAAAGTTTCATCAAGTTATTCTTGAATTCAGTTCCGTTGTCACTCCTTATTCTTCTAACCTTTAACTTGCAAAGGACATATGTCAAGCCCAAAATCCTTCTTATTTTTAAAACTTTTTTTATCATAACCTAACCCTATATATATATATATATATATATATATATATATATATATATATATATATATATTAGAATAGTGGTTGTATTGGATGGTAATTCCTCCCTATATAAGGGGATTATATGTTAATGAGAATCATGAAATCATTATACCGTAACCCACTATTATATTTTACTATTGGCACAGTGGAATCTTTTCAGTACAACTTTATCATGGTGAAAGTGGCAACAAATGACTTTTCTGAACAAAATAAGCTCGGACAAGGAGGATTTGGAGCCGTTTACAAGGTATGAACTAACTTATATTCGATAATTATTGAAAATTATATTGTTACACATTTTTGCCTACACACTTAGAAAAAGAAAAATGTTTAAACTTATTCACACTTTTTGATATTTACAAAATGTTTATATTTAAAAATTCAAAATATATATAAAATAGGGAGTCTAATCATTGGTGTTGACATGTGAAGTAACGATAGTTTGATTTTGAGTCAAAATCAATGTTTTTAGAATTGGACCGGACGTCGAACCGGTCTCCTTATCGGTTCACTGGACACGTCATAAATATTATAAAAATATATCAATCCAAACAACCATTAATCCTATCAAAAACCACAAACAAGTCAATTCCAATAATTTTAAACTAACAATTACTTACGAAATACGAATCCAAGAGACTTAAAAAAGATTAAAAAAAAATAGTCAAGCGGTTCGCCCGGTCCGACCACCCGGTTTCCGGTCCGACCGCCGGTTCGTCCGGTCCGACCACGTGTTCGCTGCAGGACCGGTTCAACATATGTAACTGGACCGGTCAGACCACCGGTTCCCGGTCTGACCGGCCGGTCCGGTCCGGGTTTCAAAACATTGGTCAAAATCCTTGGTTGTTTCTGGAAGTCTGCAACAAAGTAGGAGTCTTTTATTTATTATTATTTGAAGGTTTTTGAGTCCTTAATATCATTGTTTAGGGATAATTACTTGAATTTATTTATCATGTCTAAGAGTATTAGTAAGTTTAGAATGTTTGATTTAGTTTCCTACTTAATGGGTCAGATGTAAGTAAGTTAATTGTTCGATGTCGTTTGGTCGGTCAAAAACAATCCTTAATCACTTAACTAGTAAGAGTAAGTAGAGTATCGTATCCACGAGGAGTTTGTGAAAAGTGTCACTTTGTTACAAATGTTGAAAGACACACAAACAATTACTACTGATTTGGATTCGGATTTAAAACAATAATGCGAGATGTAATCCTCTCCGGGGTTCAAGTTTGCAAACACAAGTCACTTCTAGTTAATTAGCAAGCGATTACATAGACATAATCTTACGGTTCAACTGAATTTAGTGATAATGGAAGAACACGTTGTAAAGAAAACATATTCTCACATAACCAACTTAGATTAACCAACTATCATCCAACCCCCAAGTTGCCCCTGATGTAAAGAAACCCGAGACTATTGAGACTTGAACAAAAATTCGAAATCAACCAAAATAGTTTAAAGCATTCAATCAATAAATGAAATCATATGGCTTAACATGCCAATCAACCAGAAATTAACAAGTGTTCAACAAAACCCTAGACCCGAAGAATACCACGGGTGATTTAGCTACTCATACTCATCACAACAATCAAAACTAATGTACTTGGACTTACAATCATCAAAGATTAAGAACAATCTACTCAAGAACAGTAAGAATCGCCCTCTTGAAGCTTTGGAGTGGCTGGAATCAAAGATGGATGATAATGGGGGCTGCGAAGGATTAAAACCTTATTTAGGTTAATTTTCCCGTAAAAGCATTCCTTCGCGTGTCGCGAGCATCCTTACCCAAGTCTTTCGCGTGGCGTGAAGGATAAAACAATCGGGGCACCTTTACTTCTTCGCGTGTCGCGAAAACTGAAGCCCAGGTCTCCGGGTACCGCGAAGACCAGAAATTCCAGGAACTTTGACTTTTTAACTTTTTCTTCTCTCGTGATTCACGTCCAACTGCTTCGCTTTTGTTTCCCGCTCATTTAGCTCATAAAGCCTGGCAAGCACACACAACCACAAACACACATAAAACCGAACAAGAATACATGCTAAAACAACTAAAACTGGGGTTATTAGGCACTACATCATTAATTCACTCAGTTTTTATGGAATTCACGCGAGTCTTTCTTGTGCCATATGTTCATGCATAATTGTAACCTGTTTCTTCATCTTTTGAGTTGTGGTTTGTGTTTGTAAGTGGTACCGGGGCTTCAATTGGTATTAGGGCGTAGGCTCTTGATGCTTGGTGCGAAGTAAGAAGGAAGCACTCTTGTGTTAGGTCGCGATTAAGAGGAGAAGAACAACTTTTCTTTTATTCTGCTGCAGTTAGGGTCTGGCAGAGAATAGCATAAACAGTAGCAGGTAGCGTTTTTGGTTGGTTCTGGCCAATATCAAGGTAGAAAAAAGAATTAGGATTTTTTTCCGAGCCCTTTGATGTGATTTTGTTGAGAAATTGGAGGAAAAAGAAAGTTTTTCGGGGTGTGTGTGTGTGTGAGAGAGAGAATGGCAGATCCAAACCAGGCATTGGGTCTAGTATGTGAGCAAAGAAATATGTCACTTCAATGTCCGAAGTTAACTGAATCGAACTACACCACGTGGTCGATTTTCATGGAGCAGATATTGAAGGATTATGGCCTTTAGGAGGTGGTGAATACAATAGTGGGTACATAAGTGGAAGAAAAGAAAGTGGCTACTACAAAGGCAATGATCTTTCAAATACTGCCTGAAGACATTTTGTTACAGGTGGCTCGGTACCTAAGTGTGAAATAGGTGTGGGATTCGATCAAGATCCTACATCTAGGAGCAGAGATGGTCTAGAGAGCACGGATGCAAACGCTAAGGAGTGAACCAAAAGCTATGAAGATGAAAGAGAATGAAACAGTGTTTGTAGGATAACCGAGCAGGGTGAGAGTCAAGTTCATATCTCTTGGATATGTTCTGAATTTCTGAAAGACAGGTGATAATGAGAAAGATACTCAGCTAATTTCCAAAGAAGTTTCTACCCCTCATAACCTCTCTGGAGCAGTATTATGATATTGACAAAATACTCTTTGAAGATGCAGTGGGTAGGGTGAAAGCATTTGAAGAACGTCTCAAAGCATTTGAAGCACCGAAAGAGAATGATCAAAGTAAGTTGTTTATGGCACGGGCAAGCAGTCAAAAAAAGTTAAAGTTTCAGACAGTTGGCATTATGGTAAGGGTCGCGGTGATGGAAATAAAGGTTGTTGTCAAGGTTTTGGAAGAGGACGTGGAACCATAGATAAAAGTGAACAAATGTGTTTCGAATGTGGTGAATTTGATCACTTTTAATACGAGTGCACTAAATGGATGAACAAGGAGAAAAGTAAGGAGGAAGAAGCTCATCTTACAAACGAGAGCTGAAAGAGATCCTGATGTAAAAGTGATTGTGAACACACAACGATTAGGGGGTGATTGTTGGAGTCTAATTGTTAGTGTTGACATGTGAAGTTGCAAGAGTTTGAGTTTGAGTATGCACAAAGTAGGAGTCTTTTATTTATTACTAGCTTTAACCCCGTGTGTTACACGGGGTGAAACGTTAAGAGTATATTGATAAATATTTTAACAACCCTTTTTATACAAATTTAATATTGTATTTGTAACTTTTTCATTTTGTTACATGTTAAAATTATATGGATGAGAGTAATTAAAATATTAAAAAATACATGAAAATTCATTTAATAAGTTGTGCAATTTTTTACAATATATTAAATTACATGTCAAATGAAACCTTACAATGATTAATTTACAAATTCGAAAATACTTCATTGTATGTAACATTTGACGTGATATTGGTAATTTTTCATGTCTACCAAAGATTAATGGCTTGAGTCTATCTCTATTACTTTAACTCTTGATAATGCAACATACGACTGATCATGAATAAACACTTGATCTTTCAATACAAACCAACATTTGAAAGTGATTGCCCTAAACTTTTATTCATGGTCATTGTAAAAATACAACAATTGTATATTTTTTCTTTGAAGGTATAGTGAAATTCTTTTGTTTAAATATGTTTAACCAATTATAGGGATAAAATTGTGATGATCAAAGTTACTTCAAAATATAATCTTCGCTTCTATAACAAGATTACCTTGTGATTTGACCTAAAGACATGTTACATTACCTAAACCATTTTTTATCAATATTTATTAATAGCATAATTGGAACACCGACATTTAAAACTAATTTACGGCATGCAAACCTGATAATGTAAGTACATTTAGAAAATCATCATTAAGATGCTCTGATTGACGGATACTATTTATACTTGTATGCGAAAAATCTCGATAAACTTTTAATACTAAATCTCTATTAAAAAAAATAATTAAAAGATACAAATAAAATTTAAATGTCAACAATATATCATTTAGGTTTTTATTAAAAAAGAGATTATTTGAAGGATTTTGAGTCCTTGTCTAGATATAATTGTTTAGGGATAATTAATTGAATTTATTTATTAGGTTTAAGAGTCTTAGTAGGGTTAGAATGTTTGGTTTAGTTTCTTATTTGATGGAGATGTACGCAAGTTAATTCATTCAGTTTTTATAGAATTCACGTAAGTATTTCTTGTTCAATCTATTCATGCATAATCATAACCTGTTTCTTCATCTTTTGGGCTGCGGTTTGTATTTGTAAGTGATACATGGGCTTCAATAATTAGCGTGAACAAATTAAAATTTTGATAAGTATACGACTTTATATGTTCTTACTAAACGTTTAATACAATATGAGCGCGTAAGTTCTTATGATTTTTTTTTATATTCATACACACTTACAAATATAAATATCTTGTACACAATTATGAACATAAAAATGACATGATATAATTTTTTTTATAACTAACAGAAAAAACAATGTAGATGTATAATATATTTTCCAGTGGTATGTGCACAAATTTGAATCCTCGATATCACTTAAGCGTTGATTAATTTAATTATTAGGGTACCTTTGAAGATGGGCAACAAGTAGCAGTAAAAAGGCTTGCATGGAATTCCGGGCAAGGTGACCAAGAATTTAAGAATGAAGTTTTGCTAGTTGCGAAACTTCAACATCGTAATTTGGTCAGACTGCTAGGTTTCAGCATAGAAGGAAGTGAACGACTTCTCATTTACGAGTTGTTACCAAATGCAAGTCTTGATCAATTTATATTTGGTAAGTATTTAAAAGCACACCTGCTTTTGAATACTACAAGTTGTATCGCAGAAGCAGAAATAGCACAACAATTAAACGATACACATAAATAGCATCACAACTAAACACTACACCTATAGAATACACTGAAGTGACATTATCTTTGTTTGATTATTTGAGTTCTCATTTATTCATTCACTCACCTCTCGTTCAACTACGTGAATGTCATAATGTGAAGAGTATTCTTTAGGGTAGACCCTTAGTCAGCCCAATTCCAAATGGGGCCTAGGGTTTCTTGGTTTTTGTCTATATAATCCCGTTGTATATATAATTTTTATGCATCAAGAAGAGTTTTAGTAGTTGATATCGTTACTAATGCCGGTGTTTGTAGATCCAACTAAACGTACACTTCTAGATTGGGAAGCAAGATACAATATCATTAAAGGCATTGCAAAGGGATTATTATACCTTCATGAAGATTCTCGTCTAAGGATAATTCATCGGGATATGAAGGCTAGTAATGTACTGTTGGATGCACTAATGAACCCCAAAATTGCTGATTTTGGCATGGCAAGATTGTTTAACACCGACGAAACTCAAGGAGACACAAGTCGAATTGTTGGAACATAGTAAGTACATTTCTTTTAAACAAAATTCGTTTGGGAACATTACTAGAGTTGCTTTAATTAATAACCACATCTTTTTGTTAACCGGTATCTAATTCACTCAAGTTGTTTTTACAATTTAAGTTTCTGTAAATCCTTTTTGTGATCAAGTGTACCCCGCATGATTAACGTTCTGATGTGGCGTACCAATACCGATAGTGGAAAAATGGCATGGTCCAATGCCTAATACGTGTGTGTGCAGGAAAAAGCTAACTTTTCACTATGTACTCTTATAGCGGTTATATGGCACCTGAATATGCCCTGCATGGTCAATTCTCAGTAAAATCTGATGTCTTTAGCTTTGGGGTGTTAGTGCTAGAGATTATAGCAGGTCAAAAGAACAAACGTTTTCTGAATGGAGAGAGCATAGAATATCTTCTTGGCTATGTAAGTGTCCACCCAATCTGCCAACAGAAATTGTTTTTGTGGAAATATATTTGATTGAAAAAATTACGTTTTCTTTTGTAGTATATGAACCCTGAAAACAAATTTGTTAATATCTTTTTAGGCATGGAATAGCTGGAGGAATGGGACACCATCAGACATAATAGATCTCACATTGATGACCGGATCAGGTTCATTGGGTGACATCACTAGAATCATCCACATTGGGTTATTATGTGTTCAAGAAAATATTGTTAATAGGCCAACCATGGCTTCAGTTATTCATATGCTTAATAGCTTCTCTATCATGCTTCCCATACCAGCAGAACCTGCATTTTTTATGCCCAGTAACATTGATCCCGAAATGCCACTCCTACATGAGTACAGTTCTTTAAGATTATCTCAACATTCTGCAAATGAAGTTTCAGTATCTGATTTTGTTCCTAGATAGGTATTTAGAATGCTCCTGATATGTCACATATACATTTCATGGTTTCAGTTAAGAAACACTATTCAATTTTACCGCTTTAAATTACATATTAAACATAAAGGATGTATGTTTCTGTTTTTTTTTGTTTTCTGGGTCAATTTTCTTTTCTTCATATCAACTAAGAGAATCACATCTATACATTAGTCATAATTATTTTGCATGTGTTTGACACATTCATAGCATGGATGATCAACGATATTTTTGTTGTTGCATAAATAGGTCATAGGGCAACCCTTAATTGCGATCGAAACAAAAGGAAAAGAGTAGTGATTTATTCTTGCTTATTTTATTTAACCTCCTTGACTCTTCAAATAGCCACTACTACAATCATACGTAAAGTAAAGCAAAGGAAGAAAAAATCAAATACCTAATTCCCCTAAAACATGTTATTAAAAAGGAAGACCCATACTTTCTGCATGACTTAGCAAAAACATAAAAAAAAACATGTGCTTAAATTAACTATCTAATGACCCATACAAACAAAATCCGGTTCAAATCCATGACCCGTACCCGTTTGACCTGGATTTGACCCGTACCCATCAAGATTAACTCCAACATTCACCCCTTAATCTTGATCTCGATTCTTGCTACTAGCTTGCTTCTTGCTCTTGCGGTTTTTGCTTTCGTTACTTGCTCTCTTGCATCCTATTCAATAGATAACAAGCTGCTAATAGAGCCTCATCACAAAATCCTTCACTTAAACCTAAATAAGATAACATGGAATTAACCGTTTTCTTTTAAATCCTATTTTTCCTTTCTGATACACATGGAATTAACCGTTTCCTTTTATAACTATAAAGTATTCTTATTAGATGTTTGATGAAAAGTTAATGTCCGTTCTAAGAATATCGACGATGACTTGTGGCCAATTGCATATAAAAAAGGTTAATTTGTCATCCACTTTATTTGGAGCTGGGGTCTCTATGAAAGCAGCATTTCTATCCTCTGGGATAAAGGTATGGTTTGCCTACATATCACCCTTCCAGACCCTACCAATAGCTCTACTAATGGTGAAATTTTTATTAGGTATTATTGTTGTATACTTGGGTGTCAAAGAAATGCATTCACAAATGAACCAGAATGCCCTCTGCTAGACTCTGTACTATCTAAGTCAAGAAAATGTATAAATAGACGCTCACACATGGCTTTTCAGTTTCCAATAAAAAGGACAGATCCTAAAAATGAACTAGTTAACTACCATTGAAATGAACAACATACTAATTACCAGATGATGTATCATCAATGTCATTATTGTAACTTAATTTGAACTCACAGATCATCACTTATATGCCTGCAATTTTTCAAAATGATACATCAAATAAATTTCTGGTAGCTATAACTTTAATTTTTCAAAATGATACATCAAATAACTTTAACCAAAAAAATGCAAACTGTGTAGAAAAAAAATATTTCGAAAATTATATATGTGGATATATATACATACGCGAGGGATCAAGAGAAAACCATAAAATAGACGAAAACGAGAAAACCACTAAACCAATTTGTAATACTATGGGTTACGTATACGTAACCATAATTTTTTTGTTTTCTGTTTACGTATACGTAACATTATGGGTTACGTATACGTAAGCCAATATTTGGATTATTTTTTGGTAAAAATGTGTAGTATTACATTGATACTTTTATAAAAAATTAAAATAAAATGAAATTAAAAATAAATATTATTATATTATTGGTTAAAATTGGTTTTTTTAGTGATTTTCTCGGTTTTCGCCTAACTATGTGGTTTTCTCTGGAATCCTCCCCAATGTACATATTTTCGAAATTTATCTTTTATATATGGATATATATTTCGGAAATATATCTTTGGAATGTTCCCTAGAAATTTGAGATTATAAATTTTTTTAACGGCGAACATTGAATGCTGTGACGTCGCACCCCCCGTCACATGGGAGAGCCTCGTCCAACTCCGACCAATATGTTGTCTTAACCGGGCCCACTTGGCGTCAGAGTTGGAGAGCATCCAAGGAAAAAATCCTACCCAATACGGCCCCTTCCGGGCTTGAGGGAGAGCCGAGGCTGGAACCCTGGATCGGCGTGGGTAAACCAATGAGCATCAGCCTAAGCTAGGCCTCATTTGCATGCCACAGAAACTAATGTGGAGGGCAGGGATTGAACATGGGCCACTAGGAACATTAGGTCTCTCCCTTACAACTCCACCACTAGCTCATTGGCATTTGAGATTATAATTAAATGGTAATTAAATTAGTTGATTCAAAATGTGAGAATTTTGAAGAACCCAGACCACCTACGTGTGTCGGCCCCTCTCCCCTCTCTTGTGATTTCGGCCAGAGCAAGGAATAAGCCAGGAGTATTGCTGTGGATATTGATAGTCGAGTGGTCCACTCACTCTTGCAAGATCTACGATAAAAAATTAAAGAGTTTTAACATCATCTTTTTCTTCTCTGGTTTCTACACTTCTTGCATCTGGAATCTTGTGGTCAAGCTAAGTTAGCTTATTGGTCTAAGTTTGTTTAGTATAAATATAGGGTTATGTATTTAGTTTAGTTTTTTTCCCAAATTTATTAATAAAAAAGTTGATCTCAAGGTTGAGATCCGAAAAGATTGGGGTGTTATTTTTCTGTTGAGTTTTCTGTTATTAATAAAAATCACTCTTGTAAGATTTAATTACCTAATTAGAATTAGGTTATTTTTGCCGACTTTTCTATTCTTCCGTGTCGCAAAACAAACCTGTATAATCTTCGCATGGCACGAAATCCAATTTAGTCGGGTGGGCTTTTTAAGTCTCTCGCGTGTCGCGAAATTCTTCCCCTAAGTCTTCGCGTGGCGCGAAGAACCAAAATTCCAAGAAATTTGACTTTTGTTGAATTTTCTTCTCCGGGGCCCGTGTATGCTGCTATCCTCTTGATTTAAACTTTGTATCTTCCGCTCACTTAGCACTTTAAACCTGTAACACTCACAAACACCAAATGCACATAAACAAACTCGATATACAAAGCTAAACGCTTAGACTATACGAATTAGATTCTTACACAAGGGATATTTGGCAACACATCACATCCCCACACTTGACATTTTTCGTTCCGAAAAAGAATATTGCAATGGAATCATAATCGGAAAAACTTGCAACTTACACTTTCATCATACACAGCACAGATTCTCATAACACGTTAATTACTGATTTTCGAAAAAATGTCAAATTTCTGATTGCGAGCTTCACATATACCATTCTACTCATCACGAAAATCATTGGAATATGTAAGTTAACCAAACAAATTTACAAAATAGGCATCAACTTTTACATTTGTTCAAATAGGCAATGACAGGGCCGGCCCTAGGGTAGGCCAAGTCGGACCGCCGGCCAGGGCCGTTTTTTCGGCGCCTAAAATTTTTACGGGCCTGTATATATATATATATATATATATATATATATATATATATATATAATTTTCAGAGAAAACCACATAGTTAGGCGAAAACCGAGAAAACCATTAAAAAACAAATTTTAACCAATAGTATAATAATATTTATTTTTTATTTTATTTTATTTTTATATATTTATAATAGTATCAATGTAATATTACACATTTTTACCAAAAAATAATTTTAAAATTGGCTTACGTGTACGTAAACCGTAGTGTTACTACGTAAACCGAAAACAAAAAACTTGTGGTTACGTATACTTAAGCCATAGTATTACACATTGTTTTAGTGATTTTCTTGATTTTCGCCTAACTTTGTGGTTTTCTCCTGATCATTCCCATATATAGATATATAATACATTTTTGGAGGACAATTTAGTAATTTTCTCACTTTTAAGAAATTTACTTATACACCTTTTACAAGCTATTAAATAAAAAAGAACCCTTCGGTTCAAAGCGGTTACTTCCTTCTTTTCCTCCCCACGTTCAAATCAACGCCTTCTTTCTTCAATTTCCCTTCCACCACACTCTTCTTCACCATTTTTTTCTTTAGAGACGATCAGAGAGTGAAGGATCGCCGGATTTCCAATAGGGGAGAAACGGGGACGCCAAAGAAGAATCGATCGTCTCAGGCAAAGACGTTTTTGGGGAAACGGAGAAGAACAATCGACCTACAGCTTTTGGTTTTTTATAGATCGATCATATCTACAGTTCTATCTTCAAAACCATCGACTCCACAATCGTCAAAATCATCGCCAACTACAAGTATGAATTTCTACGGTCAGTTCCGCTCCAAAATTATAGGTTCCAAATTCCTTGGTTCCAACATCGCAGGCTCCAAAGATGCCGTCACTGGGAAACGTACGAAGATGACCGGCACCTTTTCTCTCTTTCCGAACTCGCCAACAATGACTATTAGATCAAAGCCTTCAATCTGTAGGTGTTTCACTTAGTAGGCGAACTTATTAAGTTCGCCTAGTTCAGATTAGTTTAGCTTGTTTATAAATAGCTTCTTTGTAACATTATTTAAGTGATCAATCAAATCATATCAATTTTACCCCCAATTATTCTCTGTCATTTTTTCTTTCAATTGTCAGTATCGCGTGTTTAGCGATCTCGTTTATCATTCTCGCTTATTTCAGCGTTCATTCTCAATATCATAACATGGTATCAGAGCAAGTATGCTCGATTATGTGATTTTTTTCTGTTTTTCGGCACTCATTCCTTGTCGTTTCTTCGTTTTCTCAATTTTTGCGTCAATTGGCGGGTTGTTTCCTATTTTGATCCGTCCAAAGCCTTCGGTTTTTGTTTCTAATCATTCATACGGTTGGATTTCTTCATATACTTCTCTGATTTTGAGTTATGATGATTTCTGGATTGTTTTCCCGGTTTTCTGTTCGTGCAGGCGAACTTGTCAGCAGGGTTTGTTACAGGCGAACTTAATAAGTTCGCTTGGTCAGTTTCTAAGCGAACTTAACAAGTTCGCTTCTCAGGCGAACTTCATAAGTTCGCTTGTTCAGTCTTCATTTTTTCCCCTATTTTTCATGCCTTCTACTGTTGAACCCGTCAGTGTTGTTCCTATGTATTTGTCTAATCCATTGTTTCTACATTCAGCTGGTCATCCGGGTCTTTTACTGGTTTCTAAAACATTTGACGGATCTTCTTTCGGATCATGGAAACGTGCTATGTCAATTGCTTTATCTGCTAAGAACAAAATTGGTTTTGTTGATGGGACTGTTCTTAGACCTACTTCCTATCCTAATATGGAGTTATGGATAAGATGCAATGACATGGTTATTTCTTGTATCTTGACCACTTTGTCCAATGATATCAGTGAGAGTGTTTTATATGTTGAGTCTGCTTAACAACTCTAGACCGAGTTAACTGATCGGTATGGACAGAGTAATGGGGCTAAGTATTATCATATGCATAAGTCTCTTTCTACTATCTTCCAAGGAAATGATGATGTTGCTACATACTTCACCAAAATCAAAGCTATTTGGGATGAGCTTAATGCAATCGAGCCTATTCCTCCTTGCACTTGTGGTACTTCCCGACTTATGGCTAAGCGGGAAACATATCAGCGTTTGATGCAGTTTCTGATGGGCCTTAACCCTTGTTATGACATGATCCGTGGGAATATTATCATGATGAAGCCTCTTCCTTCAATCAATGAAGCTTATGCTTTTCTCATTCAAGATGAGAAACAGAGGGAGCTTCATTCTTCGGCTCAGTTTATTCCTCAGAACGCTTCTATGAATGCTTCTGTGAAAGTACCCAAGAATTCAAATGCACGGAAAGGCTCTGTTTGCTCTAATTGAAAGAAGCCAGGACATGATGCTAGCAAATGTTATCGTTTAATTGGATTTCCTAAGGATTTCAAATTCACTAGACCCAAAGCTGCTGCTAATGCAGTTTCTGATGCTGGGGTTAATGTTCCTACTTCTCGTGCTCTTTCTTCTGAACAGTACAACAATCTGTTGCACCTTCTTTAGCAGAATTCTGGAGTCCAGGGTTGTGTTCCTACTGTTCAACCCCTCAGCTTTACAAATTTTGCAGGTATTATTGCTTGCAATTCGACTACGGTCGATACTACTTGGATCATTGATACCGGTGCAAGTAATCATATGTGTTTTGATTTCAATTTGCTTTATGAAACTACTTGTTTCTTGCAGGCCCCTTCGCTGAGTAGTCCATTGGTCTTGGGAGATCTTCTCAACGGCCTTTATCTTTTGAATCCCAATAAACTTTTCTCTGTTAATGTTGATTCTTTTTCTAACTGTAATTCTGTTGTTTCTTTGAAACTTTGGCATACTCGTCTTGGTCATTTACCTTTGTACAAACTTAAGCAATTGAATGTTTTTACTGGTGCACATGATTGTTCTATTGATGATTGTTCTGTTTGTCCTAAGGCTAAACATCATAAACTGCCTTTTGCTTCTAGTAGTATATCCAGTTCTCAAATGTTTGATCTTATTCATATTGATACGTGGGGACCGTATCGATCTACTACATTTGATGGATATAAATATTTTCTCACCATTGTTGATTATTTTACTAGAACTACTTGGACTCATCTTTTGACAACTAAAGGAAATGCCTTTACTATTCTTCAAGGGTTCATTGAAATGGTTGAGACTCAGTTTAGTACCAAAGTGAAGCGTGTTCGATGTGATAATGCTTTTGAACTTGGTTCGGGTGTTCATCATGCCGAGTATTTTAAACAGAAGGGTATTATTCATCAGACTACTTGTCCTGGGGTTCCTCAACAGAATGGGGTGGTGGAACGTAAACATAAGCATCTTCTCGAAACTGCTCGTGCTCTTATGTTTCAATCCAAGTTACCGATAACTTTTAGGGGTGAATGCGTTCTTACTGCTACTCATTTGATTAATATTTTCCCCACACGGGTTCTTAAGGGCAAGTCTCCTTCTGAGATGCTATTTGGTAAAGCTCCTTCATACACTCACCTTCGCACTTTTGGGTGTTTGTGTTATGCTTCTACATCTACACCCGGACGAGATAAATTTCAGCCTATAGCTCAAGCTTGTATTTTTATTGGTTATCCATTTGGAAAGAAAGGTTACAAGTTTTATAATCTTGACACTCGACAAGTTCTTGTTTCTCGGGATGTGACTTTTCTTGAGCACATTTTCTCTTCTTTACACTCTTCGGATCCTTCTTATTTGTTCCCTTCTCTTATTGATCTGTTTGAGGAGACAGATCTAGTTGCTGTTCCTTCATGTAACATCCCAAAAATAATAAAACGAATAAATATAGCAAGACCGGTGATTTAGTTGGAATATTTAAATAAAAAGGGAGCGGGCCTGGGCCCGGCTTCAATGGGCCGAGGGAAGCCCATTGCACATAAGAGGCAAGGCAGCCCTCTTCCCTGCTCATTTCCCCAACACACGCAGCTTTTAGAGAGAGAAAGGAGAGCTCGGGTCTAGAGAGAGAAAGTGACGGATCAACTCGGGAATTCAGGAGAACGTTGCTGCTGTTCCCGTGAGCAAAACCTCCGAATCAGAATTACAATCCAGGTAACGATTCTATCACATTATGAGTTTTTGTTCGTTTTGGGAAGTTTCGGGTTTTGGCTAAAAGATAACGATTTTACGAATGAAACTTGAAAGTGATCTTAGGTATAGCATCTAGAATGAAAAACGAACGTTTTGATCAAAGAAAATTTAGATATCGACATGACCAGATTCGCATGCAGAACATTCGGATTTTTTGGAAGGCGATAAGTGTAGGTCCATCGAAACTACTTAGTTTCGATATGTGCAGGTCCATCGAAACTACTTAGTTTCGATATGTGCAGGTCCATCGAAACTACCCAGTTTCGATATATGCAGACCCAATCGAAACTACTATAGTTTCGATATGAGCCCCCGATCCGAAGCTAAGATAATACATAAGTTACTTATCGAAACTACCTATCGAAACTACCTATCGAAACTACCAAGTTTCGACAGGAACAACCTATCGAAACTACCAAGTTTCGATATAAGCTAATCAATCGAAACTACTAGGTTCAAGCATAGTAATGTCTAGTGTCATCTAGGAGCACTACCTTATGTATATGACTTTATTATACAGATCGTGAGTGACATTAGTGAAGCTCAGTAGCCAGCTAAGTGTATTACAGAAACTACTCATCAGGTGAGTTCTATGTGCCCCCTTCTATGTTATGTGCAAATGATTTATAAATGTTTTGGGGCTGAAGTGTATACACTAAATGAATAAATAAAATGAATATCAATGTGATCATACGTGATATATTAAGGTATATGTGTAGATACATATGAATGCGAATAATGATTTACGAACAAAGAACGACACGTATGTTTGCAAAGAATGAATGAATGAATGGTATAACGTAAATAAATGAAACCTTGCTTTATAAATATATATTGCATGCGAAGAATGTAAGTATACGTTATGGACGGAAACGAAGCTAACGACTACTACGGTAGACGGACGACCACTTGACTATTATGCAGCTAGAGAAGGAAGTCTAGAAAGGTAGACTAAATAAAGGCCACTACGGTGGAGTAAGTCGCTAAATCAATATTCGGCTGTATAATTAGTTCAAGTGGGAAACGGATGCCTTATGGCAGACGGGCGAATATGACGGACTACGACGGTAGGACGGTTAAGACGGACGGCCGAAGGTTGGCCGGACGGAAAAGTTAAGGCGGACGGTTTCTAGGACCGGACGAGTAAAAGGGCTACGACGGTAGCTTAAGGGCGTATGTCTTTGTGACATACGCAGTAAAAGGTGGGTTGATCACCCTTATGTGTATGACCAATAAATGGTAAAGAAAGTAAAGGTGAATGCATATATATGTAATCACGTAAGAAAGATAAGGAAAGAATGTTAAGAAAAGTGAAAGAAAAAGGGTGAACGCATATATATATATATGTAATCACATCAATAAAGAAAAGAAAGATGAAAGAAAAGTAAAAGCTATGAATACGTATTTATATGAATGACTTTATAATAATGCTTACTTATGAAGTAAAGAAAAGAATGTTTATATCTAAACGCATTAAACTAGAACTCACCAGCGTTAGCTGACTTTAGTATACATTTCAGGTAAAGGAAGAAAAGGTCGTGCGAGGGCGTGAAGGTTACCCGACACAAGACTGACATCCCACTTTTGTTTGTTAAGACAATGTTGTGCTTTTAATTGTTAAGACTTCCGCTGTTATGAAATGTAATTGAATGATGAATGTTTTTAATTTAAGTTCAGTATTTAAGACTATGTTTATGAGTAAATCCAACAAGTGAGGTTACCCGGGAAAGGGGCCTTACAAGTTGGTATCAGAGCAATAGTTTGAGAGATTTAGACATCCCTAAATGTCTAGACTCAAACTGATTATGGGACCAACGCACGGGTGTCAGTATGGGTAACCAACGCCAACGCCAGCACGGTAAGTAAGTAATGAAGTTAAGGCTCTTGCATAAGAATAGATACCATAACTTAGAACAAATAGATGTTAATGCCATGACTGATTTGAAGAGTTTTGAACCCGAAAAGCAATGTAAATTAGTAATCACAAACCGGTCACTGTAATTAAGAATTTACCTTGCTCGTACTGTTCCAAACTATGATCTGAAGAAATGACATTGATGTATTCCCTTTATAACTATCAGGAAATTAAGAATTATGGCTGGGGGAGGAAGAACAGGACCTCGAGGTGGTCGCACTGGCCGACGAGGTAGACCTCCGCTGAACCCAAGATTTGAAGAAGAAGAGAGTGTGCACGCAGAGCACACAGAAAGTGTGCACGAAACAGAAGTGACCCCAATTAGGAACGACAGTCCAGGGCCTATACAGTTGGAACCTGAAGTCAGGGATGCTATTGCCCGTGAAGTTGTGCTCACTTTGAGGAAGGTATTGCCTGACCTACTATCTGAGGCACTAAAGAAAAGCAAAGAAGAGGATGAAGGGAACGATGAAGAGAAAATTTATGACAGTGACGGGGATGAAGTAAAAGTGGTATCAAGCAACTGTGGGTGTACTTACAAAGGTTTCAAGGATGGAGACCCACCCAAGTTTGATGGCAGCAAGGATTCGGTGGCTACGCTTGAATGGATAGAGAGGATGAGTGCGGTAATCAACATCAGCGAGTGTCGACCCGACCAGGCTGTTAAATACGTTGCTCATTCTTTCACCAATGAGGCGCTAGGTTGGTGGAGGAACATTCAGAGGACAAAGTCCCCAAATGCTCTTGCAAGAATGACATGGGAAGAACTGAAAAAGCTGGTAATTCAAAAGTTCTGTCCCCAGAACGAAATTGATCGCGTGGAAAATGAATTCCTAAACCTTAAGGCTGGCAACAAGACACACCGCCAGTACACTTCTAGATTCAATGAGTTGGCCCAGCTAGTACCCCACCTGGTGGAGACAGAAGAGCGAATGATCAAGTATTATGTGAAGGGCCTACCTCAAAGGGTCCGTGTCCACGTGAAAGCCAACCTACCCTCGACCTTCGAGTCGGTAGTGAACCTGAGCGGAATCGTCTACGACGATTATGCCAATGAGGACCCACCAACAGAAACCCAAAAGAGAAAGTGGGAGAACCCGTCTAGAGGAACCGGGAGAGGGAATGTAACAACGGAAACTAAGAAGCCAAGATTGGATGAATATGAAACTTGCAAGAAATGTGGGAGGCAACATCTTGGCGAATGTAAAATTGGCACCACCACATGCTATAAGTGCGGAAGGCCGGGGCACTTCTCCCGAGAATGTGTAAGAGACGTCAAGTGTCAAGTATGTGGATTGTTTGGACATTTGACAAAGAACTGCAGGAAGGCCGGCCAATCTGGTTCGGGAAAGGATAGGGAGCAGGAACAGCCTAAGGCAAGGACTCGTGCCTATGCCTTGACTGAGGAAGAAGCAAGAGGAAACCCTGATGTCGTATCAGGTACGTTTCTAGTAAATGATGAACATGCTGCTATTTTATTTGACTCTGGTGCTAGTAAAAGCTTCATATCAAATGCATTTAGTCGTAAATTGGGTTGCACTATCAACACCATAGTAAAGGCCTTTAGAGTACAAACTGCCGTAGGTAAAAATTCGGCAGTATTCCAAGTAACAGAGGATTGCATCATAGAAATAGAGGGACATAAGTTTCCATCTAGATTATTCCTTCTTACCTTAGGAGGATTCGATATAGTATTGGGTATGGATTGGTTAGCTGCCAACGAAGCTCAAATCATATGCAAACGTAAGAGGATACACCTAAAAGCTCCTAGCGGCAGTCCAATTACGGTTTATGGGGATTGGAATTGCACGATGCCAAACGTCATCTCGATGATCAAGGCCGAAAGTCACATGAGGCGCGGTTGCGAAGCTTATCTGGCATATGTTATTGATGATAGAATGAAAATGGAAGAACTCAAGAATGTACCCGTGGTGTGCAACTTTCCGGAAGTATTCCCTGAGGATCTACCTGGGTTACCACCCGATCGGGGAATAGAATTTCAGATTGATTTATTGCCAGGAGCTGAGCCCGTTGCCAAAGCCCCCTACCGATTGGCTCTGTCAGAAATGAAAGAATTGATGTCTCAACTAGAGGAACTAACAGAAAAAGGATTTATTAGACCGAGCATCTCACCATGGGGCGCTTCGGTACTATTTGTAAAGAAGAAGGACGGCAGCATGCGCATGTGCATTGACTACCGCGAACTGAACAAGAGAACAGTAAAGAACAAATACCCACTGCCCAGGATAGACGACCTTTTTGATCAACTACAAGGTGCGAGTTGGTTCTCAAAGATCGATCTTAGGTCGGGTTACCATCAGTTGAAAGTAAGAGAGGAAGACGTACCAAAGACCGCGTTCCGCACGCGTTATGGGCATTATGAGTTTCTCGTGATGTCCTTCGGATTAACTAACGCACCAGCAGCGTTCATGGATTTGATGAATAGAGTATGTCGACCCATGTTGGATCGATCTGTGATAGTTTTTATAGACGACATACTGGTATATTCGAAAAACGAGGGTGATCACCACTGTCACCTAAGGGAGGTTCTGGAGGTGCTAAAGCAGGAAAAGTTGTACGCAAAATTCTCCAAATGCGCGTTCTGGCTTAGGGAAGTCCAATTCCTAGGTCATGTAATAAACCCAAACGGCATCATGGTGGATCCTGCAAAGATCGAGACAGTAAAGGAATGGAACATCCCAAAGACACCAACAGAGATACGAAGTTTTCTAGGATTGGCAGGCTACTATCGAAGGTTCATTCAAGATTTCTCAAGAATTGCCTCGCCACTAACCAAACTGACACGGAAGGAAGTAAAGTATGAATGGGGTCCAACCCAAAACAACGCGTTTGAGGAACTTAAGACACGATTAACTCAAGCTCCAGTCTTAACACTACCTGAGGGAAATGAAGACTTGGTAGTCTACTCTGACGCTTCAGGGCAAGGTTTAGGGTGCGTACTCATGCAAAGAGGAAAGGTAATTGCTTATGAATCGCGGCAACTAAAGATTCACGAGGTTAACTACCCAACACACGATCTAGAATTAGCAGCAGTAGTTTTCGCGTTGAAAATATGGAGGCACTATCTGTATGGAGTTAAATGCACCATTTACTCCGATCACAAAAGCCTGAAGTACTTTTTCGAACAAAAGGAATTAAACATGAGACAAAGAAGGTGGTTAGAGCTACTGAAAGACTATGACTGTGAGATATTGTACCATCCGGGCAAGGCAAACGTAGTGGCCGACGCTTTAAGTAGAAAGGAAGAATCGGCACCTATCCGGATCAAAGCGTGTCAGCTGATTATAACACCAGATTGGATGGGTGAAATAGCAAAAGCACAAGATGAAGCGCTGTTAGAAAGAAATGTGAAACGGGAAAGAATAGTAGGACAACAAGGGAACTTGGATGCAAATGCATACGGTGTACGAACTAGGTTTGGCCGGATGTGGATACCTAAGATTGGTGAGCCTAGGGCCAAAATACTCGATGAGGCCCATAAGTCTCGCTATTCTATCCACCCCGGGACAAACAAAATGTATCAAGACTTGAAAAAAGAATATTGGTGGCCTGGTATGAAGAATGATGTGACAGAATACGTGAGCAAGTGCCTAACGTGTTCTCTAGTTAAGGCCGAGCACCAGAAACCATGCGGTAAAATGCAACCTTTACCAATACCGGAATGGAAGGGGGAAGAGATCACAATGGACTTCATTACCAAGCTACCGCGAACAGCTAAAGGCAATGATACCATTTGGGTGATCGTCGACCGCTTGACAAAGAGTGCTCACTTCTTGCCAATACGAGAAACTTCTTCTTCTGAAAAGCTAGCAGAAACATTTATCAAGGAAATTGTAAGTAGACATGGTATGCCACTATCGATCGTGTCTGACAGGGATACTAGATTCACATCAAGGTTTTGGAAGAAGTTCAATGAAGCGATGGGCACTAGGTTGAACATCAGCACCGCTTACCACTCTCAAACCGATGGACAATCGGAAAGGACCATTCAGACCTTGGAAGACATGCTCCGGGCCTGTATCATTGACTTCGGTGGGAGTTGGGACATCCACCTACCATTGGCGGAATTTTCATATAACAACAGCTATCACTCAACTATTGACATGCCGTCATTTGAAATGTTGTATGGGAGGAAATGTAGGACCCCGGTTTGTTGGGGGGAAATTGGACAGAAGGATTTTGCAAGTCTCGAAGTGGTCAAAGCTACTTCTGAGAAATTTGATCAAATCAAGGCTCGAATGAAAGCCGCAAAAGACAGACAGAAATCATACGCGGATAAGAGGAGGAGAGATTTAGAGTTTCAAGTAGGGGACATGGTACTGTTAAAGGTATCACCATGGAAAGGAATCATCCGATTCAGAAAGCGTGGCAAACTCAGTCCAAGGTTTGTCGGGCCTTTCAAGATTTTAGCAAGAGTGGGTCAAGTTGCTTACAGACTCGACCTACCCGTTGAGCTTAGTGGAATACACCCTACGTTTCACGTGTCGCACTTACGCAAGTGCCTAGCTGACGACACAGCTCACATACCTTACCACGAGATCGAAGTGGATAGCAGTCTAAATTATGTAGAAGAACCAATAGCCATTCTTGACCGAGCTGAAAAACGACTACGCAATAAGTCGATACCGTTAGTCAAGATACAATGGAAGCACAGAAAAGGGTCAGAAGCTACATGGGAAAAGGAAGACGAGATGAGGGGACTATACCCTCAATTGTTTAACGTATAAACAGTTTCGAGGACGAAACCTCTTTAAGGAGGGTAGACTTGTAACATCCCAAAAATAATAAAACGAATAAATATAGCAAGACCGGTGATTTAGTTGGAATATTTAAATAAAAAGGGAGCGGGCCTGGGCCCGGCTTCAATGGGCCGAGGGAAGCCCATTGCACATAAGAGGCAAGGCAGCCCTCTTCCCTGCTCATTTCCCCAACACACGCAGCTTTTAGAGAGAGAAAGGAGAGCTTGGGTCTAGAGAGAGAAAGTGACGGATCAACTCGGGAATTCAGGAGAACGTTGCTGCTGTTCCCGTGAGCAAAACCTCCGAATCAGAATTACAATCCAGGTAACGATTCGATCACATTATGAGTTTTTGTTCGTTTTGGGAAGTTTCGGGTTTTGGCTAAAAGATAACGATTTTACGGATGAAACTTGAAAGTGATCTTAGGTATAGCATCTAGAATGAAAAACGAACGTTTTGATCAAAGAAAATTTAGATATCGACATGACCAGATTCGCATGCAGAACATTCGGATTTTTGGGAAGGCGATAAGTGCAGGTCCATCGAAACTACTTAGTTTCGATATGTGCAGGTCCATCGAAACTACTTAGTTTCGATATGTGCAGGTCCATCGAAACTACCCAGTTTCGATATATGCAGACCCAATCGAAACTACTATAGTTTCGATATGAGCCCCCGATCCGAAGCTAAGATAATACATAAGTTACTTATCGAAACTACCTATCGAAACTACCAAGTTTCGACAGGAACAACCTATCGAAACTACCAAGTTTCGATATAAGCTAATCAATCGAAACTACTAGGTTCAAGCATAGTAATGTCTAGTGTCATCTAGGAGCACTACCTTATGTATATGACTTTATTATACAGATCGTGAGTGACATTATTGAAGCTCAGTAGCCAGCTAAGTGTATTACAGAAACTACTCATCAGGTGAGTTCTATGTGCCCCCTTCTATGTTATGTGCAAATGATTTATAAATGTTTTGGGGCTGAAGTGTATACACTAAATGAATAAATAAAATGAATATCAATGTGATCATACGTGATATATTAAGGTATATGTGTAGATACATATGAATGCGAATAATGATTTACGAACAAAGAACGACACGTATGTTTGCAAAGAATGAATGAATGAATGGTATAACGTAAATAAATGAAACCTTGCTTTATAAATATATATTGCATGCGAAGAATGTAAGTATACGTTATGGACGGAAACGAAGCTAACGACTACTACGGTAGACGGACGACCACTTGACTATTATGCAGCTAGAGAAGGAAGTCTAGAAAGGTAGACTAAATAAAGGCCACTACGGTGGAGTAAGTCGCTAAATCAATATTCGGCTGTATAATTAGTTCAAGTGGGAAACGGATGCCTTATGGCAGACGGGAGAATATGACGGACTACGACGGTAGGACGGTTAAGACGGACGGCCGAAGGTTGGCCGGACGGAAAAGTTAAGGCGGACGGTTTCTAGGACCGGACGAGTAAAAGGGCTACGACGGTAGCTTAAGGGCGTATGTCTTTGTGACATACGCAGTAAAAGGTGGGTTGATCACCCTTATGTGTATGACCAATAAATGGTAAAGAAAGTAAAGGTGAATGCATATATATGTAATCACGTAAGAAAGATAAGGAAAGAATGTTAAGAAAAGTGAAAGAAAAAGGGTGAACGCATATATATATATATGTAATCACATCAATAAAGAAAAGAAAGATGAAAGAAAAGCAAAAGCTATGAATACGTATTTATATGAATGACTTTATAATAATGCTTACTTATGAAGTAAAGAAAAGAATGTTTATATCTAAACGCATTAAACTAGAACTCACCAGCGTTAGCTGACTTTAGTATACATTTCAGGTAAAGTAAGAAAAGGTCGTGCGAGGGCGTGAAGGTTACCCGACACAAGACTGACATCCCACTTTTGTTTGTTAAGACAATGTTGTGCTTTTAATTGTTAAGACTTCCGCTGTTATGAAATGTAATTGAATGATGAATGTTTTTAATTTAAGTTCAGTATTTAAGACTATGTTTATGAGTAAATCCAACAAGTGAGGTTACCCGGGAAAGGGGCCATACACTTCATTTTCTTTGGCTTCTCCTGAAGTTGATTCCACTCCTCCTCCCCCTCCGGAGCCTAGGAGATCTACTCGTTCTTCTGTTCCTCCTTCTCATCTGCAGGATTATGTTTGTAATTCTGCTTCTTCTGTCGATTCGTCTTGTTTTCATACTTTGTCGAGTGCTTGCCAAGCTTCTCATTTTGTTAATCTTGCTGATCTTTCTCCTGATTCCCAGCAGCTTTTTTAATCTTGATTCTATTAAAGAACCTTCTTCTTATTTGGACGCTGCTAACCATCATGCTTGGCAAAAGGCTATGATTAAAGAGTTTAATGCCTTGGAAAGAAATCAAACTTGGGAGGTTATGCATTTACCTAAAGGTAAAAAGGCCATTAAATGCAAATGGGTGTATAAAGTCAAGTATAATGCTGATGGTACTGTTGAACGTTGCAAAGCCCGTTTGGTTGTTCGTGGTGATACTCAAAAAGCAGGAATTGATTTCAATGAGACTTTTTCTCCTGTTGTTAAGATGACTACTATTCGTAGTCTTATTGCTGTTGCCACTAAACTACAATGTGGTTTATATAAATTGGATGTTAATAATGCTTTTTTACATGGGGATCTTGACGAAGACATTAATATGCTTCCTCCTCCTGGAATGCCTTTATCATCTCCTGATCATGTTCTTAAGCTCAAGAAGTCTCTTTACGGTTTGAAGTAAACTTCAAGACAGTGGTATGGAAAGCTTTCTGATACTCTTAAGACCAAAGGTTATATGCGGTCTCCCAATGATTATTCTTTATTCTCTAAGACGATGGGAGATTCGGTTGTTTATGTCGCTGTTTATGTTGACGACATTCTTCTTACTGGTAATAATGACCAGGAGATATCTGCTTTGAAGGATTTCTTACATTCCACTTTTCAGATCAAGGATCTTGGCACTCTCAACTACTTTCTGGGCATTGAGGTTCTTAAATCTCCTTCTGGTCTTATTATGACTCAACGCAAATTTGCGAAGGATTTACTGACTAAGTTTTCTACAGACGATGTTTCTTATGTTTCGTCTCCTTTGCCTTTACATTTACAACTCAAGCTCAAAGAAGGTCAAGTTCTTGATGATTCTTTGGCTTATCGTCGTCTTGTTGGTAAACTCAATTACCTCACTCATACTCGGCCTGATCTTGCTTTTGCAGTTCAGTTTCTCAGCCAGTTTATGAGTGATCCGCGTGTTCCTCATTGGGATGCTGCGTGACATACTCTTCGTTATGTCAAAGGCACTTGTTCTCAATGGTTGTTCTTTAATGATAGTCCTGATATGTCTTTGTCTGCTTATTGTTATTCTGATTGGGCGACTTGTCCTAATACTCGGCGTTCTGTCAGTGGCTATTTCATCTCTCTTGGCGGCAGTTCTATTTCTTGGAAATCCAAGAAGCAACCTATTGTTTCTCTGAGTTCTACTGAAGCTGAATATCGTTCTCTTCGCCGTGTCACACAGGAACTTGCTTGGTTGACTCGTTTGTTTGTGGAGTTTCGGCTTGATAATCTTACTCCTGTTCCTCTCAAATGTGACAGTTAGGCGGCTATTCATATTGCTAAGAATCCAGTATTTCATGAGTAAACTAAGCATATCGAGTTGGATTGTCATTTTGTCCTTGAGAAGCTTCAAGCCGGTTTGATTCTGCTTTTTCACACACGGACTTCTGATCAACTTGCGGATTTATTCACTAAGAGTTTGGTTGGTCAACCGCATTCTGATCTCATTTCCAAGTTGGGGTTGTATACACCTCCAACTTAAGGGGGGGGGGGGTGTAGGCGAACTTACTAAGTTCGCCTGTTTCACTTAGTAGGCGAACTTATTAAGTTCGCCTAGTTCAGATTAGTTTAGCTTGTTTTTAAATAGCTTCTTTGTAACATTATTCAAGTGATCAATCAAATCATATCAATTTTACCCCCAATTATTCTCTGTCATTTTTTCTTTCAATTGTCAGTATCGTGTGTTTAGCGATCTCGTTTATCATTCTCGCTTATTTCAGCGTTCATTCTCAATATCATAACACAATCGCAGTCGACAACCACCGGTTGTGGTATTTTTTGGGGTAATTAGTTTCAGGGCTTGAAAATGCATTTATCTTATTTCATAATCTGCATAATTTTTGATGTTATATTGAGTGAAGCACCTCATTTTGGGTCTTTATTGGCCTTGAATATGATCTCCTGGGTCATTATAGGTTAAAAGGTAAATTTACAACGGGTATTCTAAATCCAGGAGCGGGTTAGAATGGGCAGTGTTTGCTTTTCTTTATCAGTTGAGTAAAGCCAAACTCATGGAGCTGCTAAAGCATACATGTGCATAAAGTAGCGGGTAGGAAGGAACGTCTCTGAGATCGTCGGATATCTCGTATTTGCTGAAGCCACTCCAAGTCCGTCGTGGCACCTGCTCACAGGTAATTCAAAGCGTAATTTTATTTCTATAACGGGTCAAATGAATAAAATAAAATAAAAATAATTTACATGTGTAAAGTCACTCGAAATGTATTTTTATTATATAGAAGTTTTAAATCCTTTTGTTAACAAAAATCACACTATTGGAACAATATACTTTTAATAATCATATTTAACACGCTTTTTTGTATAAAAGTTTACTTCAAAACATGTTTAGGCAAAACCCGATTCATAAAAGAGTTGCACTTTATGACCCGTTACACTACGGGTCAGGCCTTTTTCATTTTGTGTAACAGAGTAAGAATAGTCCATTGGAAGTTAAGGCGTTGAAGAGTTCTTGCTTCACCAACTAATACTAATAACAAGAAGAGTGCTTGAGAAGCAGCCATGGGAGGTTGTTACATGATTTGTATTGTTTAACTTTAACCTGAAAAAATAGTTTATTTATTATTTTTTTTTATCATATGCATATCATATGCTCATCTGTACATTCTGCATTAATTTCTGTGCCCAATTTCATCAACAAACATTTGGATATTTATGATGAATTTCTGTAGTCAATGTCATCGACAAACATTTGGAGATTTATAATGAAATTGTTTGAGATTTGATGAGCATCACGTGGTTCATTTGTAATATTTGGATATTTATTTATAATGAAACGGTAAGAGATTTACTTTCTCCTGGACGTCCTTTGATCCTTAGAGAAGATAAGCCGGTTTATATTTTATTTTAAAAGTTTAAATATTTGAATGAAGGTGCATTTGATCCTTTTTTTTAAAGGTTGGTTATTGGAATCGGCTGCTGTAAATCGGTGCCATCACTTTAACTTTCTTTGATCCGATTACAATAAAACCCTCAATGCAAGTGCAAATCTTTCTGATCCAGGGGCGGCCCAAAGGGCGGCGTGGAGGGCGACCGTCCCGGGCCCGGTCTCCTTAGGGGCCCGAAGTTTTATTTATTTTTATATATTTTTTATATAAAAAATACAATGAATCGGCTTGGTATTTAACTATTTATACATGATGGAAAGTGTGATTATATGGAAATGAATTGAATTCCTTACTAATTTAGTTATAAAAGGAAGGAATGGTTAATTAATATTAACAAATATAGAAATTGATTGCTAGAGAAAAATGTTAATGTAAAAAAGATTTTGATGGACATAAGAAAAAGGTAAGAATCTTGAATTGATTAATTTAACAAAATCAATGAAAACGTATGTAGTTATAAAAGGTAGATTTGAAATTCATTTATAAATTAGCTGTTTCATAATTTTTGATTTATAAGTTGACAAATATATTCAATATATCAAATATGTTAAATTATTTGATAATTAATAAAGTAATATACGTTTTAAAAACTATGATAATAATATATTAGGTTGAGTAATGTTAGGACAATTTTGAATATAATGTTGAATAAAATGTTGCGATTTAGAGGGGAAAACTACATTTTAGATGTCCTAAAAGAATGACACATGTTTTTCGACCCTTAATATTAATCCATTATTTATAAAAGGCCCAACTTTTTTTATATATAATTATTAAATTTATATTATAGGGCCCGTTTTTTTTAATGTCTCGGGCCCAAAACCTTTTAAAAATTCTCGGGAACGACCCTGTTCTGATCATAACCCTGAACTCGACATGCCAGTCGATTGGTAGAAGTGGTCTATTTTGTAAGTAAGTGTGGAGTTATATGTGCAGGGTTTCACATGTGTGACGGACATAACGGGTGGATACGCTGCATGGAGTCAGAATGAGATTCCAGTAGTCTTGAATGATCAACTGTAAATAGAATGGATGAATAAGAAGAGGTTTTTGATGCAAGTAAGTTAAAACATCAATAACTGATGTTAATTTAGTTTTGTAAATAGAAAGAAACAAGTTTGGAACATGATGCATGCACATATAGCTAAGCATCAATGTTAAGTGTTGATCTTGATCACCGTTAGTGAATAAGTAACGCATTGCAAATTGTCGCCGTCGCAGCATCGCGCGGGTTTCCTACTTATATATAGATATAAAATTTGCCTAGGTTTTTCGTGTTTTAAGGTGCCAAAGCGTTTGAAAGAACTTAAGCAGTAATATGAGAAAAAAACATGAGAAGTTAGCAGTATCCAAGCCTTCAAGACAAAGCAAAAGTTGAAGCATCAGACTTGAATAGGGTAATAGCCAACAAGTGTATCAAATGACATAAATTTTGTGGTATAGCATTCGACTGCGCCACCATATCGTGCAGGTTATCATATTTGCGCTTAACGTTTCAAGCTTTTAAAGAATTCTGAGGACATTAAGTTTTCCCGAGTTTAGCGCGCCGCAACGCGCGCAGGCATTTTACTAGTGTATATATATAGGGGAAGGTTTCACTAAGAAATGGTTTTTCGCTAAGAAACGCTAAAAAGTGGGTCAAACGAACTCCGATTGAGCTCATTCCAGCGGCGTTGGAACCGTCTTATCGAACCCTAATCCGGACCAAAAAACCTAACCCCCCCTCCACCACACCCCCAAAAGCCTAAACCCCCTCCAACCCCACCCCGAAAAGCCTAAAACCACCACCCCCACCCCCCCAAAAAACCTAAACCCCCTCACACCACCCCCCCAAAAAACCTAAACCCACCCCACCCACCCCCAAAAACCTAAACCCCCACCCCCAAAAAAAACGTAAACCATAAAATCTAAACCATAAGGCTAAAACCCTAAAATTCAAACGTAAAATCTAAACCTTAAAAGCTAAACCCTAAAAGCTAAGATGGAGAGTTCGACGAGACGGTTCCAACACCGCTTAAATGAGCTCAATCGGAGTTCGTTTGATATCGTTTCAAAGCGTTTTTGTCATTTTTTAGACTTCTTAGCGAAAAACTACTTCTTATTTAAACCTCCCCATATATATATATATATATATATATATATATATATATATATATATATATATATATATATATATATATATATATATGGGGAGGTTTAAATAAGAAGTAGTTTTTCGCTAAGAAGTCTAAAAAATGACAAAAACGCTTTGAAACGATATCAAACGAACTCCGATTGAGCTCATTTAAGCGGTGTTGGAACCGTCTCGTCGAACTCTCCATCTTAGCTTTTAGGGTTTAGCTTTTAAGGTTTAGATTTTACGTTTGAATTTTAGGGTTTTAGCCTTATGGTTTAGCCTTAGGGTTTAGCTTTTAGGGTTTATATTTTATGGTTTAGGTTTTTTGGGGGGGGTGGGGGTGGGGGGTTTAGGTTTTTGGGGGTGGGTGGGGATGGGTTTAGGTTTTTGGGGGTTGGGGGTTTTAAGTTTTTGGGGGTGGGGGTGGTGGTTTTAGGCTTTTTAAGGTGGGGTTGGAGGGGGGGTTTAGGTTTTTGGGGGTGCGGGTGGAGGGGGGTTTAGGTTTTTGGGTCCGGATTAGGGTTCGATGAGACGGTTCCAACGCCGCTGGAATGAGCTCAATCGGAGTTCGTTTGACCCACTTCTTAGCGTTTCTTAGCGAAAAACCACTTCTTAGTGGAACCTTCCCCTATATATATATATATGTTTTTTCATAAAATTTTAAATCCCGGATTTATATATTGGGTCCTTTTTATAAAAACTTACAAATATATTGGGCCACTTTTTATAATGGTTGGGCCCTTTTAATATTTATAATGGTTGAGACTGTTTAAAGTTAAAACTCAATATCAAACCATATGTTTTTTTTAAAAAGGACGAATTGCTATCGAAAACGAAAGACTTAGTGGATTGGCGATGATAGCTATCGAGAACGAAGTTTTAGAGAGCATACGCTGCGAAGAGGTGATCAAAGAGTTTGCTGGCAAGAATGCTAGAGTGTGAGCTAGAATGCTAGGTTTTTTTTTCAGGCTCGGCCGAGGCACTTAAATCCTCAGGACCGGCCCTGAGCATTGAGTTTTAAATGTGTTGGCTATGGAGGTGCCGGCTTGTTAGAGTGTGAGCTATGACGGTGCCGGCTTATCGGAGTGTGGATTATGGTATGAAGATGCCGGGTTATCGGAGTATGAGCTATGTAGGTGCCGGCTGCTCTTTGACTATGTAGGAAGTTCCTGTAAATGATACG
Organism: Smallanthus sonchifolius; assembly: GCA_023525975.1. NCBI lineage: Eukaryota > Viridiplantae > Streptophyta > Magnoliopsida > Asterales > Asteraceae > Smallanthus > Smallanthus sonchifolius. The sequence continues at coordinate 50,323,880 of CM042046.1, read as the reverse complement.
ATTCGACATCATACTATGGATATGAATACTTTGTATATGATAAGATATATGACTAATTTACCCTCTATTCATTTTCTTGATATTACTAAACCTTATTTTCAAGTGTCGGTGGTCAATGGGTTAGGCCACCTACACATCCAATTTAGTGTTATATAATTATTGGTCCCTTTCAAAACCAATATGTGGTCATGGTGTAGTGGTAAGCTCAAATTCATAAAATCTCTTCATTTGGTTTAGGTTGCAGGTTCAATAACTATGGCCACCAATTTTTTTTTCTTTGCATTAATATTTTTTATTACTAGGTTTTCTTCTCTTTTTATTATTCTTTTTTAATTTTAATTATTAGACTTATTAGACGCATTGTGAGCGTAATATATTTTTATATCTATAGTTAGATCTTCAAAACTGATTCGCATTAAATTCGTACGTTATTTTTATGTATTTAAATATGTTAGTGTCAAATCCAAAACTTTTTTTTTCTTTTGTTTTTATTAGCCATAATCTTATATGTTTTTTTATGTACGTAACTATTTTTTAACTATTAGGCGTAATGTGAGAGGTGTAATACATTTTTATATCTATGGTTCGATCTCCAAAACTAATCTGCCTCAAATTCGGACGTTACTTTTATATACTTAGGTACGTTAGCGTTAATACCAAAACTTTTTTTTTCTTTTGTTTTTTATCAGCCGTAATCTTATATGTTTTTTAATGTATCTAACTATGTTTTTTGTAACCGCCTTAACCATTTAAGTTTCGCTTCACGGCACTGAGTGATGGAATTCGAGTTACACTACGTTTCAACGTCGCCGCAACGCGCGGCGGGTAAAGATACTAGTTATACAAACAAATGTCAACGCCTTGAACCAATTTAGAAGTTAAAATATTGCTATTTTATTCTTATTTGAAAATTTAGTTGCATTTAAGCAATAAATTATCTGGTGCTAAAAAACAATAGGGTGAAATATAAGTCAGTAATGACGTTTCTTTTAAAAATTGTATTTCAGAATTATATATTTCACCCCGTAATTTGTTAGCGAACTTATTAAGTTCGGCTGGTTCAGTAGTTTGTTAGCTTTGTCTATAAGTAATTTTTTCGTAACATTAATCAAGTTATCAATCAATTCATATCAGTTTTACCCTCAATTTTTTCTCTCGTTTATCATTCTCGCTTGTTTTAGCGATCTCGTTTATCATTCTTGCTTGTTTTAGCGATCATTCTCGATATCATAACATGGTATCAGAGCATATATGCTCGATTCTGTGATTTTTTTCCTTTTTCCGCACTCACTCTTTGTTGTTTCATTCGTTTTCTCATTTTTTGTGTCACTTGAAGGTTGTTTCCTGTTTTGATCCGTTCAAAACCTTCGTTTTTTGTTTCAAATCATTCATACGGTTGGATTTCTTCATATACTTTTCTGATTTTGAGTTATAATGATTTCTGGATCGATTTCATGTTTTTCTGTTCGTGCAGACGAACTTGTCGCGATAGTTTGTTACGTGCGAACTTATTAAGTTCGCCCGTTCCTTTCCTCAGCGAACTTAACAAGTTTGCTTCTTGGCAGGCGAACTTATCAAGTTCGTTTGTTCCAGTCTTCATTTTCTTTCTGCTTTTCATGCCTCCTACTGGTGATCCTGCAGTTGTGTTTCCTATTGATTCTTCTAATCCTTTATTCTTACATTCATCTGATCATCCGGGTCTTTTACTTGTTTCTAAAACATTTGACGGATCTTCTTTCGGATCCTGTAAACGTGCTATGTCAATTGCCTTATCTGCTAAGAACAAACTTAGTTTTGTTGATGGGATTGTTGTCAGACCTACTTCATCTCCTAATCTGGAGTTATGAAAAAGATGCAATGATATGGTTATTTCTTGAATTTTGAACACTTTGTCCAGTGATATCAGTGAGAGCGTTTTGTATGTTGAGACTGCTCGACAACTCTGGAAAGAGTTAACTGACCGGTATGGATAGAGTAATAGGGCCAAATATTATCAATTGCAGAAGTCTCTTTCTGCTATTTCTCAAGGGAATGATGATGCTGCTACATATTTTACCAAAATCAAAGCTGTTTGGGATGAGCTTTATGCAATCGAGCCTATTCTTCCCTGCACATGACTTCCCAACTTATGGCTAAGCGCGAAACAGATCAACGTTTGATGCAGTTTCTAATGGGTCTTAACCCTTGTTATGACATGATTCGTGGGAATATTATAATGATGAGGCCTCTTCCCTTAATCAATGAAGCTTATGCTTTTCTCATTCAAGATGAGAAACAGAGGGAGCTTCATTCATTGGCTCAGTTTATTCCTCATAATGCTTCTATGCAAGTACCAAAGAATTACAGTGCTTGGAAAGGTTCTGTTTACTCTCATTGCAAGAAGCCAGGACATGATGCCACCAAATGTTATCGTTTAATTGGGTTTCCTAAAGATTTCAAATTTACTAAACCCAAAGCTGCTGCTAATGCTGTTTCTGATGCTGGGGTTACTGTTCCTACTTCTAGTGCTCTTTTTTCTGATAAGTACAACAATCTGTTGCAACTTCTTCAGCGGAATTCTGGTGTTCAGGGTGGTGTTCCTAATGTTCAACCACTCAGCTTTGCAAATTTTGCAGGTATTATTGCTTGCAATTCGACTACGGTCGATACTACTTGGATCATTGATACCGGTGCAAGTTTTGCAATTCGACTACGGTCAAGCACAATCTCTTATCTGTTCCTAAACTTTGTAGGGATACAAAGGGTCTTGTTCAGTTTTCTAAAACTACTTGTTTCTTGCAGGCCCCTTCGCTGAATAGTCCGTTGGTCCTGGGAGATCTTCTCAACGGCCTTTATCTTTTGAATCCAAATAAACTTTTCTCTGTTACAGTTGATTCTTTTTCTCACTGTAATTCTGTTGTTTCTTTGAAACTTTGGAATACTCGTCTTGGTCATTTACCTTTATACAAACTTAAGTAATTTAATGTCTTTACTGGTGCACATGATTGTTCTGTTGATGATTGTTCTATTTGTCCTAAGGCTAGACATCATAAACTGCCTTTTGCATCTAGTAGTATATCCAGTTCTCAAATGTTTGATCTTATTCATATTGATACGTGGGGACCGTATCGATCTACTACATTTGATGGATATAAATATTTTCTCACCATTGTTGATGATTTTACTAGAACTACTTGGACTCATCTTTTGACAACTAAAGGAAATGCCTTTACTATTATTTAAGGGTTCATTGAAATGGTTGAGACTTAGTTCAGTACCAAAGTGAAGCATGTTCGATCAGATAATGCTTTTGAACTTGGTTCGGGTGTTCATCATGCCGAGTATTTTAAAAAGAAGGGTATTATTCATCAGACTACTTGTCCTGGGGTTCCTCAACCGAATGGGGTGGTGGAACGTAAACATAAGAATCTTCTCGAAACTACTCGTGCTCTTAAGTTTCAATCCAAGTCACCGATAACTTTTTGGGGTGAATGCGTTTTTACTGCTACTCATTTGATTAATATTTTCTCCACACAGGTTCTTAAGGGAAAATCTCCTTCTAAGATGCTCTTTGGTAAAGCCCCTTCATACACCCACCTTCGCACTTTTGGGTGTTTGTGTTATGCTTCTACTTCTACACCCGGACGAGATAAATTTCAGCCTAGAGCTCAAGCTTGTGTTTTTATTGGTTATCCCTTTGGAAAGAAATGTTACAAGCTTTATAATCTGGACACTCGACAAGTTCTTGTTTCTCAGGATGTGACTTTTTTTGAGCACATTTTCCCTTCTTTACACTCTTCAGATCCTTCTTATTTGTTCCCTTCTCTAAATGATCTGTTTGAGGTGACAGATCCAGCTGCTGTTCCTTCATCTTCTTCGGCTGCTCCTTAAGTTGATTCCACTCCTCCTCCTGTTTCTCATATTCCTCCTCCTCCACCTCCGGAGCCCAGGAGATCTACTCGCTCTTCTGTTCCTCCTTCTCATCTACAGGATTATGTTTTAATTCTGCTTCTTATGTCGATTTGTCTTGTTTTCATACTTTGTCGAGTGCTTGCCAAGCTTCTCATTTTGGTAATCTTGCTGATCTTTCTCCTAATTCCCAGCAACTCCTTTTAAATCTTGATTCTTTTAAAGAACCTTCTTCTTATCAGGAGGCTGCTAACCATCCTTCTTGGCAAGAGGCTATGACTAAGGAGTTTAATACCATGGAAAGAAATCAAACTTAGGAGGTTATGCATTTACCTAAAGGTAAAAGGGCCATTAAGTGCAAATGGGTGTATAAAGTCAAGTATAATGCTGATGGTACTGTTGAATGTTGCAAAGCCCGTTTGGTTGTTCGTGGTGATACTCAGAAAGCAGAAATTGATTTCAATGAGACTTTTTCTCCTGTCGTTAAGATGACTACTATTCGTAGTCTCATTGCTGTTGCCACTAAACGACAATGGGGTTTATATCAATTGGATGTTAATAATGCTTTTTTACATGGGGATCTTGACGAAGACATATATATGCTTCCTCTTCCTAGAATGCCTTTATCCTCTCCTGATCATGTCCTTAAGCTCAAAAAGTCTCTTTACGGTTTGAAGCAAGCTTCAAGGCAGTGGTATGGAAAGCTTTCTGATGCTCTTAAAACCAAAGGTTATATGCGGTCTCCCAATGATTATTCTTTATTCTCTAAGACGATGGGGGATTCTATTGTTCATGTCGCTGTTTATGTTGATAACATTCTTCTTACTGGTAATAATGATCAAGAAATATCTGCTTTAAAGGCTTTCTTACATTCCACTTTCCAGATCAAGGATCTTGGTACTCTAAACTATTTTCTGGGCATTGAGGTTCTCGAATCTCCCTCTGGTCTTATTATGACTCAACGCAAATTTGCAAAGGATTTGCTAACTGAGTTTTCTACCGACGATGTTTCTTCTGTTTCGTCTCCTTTGCCTTTACATTTACAACTCAAGCTCAACGAAGGTCAAGTTCTTGATGATCCTTTGGCCTATCGTAGACTTGTTGGTAAACTCAATTACCTTACTCATACTCGGCCTGATCTTGCTTTTGCGGTTCAATTTCTCAGCCAGTTTATGAGTGATCCGCGTGTTCCTCATTGGGATGCTGCGTGGCATACTCTTCGGTATGTCAAAGGCACTTGTTCTCAAGGGTTGTTCTTTAATAATGATCCTGATATGTCTTTGTTTGCTTATTGTGATTCTGATTGGGTAGCTTGTCATAATATCGGCGTTCTGTCAGTGGTTATTTCATTTCTCTTGGGGGCAGTCCTATTTCTTGGAAATCCAAGAAGCAACCTACTGTTTCTCTTAGTTCTGCTGAAGCTGAATATCGTTCTCTTCGCCGTGTCACACAGAAACTTGCTTGGTTGACTCGTTTGTTTGTGGAGTTTCAGCTTGATAATCTTACTCCTGTTCCTCTCAAATGTGACAATCAGGCGGCTATTCATATTGCTAAGAATCCAGTTTTTCATGAGCGAACTAAGCATATCGAGTTGGATTGTCATTTTGTCCGTGAGAAGCTTTAAGTCGGTTTGATTCTGCTTTCTCACACACGGACTTCTGATCAACTTGCTGATTTATTCACAAAGATTTTGGCTAGTCAACCGCATTCAAATATCATTTCCAAGTTGGGGTCGTATACACCTCCAACTTGAGGGGGGTGTTAGCGAACTTAGTATAGGCAAACTTACTAAGTTCGTTTGTTTAGTATAGGGACGAACTTATAAAGTTCGCCTGGTTCAATAGTTTGTTAGATTTGTTAGCTTTGCCTATAAATAGATTCTTTGTAACATTAATCAAGTTATCAATCAATTTATATCAGTTTTACGCCCAATTATTCTCTCGTTTATCTTTCTCGCTTGTTTTAGCGATCTCGTTTATCATTCTCGCTGGTTTTAGCGATCATTCTCGATATCATAACATAATTATGATATGAACACCGTAAAGGCCTAAATAAGGATACAACTGTTCAACTAATATGGAAAACAACGGTTCAACTAACCACTGAAAACTCTTATCGACAGATTTCTGGGGGTAAACCCGTCACAACTCACAAATAGACCTACATCAACAATACCAAAAAGTCTAAATGGGAATCGAATCCAAAATGTTATTCTCAAAAACGAATTTGTCCGTCAGATTTATGTTTCCTCCAAAAACTACCAAATTGTATGGTTCCCTCCAAAAATGACAAACTTGTATGGTTGGCGGAGCTTGAAAAAGTAAGTAACGGGGGCCGAAAGTCACGAAACCCAAAAAAAATAAAATCATATCGCTATGTTTCGGGTTACGTGTTCGGGTCAAGTCAAACAATTTTTTTTCATATCGCTATGTTTCAGATTATATGTAGAGGGACCAACACAAGAGCATAAAACCAGGTTTCATAAAACTTACCAACTACCCAGTTCAATTCATCATGCAACTAAGATCATAAAACCAGACTGAATGGCACCTTAATAATTCATAAACAAGAGCATAAAGATTCAAAATCTTTAATCAAAAGCCAACCTTGAGAAAGAAGCCACCCATGTCAGAGCACATGGAATTAACTCAAACTTGAAACACTTAAAAAATAAAACCCACAAAAAGAAAACATTAAAAAACCTCAACTGGGACAACAATGACCAATAAAACACAATTTCTGGGTGTTTGGGATTTGCTTATTTAAACAAAATTTCACCCTAAGATAAGCAATTAAGCATAAGCAGTTTTTTTCATCCAAACACTCCATAAATCATAATTTATAAATCATAAATCAATGAATCATAATCCATAAGTTTCTAACCCTAATACTTAACAATTCTAAGTTAATAACAATCCATAAATCATACTTCAAATTATCAAATCAATGAATTATAATTAATAACAATTCTAAGTTAGTACCTTACCAAGAATTAGGTGTGTGAAGGAGTGATGTCACACCCCGCCGAAGACGGAAACATGGAGTGGGACCGGTATATCACATTGAACACACGTACAAGAGAAACTAAAAGGAAAGTTGTGCATTACATTGAACCATACTACATGCTTCTAACGAATGTACGAATACATGAAAATCCTAAATCAATACAAAGTGTCTAAAATGCATGACTACAACCAAAGGTACACAATAATAATTCTTCCCAAAAGCAAGCCGTTTAAAGCTCGTGATCCCCATAACTGTTTACCTGAAAAGCATGTTTCGAAAACGGTTCAACTATAAAAATAGTTGGTGAGTACGCAGGTTTTGCGACTCTATAAAAAGTAAGTAAATAAATTTCAAAATGTAATAGTAACCATCAGCAGATGATCAAGTACACGTGTTAAGATATAAATACCCTGAGCCATAATCAAAACCGTCAGACTAGTTGTTGCCCCTGTATCCAGGTGTCGAATCTGAACACCTACTATGGCCAATTATGCGCCCAAATGACCCTACGAGTCTGGTTGGCGCGACCAACCCTGGGCGGCGGTGTCAACCCAAATAGTACTATTCATAATTCCCACCGGTTATCCAAACTAATTGATTGCGTTAAAGTGGGGACTTAATACATCCATAAGTAAACCCAGGTAACCCTAATCCCAAGTAACAACGTGTAGAGTGAAACAGCTTTTACCCCGTAAAACAGTAAAAATTGAAAAGTGGGGCCGCGAAACTCACCTGAACAACGTTGGTGATAAGTGTGATATAGTCAACAAAAACCGCAAAGTACGGTTAACATCCAAATTCTATCAAAGGCCAGCAGCCAAATGCAAGCAAAGTGTGGCTAGCAACTCAGTGCTACCAAGGTACGGCTAAATCCGCAAGAACCGCAAAAACAGGTGTTCTAACCGAGTCCTACTAACCAAGTAGACATAAAAAAATAGCATTTAGGACGCCTAAAGTATAAAACTCAGTCTACTACTCAAAAGTGGCTATGTATTCGGTTGCATACCCAAAACCCGTGCACACACGTACGAACCGCTCAAAAGTTGTAAAACGAGCCTTTATATAAATTCGTGACTTTGAAACCTTAAGTTTTAGATTTTATTAATGAATATCAGTAGTTATAATTTCATATATGATAAAATCCCAAGTCACGGTTTCGTTTGACTAAAAACGCGGTTACGCGCGTAAAGTCCAGTTTACGGTTTAAAAATCCGATTCATCCGAAATTAGGGTTTTAGTGTGATATTAGCACCCAATTTAAAAGTCAAATTTTATTTTTTAAATGGGGTTATACTTCTGTCCAAAATCCCCTATAATTTTTATAAAATCAATTTTATATAAAAATTTCCAAAATTAATAACTTTTTATAAAATTTAAATGGACCATAATTCCAAAACCATACTTAGACATAAATTTACTGCTTGAAATTTATACCAATTGATCATATATATAAACATAAATTTCTGACCAATTTTCATATTTTTCCAATATCTAGATTATTTAATATGAATTTAATAATTTTAAAATTTTAAAAATTCGGAAAAAATAGTTAAACACATTAAAACTTCACCAAAGTTTTACCATATTAGTTTTAAGTCAATATAAGATCCCATACCAAGTTTCAACTCCTGATTTTATCCAGAAGTATACAAACCCTAAATCATCCGTTTAAACTTTATAAATACTAAACACATACTTAAATAACTCCAATTTCCATAAAATTTGTACAGGAGTCTTAGTTCATAATATAACAATCACTGTCCAACTTCCAGAATTTTTCAATACTCAGAACTATTTTTCCCAAATTTTCATGTATTAAACTTGTGAAAATTTTAATAAATAATATATAAATAGTTTAGTTACCAATATTTTCAGATCTCACTTTTTATATAAATACTACTTTTCAAAAATAAATTTGGAAGCTAAATCAAAAGTTTATAAAAATCCATCAAAAACAATTGTTGTATAAAAATAAATATATTAGTTCCACGTGAACCGGTATTGGGTTTATAACCTAATAACCACTCAAAATATCAAATATCTCAATACTAAATGTTTTGTGGTTCAATTCCCAACCAATGACTCATAAAACTATTCTAACATAAAATTAAATTTTAACGGGTAAAGTTTATACCTTTCGTATAAATGGTTCGCGTACGCGGAACCTCTCGTATTTCACATGCAATACGAACCAAAAACACCATTAGGATCGTTTTTATCTCCTGAGCATTACCATATGCTCAAAATTGACATGCAATGCCGTTTGGATGGCCATGCAACCCGATCAATTTCCTGTTTCGGTCCTATAAACTGTTACAATCTGTTTGTATTCAAAAATATAGTTCCCAAAATCTGATCGGAATTTCCTACGGTTAAAACATTTATATTTGTGCTAAGAAACTACTTTCCAAAAATAGTCACGATCCAACGGTCGGATATCCGGGGATCGACGATTCTTTGAGACCTAGTTTTTCAAATCCGAAAATCTGATCAGTCACATTTGAGGGTATGAAAAGCATACCTAGAGAGCTCTGATAAAAAATTCCTCCAGTAGGGTTTTGCGTCAATGTGTTGAAAATATCATCAAATTTTCATGCATTTCTAACGGTCGGATTTCCGGGGATCGTCCGATCTTTAAAACTGCGCATGCATAAAACTTTCTGAACAGATTTTAAAAACTCTTTTTCACGAATTTAAGCAAGGATTTAGAGAAATCTGAGCTTACCATTGCGTTCGTAGCGTCGAGAAATGGTTCCGGGTGAAAAACGGGCTTCGGCCGCCACCGACCACCACGCCGGACCACCGTTGGCCGCCACACACCACCGCCGGACCACCACTTCTTCGCCGGAATCCTCTCCACTCTCTCTCTCTCTAAATTTTTCTCTGAATTTGTAAATGAGAAAAGGGAGATGGAGTTGGGGTATTTATAGCCTCATGGTCTCCGATCGCGTGTCGGTTTTTCGTTTAAACGAACCCGATAAAAATGGAGACGTTATTTTACTCAGAAATAACTTATTATAATTTATTATTTTCCCTCGAGTCCTTGCGTCTCGTAAATATATATCCTTTCGGATTTAAATTAAAATTTACGAAACCGTTCGACTCGGGTGTTAACGCGTATAAACTAGTACTTGATCAAAAATTTGACATTATAACACCCAAATAAATCTTGCTATTATTTTTCGTTCACTAACGAGTTCCTTTCGTTTGAAAGTATATTTCACATAATAATAATAATACTATTATTATTATTATTATTATACGAACTCGTTGAACACGGGTGTTGACCGTAAAAGTCACGGTTGTCACAAGTGAAACGGTGGCGAGCGGGTAGCGGCGACGAGCGGCACTAAAGGAGTGAACTCGTGAAGGGGATTTCAGTTTTGGAGGAAGCGGGACTGATTAGAACGACGAAAGGCAAGAGGAGAGGGATTTCAATTGTAGGGTGAATGATTTCAACTTTTCATTCCCCCTCCCCCCTAAACTAATGCTTTTATTTTTTAAATGCACCTACTTCTTTTTTATTTTAACTGGTTTTTACTCACCGCGCTACGCGGCGTGAGTTTGGTCGTTATTGATTTGACTCATTTGCGTGGATAAAAGTTACATCAAATCGTAGACTCGTTATAACGTACGATTAAAAAAACACTCGAATTTGAATACAACTTTGTCTTCAATAAAACTTAAACCAAAATGTTGACAAAAAAAAGTAAGAAAACGGCGCATTCCGTTATTTAAAAAACCTAACGAACGAAAGTTATTATAGAAAACGGTGACGGGCCCATCGTTAAAGAAATTTAAACGAAAATGTAGGCGCAACGGTAAAAATAATGTTAACAGAAAGGAAATATTAAACTAAATAATAAAAAATGGAAAAAAACAAATTAAAAAAATTACCAGTTCGGTTCGTCGAAAACCATAAGGAGAATACCGATACGGGTTTCGATAATACCAACATCGACAATGATGTTGTTCGCCCATAATTGGTTCGGCTCGTCACGGTACCACAACGGTAACGGCATTCGCTACATACAACGATAAAAAAAATTATATTTTGAATACAACTCCGTTTAAAAAAAATCTGAACATTGACAAAAAAAATACAAACAGCAGCACACCCGTATTTTTAAAAAGTTAACGAATGAAAGTTTATTAAACTTACGTGACAAATCTATAAAAAAAGAGTTTTGAGTAAAAAAGAAAATAAAAGCTTATTTTTAATTTTAGTGGCAAGTTTATAAAAAAAAACCTTTGTGTCAAAATGAAAAAAAAAAGACTAAGCTCTCATCGCAAGAAAGAGACGTGTATAAGAACGGATTTGTGTATGTACCGTGGCCCAATAAGAAGCAAAACGGTGGTGGACAAAGCTCACATTAACTGCCACGCAGCCTAGAGGTGCACAAAAAAACCGGTTTTTTTTTTACCTGGTTCAAACCGACAAACTGGTTTGGGATAAACCGATTTGGAGCAAACTGGTTCGGGTTAGGCTAAAACCGTCGGGTAGAAACCGGTTTGAAGCATTTAGGAGTATACCGGTTTGGGGACCGGTTTGTATGAACCGGTTTTTGAGCTGGCAAAAAACTAGCCGTTGGGGAACGGATTTATAGCCGTTGGGGTCGATTTTGGCCGTTTTTTGGCCCCATTTGCACTCTTAAAACACTATAAATAGGTGGGGGGTGTTTAGGGTTGATCACACATCTCTTTACACTCTCTAATCTTTAAAACCGCTCTTTATTCGCTCAAAAACGCTCTCTAAACTCTAAAAAAAAGCATGGCAAGTTTTGATGTTGATGGTTTCTCAAACGAAGTTACCGTTGTGGAAATTCGAGCAACAACGAGAAATCGGGCAATTTGGTGCAATTACGATCTATGTTTGTTGTAAAACGGGAAGGAACGTGCTCGGTGCAAGATGTGTGGTGCGTTTTTAGGGAAAGATTCAAACACTAGTTTGAAAACGCATATGGAAAAATCTTGTCCGTCCTTGAAGGGAATTCAAAGTGAAGGTCAAGCCTCGATGACAAGCGAAGGAGGAATTTGGAACTTTGATCCAAATATTGTTCGAGATCGAATGACGAGGTTAGTGATTAAAGAAGGATTGCCGTTCAACCACTTTGACAATCCGCGCTTAACAAGGATGATTCAAGAGACACTTCAACCCCGTTATCATCAAGTAAGTCGCACAAACCTTAGACGAGATTGTATAAAAATGTGGAAAAAAGCAAAAAAAGAATTAATTTTGGGTTTTGAAAATTTGGAAACCGGTGTAAAATTAACCACCGATGTTTGGTCGGCTCCACATGGTATACCCGATTCGTACTTTTGCGTTACCGCGCATTGGGTTGATCCCAATACGTGGCAAATGATGAAGCGTACAATCGCGTTTGACTTGTTTGAATATCCACACACCGGTGAAAATTTATTTTATATATTAGATGGTTTTATAACCGAATTTAAATTACAAAATAAACTTTTTTCAATGTCTTTTGATAATGCATCTAATAATACAAATGCGGTTCAAAAACTAAAAATTAAATATAAAACGGTTTGCAACGGCGTTTTTTTCCATAGTCGATGTGTCGCACACATCATTAACTTGGCGGTGAAAGCCGGGCTTGCAATTGAAGAGGTTTCAAACTTAACATATACTTTTCGACTAATGCTTAAAGATATTTTTAGTAACAAAAAAAGATACCATGATTATATTAGATTTTGTCGTGAAACAAATAATCTTTGCTTATGTCCGAATTGGGACGTCGAGAAAAGATGGAACTCGACTTATACTATGTTTTATAGCGCTTTACGACAAAGAGAAACTTTAGAACTATTTCATGAAATGCTTGCCTCAAAACCTCGTCGTAAAATTCTAAAGTTTTCGTTTACGAGTTGGGACATTTTAAAAGACGTAACCGAATTGTTTGAAGTTTTCAAAACCGCCACCACTTTTTTATCCGGTGTTTATTATCCCACAAGTCCATTAACTCTAAAACAAATATATTTAATGGCTAACAAGTTGTATGAACTTGAAAATAAAAGCCCTCTTTTTACAAAAATGATAGAACCGATGAAAGAAAAATTAGTGAAATATTTTGAAGAAATGCCTCCCGTTATAACTTGCGCCGCCGCGTTAAACCTTACCATAAATGTTTACGGGGTTGAAACTTTGATTGATAGAATTACTTACGCTTTGAATTTGGATAGTGAAGACATCCATTTTGCACAAGTCACAAAAACATATTTTAACAAATGTTTACAAGATTTATTTGATGTTTATTTACATAAATATGGTACAACTCCGACTCCACATGATACAATGGGTACATCATCAAGTGGTAGCTCGAGAGATGTTAATTTGAATTTATATAACGAAATGTTAAATGAATTTAGTAAACGGGCTCGAGGTACCACCCTGAGTAGCGAACTCGGAAGGTATATTGGCACAAACTTTTTAGCGTTTATGCCTCCTACCGTTTTTGAGGAGTTTGATATTTTGGCTTGGTGGAAAAAAACGAAGCTTCGTTTCCGATTCTTTCCGCCATGGCCCGTGGTGTACTAACCGTCCAAGCTTCCATGGTAGCTTCAGAATCTGCGTTTTCTTTTAGTGGCAGGGTCTTATCGATACGAAGGACTAGACTCACCCCCCTAGCGATGGAAATGTGCATTTGCTTGAAGGACCATTTGGATGCGATGGATAGGATACAAGACCAAACTTCTCTCGAAGACGAAATTCAAGCCGAAGAAATTATACACAACAACGAGGTTGATCTTGGAATATCCGAACCAGTCATCGATGAAGAACTAGCCAAAGATGCAAGGCTACGAAACTCTAGTTCCGAAGACAACGCACAAGAATAATCAATCAATATTCCAAAAAATAAAAATATATATTGTCATTTGTAATGTTTTACAATTTTATAATTTTATCTTTTCATGTTTTTTAATTTCCGAACTTTCCAAATATTAATAAACGTTGAACTTTATGTTTTATATTTGTTATTTTATTTATATTAAAAATATAAAATTTATTTGAATTTATTTATTTATTTTAATAAAAACCGGTTTACCACACAAACCGGTTTGTAACCAACCCTAACCGGTTTGACCAGTTAGTCATTCTCCACCTACGAAACCGGTTTAACCCGAATCGGTTTAGGCCCAAACCGGTTTTGACTTTTCGTTGACCAAACCGGTTCGGTTCGAGTTGAACCGGTTTGGGTTAAAAAACCGATTTGTGCACCACTAACGCAGCTTAGTGGTAGCACTATTCATAGAGGTTTTCTTTTAATCCTAACTAGTAAGATTAGAGCCGCGCGTTGCGGCGGCTAGATCAGTCGATCGTTTTCAATGCACTCATTATAACAGAAAAAAAGGCTAATCGCTCGATCGTTTTCAATGCACTCGTTATAACGGAAAAAAAAGAAACCTAAAAAAATGCATAAAATAGACACTTAAAATTTAATTAGTTTTAGACATTCTAAAACTCTCATAATCTATATACCCCTACAAATATGTGTAAACATCATATATACCTGATCAAAATTAAAAATATCAAATATACTCAATCTAAATAATTTTTTACTTTATAACTATTCTACTCTTATCTATTATATAACTTTGTATAACCTAATTTTATAGTTTTATCCTATACATACAAGATTACCCGTTCTCTTATTCTTAATGGCGACTATCACAATTCTATCTATTCAGAAGGCATTTGATTCATAATGAACGATTGTGAGAAAGTTATAAATGCTATAAAAGAAAAGTGTTATATATGATGTATACATGCTATAAAAAAATTGGTAAAAATATAAACAAAAAATGAAAAAATTAAATATAATATTTTGAGAAAACTATTGTTTATGGGTAAATATAAAATTCTATATTTATAAATGAGTAAATATAAAATTTCAAGTTAAAAATGGGTAAATATGAAATTTAAAGTTTTAAAGAAATAAGGATAAAATGATCATCTATTAAAATGTTTTTAATAAAATGTGTATATATGATTTGTATTGCATGTTTGTAAGGGTATATATAATATTTTTAGTTTTGATTGGACATATATTATATTTTCTAAGTTCTTATAGGTATATATGAAATTACCCTTTTTTATAGATGTTATCTAAATCGGCCTAACTACCCACCAATCCGGATCGAACCCCCCAACGTAGGAGAAAACCACAACTAAAAAAACCCTCTGCTCCAACCCAAATAATTGTTACATGAGAGACTCAAACCCAAGACCTTCACTATGAAAAGTCTTGAAGGTACTATTCCATCATATGAGTAAGGGTCAGATTATAGTTATTATAACTTTTATTTATTAACTTTCACAAAAATAAAGCTATTGTGTTGGGCGAATTAAGTTTGTCCCATGTGCATTTTGAATAATATATTCAACTATAAATTACCATGCATCAAAAGCCAAAACTAGATATGGCAGAAAGAGACACCCCCTTGACCTTCACCGTCCGGAGACGTGCACCGGAGCTCATCCTTCCGGCCAAACCCACACCTCCAGAACTGAAGCCTCTCTCCGACGTTGACGATCAGGAAAGCCTTCGGTTTCATATTCCGGTGATTCAATTTTATCGCGGGGATCCAAAAATGAGAAACAAGAATCCGGCGAGCGTGATAAGGGATGCTCTGGCTAAGCTTCTGGTGTTCTACTATCCGTTTGCCGGCCGGCTTAAGGAAGGCCCGGCGGGCAAGCTGATTGTCGACTGCTCGGGTGAGGGTGTGTTGTTTATCGAGGCGGAGGCAGATGTTACACTAGATCAATTCGGAGATCCACTTCATCCACCATTCCCTTGTATTGAAGAGCTCCTTTATGAAGTTCCGGGCTCTGATGGCATCCTTGATTCACCATTGCTACTCATTCAGGTAAAATCATTTAGATTAATTAATATTATTTTTTTGAATGTTTAGTAGATTACTTATTTGGCTTCTGATTTTAATACAAAACTAGTTTGCCGCGCGTTGCGGCGGTGCTAAACGCGGTGTGATAAAGTATAGACTACAATCGACCCGACTTGTTTCTGAACTAAATATACATCGATTGTACCCGTCGAATGAAAACGCATTATATTTGACTGACTCGTTTCCAAGTAAATTTATGTCGAAACGTACATAAAAATAAGTATGAAAACGTATTATATTTGACTTGGCTCATTTCCCAACAAAATTTACGTCAAAACGTAAACGAACTTGAATTTATACTGACGTATACATAAAAATAAGAACGTAAGAAATTAGTTTTTTTAAGTAAAAACGTACAGGGATAAACCCAAAATTTTAGAAACTCGAAGGGGTGAAAATGACATTTTGCAAACTTTTTTATAAACTGGAGGGGCTAAAAGTGCAATATTTAAAAGTGGAGGGGTGGCATTGGCCGGTGGGCTTCCCCACCGACCTTGCCAATTAAGAGTTATAGAGTTTAATGAAAATATTCTTTCTTACTTTGATAAAAGCTCTATAACCATAAGGTCACAAATTTAAATCTCACTTCAGCAAAAAATCTTGCTTCCATTAAAAAGGGTTGCCAATGAGCTCTCCAGACATAAGCAAGTCAGAGGGTTTTACGAGCTAGTCGGTTTCCTCCTGGAATGGGTTATTGCCATCCTCGAGCGTCAAACTAACGATGGATCGGTTTGGAACTGGTTTGGTTCGGCTCGTTGACTCACTCTTTTGGCTAACTTGTTAACTTGCTCACAATTTGTTTTGTTTGATGGTATGTTAGTTGTTGAATAACTGTTTGAATGATACCTAGACAACTTGTTAATTGTTATTTAACTTGCATATGATAGTCAACTTGTTAATTCTTATTTAACTTGAATTAATTATGATAGTCAACTTGTTAATTCTTATTTAACTTGAATTAATTATGATAGTCAACTTGTTAATTGTTATTTAACTTATTTTATTATAGTCAATTTGTTAAGAGATGTACGTGGTTCATGTATTTAACTTGCATTATGAAAGTCAACTTGTTAATTGCTATTTAACTTGCATTATTAAGGCCAGCAAGTTTGACATCAGATCTTAAAATTTTATAACAGTGATTCACATGTTGGCACTCAAATGAATTAATGTTAATCAAATATGTAAATTCATATACAACCGGTAATGATTAAAATTCAAAACAAATAACACTTTACTTGTAAATATGCATTAAGTATCAACCAAATTCAATTATAAAAAATCTAGTTGAATTTACATTGTTAAGTTCACATGTGAACCAAAATTTTAATAACCAAAAAGAAAACAAAAGTATATCAGGTGTGTTGTCTACTTAAAGAGAAAAAAAAAAACGCCCATATGGTGTAATCTGCTTGGTAACCTTCTTCTACATTTTTTTGTATTTGTATCTATTACCTCTTAAATTGGCACGTGTTCATCAATTTTAATTGACAGGTGACACGACTGTTATGCGGGGGTTTCATCTTTGCCATACGGCTCAACCACACAATGAGTGATGCCGTAGGACTCGTACAATTCATGTCAGGATTAGGTGAAATAGCACGGGGTGCGACATCACCATCAACATTGCCCGTGTGGCAAAGAGAGTTGCTTTGTTCAAGTGATCGACCACTCGTCACATTTACTTCTCAACTTCCAGATACCAAGGACATGAAACAAAAGTCATTTTTCTTTACCACCAACGACATTTCAGCTTTTCGTAGGCTCGTTCCGACACACCTACAAAGTTGTTCCACCTTTGAGATGCTAACAGCTTGCCTTTGGCGTTGTCATGCCATGGCTAACCATCAAGATCCAGAACAAGAGATGCCTGTCATATGGGCTGTAAATGCGCGTAAGCTCTTTAACCCTCCTCTCCCTTTAGGATACTACGGAAACGTTGTGGCCTTCCCTGTCGCCTTTTCCAAAGCTCGAGATCTACGCAACAAACCATTTGGTTACGCGTTGGAGCTCTTGATGAAAGCCCACTCTAATGTCTCTAAAGAGTATATTAGATCTGTTTCTGACCTAATGGCAATCAAACATGGGTTCCGTTATATAAGTGTTCGATCTTTTGATGTGACGGATGTAACACGTGTCGGATTTGATGCGGTGGACTTCGGGTGGGGAAAGCCGGCATACGGAGGGCCTGTGAGAGCTGCATTAGCCCTTCCGGGTCTTTCTGGTTTCTATGCAACTTATACAAACAATAGAAGAGAGTGTGGAATCCTGGTATCCATAGCTTTGTCAAGTGGAGTCATGGGCAGATTTGTGAAAGAGCTAAATGGCATGTTAGCACAAGGAAACACTCCTTCAAAACTATAATTTCAATGTTGATGCTTTATATAAGGTGTGTTTATTTATTAGGAAATAAATATTCTTAATTAAAAGTTTGTGTATAATTAAATGTAAAATGTACGACTCTATAAATTTGTTGTATTGTACGGTTCCTTTCTAAAAGTGAGTCAAAATGTTACTTCGAGGTTAGTTAAATAGGCTATATAAAATTAGTTGAAGTGTCATCATCATAAAGTTTTATTATGTATCAGCTGTAAATTGCTATTGGGGTTGATGGCCCAGTGATACAAGAAAATCCTCTAGGTACATTAAAGTTAAGGAGGTCATGGGTTCAAGTCTCACTCTCGAATGAATAAAGAAATTTACCTTAAAAAAGCAGCTGTAAACGAATTTAAAGAGGAAAAGGCTTAATTATACTGTTATTGTGTAAATATGAATTGGGTAATGTGATAAGAATGGACCTTGTCTCTCACATGGATATGTTTAAGAAGGAAAAAAATCGCATTCGATATAACTATGTTATTGGTGAGACTTGAGTGTGGCAGTGCAACCAATGAGAATGTTAACGTACAATCATGATTCTTCTTGTGGAAGAAGACAAAATGGGTAATGTAAGTTATTGATTAGTACCGCATATCATTCTCAGACTCACATGCTTATCAACCGCATAGTCACAATCAATTGAGTGAGTATTGGAACCATTTTGAGAGTTACGTTACAAATCGTGAGTATAGTGTACTTTGTTGGTTGATCCATTGTTTGAAGAATCTATCTTCTTGAGTTTGTTGGAATGAGGAAACTTATGTGTCTTTCAAAACTCTTGTAAACAAACAAGTCCTAAGAGCAAAGCTTGAATCCATTTACTTGTATGTAATCAAGAACAAAGAACAAAGAACAGAATATTAAATAATGTACTTTGATTCACATTAATATGCTACGATTACATCAAGATGATCGATATTTATACCGAGAACTTGATTTTTCCATATACATTCCTAGAATCGGTCACAAGGTAATGTTATCAATATAAAGCATTATATATTATAGCTAAAGTTTCGTATTACAAAGTTCACAAGTCAGTTAAGTTGTTGATGACATCGATACATTAGTCACAATTTATAATTTAACAATTGTTCTTGTTTCTATAAGAAAAGAACTCGTATTGTTGTACCAAAAACCCTTTCTTATTTTCTAGCATGTCTGGAGTTACTTTCAATTAATCACATAATGAGTCATTCTTGAGCCAAACTTTGAATTTCTTGAAGCTTTCTCTCTCTAGAAATACCCTCTCTCTACGATTTTTGGTGGAAATGACGCAAATGGGCAGAATGGGGGCTGGTGGAGGCGGTGCCTTAGGGTTAAGGAACCTTTGTGGGCCAAGCCCACACACTCTAAACCCAATTCTTTTTCTTCCTTTCTTATTTCAGCTCAAACCATAAGTGTCGGGTTTTCGGGTGTTACAACATTATGGAGGTCAAAGGAATTCTTTTAATTCCAAATCCATTTCCAATTACAATTCCAACGAATTATACGAACCAAACACATCCTAAAATACATAACGTGTTCTTACTTCTATAAATTTGTGTTTTTTAAGTAAGCAAAACATGCATAAAAAAATTATTAATAGCTTATTGGTCATAACTACTCTAAAATACATAAGGTATTCTTTTATAATTTTGTGTTTTTCAAGTAGGTAAAATATACATAAAAAAATCTACAAAATCAGCTCATTGGTGGTTACAATTACTCTAAGCATCATTACGAATCTGGAAAAGCAACTCAAGAAAAAAAACTATGTTT
The DNA here is from genome assembly GCA_023525975.1 of Smallanthus sonchifolius. Taxonomy (NCBI): domain Eukaryota; kingdom Viridiplantae; phylum Streptophyta; class Magnoliopsida; order Asterales; family Asteraceae; genus Smallanthus; species Smallanthus sonchifolius. Next base: position 50,303,930 of record CM042046.1, on the reverse strand, counting down.
TATTTTTTTTTTAAACAACGGATTTTTGTTAAAAATTTTGGACTAGTAAGTCGCTAGACGGAAGGCAAAAAACAAATTATAAAAAACATAAGTGGATTTTGAAGGCATTCAATCTAAAAAAATATTACATTTACATTCTTACTAAAAAAACTGTGTTTTATAGACGTTTAGAATTTCAACATGAGCACACAAGTTCATAAAATAACTAAATTTGGTGTCATTCGGGTTATCACTTAGAAAAATTCTCTATAAACATCAAGGTTTGAGTAGATCATGGTTTCAAGTCCCACTCCGTACATAAATTATGAAAAAGCTTCAAAAAGAAAGGGGTTTGATGCCCACAGTGAGAAATAATTTTTGTGAAATAAACAGTTTAAATAAACTTTAGAGTTAATTGCATAAAAGACTCTTATGGTTTGATTAAATTACATGTTTGACCCTTAGATTTTAAAAATTATAAACTTAGCCCGAAACTTTTGTGACTTGGTTGCGTATTTAGTTTATAACGTTAACACCACTTAGTTTTTTAAAGAAAAGTTGACAAATGTGTCATACACTTGTCTTACTATTGCAAACTTACTATTAAAAATTAATTAAATACAATAAAATTAATAAAAAGTTAGTAAAAAATTCATATTGTTACTGATTTTTTTTTTTACATTTTTTTTATTGATTTTAACTCATTTTTTAAGTTAAATTTGCAATCGTAAGTCACGTGGATGACATATGAGTAAACTTTCCATTAAAAACTAACATGTGTTAACTTCAGGTGCTTAAGGCGCAACCATATCTCAAAAGTTTTGATTAAGTTTACAATTTTTAAAAGCTAAAGACCAAACATGTAATTTAATCAAACCACATGGGCCATTTATACAATTGTTTTAGTTAAACTAACAACATATTTTTCCCTTTATATTTTTATACCATGCGTGTGTCATCTAAATGTAAAAAACGTGTATATAAATTTGTTAAGTTTGTTTACGTAAACCAAAAATTAATACTTCATATAACATATAAAATGTTACAATTGTCGTTTGGCATGGGGCTTAATTATATAGGAAAATTTTGAAAATTCTGCTTACTAATAATGAGTACTAAGGGGGTGTTTGGGATTACTTATTGAAACTACTTATTAATTTTCTAGGTTAGAATCCCGTGTATTACACTGGTTAAATAAATATAATGTTATATAATTAATAAATAAAAAATTACGTTTTTAAAAACCCGTGTTTTACATGTGTTAAATAAATATAATGTAATCGTTTAACACATACACTCGTTAAAATATATTTACTTTAACGTGACAGTTATAAATTATATTAAGTTAAATTTTAAAACATTTTTTTACTTGATATTTTTTTATGTAATTAATAAATAATAATCTGTATTAAATTCATTTGTTTAATGGTATAATAACAATCCATAATTAAATAACAAAATTTCTATAATTAGATTGATATTAAATATTTAAAAATATATTTCTTTTATTATAGTATTAAATAGGAGAGAGAGGCGGAAACAAAATTGAGATTGAATCACAAGCTGACAAGTGTCTCTTTTTTTTACTTGTTTATTAGTATATATAGATATAAGTTAAAATGGTGTTTGGATAATGTTACTTTTTTTTATTACTTTTAGCTTGTTAAAGGGGAGAAAAAAAAGTTTTTAAAAAGTAAGAAGAACTTACTTTTCAAAACTACTTATTACTTTTTGTAAAATGTAATAAGAATGCTAAATAAGTAATCTCAAACATGCCCTAAACTTATGCTAATAAAGGTAAAAGTTTGTAAATTTGTGTTTTCCTACTTAATTAACTAATCTCTTCTGAACTAAAATATAACAACAGTCTTTAATTGAGTAAATTATATCATAAATACAGTTTTTAATTTAATTATCTTCTTTTCTAAATCTGTTGCAAGAATTTCTAAAATTCTATTTTCTATGCTTCTGTTTTTTTTCTTTTTAAAATGCATTCAAAATCATATAACTATCTATAAATACAAATAAAAAATTATATAAATTCAAAAAAATTGTGTAATTAAATTATCAAGATCTACTAACATCCATTATTACAACCAAATATGAGCAAGTAAAACCTGCTATGGGTCGTCGTTACACGTTACAATTAAACATAACCACTAAATGTCGACCACATGAGACTCGTTAACACGTGTTTTGATACAACTTATAACACATTACGACCAAATATAAACAACATAAGTCACAACACCATATAACGCATTTATACTCGTTACAACTCCTTATTACGACATATTACAAATAAATATGACACATTAACCAACCGTATAACTGGTTCCTTTAATAAGAAGTATATATCTATCATATTTAATAAACAAGTAAAATTTAGGGACACATGTGATAAGCGACCAAAGTTTTATGCATTAAAGGGTGTAACATGTTATATTTATGTAAATTAACATGTGGAATACAAAAGTTTTGTGTAGCTATGCATGTGCAGGTGTTGAAAGCTTAAAGTATGATTTTGGAAGATATTAGGTGAGAGATGCAGGAGTCGGAAGAGACACGGAGAAAACGGGGCAGAAACTCAGGACCTAGCGTAAGCCTACGCCGCCCAGCGTAGGCCTACGCCTGAACATTTCTTTCACAGCAGCTTCTAGTGTGGCGGCGTAAGCTTACGCCAACCCAGCGTAGGCTTACGCTGGTTACGTTTTCTGGACGCGAATTTTCGGGAAACAGCCGATTTTAGTGTTTAATTGGGGGTTTCTTCCCCAAATTTGAAATCATCTTTGGCTACACACTTCTTGGGTGTTTTTGGGGGGCGATTGGAGGCTAGGAAACACCATTCCAAGATCGATTGTGAAGATTGATATCGAATCATCGAAGAATCGAAGATGAATTTCACAACCATGAGCGGCTAATCCACCGGTAATCATTCCCGGGTGGATTGTTTGTAAGTTTTTAGGGTTTTATCATGTGCTAGCATTGAGAAACAATTATTGTAATCGTTTGGTTTGAAATACTTGAATCTTTGTGTTTAGTATGGTTATGAACTCACGGGAGTCGATAAATTCTTGCACCATTGACCCCGTTAGATGATAATTGCTATGAACTTTGATTTGTGTTGAATCTATTGATTAATCTAATTCTATATTGTATACATTTGTCTCGATTTCATTCGTGAATATTGTTTTACACTATTTTCCGATGATGTATGAATGTTGATGTTCTTGGTTAGATTTGGTTAATTTGATTTGGATAACCATTTGATTGTTTGAACTCATATGTTGGTGTGATAATCCCTAATTACTTGTGAACTTGAAACCCAGGTGTGATTCCTTTTTAATTATTGTTTACAACTTAAACCGTTTATTTTCTACTTGATTACTCGTGATCGTTTTGCTAATTGATAACCATTGCTTGTTGGATTTGTTAATTTCACCTCAATCATTGCTTGTGTTTGGTCAGAAAGACCCATTGCAACTTCATAAATCACATTGTTAATTAAAGTTAAACACCGACCACAAACTCTTCGTGGTTCGACACCCTTCTTACCCTAACTAGTTTAAGGTGATTAGGACACTCTAATTCTTTATCTTTGACCGGTCCCTTCGACACCGATCAACATGTCACCTCCAAATTGATTTTTTCCTGCCCAAACAACTCAATTCCCATTCAGTAAAAATCTCGCGGACCTAAAACGGATCCGCTTCCACTATTTCACCCTTTCATTTGGTTTTCTAACGTTTATTATTTTTTATAGCATTTCTAATTGCCTTATTCTTTAGGTTGATCTCGCTCATCTATTAGCAACTCGTGATCAAGAGCTACGAACACTTTCAGTTGAGGTAATAATTTTGTATAACTTTGAATATGTTTTTCCAGCTTGGGATTGTTCTGCTTTGGTTCATATGTATGGACTGTCTTTACAGGAACGACTCAAATGCTTTAAAATTTTGTAGTATGATATTGAATCTGAACGTATTCCTAGACCTGCTCAGGGTGAAGACTAAGTATGCTAACAATTAAACATTATTATTTCATCTTGATTTTTGTTATACTATCTAATTTTGATTTATGGTGCATTGTGGATTATATGATTTAATTGAAAATTTTCAAAACGGTTGTGAATTTAAAAGTATGCATATCCAATGAACGGCCATGGAATTTTAATGTTTTATGTCTTTTATTTTGCAGATCTTTAGCGATGGCGCAACCAACTGGAAATTTGAGATGGCTGTGAGGAAAGGTGAAAGTTGTTTCCTTTGGTGATTATGGGATTTACCAAAGCATAAACCCCCCCTGAGAAGACTGTGGTTTTGGCTCATCTTTCTGCTCCCAAGATTAGTATGTCTACTTGAACCCGCAGTTCCTTGAATAAATCCCCCCTAAGATTAGTATGTCTACTTGAACGTGCGTATTCTTGATTGTTGATTTGTTGTTGATGGAATTACTAAATAATGGGTCAATTTTTCTTCCTTATTATATAGGCACATCGAGGTGGCTAGGTTGATCCATTTGCATGGGATAGCAAAGAATTTCTCCGGAAGCTGTGCATATGAAAGGTTCTTATCCATATAATCCTATGTGTTTCTATTAGTCATGTTGCATTCTATCATTAAATAATGACAATATAAATATTTCATCTTTATTTATCTTTTTGTTACCAGGATGTTGTGTTTAGAACGAGATACACCTCCCAAATTTCAGGTAATTTATATTCCTTTACCGCCATTTACAACTTAAAAGTTCATCTTTGCATTAAATGTAGGTCTACTTACTGATTACAGGTTAAGGAGCATAAAGGAGAGGTGACCCCTGAACACACCGAGCTCCTACGCCTTGAAGAGCAAGCGAGGCAACATGGTGTTGGTTTATGGGACAGGGTGAATCAAAAGCATGCATGGTATGCTAACTTCTATGCTACAGGTGGCGGGTTGGGTCATGGGTTAAAATGGGTTTGGGTTAAAATGGATTTTTTTATTATAAATTAAAATGAGACGGGCTGGGTTGTGTTGACCCACCCACACTATTTTGTTCATTTATAAATAAAAATTATATATAACTAATGTGTTAATTGTCATTACAAAAAGATCACTAAGATTATAATTTAAACCTTTGAATGAAAAAGATTTAGCAAGTTGTACGTACTAAAAACAGACTTTGGGTACCCATTTGACCCATTTTCCTTTTAGATATTTTTTTTTATCTGAAACAAAATCCAAATCGACCCATTTGGAATAAAACGAGTCAAAATTTCACCCTTTTAGGCTTTAGCCAAGATTTATTTGTTCATGCCTAAAGGAGCAGCTATCAGTAATTATGTTGTACAATACGTGCTAGCTTTGCTACTCAAACAGAACTAAATTTATTGTGCAGTAAACGGCGGAATTATAAATCTTATTGGCAATGTGATTTTTCATTATTTACATAAAAAAGTGTTAAGCTTCCTTGCTTCATTTTTTCTTTTATAAATAACCATTAATCAACCTTTATTAATGTCAGTTTTTTGAGATGCCAAGACATGAAGCCATAAAAGCCTCGGATATATATAAACGAGCCTGCAATCAAGTGACAACTTTAATCATAACTTTTGAATTACAAGCCTTGGATGTATATATAAACGAGCTGGCAAGGTTAGAAAGTGGTTTAGTTCGGTTGACCCGAAAAACCTGTTGTCCAAATTTTCAATAGGAGCTTTTGTATATTAAATATACATTGGGGACGACTTCAACCAGTTTCCTTTTAAGCTAATATATTTATCTTACCAGTTTTACCCGATAAAGATAAAATATAACTCGAATTTACCTAAAGAATAAGTAAATGGGTCAAAATAAATAAAAAATATAGTGATAAGACGCATTGTGGTATATTTAATAAATAAATAGTTTTTACAGATTGAAAGTATTTCTGACTTCTATGAGATCTGTAAACGATTGGAGCTTGGTAGAAACTTTCAGTTTCCTGTTCTTAGATATGTAAGTTACTATATTACCCATCACTTGTCACAATGAGTTAAGTTAATAGAGTGGTAATTCAAATTTTTGCAGCCTCCAGTCTCCACAATCAATTTTTTGTGACTATGAAGGAGTATAAAAGAGAAGCGCCATGGATGGTATCCATCCCAACAAACACATTGGTGCGTGTTAGTTTACTGTTATACCCCAAAAACAAAAAAAGTTTTTCTAAATAAATTTCACTTTCACGGATATCCCGAAAGACTTATGCTGACTTATAAACCAGAAGTAGATAATGAGCCTACTAAAGATGCTAAACACGAGCCTTTTATCTATACCTAATAAATAAGTAACCGGTTGTGCCTCGTGCCATAGTCACTATCAAGGGTTGGTTTATTATTGAGGCAACCGGTTTTTACGCAGGGGCAACTTTATGTGGCACTTTCCGGAGTTAAAAGCAGAGACGGCTTATAATCTTAGATAGCGATGGAAAAATTACAAAAAAAACATCCAACACTGTATACAAAGAAATATTTACATATTTATGAATTATATTTAGCATATTTTTTCATTTCACATTGTATCGTTTATTCGGCCTGTGTAATACACGGGTTCTAACACTAGTTAATTAACAAACGAAGAAAAGAAAACATAACACGTCCTCTCGTTTATTCGTTTCACACTAGCTAGTCGTAATATAAATTTACCACCATGCATACCAATTTTAAGAACCATCACTACAACAAAACTTATTTAATACGTTAGGCTTTTCCCGACTACATCCTGGAATTAGATACGGCAGGAATCAACAGTACCCCCTGTCTTTCACCGTCCGGAGACGTGCACCGGAGCTAATCGTACCGGCAAAACCGACACCGCGAGAACTGAAGCCTCTCTCCGACATTGATGAACAGGAAAGACTTCGATTGCAGTCTCCGGTTATAATGGTTTATCGTGGGGATCCAAAAATGAGAAATTATAATAATCCCGTGAGTGTGATAAGAGAGGCTCTGGCTAAGCTTCTGGTGTTCTACTACCCGTTTGCTGGCCGGCTTAAGGAAGGCTCGGTAGGCAAGCTGATGGTGGACTGCCCGGGTGATGGTGTGTTGTTTATCGAGGCGGAGGCGGATGTTACGGTCAGTGGCGGATCTAGAACAAAAGTTCAGGGGTAGCGAAATTTTTTTTTAGCCGTACTTTCACGTAAATGAAACCGGTGGTGGATCCAGGAATTGTTTTCAAGGGGTTCACTGTTTTTAGATACTCAAATATCATAGGGCCGGACATAAAAAAATTCGGGTCGGTTTGATGGTTCGTATTGGGTAAATTTCATTACATAACAAAAATGCGATAACATAATAAAAAAAAGGGAAAAATACCAAAATGGACATTTTGTCCGTCTAAAAAAAAACTCGAAGGCTAAGCCTTTTAAATTCAAAGGCTTAGTCGGCAAAACCTTAATGCTTAGCTGGCTTTGAACATGCTAAATGTCCATTTTGGTATTTTTAAAAGAACTATATCCATTTTGGTATTTTTCCCTAAAAAAATCATCATTAGAAATTAACATACATAATTGTACCTAGGAATCAAATTCAAATTAACATCTAAAATCTAAATCAACATCTAAAATTCAAAATAACATCTAAATTAACCCTCGATTTTCTTTTTCAAACAAATAAACAAGAGGGAATAAAAAGTAAAATAACCTGTGGCTTGTGGTGGAGAGACTGGCGGCAGCGCAGCGGTGCGGTGGCCTGCGGCGGCAGGGGAGCAACGCTGAGCAGTGGCAGAAAGCAGAGTTGGAGGAGGCTGTCGGTTGTGACCTGTTGCTTTGCTTCTTTCCCTAATTCAATAATCGTGTTTTTTTCTTTGTTATACCTGTTACAGTGTTATTAGCCCGACAAAACAAGAAGTTGCTAAAGACCTATATCCAAATATTAGTTATTAAAAGGCCCAGAAGCTGCTGAAGGCCCATACGAAATCTGGTTTTAAAAAATGTTAGGGAAGATTTTAATACAATGTGGGGACTTTTTATAAAGTATTAGGTCTTTTATAAAATTTTGGACATTTTATGAAGTGTTTAGCTTTTAAAAAATTTTGAGGGGTAACGTAATTTTTTCTCAGGTGTAACGTAATGTGTAACCGGATACATAAAACCGTAAAAAAAATAAAAAATTGCACTGCGCTTGAAAGTTGACCGATGGGTAGGTCCGCCCCTGGTTACGGTGGATCAATTCGGAGATCCACTTTATCCACCATTCCCTTATATTGAAGAGCTCCTTTATAACGTTCCTGGTACTGATGCCATCCTTCATTCACCATTGCTACTCATTCAGGTAAACTTTTTTAAACAAATTTTTGAAGAAGAAATTAACACGTCATTTACCATGCAAATTTTCTAATATATGATTGATTTTGTATACTAATAATTCAAGTATCATTTTTGAGATAACTAGGCCCACTGTTAACTGCTATTTCACCTTGGGGCTTCATTTTGAAGCTTTTACGAATAGAGGCTAATCGCCAATGGTATTGGCGAGTTCCTCTTCCCCTTAGGTGTGGAGATGTGAGTTTCTGAGCATATGTTGGCCTCAGATTAATAGTTTTTGGCAAACTATCAGCCATCAACCTTTATCTTTTTAATGTAATTTGTATCGGATTGCTTCCATTCCCATACATAATCTTTTTTCAACTTTGCTTGCAAAGGCTTTCTAAGCTTCCGGACTAGATGATGATTGTTGCTCATCATTTGCACTTTTCATGCTTTTTTCCAAAGCATCAGGAATCAAAGGTCTTGATTTTTCTTTACTTTTATGTCTTGAAATAGACCAAGGGACTCATTGTCCACAAAAACATATTTTGGAAAATATACATAAATTTCAAGATATTTTAGAAGATAAAAAACATCTTCAAAGATTTCTAGGTATTTTAACCTATGCAGAAAGTTATATTTCAAAACTCGCCGAGCTTAGAAAGCCTTTGCAAGCAAAGTTGGAAACCCATCATTGGGAAGTTCTAAAAGTCCAAACGCTCTAAAATGCTAATGGTACCGGCGAGTTTCTTGAATTGTCAAATCACCTTGAATCACTCCAGAATTGTTTTAATTTTTTTGTCTTTACCCTACTAGAAACTCGTTGGTACCATTATCGAGTTTCTTGTAAGCTGGAAGACAAAAAAAAAAATAAGAAACTCGTCGGTACATTGGCTAGTTTCTAGTAAGACTGGACTGACAATTTGAAACTGACACGCCTACAGGGAGGAGGAGCTCGGAGCCCCTAAATGAAAGAGGTTAAAAAATAAGCCCCAGGGTGAAAAGGTTAAAAAAATAGGCCTAGTTATAAAAAAAGTAATTCCAGTTTTGATTGACAGGTAACACTACTTTTATGCAGGGGTACGACTCAACCACACCATGAGTGATGCGACAGGACTTGTACAATTCCTGTCAGGGTTAAGTGAAATAGCACGGGGTGCGACATCGCCATCAACATTGCCCGTGTGGCAAAGAGAGTTGCTTTGTTCAAGTGACCGACCACACGTCACATTTACTCATTCCAACAAATTTCAATTAGCATGCACCAAAGATGACACCATACACTCGTTCTTCTTTACCACCACTGATATTTCAGCCTTTCGTAGGCTTGTTCCAATACACCTACAAAGGTGTACCACCTTTGAGGTGATAACAGCTTGCCTCTGGCGTTGTCGTGCCATCGCTCTCCAACCAGATCCAGAAGAGGAGATGCCAATCATATGGCCAGTAAATGCACGTAAGATGTTCAACCCTCCCCTCCCTGTAGGATACTATGGAAATGTTTTGGGCTTCCTTGCTGCCATTTGCACCGCTCGAGATCTATGTAACAAGCAATTAGGTTACGCATTGGAGCTCGTGATGAAAGCCAAATCTGATGTCACTAAATTAGGGTACATTACATCGGTATCTAACCTAATGGCACTCAAAGCACGGCTCTACTTCACATCTATTCGAGCTTACACGGTCTCAGATTTGACCCGTGCGGGGTTTAATGCAGTGGACTTCGGGTGGGGGAAGGCGGTATATGGAGGGAGTGGCAAATGCAGAGTAGGCGTTTATGTAGGTTATACGAATAATGAAGGAGAGTCTGGAATCGTGGTACCCGTGTGTTTGTCGAGTGGTGTGATGGATAGATTTGTGAAAGAGCTAAATAGAATGTTAGCACAAGGCAAGAACAATGAAGCTCTGTTGGAACACAAGTTACCCACTCTTTCAAAAATATAATTTTGACTAGGCAAGATGCTTTAAGGCGTGCTAGTTTATATGGAAATAAATATTCTAAAAAGTTTATATGTATAATTAAGTGTATTAGATGTGATGGGTTGAGTTCATGAGAAAACTATACTTCGTTAGAAAACTCGTGAAAACGAACTCCAATTAAACTCATTCCAACGGCGTTAGAATCGGCTCGTCAAACTCGATCTAAAGCCTAAAGCTAAACCCTAAAAGCTAAATCCCACCCCCCCAAAACCTAAACGCCGAACCGGTTTCAACGCCGCCAAAATGAGTTTTCGGAGTTCGTTTGAGTTGGTTTTCTCACGAATAAATAGTTTTCTCATGATCCTTCCGCTATGTGTGATTTCTTATAAATGATCATTTAAGTTTTGATTATATATACACACACACTAGCGGGGTGCCCGCACGTTATGGCGGGGTACACAACACATTGACATTGACACTATTAAAGCACTTGAACAATTTGTAGAAATTACACCAGAGAATTAACACCAAACGATTGTTTCAATCTTTAATGAATCAAGAAACCAAACGATTATGAATTGGAATGAATTTGAGATGCGATGCTAAACAAGAACTAGCCCTAGCTAGTTAATCCCCAAATCGTTAACAATCAATAATAAAAATACAATTATACACACATAAAGGTGTAGGTGTTTTTACAGAGAACGATTCAAGGAGTCAGCAATTAGTCTTGATAATGAAGTCGGTGAGGTTCAAAGTTTATATAAAGGGCCCTTTATTGTGATATGGAAGACACTTTGCCAGTTGTTAATTTCAAGTTATAATGTTTGAATAATATTTATTCTGAGGACGACGGTATTAAATGTTCAGGGAGTGTTTCAGATAAATGATTATTGCATTCATTCAGATATGTTGTGCAGTTTGAAGTTGCCCCCACTACTAGAATTTGAACCGTTGCGGATGATTTTTTTTTCCGGAGTTTAGGAACGATATTTCGTCGCTATAGGCTTTAAAGCGCTATAGTGACGGTAAATAGTTACTATAGGATTTGTGGCTACAGGCTCGTACGCATAGGTGTCAAAAACCGTCGCTATAAGCGTCGTTGTTAGAGGATTGTCCCTATAAATATTTTCTAATAAAAAATGTTTATTTTAGTTTATTATATGACTGTAGCGACGATTTTGGTTCTCCCAAAAATATTTGATGGTACCTATGGAGACGAGACATCGATGATATAAGGTCGGCCAAAATTTTTTGGTGATACCTATAGAGATGAGAAATCGTTGCTATAGAGTCGGCCATAATTTTTTAATTTCTTAAAATTTTTCCTGGTTTTAAACAAAATTAAATAACAAAATTTAATAATAAAAAATCTGAAAGTTCAATTACATACCACCATAACATATATCAAAATGTTCAAAGTATCAAAGTCGAAAACACAAACCAAACGAAAGTACGTAGCTAATTATCTCTATTTTCACTACGTTCATCACGTCGTTGTTGCGACATTTCTCGTCGTATAGATTCTGGTTGTTGTTGAAACACTTGATTTATTTGTTGTATTTCTTCTTTATGATGTTGGTGTTGCATTTATTGTTCAAGTTGTTCTACACGCACATCCACTTGTTGTTGCCATTGTTCTTGTGGGGGTGGGTATGCGCTAGAAACATCGGGGGTCACACCCCTCACAACACGACCAACGCCGCGTATATGCCCATGCTGTCGACCTAAGGCACGCTCGATACACTCGATCTCATTAATTGATGATGGTTCGCCGATCTCGGTAGACGATCTCCTAAAGTCCTCTTCAATTCTTTCCTACATTAAAAGATAAAATACACGTACATTAATTTGTTTACTAAAATTCGACAGCATAACTGCTGTAAAATGGATAACCAACATGTTTAATTATAAATAACAAACGGTAACAATTCTCAAAGAGCTATAAACTTACCTTAATAGCAACAATATTAACAGTAATATCCAACTTTTAGTCTATTAAATGTGACAAATGACCCGAATTCATTTTAATACACATAATATTTTTCAACTAAAAGTTTAAACGGGTCAAAATAACCCGAACCAATTTTACTAGACTTACACATCCAACTAAAAGTTTAAATGGGTCAAAATCAACCAAATCCACTTTAATACACTTAATACATTCAATTTACAAGTTTAAATAGTCAAAATCATCCAAACCCACTTTAATACACTTAATACATCTAATTACAAGTTTAAATGGGTCAAAATTACTCAAACTCACTTTAATACACGTAATACATCCACTACAAGTGTACTAAAGTGGGTTTCGGGTCACTTGACCCACACATAATAAAAACATACTAAATCATACAAATGAAAATATGCAATTCCACGCTTCTCTGTTATAATTTCAAAGGCATATGTACATCAACCCTGTTATAATTTGCAAACGAGTTTTCGTTTAAGTATACGAACCTGCAATTCCACGCTTCTCATGTTTTATGGCCAATACATATATATATATATATATATATATATATATGGAAAATATATAATGAAAACTCACTTGAGTTGAAAAAACCTTGCAAACCCTTTGAAAAAATATAGATAATTTTTTTTAAAAATTGGGATTGATCATTTGTATAAAATAAGGCATAGTAGCAAAAAAAAAAACGCCGAAGGGTATAAAAAATAAAAACATGTAAAAAATAACCAAAATCAGTTTTTTTTATGTCAGCAATTACATATGTAAATAACGGCAGATTTTTTTAAAAAAATGACAAAAAACCACTCGGCGTTTTTTTTAAAATTTTTCACCAAAAATGATAAAATTGAATGTAGAATCCATTCCAAAAATAAAAAAGTTTTTTTTTTACATATGTAAAAACAGAGTTTGCAAAGTTTCTTTAACTCAAGTGAGATTTTATTATAACCACCACCATATATATATATACACACACACTGATTTATTCTTTTAAAAATCAGTTTTTTGTAGAGAATCATAAGAACTAGTTTACCTGTTGTACCTTTTGTTTAAAACATCACAAAACAAATAAAAGGAGGGGCATCATGGGTATTTTACCCACACCCAGTCTCTCTCTCGTCTGGAAATTCCTCCCCACATGTTCAGTTCTTCCCATCTCTTGGTCTAACATTCCACCATCGCTCTCCAATCTCTAATCATTTCCATCGAAAACCCTAATCATCGTGTTCGATTGTTAAATAATGAATCGAAAACCCTAATCGAGTATTAGAACCAGGGTTTTCGGTGTTGAGTCTGTAAGGTTTTGCGGGTTTTTTTTTGCAATCCTGAGACGATTAAGCTTTGATAATGCTTCAAGACATGGAGAGAATTGAATGCATGCTCTTTTATTCTACTTAATTTGGTTATCAAACCTTATTTGAGGGAGCTTACATTCGATTTCAAAAGAAACCCTAAGCTTACACACAAAGCACACAACTTAAAAAAAACAAAAACAATCAACACCAAAATGCTTAATAAGGACCTGAACCAGACCCACCAAAAACACCCTTCAGTTTCTCAAATTGTGCAGTGTCACGGAGAGTTGTTGTAGCTACAATTTCCGTCGGTAAATCATTACCAAACAAGTCGTAATCAGTAACCAGGAGGCCGGGCATTACGCTGCTGTAGCTAAGGAACGCAAGAGCCGGCCCCTTACCACAATTTCTCTGGAAATGAAACAAGCCTTTTGGGAAAACCATGATATCCCCTTTATTTAAAATTTTCAAGTACCCCACTAGAGTTGATGATATGAAACCACCACAAATGGTCCCTTCAATGACTACCAAAAGTTCCGAGCTGTCACGGTGTGCGTGAAGCGTGGTATATCCACCATCCGCAAGGTCCAACCGGACCATAGAAATCCCCAGCCCGTTCAATGCTGGAAACTGAGGGGTGAATGCTGGAGTATGTGCAGCCTTAAAGATATTGCTCGTGTTCCCGGCAACTCCAAGTCCAGAGTAGGCAAAATCAGTACCGTACAGATTTCCAGCATCTTTGCATGGGAATCCAGAAGGGGTGTCGGGTAAAGAGAAATCGGCTACACAGAAGTCTTGCACCAATGCATACGAGCTGGCTACGAATACAAGAGAGAATACACTTTGAATCAACATTTTGACTCAGCAATTAATGTTTGTTTGTAATTGAGATGGAATGAAGATTGATGAGGTTATTTATATAGAAGCTAGGATATACGGATGGCTTCACAATAAAAACAACTTAAGATGAGGTGACTTATTGGTCCTCCTTATGGTATGGTTTTGTCTCGAAACAAAACTGGTAAGAGAGATATCTGAAAGAAAAGTGGACACCAACCAAATCAAACCATGGGAGTGCAAAAACGTACCAGACAAATCTTGTACCGCAGATTTGGTTGTTTAGGACTTTATGAGTTCCTCATGTTTTTCTAGTTGATGTGATTGACAAATCTTGTTTTCTTTATTGAAATCAGTAACTACAAAAGCAACCCATATGATAAAACAGATCAAACAAAGATTCAAGAAACACTAACAAGATTCAGAAAGTTCGGTAATTGCAGAAGAGTTCTATTCCAAAATAGAAGCATCAGATTACTAATCCAAAATAGAAGCATCAGATTACTCTAGCACCCTCCCTTGCTCCCTTTCTCCTTTGCGCAATGGCTAAATGAGCAAACTAGAAAAGAGGAAGAATATGAGAAAGAGGGCGACGGAGGCGAATCTAGGGTTTTAGGGGACCGGTGCTTTGAAACGGAAGAGGGAACGAAGAAGCTTTAATCGCGTGGAGAAGAAAACTACCGACATTTAAGAGGGTGAAATAATAACTGGGGTCAACTGGGGTTTAATTGTAGAGATGGGTTAAATAATAGCTCAACACATTTAATGCACTAACGGTGATAGGTGTCTTAGAAAATAAAGTAAATTACAATAATGTCCATCCAATATACATTATATTAGAGACTTCCGACTCAGCTTTTTAAGAGAAGATTAAATAACCAATCCAATCCTAAAGGGTATTTGTGTTGTTCAATAATAATCAGGATTACATAAACAAAAGCTCCTAATGTTGACTTATACATGATGCAATGAGAATTGTACATTCCATTAGAGGTATTATCCATGATTTCCAGTTGGTTAACAAAGACAGAAGAAACTACACAAACTGTCCCTCTAAGAACTTCAAGTTTGCCCATAAACCGACGCGAAAAAGCAACAAAACCAACGAGTAATTCACCAGCTGAAAAACCCACGGCTCCTTGCATTCTTTGCCAAATATTCATCCGTAGAATCTGACCCGCTGACATCATCATCTGACCCGTTATCAGGAAGGAGTTTGATTCTATTGGCGTTCTTGATCACCCAATCGGTGAATTCAGGTGAAGATGCCAACTCAGCAACCGATTCTCTGGTAGATTCCTCTGTGAATTCCTCCCATTCTTTCTTTGAGAACTTCTTTCTGTTCGGGGTCTTGTGAAACGTCGAGTAAAACTCATGTTGACTTCCGGTTGACCCTCTATCTCCAGATGTGTTCGCCATTCCTTCATCAATCAAAACATAAATCATCCATTTAACAATGTGGTGATAACTGACAACTTCAGACAATTTTATAAATATTTTCATTTTTGTAGCCAAGAAAAATACTGTTGCAACTTTTACGGAATGGATTAAGAAAATCATTTGGTAGCACCAATTCTTTGTGATGAACAAAAACTGGCAAAATAAGCAATTTCCAGTCTTTCAAGAGAGAGAGCATTGCAATTTTCTTAAGACGGATGTTTGACTATTAGTCAAATGTACGAAATGCCGCCCTTTTATAGTCACAAACTTGCAGACCCAAAGTGATATCATCCATTCTTTGTAATGATCACCATAGGTGAAATAGTAACTTTTCCAAGATGTGGTTAAGAAAGGAGAGGTTGCAACTTTTACGAGGTCAAAAGAAATATCAGTCTAGAGGTGGCAATTTTTATACAAAGAAACTGGACAAGTGGCTTGGGTCAACTCAAATGACCCAACCCATGCAAAAGGTTACCATTTTGACCCGTAAACCAACCCAAACCCACCCATTTTGCCACCTCTAAATTATCCACTATCAGTCATGAATCTTGAGAACCTAAATCAATATCATCCAGGCTACATAATGAGGATATGGGTAAATTTAGTGTAACAAGTTGCCAAGAAAAGAAGCAATTTTTCAATAGGAATGTACCTTTGGCTGGTGAGTCAGACCAGGCAAATGAATTTCTTGGACCATTCCACGGGCTTCCTGATGAGCTAATCTTTTTTGGACGGCTAAGGAATTCAGCCCGTCCAGACTTTGGTGTATTTTGTCCATTGAATTGCCACCTGTTCGACTTCTTAGATAACCGTGGAGCCCTACATGAAATAATAGCACATTATTGGTCGAATAATAAGATCTTGCCATTCAGAATAATCACCTACTAACAAACATTTTGATGATCATGGAAAACTTCGGAACAATTCCATAACCTTATAGGTGGCAACATGGCCAGGTCGAGTAACGGGTCAAAATCGGTTCAGTCAAACAAATAGCTTCTAGTGCAGGTCAAAAACCCTTGAACACTTCTTTGACTTTTCTTTTTCCAGTTGTACAAATAACTAGCGCGTTGAAAATGATTACAAAACAATATAACTGCAATAATAATCTCACTTAAAGAAAAAGGTTTCATGAGATTTGAATACGTTTGGGCACCTATGGTCCCATTTGATCCGTATTCACAATTCATATAGCTAAATCTTTTAATTTTGCCCATTTGCCACCTCTACAAAACCGATACTTAACATTTAGCAGGATTGCAGATTGGAATGAAGAGGCCTCATGATTACAAGAAAATTATGTAAACCAGAGCTAGAAATGTTAGAAAACATATAAGTTCAATATCATCATAGGCCAAAACAGCCTCTAAAAGCAACTTATGATACTTGTAGTCTTGATTATTTATTTTTAAGGCGGAAAATTAAAGGATTAGGGCCAGAAATACATTTTAATTTCAGGAGAGGTACCCAAACCAAGAAGATTCGTACGACCTTGTTTTTTCGCAAGGAGTTAAGGGAAAGAAAGAAAACATATAACTTACTGATAGTCATGCCACTTGAGAGAAGTAATCAAGTAATATAGGGCTAAACATGAACCAACTGCTGCCATTGCTAAAGGAGTGTCATTCGAGCTCTGAAAAATAACAAGAAAAGTAGAAAATATTATAGTTTTATGACCTACGCATATAAAAAAATCACAAAACTTTGACAAAATTTAATAACTCATTAATGACCATAACTGACCAGAAAAACACATGTAACTGCAATAACGCGCATGGACCATTTAATAAACTGGGCTACACCAACGTCTACATCTCCATCCTCTGAAACAACATATTTTCGCACCAGCCAATATCCAAGACCTGCTCCTAGAAGAACAATTGTAAGCAGCACAAATACCGTAGCCTGCAAGATAAGATGGCACAGTTATGATCACCAAAACTCATACCTTTCGGTATATTTATGATTTAATTTCCTATCTAGTAATGTAAACGATGCTGTGATTTGTTTTGATAGATAATTCAGCACACATTTGATAAGACCATTCTTTGTTTCCAAGTAAGATATTAACATTAAAAGGGAAGGACAGGATAGAGTTGGTAAATGGATGGGTCAGGCGAGTTTGGTAACGGATCAAGGTGGTAGCTTTGTGTATGGTCAAAACTCAAAATGGGTTGGGTTGACCCAGGACACTTTTTGTCCAAAAACATATTTTTATAGATGATTAATGTGTGACAATATTACCAAATTTATAGTATTTCAACAATAATCGACCCAGTAATAAGTAAATGGGTCTAAATTTCCAGCTCTCGGATAGTTCTTTTACTGTCATTATAGCCAATTAACCATTTTTGTCACTAAAACGTTTTCTAAACCATGAGAAAATGGGGTGTTCATAGGTCACTTAGGTATGGGTAGTTGGAAGTTGTTTATCCATTCTCTACAGGACTGGTAACATTTCACTATCTGGAACCGAGGTACCAGGCGGGCACCCGAAACAAGGTGGTTACCCTGGTTTGGATTTCGAGTAACCATCCTTAGAGGTGCAACCGAGACACCGAGTAGAGCTGAATTGAAAGACACCAGGTTGATCTCCATAACATAATACATGATATAAAAAGTGCAGTTATACTACAATTAAAAAGATTGTCATACTAAAGTAGTCACGTTACCACTACAGTGAAAACATCTGACACAAAAGTTAAATTAAAAAGACCCATTTCCTGTTAGTGGTTCACGATCACATTCATATGATGGCACGCAACGAATGACACATAAGTTAGTAAGTGTACACTCTCTTAAGGGAATGCAAGGATGAATATACAGCGTACAATAATATGGGTTTTTAGTTAAACTTATACACACCCAAGGTTCAGGAAAGTAAAAGTTAGCTAACGCCGCTTTCATCTCAAATTCACATTTTTAGAAACATGAACGAGAAAAATAAAACAGAAAGTGTTTCCATTTGCCAAATCTTGTTCTGCAATGTGCTTTAGCCAAATTAATAATTTAGTACCGGAAACATTTTGTTGAAGACTTAACATGAGATTACCTCTTTACCAAAATAATTATGACAAAGCACCGCTAAACTGATTTTGGTTAAATGATATCTCCAATATGTCAAGGAAGTACTTACCGGGTTCTGCATCTCTTGACTGAATCCGAAATTTGAGAGGATTGAATTGACAAACACTGCAACATAATGAACCAGAAAAGATCCTACACCAAGCTGAAAAATACAGAAAATAAAGTGAAAACAAACAAACAAGAAACAAATTCTACTAATGAATTTTGTGAAGCATGTTTTGAGTCTTTTGACAGTCCAATACAGTCACTGTAGTTACTAACATGTCCATTTTAGTTTAAAAAAACACCACAGTTTTAAATAACGATTAATGTGGAAGCTTTAACCCATTTGCTTCGATTCAAATTGTGTCTCTCAAATAGGTCAAAAAAATATCTAAAAAGGGGATGGATAGAACGGGTTGAAAGCCATCCAAAGTCTCATCTTTAATGTATACAATCATGCTTCGACCCATACTAAGAAAATGACCCATTACGCAACCCACCCATCTTGCCACCTCTAATTACACCAAATGTAAAATCACAAATGTAACGAATGCCATTCGTAAATAAAATAAATAGATTTCCGAGTGTCTTAAAGTTAAAATGCAGTAGATACTGATGCAAAATTGCAAACTGCACACTTACCAGTGAGGTATACATACTTAAGTAAAAGGCACTTTTCCTGCCAGTTGGTAATAACTTCATCCCCTGTTCAGTATCAAATATAGTTATAAAAATAATATAAATAAGTTGACAAAGGAATCAAAAGAAGATGAAGGAAAAGAAAATTATAGAAGATTATTGATGTTCGAATTATAAGCTTTGTATTGATGTTTACTTCCCCAAATGAACTTATAGAAAAACATGTGCCCAATATCTAACTTCAATGAGGTTGAGGTTTCAAACTTGATAAAACAAAGCAACTATCTTTTTAATTCCCTTATCTTATCTTTTAAACCAAAATAGTATTGCCAATGGTGATTTGATTTCAATATCCAAAAAAACGCAACAATGCTTACACTCAAAAAAATGTTAACATAAAACAAAAGACTAGAAAATCAAAATGTAAGTGTTACCAAATGAGACCTAAACTGAGTTTAGTAAACTCCTACCATAGTCTAGCAATCTAAACTAGTAAACTTCAATAAAATTCATAGTTTCTTATTAGTTTGTGTATTTGGTAAAACTTGTATGTGTCACGAAAGAGAAAATGTACCTGATAAAGCAGTAAGAGAATAACAGCTAAAACTCCAATAGCCATAGAACTGGTATAGTAAAAGGGGACCCAGTTGCTAACAGCGGGTGCCAAGAACAGTAAAGCAATTCCCAACAAAAGCAAGACATACCGCCATCCCTGTGACACTGCACATTACAAATTCATAAAACATGTCAAAAATCACATAGAAAAATGTAGAAAATACAGAAAAAAACAAAAACAAAAATATGACTTCTTGAAACATTGCTTGACTTCTTTTCATTGCAAAGCAACAATTTTTCTTGTGAAAATTCCAATAAAAAAACAATATAATTTGTTGGAGTTACCAACTTTTTACCAAGTGTGCAAAAAACAAAAAACAAAAAATCTGGCACCCTCTATCTGAACTCTGAAATCACACAATCTTACATGAATTGTGCAAGTATAAATACAAATGTCAACAAGAAATGGACAAACACCTGACCTTCATCAAGAGTGACGGTTACAGAACCAGAAACACCGCCAATAAACTTCACATCAACAAATCTTTGCTCATAAGGTGACATGGTGGAGCTCCATAACCCTTTTTGGACAGATCTCCAATCATCCTTTTCACACTGGCATAACCCTAGTGAGGCATTCCTGCAAACAACTACCTTAGTGAATAAAATTTTAATAAATCGTGAAACCCTGATTAATAATGGTGTGAGAAAGAAAGATATCCAAGACAACTACTAAAGGTGGCACTTTCAACCATTTATCTATAAATGGGTCGACCCGGGTTATGGTTTTTCTTAAACGGGTTGAGCGAGTCAAAATAAGAAATTTAGCTGAAACAGATAACGGGTCACTCCGTTTGAAAGTCGCCCGTGCCCTGTAGTGCATTTTTTTAAGCATACACCCTCCTACATCATTTTATTACAAAATGTATATTATTATATTGTTATAATATAGTTTTGTAATCATAAATAACATGTTAAGTATTCAAACAAAAAACTAAGTATGGACAAAAGAAAGTATTTGCGGGTCAACCCAACCTGACCCACAGTTTTGACCCGTTACGCAACCCGCCCGATCCGCCCATGTTGCCACCTCTAATGACTACCAACAGAAGCATAAGAACGGAACCTAAAAAGCCTCTTACTTACCGATGAAAACAAACTTGAATCTTGTTATGCCATTTATCAGGTATAACTACTGACGGGACCAACATAACCTTGTATGCTTTGGCATAACTCTGAATTTTCATTCTTGAAACGCCATTTACAAGAACACGTTCACAAGATTGAACATCTTTAGATCCTTGAAAAGAGCCGTAAATTGGTGTGGGGGTTACATCTATAGTTGGATGCCCCACATCAATGCCTGTGGTATCACAAATTGAGGACAATTAGTATATGAAATACACTTCAAATCTAAGTTCCAAGTTGTAAAGTTGTAAAATTGCCCAATACATTACCAATTCTAATTCAAGTTATAGGATGCTAAGTGACAGATCACCTCAAACTCTTTGACGTAACACGTAATGCCTTCTTTCACGATGGAAATAAAAATTACAGATGTAATCAAGTGACTTACCTAAAGCAGAATCCATATAAGGTTTAGCAATTTTGAAACAAAGACATGGTTTTAGAATACATGACAAATCATTGAACTTAGAACGAAATTGTTAGAAAATCACCGAGAAACCCTAAACATAACATCTTTATAAGCAAATTGACTGACTACTTACATCAAACTGTGATAAATCACCCACTAAAACTAACACGTGCTTGCAAATTTGCTGAAACAAAACTTTCATCTTATAAAAACTTTAAAAAAAAAATACAACTGTAAAGAACACCAACTCCCCATAAAACCCTAATTTCAACAACGTTACGATAACAATTACTTCTTAAATCGTACTTCAACCAGTCACATGCTAGGAGTAATAGGTATCTCGATGGAAAATTGTTGGTGTAAACCCTAATTAAACAGAATACCAGTTCTCAAAGTAAAGCTACTCAGTGTTTTTTTTGTTAATTTTTTAAAATCAAATACCTAAATAATTCCGACGAGTATACCTTGAAGTGCGAGAGGTTGATGATCGGAGCAAAATGAGAGCTCAAATAATCCGCCGAAAATTAATAATAGGAGAAGCGTAGAAGTGATTCTGGTCGCCATAATCGTCTCTGATGATTTCCCTTCGAAAATAAAGGGAGCGAAATCGATCTTTGAATTCCCCCAAATTTATGCATCGGATTAGCGTATGTCGGTGTGCTTTTCCTTCCGTCAGAAAAGTAAATGGGTTTTCGCACTTTTGACCCTTCTTTTTCAGATTTTTACATAAAAGGACCCCATTTTGTAGGTCTCATACAAATTAGGGATGTCGGGTATTTGAGGATGAGCATTTGGTATCAAGTATCGGTACTGATACCGTACCGATAGATTCGGTATGGTATTTGGTTGGTACCCACTTTTTCAGAATTTCGATATCGGTATTTTCGGTACCATACCGATATCATTTAGAGATAAGCTTTTTGTAACGAGTACTGATACCGATCTTATCCCTACTCATACGTGGTTACAAAATTATGTCTCATACCCAACTTACTACTTGTCGGGGAACTACTCATAGTATGATAGAGGCATTATAAGCCTATGGTTTCTTAATTATCATCTACACGTCTCATTTTAAAATTCCAAAATACCAATAATTTTACAATTCAACACGTTGGTGTGTCAGGAATTTTACTACCATGATGGTATGAACTATATTCAATAACAAAGTATATCATAACAAGCATCTATTTATATGGGTTGGGAATTAGGCAACTACCTATATACATTAAGCTTTTTTTTCATTCTTTTGGGCAACACACGTCCTGTATACGATTACAATATTATCCATCACTGATCATTCGAGGCAAACACACATCCTGACTTTGCATGTGGTATTAATCGCTACTCAAGGTAACACGCATCCCAACTTTACGAAATTCATAAGTTTTCAAGTCCAAGAGACATAATTAGAATGCTACATATTCTAAACACTAGACCAGGTCATGGGTATTTAATTTGATTCATAAAATGTAGGGCTGACAAAACAGCTCAGAGACAAAACGAATAACAAGAGTATAAAAAATGAATACAACCCGTTTAACTACTTTACATCTTATCTATAAGACAGTTGTTTTATTTATGTACCAATAAGGAGAAATGATAGAGTCTAGCCTGCCAATTTTATTACAAATTATTTTAGCCCAAATGATATAAAAACATGGCAACTCTAGGAAAAGTGTGGGAATTTAAGATGTTTGTACAAACCTGTCAATGAAGCTAACATTTGTGTACATAAGATAGTTGTAAAACAGATTTTTATAGCAAAATCAGACACTAATGAGCTTAGAAAAAATAGATAACTTACCTATTTACTTCTAAACAGGTCAATTTGGGTTATGCTTTATCACTAACGGGTTGAATGAGAAAATTTAAAAGTCTTACTAAAAAGAAAATGGGTCAAACTTATTGTATTCTTAATGCATATTTAAATCATAATAACAATAATAATAATAATATGTGGAGGTGTTCAAAGTGATTATTGAAACTTGAATAATGAGTATAAAAGATAATCACTTATGCTTAAACATTTTTTTGTATGCCAAATACAGATCGGTAACATGAAAGCCAAATAAAAGTAATAGAAACTGCGAAACTGGTATTAAAAAGCAAGATCTTAAAACAAAATGTCGATGTCAAAACAGAGGAATCAATCTTTTTATCCTATTAAAGCCAAGAACACTAATTGTTCTCACAAGCACGAATGAAGTTTTAATCTATTTAAACTGAAAGATTCAAAAGTTTACATACGAAATATTCAACATCCAGAAAATAAACACTTGAAAATAACAGACCATAATAAGAGCTACAAATAGCATTAGTCCGGTTGAAATAAACTCAGGTGCATAGGTTAAGCCCTTTTCGCAAGGTCATCAGGCTCATCATTGTCCACATAGTTTCCTTCTACTTGACCATCAACATCACCAAAAGTGTCCAGAATTAGCAAAGGTTTGGCTTTCACCACTACAAACATCAGCGGTACCATAACTGTTTCCACCATATCCACCACTTTCAGCGGTGTCACCACCATAATTCTTTCTACCATATCCACCACCACCACCACCGCCATAGCCGCCACCTCCACCGTAGCCACCACCACTCATTGTCATAGTTCACTCACCATTCGACTATGTAACTCATGCGCAATTTGTTCATGAATTACATTCCTTCAACACTTATTCATCCTAAATGCATCAACTAACATGAAAATATGAACATGTCCTTTTTTGAAACTTCTCATGTTATAGTTACTTATTTATCCAAAGTGACTTGCATGGACTATCTATATAAAACAAACAGCAAAACCATTCCTTTACTCTCATAAAGTGACTTGTATGATTATCTATATATTACAAACAAACACATTTAATCAATAACACAAGCACACACATTTATTTTTGTTTGGAACAACCAGCAAAGGAAAAACAAACAAATGGCAATCAAGATCAATTTAATCAATGGGGAAACTTACCTCTTCACATATAAATAACCACTTTAGAGTTTCATGAATCAATGACAAACACAAGTGGATTAATGAATGGGGAAACTAACCTGCTTTCATCTTTAAACTAATAAACAATTATATGATTTAACATATTAACCTAGTTAACATTTCACAGAAAAAAAAATACATGCTTTATTGCTCATTGATGTTCTATGACCATAGTATGGTGTGATATCTCATGATCAATTATCATTGCAGGTAACTAATAATACAAGTAGGCCATAATACACCAAATATTAGCAGTTTTAAAAACAAATAACAGTTGAACATATAAAAAATGGAAATCAAGAACAATTATAGAACTCATTTTTACCAAATGATATATCCAGTTAACTTGAAAATCTCTTAATCATCAAATCATAAAAAAGAACCAATTGAAACAAATGAAACAAATTGAATCACAATTTTATCAATAAGGGGCAAAATGCATAAACAATAATCCATACAAGTCACTTTATGAGAGTTCAACAAATCTATTGAAAAGGTCATAAATACAAACGACTATAGAATATTACTTAACAAACCAAAATTTACATTCAGATAAGGGTTTCTGTAGATCAAATTAAAAACAATATTAGTTACAAAAAAAAAATTAGAGTTTCTGAATACAACAACACAAAACAACTATTTACGATCATATACGGTATAAATAAACCCTAAAATTGTGAAAATCATAACAAATAGACAACGGATTAATATCACAAACCTAATGCGATCGAAGGAAGAAACAGCCCGAAGTTGAATAGGTACTCAACGAACAAAAAAAGGGCGATGAAACAGATACAAAAAGAAATACGATTTAGGGCAAAATCATAAAAAAGAAATCTAGAAAAAAGTTAAATGTAAGAGAACAAAGAAAAAGGAATAAGATTTGATATGACATACCTATCGGAAGAGAAGCTAGATGAAGCCGGCGTATGAAGAACCATGGTTAAAGACATAGCCGTCGATGAGAGAGAGAGGGAAAAGAAGGTGAGTAGGCGTTTGTAAAATTAGGGTTACGAATGAATGAAGATCGGGTCCTTAGCTTTAAATTAGATCCGAGAATAAGGGTAGCGGGGCGGGTTAGACCCGCGTGTTTTTTTCTAATACGGGTTATTAAGAAAATGGGCGGGAAAATTTGTGTGAGTGAAAGAGGTGTTGACACATGACACCTCCTTGTAATCATTTATTAGTTTAAACGTTTAACTGTTTTTGTGAAGAAAAGGTATCTATTATTTAATTAGTTAATTAAAATCGCCATTTCAAAAAAAAATATTACTGATCTTAATCTTAAATATTGAATAAAATATTAAGAAACGCTTCAAGTTTTTTAACGACAAGAAACAATTTTAGTTTAACTAATTAAAGAATAGATACCATTTTTTTCTCTGTGATTAAATCAATAATTATCTATATCTATACTTTTTTATAATACACTAGGTTATATACCCATGTATTACAAGAGGTTGTTGAATATAAAAAATAAAAGTATAATAATGTATAAAAAAATTTAAAATAATGTGTAAAACAAGAAATAAAATTCTTTGTTTTCTTAATTAAATAATAATTAGAATTCAAATTTTATATTAACTTTTTTAAAAAATAAAAACATTAACATAATTAAATTTTAAAATTCAAACTTACTTAAAATATAAAAAATTAGAAGATTTTTGTAAGAAAAAACATTATGATGACATGTGATATTATTTGAAATCATTTATTAGAATAAGGATTATAAAATATTATATTTATTTAACCCGTATAATATACGAGATTTTAACCTTGTTTTTATCAAACAAGTTTAATCGTATTTTATTTTAAATAGGTCAGGAAAGGAAAGTGTAATTTACTTGATAAAGAAAATTACAAAAATCAGAAACCCGACCCGGTCCATTTCACATCCACTAACTTTAGGGCTGATTTCTAGGGTTTAAGCTGCCATCATTCCTGTTATAAGCAACCAAATTGGTGTCTAAACCAATGAACAACAATCGGAAGAAACCCTCATGGGTCGACCAATTATCAAACGCCGCCGCTTACATCTTCCCATACCTACCTCCGGCCGAGCTATCGGCCGTCTCTTCAACCTGCAAAACCCTACATCTCGTCGCCAAATCCATCACCGCCGCCAGATCATCCGACGCTTCTAGAAACCACGAAAAACTCCCCATCCCGTTCATCAACTCCGGTGTAGACAATCACCCATACGCCTATTTCATTTACACTCCTACTCAAATCATAAGCTTCACGAACGACCCGCCTCGACGTCCGTGGGGTTTGTGTGTCGACGGACGATTCGACCCGGACCCGATTCTTCCCCCGACGGTTAAAGATGGTTGTAGGTGTGAATGTGAGACTGAAAGTGAGAGATCCGATGGGGATTTGATCAGGTGCCCGTGCTCCAGACCGAAGCTTCCCGGGTTGATTTGGGAGTGCGGGTCGGGTTGTAAGTGTCGGTCGGGTTGTCGGAACCGAGTGTCGCAAACCGGTGTATCTGTCCGATTAAAGATTGTTAGAAGTGTGAGGAAGGGTTGGGGTTTGCATGCTGATCAGTTTATAAAAGATGGAGAGTTCATCTGTGAGTATGCAGGTAACATGTTTGTTAAAATGCCTGTGTGAAATAAAGTATTTTAGTTGGTATTTTTTTTTTAATTATTTTGATTGTCCTAATTCTTGGCAGGATACTTAAGTATGTGGTCCTTGCTGTAAACATGGACAGATAGTAATTATGTGTTGTTTTAGGTGGGCATTTCATGAAGCAAATGATGTTCATAAAGGACCTACATACATTATTTGTATATGTGTTTGTATGTGTACTCAATGAGACATGGGTCTCCTGTGCATTGTTATTTGATACTTCTATTGATTGATAAATTATAATTAAATGGCAAAAATACTCCTGAGCAAGGATCGTTTAGACTATTGAGCCTAGTAAAGCTAGATTGTGAAGCCTCGAGCTCGTTTACGCTCGGGTCGAATCGAGCTTTCAGTGGGCCTATCTGGAGTAGCTCACAAGCGGCTTGGCTTGTTTACACTCTTATTTGTGCCATTAAAGCTTTCCCTTTCTAGGCGTGTTGATTTTGATTGTCCTAATTCTTGGCAGGCCACTTAAGTATGTGCTGCTTGCTGTAAATATGGACAGACATAAAGTATTATGTTGGCTTTAGGTGGGCATCTCATGAAGTAAAAGATGTCCACAAAGGACCGACATACATTATCTATTATCTGCTCTTTAAAATTCACTATAATTTTCTCTAGAAAATGTTTGCACAAATTGCAACAAAAAAGGTTAATTTGTTTATCATCCTGATCCGTTTTGCATTGATAGGTCAACTTTTGACAACAAAAGAAGCGAGAAGACGTCAATTAATATATGATAAATTAGCATCCAGTGGCAAGCGAGCATCAGCTCTTCTAGTTGTGAGGGAGCATCTGCCATCTGGAAAAGCATGTATGCGGATTAACATTGATGCCACAAGAATCGGGAATGTTGCAAGATTCATCAACCATTCGTGTGATGGCGGGAATCTATCAACGGTTTTGGTTAGAAGTTCAGGTGTTTTGCTACCTCGAGTATGCTTTTTTGCATCTCGAGATATATTAAAAGATGAAGAGCTTACTTTCAGTTATGGGGATGCTGGTTTGAATCCAACTGCCTCAAAGTGTGTTTGTGGCAGCAGTTGTTGCTCTGGAATCATGCCTTCTGAACATACATGATTGCAGATTTGCAGGTATTTTGGACCTTTTCTGAATGATTGAACATCTGGATTGTTATGAACTTATGATAGTTTTGGTTAATTATGTTAGCACTAGGGGTGTAAACCAGCCGAGCCCGAGCTTGAGCTCGTTTAAACTCAGCCTTACTCGTTTAAAGCTCTATTACTAAAGTTTAGGCTTGGCTTGTTTATTATTTATTAATTATTTAGTTAATATATTTTTATAATTACGTGTGTATATATATATATATATATATATATATTTATAGCTCTTATTTATAATATATTGTTAGTTATTTTTTTATATATAATAGTTATTATTATTTTATAAATATATATATATATATTTAATATATTTAATAAAAATTATATAAGTAAAAGCTTGTTTTTGGCTCGCGAGCGTGCTTGAGCTCGATATGTGAAGCTCGAGCTCTTTTATTAAATGAGCCCCAATTTAAGCTCGAGCTCGGCTTGAGCTCGTTTAAGCTCGGCTTGATTCGAGTTTTTAGCAAACCAATCTTAAGTAGCTTGTGAGCGGCTCAGCTCATTTACACCCCTAGTTAGCACCTTTTATTTATATTTTAAACAATTAAAGTTTTAGAGTCAATAACTACAACTGAATAGCACATTAAAATAGAGATTCTTGTTGATAATAGATGAGGGTTTTATATCTATTTATTAAAAATATAAGTTTCAAGCAATTCTTTAAATATTATTTTGCACCACTCTAAACATCTCTACTGTTTTTTCTCTTACTACAGCTTTCTTCATCAGAAACAATGCAACTTATTATCTGGATTGAAGCATCTGATTGGCAAAAACCAAGGGGTCCCCACTCTCTTCCTCGTCGTCATCCTCGTCATCATGACACGGTTGACATAGTTGTAAAGGATTAAAACTCTGCTGTGAAAGAGTAGCACTATGATGGTCATCTGCAAGATTGTTCAAACTAGAATCAAAGCTGTTGATGTTAAGCATGTTGTTATTTGAAGCGGATGAAGCATTTGAATAAGCTGGCTGCAGCAGTGATAGGTGGTGCACCGGCTCCAGTTGCTGGTGTGAACCCTGAAGCGCGTTTGTCACTAGAAGCCTGTTGTTTATGAGCTGGTTCTGAACCATGGCTAGCTCTGTCTGCAGTGAAGCCACCTGCGAGTAAAAAACATAATAATCCATTGTTTTATGTAACCCAAATGAGGTTCTACAGTTGATATTGATGTATTTCATGCATTTCATAGGTATATTTAGAGGTTGCAATTTCAACCCATTTGTTTATAAATTGTTGTTATTCAGTTCTTGTTTATCGCTAAAGGGTAACGGGCTAACAGATAAACAAAAAAAATAGCTATAAAGAAACTGGTCAAACGGGTTGTAAGCCACCAAAAGCATAATAATGCATTGTTTAATGTACCATACAACCCAACCAGCCCATTTTGAGCATCATGTAATCTTGTACCTGTTGTTGCAAAGCCAGGACAGTTGAGACACAACCATAAACCGGGTCAGACAACCGAGCCTGAGCTTCATACGATATAGTCACAACCGCATGTTGTCTCCGGTTCACCGGTATGTGCATTAGCAGTTTCGACACATTGCTAGCTCCAAACACTTTATGCACCGCAGCAAACCGGGCTGCACCCTGATCAGACCCAAAGTAAGGAGCAAATATGCAACCATTGACACACTTTCTTCTCAAAAACTTGCATGCCCCACATGGCGAGTTAGGAATGGAGCCCGCTTCTGATGCTGCCGTCTCAAACGATGACCCACCGGCCCGTTTTCCGACCTCAGTCCCCTTCCGGCGGTTGTCTGATGACTCAGCCATGCTAAAATGATGGGTGAGTGTTGGAAGTGTTAGAGACACTTAAGGAGATATTAGGGGGTGTGGTTATATGAGTGATAGTAAGGGAGGGAGCACATAAATCTCGTGAAAAGGTTGGGTAGAGTTTTTTTTTGTGAGAAGCTGCAAAGAGTGTTTTTTATTATGTTAATTGTATACTAAACTTGTATTATATTATTCAGGATTTTATTTTTTATTTTATTACAAGGATAATGTATTTTATGCACACTTCAAAATGTTACATCAACTTCACCCAAGTATATGCTAGTTCTAACAAAGAAAAAAGAAATTTGTTGTAAAATTATAAAATGTTAAAAACGCATTTAAACTTAGAAAATAATATTATACCCTTCATTTGAAATGAAAAACCAAACGATATCTCACAATACAATATTAACATGTTGTATGTCATAAAGGGTATTTATGTCTAACTGAAATATTTAGAGAATTTTTGTCATCTAACAATTTGAACTAAAGGAGTAAATGAGATTGAATGTTCGACTGTTCGAGTATCGGCTCGTCTGTGTTTTAGCTTAGCTTATTTAGTATTTATTTTATTTATGGACTATCTAATTATATATTTATATACTAGGTTAGAAAACTCGTGTGTTACGCACGTTGAATAAAAGAAAATACTAAATAGTTAGTAATAAAAATTTATAAATTATAAATAAAATATTAAATAGTAATGAAAGTTTATGAATTATTAAATGAAATATTAAATAGTAATCAAGTTTAGAAATTAGTAAATGAAATATTCAACACTTAGTAAGTAAATATTAAATTAAGTTATTAATAAAGAAAAATAAGTAAGAAAAAAAATTTGGGGATCACAAAATAGTTATTAAATTGTTTTTATCATAATTTTATATATAAAAATATTTATTATATAAAATAAAATATACTACCTAATAAACAAGTAAACTACCAGGACACTTATCACATTTCTAGATTTTCTCATTCTCATTTTCCCGCCTCTCTCTTATTAATAATCAAATTCACTATTTTAGAAAACTAAATTAATTATTTCTTTTAATTTTTATTTTATTATCTATAGATTTTTAATTTAAATTTATGTTTATCATCAGTTAAATTGTTCAATCATATTTTTATTAATTTATAAACTGAAAACAATTTTATGGTCAGATATGATTCAAATAAAAAACTTTAATTATATATTTACGTATTCACATTGTTCCATTTTGACGAGTGTATGTTAACAGATTACATTACATTTTATTCAACCCATGTAATATACGGGTGTTTAAAGACTTAAATTTTTATTATTAAGTATATAATATTACATTTATTCGACCCGTGTAATACACGGGATTCTAACCTAGTATTAATATAAATAAATTCTTGTTTAAACTCGCGAGCTTAGCCAAGTTTAGGAAGTGAAGTTTGGGTTCAAGATCGCTTATTAAATTATCCTTTATAAAAGTTATGCCTTTGTTTTATGCGTTTTATTTGTACGATCTATGATAATTACTATTTAAAAATATTTAGTAGGGAGATTTAGTTGTTTTCATCTGCTTCATGTTGTCTCACATGAGATGACACAAGATTTATGCTGCCCATGGGATGTGGGAATGCTACCGAACATACCTAATTTTGAAACTGAGCAAGTCAAGAGTGTAGCACAACAAATCTAAAGAGGTAAAAACGTACACTCGTTTTAATATTCCACACTGAACTCATGAATAGCGCTCTATTTCTTGGAATATTTTAAAGAAAATTAAAATAAAAAAATTTCTAAAAAAGTTATATTATTTTGAAAAAAATATGTTCGCTACACCTCCTAAAAGTATCCATAAAAAACATATCACACACGAACCCATATACCAAACATGCGAGAAATATATTAACAAATTGGTTAAATATTCACTTAGCTACACTTGTGATGTTACATATGTTAGCATAATAAGTTGTTATGGGTTTGGGCTTTAGCTCATTTGTCTTGTAAGTCTTAGCCTGCCTATTTAATGCTTGTTTTCTCTTCATTTGTAACTAATCTTCATTTGTGTAATATCAGAGACTCCATCTTTTCTCTGTCATGTTCATTTGTTAACATGGTATCAGAGCCTACTCGATTCATGCTTGATTGAAGATTTTTGTTATCGCCTCCACTCCGTTGATTCATTTTTTGGTTTGTTCGTTGTTGAAGGGTTGTTTCGTTCGTTGTCGCGTCTGCTCAGCTTACAACGGTTTTCGTTGACTCGTGAGGTATCAAAGTTAAGGATTCTGTTTTATTTGAACTGACTTGTGTATTTGGAAGAGTCTCTGGACATATTGATAGGTTTGGACCTCGCTTCTGTCACGTTTTTCGAAGTTTACGTTTTGTTCATCAACTTTGCGGTTCAAAGTTTGCGGTTTTCACCAAGTTTGCGGTTCAAAGTTTGCGGTAATTCGAAGTTTGCGGTATTCGAAGTTTGCGGTAATTCGAAGTTTGCGGTATTCGAAGTTTGCGGTAATTCGAAGTTTGCGGTATTCGAAGTATGCGGTAATTCGAAGTTTGCGGTATTTGAAGTTTGCGGTTCTTCAAAGTTTGCGGTTATTTGAACTTTACTGTTATTTTGCTGTGATTCATTTTTTTATATAACAAGGCTGGGAAAGATGACTCTCTTCAGTCTATTAGTACTCTTCTAGATGGTAAAAACTACATCTACTGGAGTTACGTAATGAAAAACTTTCTTCGAGGGAAAAATATGTGGGGTTATGTCACGGGTACTAAGAGAAAGCCTACTGATAAGTCTAAGGCTATTGAATATGCCTTAGCTCTCGATACATGGGAAACGGATAACTCTAAAGTTATAACTTGGATCAACAACTCTGTAGGTCAATCCATTGGTATTCAGTTGGCTAAATATGACACAGCTAAGGAAGTTTGGGATCATTTGGAAAAGTTGTATACTCAGTCTAACTTTGCTAAACAGTACCAGTTGGAGTTTGATATCCGTGCTCTTCAACAGAATGAGATGAGCATTCAAGATTTCTATGGAGCTATGTCAGATTTATGGGATCAATTGGTACTTACGGAATCTGCAACATTGAAGGGGTTTAAACCTTATATTGTTCGAATGGAGGAACAACGTTTGGTACAATTTTTGATGGCATTACGTTCAGATTTTGAAGGACTACGTGGAACGATTCTTCATCGTTCCCCTCTTCCAACAGTTGATTCGGTTGTTCACGAGTTGATTGCAGAGGAAACTCGGTTAAAATCTCAGGTTGATAAAGGTCCTAAAGTAACTACTACTCCAGCTGTGTTTGCCGTTCCCCCTAATCAGCCTAGACAAGGTGCCAAAGTTGCATTTGATGAATGTGTATTCTGTAAAGGAAAAAATCATTGGAAGTCTCAATGTCCATTATTACTTAGCAAAAGGAATTCTACCTTGCAGAAGCCCCCACAACAGAACAGATCAGGTGGACAATTTTCGTCTCGCACGTCCACTTATGCTGGTTCATCTGTTCCATCTTCATGGACATTTAAACCACCTCGGTTTACTACTGCTGCTACACCACCATCTGTAGAAATGAACAAACCACCATCTGCTCTGGATCCGCAAGTATTTGAACAGTTCAGACAGTTCCTTGCCGCCAACCCTACCGCTATGTCTGCTGCGGGACTGTCTTCATCTGATACCTCAGGTATTTCGTCATCATTATGGATTTTGGATTCTTGTGCCTCACATCATATGTCTCCTTATCTGTCTTCTTTTCTTTCTTTGTCTCCTGTTTCGCTTGTTTATGTCATGTCTGCTAGTGCTACATCCATGTTGGTAGAGTATCTACCCCTCATGTGTCTCTCAATGATGTCTATTATATTCTGAAGCTTGCCTTAAATCTTGTTTCAGTCATTCAGTTATATAAGTCTGGAATTTGGGTTTTCTTTTGTGAAACTGTATGTGTTGTGCAGGATCAACACACTCAGAAGGTGATTAGGATTGGTCGTAGGGTGGTAGATTTATATGTCTTATAAGAACTCAAAGTGACTGTATCTGGTGTTGCTGCCTCCAATGTTGATTTATCTTCTTTTCGTTTAAGTCCTTTGTCGTCTGAATTTTATATTTGGCATTCTCGTTTGGGACATGTGTCCGCATCTCGTTTAAAATTTTTGGTGTCTTCAGGTGCTTTGTGTTAGTTGCAAACTTGTGATATTTCTGATTGTAGTGGTTGCAAACTTGCTAAACTTTCTGTTTTACCTTTTGATAAAATGATTTCTCATTCTGTTGCACCATTTGATATTGTTTATTCTAATGTGTGAGGACCATCACCGGTATCCACTAAGGGCGTTTCACATTATTATGTTTCCTTTATTGATGATTACACTCGTTTTACTTGGGTGTACCTTATGAAACGTAGATCTGAGCTTATTGACATTTATAAAACATTTAGGGCTTATGTTCAAACGCAGCATTCTGCTATGATAAAGTGTTTCAGGTGTGACTTAGGGGGTTGATCGAATGTCGTCGGGTCGATCAAAAAGTAATTTATAAACCCTTAATCACTTCTTAAGTAGACAGCGGTAGTAAGGGGTCGATCCAAGGGAATCGTGATCTAGCGTTAATCTATTATCAGAGTTGCGCATAAGAAATTGTCACAATACTTAAAAATCGGATTTTGTAAAATATCAAAGAAAGCAATGGTTCTCTTTCGGATCCGGGTTTGCCAATCACAAGCATTTCAGATAATAACTTAGTGGGAATCTCTTAAATGGAGATTTACAAATGATGAATCTAACCAGTGTTGCAAACAAAACTTAACAGGTTTTGATTATCACAACAAACAATCCAATAACATATATATTACGGATTAATCTTAACAGGTTTAATCACAACACATAACATAATCAGATTTCTAGCAAACACATCATAATGATTTAGATAAAACTTAAATGGTTTACAATCTAATCCCACAATCAGTTACAAATCAAGAAATACAAGCAAGATTAACAAACCCATTACCTAGGAGAACCATCAAGGATTTAGCCTCTCATTTCTTCCAACGTGGCCTCCATCTTCTTGGTTGATGGATCGATGGCCCCAATCTTCTCCAAGAAGATTTCTTCTTCTCTTCTTTCTTCCTTCAAACGAGTTGCTCCCTTTTCTGTTCTCTGTTCTCAATGATGATGAATGAAAATGAAATTATGTTTTTATCAAGTGGGAGCAAGTTGATGGGCGGCAGATTGACTTTTGTGGCATAGGAGCCGTAAGTTACGGTGCTGTAACCGTAAGTTACGGTGAACTCCAACTATTTTCTAGCTTACGGTCTTTAGGTTCTGGTTTACGGTCCATTTTTCTCCCCTGTCCACCGTAAGTTACGCTCGATTCACCGTAACTTACGGCCACCGTAAGTTACTGTGGCCTGGCCATAAGTTACTGCCAGCCCTTTTTCACTTCTTCGTTTCTTCGTTCCGATTCCCGTAACCTGCGTTCCTACTTGCCTTAACACCTTCGGTTTGTGTGATTTACCTACAAAACCACAAGTTCTTGTAGTTAATCAATTCAAATGGTATAAACACACAAAACACATTAAAACCCATATATTTGTATCATTTAACGCTCGGGTTTTTACCCCTCGATCACATCCCCACACTTGTCTTTTGCTTGTCCACAAGCAAACCATTTCAAAGTTAATAAACAAATTTTCAACAAAACACCTCAACATCCGTATCAACTTTTAGAATTAAGATCCAAAGTCATCCAAGTCCTACAAATGATCACAGTCGGGTTTGATAATGACAAGACAGTTAATTATATGCCAAATCAAGACCTGCCTAACTAAACCTACCATGCTTTAAACTTGCACAAACACAGCATACCCCTCACAATGATACTCTCCTCTCGGCTATATCTGAACTAGTAGAAAATGTACTAGTGTATTCACTCAAGACCAGATGTGTTATCATGTAAGCATAAGCTTGTAAAGCGATCATACCTCCACTGCTGCAGAATAGTTCACAGATCAAAGGACTTTTTCGGTTTTAGGCTTTGGCTAAAGGTAGGGATTAGGCTTTATTTAGTGGCTTTAACAATATAAGAAATCCAATTGATAGCATTCTATATCAAATCTTGAATACACGAATCATTTTGACCCGCTTGTTCTTTTCATTCTATTTTTGACTTTTTTCAATGATTTTTCTCTCTTTTTTTTATATCTTTTTTTTTTATATCATATATATACATATATATATATAGAGATTTATCACAGCTATATTTGTAACAAAACTATTGGATTCTCACTTTCAGAAAAATATGTCTTTGATGCTCGGTTTTCGGGTTTAGAAATGAAAAGGAAAATTGTAGGCTCAAAATGGGCAACTAAGGGAAAATTCTTTTGATAATTAGGGTTAATACGGGATAATTGGGTGTCCTAATGCCTTCTCATTTCTGTTTCACACTAAGTTTCAGCACGAATCAACCAAAACAAGTTCTACCACAATCAACACATAATAGTCACACTCAACAAATGAATTCATCTATATGTGATCTAACCATTTAGTTGAATAGGGCTTCAAAATCTCACACACGGAGTAATAGGGTTACCGACATGCAGTGTATGTGACTATCTAAAGCATGCTAACTTTTGTTAGGCATTTCTATCCGTTTTCTTCAAAAACACTTGTCAAAATACTATCCCAATGCTACAAGAGACAAGGATGATTAAGGACCTATATCTGTTTGTCAAGTAAGGAATTATGTGATGAATTGGAAAATCCGCTTTCGGCTATTTAATATTGAGGACGTTTTTGCTTGTTCTCACCCTTGTAACACAAAATTTTTCAAAATTTTCAGATTTTTCTCTATTATATATGAACTATATACACACAGATAGACAACAGATAGACGCTAGTCTCCCTCCCCACACTTGAGAATTACATTGCCCTCAATGTAGATCAACAAGTGACTAAACGACTATCGACAAAAGGTAAAGCATAAGTTGGAACAAACTAACCGGGTTTCTTTCATTAATTGAAGTTCCAAGCTCCGTCGCGTGGTGTTTGTGACTGTATAGCATTTCTGTCGCAGCTTTAAAACACCAGCCAAAAATCCGAGATGCTTGAGAAAGTTGGATTCAATCGGCCACGTCCAAATGGATATTGAGTATGAACGGGTCAAGATCACTGAATTCTTCTTTCTACCATCTCTACCAAAAATCGCGTGTTTGACCTTTCAAAAGGCTTCCCCACACTTGGGTGTTGCACACGCTATCAAAAATCTGGAATTTTACTTCCATTTGGGTTGCCTCCCAAAAAGCGCTAAGTTTACACGTCTTCAGCCAGACGCAGTCCCCTAGACTCTCTAAACTGGGTCATACACAACCGTTTCCACAAAAAGGCATTCAGACTGCTTGTCGACTCCGTTTATATCATTCGCCTCTAGATATGGTTTTAGGCGATGTCCGTTCACAGTTTGCCTCAAATGATCATCGAAGTCCTCGATTTCGACTTCTCCTTCTTCTTTCTTCTTCTTCTTCTTTCTCTTCTTCTTCTTCTTCTTCTTCTTCTTCTTCATTCTCCACTCCAGATCATACCTGTTCCTGTCACACATAAAGCACGTCTCCGTGGCGACCTCCTCATTTTCATGAGGTGGGCACCCTTCAACAATGTCTACCATAAAGCAGT
Source organism: Smallanthus sonchifolius (assembly GCA_023525975.1). Taxonomy (NCBI): domain Eukaryota; kingdom Viridiplantae; phylum Streptophyta; class Magnoliopsida; order Asterales; family Asteraceae; genus Smallanthus; species Smallanthus sonchifolius. The sequence continues at coordinate 50,266,199 of CM042046.1, read as the reverse complement.
CACTGTTGAACGGAGAGTTAGGAGCATGGGAAAATACATTTAATCTCAACTTGCGATTTCCAAATGCCAGATCTACTATCCCAGTTCTGCAATCGATCACTGCATTGGCTGTAGCTAAAAATGGTCTTCCAAGGATGACCATGGGTTGTTTTGAAGAACCAGCCGATACATGATCAAGAACCAAAAAGTCTACGGGATAATAGAAATTCTCTACCCGCACTATCACATTTTCAACAATTCCCCTAGGGAGCTTCGGTGTCAAATCAGCCAATACTACAGTAGTATCGGCTTTCTTTAAAGGTCCAAAATCATATTGATCATATAAGCTCCCTAGAAGAATGCTAACACTCGCCCCGAGATCCAATAACGCCCTGTTGATTTCAAAATCACCTACTTGTATAGAAATAACAGGCGTTCCTGGATCTTCCATTTTTGGTGGGATTTCACCCGACAAAACGGCACTAACTTGTCCGGTTAAATCAATTTTCTTTGGGACTTTGTTATGCCGTTTCTGGGTGCACATTTCTTTCATATATTTGGCGTAAGCCGGAATTTGTTTGATGGCATCAATCAGAGGAATGTTGATTTTAACTTGTTTAAAGACTTCCCAGATTTCCTCTTGTTGAGGCCCCCGTTTATTACCCTTTGAACCTGATGTTGATTTCAATAAAGCTTGTGGAAAAGGAATGGTATTATCCTCCATATCATTTTCCAAAATTTCAGGTTTATTTTGAAAAGTTACCTTTTTCTTGGTAACGGGTTTTTCAAAAATTTCAACTTCTGACTCACTATCACTATCCTCCCGACCCGTTAAGTCTTCCACCTCACCATCCCGTCCCTGAAGTGGTGTACTAACATTATTATCATAAGTTTTACCTGATCGGAGGATTGTTACCTGATTTACTGAGGGATTGGATGTCTGTTGAAAACTTGAGGACGGATGACTCGGGTTCCTTCTTGTATCACTAGGCAGCTTTCCCGGGTCTCGCCTTCCGGTTGCTATCTCTTCAGCCAATTGACCTACTTGTCTGGATAGAGCTTCATGGCTTTTGTCCCTCACCTGATTGTTCTTTCTAATCTCCTCAAAATTCTTCTTCATTTCATCATTGTCCTTCTTCAGTTCTTTTAGCATTTCGAAAATGGCATCCGTCTTTGATGCTTCATTGTTGGAAGAAGAAACACCTTGTTGGTTGTTGAAGTTCCTTTGAGGTCCTCGGTTATAACTACCTTGATTGTAGCCTTGATTGTACCCTTGGTTACAACCCTGTTGACGATTTTGATAAGGCTGGGGGTTGTTTTGTTGTTGTTGCCCTTGAATTGGTGCTTGAAAGTTGGGATTCATCTGGTTGGAGGCATTACCGTATCTGAAATTTGGGTGGTTCCTCAAACCTGGGTGATAAGTATTTGAGTTCATGTCAAACGGTCTTCTATCACCATAAACCTGATTTACCTCAGCAGTTCTATTTGAATCTCCCGGGCATTCTAGATCCGAATGCCCCAAATCACCACAAGCAGAACAAATGGGAAATGAATTTACAGCTTTTGCTTCATCGCCCCTGCCTACAGTTAACTGAGCTACCTGCCTTTCCAAACTCTTGATTCGCTTTTCGGCTTCTAAATCAACAACTTTAGCCGACACCCCCCTGGTTTTCCTGTTAGAAGCTAATCTTTTAGAAATCACGCTCATTCTCTCCAAGAATTCCCAATCAACATCTTCATGGTTTGTTAAGAACGTGCCATTGCTTGTAGAGTTTACTTCCCTAACATCCTCGGGAAGTAGTCCATCGTAGAATGCTTTAATCAGTTCCCATTTCGGGATGCCATGATGTGGACATCTTCTTAACAAGTCTTTGAAGCGTGTGAATGCTTCATGAAAAGGTTCACCCATGTGTTGTTGGAAAGCTCGGATGGCTTCTCGAGCTTCTGTTGTTCGATTCATTGTATAATATTCTTCCAAAAAGACCTGCTGCATTTGTTCCCAAGTTCTAATACTTCCTGCGGGCAATGTGAGAAACCATTGTTTTGCCCGATCTTTCAGAGTAAACTGGAACATCATCAATTTAACTTCATCAAGGGAGAATCCGTGTCCTCCAATTGTTCCACAGATGTTTTCAAACTCAGCAAGATGTAGATATGGCTCTTCGTTTGGCTTGCCATAAAACGTGGGTAGATAACCCAAATACTGAGGTCTTACCTCAAATGTCCTTCCGTCCTGATTGGGTGGAACAATAGGTGAAGTACTTTGAGCGACCATAGGTCTGAAATGGGTGGTAACACCTTGAGCTGGCCGATGATAATTTCTTCTCGGTACTCTGTCTGCATAAAATCCGGCTCGAGGTTCCCGAAGTGGAGGATTTGGAGCACCCATGGGTGGTACCCCGTTGTACATTCTTGGGCCTTGTCGACCATGTCTGACTCTTCTGTGATAAGCTCTCTGATTTCCCCCATAATGTGGGTCAGGACCCCCTTCGTCCATATATCCATCTGAATATTCTTCATAGCTCTCGCTGCCGGTATAATCATCATTCCAGTCATCTGTGTGAGCTCTGGTTCTTTGATAATAGTCATGCTGGTTAGTTGCGAAGGGTGGGGGATCATAGTTCATGTTCGGTTCCCCTTCGTCAAATACCGGTGGATATTGGTAATTTGGATTGGGCGGAAAAGGTGGATTTGGTTGTAGTGGAGGAGGTTGTGTTGGTGGTTGGTTGAATGGTGGTGGTATTGGCGGTACAGGTGGTGGTTGTGGTGGGATACTGGTGGTTGCGACATGAGATGTCACATTTGGATTTACGGGAGTGTTTGGATTGTTGGGTTCCATTTTTGAATTTGTTGTTGGTTTTCTGAGTGATCGTTGATTGGCACGATTATGTCGTGCAGTTCTTTCAATTTCTGGATTGAAAATAAGAGGCGATGTCTTTCCCGATCGACGGGTGTGATGCATCAACCTGTAATTAACCTGCAATGACAAAAACAACAACGTACGCGTAAATCCGAACAATAAGGATGAAAAAATAACTAAGAAATCAACTTGGAAAATTTTTGAAAACAGTGAAATACAACTCAGAGATTAACACTAAATGCACCGAATCCCCGGCAACGGCGCCATTTTTGATCGAATGTCGTCGGGTCGATCAAAAAGTAATTTATAAACCCTTAATCACTTCTTAAGTAGACAGCGGTAGTAAGGGGTCGATCCAAGGGAATCGTGATCTAGCGTTAATCTATTATCAGAGTTGCGCATAAGAAATTGTCACAATACTTAAAAATCGGATTTTGTAAAATATCAAAGAAAGCAATGGTTCTCTTTCGGATCCGGGTTTGCCAATCACAAGCATTTCAGATAATAACTTAGTGGGAATCTCTTAAATGGAGATTTACAAATGATGAATCTAACCAGTGTTGCAAACAAAACTTAACAGGTTTTGATTATCACAACAAATAATCCAATAACATATATATGACGGATTAATCTTAACAGGTTTAATCACAACACATAACATAATCAGATTTCTAGCAAACACATCATAATGATTTAGATAAAACTTAAATGGTTTACAATCTAATCCCACAATCAGTTACAAATCAAGAAATACAAGCAAGATTAACAAACCCATTACCTAGGAGAACCATCAAGGATTTAGCCTCTCATTTCTTCCAACGTGGCCTCCATCTTCTTGGTTGATGGATCGATGGCCCCAATCTTCTCCAAGAAGATTTCTTCTTCTCTTCTTTCTTCCTTCAAACGAGTTGCTCCCTTTTCTGTTCTCTGTTCTCAATGATGATGAATGAAAATGAAATTATGTTTTTATCAAGTGGGAGCAAGTTGATGGGCGGCAGATTGACTTTTGTGGCATAGGAGCCGTAAGTTACGGTGCTGTAACCGTAAGTTACGGTGAACTCCAACTATTTTCTAGCTTACGGTCTTTAGGTTCTGGTTTACGGTCCATTTTTCTCCCCTGTCCACCGTAAGTTACGCTCGATTCACCGTAACTTACGGCCACCGTAAGTTACTGTGGCCTGGCCGTAAGTTACTGCCAGCCCTTTTTCACTTCTTCGTTTCTTCGTTCCGATTCCCGTAACCTGCGTTCCTACTTGCCTTAACACCTTCGGTTTGTGTGATTTACCTACAAAACCACAAGTTCTTGTAGTTAATCAATTCAAATGGTATAAACACACAAAACACATTAAAACCCATATATTTGTATCATTTAACGCTCGGGTTTTTACCCCTCGATCAGGGGTGAATACACCTCTAATGATTTTACTCAGTTGTTGCATCAGATGGTACCATACACCAATCGTCTTATACTGACACTCCTCAACAGAATGGTGTTGCTGAAAGGAAACATCGACATCTTATGGAAATCGCTCGTTCATTCATTTTATCTGCTGAGGTACCTAGTGTCTTTTTGGGAGAAGCACTCCTGACTGCCCAACATGTGATTAATAGGATCCCTACTTCTCACAATGATGAGATGTATTCATTTGAAAGTCTTTTCGGTAAACGCCCAGATTATGGTGAGTTACGGGTTTTTGGATGTACTTGCTTTGCTCTCCGTCCTCATGTTGAACGAGACAAATTGACAAACAAGTCAACATTATGTGTTTTCGTAGGCTATGCCAGTGGTCCCAAAGGATATGGCACGGGACAAAAAGGATGTCGTTGTTTTGATCATGTAAGTCAGAAATTATATGTATCAAGACATGTTACATTTCTTGAACATATTCCCTTCTATTCGATTCCAGCTAAGTCACATGATGTAACAAAGTCAGATCTTCAGAACATTGATCCTTTTGCTAGTGATACTGATATCCCAACCTCTGATGTTCCTGATTCGTCTGTTGATCCTAATATGCCTGCTCCAGATACTTCTGTTGCACATGATGTAATGTTGATTCTCCTCCACATCCGAGAAAGTCTACTCGTGCATGTAAGTCTACTCAACTACCAGATTTTGCATACTTTGCATATTCTGCTTCGTTTAGCTCTTTTATCACAGGCATTCATCATTTGTCTGAACCAGAATCACATAAAGAGGTTGTCTCTGACCCTCTATGGCAGAATGCTATAGCTGAAGAGCTCACTGCTCTTCATCAGACTCACACCTGGGATTTGGTTCCTCTACCACCAGGTAAACATAAGGTTGGTTGTCGTTGGGTGTATAAGATTAAGACAAAGTCTGATGTCTCTGTTGAACGGTACAAGGCCAGACTTGTGGCAAAAGGATATTCGCAAACGTATGGTATGGATTATGAGGAGACCTTTGCCCCTGTGGCAAAAATGACAACAGTTCGTACTTTAATTGTTGTTGCGTCCGTTTGACAATGGAAGATCTGTCAAATGGATGTCAAAAATGCTTTTCTGAATGGTGATCTTCATGAGGAGGTTTACATGAATCCACCCCCGGGAATAGCTCATCATCCCGGTGAAGTCTGTCGGCTAAGAAAAGCTCTATATGGGCTCAAACAGGCTCCTCGTGGCTGGTTTGAAAAATTCTCTATAGTCATCACTTCTCTTGGTTTTCTTCCTAGCAATCATGATTCAACATTATTTGTTCGATGTACGAATGCTGGACGCATTCTCTTGTCTTTATATGTATATATTTTACAGGTGTAAAAATATATTACATATACTAAGGATAGAAAACAAATTCAAAATATGTAAAAACTAATATATAATTAAGTTTTGAAAATACATTAATTACTATTTAATATAAGTAGACTTTCATTCACTATTTGATTGAAAAAAAAGTTACATAATTAAATTTCAAAGTTTCTTAAAATAATGGATAATTTAAAATAAATGTGTTTTATTAGTATAATTAATATTTTATTTAAATATATATTATTATTAAAAGATAGAAGTGCATTAAATAAGAAAGAGAGGCGAGAAAAAAATGGTTGTAAAACCTTTATTTATTATATAGTATAGATTTTAAAATACATTTTTAATTAAAAAATTTACAGAATAAGTCCTTTATATTTAAAAAAGTTTGCACGTTACGTCATTTGGCCTAGCAACCGTTAAAATTTACCGAAGTCAGGTCACATGTAAGACGTATGGGGAGTAAAAAGACATTTTTACCCTCACGTGGCTTGCATTTGACCTAACTTAATGGTAAAATTTAACGGCCGTTAGGCCAAAATGACGTAACGTGCAAACTTTTTTAAACATAAATAACGTATTCTTTAATTTTCTTAGTTAAAAGATCTATTCTAAGATTTGAATAATACTTAAATGACGTAATTTGTAATTTGCTCTAAATTTTATGATACTAGATGTACTTTCCTCACTTTTCATCGGTTACATGTTTTCACTATTAATGTTCTTGGTCGCTTAGTGATTATGTTTTTTTGTTAGATGATGTTGTTTATTGTTTAGATGTGATTCTGGTATTTTTTTTATGTCCACAGATAGTTTTTGGAGCTAACGATCTCCTTAGAATCAACCTCTCTATCCTTACAAAAAAATGTATGATTAACCTACATCTCACTCTCTCCAAACCCTATCAATAACCCGGCTACAGTTGTTATTCACTTAGCTACATATGCACATACTGCAGACAAACACATAAGCAGCTGACCATAAATATCGTTTTTATATACAAAATCACAGTTATAATATCATTCATAAACACTCAAAAACTAACGTCGGCCCCCAATCACCTAATTTTTTTTTTTCTCTTTTTTCATATTTCTTACGCATCCCTTTCATTTTCATATTTTTTAAAAATAACCCTTAACTTTCTAAAAAGCTAAATATATCTCTACAAATAAATTATTTGTTTTTGTGTTTAATATTTTTTTCTTTGCGTCCCGGTATAGATTTTGTTTTACTCATTTTGTTTAATATTTTTTTCTTTGCGTCCCGGTATAAATTTTGTTTTACTCATTTACATGTGTCTTACAACAACTCCCCGTGAAGTTTGTAAAATATAAAAATTATGTGTTTTCCCCAACGCCACACCATATGTCACCTATCTGTTGGTTCATAAATGTTTTTGGTTTTTTTCTTTGTTTTTTTTAACATTTCTTTTTATTGGTTAATCAAGTCGCCGTAACTTCAAACATTTTTTTATGTACTTAATAAAAAAAAATTTGTGCTTAGTCACGTTAGTCACTGCCTCAACTGTTTAAGGTCCGTTTCCCGTCGCAGAGCGCGGAAAGTCATTGTACTTAACAACGTTAATGTCACAGCCGCAACACGTTTAGCGAGTATTCACAAACGCGCGGACTTAACTATGTACTTAACCACGTTAATATCACTGTACGACCCCGCCGCAACGCGCGGGTCATGATTGCTAGTTTTAGTTTATTTTTGTCTTTTAATAATTATTTATATATATATATATATATATATATATATATTATGTTTTATAAGAATTTTAAGGTTATATTAATTATTCACATATATAACATACAATCACCTATGAAACATTTTAATTGATTTTTTTTACCTTAATAAATAAAAATAAAAGTTAAGAATAACTTTTTATATATATTATAGAGTAGATTACGATCCCTTTGGTTTGAGGCAAATTACAGATATGGTTCCAAAGCTTTAAATTTTACAAACATAATTCTCAACTATCATGTTTGCCTTCATTCATGTGGCTCAAAAAATATGTAAATTTAAATTTACCATTTTACCCTTACGCTTACAAAAGTAAAAAATCAAAATAACCAACTCCGCACCGCCAAAGGATCCTGTTTAACCCAATCACCACCGGAGACTTCCTATTTCTGTTCAGTTGTACCTGATGCATGCCTACAAATGTCTTTGGTTTTCTTGGGACGCAGATCAAGAGGGAGGTACTTGTAAGCTTCCCTAAGCATGGATTTCTCGTCACTTTTCCACACACTAAGCTTTTTTGATTCATGAAGTGTTGACACAACCAAAATCACAACACTTTGACATCAAATCCCTTCACTATTCAATCTCAAAAGATCTTTGTCTACTTTCACATTCACATACATGGGTGCCACAAATGACATGATTTTATGGAACAAACAAACAAAACCTCTTGGAGATTGAAGATTGTTATACCAACACATATACAACTACAACACCAAACATGCTCAAAACAAGAATGTAACACCTATGATGAACTCATTTCAATTATTTGCGGTCCCATATACTCGATTCCCTCCATTTCCGATTCCTTTGGCATCTCGATTTCTTCTAACCACCAATACCGCTCCCTCTCTTCTTCACTCATAACCGCTCGTTCATCTGAAAACCATTACCATTAACGCGCATTACACATCTATTGCATTGCTCATTCAGTTTCATGGGTTCTTCAATAAGGTTGTATTGCATAACATATTACAACACCATGGTATAATACTAAACATCTTATTATTATAACTTTATACAGCATAAACAAATTCAAACACCCCCCCTTGAATTTGATCATCTGCCAAATCTTCTAAACTAATTTTTACTCAAAAAATTGATTATTAGATTGCATAGGAGATCAAGTTAATGATCAAGTCCCATAAATCACTTAAGTTAGTGCACGAAAAGCATGTGTACTTTAACGATATTAATTAAGATTTGATAATATAATCTGGTAGAGGTTTTGCTTACATGGTAACGCGTCATATGGAACGTCTCTATAGTATGAACAGTCCCGACCATCTTTTTTAGAATACGGAGGTCCCATCACATCAAGGATTGCACAAGGTGTTATGGCTTTGAAGGCGTGTATGTTACCCCCTGAAGTCGGATACAGTACAGAAGTATCACATGGGGCCGTGAAAAGACCGTCAGCTTTTAAACATGCTAATTTAGCTGCACAAAAACAGTTGTATTCAAGTTAGTCCAAATAAAAACTTGCCTTCAAAATAAGCACATCAGGCGGGCCAAAACGGGTTGGGTCGACCTGAAACACTTTGTTGTTGTGATTTTATTTTAGTGAATTATGTAGCATCAAAACAATTTTGTGTTTGGCTTTGGATATGATAGTGGTTAACAGTGGTTGTGTTCTTGTGTTTATGCATACTAGTTTTAAAAATCTAGGAAACTCATGAGTAAAAACAAAAGGGTAGTCTGGTCATTTCAAGTGGGTAGGGACTATTATTTGTTTAACTTTTTCATAATAAATGAAAAAGTAGGGACCAAATCCAGCTTGAACCAAATGTAACTAAATCTTACTTCAATGATAATATATCTGGTTAACAAAGTATTTAGAAGTTCTATGCATCTGGAACTCATCGTGTGTTACTTTCAACACGTTTCTTTTTAAGCTCTTTTCTTGTTAACCCGTTAAGAGACAAAAACATAACCCATCATATCGACCCATTCATAGATAAACGGGTCGAACCTACCACCTCTAGCGCTTTACTTGCATATATAGAGATTGAGAACTCACGTTGAGAGGGGGATATCGAGTCATCTTGGTTACTAGAGGTAACTAAATCATATGCTTTAATATGCACTTTCCCAAGCAAAAGCTTGTTGAAAACCGTCATCCCTGGATGATTATGGAGAGGTATGAGAGCATTTGCAGGGAGAAAGAAAATACATAACTGCAAAAATGAACATATGATAATTTTTAGATGACATCTGAGAAAGACTGTTGCTTCCATAACTGCCAAAAATGCAAAAACAAAAATATAATTACCGAGAATTTCTCAGACTGGTATATGGTTGTGCATGCGACTTTCGGAGTTGCTCCTACAGTACTACTAGTCTTAAAGAATCGTAAGTTCCTACTTAATCCAAGATCTTCTGCCCTCATTCCATCTATAACAAGATACAAATCTAGTTAACAAAATGTATAACAATTTTATTTATGAAAGTGTATCATAATTGAAAAACAATTCTTCAACAAACAAAAAGATGGCATATTGCCATGTGGATCATGCTTTGTCCCTATTTTGACCAGTGATTAAGATAAATCTGAAAAGCTTTCACCATGTACCTTAAAAGCACAAATCACTGTTTTTAGGGAATCAATTAAAAGTAATTTTAGATCAATTTAGCCCAAAAATAAACTAATATAGCTAGATCCACAAGCAATGTTGCAACAAACTTTCAAATTCAAACAAATCCAACACCACCAAATCTATGGATAAAGAATGCTAGACATCACACCACAAAGGCACAAACCAATCTGGCTGTAAGTGAGTTCTGATATCATAAAATCATTTTTCATAAAGAAAAGGCCAAATTGAATGCCATATAGAGCTTTCACTGCATGATGGCCAGCCCTAATTGTTCCAGTTCAGGAAACAAAAAACTTTCGTTCCGATTTCGAAAGGAGTGATCAATCATAGGATGCCATGTTTGATTAGCTACTATAATCACAAACTTAACTTAACATGTATACAGTTCTGAATTTAAATAAGCAAACCACATCACATCTCCAACTATCCAGATGATAAACTATATCCCTACCAATTTCAATCAAACTCATGTAGTTTGTGCATTGGGGGTTATTACTGCATAGGCAACCCTAGAAACCATATTTGAATTGCCAGCTATCAAACTAACACGTATGTCAGACACGACACGATCAACACGGGTGCTAAACACGATTAACTAATTGTGTCTTTTTCTTCAAACACGAACACGGACTTGTTTATAAATGTGTTACACGACACGTGTTTAACACGATTAATAGCACCAATTTAGAGATACCGACACGACATGAGCCGGAGCATTTAACACTGTTAACAAATCTATACATACGAATAAATAAAGGTTTTGGGATGCCACATGTCATTCTCATGTTCATACTTAATATTTTTTTCCCGTCTCTCTCTCCTATTTAATGATACAAGTTTTTATAAAAAAAGTTATAATTTTTGTTTTCCGTCTCTCTCTCCTATTAAATAGTAATGTTTTTTTATAACTATTTATATAAAACATTTTTTAATTAAAAAATAGATTTATTCATAAAACATTTTTATAGTTTGAACATTTCTTTCATTCTTTTTATAAAACATTTTTAAAAAATAACTATATAACGTTTCTAAAATTTGTATTAAAAAATTATGTAATATTATATCTTTATTACTAAGTATATATAACATTGCATTTATTCACCCTGTATAATATACAACGTTTCTAACCTATATTATAATAAATGAATAACTATAGTTGCTGCGTGTCGACTTCTGATAAAATCTAGATTTTTGTTTTTCGTCTTTCTCTCCTATTAAATAATGATGATGTTAAATAATTAAATATCTAACATATATTCTAATATTTTATTAAAAATTACTAAATCATATGAAAATTTTAATTATTTCTTCATAGAAAATATTGTTTTATCAAATTATATTTATTCAACTCATGTAAAACATAGGCTTTAACCTAGTAAAAATATAAAATAAAGTTTACCAAAAATAAAAATCCATATTAATAATAATAATATCCTTTCACTAACAATCCTTAAAGTAGCGGCCAGGGTTTTAGTAATATAAATATATATTTTTAAAAGTTTAAAAATATAAATAGGTATAATCGAGTCTAAACAGGTTGATTTTAATAGTGTCTTTTAAACGTGTAGTTGTTTATCACACGAAACCTGTTACACTCAAACCCAAACTTGTTTAACTCCGAGTCTTGTCGTGTTAACAGGCCTAAACTACGTGTTGATGAATTAGTGTAAGTAAGCAAGTTAATTAGCAGTGATCAGTTTTAGTCTGATGCTCTTATCAAACAATTATCCAAAAAGCAACAACACTTTTGGCAATGAATTTCTAACAACTAGCTAAAAACAAATAAACGAAGATGCCGTAAATAAAATTCAAAAAAACAAATCGCTCACCGAGAATACGGCAAAGTTTCTGCACGTCGGTAGGAGACGGAACGGTTCCGACGCCTTTGAACACATCTAGACAAGACATATACAGCCTCTGCAACGGAAACGAGATCTCCGGGAGAGACGCCGGAGACCGTTTCCTTTTGCTGCTAGTTTTCCGACAACATTTCTTCTTCCGTATAACCTTGCTCACGTCAGTTAACCTCACCTCAATCGTCATCGATCGATAGATCAAAACGTAAACAAAACCTTCAGATTCTCGATCGAAATCTCAGATCCGATCTCAAATTAGTATGTATAGCCGGTTAAATTCTACGAGATATACAACAAGACGTGTGTTAGCTTGTTTAGAATTCGAAGTGTGTGAAAAATGATGGTGGAAAAGTAGACGATGATGTGATTATAAAGAGACGGTGGAGGTGGTGGCGGCATTGGAAAACCGGGGGCGGCCATGGATAGGATTTGTTGTTTTGGAGAGAGAAAGCTGATACAGAGAGAGAAAGTTGTTTCATCTAACGACCACTGTTTCAGTATTTTCTACATTTTCTATGTCAAGTTACTGTTATACAATTATTAAATTATATAGTATAGATTATCTTTATTTTAAGCCATAAAGATTACAAAGCAAAAAATAAACGAATAAAAAAGTTGTTGTAAACCTATAAAGTAATTAACTAATCACAGAATATATTTAACTAATAAGTTTATCCCGTACGCTGCGGCGGGAAACGAGGGCTCGGTTTCGAATATAAATATGTTAACAGAAAAGAATCTAATGACGATATATTTGGAAATAACAAAAAAGTAACGTTATATAAACGAAAATGAATAAAAAAGTCGTTTAACAAACAGATAAAACCGTATGAAACCGTCGTGACCAAAAAAATACAAATCAAAACAATAATAATACCATAGCGACATCGGCTATAATAATACAGGTAACAATATCAATGTTGTTCGGTTGTTATTGGGATGTATTTGCATGAGATGTATTTGAAAACAGGGGAGTCCGCTATCTGAGATAGCGGATTCTAAGAAAATGACATTTGTGTCCGCTCTTGAAGACAGCGGAGTCAAGCAATTTTTTTAAGTTCTATTTAATTTTTGTTCACTTGAATCCTCCCTCCAGCTGCCACCTCATCAAAAAAGTCTCTTGACTCCACTATCTCCACGAGCGGACTCAAATGTCCTTTTCATAGAATCCGCTATCTCAGATAGCGGACTCCCCTATTTCTAAAACAATCTCTTGCAAACACCGAAAACCATTTCAAGTCCTCCAAATACACCATTTTGCCAAAAATGTCATCCCATGCATCACAACAGGTATTTTTGAGCCACAAGGTAGTTTTCTTATGCCTAGGGAGTTTATCATTTCAATACTAAATTTGTCGGCAAGGTATCTAGAGAGTTTATCATTTGGACACCTAGCCTTGTGAATATCAATGGAGCATCCTATGCTTAGGGAGTCGGCAACCTTTGGGCACCTCCTCTTGATTTATTCCCTGCAGAGTTATCTCCCGTGCCTAGGGAGTCGGAATCATTTTAGCACATAACTCTGTCAAAAACATATTTACCATTGTCCTCAAGACTATATATTAGGCCTAGGGAGTCAAAATTCTTTGGGCTAGTTTCGAAAAACAATTAAACATTTCATTGATTCCCTGAAAATATTTTGGAAAGTAAAACGTCAGCGTTAACGTTGATGAATACATTTAGCATGACACAAAAGTATTTCGGTATGAACAATATTAAAGCTTTGAATCATAATATTCTGGGACAATCTATACATCTAGAAGTTTATTTCATCTGAGTGTACAACCACAATATACATTGGTATCTCCCTCTATAATATGACTGCCGCATTATAGTCTTACTTACTGTGTGGGTTCACGAAACCTCCGTCTTAAATCACATTACAAATTCGACACCAGCCCTCTTATGGGAATTTCACCTATAACACGTGTATCCCTTGATTGAGTTTTACGTATATTTATATAGCATGCATGCTTATCCATAGAAAGCCCTTATGCAATTAAAATATTTAATACATGCTTTGCCATTTTTGTAAACGTAAATTGTTTGAAAATTTTGAAAGCAGTAAATGTATTAACCTTATAAGAAGATAACAATGGATGAGATTGGTGTTAACTTACGAGTGTGATAAAAGATGAAAGCTTTTAACCATAATATTCTGGGACAATCTACACATCAATATATAATAATTGATACAGGGTCTTATTCTCAAACTCTCGATTCCACTGAATACTAATTTCTCAGCCTCTCAAGTATCGTTTCTCGATTGGATGATCTCAGTTCTCGGTGGTCTAGGTTTTCGACATCACTGATTGCACCGATGGTTTCATTTCTCTCGATTAGGAATAAAACCATAGCAATCGCCATTTTGAAAACGTTCTACCGATTTCTTATACATTAATTTAGGATTTGATTAGACGATTGGTTAGGATTTAGGAAATAAGAATTATGAAATTTGGAAACTCCGAACTGTTCGCAATGGTGGAAACTTGGTGTGGAATTTGGACTAGAAATCTAGAAAGCCTGATGCAAATTGGATTATTAGAAATGGGCCTATATAAGAGTGTATGATAAATGGGCCGCCTTAATTAACTGATTCAAATTTCATACATACGGCCGCCACCTGCGGACTATAATGATACAAAAAAAGTTTGAGTAACTAAAATGAAACAAACAAAAACTTGAGAGACTAAAATAAGACAAAAAAAAGTTTAAGTGATTTAAATAAAACAGATGAGAAACTTGATTACTATTTTGTAAAAAAATTTTCAGTTTTATATTACTACTTTATTATACCACATAAAGTTGTTTCCACGCACACACACATTCAATTTTTTTTATTAATTTAAACTTTATATTATTTTATTATTAATTATAATTAATTTTGGTTATATTTTGTTTTGTTCTTGTAAATTTAAGATATGATCTTTATAAAATTCTGAACTTACCATTGTAACATGCTTATTTTTATCTACATTTTGACATAAATTTCATTTAAAAGCGAGCTTTCATGATATATACAAGTCATCATCGATACACCAATGTAATAATCTGATTCAAAGTTTTTTCTCTCTCTTACAACCTTTAAAATATGATACTTTATAAAATTATGTATTTGTTGTTTCGAGGTGCTTATTTTTATCAGCGTTGCGACAGTGAATTTTTTACGCGGAGTGTACACAAGGATTCAGGTCGTCGAAATCAAATATTACAAACTTTTACACCCCGCCACGGCGCGTGGGTACATGTTAACTAATTTATATACAAAAGAAAGCCAAACTCTAACTCAGAAACTGATCGTTTTTAACCATCTTTCACCCACCCATGGTACTAACTAGTACTAGGAAATTTTGGAATCAAACAAAGAAATAGTACCGTTACTAGTCTGTTGTAGTTGCCTTAGGGATATCTTCAATCTTGTCTACAATCTCAACAGGAATAACTGGAATTGAATCCCACCATCCCTTCAGTTTCCTGTTCCCCATGTCGTTCTTTTTCCTGTTAACGACCTTAGCCGGCTTTGATGTTGCCGCAAACGCCAACACCACGAGGGCCATGATTATAAACTTCAGAGGAATAACTGCCAATACAATCGCACCCCCCGTCATTGCTGTAATCGCCATATCTGTGTGCTGCAACAAATGTAAACGACATACACGGCAACCGTTCAATTAATACGTTTTTGTCCCTATCAGGTTAAAATGGTAGGGGCACATTTATTACATAACAAAGAATAAGTACAGAATTGCGAGAACCGCATAATACACTTGGAACAAAATTAAGTTACAAATGTGGCGGTTCTCTCCTTATTTTTCTTGGTTGTGTATTGAACGTCCCTCTCCAAACGGGTAAGATAAATTTCAACTTAATTAAAGAAGATGCGCAAATTAAGTAGACCGTGTTCATAGAATAATCTTTGGGCAGTTCTAGCATTTATAAAACTAAGCTTTAGGGCCAAAATTATTATTTTTCAATTCTTTACATGTATTATATAAACTATAGGGGTAACTTTGTGGAATAATAACAAAGTTTCAAAAGTGTTCCATTTATGACACTCAATACGCATTTTACACGGTAAACACCCTCGGGTATATTATGGTGAGTGACCAAATTGTAACACTTTTGAAACTTGGTTACTATTCTGTGGTGTTTTTCCCTAAACTATAATATTGTAGTTTATGTCCTAAAATCTTAATAACGAATCATGATAAAGAAAGAGGTTTGTTATGTAAATAATTCTTTAAGAAAAAAGCCAATTTGAAGATTTTTTTTACTAAAATGGGCTAGAGGAGATTATGTAATCACATCTGGGGCTGTTCTCTCTAAGTTTATACATTTGGGGTTGTCGCCATTTGGATGGGCGACAACTTCCCCAAATTCTCACTCCAATCATTTGATGTGTCTAGTCAGTTAGTGAACCCAAAGTTGTCGCCCTTTGGAATGGCGACAGCTTCCAAGCATACCTCCATCTCAGCTTCCAGGCATACCTCCATCTCAGCTTCAAGATCCTAGTAACTATCCTAGTCACTATGCATGTCAAAGCTGTCGCCATTTGGAATGGGAGCAGCTTTCTTAATTGAATACAAAAGTTGTCGCCATTCCAAATGGCAGCAGCTTTTGGTGTGTTGTCTAGTCAAACAGAAAGCTGAGATAGAGGTGTGACTGGAAGTTGTCGTCATTCCAAAGGGCGACAGCTTTGGGTTCGCTGACTGACCAGACACATCAAATGATTGGAGTGAGAATTTGGGGAAGCTGTCGCCCATCCAAATGGCGACAACCCCAAATGTATAAATTTAGAGAGAGCAGCCCCAAATGTGATTACACAATCTCCTATAGCCCATTTTAGCAAAAAAATTCCAATTTGAATCTTGCTTTACGCCCTATGCCGTTGTATCATATTTGACATGATAACATTGGCGGACCTACCTTGGAAAAGGTGGTCAGCCGACCCCCATAGTTTTTTGTTTTTATCTTTTCATCATGTGACCCGACCCGATTCAATCTAGACCAAAAAAAAATTAATATTTAACTATTACAATTGACCCCGAAAAATCTCCGACCCTATGAAAAAAATTTCTGGGTTCGCCAGTGCATGATAAACAGTTTAGACTTTTGGCAAACCTCTGCGCGTGTTGTGATAACGTACCTTGGGGGCATTGGACAACAATATTGACCATATTTTCAGAATCGAAATGTTTGCCAACTGCATGATGTTGTATACAGTGTTGAGCCCATGTTGTGCTGAAACTATGCTCTCCATTGTTGTTTGATCAGAAGCAGTACACACGACAAATTTGGTTTTCTTGCCTACTCCATATCGTCTTGCCCATATCATCTTTAAAACGACCCACATTAAGAACACCGCCATTGCCTTGCCAACCCACTCTCTGCAAGCACCGTCACTTGTTACATCTTTAGGCGCGTATTTTCTTATAATCATTTATATCCAAAGCTTAATCAGATATTTAGATTCCACAACACCTTACTTGTATACAACTAGTAGGGTTAAGCCGATCACCGTGAGGGTGGATGCTGGTCTTTCCCACCGGATAACCTCTTGAAACCATGGCCATGCACTTTTTAGTGGCTTGACCAACTCCTACACAACCATATCAATGTGAGGTTATAACCTTTTATACATGTCTATAAAAGGATACAAAGGTGCATTATGCAATTTGCACACGTTTCGATATTGTCTACACAATTTATGAAAAACGGTGTATTTCCGGTCATATTGTTCAAACTTACATTTACAAAAGCGGAGCAATGTACAATGTTGTGATAAGTTTCACGCTTATAATTGTAAAAGCGTGCAAAAACATAAATTTTGAGTACCAATTTCCTTTAGCCGATGGAGGAAATGAACTATTCCACAAACTTTATGTTTCTACACGCTTACAAGCGCACCAATTATCAAGATCACTTATATTTCTCCGGGCATAGGGATGTAACTAAGCAGTTTTTAGGCAATTATAAATGCGAATAACTTGTCAAAAATTACACATTTCTTTTGGTGTCCTGTAAATTATTAAAAAAAACGAGTAAGAAATGTACCATCAATACAAGAGCACTATTTCCAATCCCTTCATCTTTCAATTCATCAGCCCTAGCTTTTGCAGTATTGATCTCTTTTGCTTCCTCCCTAACCTGTTCAACCGCTGTCTCCAATGATGATAGATTTTCGGGTCTATTATTAGCGATTTCAGCATTATCAATCCCTACTTTCATTTCCGTGTGCCCAGTAACAAGTTGGGAAACATTTAAGTTACGGAGTACGGAAGTAGCACCGCATGGGTATCCAGTGTCGACTGTTTTCAAACTCTCAGCCAGCTCCTGTAACACGTTACTGCCTGTAGGCAATTCATCAAACAAGGCGAAAATTAGGAAACTTTTGGGATCAGGTGGTGCAATTCTAAGCAGTTCTCTTGCTGCATGGAGCCTTATTATCCCCAATATGGTCCTTGCATGCATCTCCCATGCTTGTAGAGGAGATTCGATGTTGAATTTTGTTAGAAACTTGTGTAATAACATGATTTCTTTCACGAGAGCGAGCCAATGGTCACGTCTAGTGCAGCTAGTCATCTCCGGGAACTCGATTTGGACATCTTCTTCCCTAAAGAAAACATCGAAAAATTTCGGTTTCAACGTGAAAGCAACAACTATGATGAAATGATATGTCAGCAAAAATCTACACTATAACAAGCGTATGTGATCAAGTTTTTGTCAAATCGATTACACTTACAATTTTGTAAAAGATGCTCCAAATATCTAATCACGAACAAATTTTATGTTTTTGCAAGTGTATTAGGGTGAACAAAGTTTTTACGGTTATTCCCACATAAATTCTTGTGAATTCCTATATATGTGTGTGCTTATATATACAAACATGTTATACATGTTTACAAGTGTAAACAACTTAAACAAAAGTTTACACATTTTTCAAAGTTGTGTGAAAACTATGTAGCATAATGCACATCTAGTGTAGTTGTGACAGTATAGATAGGCATATGAACAGTGGTGCGAAATTTTTTTTTATCATACTTTCATTTCATGTAAATGAAACAAAAAAAAATTTTGACCGTACTTTCATGTAAACAAATTTTTTTTTACGGTAACATGCGACTGGGCGGAGGACTGGGGTTTGGCGGAGGAGGCGCCGGGCGCAAGGGCAGAGGTTTGTCAGCCCCCCTCCGATTTTTCGCTCAGTAGTGTTATTTTATACGTATTCGGCCGAAAATTTTATAGTTCTGACCACCCTGATAGGAAAAAAAATCACGACCCCCATGCGTTTTTTTTTTCAAGCTCCGCCACTGGCCGGGTGGTGGTTTCAGCTCAGGTCGAGCCGGGTGGTGGTTTCAGCTCAGGTCGAGCGGTTGGTCGAGTGTTCAGTCTCTGGCTCTCACGGTCTCACGGTTCCCGCTCTGTCTTTCTTCTTAGCCGGCGGCTTAGGTAAGTTGGGTTTGAGAATTGAGACTTTGAGGTATTGAGTTTTAATAAAACTTTTGGGCTTTAGCCAGCCCAAATGTTTTAATAAAACTCAATATCTCAAAACCTTAAATAAAATGTGAGGATTTTTTTTATAAAGTATTAGGTTTTTTTATAAAATTTTAGACTTTTTATTAAGTGTTGAGCTTTTAAAAAATTTTGAGGGGTAACGTAATTTTTTATCAGGGGTAACGTAAGAGGTAATCATATACATAAAACTAGAATTTTTTTTTGCATTGCGCTAAAAAGTTGAGGGGTAGCGGAGGCTACCCCTACCTCAAAGGTAGGTCCGCCCCTGCATATGAAGCAATAATCTTACAGTTCAGAGGACTCGTAAATTATCGCCATGTCAAAAAGAGGAGCACCCAAAGGGCCAGTGGCTGCTGGTTTTATAGACTGCTCTATGTCCTTTGAAAGATCAAGCTTAATTGCATCATCATAAGAAAAAACACCCGAGGCCTCAAAGTATAGAGCATAGTTGGTCAATGTGAGCCTTCCTAGAGAACCAATATTAACAATGGCTCGGTGAAATTATGTAAGTGAACTTATATAGTTATATATACTCAAAACTCAAAAGGAAGAAAGGAAAAGATAAAATCAAGACTAACCAGGCCAACTTTGTCCTCCGATATGGCGTACAACTCTCTGTGAACCTGCGGTTCCCTCAACATGCAGAATGAATTCATCATCAGCCATAACCACGTTCTTCGGTGTTGCTTGCTTTTGCAAATGCTCTATGCACCTACAATAAAATCCAACCAAATTTAATAGAATAAAGTATGGTTTTAAGAGGGTGTTTGGGACACTATCTTGAGATGATCATATGATTATGACATTTACAAAACACAAATTAGTTCCGGCAAACCATATGAAAAAGTGACAAATGATTAATCTGTGTTTTCTTAGACAAAAACACATTTTGAAGAAGTAAGTCGAGAGGGAAAAAATATCCCGAACACACATTGATAACAATCAAGCTTCACACGAAAATGAGCACAATATACCCTCATAAACTTCAGGAGTATTTTTCACTAATCTTGTATTTTTATTTATTAGTTTATTTTTTACACAAATAACTCAGATTTGTAGGGATTATAGGGGAATTGTGGCACTTTAACTATTATTAACTAAGATGAGACGATTAATTGTGTACAAATAAACTTGAGGGACCAAAAAGAAACATTAATGGTTTTATGGTAAAATTTGGTTTGGTATTTAGAAACAAAGATGACTAGACTTCATGTAGAAATCCAACATAAGATTGAAGAGAATTACTTGTCAATTTCTTTAAGGAATCTGTCATAGGCAGGGAAGTGTAGACGGTTCATAGTAGAGCTAGTTAGGGTCTCAAAAGTGAATCTCCCATTCACGAAGTCGGCCACTAAAGGAACTAATGATCCCAACCACACAAATGCATCATCTCCTACGCTTGGCTCATTATCAACCTACCAACATAAGATATTAGAATACCAACTCATAAATGTATTGATAGCAAACACCAGAGGCGTCAATTTTGACTCATTTACTTCTGAATGATAAATGAGTCGATTTGTGTTGTACTTTATGTCAAATCAAAATTCTGGTAATTGAAGATCGAGTCATATCGGCTTGGACGGGTCCAACATGTGAAAGTCGTCCAAAGCTTATTTGTAGATTATGATGTATACCTTTTTTATTGTTTTATTAAGAGATTTAAGATTATTACTATGATAGTATTGCATTAAAATCACAATTAACACGTTAATCTTTTTTATAGAAATTGAAAAAAAGTTATTCTAGCCAACAAAACTTGGCAAGAGCCATTTTGAGCGCAATTAAAAATGATTCATTTCAACCCAACACGAACCCTACTCCTTTCGCCCCCTTTGAGAAAAACTTAGGAGGAAAGAAAGAGGTGCCTTACAAGTAGTGGCATGACGTCTGAATAGAATAAAGGAATGTCATCTTGCTCGTTATCTTCTTTTTCCTTTGCCACATACTCCTAAAAATAAAGGATACTTGTTAAATTCAAAGGCATCATTTTACTTTCTTGGCTACCGAAAGGATACCCCATTACTCCATTAATTAACCTATACATGGTAATGAATTAAGCACCTGGAAATGTATCCCACTTTACACATTGTAATTACGATTAAAATTGTTATCATATGTATTAAATTAAAGTTTAAATTTTACATGTGTCAAAAAGGAAAATTTTAAATCAAAGTCTATAATAACAATAACAACAATAATTAATCACCAATAGATGAATAACAATAACAATGAACAAATAACAATAACGAGTAACTTGTAAAACAATAAACGATAACAATAATAGTTGGATACATTTCCATGTCTTTAAACCCAAATATATCGAGCACATCTCATTGTAAAATTTAGAATCCCACCATCAATTATGCAATTTTGCCTATGTAAGTGGAAAAAGATAAAATCTATTGGTTTTTATCTCATCACAAAATATAAAATTTCATCATCAACTATACATTTATGGTCCAAAGGTCGAATTGAGAAATCTAATATAATGTAAACTGTATATATCTTTTTAAAACCAATTATGATCAAGAGAAAAACTCTTATGGTTAAGAATATGATAGTAATAGAAGGTAAATTTAACTTTTTAATATTAGCCACTAACTACTTAAATTTCATGCTATTGAGTAAATCAAAACCAAATGTTCTTCATTCTTATCTTCTAAAGAATAAAGATAAACTAACTCGTGTGTCGAAATGGATCGTGCCATGGTTAGGTAGGATGGAGATCACCAACACTTCTCAAGTTTTTGGTTCAAATTCTTTAAATAACCTATACATTTTTATCGTGTTAAATTCGTTACAAAAGTCAATATTATATAATGTCTTCTTAAAAGAATGGGTGGAGCTAAAATCAAAATTCGAACCAAACTAAATTCAAGGTTATTGAATTTTCGGATAGATTCGAATCCAAATTTAGGTTTTTGAACCTAACTACCTGTTAAATGTATTACTAGTTTAATATTAGGGTTTAGTTGTGTTTACCACGGGCTTAAGTTAGGTTTCTAGTTTTTCCTATATAGTGAGGGTTCCTTTCTTTGTAATTACAACAATCGGGTATTCATTCAATTCCAGACTCTTTTACACTACTCGACTATCCAAACACGGTTTCATGTTCCAGTTTCCTAATCGAGTCCTAGTTTTTGGCTTCAGTTTCTTGCTCGTGTTCCAGTTTGAGATTTCCACCTTGCTTCTCTCTAAGTTTCAATCCCAGACTCTCGCTCTAGATTCTAAATTTTATTCGTAACAAGTTGCGCATAATTATTATCTATGCTCCAACTTGAGGAGGGTTCAGTTATGTTTAGTCTACGGGCCAAGTTAGGTTTCTAACTAATGTTTCTAGTTTTTCCTTTATGTTCCCTATAGATTGTAATTACAACATTTAGGTATTCATTCAATTCTACTTTCTTTTAGACTACTCAAATATCCAAACTCGAATCATTATCATATAAACCGAATTACAACCAAATTCAAAATTGATTTAGAATTCGAATCGAATTCATCTAAAACAGTCCAAAATCAAATAACCTGATTCAAAAAAACTCGAATAACCAATTCAATACCAGGGTTACCCACACTACCCCACAACTCGGCCTGAGAATTGTCAAAAATACATAAAAGAGTTCTTCCCTTTGTCAGTTCTACCAGTCCTATAAATATCAAAGTCTCGATCCTATTCGGTTCCAAGTTCGGGCCATCTCGGTCTAGTCCGGTCCGGTTTGACGCATACCCCTAAGCCCATATGCCCAATTTTGATGTTAACTAATTACAAATTTAATGACACCTAATTAATTAAGCCTAATTTAGATATAATAAAGACCTAAATTTTTCTTAAAAACCAAATGGTTTAGCGGTTGGGGGATATTTGTTATATTAATCGGTTCCAAAGTCCACCACCCCGATTCGAACCCCACACCACACCCCTAAGGAGGAAACAACCTGGAATATTTTTGTCCCAACCGAGAGTAGAACCCATGACCTCCATTTTGGGCTACCACTCATCCAGAAGACTCATACCTATAAGCCTAATTTGGGTAAC
Source organism: Smallanthus sonchifolius (assembly GCA_023525975.1). Taxonomy (NCBI): domain Eukaryota; kingdom Viridiplantae; phylum Streptophyta; class Magnoliopsida; order Asterales; family Asteraceae; genus Smallanthus; species Smallanthus sonchifolius. Next base: position 50,242,838 of record CM042046.1, on the reverse strand, counting down.
TAATAAGTCCAAATCTGTTCATATAAATCATACCGTTTGAGATTCTTCATGAGCAGAGCTAGGCGTTTCCCAAGCGAGCATCATGTCGAACGTCAACCGACTGAAACTTCCGTCGGTGATGACTTCTTCGAGCTTCCTACACATTTCGTTGAGCACCTTGCAGGCACAATACTCCACCAATTTCCTCGAGTATTCTCCCAAATCCGCCTTCCATCCGATCTCGAATTCGTTCACTAATTCGTTTACAGAGGTCTCCAATCGCCTGCAAATAATTCGAAATCTACATCAGAGTCAAATTCCGAGTGATTTTCTCAGGTAGTTACGTACAGAGCGCATCGTTCTAGAACGCTGTTGGCAATGGTGGATAGATGCTTCTTCTTCTCCATTGGATCTGATCTCAGTTTGTTCGATCAATTTCTTTTGCTTTTACATAAACAAATTGAATTGATTATACAGATTACAGGACTCCGTCTGGATCTTATATGGATGAGTGTGTGTATTATCCGAAACGTTAACGGTGGTGAAACGTGGCGGACATGCATGAACTCAACCGGTGGAAGGCGGCAATGTGAGATGTGAATCAAAACTATTGGATAGCGAAGTTTAAAAGTTTTTTTTATTTTACTATTTAATAAGAAAACTATTATTTTGTTATAGTTTGTCAAATATTCAAAATATATATATATATAGGGGTATGTTCTTTTGAGAACCAACAATATGTTAAGAATCGTGAGAATCGCATTAACTCTTGCTCTATTTATAATATAAATTGACTAGAATTCATGTACATTTCAATATGTTTAAGGTTTGGTTTTAAAAGACCTCGAATTTATAATCGTTTTTTTAAATGCATATATGCACAAATGAATGCATATATGCATATTTTTATACTTTTCTTAAAAAAATTCAGAAGAGAGGAGATAAACTCAAACTAAGAGTGAGAAGAGATAAATAAAACATTGTTGTTGAATTTTACCTTTTTCATTAAAGCGATATGTACATGTTTTGTGTGGTTCTCACGGTTCTTAACATATGGTTGGTTCTCAAAAGAACATGCCCCTATATATATATATATATATTTAAAAATCAGTTTATAAATGGTTTACTTATCGGTAAATGTATTATTTAGTAACTCTTCTAAACTTATAACCCTTAATCTAAATTGGGTAAATCCTTATTTTAATAAACGATTTCAAAAAATGACACGTGTCATTATCATATTTTTTTCATCAAAATCTTTTAATTTTCTCTATTTTAAGTAAGTTTGAATTTTGAAATTTAATTATGTTAATTTTTTTAGGTTTAAAAAAAATTGAATTATAATTATTTCTTAATTAAGGAAACAAAGAATTTTATTTTTTGTTTTACACATTATTTTAAACTTTTTACACATTATTGTAATTTTATTTTTTTATTAAGCAACTCCATGTAATACATGGGAATATAACCTAGTTAGATATATGCGAAGTTGTCACGAGAAACAATACTATGAGCTCAAGAATGTTTTTTGTTTAGTTTTTTGTTATTACTAAACTATTTCATATTTTTTCTAACGAATTAATATTTTCTTTGTAATTATTAAATCTTTATTACTAACTATTTAATATTTTATTTATTTAACCTATGTAAAATAATGGTTTCTAACTTAGTTCTTGGCTGATAATAATATGTACTAACAATGTGATCGATAACAATCATAACTTTTACTTTTAATGGTAAGGACAATCCTAGTAGCATAATTATCATAGATTTACACTTGATTTAGCTCAGCATTATGATTTTGAACTAAATAGAAAAAGTACAAGCGAAATCGATAGGGAATAAAGTATAAATCGATTGTAAATCTATAATAATTATGCTAATGGAATTGTCATTGACAATAATAGTAAAAGTTAGGACTGTCACATGTCGTCGTTTTAGCTGATATATAATGCTTGTTCATCTTCATCGGTTGCCTATCCATATTCATCGTTTCAGTTTGCACTGCGAAACGCGAACATCTCAGAAGCGCGATGACGACGTACTCTGACGCCGGTTCTTCGATTGTTCGTCTCAATATAGGTCACAATATCATATTTCTTGCTTTTCATTTAACCGTTGTTGCCATCTGATCGTCGATTATGCATGTTAATATTCATTGATTTCAGATGTTAATATTTAATATTGTTGTCGAAAGTACAGGTGGAAAGGAATTTTGCACAACTGTTGATACGCTAACTCATAGGGAGCCTCATTCGATGCTTGCTGCCATGTTTAGTGGTCGCCACACTGTTTGTAAGGACTCTGATAAGGTAACGTTCAGTAAACAATTCGGGAACGATCAGCGCAAAGTTTGTTTATGTTTGAACATGAACACAAATTTGTGTTCATTTGATTAAAAGAACGGAAATGAACTCATGTATCGCTGGTTCGTTTACATTCATGAAATTTAGTTTATGTATGCTTGTTTAAATATTCATTCAAGTTCGTTTATTACTGATATAAATTTAAAATCAGTTTGATTTTCATATTTTAAAACACTTAAGCTTGATTTAAAATCAAAATATTTGTTTCGATTTAAAATGTTTGATCTAAGGATGATAGTATTTTTAGATTATAATTTGGATATTCATGTTTACTTTTAAATGATGTTCATTTATGTTTGTTTCCGTTTATGTTCATTTGTGTTATCTTGTACTCGTTTGTGTTAGTAAACTCTTAGTTTAGAGTATTAATGTACTATCAACTTCTTGTAAGTCATTTTTCCCCGACAACACACAACCTTTTGGATTTCCAATTCTTAAAAAGATCCTTGTCTGTTATACCATAAAGGAACACACAAACCAATTCCTTTTTCCTTATCTCTTGACTCAAATCCAACTCTAATATCTATGTCATCAAAAAACTTCACATGATTTGATCCCTTGTTGATTTGCTATTGTTTCAGTCATTTTTTTTTACTTTTCTTTAAATCATCATCTTCAATGAGTTCTTGAATATCATTCCTATTATCAAATTCCCAAATCAATTCATCGATACCCAGTCCATTCATCAACTATTATAAGTACAATTTAACAACTACACAAAAGGACCCTATACTATTCAACAATTACACTTTTGCCCTTACACCTATTATTACAGTTAAAAAATTTCAACGGGTTGAATCTTGCTCGAGCACCTGGATGGCCGCTGGCATTTTGCCTGCGCTCGCCTGAGCTCCTAGGTCATCTTTGGCAACTATGTGGATATGAAAAGAATACTGCAGGGAGTTTTGTTTCCATGGTTACATATTTTCTAATTTCAGTTTCACTCTATTATTTTATTATTTATTTAGCTTCTTATTATGCTTTCTATTGACAGAATAATAGATTCTGTCTGAAACTAAGTTATTTATAGTACTTTATAATTAAAATAGTCTTTTGACTGTTACAGGGATTAGTAGACACGATAAATTAGGTCTTGAATAAGAAGGAGGATGAAGAAACGGGTGCTGATTTAACACGCACCGGTGTTATTAAATGTGTACAATTATCTTCTGTAGTAAACGTCATATTAAGAGGAGTAAATCTCTCTGGGCTTGATCTTTCAAAACTGGTATGGTTAATACTTCTTGTCACGCGACTCAGTTTTAATTGTTGAATCGCGTATTATCTAAAATCTGAAGATAATTATGTATGCCACATGATCATGAGTGTAGTATAATAATTTAGGGGTGAGCATTGGTTATTGTAACCGAAGTTGTTGGTTTTGGGGAAATGGCAACCAAACGTTTTGAGTCAAAGTCACATATTCGGTTCGGTTATGTCGGTTACGGCTCAGTTAATCGGTTTTTCTTGCTCACCCCTTATTAACTTATGCAGGACTTGTCGGGTGTCGACTTCAGCTATGGATGCCTGAAAAACGTTAACTTCTCACATGCTAATCTTCAACGTGCGGAATTTCAGGTAAATTATTTTCTTCGACCTTGACTAATTATATATTTAATGTTATTGTTAGCCGCATCTTATACACACATATGTAGCATAGTGGTTTGATTTATTATTGTCTTTTAGTTGATCTTTTATTCATTAGTTTGATCTACAATTATTTTTCGATCTATATATTCCAGGGCGTTGATGCTGAAAATGCTATTTTTCACAAGACAACACTGTCTCAGTAAGATTCTGCAAACCTATTATTTGTTTTTTAGAATGACCGTACTCTGAAATCCACACCTTTTATTTAGGGGAAAAATACCAAAATGGACATTTGACCAGAAAAATTATCCAAAATGGACATCCGAGTTTAGCCGGCTCATTCACGGACATTCTTCACATTTGACGACTAAGCTTAGCCGGCTCAGATTTCCGTGCCAACATTCCATCTAACATAGTACGAGCTAATAATAACGCGACACGTGGTAGGCTTAGTAAGTTCAGAGCCGGCGATAGCCGTCTAATTCTGTCATCCTGCTATAGCCGTCTCTGAGCCGGCTAAGCCTCCGCTTTTTTCATAAATTCGTTTTGGCTTGAGTCGGCCCCATTGTTGGCTTGGCTTGCTTGGCTTAGCCTGCTCGCTCACTGTTTTTGTTCATTTGAGCCGGCTAAAAAATTTACTTAGCCGGATAATTTTTTATATTTTTTTTACTTTTAGATTTTACGCATTATTGTAACAGTTAATATATCCTGGAACGGGTGGTGTTTTGTTGTATTTTGATGTGTATGAAAGTGTATATATTTTTATAAGTATTTTTTCACACAATTTGAGTTTTAAAAAGGGTTTTCACCAAAGACTAATCACACACACACCGGGCAGTGTACCCGTCGGATAACAATATAGCAAAGGTAAGAACCGAATATCAATCCGTGGACACGATGGAATGCAATAATAGACGGGAACTAAGATTCAATCAAGTGATGGTATAAAGATATTTTAAAGAGTTTGTTTTAATTAATTAACATGCAAAAATATAAACTAAGCTAAAATCACAAATCAACTAATTAAGGAGAAGATATCACTTCGGTGTCGAATCCATCTAGAATACATTCAATACACTCATAGAAACATGAAAAATACACGGAACATAAATTGACTAAATTCTCGTCAAAGATATCTAATCAAATGACCATTCGGAAAGCTAGCATGAATTACACAAACCAACCACCTAAAATCATGCAATGAAGCTCATGTGTTTAACAATCATGTCATTGTTTATAAAGATTGAACTAGCTTCCGATTAAGGTACACTAATCCAACAACTAGTTGGAAAGATAATATGAACAACACACTACCCACCTCAAGTTGATTAAATTAGACAACAATATGCATTTCTTCAACATACAATGTTCATACAAATGTTATATAAATTAGGAGAATGTGTCAACAATTCCTAGATAAACATAAAACTAAGTATGAAATATCATAACAAACATTTTGTCTTTCCAAACAAAAGCATAAGGATACACATACAAATATAATGATTCATAAACAAGACTTCATTCACCATTCCTAGTTAAATGCCATAAGTTAGTATAAATACATACACCAATCCATAAATATAAGCATAAACCACAAGTTTTTCAACATAATATGGCATACACAAATACAAGTCTTGTGAACAACTCAAAATACTTGAATACATAATTTTATCGAAGAATAATCATACGGTTGTCATAACATTAACACAATAATTGCCAATAATCCATGAATGTTGTCAAATGTATCTAAACTTCATTAAACCAAAGTGAACAAGAGTTTTAGCTCATCATGAGCACAAAATTACAAATAAGCAGGGAAAATAGTGAGAACATGATATGAAAACAAGAATCAAACCACTCCTCCAAGCCTAGATGTTGTTGTTGATGTATGGTGATCCTTTTGATGTTGTATCCTCTCCAAGAAGCTTGAAATGTGGCTAGAACAAGGATAATACGAGCTGGAACAGTGGGTTTTTCTCCCTGGTTGTTGAATATCTGAATGAGAGTTTAAGTTATGTTTATATAGAAAAGGAGAGGCACGACCGTGCCAAGAGAGAAGGCACGATCGTGCCAGGTACCAAGGCGCGGTCGTGTCTAGGTCTTAACACGACCGTGTGATAGAGGGTTGACCGGTCCGGAGCTTCCATTGGGTACCACTGGTCGAGGAAGTACGGTTGTTCAGACTCACGAGGTGACACGCGACCGTGGGGAGCCAAGGCACGATTGTGCCTTGAATTTTGGCTTGGCGCTGTCGTGCAAGACGTGGGCGCGACCGTGCCTAGGGTTTGCAAGCTTGGCACGGCCGTGCCAAGTAGGGGGCACGACCGTGCCTCCATCACAGAAACGCTAAAACTTTAATTTTTTATCCTGGAATCCTCTTGTTTGTTCACCAAGCTTCACAAGAACCTACAAAACAGGAAATGAAGCAAATAAGTGTCCAAACGTTGAAAATAATCAAGAATAGATCATGAAATGAGCGAAGTTTTGTGCCAAAAAGATGTGTAAATCCTAACACATCATATTGCTTGTTTAGATAATTTTAAGAATATGAATTAATTAAATCCTTAATTAACTAAAAATCATAATTTCATCAACAGGAGGAGTCTTCGGTTCGACAACAAACTGAGCTTCGTCAACAGGATGATTTTCCGGTTCGTCAACAGGAGGATTCCTAGGAAAATCAATGAAACGGTTCTCCAATACATACTCCGGAGGAGTCTTCTGATAATTTTCCATATCAACTTCCTATGTGAGATATAAAAAAAACCCTATGATTTATATAGAATCACCATTAAAACTTTTGTAACAAAAATAAATTAAATAAATAATTAAACTAAAAGGGAGCCGGCGAAGCCACCAAGCCAAATCATTAACGGAGCAGCTAAAGCCAAAACGAATTTCTTAAAAAAACGGAGGCTTAGCCGGCTCAAAGACGGCTATAGTCGGCTGACATGATTAGACAGCTATAGCCGGCTCTGATCCGGCTAAGCCTGTCACGTGTCACGATATTATTAGCTCATACTCTGTCAGATGGAATTTTGGCACGGAAATCTGAGCCGGCTTAACGGGCAAATGTGAAGAATGTCCATGAATAAGCCGGCTAAATTTGGATATCCATTTTAAAAGAAAAAAAATTAGTCAAATGTACATTTTGGTATTTTTCCCTTTATTTAGCATAGGAGTCAATAAAATTTTCTTCCATTATTAGTCAACTCAATTGATTTGGTCTTGCCAAGGGAAGATGTGACTTGCTAATCTTCGTGGTGGTTTACTGGCGGGGGCAAATGTAGATGGTAAAATTATATTCTAATTTATTAAAATTATTTTTTAATTATTTTTTTTAATACTTGAATATGTTTGCTTGATAGTTTTAGTTTCCGTGAAGTAGACCTGCGATCTGCAAATCTCAAGGTCTGTTTAACACTTGGATTAAAAAGACAACTTATTTAGGGTTGGCTAAACGTAACTCTTATATGCTAAATGTAACCTTCTTAGTGACTAAAGTAGAAAGACAAAGTGACCAATTTAGTAGGAAGAGGGTACATTTTGGTAAAAAAGGAGGGGTTTATTTCTCAGTTCTAAATCTATTGGAATATTTAATTCAAAGTCTAATTCTGTTATTTCAGAACGCTTGACTCAAATGTGTGAATTTGGAGGGAGCCAATCGGGAAGGAGCATATTTAGAGGTTAATTAAATGTTCTCTGGAAGGAGCGTATTTAGAGATTTATTAAATACTAGTTATATACCTATGTATTACATGTGGTTGTTTAATAAAAAAATAAAAATATAATAATATATAAACAAAGTTTAAAATAGTGTGTAAAACAAGAAATAAAATTCTTTATTTGCTTAATTAAGTAATAATTTAAATTCAAATTTTATATTATGTTTTAAAAAAAAATAAAAACCATAATTAAGATTCAAAATTCAAACTTACTTAAAATAAGAATTCTAATATCATCTATGAAATTGTGAACTCATCCTTATCCGTAACTTGATAGATTCAATATTGTTTCTCTATATTTTACTTTTTTAGGGTGCCATATTATGTAAATCGAATATGAAGGGTGCAAATCTTCATCGTGCTAATCTTTGTCACGCGGATCTTCAATATACAGTGAGTACCATTGATATCTTGTAGTCATTACTTGCACCCCATAAAAAATGAGAATCTTGGTTTAGTCAGGGCCGGCCCTGAGCATGTGCGGGGTGGGCGACCGCTCAGGGCCCGGTTTTGTCTGGGGGCCCTAAATTATAAGTTTATATATATATATATATATATATATATATATATATATATATATATATTACATAAAAATATATTTAATATAAACCGAGATAAAAAAATACAATTAACAATTAACTTATGAGTCAAATAAAATGAGTTTAAAAACTCATTAACAATTATTCCATTATTTGACCATGTCCAAATTAACAATTTTACCTAATAAAAAAACAATATAGCAAAAGTCAATTGGATGAATTAAAAAAATGGAGGTTCTTGAATTGATTTTTTTAGAAGAAAAATCAAATCTAGTGTTGTTACAATTTTCATCATATTAATAAATTTGTTTTTCATATATTTAATTTTATATTTTAGATTTTTAGAGGCCCATTTTCTTTAACCACACAGGGCCCTCGAAATCTTAGGGACGGCTCTGCCAACAAGATGTAACTTCTATAAGAATACATTCTAAGCAAGGCGTTTAAAAAGTGAGGACCAGAGATAAGCAAGGTGCGCAACATAAACTTACCATTTTTAAGGGTTTTAAACATGTTTTAAGCTTGTTCGTATTAGAGAGAATATATTATTATATTATTACGATGTTCAGGTCATATTATTTGATTAAGTTTCTTTTGTAATCATCCTTATAGTATCCCTATATGTACTTGATCAATAATAGAATAGGGCTAATTCACGAGCTTTTATTACATTCTCTCTAATAGAATAGGGCTAGTTTAGGATGGTACATGGGCGAAGCTTAGTGAGGGCCCGGGGGCCCCCCGACCCCCTGATTTTCCGCTTACAAGTGCTAACTTATACGTATTCGGCCAAAAATTTTATAGATATTAAGTTCCGGCCCCTGATAAAAAAAATCCCAGCCCCCTGCGTTTGTTGGGTTAATCGGGTTTATTCACGGGTCAATGGGTGACAAGTTAACGGGTCATGGGTCAAAAGTTAGTTAGTTTATTTTGTTATATTAGGGTCAATGGGTGACAAGTTAACCCCCATTAACAAACGAGGGGAGGTGTTCCACCCTCATTCATGGACTATGTGGTTCACTTCCCCCGGTCACTTTCTCATTACACGTAGACTTACCTTATAATTATGTAATATCGGTTTTGTTTATATGATCAAGTTTTGAAGAAAAAAAGAACATGAAAACGATGAAAATGCTATAAAATATTTTAGAAAAATACCTTGTATCGATATGTTAAAAGCAACTATTTGATTGATGAAGCAAGGTGTTTTCTGTCATTTTACAATATTGTATATATTATTGAAACCGATAAGTGTAACCGCTCTTAAGATTAATCACGGTTATTCAGTTTGCCTGAAATGAAATCACAGCCGTAATAAGTCTACGGTTGCTTCATTTCCGGAGAGGTTCATTCAATTCATGGACGGTTCCTTCCTACCCTTCTTTTCCTCACCACGTTTGCCTTTAACCTCTATCACTATTTTACATACTAAAATTTATTTGCTCTTTGTAAGCTTCATCGAGCCCTCAAAATCGATTACTTTATCGTCGATTGAATGGAGAAGTGGAAAAACAAAGATGAGGAGCACTGTCGATTGAATGACTACACCATTGATTTGAAGCGTCGATTGTGAAGAACACTACACCATCAATTGAAACATCAATTTGAACAACACCGATTTGACCCATGTCATCGATAACTCTCAATGCCGAACAAATCCTCCGATAGCTCTCCTCATGAATCCTGATGTCTTAAGCTCGATTGAACAACTTGTGTCGTTTGATTTACATGGAGGGTCTTTTTCTGGTTCGATTTCATCCCATGCTTTGGTGATTTGGGTTTGATTTGATGGTAAAGAAAGGTCGATTACAATGGAGTGGCAAGGCAACAACCTGCATCAAGTTCAAACAATGATGGAATTGGGCCAATTGATTTATTCAAGATGTCTAATCAAACGAAAGTTTTATTAGTTTTATCTCTTAGTTTTATCAGTTGCAATTCGTGGTCATGATTACCTCAAAAACCTTATTGCACCTCTTAGTTTTATCGCTTGCAAAGACATGTTACCATTTTATGTGACCTCACCCAAAACCGATAATTCAGCTTCGGGTTAAGAAATATCTGAGCACCGAGTAAACCCGACCTTAGTTCCCCCACTCTTAAAAAGCACCAATTCAATAGAAGAACTAGCTAGGGTGTTGTGCTTTCTGCCATTTTACAATTTTATGATACCTCAACACGTATACTTAGTGATGTTTATATACATACCCGTGATTCCTAGTCATAGTCGATACATGCATTTGGGGGGGGGACCGAAAAGCACATGATTCCGTTTGAAACCTTTAATATACAAAGTCATCTTCCACGTGATTGTTGATTCTTTTTACCTCGATCTTTTGGATAAATCTAAGACTAAAATTTTAATTCATATATATTTGAGGGGGGAATTTTACTAAAAAGTCTATTTTTGCCTAAAAAGACTGAAACAAATTTGAAAAATCAGACGTGACAACTCTAACGAACTCCGATTTAAATCATTTTAGCGGCGCTGGAAACGTCTCGTTGAACCCTAAAGCTAAAATTTAAAACTAAAACCTAAAAGCTAATATCTAAAGCTAAATTCTAAACTCTAAAAGCTAAGATGGTAGAGTTTAACGAGCCGATTTCAACTTCAACGAAATGAGTAAAATCGGAGTTCGTTAGAGTTGTCACGTATCATTTTTTAAATGCTTTTTACCCGCAAAATAGATTTTTTATTTGAAGTTTTCCGGTATTTGAGTTGCTATAATGGGTCGAACTAGTTTGAAAGTGGAAATAACGTGTGATGAACCACTTAGCTATATAGTTCTTGTTCTTTCTAAATGTCACCCTACTATCAAAAAAATTGTATATCTAATTTAAATATGTATTCAATTCAGTTTAGCAAAATTAGTTTTGAAAAAAAAAATGAATTGACTAATATTATTATTAATATATTAATTCCCGTATATCTAATTTCTTTGTGATTTTGCCACATAAGCATGTGAGTTTCAAATAGTTCACACCTAATTTTTTTTTTCTTTAATTTTCATTTTTAACCCTTATACTATATATAATATACGTTTTTATCTCGTTTAATTTTCTATTAAATTTGTTTTCTTTTAATAACTTTTGTTTGTTAACTTTTTTTAAATACGGAGTGCGCGGCTCTTTTTAGTTTTTTTGTCAACGTTCCGATGTAATTTTTTTGAAAACGGAGTTGTATTCAAAATCGAGATTTTTTTTGTACTTTTGCATTTAGTGAGTGCCGTTACTGTTATGGTACCGTTACGAGCCGAACCTATTATGAGTGAACACCATCATTGTCGGCAATGGTATTATCGGAACCCTTACCCATGTGAGGGGCATAGACAAGACAGAAATGCCCATCATGTGAGGGGCACTTGGGTAACATTTGACCAGAATTATAGATGGAGTTAGGGACGGGGAGCATATTATAGTAAAAACTGTAACCAAAAGGAGCAAAATGACAATTTTCAAACTATTTGAACAAAAGAGTTAAAATGGTCAAATCATATAGAGCAAAAATGAAGTTTACTATTACAAATATGAAGAAAGTTTTTTGTGGTTTACAATTTTTTTTTAAATTTGATATACACGAAGATGGGAGGTATATAAACGTGTTGAGGTTGACCCAAGCTTGAGCTCGTCTAAGTTCGAGCTCGGTTCAACTCGTTTCACACTTAATATCAAAAATCGAGCTAATCTTGTACGAAATGTTTTCAAACTCTAGCTCGACACCTTTATTATATTTTAATTCTTATTATATGAATAAAACATAATATATGTTGTTATTTTTGTCATATTTATATTTATTACATTAAATAAAAAGTTATATTTATGAGAATAATAGATTCGTTTTAGCTCAAAGCTTAGTCAATCTTGATATATAAAGCTCGGTTTTGTTTATCAAATTAGCTTCAGTGTTAGTAGCTTGTTTTACTTCAGCTCGAGTGAAGCTTTTAATGACCGGCCTCAGGGAGCTTATGAATAACTCGACTCAATTACACTTATTTCCGTACGTATATATTACTACTACTAATTTCACAAAAACTTTTTTATTCTCCTTTATTATTTGAGTAAATTGTTATAACAAAATATCTCTGCTGTCACAATTCAACTTTGATTGTGTTAACTTTAAAGGGTGAAGTTAATCAAGCCTAAACTGTATTGTGACATTTGACTTTGCAAATCACGATTGCGATTGATCAACTCATCAACCGTACATTGGGTTAGAGGTGCACAAACCGTTTTTTTTTTCAAAGGGTTGGAACCGGGTAGAGACTCATCGGGTAGAAAGTGTAACCGAGTAGAGGCAGGGGCGATGCTTTGTGAGGGCCAGAGGGGGCCCCGACCCCTCCGATTTTTCGCTCAATAGTGTTAATTTATACGTATTCGGCCGATTTTTCGCTCAATAGTGTTAATTTATACGTATTCGGTCGAAAATTTTATAGTTCTGGCCCCCCACTGATAGTAAAAAAAATCTCGACCCCCCTGCGTTTTTGTTCAAGCTTCGCCACTGAGTAGAGGTGGAACAGGTTCCGCTTTCGAGTTGGATTGGGTAGCCTAAAACCCTACCATGTGTACCCTGTTAGGGTCAGGGGACCGGGTCGGGTCGAATACCTGGGTAGAGCAACTAATATAAAAGTTTAGAAATAAAAGAAAATAGATTAACTAAAAAACACAACTAATACAATTATATTTTTATTTTATTCGTCGTCTTAGTTGTCTCCTCGTCAGTTTTTGTTTATTCTTCGTCGGAACTATTGTTCATTCGAACCAATGCATCATAGGCGAGTTCGTCTTGCAATATTTACCAATGTGCAACCTCAAAGTTGAGTTCGAGTCTTTTCCCAACAAAACGTCAAAAAATTTGCAACAAACCTTTTGAGCCCCGTCACTCATCTCACACAAATCCCAATTGTACCAAGCTTCCGGGTTCCTATTATGAGATAGCACCCTAACAACGGTAAGCTCGGATGAAGAGGCTTCACCAACGGATGATTGTAGTTGAGTATAACGAGAGTATTTTTGCGTTTTTGCTCTTGGTTTTGTGTTTTCAAATGGTGTAATCAAACCAATTCATCCAACACCTACTTATACTAACTTCGAGAATAAATGGTCCACCAAAATAGACGGGGTTTTTCGGGTTGGAAGCGGTTCCACTAGACGACGAGTAGGGACCGGAACCGGTTCCGGTTCTGGAATCGGGTTTTTTGTCCTCCTTGTTGCCGGGTGATTTGGTGCAAGTGTCATTTTACCTCGATCCGAGTGATTATTTGAGATTACTGGGCTATATCCCATCACATACATATGCACTAAAAAATAAATCAAATAAACCTATGATGGTTGAAAAAATTACTTATAATTTATAATCATATAAGTTCTTTTCTAGTTGAATCTATATCTATACATACTAATAAATAAAGGTTTTGAGGTGTCACATATCATTCCCATTTGCATTTTCAATATTTTTTTCCCGCCCCTCTCTCATATTTAATGATACAAGTTTATAATAAATGAATAACTATACTTGGTACGCGTCGACTTCTGATGAAATCTAGATTTTTGTTTTGTATTAATCTCTTATAAAATAATGATGATGTTAAATAATTAAATATATACCATATATTCTTATATTTTATTAAAAGTTACTAAATCATAAGAAAATTTCAATTATTTGTTATTTCATAGATTAACTAATAACACCAAACATATATACCTTCATAGAAAATATTATTTTATAACAAGTTGTATTTATTCTACTCGTGTAAGGTTTAACCTAATAAAATAAAGTGGTGAACTAAAGGAGCGGTACATGGGCTTTAAGCTTTTTGTACAACTTGGTGATGAACTAAAGTATAGTTATAAATTGGAAGGTCGGCGAGAGACAGAAAAAGTACTTTTCATTTCTTACGGTTTGTTTAAGCTTTTTGTACAACTTGGTGATGCAAACTGTTTTTTATATATTAAAATACATTTGGTGTTGAAACTAAACCAAAGTGGGCTTCTCACGTCCCTTGCTCACATGCGAGACGCGGGTTCGAATTCTCTACCCCATCCCCTACAACCAACAGGCCGCTTCAAATCCTGACGTTAGGCGATCTTTTTAAAAATTCACCTTTTCATGTATGTTTTCTGAAGACGTTATTTATTTCATGGTTTAATTTTTTTATTATATATAAAGTTTTGAAACGTAAACTTTCACAGTTTAACGTGCCTGAACGTGTAAGTTTTAATAATTAATATAAATAATGTATGATGAGGAGACATCATTTTTTTATGATTGAAAATTATTTTTTTATTTATTTTTAAAATATATTTACTGAAAACTTACGTGTTCAAGGAATATAATATTTATTATAAAATATTCATGTTTGTATATTTGTTCCTATAAATTATTACCAACGAAAATTAAATCTAAATCCATACGTAGTAATAAATAAAAGTTTTGGAGTGACACATGTCATTCCTCATGTTCACCCTTAACATTTGTTTTCGTCTCTCTCTCCTATTTAATGATACAAGTTTTTATAAAAAATATATTTTTTGTTTCCCATCTCTCTATCCTGTTAAATAATAATGATTTTTATAAAATATTTTTTAATTAAAAAAATAGCTTTGTTCATAAAATATTTTTATAGTTTGAACTTTTCTTTTATTCTTTTTATAAAATATTTTTTAAAAATAACTATATAACGTTTCTAATATTTGTATTAAAAATTATATAATATGTCAAAAATATGTAATATTAGATCTTTATTACTAAGTATATATAACACTGAATTTATTCACCCTGTATAATATACATGGTTTCTAACATATATTATAATAAATGAATAACTATATTTGCTACGTGTCGACTTCTGATAAAATCTAAATTTTTATTTTTTCGTCTTTCTCTTCTATTAAATAATGATGATGTTAAATAAATAAATATCTAAAATATATTATAATATTTTATTAAAAATTACTAAATTATAAAAAAATTTAATTATTTCTTATTTCACAAATAACTAATAACACTAAATATACAAATTTTGATAAAAAATATTTTTTTAACAAGTTATATTTAGTCAACAAATATCAAACACGGACTTTAATATAGTGAAATAAATTAAAGTGGTGAAGTAAAGGAGCGGTCAGCAGAGAACCACGACCAAGAAAAAGGTGTTATTTCGTGGGTCCTACCTTACCTACCTATCTTACCGACACTATTTTGAAGTTTTTGGTGTTGATGTTGAGTGTTCCACACCTCTATACTTAAAGTAGCTTAGTCTTTTATAGTAAGGGCTAAAAATATTAGGGAAAATTATCAAAATGGATATTTCATCAGTCAAATTTATAAAAATGGATAAACATTTTCAACCTAATTCGATATGGGCATTTAGGCATGAAGCCGGCAGAAGTAGGCTAGTTCAGCCGACTTCAAATTTCGTGCCAAACCAGCTTTTTTCAGATGTTCAGCCAACCAGAAACTGACACGTGGAGGTGTTTGTCACACCCCAACCGACGGCGGAAACGTCGGGGCGGGACATATAGACTGTTTATGAGCACAAGGTTCACTAGATTTCAATAGTTAATCATCAATTTCATTTCCAATCATTCAAACACAGATAGCAAAATTCAACAAGTACATAAATAAAAATACAAATTGTTCTTTGAATTTAAATTAACTAGGTCCAACTTAAGTTTAGCATGTCTTGCTCAAAATCACACGTTAGCACCTAAAACATGAATAAAATAGGGTCAACTAAAGAGTTGGTGAGCATACATAGGTTTGTACATAGATAGTGTATAAACATGAATAAACAAATCCTTACAAGTCATGATAAATAAGGCATTTATGGGGATCAACTATTGTGTAACTAAAGTACAATCAAACCTTTATAACTAGCATGCAAATTGTGTTGTCGGTAACAATCACCCCAATCTGGGTGGGTTTGTCAGACTCAAGAGATCTATCATTGAAAACCGTCGGCTTGAATAGTTAATGATTGCACATAAGTGTTCACAAAAGTTAGCACACATAGCACTCGGGCATAAAGCTCAAATTGCACACATGAATGTAAATAGGATTTGTACTTGTGTTGTTTGTGTAAATGTAAACAGTAGTTTGAGTAGTGTTCATGTTTCACCCCAAAAAATGTAAAAGAGTAAAAGGGGCTATGTATACTCAACTGGATCAAGGGTGCAGTTAGCACGCTAGACTAGGTAGTAAAATGATTCTTGTAAATCACCACGTTAACCTAGTGTATAATATATATCAAATTAATAATGTGTACGATAGTCTAGGTCTAAGTCTTGGATTTAATCGAGTGTGTGTACAAAGAGTGGTAGTATGTACAGGAGTGTAGGAAACTGTGGTTTGTTCTTGAATTGGTTTTGTATAAAATGAAAGATTTGAAATGAATAGTTTTAAAATATTTTAATTGGGGTTTGGGTTTGAATAACTAAATAATTCAAATAATTGTTATTTAGTTAGAAAAATAGTGTAGAAATTATATTTATAAATTAAATAAATAATTTTTACTTTGTTTATTTATAAAAAGAGTTAATTACACGGATAGTCCCTGTGGTTTGTCAAAAGTAACAAGTTCAGGTACTAATGGTTTGAAGTAGCAAGTTTAGGTACTAACTTTCATTTTTGTAACACTATTAGGTACTAAGACTAACATTCGTTAAATTTTTTGTTAAGTTGGAGTTAAATAACTTTTTTACCCTTTGACTATTTTCAACAGGGACTACCTATGTTACTGTTATTATTAATAGGGACCATTTATTTAAAAGCCACCCCTTTCCTTGTTCTCCCATCTTCCTCATTTGACCTAAAAACACCTCATCCACCACCGCAACAGTAGCCTCTCCCTATCCCATTTATTTTCGGCCGCTGCCCGTGAAAGAACTCCGGCGATTGAGACATGTCTCCTGTGTTGGATTCCTTTCACCATCTTATAATCGACTTCCTCTCTCCATCCCCAAACCCCCCTCGTTCTCACCATCTCGTGACTCTCTCTCCCCATTACTCGAATCACACAGCCTCTTGGTGAACCACTAAACCATCGAATCGCACAACCTTTGTCGTGACCACACTTTCTTTGCAAACAATTGTCGTGACTACACCATCGAGTCACACACTCTTTGGGTTATCAAACGATGATGGTTCTCATTATTCTCTCAAATTTGCAGAGTTGTATCTATATTGTTGACTACACCATTGCATATATAAAGCCACCGATTGCAAGATTTCAAGGTATGTGAAGCTAATTTGTTCTCTGTTTGAAATGAATGCCAAATCATGAGAGATTTTGAAATGGTGAGTTCTAGTGGCAAAGGGGTAAGGTCGAAGATGCAGTAGCAATTAACGTCTTGTGTTTGATCACAGAACCCAAACATTCAAAATTGAGAGCTTACACAACGACGATGGTGGAGAAAGAGATGAGGGGGCGTGGATTTGAACTGGACATTTGTGTGAATATGTGTGAGGAATATGATTTAGATTTAAGTTTATTTATTTAATATTTTATGAAAATTACACAAGTGATCCCTATCAGAAAATAGAGTTAGTTATACAAATGGTCCCTTAAGTAATTAAAGGGTAATTTGGTCATTTTACCTAAACTTAACAAAAAGGTTAACGAACGTTAGTCTTAGTACCTAATAGTGTTACAAAAATGAAAGTTAGTACCCAAACTTGCTACTTTAAACCATTAGTACCTAAACTTGTTACTTTTAACAAACCACAGGGACTATTAGTGTAATTAACTCTAATAAAAATATTGGTTCATAAAATAAACCTTAAATATAATTTAAATTCTAAGTGTCTTTGTAAATGTACTTTATTAAAATAGTAAATAAATTTATTTATTTATTTATCATTTGAAATGAATATGCTAAAATATTTTTTAGTTAAAAATTTACATGTATTATTTAAGCATATAAAACTACATATATTTAGGCATAGTTTTATTAGTTTTAAACTTATAACTTAAGTTTTATAAAACCTTGTTAAAGTATTTATAAAATTTTGTCACCAAATTTATACATTAAATGGATAACTTATTTAAAACAGTAATATAATTTAAATTGATAAATTGAGAATTAAATTTATAAAAATAGAGATTTTATGCAAAAATTGTAAATCTGGTTGAATTCTATTCAAAATATTGTGAGGTTTTATAAAATAATTTTTATAAAATTTTTGGTGTTTAAAACGGGCTTTTAAAAATTAAACAGACCATAGGGACTCGAACCCGGGTCTGTGATGTGTGGGCCGGACGAACAAACCACTGGGCCAGGAGGTGGGTTCTGTAATTTCATTGGTTTTGAATTGATTTAACAAGCAGCTTAGCTGGGACTGGGTTTGGGTTTTTAAATAAGGTGCAAAAAGTCCGGCCCGTCGCACGGGCAGTGGGTTTCGAACCCACGCCACCGGATCCAACGGCGCAGTGACTTAACCGGTTGGACCAGGTGGGTTCGCTGGTTATAAAGTAAACCCGTAATATTTAAACGAGTATTAGATCAAACGAAATTTCCACATTCGAACCCGTATGAACAGGTCACAAATCCCACCTTCAATTGAATCCGATGGAACCTGTCTACACGAATTGGTATGGGGCTTTCGTTTTGCGTTTAAAAACGAATCGAAACATGCAAGACTTACAGGAAATGGTTCGGGCACAATGGCAGTCGGCTACGGCCTCAGATTCGGTGTTCTTGAGTCTCGATTGACGACGGGAAGTGTATTGAGTACCAATTGAGTGTTCCGGAAGTTTGGTGTGAGGTGTGTGAAGGTGAGAGGGGGTTTTAATTTGATTAATTCTATCGAAATCGTTTGATTTGATTTCAATTTTGACCGCAAACGATGCGGATGGTTAATCACGTGATAATTCAGTGATTCGGGATCGAATTGAGTCCTGATAAAGTCTAGGTACATGCGAATATTGATTGAGTAGTGAATTTCGGGATTACAACGCGTTAATTCTTCGAATTGAGTGGAGATTGATACGGGTTTGACTAATCCGAGTCAAATCCTTTCAAATTTGAATTCACCGTTGGATTGAACGAATTGATTTGTTGAAAGGGTTCGGATTGGGTCGATTTAGGCTTGTAACCGAGATGAAAACCCACAGCACTTGATTGGGTCGATATGCGGGCTTGGATTTAGCGAATTCGGCCCTGGTTGACTTTTAAAAGTCAAACAAGCGATTTTTGTTTTGACTTTGATTAATTCTCATGATTTTAAGGTTCAAATCAAGTTGTTTGGGTTCAAACCGTTGTGTAGACTCACTTGTAAATCGTGTGATTGTATGCACTTGTGAGATGTATCAGTGTATATATACATGTATATGTTTAGATATTTATATATATATATATATATATACATATAGATTTTTTTTTTGAATAAACGTGAATCGAACTTTGAGGATTCGCACTGATACTAGAGTTTAGTTGTTTGCACAAATGAATTTAAACGTTGCATTAGAATTGGAATTGAATTGTTTTACATTAAATTAAAAATAAAGAAGATAAAAACTAGAAATGTTACAGTATCCCCTTGTTGAGGGAATTTCGTCCCGAAATTTAACTAGTTGAGGCGACTGAATCAGAGAAGAGATGCGGGTACTTGAGCTTCATTTGGTCCTCACGCTCCCAAGTAAATTCGGGTCCATGTTTAGATTCCCAACGAACTTTGACAATAGGGATACGACTTCGATTGAGTTGCTTGATCTCACGATCCATGATCTCCACCGGTCTCTCAACGAAGTGCATCGTTTCGTCAATGCGCACATCGTCAAGAGGTATATGGAGGTTCTAATCAGCAAGACATTTCTTTAGATTGGACACATGAAATGTAGGATGCACATTGCCGAGTGATAGAGGTAACTCGAGTTTGTAAGCCACTTTCCCAATCCTTTCAAAGATCTTGAATGGACCCACATAGCGAGGTGCTAACTTGCCTTTCCTTCCAAAACGGATTACGCCCTTCCATGGAGATACCTTTAGAAGAACAAGGTCACCGACTTGGAATTCCAAGGGTTTTCGACGTTTGTCGGCATAACTCTTTTGCCGACTCCTCGCTACTCGAATGTTGTCACGGATTTGAAGAATCTTATCGGATGTTTCTTGAATTAACTCGGGACCGGTGATTTGTGCTTCACCAATCTCGTTCCAGCAGATAGGAGAACGACACCTACGACCATAGAGAGCTTCAAATGGAGCCATATCGATACTTGAGTGGTAGCTATTGTTGTAAGAGAACTCAATTAGGGATAGATGTGAATCCCAATTGCCACCAAAATCAATTACACAAGTCCTAAGCATATCCTCCAGAGTCTGGATTTTTCGTTCAGTCTGACCATCAGTTTGGGGATGGTAAGTCGTGCTCAAATCCAGTCGTGTGCCAAGAGCAGTTTGGAGGGATTGCTAGAAACGGGAGGTGAAACGAGCATCTCTATCGGAAATTATGTTTAAAGGAACACCGTGACGACTCACAATTTCGTCAATGTATATTCGGGCCAATTTCTCAACCCGATAGTCTTCACGTATAGGCAAGAAAAGAGCAGATTTAGTGAGGCGGTCAATGATCACCCAAATACTATCATAACCACTTGAGGTGCGAGGGAGTTTGGTAATGAAGTCCATAGCTAAATTCTCCCATTTCCATACGGGAATTTCCGGTTGTTCAAGCAAACCGGAAGGACGTTGGTGCTCGGCTTTGACTTTGGAGCAAGTTAGGCATTTGGCAACATAGAGAGCAATGTCTTTCTTCATACCGGGCCACCAGTATTGTGGGCGAAGGTCTTGGTACATTTTATCTGCACCAGGATGAATAGAATAACGAGTCTTGTGAGCCTCGTTCATGAGAAATGCACGGAGATCATCGCGATCAGGGACCCAAATACGGTTCAAATAGTAAAGCAAGCCATTGGGTTTAGATTCAAGTTGGAGTTCAACACCACATGACATTTCCTCGTACATGTTACCCTTTGTGACTGAGACATGTTGAGCTTCTAGGATACAATTCTGAATGTCGGTTTGAATTCGGACACAATGAAGCATTACATGGTCCTTACGACTCAAAGCATCGGCTACAACATTCGCTTTGCCGGGATGGTAGCGAATCTCGCAGTCATAGTCGTTAAGGAGTTCAACCCAATGTCGTTGCCTCATATTGAGTTCTTTTTGGTTGAAGATATGCTGGAGGCTTTTGTGGTCGGTGAACACCACACATTTTGTGCCATAGAGGTAATGTATCCAAATCTTCAATGCGAATACGACCGCACCCAACTCGAGATCGTGCGTCGTATAATTCTTCTCATGAATCTTAAGTTGCCTTGATGCATAAGCGATCACCTTGCCTCGTTGCATGAGAACACAACCAAGACCTTGGTTGGAGGCATCACAGTAGACAACTAGATTATCATTCCCATCAGGGAGAGTCAGTATAGGAGCATTGCACAACTTTTGCTTGAGAGTTTGGAAAGCTTCTTCTTGCTTTGGTCCCCATTCATAAGGTTTACCCTTATGTGTCAAAGCAGTGAGGGGGACAGCAATCTTAGAGAAATTTGAGATGAAACGACGATAATATCCCGCAAGACCAAGGAATGAACGAACTTCGGTGGGGGTCTTAGGGGTATTCCAATTCTTAACAGCTTCGATCTTAGCAGTGTCAACATGGATACCCTTTTCATTGACGATATGACCTAGGAATTGAACCTCTTTTAGCCAAAATTCACATTTGGAGAACTTGGCATATAGTTGCTCTTTCCTCAATAGATCCAAAACCAACCTAAGGTGTTGCTCATGATCGGCTTTAGTCTTGGAGTAGATTAAGATATCGTCAATGAAGACGATCACGAATTTGTCAAGATACGGTTTGCACACACGATTCATGAGGTCCATGAAAACCGCGGGTGCATTAGTTAACCCAAAAGGCATAACCATGAACTCGTAGTGACCATATCTTGTTCGGAAGGCAGTCTTTGGAATATCTTCCTCTTGCACACGGAGTTGATGATAACCAGATCGAAGATCAATCTTTGAGAAGCAAGTAGAGCCTTGAAGTTGATCAAAGAGATCATCAATCCTAGGCAATGGATAACGGTTCTTGATGGTAAGCTTGTTGAGTTCTCGGTAGTCAATACACATGCGGAATGATCCATCCTTCTTCTTGACGAATAAGACAGGTGCACCCCATGGTGAATGACTTGGACAGATGAAACCCTTGTCGGAGAGCTCTTGGAGTTGGCTTGCAAGTTCTTGCATTTCGGAAGGTGCAAGACGATATGGAGCTCTAGCCACGGGGTTAGCTCCGGGCACAAGATCAATGCGAAATTATACTTGTCGGACGGGGGGGAGGCTGGATAAGTCTTCGGGGAATACTTCGGGAAAATCCTGGATGACGAGGATGTCTTGAATACTCTTCTCTTTGACATCCTTTTGAACAACATGAGCTAAGAAGGCCACGTACTTCTTTCGTAAGTACTTTTGAGCAGTAGTGCATAACATCAATCTGAGTCCTTTGCAGGGTTTTTCACCAAAGACTCTCAACGTTTCCCCTGACGGAAGGGGTATTCGGATGCACTTCTCAAAACAGATTACTTCGGCATGGTGACTTGACAACCAATCCATGCCTATGATGATATCAAAGCTTCCTAGCGGCATTGGCACGAGGTTGATTGGAAATGTGTGATCATTGAGTTCTAGAGAACAGTCGTGGATAATGGAGTCTATTGTAAGGGAGTCACCATTTGCTACTTCTACAGTGAAGGTTTTCTCTAATTTGGACCGTGTTTTTGCAAGTAAGGGTTCAAAATTAAGTGACACGAAACTCTTATCCGCACCGGTATCAAATAAAATGGAGGCATATTGACTATTAACAAGGAACGTACCGTTGACCACATCATTGTTGGCTTGGGCTTCATTGGCGTTGATGTTGAAAGCACGCCCACGAGCTCCGCCTTGTCTAACATTGATAAACTTCGGGCACTGGTCACGGAAGTGGTTTGGGTTGCCACATTCATAACAAGCACGCCCATTTGCTATGGCGGGAACACCTTGATTAGTCACCTGTTGATTGGTTCGGGTTGGTGGGTTGGCTTAGCCTGCTAGTGCTTTGGCTCTACAAACATTGACCGTATGACCATACTTCCCACAGTGAGTGCAGAGGCGACAGGGAATGGTTTGGGGATGGTGATAATTGCATGTGGCACAGAGCGGGTAGGTCCCTACATATGGCTTCTTGACTGCTGCTTGAGCCATGGGAGCAACTTGGTTAACAGGCATAGCAGGAGTGACCACAGCAAAATTTCTAGCCTTTCTTTTTCTGTTATTGTGGTAGGGTTCAGTTTTGGCTTCCTTGATGTGTACAGGAGGGGTTGTGGTGTCGGGAGCCTTCTTAGTGCCTTTTCTAGTCAAGGTACCTGCCTTCACATGGTTGTCGGTCAAAGTGGCAGATAATCGGATAGCATCTTCGAGTGTGGCGGGATTTCTCCCTAAGACAGTATCCTGAATCTGCCTGGGTAGTCCACCGATGTACTTTTCAATGCAACGGGATAAGGGTGTGACCATGTGGGGCACAAGGAGACTCAGTTCATGAAACCGGGTTGTATAAGCCAGACTTTCACCACTGTCTTGGGTAAGATCCCAAAACTCAGCTTCCAACTTCCTTACTTCGTTCCGAGGACAGAACACTTCGGTCATTAGCCTCTTAACCTCATCCCATGGTAAGGCCATGGTTGCCTCGACACCTCTGGTTCTCTTTTCCCCATTCCACCACGTGAGTGCCCATTTTTGGAAGACACTTGTGGCATGGCGGACACGAAGATCATCGGGGCAGGCACTATTGAGGAAAGTGCCCTCAATACTTTCAAACCATTGAAGGAGTCCCGTAGCTCCTTCGGTACCATAGAACTTGAGAGGGTTACATGAATTGAAGTGCTTGAAGGTGCATTGCGGTGGGTTGGCACCACCACCACCATTAGTTCCATGGTTACCGTTTGTGGCACCGTTAACTTGGGTGAGCTGAGTTACAAGTTGTGCAAGGATAGCAGCAATATCAGCTTTGTTGTTGGCCACGGTAGCACGGCGGGGAGGCATTCTACAGATTTGCACAACACAAGAAGAGATATAAGAATTTTATGAAGGTTGATTGAATTCAAAAGATAAGATAACAATTAAAATAGTAATTCATAGTTTGGATTGTACTCAAATAATGATGTAATCATTTGAATACTGTGACACATTAAGGTTAATTAAACTCATATAAATTTCAAGGAGACGTGCTTTAGCCTATAAGTAAACACTCATCCCGGGAATTCCCAGGAAAGCATACGGGTCCCTCGGTTGATTGGGATTTATACGAAATGTTTTCCTAGACAGAAAACCTAGAATACAGGTGTCACCCTTCCAGATTGCACATGTCCTCAAATAATTAACAAAGTTTAAAAGCCTTAACGAGAAAATAAATAATTTTTTATATATTTAACTCCATGAAGTTTCCACATGCTATGATGATAATGATCAAGAAGTAGGCAAGAAGGTTATGAGGCTTAGGGTAAGGGTAGGGACATTGTTTTATTTAATTTATTATTTAGGTATAGTCTATTAAGTCATGAATTTTTAACAAATTAGGTATCAAAATGAAATAATAATTAATATAATAAGCATGTAACACATAGCATGTAGCACATAACACATAATCATGAAGCATGGTAGAAGTGGGTGTCCTAAAGTTATAGTCTAGGTCAAGGGTGTCTAATAACCTAGTTCCCTATAACCAAGGCTCTGATACCAATCTGTCACACCCCAACCGACGGCGGAAACGTCGGGGCGGGACATGTAGACTGTTCATGAGCACAAGGTTCACTAGATTTCAATAGTTAATCATCAATTTCATTTCCAATCATTCAAACACAGATAGCAAAATTCAACAAGTACATAAATAAAAATACAAATTGTTCTTTGAATTTAAATTAACTAGGTCCAACTTAAGTGTAGCATGTCTTGCTCAAATTCACACGTTAGCACCTAAAACATTAATAAAATAGGGTCAACTAAAGAGTTGGTGAGCATACATAGGTTTGTACATAGATAGTGTATAAACATGAATAAACAAATCCTTACAAGTCATGATAAATAAGGCATTTATGGGGAGCAACTATTGTGTAACTAAAGTACAATCAAACCTTTGTAACTAGCATGCAAATTGTGTTGTCGGTAACAATCACCCCAATCTGGGTGGGTTTGTCAGACTCAAGAGATCTATCATTGAAAACCGTCGGCTTGAATAGTTAATGATTGCACATAAGTGTTCACAAAAGTTAGCACACATAGCACTCGGGCATAAAGCTCAAATTGCACACATGAATGTAAATAGGATTTGTACTTGTGTTGTTTGTGTAAATGTAAACAGTAGTTTGAGTAGTGTTCATGTTTCACCCCAAAAAATGTAAAAGAGTAAAAGGGGCTATGTATACTCAACTGGATCAAGGGTGCAGTTAGCACGCTAGACTAGGTAGTAAAATGATTCTTGTAATTCACCACGTTAACCTAGTGTGTAATATATATCAAATTAATAATGTGTATGATAGTCTAGGTCTAAGTCTTGGATTTAATCGAGTGTGTGTACAAAGAGTGGTAGTATGTACAGGAGTGTAGGAAACTGTGGTTTGTTCTTGAATTGGTTTTGTATAAAATGAAAGATTTGAAATGAATAGTTTTAAAATATTTTAATTGGGGTTTGGGTTTGAATAACTAAATAATTCAAATAATTGTTATTTAGTTAGAAAAATAGTGTAGAAATTATATTTATAAATTAAATAAATAATTTTTACTTTATTTATTTATAAAAATATTGGTTTATAAAATAAACCTTAAATATAATTTAAATTCTAAGTGTCTTTGTAAATGTAATTTATTAAAATAGTAAATAAATTTATTTATTTATTTATCATTTGAAATGAATATGCTAAAATAATTTTTAGTTAAAATTTTACATGTATTATTTAAGCATATAAAACTACATATATTTAGGCATAGTTTTATTAGTTTTAAACTTATAACTTAAGTTTTATAAAACCTTGTTAAAGTATTTATAAAATTTTGTCACCAAATTTATACATTAAATGGATAACTTATTTAAAACAGTAATATAATTTAAATTGATAATTGAGAATTAAATTTATAAAAATAGAGATTTTATGCAAAAATTGTAAATCTGGTTGAATTCTATTCAAAATATTATGAGGTTTTATAAAATAATTTTTATAAAATTTTTGGTGTTTAAAACGGGCTTTTAAAAATTAAACAGACCATAGGGACTCGAACCCGGGTCTGTGATGTGTGGGCCGGACGAACAAACCACTGGACCAGGAGGTGGGTTTTGTAATTTCATTGGTTCTGAATTGATTTAACAAGCAGCTTAGCTGGGACTAGGTTTGGGTTTTTAAATGAGGTGCAAAAAGTCCGGCCCGCCGCACGGGCAGTGGGTTTCGAACCCACGCCACCGGATCCAACGGCGCAGTAACTTAACCGGTTGGACCAGGTGGGTTCGCTGGTTATAAAGTAAACCCGTAATATTTAAACGAGTATTAGATCAAACGAAATTTCCACATTCGAACCCGTATGAACAAGTCACAAATCCCACCTTCAAAATTAATCCGATGGAACCTGTCTACACGAATTGGTATGGGGCTTTCGTTTTGCGTTTAAAAACGAATCGAAACATGCAAGACTTACTGGAAATTGTTCGGGCACAATGGCAGTCGGCTACGGCCTCAGATTCGGTGTTCTTGAGTCTCGATTGACGACGGGAAGTGTATTGAGTACCAATTGAGTGTTCCGGAAGTTTGGTGTGAGGTGTTTGAAGGTGAGAGGGGGTTTTAATTTGATTAATTCTATCGAAATCGTTTGATTTGATTTCAATTTTGACCGCAAACGATGCGGATGGTTAATCACGTGATAATTCAGTGATTCGGGATCGAATTGAGTCCTGATAAAGTCTAGGTACATGCGAATATTGATTGAGGAGTGAATTTCGGGATTACAACGCGTTAATTCTTCGAATTGAGTGGAGATTGATACGGGTTTGACTAATCCGAGTCAAATCCTTTCAAATTTGAATTCACCGCTGGATTGAACGAATTGATTTGTTGAAAGGGTTCTGATTGGGCCGATTTAGGCTTGTAACCGAGATGGAAACCCACAACACTTGATTGGGTCGATATGCGGGCTTGGATTTAGCGAATTCGGCCCTGGTTGACTTTTAAAAGTCAAACAGGCGATTTTTGTTTTGACTTTGATTAATTCTCATGATTTTAAGGTTCAAATCAAGTTGTTTGGGTTCAAACCGTTGTGTAGACTCACTTGTAAATCGTGTGATTGTATGCACTTGTAAGATGTATCAGTGTATATCTACATGTATATGTTTAGATATTATATATATATATATATATACATATAGAATTTTTTTTGGAATAAACGTGAATCGAACTTTGAGGATTCGCACTGATACTAGAGTTTAGTTGTTTGCACAAATGAATTTAAACGTTGCATTAGAATTGGAATTGAATTGTTTTACATTGAATTGAAAATAAAAAAGATAAAAACTAGAAATGTTACAGTGTTGATTCCCAAGACGGCTAAAGCCCACTTTCAAGCAGGCTAAGTCGACGTGTTTTTTTTAGCCTCTTATATGACTTTCCTTAGCCCACTTGATTTTAGCCTGCTATATGACTATCTTTAGCCGGCTATTTGCTTTTGTTTAGCCCACTTGAATACATATAAAATAGTATGAATTTGCTATATGACTTTCCTTAACCCACTTAATTTTAGCCTTTGTTTGTATAGTTCAAATGTTCATTTTGATAATCTTCCCATATAAAAATGAGGGATGTATAGCCAACAAATTGAGTAATTGTAACTTGTCTTGTGATACTCACTTGCTTCATGACATAAATAACAGTGACGTCACATTCGGATTGCAATTATAAAGAGGGAGTTGTAGGTTTCCACATTAAAATAATATGACTTTGCTATATGACTTTCATTAGCTCACTTGATTTTAGCTAAAAAATAGTGAAACATTAATTGTGTAAGCTAAAATCAAGTGGGTTAAGGAAATTTATATAACAAAGTCATACTATTTTTTATGTATTCAAGTGGGCTAAACAAAGGCATATAGCCGGCTAAGGAAAGTCATATAGCAGACTAAAATCAAGTGGGCTAAGGAAAGTCATATATCAGGCTAAAAAAAACACGTCGGGCTTAGCCTGCTTGGAAGTGGGCTTTAGCCGTCTTGGGAATAAACACCTCCACGTGTCAGTTTCCGGTTGACTGAGCATATGAAAAAAGCTGGTTTGGCACGGAATTTAAAGCCGGCTGAACTAGCCTACTTCAGCCGGCTTCATGCCTAAATGACCATATCGAAGTAAGCTGAAAAAGTTTATCCATTTTTGTAAGTTTAACTTGTCAAATGTCCATTTTGGTAATTTTCCCAAAATATTAATATATAAAATTATTAAATTTTTATGTATATATATTAAATGTGTAAAAATGTATTACATACATTAATGATAGAAATACAAAATTCAAAATATGTAAAAAATAATATATAATTAGGTTTCGAAAATACGTTCGTTATTATTTAATATAATTTGGCATTCATTTACTATTTGATTAAAAATAAAAGTTAAATAATTATATTTTTAAAATTTCTTGTAATAAGTGATAATTTAAAATAAATATATTTTACTAGTATAATAATTAGTATTTTCTTAAATATTAAATTATTAAAATATAGAGATATATTTAATAAAAGAGAGACGCGAAAGAAATGGAATAAAAAACCTTTATTTATTATATGGTATAGATTATTAAATATTTGAAATTATATATTATTTCAGTATTATTATTATTATTTAATACAAAAAAAATAAAAAATAAAGATAAGAAGTCATCAAAAGTGATACGTGTGAGAAAACAATAGGAACATGTCTCCTTGCATTCATATTTAGTAGTATAAATAGATTTAGTCGGTTTTAAAAGTATTAATAATAACGGATAATGTTAAAATAGTCTGGTCCACTCGTAACAGATATTTCAACGTACCCGTAGACTCCTCATTTCCCCTATATAATGCACCTCCATTTTGGCACAATTTCACAAACCAGATCAACACCTAATTTCTCATTACAAATCTAGCAGAAGCGATCGGAATGGCCGGAATCATGAACAAGATCGGAGATGCACTACACATCGGCGGTAACAAGGACGACGACAAGAAGCACGAAGGCGACCAAAAGAAGCACGAAGGCGACTCGAAGTCTGACCACAAGCCGGAGCACAAGGAAGGGATCGTTGATAAGATCAAGGACAAAATCCACGGCGGCGAAGGCGGAAGCAAGGAACAGTGCGGCGAAGGTGAGAAGAAGAAGAAGGATAAGAAGGAGAAGAAGAAGAAGAAGGAAGGCGATCATCACGACGGCGGAAGCAGCAGCAGCAGCGACAGCGATTAGATCTGCTGTCGCTCATCCTCTCCGATCTCGAATCGGTATGTGTCTATTTCTCCTCAGTCCGTTACACGGTCACTTTTCAGATCAGAACCAGAACTACATAGATTTATATCATCTCTGCACAATTTGTTCTGCTGTAAACATTTCAATAACAATTTGACGGAAATCAGTACCAGATATACACAGATTCATATCATCTCCGCACATTTTATTCTGCTTTAAAAATTTCAATAACAATCTGACGGAAATAAGAACCAGATCTACACAGATTCATATCATCTCTGCACAATTTGTTCTGCTGTAAACATTTCAATAACAATTTGACGGAAATCAGAACCAGATGTACACAGATTCATATCATCTCTGCACATTTTATTCTGCTTTAAACATTTCAATAACAATCTGACGGAAATCAGAGCCAGATCTACACAGATTCATATCATCTCTGCACAATTTGTTCTGCTGTAAACATTTCATTAACTATTTGACTCACGTATTCAATCTTCGAATCATATTTCAAAACAACTCCAATACTCGATCATTCTGCCGTATTTTGATATCGTTGTTAACAGATTCAATCGATGATATGCATAGAATCTGTGCGTTCGATGACTAAACTCTGATTAACTTGATTAAGATTTAGTTTTTGAATATTTATGTGTTTATAGACTGTGATTAGTATTGTTATTTTGTTTTTTACTCTTGCAGAAGGATGGAGTGATGCACATGAAGGCAGGGCTATCATGAGTGTGCTTTTTCTGTTGTTGAAATAAAATGTAACAAGAAGAGTTATGGATTGTTAGTTAATCCATAATCAATGGGTGTAATTGCTATTAAATGGTGAATGAAGTTTTAATAGTTTTACCGTTACTTTAGACCTTTAATTATTTTCTTAATTAATTAGGATTTACGAGGAAGAAATGAATTTTGATATTTTTCAAAATTAGTACTAGTATATAATGTCACTAGGTTAAAATCCATGATGGGTTGAATAAATACAATTTGTTATAAAATATTATATAGTTATTTTTTAAAAATATTTTATAAAAATAATAAAAGAAATGTTCAAATTATAAAAATGTTTTATGTATAAACCTATTTTTTAAATAAAAAACGTTTTAATTATAGAAGTTATTATTATTTAATAGGAGAGAGAGTCGGGAAACAAAAATTATAAAAATGTTTAAAAAAATCTGTATAAATAATAGGAGAGAGAAGTGAGAAAAAAATGTTAGGCATTAATATGGAAATGACAAGCGTCAACTAAAAGTTTTATTTGTTATATAACTAACTAGTTTAGATCCCGTGTCTACACACGGGGTGAAATATATCAATACGTAAAAATTTTAAATCTTTATTTATATATTTTACATGTGTAAAAATTTATTACGTATACTAAGGATAGAAAACAAAATCAAAATATGTACAAATTAATATATAATTGGGATTCGAAAATACGTTAATTACTATTTTTTAATATCATTTGACTTTTATTTACTATTTGATTTGAAAAAAAAAGTTATATAATTAAAGTTTAAAGTTTCTTATGATAATAGATAATTTAAAATAAATGTATTTTATTAGTATAATTAGTATTTTTTTTCTTTAAATATATATTATTATTAAAAAATAGAAGTGCATTAAATAGGAGAGAGAGGCGGGAAAAAAATAGTGAGAGTGAATATAGAGGCGACACGTGGCATGCAAAACCTTTATTTATTATATAGTATAGATTTAGAACCTGTGTACTACACATTGTGAAAAAATATCAGTATATAAAATTCTTAAATTTATATACATATATCTTATAGGTAAAAAAATGTATTACATATACTAACAATAGAAACAAAATAAAAAAAATATAAAAATTAATATATAATTGAGTTTAAGATATACATAAATTACTATTCAATTTAACTTGTCTTTCATTTACTATTTGATTGTAAAATAAGATAGGTAATTACATTTCAAACTTTTTATAATATGAGATAATTAAAAATAAATGTGTTTTATTAGTATAATTAATAATTTGTTTAAAAATATATTATTAATAAAATATGGAAGTGTATTTTATTATTAAAGAGATGAGAAAATTTTTATAAGGATGAATATGAAGGCGACATGTGGCATTGAGAAACCTTTTTTATTAGGCAAACTAGTTTAGATCCCGTGTGTACACACGCAGTGAAATATATCAATACATAAAAAATTTAAATTTTTATGTATATATTTTACATGTGAAAAAATATTACATATAGTAAGGATAGAAAACAAATTCAAAATTTGTAAAAATTAATATATAATTGGGTTTCGAAAATACGTTAATTACTATTTTTAATATAATTTGACTTTTATTTAACTATTTGATTGAAAATAAAAATTATATAATTAAATTTTAAAGTTTCTTATGATAAGAGATAATTTGAAATAAATATGTTTTATTATTATAATTAGTATTTTTTTTAAATATATATTATTATTAAAAGATAAAAGTACATTAAATAGGAGAGAGAGGCGGGAAAAAAAATGATGAGAATGAACATGGAGACGACACGTGGCATGTAAAAACCTTTATTTATTATATTGTATAGATTAAATTTATTCTATCATTGTCATGATCACAAATAGATCGTGTATACATAACCTCTCAATATCAATCATATTCACATAATTAATTTCACCGTCTACATAACGACTCCTTGAAAATGGAGTAAAGCTACCACCATGATGCAACTTCATGGAAAAAAGATTAAAAGAGCCCACTTCATCTTGCAAAAGTTTGGCATCAAAGGAACGTTCAGCGCAAAAATTTTAAAATCAAACGATGTTGCAAGAAGATTACTTTATAGATTATCTAATTAAGACTGCTCAATTGATCGTCGTATGAAAAAAATCGTTGCCATCTCCCTTGGTGATGCGATTCGAGGGTTTGAGAAGACAAAGGGTTAGGTTAAATAAAAGTGGGGGGAAAGGAACTAGAGAGGAAAAGACATATCACGTGGTTAAGTAATATAGCTTAATTTTTGTATTATGTAAAACGTAGATAACTTTTTTCTTTAATAAAAATATTTATAGTTTTTCTTGCGAATGAGGTCAATAATTTTTTTTATAAAACCGATGGTGTCACTCGAAATTTTCCTTTTACACGTTACATATATGACACGAAATTTACAAGTGTCGGATGAACCCGTCATTGTGTTTGTAGACATTACATTTATATACAAAATGGATATGTTGAATTTGATTAGTTATTTCACAATTTGAAATTTTCCTTCGTTGAAGATGAGGTGGAGGGTGCGGTGGGTCCGACAAAACCGCCCCCACCCTATAGGCGCCTCACTTTTAGAGAACACGGCGATAATCCACCGCTCTTTCATTCCATCTCGTCGCATAGACTCTCTCTTTCTCTCTTAAACATATAATTTTTTATTTAAATGCGTTAACATAATTAACATAAGTAAAAGATAAAGCGAAAGATGATTAGGTGGAGCTAAATAAGAGTATAACATATGGCTTAAGAAAAATGTTAAATATTTTGTTTTTCATTTTGAAACCTATAAAACTACAAATGGGCTTCTACCAAAAGTGACCAGATTGAAGAAAGAGGAGGCACATAACATTGTTGTAGGCTAGGGGTGCACAAAAAAACCGGTTTAGATTTTCTAACCGGTCCAAACCGGTTTAAGAAAAACCGGTTTAAGGCTAACCGGTTCGGGTTACCTAATAACCGTCGGTTTGTAACCGGTTTAATACAATCAGGAGAGGATCGGGTTGAGGACCGGTTTGACCAAACCGGTTCGCGAAACCGGTTTAAACCGGTTTGTCATTTTTTCACCCATCAATCAATATAAATAGATGGGGGTGTTTAGGGTTAATCACACCTCTCTCTAAATCAATATAAACTAGAACCGGTTTGGTCAATAAACATTTTGTAATTATTAAGGCAACTAATTCCGTCATGCATGCAAAGTCAAAGATTGCCTCAATCCTCATTTTGGTCAATGCAATTCATTGGGCAATTCATATTCACTTTCCATAGAACTCATCATAATTCTCTTAGTACATTTATGTAGCAATCTCCTATATATGTATGTAAGATGGAGGCTAATTCATAGGAGAGATTACAATGACTACCTAAAATACATATTCAATCTTTTGACTTGCCATATTGAGTTGCCTGACTTAGATGCTAACTATTAGGAGTCTCCTTGATATGAACTTTATGCTTTTATATTTGTTATATATCTTGTTTTTGATTTTTTATTGAATATATTGAATTTTATTGATTTTTTAATTAAAAACCGGTTTAACCCACAAACCGGTTATGACCCTACCCTAACCGGTTTGATAGGGTTGAGTTTTCATGTCTCGCAAACCGGTTTAACCCGAACCGGTTTAGGACCAAACCGGTTTTGACCAAATGTTGACCAAACTGGTTCGGGTCGGTTTAAACCGGTTCGGTTTAAAAAACCCGCTTTGTGCACCTCTATGAGCGGGTGTTCACCTCCTTTATATTATCGCTTTTATTAAACCAAAGTGTTCTAAGATTTTGTAAGATTAACCTGTATAATTTTTTTTAAACAGTTTGTTTATAAATTTCAACATTTTATATGAAGTTATCATTTTATGATGCAATTATTATTGATGATTTTAGTGTCATTTAGTTATTGTGTAATTGAGTTTACTTAATAACAAAATGAGAAGTAGTCATAACAAAACATTAAACGAGTTGGTATGTGTGGAGTGCAAACTTGTTTGATGATATCATGATATCTAGTGTTAAAGGCACATTTGTTTCATCAAGTAGGTGAATCCTAATGAACAACGGGGTCGGGGGCATCAGAAAATTTTATTTTTCATATGTTGTTATGCATCAGAAAATGATTATAGAAGTGAAAACTACTAAATGATGGTCATCCTGACCACTTTGGTCATGCTGACCACTTTGGTCATGCTCCAGTTTACTACTCTGAAGTAAAATTGCTCCTCTGGAGTAGATTCTCTCCGGAGTTGATTGTTCATCCGGAGTAAGTTGCTTCTTCGGAATAGGTTGCCTCTCCAGAGTTGATTGTTCATCCGGAGTAGGATGACTTAGCAGTTATGGACTGACGATTGTGTCAGTTTTTAGCCAAAAACTGTCATAACGTTGTAGCTTGTCTGTTTATCTCATATATACATATGTATTTGTCACTATCAAACATACAAATTTCCTAATAGTCTTTCTCATATTCGTTGGTGAATCTCCAATTATTATCCGACTGAATTATGTGTACCCACAGAACTAATTCAATCTGAAAGCGAACCCTACGCAATTATCAAATAATACAAGCACTCAAATGGCTAGATAACTATATAGATCAAAAGCTTCAAAAACCGAATGATTAAAAAAACCTCAAAGCTGTTCTTTAGAATAACTAGAATTCAAAAACTGCAAAATCATATCATCTAGGCATTCTTAAATAATAATTCAATATCATAGGAATCTAAAATAGAAAGAAAACAATTCCAATATATTAAACTGAAATAAAAATAAAAGATAACATTTAATCTTTCTCCAAAAAAAAGTCACCTTCCAGTTAACGCCAACGGGTCACCCTCGGGTGCGAGTTCGGGTGGGCTTAAATCCCACGCTCCAGCATCATACTCCTTGTCTTTGAAGAAAAAAAACATATCCTCAAGTTTTTTCGTAAGCTTGACAATACAAATATGGACCACAACCACCTTGATCAAAAGGAACATCAACCCGGTTCCTATTCATTACTATCATGAGCATCCTAAACAGTTCAATTTCACGGATTGTATCACCGGCCTTGAATCTGTACCACCTGGGCCGAGGGAGCATTGAGCCGTTTCTTGTTCACTATAATTTTAACCCGCTCAAATAAATCAGCTCCAACTAGTAAACCATAGACCTTATTGCATTTTTTTTTTGTAAAACGGCCATTCAGCTTAACAACTCTTTCCCCATTTTGATCGATATACAAAGCATCATATAATAACCGAGTTTCCCATCCTTAACATCATGACTACTAACCAATTTTTGAAATAAAGCCTTATTCCATATTTTTTCACCCATAGCCGTATTTTATATCGGTACTTTGATTTTCCAAATATAAAAAATTATCACAACTAGTTGAAGGTTTCGAAGACATACCGTTTTTTGGCAATTTAGAATTAACAGTGGACATATTGACAACAAGAGGGATGGTTTCAAATTGTATATGGCATCGGTAAATATTATACTTTAAATGAAAATGATTCATTAATTATTTTTTCTAATAGCAATACCCTATTTTACGGCCTCTAAACTACTTCTAATCATTTATATCAACACGTCACCCGTAGGGCGCGAACCCTTAATCTTAATTGAGTTTCACCACTCTAACTCTAAAATGTGTATTAATGACCCTCTACTTGTAGTAGTTCACAAATTTAGTCCCCTTGTTGGGAATATCAAACGCACATTTTGGACTACTATTGAAAATTGAAACAACGTCATACATAAAGACAATTGCCAACAAAAAAAGAATAATAACAACATACCCAAGGCTTTTAACCTATTTCTTGATCCCACCTTTGTCACTTTGTTTGACTCTCAATTTCAAAAATCATATAGGCAGATATTTAGTTGTTAGAAGGGTTAATTAAGTCTAGGGATGGTAATATGATGGGTATGTGACGAGTTTTAGTATTCTCAATCTCATACTTTATTTTAAAATTTTGTCCCATATCTAGAGGGTACTTATTATTCATTTGGTTTGTGTGTATACCTGTTGGTATCATGCATACCCTTTCTGGTAACAAAATACTCGTAAGATGCTATTACCCGAAAATCGATCTTAAACTCACTTCGAAAACCGACATGAAATGTAAAAATAACCAGCTATACTTCTAACAATTCTATTATTTTTAGTAGTTTTAAGTTTCTAACAACTTTAACATCCTATTTGTTATATTCTTTTTAAGATCATCTAATAAATTAACATATGCGGTTTCAATGCGGATACATGGGTTTGGATAATCGGACGGGTTCTCTCCTAATACCCGTCTATAATGTTTCAGATTTTTCCTTAAGGTTCAAGTTTGTTTGCCATTCTTAGGGTTAACGAACCCCAAATCGCTATAATTCATTTGTTTAATGAGTAAAAAAGTATGTTTAGATTAAAAAAATATAATTTTCTTACGTAACCTACAAAAGTGTCATTTTTAGAACAAAGGAATATAATGATTGATATGTGTATTTTGTCTAGAATAAAAAGTGTTTGCATAGTACAAAGGGGATAAAACACAATGATGAAAGTGACATAAAGGGAAAAGGTACACTTAATACAACAATACAACATTGTTATTAACATCACCATTTGGAAGTCCCTAGTGATAGCCGGCACTCTCTTAACCTTCTTATTTACATACCGATGTGATCCAATCTTGTTCATGAAATCTTGCTTCTTTTTTCAGTTTTCGATTTGAACAAAAGAAAACCACAAAGAAAGCAACCGGTAGGAGCATCTAGAGGGAAGATCATGGACCGGTTGATAAGTTTAGAGCCATCTAATGTGGTTGCAATACGACTCGAACAAGGTCAAAAGTGTTATGGTCGACTCACTTTGAGAAACGTTATGTACACAATGCCGGTAGCCTTCCAGTTGCAACCAATGAACAAGGCTCGTTACACCATCCGACCACAATCTGGGATCATATCTCCTCTAACAACGGTTACGGTAGAGATTACTTATGACTTCCCTCCAAATTCAAGACTCCCGGGGTCGTTTCCATATTGTGATGATTCGTTTATGCTACATAGCGTGGTGGTTCCTGGAGCCGCGGTTAAGAACCCGTCATCGACCCATGATTCTGTCCCTATTGATTGGTTTACTACAAGAAAGAAGCAAGTGTTTGTTGATAGTGGTATTAAGGTCATGTTTGTTGGCTCAATGGTGATAACTAGACTTGTCAAGAATGGGCCCATGGAAGAAATAAGGGATGTATTAGAAAAGAGTGACCCGGATTGGAAAACGGTTGACTCGGTTGACAAAGAAGGTCAAACGTTACTCCACTTGGCGATCTCACAAGGCCGAGCGGACCTAGTCCAGGTGCTACTCGAGTTCGAGCCAGATGTTGAGGCTAGGAGTCGGTCAGGAACAAGCCCACTTGAGGATGCTGCTGCCTCAGGTGATAGCTTGATTGTTGAGCTATTACTAGCTCAGAAAGCTAACACTGAGAGGTCAGAGTCAACCACATGGGGCCCGCTTCACCTTGCTACCGGTGGAGGCCATGTGGATGTTCTGAAGCTCCTTTTACTAAAAGGAGCTAACGTGAATGCGGTTACAAAAGACGGGACCACTGCTTTACACCTGGCGGTGAAGGAACGTAAACGAGACTGTGCTCGAGTATTGTTGACCGCCGGTGCAAATCCTGATATCGGAAACTTAGCCGAAAATGAAACCGCGTTGCATATAGCTTCGGCTCACGGGGATGACAACATGGTCAAGCTTCTATTACTCAAAGGAGCTAACAAAGACATCCGAAACCGATCAGGAAAAACCGCTTACGATTTAGCAAACGAGCACGGACACACAAGACTCTTCGACGCGCTAGGGCTCGGCGACCGGTTATGTCTAGCCGCAAGAAAAGGCGAAGTGAGAACCGTCAATCGGGTTCTCGAAAGTGGAGCCCTCATTAACGGACAGGACCAACACGGATGGACCGCTTTGCACCGAGCCTCGTTCAAG
Source organism: Smallanthus sonchifolius (assembly GCA_023525975.1). Taxonomy (NCBI): domain Eukaryota; kingdom Viridiplantae; phylum Streptophyta; class Magnoliopsida; order Asterales; family Asteraceae; genus Smallanthus; species Smallanthus sonchifolius. Next base: position 50,204,413 of record CM042046.1, on the reverse strand, counting down.
GGCTATACGAACGTGGTTCGGCTCTTGATCGAAAAGGGTGTCAACATCGACTCACGCGATGGAGACGGCTACACGGCTTTGCATTGCGCGGTCGAATCGGGCAATGTAGATGTTCTCGAATTGCTAGTAAAGAAAGGGGCAAATGTAAAAGCAAGAACCAACAAAGGTGTGACCCCAATGCAAATAGCGGATTCTTTAAACTATGCAGGAATTACAAGAATACTAATCAATGGAGGTGCAAGTAAAGATGAAATCAAGAATGTTAGTAAACACTCACCACCAGCATTTGCGAATAAAACGGGTCGGAGATCCGATAAGGATACAGGTTTGATGAAAAAGAAGGTTACACGGGTCAAAGCATTTGGTAGTGGTTTTGAACGGTCTGGTTCACCATTGGCTATGTTTTAACTAATGTTAATTACTTATTATTAAGTTAATCAAGTCCATAATTATTGTTGGTAGTTGTTCATTCTTGTACTAGTCCTAAATATAGATACGGAGTTGTTGATGAATAATTTGTTGTCCCACTTTTAATGTTTCACTTTTTTTAAGGTTGTATTGTATGTGATTGTATAATATATCTTTACGATCCTATAATACACATAGGATCGTATTTTCAAAGGATTCGTTTCTTTTTGTTTGGAGTTATTTCTAACATGATACGATACGAAAACAATCAGGTTTTTGGGTTGTTGTATCACTCGACACTCTAGAAACGAGTCTGTTCAAATTTCTATTAATACAAACATCTAATGTCAACGTTTTCTTGTAGTTTGACGCCTCAAATTATCGCCGGTGAAGTAGTTGAAACGAAAATAAAAACTTTTTATTTTGACCTTCAAGTTGAAGTTTTTGTTCTGCTATGTAAAATTTGTTTTGATCGATTGTCGATCTCTTTCATCGTAACCAAATTATGTGTTATAGCCTAAACCGTAGGACTCATTCTAAAATACTAGTATATGGGGTGAGAGAGCTCATTTGGTCTATAAACTCCACATTTATTGCACATGCAACCAATATAGGACAAATCATATACATTGCAATTGTTTCAGTCCGTTACATTGTTGGTCTCATAATTCATAAGCAATTAAATGCGATTGGTTGACATCTGAGCCCGAGAAAATTATCTTTTTTTTGACATGAAAACAACTCGAGAACCTTCATCAATTATATAGTATCAACTTCATTAGAAACTGTTTACAGGGTGGTATTTGGAATACATGGTGTTCGAATCTCTCTTTGACATTAACAAATTTATTGATAGTGTTTGGGTCTCAGACTTATTGAAAAATCAGAGCATAAAAACACAAATGGGGTGGTGGCGCAGTTGGCTAGCGCGTAGGTCTCATAGCTAAAGAGTGATCCTGAGGTCGAGAGTTCGAGCCTCTCTCACCCCATATTTTTTCATCTTTTTTTTCCTCTTCTCAAGTTCCAGAATTGCAAATTTTCAGTTCAAATTTGATTAGCTTACCGAGTTAACTGAATACTGAATCTTTATGTTGGCACAGACGTTATCGTATATTTTCGGGTGACGACATATAGTATAAGGTTTTATATTTTCGAATCAAAATATCGCTTATGTGATACCATTGTTTGTATCTATTAATCTCAGAGACCTACCTTATTGGAAATATGGTCATTTTTGTTGATTTACGTGATTCAACTTAGTAAAAACTTAACCGGACATCTAAACATGGTTACACTAGTAAAAAAGTTTCTATGTCCGCGTAGACAGCAACCAGAACCCGTCAATCCGACACCCATACATAGGGGCGTCAATCCGACACCCCTGCATAGGGGCGTCAATCATACCGGGTTGGTGGGTTAAAATATTCAACCTTATCCCAACCCATATACTTATTCGTGCTGTGTCGTGTCGGAACCAGTTAAAGTCGGGTCGTGTTTCAGTTCGACCCGTATTATATTCATTTATGAATATGAGTAATACAAACAATTAATTTATTCCGACTCAGATTAAACCTTTTTGTAATTGGTATCTTTTTTGTTGTATATATTTCTTTATCTTTCATCCTCATTTAACAAATTTTGATTTATATATTTAGCTCGAGATTAGAAGAAGCGTATGAAAAAGATTGGAGAATAGAAAGTTAAAACTAATAAAATAAAATTGTTGAAAGTGAATAGTTGATGAAAAAGTTTAAAAGAGAATTAATTTCACTTTTATAGATATAGTTAGAAGACAAATTAAAAACCAAAATATTTAACTTTAAATATTAATAATTTCATCTCTAAATTATAAATACGAACTATTTAAAAACCCTTAGATGGGTTAACAGGTGAACCCGTTTTTTAAACGGGTTGTGTTCGGGTTTGGGTTGACCCGTTTAAAAAAACAGGTCATGTCAACCAATTAAAAACCTATATTGACATCATTGTAGTGGTGTGTTCCATCGAGGTTGCAAATAAGTGATGAAGATGGCTCGCATAATGAAAAAACAAGTGAACAAAAAAAGACTTTCCGTTGCCGGGACTTGAACCCGGGTCTCTCGGGTGAGAGCCGAGTATCCTAACCAACTAGACTACAACGGACTATGACTCATTTGTTAAAGTATTTTCTTTTAAATGATAATAAATACTTTAAAATGCTTTTATTTAAATGATTAAAATTGTTTCTTTCTTGTCTTATATGAAACAAACATAAGCGATTGGAAAATTTATCCAATACTAACCAAGTATACTTAAAATTTTTTTTTTCTAAAATCTCAATCTTATATGTTCTAATCTTTTAAATATTAATTTATTAAATTAAGTGAACGAAATAATAGATAAATGAATCTTTTTTACAGATTATCTTTAAATTTAATTTGACGTAAGAGTTAATAGTGAATAAAAACAATCACTAAAGAATAATAACTTTTATAATTATCCAGTTATGTCATTTAATTTTAAAATAAAATATTTTAAAAAAATCATAAAGTTTAAACAACTTCGGGTCCAGTGACTTTCCCCGTGAACTTCCATTATTCGATCGTTAAAGAAAAGCATGTTGAAATCGATTGCTTTGCTCTACTCTATATCGAGGAGTCTTGCAGAGAACAGAAAATAAAATAGAAAACGAATGTTCCGTTATAAAATAGAATCAATAAAAAGGGCTTCTTCTTTCTATATGAAAGGGAAATCCGGATGAGGAAAAAGGGGCCTTCCTAGTCCTTGAAGTTGTTAGAGTTCGGACTTATCGACTTGTGTAGTAATAGAAGCAATCATCTTTACAGGCGCCTAACACCCCTAATTGATTAAAGAGAAGGGAGCCGCCCTAGTAGCATGAGACGACAGCCTTGCATAGGAGTAGTTCTGACTCCGAGAATAGAATCTTATCCCCGCCGACTAAGCCCGGACTCTTTCGCATCGCGCTAATTCAGTGCGTTGAGGTACTTTAGAAAGAAGTTTGAGTGACTTTCATATAGTAGATAGAAAACCCGGTGTATGAGTTGTGAAGAAAATTGATTCGTAAAATCGAGTTAAAAGTGACGATTTGAAAACACTCTAATCTTCTTGAGACTTTAACAGTTCAGCATAAAGGCATAAACCATAAAGGCAGTTCAAAATAAAACCCACAATAAAAGCCATTTGTGTTTGATTCAGGTGGCAATTTGTACCCACTTATTATCTGTTTCATCTCTAACAGGTCAAATAGTTAAGCACTTAAACTCATAACAGAAACGGGTCAAACAAGTTATAAAATCTGATTAAAAACAATGCACTAAATGCCTTTAAATAATTAATACAAATTGGACATTGTCCATGTATCTTTTCTACTAGTGTAACAATATCAACTAGAAGCTTTCGCCAAGGCTTATTTCGTACAAGACTCAGCTTGCACTAGTTCTTGCGCCACCTATTTTGCTGCAGTTTCGGCTGATGCATTCAAATTGCTCGCATCATTGGCTGTTGTAACAGGTTATATTCGATTTGCGCAAGAAAAGCTTCACATCTGGTAAATACCTTTTAGCTGGAGTTTTTGCTGGATCCCTTCAGGGTGTTGCGGGAAAAAGGTAGTTTTTTCTGTTTCTTTTCATATTTATGGTTAAAAGTTTGTCTAAAGTAGTTGAAACAAAACTTTTCCTTATCTAAAATGGTGTCTTTTTGTCATTTTTGGAAGAATAATGATTAGTTTGTAATGAAGTCTTGAAAGTCAAATCACTTATTAAAGGGGTGGCGGGTTGGGTCCGGGTCAAAATGGGTTCGGGTGAAGAAAATTCATTTTGTCAGAAACGGTTTGTGTTGTAACCTCTTAAGTAATGTAAACCATGGTCTGTGCAGACAAGCTTGTGATGTCGACCTCCTGCTCGCTTCTCCACACTGCAGTTGATATCGTAAAAGAGACAGAGTTAGATGACGAAATCATATCTTGGTTAGCATTTTAAGATATAAAAAACATTGTAGTCAATGTTTTAGCTAAAGCCTTGGCTAGTGAAAAAGTGTATTTCTTAGCCCATTTTGACATGCACTAAAAATGACTGGTTTCAACCCGAACCCGGTTTTTGACCTGTTACCCACTTACCTGACCCACCCATTTTGCCACCTCTAGTTTTAAGACAAAAACCCAAGGGCATGACTCGTTTTGTGGGGTTTTGTCTAGGCGTATTTCTCGGCTAATGATGCTGCTCATGCTTCAAAAAGGTCCTCCTGAAGAGTGACCAACGCCGAAAGAGTGAGACTGTTCAAGTAATTAAGATTCAAACATCTTTAACTTTAATCCTCATTAGTTCTTAAAATATATGGCACTCCTGTTATGTCTATTACACTTCATGTATCTTTAGTTGTAATGTGACTCTGTGAGATCATCCAACATACAGTTGAAGTCCATTACACACGGTAGAACCTTATTGGCCTAAAAAGTAAGCATTGAAAACGGTCAGGTTGGGTCACTAATGGGTTGTGCTATATGCTATGAACTGCTTTCATCTTCATTTTCCATTTCATATTTTTTTATCAAACCTGGAAGCATATAAGTAGTTTGTATGTAGCATACCTTATTGTGGAGATTCATCATCATAATCTCAATTACTCGATCATATCTAATTTACAACAGTGTAGGAGCATTTTATCATCATTTAAAATTATAGTTGTCATAGTTACTTGTAACTACTATCAACATATGGGATGCCAACACTTGGGAGTACCACAAATAGTCAATATAGAATCTGCATTGTCTTGTATGTTACTTGGTAATGTTATTAGCAGCAAATATGATATAGCATCACATGCTCACAACAAAGCAAAGCAAATAGCTTACATTTTATGACAACTTCATCCACAAGAAACATATAACAATAATAATAAAAACAGTAATAATAATAATAATAAAATAAACTTACAGGGTACAGCAAGGAGAAGCGGATCCACTTTGCCGGATCAAAACTTTATCAACAAACAGGTTCACATCGAAACAAATAAAGACACCAAAAACGGCTGTAATCTAATTATCATCTTAAAGGACTAACAACCCATCCAGTAATTGGATTTTGCCTGCGAATTCTAAATTTCCTATGAGAACCACTTTGTAACCGTTCAAGAATGGAATATGTTATTGAATCTGGTGTTAATCCTTGTTCTTTAAGCTTTGCATACAAATCAACAGCTTCAGCAGTTCTCCCACATCTCTCTAAGCAATCTAACAATATGTTATACGTAACAATATTTGGACAACAGCCGTCAGAAAGCATTTCATCGAACAATCTACAAGCCATCTCTACTTTATCCGACTTCCCAAAACACTCAATAAGCGTACTATACGTTACAACATCAGGATTCAACCCCTTCTCTTCCATCTCTCTGAACCTCATGTGGGCTTCATCAACATCACCATTTTTGCCTAAACTGTTTATCAAAGAGTTATAAGATACAATATCAGGCTTGCAATCACTGTTCTCCAGCTCATCAAATATACTAACAGCCTCATCAACTCTTCCAGCTCTCCCAAAGCTAGAAATCAATATATTGTATGTGAATATATCAGGTAAGGGTCCCTCTTTTTTCATCTTTTCGTATAAATCTTGAAGATGCGATATCTGTTTTGATTTCCCAAGAGCAGTGAACACAGTGTTATACATAATAGTATCAGAAGTTATCCCCTTTTCATGAATCTTACTTAGCAAGTCGATAGCTTCAACCATTTTACCCTCCTTGCATAAGCTTTCTAGCATAGATAAGTATGCATCCCTATCTCCCTTATCATGGAAATTCCACATGTAGCAAAATAGACGGTGAGCCTCACTAGCATGCCCTAATTTACTAAGTGTTCGAACAAGATATGCGTATATACCCTTGTTCATGTACTTATTTGACATTTCAACAACTTCATCTAGTCTACCAAGCTGTCCTTCTGAAACCAGGAGATTTAGAATTACACTATAAGTAAATTCATTGGGTCTGCAATCATTTTCCACCATTTTTGAGAAAAGATATATAGTTTTGTCAACCATCTTGCTCGCAGCAAGCACCTGAATAATCGTATTGTAAGCAATTAAATTCGGAGCTAAGTTCTTGGATACCATTTCTTGAAAGAGTGCTATTGAATCATCAGGCTTCCTGAGTTTTCCAGTCATTCTGATCAGAATTGTGTATGTATATTCATCAGGTTCACAGTGCTTCCTCTTCATCTCTTCGAAAACCTTGTTTGCCTGATCAACCTGTAAAGACCATAAACTTACATTAACAAAACTGGATTGATGACCACGAACTTACACTCGGTTTTTAAATGCGTGCATCAGAAGCGCGATACATATGATTAGATCGCTTTGCTGCAGTTGATGCGATGTGAATCCATGATGCACATGTGATGCAACTGATGCGACGCCTTATGCAGTTACCAGTATTTGAACAAATTAGACCATCGATTACAACGGGTTTGAGTTTTTCAAATCTGAATGAGCAACCCTGACCATCGATTGAACAAATCTCACCAAGGATGATGGGAATATCTTGTATTTTAGTGTTTAAAAGTTAACAATTTAAAAAATTATCATTAAAAACATTTCAGTATTTTAAATAACACATGATGCCACGCGCTTTTTAACACCAAGATCTCAAACTATCACAGTTGAATTCTATTGTGCATATTCGATATGTAACAAGAATCATCATAAATTGGACCTTTTCGTCTTTGGCAAGAGCATCAAGTAGCATATTGTAGGCAAAGATATCCGGTTGATAATCTTTCCTCCTCATCTCCTGATAAACTTCCATCGCCTTAATTGAATCACGAGAGCGTAAATGAGCTTGAAGAAGGCATTTATAAGTATACCGATTCATCCTGAGCTCCCATTGTTTAACTAACCGTAAACACCTGTCCAGATCTTCACCGCCACTGAATATTCCGATCAAAATATTGACGGTGGAGATGTTGCCACGCACGCGCAACCGCTCCATCTCGTCAACAATCCGACGGACGGAGTCGAACCGGTCAGGCGAGGAGGATTTGGATAAAATTAGAAGGATTCGATTGTAGGTGAAGCAATCGTGACGGAATTTAGGGATTGAAGAGTGACAAAATCGGAAGAATTGGAGTGCGAGAGGTGTGGAATGGAGAGATTTGAGGATTTCGGAGGCTTCTGAGACAGTTAGGGTTAGGGTTAGGGTTTGTAGATAGTCGGATAGGTCGAGGAAGGGGTCTGGTGATTTGGATAGGATATTCATTACCTTGCAGATAAGGTCACGGCGAGGGAGAGGGTAGCCTCTGGCGTCGTATAGTTGGATGTTTGGGACGTGGACTTCGACGGCGAATGAGCGGCCGTTATCGAGCTCGGTGACCACTCGGCCGCTGTACTTGGTGGCGTAGCCACGGCGGAGGAGGAGGCGGAGACTGGTCATGGTCGGTTATGCACTTTCTCCGGTTCCGTGCGTTAAGAACGATGGCACGTGACGGGTGACGCCCGTCCTTTTTTTTTATTTTTTTTATTCAACCCATTTAGTGATTTAGACCCATTAAAGATAATAGGCCAGCATTGCCATCAAAAAATGAGTATATACAATATAGGATCCAAACTAGAGGTGAACAAATCGGGTCAAAACCCTAACCCGGGTTCAGGTTGAAACCGGTAGATCATCGTTAACGCAAGAGAGCCCGTTTCTTGGCTGAACCCTGGTTGGGTCGGGTCAGATTCTGGAGGGATAAAACCCTACCCGGTAAGAACCAAATTAGGTCAGGTTGGATCGGGTCGGGTTCCAAACCTCGGGGTTCCTCATTGTTTGAATCTCAAAGTCGTGTTTGAATCCGTTTTGAAGAGCGTACCTCGATTATTGCATCGACCTTGGTTTTGACCGTTTGACATTTCAAAAAATCATATTTTGACCAAACCTCGGGGTTCACAAGGGAAGCTTCGCTTGAGGATGCACCGGTTGGAACGAATGATTCGGAAGCGATAGCGTTTTGAGAACGTGTTTATTTCTTTTTATTTGTGAGAGTTGTAATCAAATAATTACAACCAATACTAATTTATACCCAAACCTGTTACTTTTCATAAAGGGTATTTTAGTCATTTCACCCCAAACTTAAAAGAAAGGTTAACGGAAGTTAGTCTTAAAACCAAAACTCATTACAAAAATTGAAAGCATAAAACTCAATCATGTTACTCATGACTTTCTCAAACCTTAGTGTTCCAAATTACAGCTAAATGATTTATTGTTTTGACCGGTTAATTTTGTCACCTCTAAAAATGAGTCTAAAATGGACTTGACTGTTATAGAGGATTGATTTGGTCGAGTACTTTGGTGGGTGTTGCTTCAAAAAATCATGTGGCGTGGTGCAAGGAAGTGACTTGTCCGTTCAAATCCATCTCAAAGGTGATATAACCTCATTTCTCCTCTTATTTTGTCATGATATAAACTACAACCACAGTAAATTTGTTAGAGGGTCCTGGAGTCATAGCACCAATACCGAGGGAACTTCGATGTTCAAGTCAAAAAGTATTCCAGACTACAAATCGTATGTGTATAAGTATAGTTAGAAAGGGTGGATGATAAACTTACTTATTGAGTTCTTGTTGTAGATGATCCTCCTGTTTATAGGAGGATGTTGGGTCTTAACCCTAATGAGCCAGCTACTTATATTGGGTCTAACATGTTGGGTTGAGTCCATTACGAGGTATATGAGATTGGAAAAAATATATTACTAGATAGTAACCAATATTTATATATGTTTCATTTAGGTAATCTTAACCTAATTTAAAAGAAAAATTAATAATTTTTATATTGAATAACTAATGAAAGATTTACTTTAAAGATACAAAATTTTTTTAAGTGATTTTAGTGACATAGATAAGAAACTTTGTTACTATCAGTATCAAGCAGAATCGGTCCACAATGTATACAATACCCACTCTTCAAGAATACCATCAATGAAGAAAATCGCCAACATAATTAACAGAACACTAAAAAAACCAACACCTATATACAGTGTTAGAAACTTAGAACAGACGCAAGAATTTTAAAGTGGAGCCAACACCTTCTAACGTGGTTAGGGACTTAGGGCTGCCAAGAAGATACACAATAAGCTTGGTGGTGCAAGGCGAGCATATAGTTGTTCGACAACTATATATAGTGTTAGAAACTTAGAATAGACTCTTTTCGGTGTTCATATTAGTTTTAGTTTGATTCGGTCTTATATTATTCTAAGTATTAACCATTGAATCTGATACTATTTAGCGTATTATACATGTCTCCATAATAAACCAACTAGACCACAAAACCGAAGCATATATTTTAGACCTTTTACATGAAGATGTTGATTTAGGTTATCTCAAAATGTATTTATGACGCATCCAACATGAATAGACTATACTTCAATATAACTTTTAATCATACTAGTGGAATTTTCAAGAGGGTTACGACAAGAATTGAATTTAGAAATAATAAAAGTAAGCAACATGAAACGACAAGAATTGAATTTAGAAATAAAAAAGTAAGCAACACGAAATTGAACTTGAAAACCGTGTGAACACAAAGATAAAGCCGCAAGATACAAGATCACATTATCATGAAAGTGAGCGGTAAAAAACACCATATTAAATCTATAAATAAATAAATAAAAATATTATAGTTGACAACAAACCTTTTAATAGTTATAAGATAAAAACAAAACTTGTTTAAAACTAATTAGAAAACATCAAAAATAAAAATAAAAGTACATATCTGTTCATGGAAACATTTTTGTAAAATATAATACAATTTCACATTCTAATTCCTTATAGAAATATGAAAATTGTAGGGGTGACGATCTTGACCCATTTTTCAAATAATGATTTGGGTAAAAAATCAATTGTATATGGATCAATTAGGGTAATATTAGATTAGTCAACGGGTCAATTTGGGTCACCTCAGATTAGTTGACGGGTCAATTTGGGTCACCTCAAATTAGTCAATGAGTTAAAATGTATTATAAAACTTGTTAACTTAAAAATAATACAAAAGGGATAGCCACCCCACCAACGTCACGCCACCACCCACCGCCACCCACTCTACCTCCGCCTCGCCGCCACCACCCCCGCCGCCCACCATCGCCACATAGGCGCGTCGGCGCCCCTCGCCACCCCTCCCCGCTGCACTCCTCTCCCCACCGCTGCCCCGCCACTAACACCACCCCTTCCCACCACCACCACCACCACCACCACCCGACGTCCTGCTGCGTTCGACGCTTTCCGACACCACCACCTGATGCCATGCTGCCACCCACCCGTCACCGCCACCCCGCATTCGCCGACAAACATTCGCCACTGCCTGTCGCGGCGACCTACCCCACCCCACCCCAACCACCCCACACCCACCCCTAACCACCCACCCCCACCCCCACCCACCCCACCATGCCGCCATCGCCCGATCGTCGCCACCACCGTCGCCACCCACCCCACCCCTACCCACGCCACCCCAACGCCCACCTCCACCCCACCCTACCCTACCCACCCTCACCCTACCCAACCCACCCCCACCCCTACCAACCCCACCCCCTACCCACTCACTCCACCACGCCGCCATCGCCTGATCGCCGCCACCACCGTCGCCACCCACCCACCCATACTCTACCCCCACCCACCCCCCTTCCTCGGGCGAAGGCGGAGTGGTGGGGTGTGATGGGTGGGGGTGGCGACGGTGGTTGCGGCGATCGGGCGATGGCGGCGTGGTGGGGTGTGGTGAGTGGTGGTGGTGGCGTGGTGGGGTGTGACAGGTAGGAGTGGGTAGGGTGGGGGGTGGGGGTGGCGGCGATCGGGCAGAGGCTGTGGGGTGGGTGCCGGCGGTGGTGGCGGCGTGGTGGGATGTGACGGGTGGGGGTGGGGTATGATGGGGGTGGGGTGGGTGGCGGCGGCGGCGAAGTCATTTGGACCCGAACCCAATTGATAGTTTTTTTTTTTTCAAAACGACCCGTTTTGACCCGGACTAATTTTGCTTCAAACCCGTTTTGACCCGAAGTCTTTTTGCTCCTAACCCATATTGACCCGAACCCATTCCGTTATGACCCGAACCCGCCCGACCCACCCAGTTTACCAGGCCTAAAAAATTCAGACAAAAAGTGTTAGATGTGAGCACAACATTGGCCCGTACCAAAGAAATTGCTCCCTTTGATTCAAACCCGCTTTAATTTACCTGCTATTTTGTCACCACTACTCAAAACACATTACAAAATATGGTAGTAATGTCACTTCTTAAGCATGTATGGATCACTAACCAATTAAACCTAGGGGTGTGCAAAAAAACCGAAAACCGAATCGTATCCGTAATCGAAAAAACCAAACCGAATTACGAATTCGGTTTTCGATTCTGTTCCTAACCGTATCCGAATTGGGAATTCGGTTTGCGAATAGACAATTATTTTATTTCGGTTTATTCGGTTAACCGTTTTAACCGAACAAAAATAATAAATAATTATATATGCATATATATCCATGTTATTTTTAGCCCAATAAAAATAATCCAAGCCCACTTCTCATTTACTAAATTTTGTCCAGCCCATTTAGTTTTACCAATTAGGGCATATTAGTGCTGAACTCTTCAGATTGCATTGCAGTCACCCACCATAAAAATAGTCGTCTTTTTTTTTTCTTATTTCTTGTAGAGATGATAAACGTATCGAACGAGTGAAAGAGGAGTTGAAAAAACACAAATTTAACTATGGTGGCATTGGCTATTTATTTATGTTTGAACTTTGTATTTTGCATTTATGTTTAAGACCATTTCCGGTTATGTACTTTTTGTTATGGTTATGAATAAGACTATTTCCGGTTTACCACTTTAACTTAAAAGTATGTGTCTGTGTTGTTTAAATTTGTGGGAACACAAACAGGAAATCAAAGTTAGGCAAAAAATTTATTTGGTTGAATTCGGATGAATTCAGATTTAACCAAAATCGAACCGAATTGAATTTGGTTAGATTCGGTTCGGTTAGACAAAGTTTCAATTCGGTTCGATTCGGTTTTCGGTTAGACCCAAAAAAATTCAAATCCGAATAAATCGAATAAACCGAACAAACCGTTAACCGAACCGATGAACACCCCTAATTAAACCCTTATGATTACTAATGAACATTACATGTTCTGCCAATGGTAAAACTAGACGAGGCCGTCACCCGTCTTCTAGGACCAAAACCCGAGATTATAAATACATGATCTCCCGGTTCACCAAAAATTATTATGTCAAAATGCCACAGAGATCCAAAAGGACTGAAAAACTACATAACTCCATCTTGCATTCCATCATGAACATTCACTTTCATAGCCACCCATTCATCATCTTTAAATTGGATTGGACCATCATATGTCATTCCTTGTACGTTCGGGCGAATCACAATCTTTGTTGAATGTGGCATTGCAGAGCCCGGATCCATCACTGGGTTTAAAGTGGCTTCGTTGACAACCGATTGAATATTTTTACCATTTGAGCCCAGCCCTAAAGATACGATGTGCATAATTGTTCATTCCGATAAACAAAACAGATATACCAGTAAAATCTCAGATAAGGATACACTCTTAAAGTATAGTTTGATGAGAGTGAGATGAGAGCAAACCTTATCTCTATCCCAGGAGATAGAGATGCGGCTCCCAAAGATACCCAAAAAAGGGGATAGGGCTAAATAAGTAGGAATTAATATTATATACAACAGTGTTAGGATACACACGTACCTCCACCGGCTTGTTTTACATGGTTTGTCAATTTGATACTTGGTTTTGGAACATTAACATTTGGTGAGGATTTTACAGAACCCGAATCCATCACCGGGTTTAAAGTGGCTTCATTGAAAGACTGTTTGATTTTTTTACCATTCCCTAAAGATATGATAACTCATGGTTAATTCTAATACGTAGGAATTGATATTTTATATACAAGAGTGTTAGGAAACATGTGTACCTTCACCGGCTTCAGTTACATGGTTTTTCTGTTTGATATCCGGTTTTGCAAAATCAACAACATCCAGTGTGGATATTGGCTGTGGTTGACGGATAATGACTGGTGGCAAGATGGCATGATTCGCTATAACGTCTTGCAAGTCTTTCAATTCAAGGTACCCTAAAAAGATTGTAAGGAGTTGATACTTGATATTTTTATTGGATTTAGAATTTGAAGCTTGAAGAATACGGTCATTAATAATTAAAATGCAGATCCTCATAAACTTAAACCACAAGGAGACAATTTTGATACTTGTAAACGGAATGTTTATATTTGACTGAGTTGAATGCAAAGAAATTAAAAAAAAATAAATAAACTAGCTAAAATGTAAACGATTGGACATAAGTATATTTTCGATGCATGAAGCCTCCCAAATCATATATTCTAATAAACTAGATTGTTAATAAATAATAAAATTATTATAATCATATTTGACTCGCAAATTTTTTTTTTTTGAGAAAAAGTAGTTTTTGGACACAAAAGCGTTATCAACCTGATCCGACCCGTTTTAACATGTAACAAGTTTACTGGTTTTTACCCTTTACCCAACCCGCCAGACCACTCATTATGCCAGTTCTACTTAAATCAGATATGAATTTAGACTGCTATGTGGATTTCTATTTATTACCCCCTGCTTATAAGTAAATATAAGTTAAGATCTTTGAGATATTACCTTTTGCTTTCTCCGGGTCATCTGGAATTGTGTAACTGACTCGGTTATTGATGATTGTTTGCATCTTACTAGTGGTTGGTTCATTTTTGTGAATAATAACCGTCTGCAAGCTGGAAGAACCAGAACCAGAACCAAAACTATAACTAGAAGGTCCTACAATGTTGGAGCTAGCAGTTGCATTGTTTGCTCTTGGTCCACCTAAACATAAAATGTGCAGAAAAATATTATGTAATGGAAATAGGCAAATATTATCTTCATCAAGATAAGATGTGCACTGCGTAGTGGAAGTTAGTAGTAACTTGTGTGAACTAGAGGTGGCAAAATTTTCAGGTTGGTAACGGGTCAAAACGTGTAATCTTTTCTTAAGGGTCGAAATGGATTTGGCCATATCACTTGTCCAAAGAATGATATATGATTAGTGTGTCAAATATGAACACAAAATTATATTGATAATAATTAATTTTTTGTACAAAATAACTGAGAAGGTTATGCATTAACAATAGGCTTTTGAGTGACTTTCGACAACTTTGACCCATTTCCTTACAAGATACTTTTACCTGTTTGACACTTTGACCCATTAAAGAAAAAACATAACACAAATCAACCAGTTCACAAGTAACTCGGTCAGAGTTGCCACATCCAGTGTGCACCTACAACTTGAATCACCAATGGTCAACCAACAAAATCGAGTTATGAACCACCATTGCAACTATTTTTGTTTTAAATTTTCACTCTAAAACTACGGTCTTTTTTAGGATATGCACACGGTTATATATTTGCCCCTATACATTATTTTAATAGCAGCATATGTATTTAATTGTAACACAAAACCGATTTTTGAATCCCATCCTAATGGTTTTCACTAAAACGAGAATTCATCTAATTTATTATGAGATATAGTAGGCACACCATGAAGCATGTAAGAGATATTCAAATGTATTTATTACCTGCAGTAAGAGCTGAATAAGCAACCTTGGCGGCGTTCATCTCTGATTGTTTCTTCGTCCGTGATTCTTCCCCAACATATCTTTCACCTTTTTAGTAGCAAATACAAGATTTATGATCAGGATATGCATTGTTTTTATGTTTTTACACTACAAAACAGTACAACTTTTTTTATCAGGATATACATGTGAATACCCAGTGGACCATGTAGGTCCCACTGACCTGAAATCTCAACTGTAGAAACGAAACATGGAATATGAAGTGGGCCGGTTCTATTTGTGGCATAAACAGGTAGAAGAAGAGCCTTCTTTTGAACTAATTCTTGTAATAAACTCTTGTACATACAATCATCCTAAAACAGAACATACATAACAAGAGTTGATTCGTTGAAATAGCAAAGTAACACTAATATAAATCAATAAAGATAGGTTAAGAATCAAACGTCTTGTGCTCCATCCTGTGATAATGACGTGAAAGCAACTTTAGCAGCTTCGTGCTCTGCGTCTTTTAAGGTTGATTTAAACTCGAGTCCCGCATACGTATTTCCACCAATGGTGACTTGTGATCTGAAGAGGCGTGCATGTGGAGGCCCTTGTGTTTCATTAGTATATGTGGGGAGAGGAATGTTTCTCTTTTGAGCATAAGTTTGAAGTCTGCTTTTGTACAGATGTGCCATCTCTAGTCAAACCAAACACATGAAGCATTATCTTAATCATGAGCTTAGTTGCTAAAAAATAATCATATTTAAAGGTGCAACAAAAAGATCAGAGCTAAGAAAAAACCACACACATACTATCCTGACACTAGTGGTCATACGGCCCGTAAGATTTTTTATACGGTCCATATGAGGTGGTGTTCGCCAAATCATACGGCCTGCATGATTTGCTTGACTGACATTGAAATGTACACTTTTGGGATGGTGTCTCTTTAGCAACACCCAACAAAAAACCATAATCAGATCCTTAGATCTTAGGTCCTGTTAGATGGAGTTCTTGTTTAGGTCACAAAATATCACAAATTTAACTCTCTTATATCAATCAAACCACACAATTGATAACGTGCATCCTTTTTCACTGTTCAGATATTTACACACAATGACACAAATCAAATAAAATAAAGAAAAAAGAACGAATCAACTGGATCAATCGTTTGCTTGTTTAACAAGTCTACAGTTTACCTAATTCCTTCAATTTCATGATTCAAGAGCGTTAACAAAAAGCAAAAACCATCGCATAATTGAAAAGCAAACAAATAACACCTCAATCTACGCAAATACAACACACGCATCAACTTGAACAACACTGAAACAGATGAAAATTAAGTAGCACATTTGTTTCGAATAAGAAGCAACTATCATCAATGCGATAATCAACGAAACTAAAAGAAAACCGGAAGTGAACAGCAAACCCTAAAATCGGAAAACGAGGAGTTTAGGTGATGAATGCAGAGCAAATTACGCCATTAGCATCGTTAATTTTGTAACAAATTGATCGGAACTCAACTAAACTGTAAGAAATTGCTGTGTAAGATGAAAATTGATGGAAGAATCACCTGGATTTCGTGATTTGAGTAGAAACTTGAAACCCTAGCTCCTGGATTGAAAAGGGGAAGAAAATCTGGTGGGAGTTCAGGTGATTAGAAATACCGCCGTTCAAAAAGCCCGTGGCTCGCTCGAAGTTCGCTCGAAAAAAGCTCGGAAAAAGCTCGGCTCGGGAAAAGCTCGGTTTTAAACGAGCCGAGCCGAGCTGGCTCGAATTCTAAACGAGCCGAGCTCGAGCTAGGGTTGGCTCGGCTCGGGCTCGGCTCGTGGCTCGGCTCGTGGGCTCGGCTCGTCTAAATAACTAATATATATATATATATATATATGTTATATATGTGTTATATTTGAAATATGATGTTTTGATTTTTTAAGTTAATTTGTTTTCAAGAACTCTGAGTTTTGGACTAAAATTTTACTTTATCTACAATTATATTTACTCTCTACTTTGTAAGTTTTGGGTTATCTATGTTTTTTTTTGTATTTTATATATTGTCCCTTCCATCTATTTAGTTTTTTTGAAGACAATCAACTTCAAACCGAGAATAAAATATTTTTTTTTTGTTGTTTATATATATATTAATATGTAAAAAAAAAATTTAAAAAAAAAAAAAAAAAACGAGCTAGCTCGACGAGCCACGAGCTGGCTCGAGCTTTTTACGAGCCGAGCTCGAGCTCAACTTTTCAGCTCGGAAAAAAAATCGAGCCGAGCCGAGCTGGCTCGTTTAATTTCGAGCTCGAGCCAAGCCTGGCTCGGCTCGGCTCGGCTCGGCTCGTTTAAAGCCCTAATTAGAAAGGAAGCTTGGTATAATCTCGCAAGGCAATGTTCGTGTTAAATACAAAGTACAATTCTTTATTAATATTTAATATTTTATTAAAACATATTGCACTTATTGGGAAATCAAAAAAAAAAAAAAAAAAATTAAGTTAATAAAAGGAGAGGAGTAAACTGCAGTTTTCGTCCCTGAGGTTTGTCCTGATTCACAGGTTCAGTCCCTTCTTAACAGTATGGGTCCTTGAGGTTACATTTCGTAACAGTTTGTCTCTCGCGCAAACGGCCGTCCAATCTGCCGTTACTTTCCCCTTACGTGCCCCTCACGTGAGGAGTATTTTCGTCTTTTCGCCTCTATTATAGTTAGCTTATTTCTAAACACTCCTAATCTTTTTATTTAACCTTCCATCCAAACACTCCCAATATCTCAATAGATTATCTGAACTTCAAGCTTCAACCCCCTCTGTAGTGTGAAGGAACTAAAAGCTTCAATCTCCCAATCTCCCAACTGAATTTCATGGAAGGTACCACCAATCCATGGGGACAGACGATGATGATGACGACGACGACGACGATGATGATGATGATGATGACGACGTGAAGGAACCATTACCAGGACTGAAGAAGCCAAATTCAAATCTTTGGCTTTCCGATGGGGTGGTGGGAGGTTTCAGTGGTGGGATTAGGGCTTCAAGAATTTTTGAAGGTGGGATCTTTGAAGGTGGTATTTGGAAGTTTTCCGATGGGGTTAGGGCTTTTCGAAGGTGGGATTAGGGCTTCAAGAAGTTGGGGTTCTTTTCTGTTTGGCTTCATCGAGTTATTTTTTGTTTGGCTTCACATGCGAATGGGTTAGGGCCGGAGGATTCATCACCTGCGAGTTCCTTTCTGTTTGACTTCACCAGCACCACCTGATCTGCTCCCACAATTTCGATTGCCCTTGATCTTCACCGATCAATCACAGCCATCGTCAAATGGGAAGATAGCTCTATTAACTGGGTCGGTTGCTTCAAATTCAGATTTGGGTTAAAAGCTTAATTATGGTTTATTGATATTGAGTTTGCAACTGGATCGATTGCTTCAAATTCAGACTTGGGTTAATGTTGGAGCATGATCTGTGACAACAAGCCTTGCAATAGATTAGTCTTTATGTTTATAGTTTTGCATGTTTTGTGTTTGTAATAGTTAAGTTTGCTCAGGCGACCCTAAATGGCGAACTTATTAAGTTCGCCTGGTTCAGTGTGTGTTGTCTATAAATAGTTCAAGAGTTGTTCTCATTTGTAGCTAATGCATTTGTAACTACTCTGTGTTTACTATTTGATTGATAATACAAGAAGCTTTTTATGAGATCGTGTCTTGTGTGATTGTATTGCATTTGTTACTATTCGAGACATACGTATACGTAAGGATTCCGCACTTCGTGTACGTATTATGTGTTTTACAGCAGAGATCGATCGGTAGACCCGCTGGGACTTACAAGTGGTATAAGAGCTTTTGCTCTTGATTAGCTATTGTTGTTTGACATTGTCTCGATTGATTTTTCACAACAAGATGGAGATTTTCAAAAGTTTCCGTGTTGTTGAGAAGTTTGCAACTTTTTTGACTGAATTTTGATTGATTTCTTCATTTTTGGTGTTGTTTTACCAAAATTGATCCGTTAGAAGTGTTCTAAATCAATATTTGAAGAATCCTACGGAAGGAATTTCTCTCTAAATCAAGATTTATGGAAATTTTCAGACATGTTCGTGCGTTTGGGTGTTAGAACAATCTTCCTTGTTCTTCAGCTGATACATGCGAACTTGTCTATTCTGTTACGGGCGAACTTGTCAAGCGAACTTGTTAAGTTCGCTAGATTCAAGTTAGGCGAACTTAGGAGGCGAACTTGTTAAGTTCGCTTTATACAGAAAGTTGTAAAAATTTTCTAAGTGTTGAAGTGTGTTCAAGGATGTCGTCTACTTCTAATCAAGTGAACAATATGACTCACTTACTGAATCATGACAATGAGATAGGAACTCCAACCAAGCCATCGAGGCTTGTGAATCTCAAAGATTATTCTAATTGGAAAAGTCGATTTGAGAATTATGTTAATATCAATGACACGAGTTTGTGGATTCCTATTAGTGAGGGATATGAGCATCCTGTTTATCGTCATATGGGTGTGTCGGATACACCAAAACCAATTTCAGCTCTTAATGATGATGAAAAGAAGTTGTATGATCGTGAAAAGAAAGCTCTTGTAGCTTTATCCATGTGTTTACCTCTGGATATCTACCATACTTTCAAGAAGTTCAAGACTTCTCGTGAACTTTGGGAAGGTTTGGCTAAAAGATGTGAAGGTAGCACATATATCAAGAAGAACAGAAAAGAATTGTTAAAGAAACAGTTTAGTGTTTTTAAACACTTTGAGGGTGAATCAGTGGATGAACTCATGTCAAGATATTATCATCTTCTAAGTGAAATGGTCAACAATGACATCACTTACAAAAATAAGAAGATTCTTGAAAAGTTCTTGGATGCTTTACCAGCACATTTTGAGATGTACACAATAGTGATCAAAGAACAAGATGGATTTGATGATCTTAGTCTTGAAGATTTGATGGGAAAGATTCAATCATATGATTTGCATAAACAAAAGAAAGACATAGTTTATCAAGATCCAAGCATCTATTTTGGGAAAGGTACATCGTCATCAAAATCTGGTGGAGTTGCTTTGTTTTCAGGAAAGTCGTCTTATGTTCCTAAAGACAATTCTTGTCAAGAAAATACATGTTTTGTTGCTTCAAATTCTAGATGTTCAACTCACAGTAAGAATGAATGTCATTCATGTTCTTCTAAAGTGTCTTCATCTGTAGCTAATGATATGATGACAATGATTGCATCATTTTTAACTTCTTATGAAAATTTTATTGGTGGTAAAATCATTGATCATGATATGATTGAGGAGGATTTTAAACAGCTGGATAAAGATACTTTGGAAGAAATGAATATTCAGTGGAACATGACATTGTGGTTGAGACAAGGAAAATATCACTTGAAGAGAACTGGGAAGAAGTTTATTGGGGCATCAAGCAAAACCAAGATGAGAATGGATAAGTCTAAGGTGAAGTGTTATAATTGTCAGGAGTTTGGTCATTTTGCTCGAGAATGTACAAAACCAAGAAATCAGAATCAAGGACCTTCAAACTCTCAAGGAAATCAAAACAAACAGAGTTCTTCTACAGCTTTGATATCTCAGCAAGATGAAAATTATGACTGAGGTATTCATTTGGAATATATTGTGGCTCATGTTAGTTAAGCTTTTCTGGCTGAAGTTCATCTTGAAGATGGAATTGAAAGTGGTTCTTCTGATAGTGACTCTACAGATTCTGGGAGTGTACATGAAAGTGAAGAGTCAGTGCCTCAGATGAGTGAACCAAAGTTTTCAAATGAAGAGTTACTGAATGATGGAGCTGTTGGAAAGGTTACAGAAAAGATTGCAGAGATGTTAGCTGAAAGAAATGCATTCATGGCCGATTCTAAGCAGGTAAAACAGGTTGATTCTTGTTTAAAATGCATTGATTTTGAATTCAAAATTACGAGATTGTGTGATGATAACACAAATCTCATATGTGACATGATAGCAATGTATACATCGAACCAAACTTTGAAGGATAATGAAACAGTTTTGAAAACTAAAATTGAATCTCTAAAAGATGATATCAAAGTTTGGCAAACCAAAGTAAATGAACAAGCTTTTCTTCTCGATGTGTTATACTCTGAGTATGAAAAGAAAATTAATGAACTTGTTGTGTCACAGACTGAGGTAACAAAATTGTTACGCAGGCTTGAATGTTATAAGAATTCCAGTTTCTTGTTGGAATATTATAATGATAAAGCTTCGGGTGAAAAGGTTATTGGTGGGGATTGGTTCTTGTCCTTCTTTTGATGATACAGAGATTGGGGGTGGGGTTGGTTATTGTCCACCATTTAATGCAAATTATACCCCATGCTTGATTGAAGAAGTTTTGGTTGAAGATCTGGAACCAAAAACTGTGTTGAACATCAATCCTGTTACTGGTAATGACATGGTATATGATGATTCAACTGATGATGATGATGTGTTTGATTCAGAAAAAGTTGAAGGCATAGTGACAGAGTGTAAGTATGTGGAACCCGTTGTGATGAAAACAGTGACAAGAGACATTTGCATTCTAACTGAACCAGATGATGTGAGTGAACAACCAAAACCTAAATATACTTTTAAACCAGTTAAACCGTTTGTAAGTGGTGGTTTTGATTCATAAGAGACAAACAAGATTGAGAATATCTCAACTCTTGATTTTTGTAAAAAGAAACTTGAAGATGAAACTCATAAGGTTGTTCATTCTTCAAACACTATTTCTCAGTGTTCATCATCTACTTCATTCAAGGTTCAGAAAGAAAAGTATGTTCGTGTCTACAAGGAAAAACGTTCTTGTTTTCATTGTGGTACTGTTGGTCATATCTTGAAAGATTTTCCAAATAAGAACTTGGGGAAGCGTCTGGAGAATCCAAAGTTGGCACGTCCTTTTGTGAATCCACCAGCAAAATCTGTAAGTAAGAATGTGGATAGTGGTGTAAAGAAGCCAAGTGTTCAGACTGCTTCTGATTCTTTGAAAGTTGTGAAGAAGGTTGAGTCAATTGGTGAGTCTACTCAACCAAAAGAAAATTTGTCTAGACCACAAAGACGTCGAAGAAATAAACGTTTGAGAAAACTTATCGAACAACCAGTGGTAAATGACAAGGTTGAGGTGGTGAGTGAGACTGACAAGGTTCAGGTTACATCAAAGTGGAAACCTAAATCCACTATTTCAGTTTCAGGGAAACAATCTCCTAAAATTCAGGAGAAATTTGATTGTGTATTGAAGGAAATTGTTTATTTTGATGAATCAGGCCGACCCAAGACCGCAATGGCTTGGGTCTTTATTACTAACTAATCTTTTCTCTTTGTGTGCAGGGAACTCCAAGGAGGACTGTTGGCAACCATTGGTATGTTGACAGTGGATGCTCTCGGCACATGACGGGTAATCTTAATTTATTGGAAAATGTGAAAGAAATTCAGGGAGGATACGTTGCTTTTGCGGGCAAGAAAGGATGAAATATTTCTGGCCAATTTGAGCTTTGAGAAAGTCAACTATGTTGAGCAGCTAGAACATAATCTGTTATCCGTTTCGCAAGTCTGTGATAAAGATTTCTCATTTACATGAGCTCAGCAACGACAACGTCGTCTGTTCCAACTTGTCTTCTTTCGAATGCTTTCGAGTCCGATTCAACTTTGTGGCACCGGAAAATGGCTCATATAAATTTCAGAAAAATGAACTATCTTGTCAATAATGGGTTGATTTCTGGTGTCCCAGTTATGAGATTTCATGTGAATGAAGACTGTATTCCATGCAAGAAAGGGAAGCAGCACAGGAAGTCTCATCCTTCAAAGTTGACTAATTAAATTGTGACTCCTTTGGAGTTGTTGCATACGGATTTGTTTAGACCTATTAGTGTCAAGAGTGAAGGCGGCAAATCTTATTGTTTGGTTGTGACTGATGATTACTCGAGGTTTTCTTGGGTAAAATTTCTTGCTTCTAAGGATGAAACAGCTGAACTTCTTAAGTTCCTAATTGTAGGACTTGAGAAATTGTTCAATTTGCAAGTCAGGAGAATTCTGAGTGACAACGGCACAGAATTCAAGAATGGGAATTTTGGTTTATTCTGTTTGAAGAAGGGTATTCATCATGAATTCAGTGCTCCTTATGTTCCTCAACATAATGGTGTTGCTGAACGGAAAAATCGAACTCTTATTGAGACGGCTTGTACTATGTTATCTGATTCAAAGTTGCCAGTTACTTTTTGGGCAGAGGCAGTAAATACAGCTTGTCATGTTCTCAATAGGGTTTTGACCGTGAAGAAACACAACAAAACTTGTTATGAATTGCTGAACAATCGAAAGCCTAATCTGGCATATCTTTTGCCCTTTGGGAATCCATGTACCTTGTTAAAGACTCGCGATGTTCCTACTAAATTCAACTCGAATGCGATTGAGGGAATTTTCTTGGGATATGTTGCTAATTCTCATAATAAGAGAGTGTTTAACAAAGAATCACGTCAAATTGAAGAATGGTTTCATATTGACTGTGATAATCGTTCTGTTCCTCAGGATGCAAAAGGTCCTTCTTGGGCATTTGATTATGATGCATTATTCAGATATTTCAATGTTACTCCTGCAATTTCTCCTGCTGAAGTTGATATACTCTATCAGTCATACTGCAATGATGATTCAACTGTCGATCCTCGTTCGGTTATTCCGATTATGGAAACTTCTTCAGTTGATCCGAATGTAGCTTCAACTTCGGGTACAACACAACATGATGACTCTGACGATGATGAAACTCTGTTCCAGGAGTCTTCAAATGATATCCAGAACATAGTTGATGATTCATCAACATCGGCATCAGTTGAGGGGGAGTTGCCTTCAAATCTTGATGTTGTTATTCAAGCTTCCGATATTCCTCAATCTCGTGTGCATAAGAATCATCCAACTGACAATATTATTGGTGATTTGAATGTCGGTGTTCAAACGAGGCATCGTACGCTTGCAGAAAATTCATGTTTGTATGCTTAGATTGTGGATACAGGTATCTTGGAGATATGTTTACATGCTTGATTTATTTCTCAAACAGAACCTAAGAATGTGGTTGAGGCTTTGGATGATGATTGTTGGATTGAGGCCATGCAGGAAGAATTGGCTCAATTTGATAAATTACATGTTTGGGATTTGGTTGACTTACCCAAGGGTTCAAGATCTATTGGCACTGTGACATCCGGCATTTTTAGGTTAACTCCGTTAACTCAAACCTCATTAGTTCAAACATTATTCATTTCAAACTCCGTTATCTCAGTTAGTCGCACGTACATTGCATTTAATTAGGGTTAATTAAATGTGTCAGTTAGTTCGCACACGTCGGATCGCACTCGAGTCAAACCCGGAACGTTGGTGATTAATCGAAATTAATATTACGAACATTCATAATTTATATTTAATATAAATTACGAGTTTTACATGATTTATATGTGATTACGTGAATTGTGTGAATATTATTGTTTTCGTACGTCTTTATCGTGTGTAAAGCGTATTTAGTATTTTTATAAAAGTTAACAATTTTATAAAAATAAAAACCGAATGTT
Organism: Smallanthus sonchifolius; assembly: GCA_023525975.1. NCBI lineage: Eukaryota > Viridiplantae > Streptophyta > Magnoliopsida > Asterales > Asteraceae > Smallanthus > Smallanthus sonchifolius. Next base: position 50,179,897 of record CM042046.1, on the reverse strand, counting down.
ACATTATTAATTAAGTTATTATTTTAGTTAAATTGAGTTATGGACCTTTAGGAAGCCCGTAGCCCAACTTAATACCCATTAGTGAGTAGATAAGGATAAAAGTTTAAAAAATATATATATATCTAAACCCTAAACCCATCATTGCCGTCGCGACCTCACCCCACTCCTCCTACTTCGACCGAACCAAGAACAAGCCAAGGAACCTTCGTTCGAGCCCCGATCGTGAATCCGGAAGTAGATACGTGCTAGTCTAGGCGTTTCTAACGTCTCTACGTAAGTCGTTTCGTTTAAATCCGCCACTTTTTCATTATTATTTTTGAGATTGAAACCCTAGATTATCCAAACATAATGATTTTGAAATATGATAATGGATTCATTAATTGTTTGATGTTATTGAATTTTATTGATGATTTGATGAACGTTTATGAAACCCTAGTTGTCATTCGAGGTGAAAATAGAATATGTTTGATTATGTGATGTTTAGAAATCGTATGTTAGACGTGAATAATGATTAATATTGTTGTAATTATATTAGTTGAAAGATTTGTGATTGATTTGACATGTTAATTTTGTGATTTGAGCGTGTAATGGTCGAGTTACTAAAATAGGAAACTTTTTATAAATTCTATTTTGCATGCTAGACGTGAGTAGGATGATGTGATAATGGTTATGAGTTACTTGATACATGTTTAGATGATTTGTGAAATCAGATTTTAAACACATAACCCGGTTTTACAAACTTTCCAAATAAGGAAACATTAATTGTTAAAAGTGGTTATAACTTACTAATTAGACATGTATGATATGGTTTAATGATTGGTACATGTTAGTTAGGACACAATAACCTGTTGTAACGTGTTAGGTGTTTGAAATCACGCATGCTAGTCATAGGTTACTAAAGATGGAAACTTTACTTGGAATTGTGATATACATGTTTAGGTTCTAGACAATTGTTATGTGATATGATGAACTAGAACATATTAGAGTAATACTACAAATATATCAATGATGATAGTTTCCAGGAAACATGAGTCCCGAACAAACCTGCTATTTATAGAAACCTGCTATTTATAGAAACCTGCTATTTTTTGAAACTTTCTATTTTTGGAAACTTTCTATTTTTGGAAACTTTCTATTTTTGGAAACTTTCTATTTTTGGAAATCATGCTTGTTGAATTAGAACAATTAGGATTTGTTGCTAAGTGTTACAGCATGATCATTTGTGTATAATATAGAAGTATTATACTGAACAAACGTTAAATCATTAATCGGGTCACCAACGGGTCGTCGGGTCAAACTTGGTCAAACTTAGTCAAACTTGGTCAAACATGAGTCAAACTTGTAAACTCTTTTCAAACATTTAAACAATGGGATTGTTTGGATACTTAGGGTTTGTATCATCTTGCACAAACACACACTTATAAACCGGTGTTTATAGGTGGCGGTTAGTCGTCAAGCATTTTAAGCTCGTTTTCTTTCGCACATACTCTAAGGTGAGTTTCACGGCCCCTTTTCTTACGTTTTAAACTTGGGGGAGAAAACATGGGTACGAACATTTAGATCTTACGTTTCTTTTATATCACTTGTGTACTAAGCGCAAACATATCACGAAAGTCCTTACTTATCGAACCGTTAGTATATGGGTTAGCGAGGAAATCTTGAGTAGTACTACTGGGCACTAACAAGCCCCACCCGTGTTAGTCGCGCTAACATGACAGGTAGTCGAACGGGTGTAACATTTACCTAAACATTTACCATTGATTGTGATAGTCATGGTGGAAGGCAGTTCAAACATACATACAATCAGCTTCGGTGTTGAAACGCTTTAGTAACATGTACTAGGTTAGCTACCTATGATATAATTGAATACGGTATTATCTAGTAAGCTTTACAAACATATAAACCTGTGAACTCACCAACCTAGTGTTGACACGTTTTAGCATGTTTTCTCAGGTAATTAAGGTACAAGCACGAGCTAAGGCATGCATGCATACGAAGTCTATCATTTGCAAACTCAAGAATTATTTATTTTATTTATCTTTGAATTGTTTATTTTGGCGCAACTGTTTTGGCGCATGTTTTTCATTTAACTTTTTCGCTTCCGCAAGTCTTACATTAAATCAGTATTTTCATTACTAGTGTTGCATCGTGACTATGAGCAATACTAGTGGTTTTCTTAAACTCATATAGAGTCGTTCAACGTAACTAATGACTGAGATCTTGTTATGTCACGCCCCTAACGGTAAAACTCCGTTGGTGGATTTTGGGGGTGTGACAGGCACAAAGTGGGTTTTCAAATGCAAACGTGATGATCGTGGAGTTGTGGTACGTAATAAGGCGAGACTTGTTGTTCAAGGTTTTAATCAGCAAGAAGGCGTTGATTACATCGAAGTTTACGCTCCAGTTGCAAGGATTAAGGCGATACGTTTGTTTCTTGCTTATGCTTCTTTCAAGGGTTTCAAAGTTTTTCAATTGGACGTCAAGAGTGCTTTTCTGTATGGAAAGGTAAAGGAAGAGGTATATGTAAAACAGCCGCCTGGTTTTGAAGATCCCAAGTTTCCTGAAAAAGGTGTTTAAACTGGATAAAGCATTATATGGTCTTCATCAGGCTCCTCGTGCTTGGTACGAAACTCTGTCAGTGCATTTACTTGAGAATGGATTTGAGCGTGGTCAAATTGATTCTACCCTTTTCATCAGAAAAGCAGGGGGAGATTTATTACTTGTTCAAATCTATGTTGATGACATAATTTTTGGATCGACGAATGTTGATCTATGTAAAGACTTTGAAAGAGTGATGAAGTTGAAATTCAAGATGAGAAGCATGGGAGAATTAGCGTTCTTTTTGGGTCTTCAGGTTGATCAAAAGGAGGATGGTTTTTATATTCATCAAACAAAGTATGTTGCTGATATTCTCAAGAAGTTTGATATAGAAAATGCTTCAACTTTCAACACTCCAATTCCAGTTAATCACAAACTAGATTCTGACCTGAAAGGGAAAGAGGTGGATTGTCGATTATACAGAGGAATGATCGGGTCTTTAGTGTATCTGACAGCGTCACGTCCAGATATTATGTTCGCAGTATGCGTGTGTTCGAGATTTCAGTCTAAGCCGAAGGAATCTCATTTGATTGCTGTAAAGCGGATTTTTAGATACTTAAAGGGTAAACCAAGGTTGGGATTATGGTATCCAATTAATTCTGACTTTGATTTTAAAGCTTTTATAGATTCAGATTATGGAGGTTGCGGTGTGGATAGAAAATCAACATCTGGTGGTTGTCAATTTCTAGGGAATAGGCTGGTGTCCTGGCAATGCAAAAAGCAAACCTCAGTTGCAATTTCAACATGTGAGGCAGAATATATTGCAGCAGCCAGTTGCTGTTCCCAAATCCTATGGATTCAACAGCAGTTGAAGGATTATGGTTTGAACTTTACAGGGACACCAATGATGGTTGACAACACAACCACCATGTCGATCACAACAAATCCTGTGAAACATTAAAAAGCAAAGCACATAGAGATTCGACATCATTTTATTCGTGATTGTGCAGAGAAGAAGCTGATTGAGTTGGTGAAAGTTCATACGGATAACAATTTTGCTGACTTATTTACCAAAGCATTCGATCGTTCATGGTTTGAATTTCTTAATCAAATGATTGGTATACTTAATCCAACATGACAAAGGTTTTTCAAATGGTTTTTCATGGAAGTTTTTCTTTTAGTTTTATAGATTATTTAAAAATAAATAGTTTTATGCTTTATTTTTAGCTAGTTTTCTTGCTTTCTGAAAAACTCAAACAAATTTAGAAAAGATAAAATCGGCATTGCTTGAAGTTAGAGAATAAATGATAGTACATTAGTAGGTGATCACATATTCATGACCATAGACTGACTACCTAGTGTCTATATTTATGATTGTGCTTACTTGATTTGATCTAAACTTCTAAAGTCTGCATAAATAGGAAATGATAGCTTCATGACTGCATGACATTTTATATATAATCTTTTAATTTGGATATTTGCATGTGATTTGAATTGTCAGTAAGCTAGAAGCATTTTTAGTCTATTAGTAATGTGAAAACATAATGATCTATGTTACAATTGTGATTTGAACCCATGGTATGTCGGGTGTGTGTGTTAAAAGATCATTATCAGATAAAGAATATGAGACTTTAAGTATTTCAGGAGAACAACATCGGACTATATTGATTAGCACAATGTTTCAGTTCACTTTACTGCCCATGTCCCGAAAAACATGCAATGTGAAGTTGGACTAAGATATGTTTCTGACAACGTGTTGGAACATATACTCACCCTTGGATCAATTATCTTGATTCCATTGAATATATCCAGATAACAGTTGGATCACATTACCCAGTATCATTGAGTCAATCTACTCCTTGATCATTCTTTTGTTAATACGAATCATGATATTTCATCCAAAACCAAGCTATATGAATCACTAGTTTAGGTCCCGTGTCTACACACGGGGTGAAAAATATTAATATTTAAAAATTTTAAATCTTTATGTATATATATTTCACAGGTGTAAAAATATATTACATATACTACAGATATAAACAAACTCAAAATATGTAAAAATTAATATATAATTAGGTTTTGAAAATACGTTAATTACTATTTAATGTAATTTCACTTTCAATTACTATTTGATTGAAATAAAAGTTACATAAATAAATTTTAAAATTTTCTTATAATAAGGGATAATTTAAAATAAATGTGTTGTATTAGTCCAATTAATACTATCTTTAAATATATATTATTATTTAAATATAGAAGTGCATTAAATAAGAGAGAGAAGCGAGAAAAAATGGTGAGATTGAATGTGGAAATGACACGTGACACTAAAAAACCTTTATTTATTAGTATGTATAGATTCGATTATGAATCATTCTGATTCAATATATCCTTCGGGATCTGATTTCATTTATGTGCTAATTGAGATAGTCTCATCCTGGAGATTGATCTAAACTTTGTATAAGTCTCAATATGTCTTGAAGATAGTGTAATTTTACATTTCTGTTGGCATATTTGTGGGGTACACATTGTCTTCATATAAATGGTACTAACTCACAAGAACGTGGGATAAAAACACCTGTAGTTTCAAATATTATAATACTGACAATTTGAATTGACATGTAGTATATTGCAAATTCGGTATGAATAAGTTAGCATGTCATGATCCGATCTTGTTTACTTTGAAGTTTATCGCGTATCATTTCATAAATTTCTAAAAAGGAAAAGGTCAATATTCAAAGACCATAAAAAAGAAAGATGTGATATATGTGAGCTGTTAGTGTTTGAATAGAAATTTCAAAAGATTTAATAGTTTATGAAAACATGATGTGTTAGATCTGAGAAATTGTTTGCTAAAATATGATAACATGATGCACAAATTGTTTGTATGCTGAGCCAAGTATCTGTGAATATGCAGAATGCCATAGATTAACCCTTAGACCTGCTAGGGATTTTATATTCAGAATGGGTATGTGATACATCAAAGATACTAATATGATATTCTTACTCGCAGTGTTCGACCAAAAATATGTGATTCTGTATGTACAGAGAAAAACAAAAAGATTTTAGTTTTAGATGTTTCTAGATCTACTACATTAAGTCATTAAGAAAAATTCAAAAAGATTTTAGTGTGTTTTAACTTAAATGTTTGAAAAATCCAAAAATATGTTCTTTACTTGTTCATTTATTTTTTCTAAGAAAAATTCAAAAAGATTTTGTTTTAATCTTCCATGAAAAATTCTTATAATTTTGGATTAAGTTGTGTACAGGTTGCAAGGTGAATGGATTGTCGAAAAAGGTGTAAAAAGGAAAAATTTCAAAATTTTGCTGTGACAAAGCGGATCTTTACTGACTGTATGAACGTTAAACATCAGAATCCTGCTTTATGTCCAGTTGCTACACCACTGTTTGGGCACATAATCAATCATGCTTATGTTGCACCGCCAAACAATAACTGGATACATGATGATCCTGCTTTGGAATTACCTCCAGTTGACGATCAAGACGATAAGGAAGGTGGTTCTGAGGATGACAGTGATGATGGTGATGATAATGCTGCTGATGATATACATGTACGTGTTGATAATGAACCTCATGTTGCTGATGTTGAGGTTGAAGAGACTAGCACCAGTTCATCTGGATCTGGTAGCTTTGATGGTGATGACAATGATGAGAGTTCTTAGGATTTTGGCCCTGATCATTATGATCAGTTAGCTAAACTTTCTCGAGTGACTAGGAATATATATGATAGTCGTCAGAAGTCTCTTAGGAAGAAGAAGGTGTCTTTACCAAGACGCAAGTCTGTACGGGGTCCTCCTCCCAATACAGTACTTGGTAAACGAAAATTACAGGATGAAACGTCTAGTTCGGAGGATGATGAAGCTCCTATTGTCAACGGACCTAAACTGATGGCTTCGACTATTAATCCTGCTCAATCTGCACTTGATAGAGAATTTGTTGATTCTTTGATCATAACTTTTGATCCTTCACAATCTACTAGTCCTCAGGTGAATCCTACAGTATCCAAATCTCATGATGAGGCTGGTCCTTCTACAAGAGATGATAGTGTTGACCGAATACAAGCCTTTGCTAGTGAGGTCCAGCATGCTCAGAATATTCTTGATCTAAACAAGGTGCTTGCAGAGATGCAGATCCTTTTTAATCAATTGGTTGAGCATCTTGACGCTCAGGGGGAGAAGGCTCAGAATGATAAATCTACTTGTCACAGTATTGGTATTCAGAAGAATCCAGATGATGATGATGAACCAAGTGCTGGTGATGGTTTAGGTGAGCGTCAACACGCTGCTTCTAATCCTTCATTAACTCAGGGGGAGTCGGAGGTGATTGTGGAAGCCAATATGATGACCGGTGGTGACAATGAAGCTACTGATGCTGACATGTTAGATAATTCTTTGTTCTTTGAAGATTCTGATATGGATGAAGCTGACAAAATTGAATGCTTGATAGATTTGGATGATCTTTCTAATGATGATGATACAGAAGAGGAAGGAGAGATTGTTGAGGTAGAGCTGGAGTGTGATACCAAGAAAGTTGTTTACGAAGGATGTGAAGGTTTAATTAATACAAATGTGTTTGAAAATAATGCAATTCCTGAAGGATTTTCAGAAGGAGTTGTAGAATCTGATGCATCTGATCCTGATCTAGAAAAACAAAATCCTAACTTTGCTGAAAGTTTGCCTAAAGATACAGAAATGTATAAGAATACTAGAATGACTAAGGCACAATGGGTGGAAATGGTGAAGAGCTGGAGAGATAACTTACCAGTTGCTCCAGTGGCACCAGTGCAAAAGCAGAGATATGTAAACAAGGACAAATGCTCTGGAAGAATAATAAGTTGGTTTTATGAAGCTGAGTTCAAGTTATTTGCTTTGAAGAGAACATATGGAGTTCAGTATTTGAAGCCTAGGCTTAAATACTTTAACTCTTTACCGAGATGTGAAGTCAATGGGTTATCAACAAAACACTTGATCAACAAATCGAATAATGGAATAGCTGACTCGATTGCCAATTTGATAAGAATGGAAGGAGGTTCTGGAAAGTATGAAAGACTGAAACCTCAACAGGGAAGAAGAGTAAAAGAAGTAGACCTGTTACTCAAAAGGTGACATGGAGATACAAGTTTAAACATGTGAGATCAGTACCGAAGATTCCATTGAAACTGATTCCTTATGATTGTCTACATGATCTTAAATGGTGGTACGTTGATGGATGTATGGGAGAAGTTGTGATATAAGACTTGAATGGCAAGGTTATAGTGAGATTCTTTGATGCTATGAACCTCGTTAACTTTTCAATGTCACACCCCAACCGACGGCGGATTATACGTCGGGGCGGACGCGGTTGTTCAATAGCACAAGGTTGACTATTAAAGTTTTGATATTTCATTAAATAATAATTTAAGATTCAATACAAGGAACATAACAAGAAATACAACGTTTAATTTATAAGTAGTCTAGGTCCAAAGCATCCTATGTGATCACAAATAAGCCTCATGATGTAGAACCTGAAACATGTGAAAGAATCTGTCAACTACAAAATAGTTGGTGAGATACAAAGGTTTTGACACAGTTTAACAAAGATTTGAAAAGTATTACAATCCACTATGATTAATGTATCTAAGCATAAATGTGAGAAAAACAAGTAAGTTAAACATTGTGCACGTCAAACCTCCAACCAAGTTTAGGCATAACCCGAAGGTTACCCTTATAAGTTTCAAGTATAAGTTTCGTTTAGTAACAAACACCAAGGGCTCCCCCCGAAGGGTCAATCAATCAAGGTGGATTAGTCAAATACAATAGATCTATCATTGTTACTATCGACTCGGCCAAAGCTAATGAACATGCTAGAATTAAGTTTAATTTAACGTACAAGTCTCAAGGCATTCAACACATAGATGACATGTAAACATAGTTAAGTTTGAATTGTATGAGTCTAAAAAGTGCAGGCATGTTCCACCCAAGTTTATAAAACAAAAACAAAACAAAAAAAGGGGCTAAGTATACTCACTTGGATTGATGAATAGTATCCGATAAGAGTAAGTTTGCAAGACTTTGAGGGAGAATATCCTCACAATAAGCCTAAGAATATAAGTCTAAAGTTTCAAGTATGATCTTATAAGACTAGGACAAGAATTCTAAGATTTCAGGATTTGACTAGGGTTCCAATGGGAGATGGGATTGATTGTGTTTATGAAGTTTAAATCAAGTTTAACCCAAGTTTATAATAAAGGTTTTGAATGAATGTCACAAGACTTGAATATCAAAGTTTCATAAGTTTGTAGATTAGAATAATCATTAATTAAAATAATTATTTAGAAGTCTTATAATTACTCTAGTTAGGAACTAATAATCCAAAAAAATAGTTTTTCTAAACATTTTATGAATAAGGTTGATCCGAGTAGATGAAAGAATAAATAATTATCAAATGTTAATAATAATTATTTAAAGAACGGATAATTAGTAAAGGTTCATATTAAGCCTTTAAATGAATAGACAATGACTAAGAATAAATATTTAAATATTTATAAATCATCACTGAGTGTTTATAATAATTATTTAAGAAATAAATAATTATTAGGGTTCAACACATAAGTGTTAAGGGTAAATCATTATTTAAAAGAATAATTACTTTGTTTAATTAAAGGGGTCGATATAAAGTATTTAAAATTTATTAAGTATTTATTTTATAAATTATCTCACAAGTTTTAAATAGATAATATGAAATCATAAGTGTATAAAAGGTTAAATAGAATTTCTCTATAGAGTTTACATTATAAGTTTATAAAGCTTACAAGTTTATAAATATTTTTAAAGTTTCTATCGAATTTTATAAAGTTTATAATATTTAGGAAATAAATAAAAGTATATTTTTTTTTCTTGTTTTATATAAATAGATAAGCCTTGATTTAGATTTTAAAATTTACAACGGTTTATGTCTTCTAAGAAAAATGCAGGTTTGATAACTTTTATAAAATTGACACAAGTTACTTATTTATTCTTAAGGTTTTAGAAACAGAAATAATTAGCGATTTTATGATAGATTCGGAGTAAATTATTTCATGTTTAGTATAAAAAGATTTTTATACTTTTTTTAAATGTGTAAAACCATTTTTAAAGAATTATTTATTTTAAGTTTTAATTATTTAAAATAGTTCCCGAATCTAATAAAAACCATTTTTAAGTTTATAAAAGTTTAACATATTTTATAAAAATTATTAAAAGATTTAAAGGTTGTTTAAAAAGGCTAAAAAAATAAAAGGAGGCAAAATTGGGCTAACCGGATTCGAACCCGGGTCGCCCGGTTCACAAACACACACACTGCCTTAACCATCCCGCCTACGGGTCTCGGTGTTCATTTATCCGTAACAAAAATTTATAAGAAGAATCCCGAAATAGCCCCCAAATCATACGAACCCTAGAAACGAAATCCCGTAATTACACATCGAATTGCCCTCTGTTAATGGAATTAAACAGAGGGCTTTCGATCTATGGGTTGTAACGATCGAAATGAGCACAAGAATTACCTTAAACGATGTTGAAACGAGTGAGAACGGGATGGATTTTGGATCGGCTGTGACGGGAACCAAATTGCGAAATGCAGGTGATGGTCGACTGTATTGAGAGCTTAGGGAGTATGAGGATGATGTCGTTGAGGTTTATGGGTTAGTATTTATAGCCAATTTCGGCATTAAAGGCGTGAACGGTTAGTGGGTGGGTGGTTGAGACGGTCGGAGTTAATTCCGACTCCATGCGCGGCCTCGATCGAAAATGGGCATTGATTGCCATAGGGTTAGGGTCGCACGCCGAAGGTGAGACCCGAGGTTCGTCGAATGTGGACGTTTTCGCGGTTTTGAGTAAAAAGGGGGTGAAAACCGGTCACTGCGGGTTTCGAACTCGCGACTGTAGTGGGTTTCGGGGGTTTGGGTTCTTGGCAAAACAGGCCCCTGAAGTTTTCAGTTTTCTCATTTTATGTTTGAAAGTTAAGCTTTTAGTTTAAAGCAAGTTTCTGAATTAGCAGTTTTGGTCCCCCGAACTTTCATAAAATAATTATAATATGTTGTTTTGAAAAATAAAGTAAGTTTTATAAGTTTCATAATCTTTTTATTATTTTATAAATTTATAAAACAATTTCTAAGATTTTGATTTATAAGTTTAAGTGTTTTCTTTTTTTTTTGAATGAATTTATAAATTATTTATATAGTTTATAAAGTTTCAAGAATTCCAATGATATTTTATTTATGAAACACACACACATACATACATATATATATATATGTATAAGTACAATTGTTTTTCCTTATATCCATATGAATTTAATATTTATTGTTTAAAATAGATTCTGAATAAGTTTTCAAGATTTAAATTCATAATGGGTGTAAGGGCTTAGGGAAAAAGTATGCCGGAAAAATCCTGGATATTACATTCAAGGTCTGATCAGAAGATGCTAAAGCGTAGTGAGATCATGTATACTGATGAAAGCAGAGAGCAGGCATTACCGTACAAGAAGGTGTTGGATGTGTGTCAGAAACACAGAATATGTGCAGGGAGCTTGTTGCCAAAGAATTGGAAGAACAAGACTTGAAGATAAAGCCCAAGCTGTTGTCAAGGGGGAGTCTGTTGGAACATAATCTATGACAACAAGCCTTGCAATAGATTAGTCTTTATGTTTATAGTCTTGCATGTTTTGTGTTTGTAATAGTTAAGTTTGGTATAGTTGAGGCGAACTTAACAAGTTCGCCTGAACTAAATGTGGCGAACTTATTAAGTTCGCCTGGTTCAGTGTGTGTTGTCTATAAATAGTTCAAGAGTTGTTCTCATTTGTAGCTAATGTATTTGTTACTACTCTGTGTTTACTATTTCATTGATAATACAAGAAACTTTTTATGAAATCGTGTCTTGTGTGATTGTATTTCATTTGTTACTATTCGAGACATACGTATACGTAAGGATTCCGTACTTCGTGTACGTATTATGTGTTTTACAGCAGAGATCGATCGGTAGACCCGCTGGGACTTACAGTTAAAAGCTTAATTATGGTTTGTTGAGATTGAGTTTGGATAAAACTGAAAGAAAACTGAAAATTGAAAATTCTAAATTTTGTAATATGCATTCGTTCAGAGAGGGGAACTAATAAGAAGACAGGGACATAAGCAAAAAGACGAAAATACCCCCCCCACGTGAGGGGCACGTGGGGGAAATTAACGGCAGATTGGACGGTCGTTTGCGCGAGGGACGTAAACTGTTAGGAAATGTAACCTTAAGGACTCATACTGTTAAGGAGGGACTGAACCTGTGAATCGGGACAAACCTCAGGGACGAAAACTACACTTTACTCAAAGGAAAGAGATTGAAACGTTTTAAATATTATTTGTAACACTCATGTAATCTCGTCATAGTTTTGCGTGATTTATCCCGATGCTTTAGGCATGTGATATACCAGCCCAATCAAATCCGTTTTTAGTTGGATATGATTTTTTTGATTACGTATTTTTTGACGGTTTGTTCACCATTTCATTTGGATTGTATTGAAAAATTGCTACTCCTACGTCCTATACAATCATATTATGCAAAATCACGCAAGAATACATTATGTTCCTTATTTGATTCTAAGACCAGGATCGGGTCGGCCGTGCCACCATATGCCACTTATTCTTCAAGAGATCAAACGCTCATTTGACGTATTTTCTTGCTGCGTCATGAGCTGATTTATAAGTAGTACACCTAATATATTCGGGACACGTAAGAGATTTAACAATTGTAGGATATTCAGGATATATTCTATCAACAAGATAATATCCATGCTTGTAATGTGTCCCTCTATGTTCGAAAGATGAGTCTGGTGTGGTACCATTTATCATATCGTCGAACAAAAGAGATTGATCAAGAACATTAATGTCATTGTTGGAACCGCCAACGCCAAAGAATACATGCCAAAACCATAAGTCACTTGAAACCACAACTTCAAGCATAATAATAGGACGAGGAAGATCATCGCGTGAAAACTGACATCGCCACACTTTGGGGCAGTTTCGCCACTCTCAGTGCGTGCAATCGATGCTACCAACCATCCCGGGAATCCGTGTCTAGCTTCATGTTCCGCGTATACTTGTTGAATGTGGCTAGCTGACGTTTTGTGTAAATATCTTGAAAGGACCCAAACTGGGTTCCTCTCATAGTTGGCAAACATAACATAAACATAGTTCTCAAACATTGAATAAACATAAACCTTCAAGTCAACGACGGAAGTCTTTACATAATTCTGAAACAATTAAAACTTTAACTTGCATTGTCTTAAAAACATAAACTATTCATATGGATGTCAGTCTTGCCAGCAACAACCATCCAACCATTCTCTCTAAGCCCTTAAGGCTTCATGTGATGTACATACTAAAATAGTTAGCTAAAGCTGGTGAGTTCAAGTTTGCAAAACATTGAGTATAAAAACATTTCTTTCTCATGTTAATCATATAAAACTCATTTAAAGAAAACATCATTTAAACTAGTAAGTAAATAAAACAAAATAAGTGTAAATCAATACTTAGTTATTATATACTCTGTTCTTTAAGTTATACATTATTTGTCTATAATCTGTTTATTCCTTTATTGTCCACGAAGGAATTCTATGTCCACAAAGGACCTCTTGTGACCACAAAAGACCTCTTGTGACCACAAAAGACTTCTTTCTTTCTCAGCAAGTATTGTTCCTTAAGGTTCATCGTCTAAAGGCCGATACTTACATCTTGTATCCACAAAGGACTTATTTTCTCCGGTGACCGTCGTCAACGGAACAACTATCTCATCTCTTCAAGTTGTACAACATCCTCGTAAAGTGCCTTGCAGAGCATTGTCCCGATTTTCTTTGGTGGTAACCATACTCTTACATATCAGACAATGCATTTGACTTATCTTTTTCTTTCTGTTTATAAAACATATAGTTAAATAGGCTTTTCTTGCTTTTCTTTCTGTTTATAAAACACTAGCTTAGAACCCCGTGTCTACACACGAGGTGAAAAATATAAATACATAAAATTCTTAATTTTTTTCGTATATATTTTTAAATGTGTAAAAATGTATACGAATGATAGAAAACAAAATTTAAAATATGTTAAAGTTAATATTTAATTGGGTTTTAAAAATACATTAATTATTATTTAATCAATTTGACTTTCATATAGAGGTATTTAATATGAGAGAGAGGCGGGAAAAAATGATGAAAATTAATATGGTGTCGACACGTGGCATGCAAAAACCTTTATTTATTATATACTATAGATTTAGTTAAATAAACCGTTCTTTCTTATCTTTCTTTCTCATAAAATGTTTAATTAATAAACCATTATCTTTCCTAGATTTCTTTCTCGTAAAATGTTTAGTTAATAAACTGTTATCTTTCTTATCTTTCTTTGCAAACGTTTAAGTAATAAAATACATTTAGTATTAAAAATCGAGTATTTTTTGGATCGTATAGACAATATATGTTTTTATCCCATTTTAGTTTCAAAAATTCATTCGTTAAGTTAACCCGGGATGTGCGGTTGTTTTTAGTTTTACTTTGTGAACGTTCCGTTTTTTTAAACGGAATAAACGACTTAGTATTAAAATTCGAGTACTTTTTTGATCGTATAGTGAGCGACGTTACCGTAACCGCTTATGAGCAAAGAACACCATTGTCGCTACTTTGGTTTATCGTAACCGGTATCGGTATTCGTTTTTATGGTTTTCAACTAGCAGAACCGACAACAACCAAACTCATGCCACGTAATGCAGGGAAGAAACGACCAAGCTCCCACGTCGAAGCGCGAGGTCTTTGTATTTTTTTATCTGGATTTTTTTAGTTTTTTTTTGTTTCTTTTCGAAAGTTTTAACCTTTTTAATTTATATTTACTATTATTAATAACCAATAACCGTAGGTCTTGTTGTTTTTTACGTTTTCTTATTTTCTCCCTTTTCACAGCTTGTGACCCGGTGGGACCCACCACAACTGTGCTTTCATTTTGGAAGCTTTCGAATATTTGGAACTCACTAAATATTATTATTGGCATCGGTACTCAGGGGGTTTTTCCAAAGAGTTTCTCCTTTATAAAAGTCACGTGTTCAAATCTTGTAAGGTGCACTTCATAAAAACTAGGAACACCCTCTGCAGATTTCGAATTCCTTGGGGATGTTCAGGTAGACTAATGTACGAGCCTCCCCTGGTGGGATGTGCCAGTTGAGCCCACGCCGTTAAAAAAAAACTAAAAATTCTTATATTTATTCATAGATCTACACAGTATCATGTAAAATTTACATAGAGCTATTTATTATTTTTTATTCAATAAAACTTATAATTAATTTAATAAAATATGAATTTTAATCAGTTGTAAGTCTTAATTTCAATTTATTACCCACAACATTTTTTTTATTTTCTAAATACATAAATACAAAAATTATAATTATATAAATAACATGATTACAATAATAAACGATTTTCATAAATAACTAATTAAAAACATTACATAACTAATACGAAACAGTACATAATATAAGTAGAAGTACAATGATAAATAATAAAATAACTAATTAACGTAGTGTGACAATATGTTTCATCAAATTCGCTTTAAGATTGTTCTACGTTTCATGGTTAAGTATTTGCCGTTTATCAGCTTCCTTTTGTTTCTCACTAATTTCTTGGGTGTCAATGGACGATTTCGTTCTTATTGTACTCACAGATCACATGACTATCGCCTTACAAAATCATGTTACATAAGATTATACACGCGTACATGACATTTCTTAATATTTTGAGCATCCGTTCGCTCGCCATATTCAATAAAGAAAAGCTAGAAATAGTATAACATGTATAAGTTACTAACCATTGGAACAAAGCATTGCTTCTATTACATTGTCATAGTCAATAATATATGTAAGATTGTAAGTTACAAACCATTGGGCAAAGATGTTGCTTCTATCATATTGTCATAATCAAACTTCTTATCAGTGTCACTACTTAAATTTCATATACAAATACAACACCAGATTTTTTTATGCACAATATATACATACACATGTTTTTTTGTGAGCAGATAACCACCCATACATTCATATTTTGCATTTTGCCTCTCATGTCACTTATCCTTGTAATATCATGTTTTTAAAAACAATGGCTCTGATCATCTCATAACTAAAACATAAGGGTAGAGAGCATGCATACTGATACAGGGAGACCCCCGGCTCAAAAAACATACTAAACAAGCGTACAATAAACAACACATGAAAAATATCCGGTATGAGAAGTGTATACAAGAACAAGACATAAATTTGACTTATTCTATTATTAGTTTTAATTTACAAAAGGCTGAAAACGCAATTTCTAACACCAGAAAACTTATTTATACCCGATTACTTATACATAAAAAATTGCGTTCCCATACAAATACGCATAGATAAACAATGCCTTCTTAGCAGCCGACATGTCCTGTAAATCAGAAGTAATTTTTTTTAATGTAAGCGCAGTTAAAATGTTTGTTCAATTGGAAAATATATACCAAAAAACATCATCTGAACGGGTCTATACATGGTCAAAAATAGACTTACAATTAATGCATGTTCCGATATATGGAACTGCTTCCAGGGTAAGTAGTTTGGTCTCTTATCTGCAAAAGCCGATAATAAACCTTTTTAAAATATGTAACAGAAAATTTTATTTTTTTCTTTGTGTTTCTGGATTATGTAAGAATTACCTGGAAATACCTAGGATCAGGTTTGACCACATTGAATGATCCTATGAAGTAAAAAAATCAAAACAAAAAAAAAATTAAAAATTAAATAAAAATTCAGCCAGAAACCAAGCTTGATGATTGATAAATATCATACCAGACATGTTATGAGCACGTTGCTGATCATCACGAGGGAAGGATATCATATTTGCCACTGGCCTGTTTGTAAAAATGTAATATTAATATATAGTTAATTCTTGAGAAATACAAATTGTACGAATCATTACTGATAATCGAATCGAGAATAACAAACCTGGGATGTGTAACATTAGGAATTTGAAGATGAGATTGGTGGTATGCTCGGGCATCATGATTATATAATGACTTGCTTCCCTGCACATGTAAATTCCAGAACAAAACTATGAGCTATGATACAATAATCTTTTTTAAATAAGATTGGAAAGATAATTATTATTAGGGGTTTTCTAATTTGTAAAATCCACATAATTACCAGTTCAGTAAACTGTTGCTTCCCTCCAGATGAGTGTTGATGATGAACAGTGCTCATTCCTGCAAAAAGAAAGAATGATATGGTAACCAGTCAAAATGGCCGACTCGGAACATCTTTATTCCTAATTTTTTTAGAAATAATAAATGTCTACGATTATAAAATTTATATTATTTCAATAATAACCTGCAGTTGAACTTGGTCCACCATGTTTCCATGAAGCCTGCTCCCTTAAAAGCTGTACAAGTTCAGCGGTAGTTGATGATCCTAAATCTTTTCTAGAATCTTCATGTTTACCAATCATGTTGTTAAGTTTTTGGGGCGGCTTGTAGGCACCTAAAAATGACAAATTTTGTTGAGATTGTCTTGATTGGTATGCCTGTTGGTATTGGTTCTGAGATTTTCTTGAATAGTTTCGTTTTTGGTAAGCTTTAGAAACCTCAGTAACAGCAGAATCTGAGACTGTCTTGATTGGTTTGACTTTTGGTATTGATTTTGAAAGAGAAACCTTCAAGTGACCCTACAAATCAAAGGCATGTGAACAACCTCAACACAATTATCGAGATTAAAGGGTATTTGGATGTGTTTTTTGAAGATAATTGTGTGATTATTTGAATAACGAGAATCAGATTATGACAGGAATACAATAAGATGTATAAAATAGTGTTTAGAGATGCTTGTAATAATAAGATGTTTGAGTGTTTGCCAAAATCTGATTATTTAAAAAATTATAGATAAAACAAAATAAAAAAATATTTTTTTGTGAAAAAATAGAAACAGTTTGTGAATGAAAATAAAAGACTCAAATTAGGTTAGGTTAAAAGAAGAGTAAATATGTAATTTTATTGCACCACTAAAAATTCATTGTTTTGCATCAGGTATGAAACTGATTTTTTTAGCCCCAAAAAATCAAAAGCAATAGCTGATTATTGCAACTTCAGATTTCAATAATCAGATAATTAGTTCCAAAACACAAATCCAGACACCCTCTAACATAATAGCACAACTAACATACCTTTAGGCCATTGTTGTTGGTTGACTTTTTGCAAGTCAAAGCCTCTATACATGAAAGAGCAGCCTCACATGTCTTGTAATTAATAAATGCAAAATCATTCCTCTTGGTTGTCCGGAGATTTTTGGCGAGAGCAATGCTTTCGATTTCACCAAACATTTTAAATTGGTCGCTTACTTCCTTTTCATCCCAAGACAAAGGTATGAATTCAGCATAAACAGATTTAATCTACACAAAAGGCAATATAAGTTTGTGTAAGAAACTATTTTTACAAGACTGTGTCACATGACATGGGATTATTTTTCTTTGGATAACAAAGGTGGTGATTTCGACCCACTTATGAATGTGTCATTTCCGGTTATGTTTCATCTCTAATGTGTCAAACATGTAAAATACAAAAAAATAGTTTAAAGGAAACGGATCACACGGGTCTATCGGGGTTCAACGTCAGCCCAAAATGTACTTTTAACGCATAAAATGTTATATATCATTTTATTCAAATAACTATATTATTATTGAAATATAAAAGTTTTACTCACATTCGGCACAATCTTTTATAAAAAAATTTAAATACCTAAAAAATTTGGACAAAAAGCGTTTCTTGCCAAACTTGATCACGTGTAGACTAAAGATTAATTGACTAAATGTAAGCTACCTTGACACCAGCTTCCATGAAAACTTTAACAGACTAAATATGATAAATTATAAATGAAAATAGTTGAAGATAAATAATTAACTAACATTATGGATCTCTTCTTCAACTGGATCAACAGATAGTGAGGCCCATGAAACTTTTACATTTGAGTGCTTTCCAAAAACATTTTCATTTTGAAGTTTTTGGTAAGCCATTTGAGCGTCCTTTTTTGTTTCAAATTCAAGAAAGGCAAAACCACAATTCAGTTCGGTGTTATCAGGGTCAGGTACAACTAAAACTTCATCTATTTTCTTGATCCCGACTTTCTGCAACAATTCAACAACCTACGAAAAAGAATAATTCTATTCAGATATCTTGTTAAGCATGAGAACTTGGTTAAACTGATGATTAAAATATGGCTTACATTTTCATTGTTCCACTTCTTATCAATATTATTGAGTAAGATAGTATCAATCCCTTCAATAGCAGATGTGTGACACGCTCTTCCACATATCTATAGTTGAATTTAAAAAATACATGAAAACAAAATAAAGATAAGTGACTTTGATAAAAACAAATCACAGTGATTAAAAGTAAGATGAAAATGATGATAATGAGTCTACTATTGGATTCAAGCATGTATCTATTACAACCCAACTGGTAGAACTCATCCCAAAAGACTAGTCTGATGGGAGAGGGAGTCATTTGAGTTATAAACCCACATTTGTTGCCCATACAACCGATGTGAGACAAGTCCTGATGCGTATCCTAATCAAGTCATCACTAACGAGCAATCTAATCAAGTCATCATTAAGGACAAGCCCAAAGTGATACACGTTTATTCTAGAAGGGGCAAAGAGAGTAATATTAAAAGTGGCTAAGGGGTATGATAGGAAGAGGGGGAGTATAAGTAGAATGGAATAAAAGTTGTTAGGGTCATTATTCATTTTGTTAAGTTTGTTAGTAGGCTCCTGCTTGTGCAGTGAGAGAGGGAGTGCTCCCTGGAAATTCCTTGAGTTGTTATCATTTTCTTTTCTTGTTCATCGTCCAGTATCAATAAACTAGTTCCTAAATAGTTTCTGAAATTGTGTGTGAATCGAATACCTATCATTGGTCCGACCTGTCTTTGATCTGCCGGTTTTCATGGAGACTCGTTCGGTTCGTTTGGATGTTCAGGAGCTACAGATTAAACAATTGCAATCTGATGTTGCCGAGATGAAGACCACGTTATCGGCTCTGGATATCGATCGCGCGGAGTCTGCTGAGTTCCGAACGTTGGTTCTGGGTTGGATGAAACAGCAGGATAAACGACCTGTCGCTGGGTCTTTCGGTTCGGGTTCTGGGGTCCCAGAGGGTGAGGTATTTTCTTCTTCAGGCGTCAAATCTGCTCCGACTGGGGATTCTGTGTTTGGGCTGCCGTGGGCGGTGAAGAAGGTTAAGTTACCTGAATTCAATGGGTTCGATCCTCAAGGGTGGATTCAGAAGGCGACTTTGTATTTTGAGATCAACAACACCCCGGATGATCTTCGCCTCCGTCTTGCTCAACTGAGTATGGAGGGGGTCGCGTTGCACTGGTTTACCATTCTGACGCAGGTTCATGATTCTCTTTCTTGGGTCGATTTTCAGGCTGAATTGTTACAACGTTTCAGTGGGTTAGTCATTCAGAACCCTTATGAACAACTCGCAAATATTCATCAATATGATTCGATTTTTGACTATATTGATGATTTTGAGTACTTGTTGTCGTTGGTACCACGTTTACCGGAATCGCAAGCCCTTGGATATTTTGTGGCAGGATTGCGGGATGATGTTAAAAAGTGGGTCCGCTTGCATCGTCCTCAAACTCGCTTAGATGCGATGTACATCTCCAAAGATGTTGAGGAGATGATCCGGCCACAGGGAAGTCAGATTTCCTCTTCCCGTTTCCGGTATACCCATCGCTATGGACCTTCTGCTGATGGGCCCAATTATGTGGGTCGCAATGAGCCCAAGCCCAATTCGATGACTCGATCGTCTGATAGGGTTTCCAGTGGACGTCCTGACTTTCATCGCTCCCTTTCTTCTCCTAAACTTGGAATTTCTCCTGGTTCCGATTCCAATCCTATTTTCTCTCGAGATAGGGGAGTTCGCTCACTTTCTCGCACTGAGTGGGAGGATCGACGGAAGAAAGGCCTCTGTTTTCGCTGTGGTAATCAATATGGTCCAGCTCATAAGTGCCCGGAAGGTAAGTTACGTGTGTTATTATTGGGTGATGACGAATATGATTCTACCGGTGGTGAATTTTTGGCGGTCGAACCGGACTCGGGTGAGGATGACGTTCCGCAACCTGAGGTAGTATCGGGTACTTGTATGTCGTTGGATTTGGAGGGAATTTTCGCTAGTCAGAGCGTGGTCAATACGTTAAAGTTGGAGGGTACCTTACATGGCCTCTCGATTTATATCTTGGTGGATAGTGGCGCTTCTCACAACTTTGTGTCCCGTCGTTTAGTGACTGCGTTGGGTCTCCCGTGTTCTTCTTTTCCGGGAATTAAAATCAAATTGGGTGATGGGCACGTGGTGCTCATTTCGGAACATTGTTTGGATCTCCCTGTGAATGTGGGTCCCTGTACCTTTCAAATTAGGGCATTGGTGATGGATACTGGAAGCCTTGATTTTGTTTTGGGTATGGAATGGTTGCAGTCTCTCGGGGAAGTTGTGCATGATTGGCACAAGGCTTGGATGCGGTTTGCTTATCAGGGGTCTGAAGTTCAGTTACAAGGGGTCCTTGTGGGTCAATCTCCGCCTACAGCACTACACCCATGGTTAGCTTTGGCAGGGGATTCTGTAAGTACACCGCGTACTTCACATTCCTTCCCGTTACTTCACATTCCTTCCCGTTTCGCTGAATTTGCTGCTGTTTTTCAAACTCCTACCAACTTACCTCCTTCCCGCCAGCACGATCATGGTATTATTCTAACCACCACTGCCCCTATTTGTGTCCGCCCTTATCGGTATCCCCATATGCAGAAATCAGAGATTGAACGCCAGGTACATGAACTGTTGGCTGCTGGCATGATTCGACCTAGTCGAAGTGCATATTCTAGTCCGGTGATTTTAGTTCGCAAAAAAGATAATTCGTGGCGTATGTGTGTGGATTACCGGGCCCTAAATCACGCAACTGTACCGGATAAATTTCCTATTCCGGTTGTGGATGAGTTGATTGACGAATTGCACGAGGCATGTTTCTTTTCGAAATTGGATTTGAAGTCCGGGTATAATCAGATCCGTATGCAACCCGAGAGCATTGACAAGACGGCTTTTCGTACCCATGATGGGCATTATGAATATTTGGTCATGCCCTTTGGCTTGATGAACGCTCCTGCTACGTTTCAAAACACTATGAAAGTACAAGCTGACAAGAAATGTAGGGATGTTCAATTTGTGGTGGGTGAATGGGTATATGTGAAGCTCAAACCGTATCGTCAAATGTCGGTGACGAGTCGGATTCACCAGAAGTTGGCTGCAAAGTTCTTTGGACCCTTCCAGATTCTCGACAAAATGGGCCCGGTGGCGTACAAATTGCAACTTCCGGTCACATCGAAAGTTCATCCCGTTTTTCATGTGTCTTTACTTAAAAAGGCAATATCCGGACCTGCTGACTCGACTCTACCTCCCGAGTTGGAGATGTTTGACTCTGAACCATTGGCACCTGCCGCAGTGCTGGCTACCCGCGTAATTCGCGAAGAGTCAGATTCGGTAGAACAATGGTTGGTGCATTGGCACGGCAAGTCTCCAGAAGATGCAACTTGGGAAGATACTTCTTGGTTCGCTGGTCAATTCCCTGATTTTCGTCTTGAGGACAAGACTGTTTTTGCAGGAGGGAGTAGTGATGCGTATCCTAATCAAGTCATCACTAACGAGCAATCTAATCAAGTCATCATTAAGGACAAGCCCAAAGTGATACACGTTTATTCTAGAAGGAGCAAAGAGAGTAATATTAAAAGTGGCTAAGGGGTATGATAGGAAGAGGGGGAGTATAAGTAGAATGGAATAAAAGTTGTTAGGGTCATTATTCATTTTGTTAAGTTTGTTAGTAGGCTCCTGCTTGTGCAGTGAGAGAGGGAGTGCTCCCTGGAAATTCCTTGAGTTGTTATCATTTTCTTTTCTTGTTCATCGTCCAGTATCAATAAACTAGTTCCTAAATAGTTTCTGAAATTGTGTGTGAATCGAATACCTATCAAGTCCCATACCTTGCAATGGTTTCAATCCATAACAATATCCTTAGCGTTATTACTCCTTTTTTAAGAACAAAACATGAAACCCGTATTGACACAGGATCAATCATGTATGGAATGATCTACTCGCATGGCCACACTAGGAAGTCGGTGTTATCAATCACGAGATTCGTGTTGTTTTATTAATCTACATCCATGCCCACGCTACAATTACATTATAAGCAAAGAATTGGACCAAAGTATAGTAATTCAAATTTTCCATCCAGCAAACACATCTCACTAGTGTGACGCCTTCTCATCATCAATTAACTGAGAAGGCCTGTTTCAACTTCTCAATAGCAATAACCTTGGAAGTGTCAGCTTTGGTTAACATACCAACACGATTCCTAAAACCAGGGATCTTTGCATACGTGAGAACACCATCATTTATCAAAATTTTCATAAAATAATAGGTAAAATGAATGGTGTTTCGTCCTCCCGTGACACATTGGATTCTTCGCTAGTGAATAATACTACTTGTCACAATGGATAACACCCTATGCATGTTCTTGTCCAGCTCTTGTGCATTCCATCAGATACATCAAATTGCTAACTGCTGATGCATACGGGGGATATTAGCCATCTATTTCTTGCCTTCATCCATTTATGGTTATTGCCTCTTCATAAGCTTGAAATGTTTTCCACTGATTATTCTTCTGATGTTAGAATATTGAAGACTGAACTGCTCTAACACCTTCTCAATGTACCTTTCTTGGATAACTTTCTAGTCTCTTTGGAATTGTCTCTCGTGATAACTCATATCAAGCATCTGCTTTGCAGCCCCCAAATCCTTCATCTCAAACTTCGGTGAACTAATGAACATCTCAACATCAAGCAAAAAATCAAATGCAACAACTCAATCCCTTCAATATATGCACATAGACACAAAAGTCATCCACAGATGTAACAAATAGCTTAGCTTGCAGATTGCTGGAGTGATTGAACACAAAAGTCATCCACAGATTGAATTTTCCATCCAAGTTGGATCTAGTGTTCTCTTTACCATTGGAAGTTTCCTTTAACAAAATCCATCGTCTTCGTTAAGCTTTAGTTCTTGGACTCATGTAGTCCTCCATCAACCCTCCATGAAAGCGATCTTTCTTCCATCCCAACAAATTGATTTAACACTGTTGTTTCATCTCTTCGCTTTCTAGAGGTGAGCAAAAAACCTATTAACTGAAAGTTCGGTTTCGGATACACCTTGTTCCAAAACTGAATCGCATAGAACTTGTTTGAATGTATGTTATTGGATTTATGGCCAAAATTCATTATTTTGGGCCAAAAGTTCCAGGCATAAATTCGTTAATAGATGCTTAACAAAATCTTTAAGCCTAAACTTTTGTATCCAAATTCATTATTCTGGACCAATTTTTTCAAGCCCAAATGTAAACCGAAAACCGAACGAACCCCATACGTAAAACCGAAACCGTTTGATTTCATAAAACCAAAATTTCGGTTTTGGTTCGGTTTGAGCCCAAAAATGACCCATGCACATCCCTTTGCTTTCTACCCCGAGTTTTTATTCCAATTTTCCGAATTTCTTTGCTGCCATTGGTCCCAAAAGTTGCTCCAATACCAATTTCATAGGAACCAATAAGTTTTTTGACTAAAATAAACTAACAATGAACAAACAGACTCAGTGACTTTCAAAAGGTTGGCCATCTCTCCAAAGATGCTAGTTTAACTACACACGCATATGTCTATATAGAATCACTATCAAATCAAGGATAACAATACCTACTAAGAAAAAGACAAGAATCCCTAAAAATTAATTTCCTATGATCAGTCTTATAATTATATATTAAATACATGGTAAGTCAAACAATATGTTGTAACAACTGTACATATCACTAAAGTTGAAAATGACATTTACATCAGGTTGTCAACATTCTACCAGTGTAGTTTGTAATGCAACTATGAAAAAAAGAGAGCCTTTTAGATTTCCTGATGTGCAAGTGTGCAACTTCTTGAAACCATATACTAACTGTTAAAAACAGGAAAAAGACTAATCTACAAGAAAATAAGTTCACCAAGTAGAGTTACCTCAACATTCTGGTATCTGCTCAGAGCCAAATTAGCAAGGTCTGCTGAAGCAAAGCTGATAAAACCAAACCCCCTGTTTTTCCCACTTTTAAAATTTGTTATCATTCTCACTTCAACAACCTCACCGACCTCTTCGAAAACTTTTCTAACATCTTCTTCCTTTGTCTCTTGCCCAAACCCATGGATGAAAATCTTTTTCATCTGTTTCATATGCAATCCTGATGCTACCATTTTCCCACTCGGTACATTACTCTCACTTAAAGCTTCCTGTGATTTCAAACCATCAGTTTCACTGTTCACTATTAACTCCTTCACACCCTTCTCACCTCCATGTTCTTCTATATCCATGGTGTTAATATCATGTTCCCTATCCAGCAATTCAATTTGACTCTCTTCATTATCCTGCAATTCCATTCGATTCTGATCACCATCCTGCAATTCGATTCGATTCCGATCACCATCCTGCAATTCCATTCGATTATGATCACCATCCTGCAATTCGATTCGATTCTGATCACAATCCTGCAATTCGATTCGATTCTGATCACCATCCTGCAATTCGATTCGATTCTGATCACTATCCTGCAATTCACTGTGAATCTGATCATCACTTGTTCCGACCGGATGAACACCCTGTTCCATATCACTAACCTCCAACTCCTTCACATTCTCAACTTCTTTTAAATCATCCTTAACAAAATTAGGGTCAGAACTAAAATTAGGTTTCTCAGTTTCCACAGAAGAACCACAATTAGGTTTTTCAATTTCCACAGGAGAACTTAAATTAGGGTTAGGGCTTGCAACTTTTTCTAAATCATTACAATTGGATGCAACTGACACTCGTTTTGGTACCCTTTTAATAATCTTCTTCTTCACGATCTTCTTCACAACCCTAACTTTCTTCTTCGTCACAGCTTTCTCCACCACCACCGGATTCCTAACTCCTACATTCTCAGTTTTCTCACCTAGGGTTTCCTCCATCTTCTCCGATTCAAATCCAATCTTTTCCGTTTCTCCGGCTAGGGCTTGTTCTTCCGTTAGCTTCAATTACAGGAGCAGAATTGTCGATTTTCGGTGGTGTTTGGCGATGATGATTTTGAGAATGAATGATTCGATTACGGATGGTGTTGTTTTTACAGGAGGTAGCGGCAGACGAATATGCGTTAAATTTTGAGCATCGGCCGGATCATGTAGTCGAGTGGTGGTTGTACGGTGGCGATTGTGATGTGTCTGGTTGACTTTGCGGATCAACAGTCGAGTGGCTTTGGTGATATGGTGGAGAAAATAGAAAGAAAGAAAAAGAGTTTTATGCATCAAATCATGATTCTATCTTTAATCGTCATTGATTAAGCTGGTTATTTTTATGTTTCCCGTCTTTTTTTTAAGAAAGTTGAAACTCAAAAAAGTTTATAATAATTTTTTTGGTAATCTATCCTTTTTAAAGTTCTAAAACACATATTTTTATTATATATTTTTATTTTCGTTCATCTCTTTTCTCTTGTTAATTACATTTCTCTTATTTTCTTTCATTTAGATTTAATTACACGGATGGTTGATCGAACAAATAAAGAAACACGAACACTTAAACGAACAAATTTTTTGTTTGTTTTCGTTCATTAAGAAAATGAACGTATTCGTGTTCGTTTATATTCTTTCATTAATCTTTTAAATGAACAAACCACGAAAAACAAAACGCACGAACATCAATTAAAAGTAAACGTGCATAATTAAGTTTAAAATATCATTATCCTTACATCTAACATTTCAAAAGTAAACGAAGGTATAAAAATATGAAAATCAAATTGGTTTTAAACTAATATTAGTAAAAAAATAATTTTGAATGAATATTTAAATGGACATAAACAAATGATACACAAGTGAACAAATATAAATGTAAATGAATAAACATAAATGATCATGTTCGTTCGTTTAATTAAACAAATAAAAAATTGTGTTCATGTTCGTCCATTTATTATATGAATGAAAATAAATAAACTTCCTGTCGAATCGTTCACGAATGATTCATTGAACGTTTAGTTAATTTAGAGACCTACTTCAAAATATAAAATAAAAACGGTTGTACATGTTACCAAACGATGTATGCAATGACTTGTGTGTTTTTATTCGATGTATATAATCTATACTAATAAATAAAGGTTTAAGTTGGACACTTGTCACTTCCTCATGCTTTCTCACATTGATTTTCCCGCTTCTCTCTCCTAATAAATACACATGTATCTTATTAAATAATAATGATATTATAAATATATTATTAAAGAAAATACTAATTATATTAAATAAATATATATATATAATAGGAAATCAAAATATAACTAATTAAAGAAAAATATTAATTTGTTATATACACACATTTCCACTTGATATATCTCGAAACGATCATAATAGTCTGACAAGTTAGACGATCATAATAGTCTGACAAGTTAGGACGTATTACAAATTTATAAGTTATATCGTTTTCAATATACAACCCGTGTAATACACGGGATTCTAACCTAGTAATAAATAAATAAATCTTATATATCTCCATCTTATTTCCATATGATGATAATACATCACATAAGTAAATACATGTTAATCATTGAAACTTTGAACCATGAAATCTAGCAAATTAATCAATCCTCGTCAACTAGTACATAAGAAGTCCAATAATTATACGCGGTATAAACACTGAAAGCCACAACCACTACAAAGCCAACGTTCACCATGACTTGAGTAAACT
This sequence comes from Smallanthus sonchifolius, assembly GCA_023525975.1. Taxonomy (NCBI): domain Eukaryota; kingdom Viridiplantae; phylum Streptophyta; class Magnoliopsida; order Asterales; family Asteraceae; genus Smallanthus; species Smallanthus sonchifolius. The sequence continues at coordinate 50,152,458 of CM042046.1, read as the reverse complement.
CTTTAGATCTCAAAACCTGGCCTACTCTTGTCTTGATACCAGGAAAGACGGTTTGTTCATTTGTATTGGCGTTATCATTTTGATCGTCTTGAGGTGTTGGCGTCACAACTATAGGATCGGACGTGGAAGGTTTCAAGGCTTTCTTGGGCAAAGTAATACGAAGACGGCCTTGAGAGAATTTGGCATGAATGTTACTTGAGTCGTAATCTTTTGTAACCTTTACTTCTTTTAGGAAATGACTTCTTTTTTTCCCTTCTGTGACGTTCTCTCCAGTGATCTTCAAAATCCCAGAATTGCTTATCTGGATTCTTAGTTGTTCTTTCTTGAATTCTTAAACATGTAAATAATAATATTAATAAAACGAAGTATTTATTCAAGATCCATTCGTTTATTATTATGCCTTAATATTATATATATATATTTTTTGTGACTGTGTTTTGTAGGGCAAAAAAATTGAATTTATACCTGGTAGATGGATCACGAGTATGTCGTGACCATCCTCTCGTTGCCATGTGCAAAGAGGTTCAAATTCCTCGTAGGAAAATGAGGTTTGCGATTGAGTGCCTCCGACTTTTGAGTCCATCACGCTATAGAGAACGATTTAATCTATGAAAAATAGATAATGTTTTTAGAAGATTATGACTTTTTCATTTGATGAACTTGTTTTTATAGTAGTAGCATGATTGAAAGGTTGTTATTCCTTTTCCACTCATGTTAATTTGTTGGTTATGCTTTTCATGGCCAAAGGTTAGATTTCAAAGATTCTTGTGAAAGCAAGGCATGGCTTGAAATAGAAATAAAATTAAAGTATATTTGAACATGCGATGGAATAACTTTTAAGGGGTTTATGACACGTTTTGATAGTTTCATGTTGTTTAATTTTATAATTTATGTAAAATTAATAACAATTTTAGTTTCAAGACCTTCTTATAAAATTTGTTTTGAACACAAGTTTTGGGGAAAGTATATTTAATTTAGAAATGGAAATCCTTGACATCTAAGCTACCTAAGTTATACATTCTTTTTTACATATTAGTATTTATATATTTATGTTATTAGAGTTAGAATCTTGTATATTACATGAGTTAAATAAATGTAATGTTATATACTTAATAATAATAAAATATGTCATTAAAAACATGTGTATTACACGGGTGGAATAAAATATAATGTACTACGTTAACACATACACTCGTTAAAATATGTTTTTAAAAAAATGTAATTTGACGTGACAATTATAAATTTTGTCAAGTTAATTTTTAAAACATTTTTTTCAACTAGGTATTAATTTTTTTAATGTAATTGATAAATGTTAGATATACGATTTTTGAATCAACCATAGTTGAAAAGTGTCGCAAATTGGGTATCCTTTAATGTTTGTAGCGAACAATTAAAATATTAACAAATTTGTATGAAATAGGTTGTAACAAAAGGTTGTAGTAGATGGTAAGAATGAGAGTGTGATTCTAAGAGAGATTAAGAATTATAGTGGTAAGAATCGAAAGAAAATTAACAAAAACATGAATGAAACAGGTTGTAACAATCATTGATTTGGGAGGAGCCGATTAAGATAGGGTTAGATAAGCATTCAAAATAATCAAATCGAGAAAGGAAAGAGGAATGAATCGAAAGAAAATTAACAAAAAACATGAATGAAAATTAAAATGGATATGAAATCTAACCTGTGCATGGAAGAAGCGGCGACAGTGAAGGAGGCTTGGAGTATTGGGGAAGAAGAAAGGATTTAATTTGGAAGTTATGTTAGGGTTGAAAAGAAAAGGGGATCATGCAAATACAACGTTAGTAACACGTGGGTAAGTATGGGCGGAAAAACAACATTTTAGAGGCTCTAGAATAGTAATAAGTATCCCTTAATTTACTTGTTTATTAGGTAGAATAGACGTGAGTTTAATGTTTATTTTTTAGATACCTACTTTTTATGTGTACTTGGAGATGATCCAACCAATAACCCCCTCTTTGAACATATTCATCACAGAATACCACACATGTTTTTGCAGCCTCTGACAGGCCAACACCAATGTGAACATGTGACCCTTCAATTCAGACATGTTAGACAAGGATGATAACTGAAAATTGAAATAATTGTTCATAAATTTACAAATTTAAATAGGTGTAAATTATTTGAAAATACAAGGCATGCATATTGAAATTAGTTGAGAAATAAATTATAAAAGATATTTACTATTTTACTTGTTTGAACCGCTAAAGATTAAACATAACCCGAATAAACCTGTTCTTCAGTAAATAGGCTGAAATGGCCAGAATATTTCCTTGCATTTTTGTTCCATTAGTCTAGTCAAGATACATTCTGTCATGTTTTACATATTTTTTATTTTGGTTTTCATAGTTGAAGATGGGAACTACTTGCTGCTAAAAATAAAAAAAAATTCAGTTGTAAAAGTGGATGCTTCGTGATGATGGTACACGAGAATTGCAGTCTGAATGCGGACATCAAGGCCTCATACTTGCTCTATATGTACAAACTGGTGCGGATTTAATCGTTGTTGGTGATTTGATGAAATCAATTTCACTCTTAATTTATAAGGTACCCAACCCATATTATATTTCATTATCAGCATTCTTCTATTCTAATAGAGGTGGTAAGATTGGTGAGCGTGCTGGTGTGCAACTGGTCATAACATGTCATTTTTTTATTATTTGAAACGGGTTGGGTTTGGTTGACCGACAAATATTTTTTTGTCAATTTTTAAAATTTTTGTATAAATATTTAATGTGTTAATTATAGTTAGAAAATCATTACTAGTACCGAATAATAATCTTAAATTTCCAATAAAATGACTTTGGAGGTTGTACGGTTATAAATGAACTTTGGGGCTTCGAAGTCTAGAGGTGTAAACGAGTCAAGCCAGCTTGAGAGCTACTCGAGATCGGATCGGTAAAAATCTCGAACGAGCCGAGCCTTAACCAGCCCGAGCCCGATCTCGAGCCTAAAATATGGCTCGTTTAGTTATTGAGCCCGAGCTCGAGCTTTGCCTTTTAAGATCGTTTAGGCTAGCGAACCTTAACGAGCCTAGTAAAATTTATATTATTTTCTTATGTATTTAATATATTATTCAATTTAACCCCATAAATCGAGCTCATGTAGAGCTTTGACTCGTTTAAGGCTTCCTATAAATGAGCTCGAGCTGAGCTTTTGCTCGTTTAATCGTTATGAATGAAACTGAGTCTGCCGAGCCGATCTCGAGCTTTATTTTCACTCCAAGAGCCAAGCTCAATCCAAAATCTATAGGCTCGAACCGAGCTCGAGCTTGAGCTTCAGGATAATTAGTGTCAGGCTCGGGCTCGTCTCGGCTCATTTACACCCCTAGTTTGAACGACTTTCAACTTGTTCGATTTTAAAGTCTTGTATAGTGTATATTTAGTTAATGTATTGTCATGTTTAGAAGAAGTATTATTATTCCATTAATAATCTAAATCATTTTCAATGTCCATTTTGATAAAGTGTCCTCAAGATGCCTAGTTTGGTGATTTTTCCTATAATCAACAAAAACTGGGCCAGACCACATTTATTTGGTTGGATGAAAAAATCCCATTCTTGCACAATGGTAGTTCCATAAGAAAACTTGTACATTCTGCATGATGAGTTGTACAGGAAGAGGTTGGATGAAAAAATCTCAATCTCTTAATTTCTTTAACTGTCAAAAATCTTGTAACCACTCTCCATTGTCTGTCCTGTAAATAAAGTGGAACAAAACAAGGCCCTCACTTCCAAAATCTACCAGCTTTCCATTTCTTCATGTGGAAAAGTGACCTGTCAATTCATGTGCTTGTATAATTTTAAATCTTTTATAAATTTCTAAACTTTATATATACATGTGTATCATGACACCATGATATTCATAATATCAAAGATTGACAAGCCTGCAGCTTTGTGGGTTTTCTTGATTCTTAAATGATTCTTGAATTGAGATAGTGAAAAGAAAGAAATGGGGTTGTTTGGAATGAAGTTTGATCCAAGATTCCTTTTGCGTTTCATAGGCGTTTCATAGGGATCTCGGACCAGGCTTCATTCTTGACAACTGTCTTTTCAGCGTTACGTTAGGTTGTTTGAAGTGAAGCTTGATCCAGGTTCTTTCTAAGTTTTACGAGGTGAAAAATGTTTCAAAATTGGTTTAAATAATTCGCTTTGGAATGGAATTTATCAAAGATCTTTACAAGTTTTCGAGGGTCTTTACTCTTAGTATTATTAGCATTTACAAATTTCAATATTGTTTCATCAACATCCTATTTTTATCACTTACTGTTTTTTTCTATTGAGCATGGCTCCAATATCTTAAACTTGCTAATCAACTTTTTTTTTTCTTTCAAAATTTGGCTCTCTTTCTAGTAATTGGACAATTTACTTGTTTTGCATGGTATACCACTTGTCAATTTGAAGTTTCATAATTCTTAAAGCTCATAAACATGTGGATTTAGTGTCCCCATCCTACAAATGGTGGTCTTAGTCTATACTTTCAATTACTAATATTTAATCATATCAATCTTAACCCACATTTCATTTCACATATACATTTCAAGGTGTTGGACATGTTTCATAAATCATGCACCAAGCCGACCCAAACCCACTCTTAAACTAACACATGAAATGGTTAATTCTACTCCATAACAACAATACTAAACTAGTGTTGTACAAACATTTTGTTGGAATTTTAGATGAAAAAATGTATTTTCTTCACTAAGTTGCAAAATGAGTTTTTGTCAACTTTGGACAAAAATAAATATAAGCAAACGATGTCATTTGCCTATTTCATCTTGTTTTGTGTTATTTGTTGTGAGGGCTTCGCAACGAACCAAACCACGTCCAGAAAGGAGCTAAGATGAATGAGATGTGTTTAGAACTGTGTGAAGTTGTGAAAATTAAAGGAAAAAAGTGTGGAACTTGTCCCACATAGGTAGGGAGACCAAAATTTTAAGTGGTATATTAGTGGGAGCTTCGTATGAATATTGTTTCCTTTAGGGAAAAATACTAGTGGGCTTAATGTTGGTTTTTTTAAACGCTACAATTTTAAACATTAAATATATTATAACTTTTGGTTGACTAATAACTTAATTTCTAAAGTAAATTATTTATAATTAAATTTAACTAATTCATAAGATTTAGTGGTGTTTATTTTTTACTTTTTAGAATATTATGAATCTATACTATATAATAAATAAAGGTTTTTAGTGACACGTGTCGCCTCCATATTTATCCTTATAATTTTTTTTCTCGCCTCTCTCTCTTATTTAATGCAGTTCTATCTTTTAATAATTATATACATATACATATTAGGAAAATATTAATCTATACATACTAATAAATAAAGGTTTTGGGATGACACATGTCATTCTCATATTCATCCTTAATATTTTTTTTCCGCCTCTCTCTCCTATTTAATGATACAAGTTTCTATAAAAAAATTGAAAATTTTGTTTTCCGTCTCTCTCCTATTAAATAATGTTTTTTATAACTATTTATATAAAACATTATTTGATTAAAAAATAGAGATGTTCATAAAACATTTTTATAGTTTGAACACTTATTTAATTTTTTTATAAAATATTTTTTAAAAATAACTATATAACGTTTCTAAAATTTGTATTAAAAAATTATGTAATATTAGATCTTTTTTTACTAAGTATATATATCACACTGCATTTATTCACCTTGTATAATATACAAGGTTTCTAACCTATATTATAATAAAGGATTATTGGATATTAATAATCCCACATTTTACCAATTGGCCAATAATAATCCCAACTGAGAATATTCTTACCACCGGTCCCTACTTTCAAACTATTTTTTTACATTGGACCCCTCGTTAAAAAAACTTAACGCCGTTAGAGTTTATATGACGTGGACATCTGCAAACCTTCGAAAAGTCGAGCCAAGCTAGCAGTTGTCTCGTGGTAGCTTTTGAAATTGGCTCTGGTGGTGTTTAACTGGTCTCGTGGGTCCGGAAAGTACAAACAGAGACAATGGTGGTGTTTAACGAGACCAGTTAAACACCACCAGAGCCAATTTCAAAAGCTACCACGAAACCACTGCTAGCTTGACTCAACTTTTCGGCGGTTTGCGGATGTCCACGTCATATAAAATCTAACGGCGTTAAGTTTTTTTAACGGGGGATCCAATGTAAAAAAATAGTTTGAAAGTAGAGACCGGTGGTAAGAATATTCTCAGTTGAGATTATTATTGGCCAATTGGTAAAATGTGGGATTATTAAAATCCAATAATCCTATAATAAATGAATAACTATATTTGCTGCGTGTCGACTTCAGATGAAATCTAGATTTTTGTTTTTCGTCTTTATCTTCTATTAAATAATGATGATGTTAAATAATTGAATATTTAACATATATTCTAATATTTTATTAAAAATTACTAAATCATAAGAAAATTTCAATTATTTTTTATTTTATAGATGACTAATAACACCAAACAAGCAAATCTTCATAGAAAATATTTTTTTATAACAAATTGTATTTATTCAAAACCTAGCTATATAATAAATAAAGGTTTTGAGATGCCACGTGTCGCCTTCATATTCAATCTCATCATTTTTTCTCGCCTCTCTCTCTTATTAAATATATTTTTATCTTTAAATAATAATATATTTTTAAATAACATACTAATCTTTATATTAATAAATCTTCTGACATATTTTAACGAATGTATGTGTTAACAAATTGTATTGTATTCCACGGGTTTATTCAATCCGTGTAAAACACGAGTTTTAAAAAAAAAATTTATTACTTAATTCATAATATTATATTTATTTAACCCGTGTAATACACAAGATTTTAACCTAGTTATACTAATAAAACACATTTATTTTAAATTATCTTTTATTATAAGAAATTTTGAAATTTAATTATTTAACTTTATTTAAATCAATCAAATAGTAAATGAAAATAAAATTACATTAAATAGTAATTAACGTATTTTTGAAATTCAATTATATATTATTTTTACATATTTTGAGTTTGTTTCTATCCTTAATATACATAATATATTTTTACACATGTAAAATATATAAATAAAGATTTAAAAGATATTTTTCACCACGTATGTAGACACGGGATCTAAATTAGTTGTTAATATATAAGTGTTTTATTACGACACACACACATATAAATTTATTATCTATTATTTATACTTTTATACTACTTAATAAATAAAAATCCTATAGGACACATGGCATAATTATAGAGCCCTTCATTTATATTTTCTTGCCTAAACCATTTTAAATCATTATTTTAGACAACTAAATTATTTCGTATAATTCAATATCATAATAAATTTATATTCCATCATTACTTAATATTTGATTAATATCAACATAATAAAACAAAATATTCTTGTAACTTTTTTTAAATCAGTAATGAACATATGATTTAGATTGATATTTTCTTTCATAAAATCTAATAAAATTAAATCATTTGCTGACTGTGGCTCTCTAAAATATGATAATAATTTATCAACATATAAGATATTTATTTATTGTATTCTTTTCGTTATTCAGTCCATCTAATACACGAGAATCTAACCTAATATACTCTACAAACGAAAGAACACGAAATCCTTTAAAAATTCTACACACTTTAATATTGAAGTTTAAAACCACAAAAAGAGCCTAACTTATAACCAATAGTACCTGATAGAAGTGATAACTTGAATCTAGTTGATTTAGGTTATGTATAATGACACAATTGGGTTAAACTAAAAGAACTAACTAAAAGAGTACGGTCAAAAATCATCAAAAACAGGTTGTTCAAAAAGCTAATGGGTCGAGGCTTGCTTGACAAAAAAAAACTTATTTGAAATCGGCTCATTTGTAAACGAGCCAAGCCTGAGCCAAAGTAAGCTCGCTCATTAATTGGCTTGTTGGTTAGCTCATTTGACCCGTCTAAATTAAAGCCAAAATTTTAATATATATAAATTATAACCCGGTCGAATTTTAATATACATATCTATAAATTATAAGTTTTGTAGTTTATAAATTGTACACGTAGGTTAAAAATGTTATTTTTTTATTTTTTTTTATATATCAACTATGTTAGAACCCCGTGTTTTGCACGAGTTGAATAAATGAAATATTAGATAGTTAGTAATAAAGATTTATGAATTATAAAAGGAAATATTAAATAGTAATTAAGATTTAAGATTTAATAAAGAAAACATTAAATAGTAAGCGATAAAGAAAACATAAGTAGGAATAAGAATATTGGGGCTCACAGAATTATAGCAAGTGACACAACGAATTATTTATTTCTTAAGTATATACGTAAAAAATACAACATTTGAAAACTTAAAAACAAGTGAATTTACTCAAGCTTTTTACGAACCGAACTCGAGCTCAACATTTCAGCTCTTCAAGACAAACGAGCCGAGAACCCGAGCCCAACCTGGCTCTACTCGTTTACAATCCTAGATAAGAAAAATGTATTCAAATGCATAATACCTTGTAAATTGTTTTATTAATAAAAGTTAGTTTATTGTTAAACTAATATAGTTTTTAATCACATTTAACCTATTAGTAAGGTATCAAACGTTGTTTTCTTAAATTTTTTTAAAGGCAAATTTCTTTTAATCATGTGTGAGTGACATTTGAACCTATGACTTTTTCAAACATTGGTGTTTTTTAAGAGGGTTTCCTCTATCACTGGGCACCAACCCTAATGTTGTTTTCTTAATAACCTTTTAAATGTTAGTCTTAAATGTAAAAAAAATATTCTATTATAACTCCCATTGAAAATTTGAACTTTCTTAACCCTATAGATTAGTGAGACCACATACGTTTTAAAAAATAATTTTGTTAGATCCACATTACAAAGATCCAACAATAGTTGCAGAATTGATGGAAATAAGGTCAAAAAAGTGACTTGGAAAAGAAGGCCGGTGACACAAAAAGGGAGCCATCTTTGTCAAAAGCATTAGATTTGTTTGCCGGTCGGTTGATTACTTACACCATTGCTACGTCACCACTTTGGCCTCATCTTTTTTTAGTTTATTATTTTCATATTAAAAACAAATTAATAACTACAAAATAAGTTTTAAGCTTCATTTATAAAAATTGCGAAAAATGTGCTAGTCTTATATGTTTAGTAAGCTACCTCGGGTCGAAACAAATTGGGGTGCTAGACCTTTTTTTCAAGTTAAAAGCGGTTGGGCCGGTTGACAGGGCTGTTCGAGGGTTGTTCTGGGCCGTTCGGGGCTGGGAACATGCATATATACAGCAGTGGCATAACAATTATTTTGTGCGTCATTGGTCACAAAATTTTTCATGGGTGTCGGTATAAAAAATCTTGAGATTCGGTCATATTTTGATTACATATATAAAGTCCGCCCCTTAGATCCGGTGTTTGTGATAAAGAGAAATTTAAAAACAATTTCTATGATTTTTATTTTTTAGTGACTGTAATTATTAGATAAAAAGCTTATAATACAATTGTTAAAAATGAGAGATGGGAATCTTAGGGAAAACGAAAAGGTCTCTTCCATGAAGCAAAGTATACATTTTTATATTTATTTAAAGTTAAGCATAAAGAAAAATCAGAAATTCTATTCTTTTCTAACATGCCACTCAAGATCATACATACCAAAACAACCATTCTTCCAACTTATTTTAATAGCCTATCTATTTTATAATCTTTCTTTTGATTATTCGAAGAATATTAATATATCATATTATACGTTTTTAATCTATAATTATTTTAACTATTAGCAATAATTATATTTATCTTCCTCACAACTTATTTATGTTATATATTACTATTAAATGCCATTTACATATTTAATTTATAATAAAATATATGTTTTTAGAATTACATAGTTAAATATGAGAAAGATGCATAGGTATTTTTTTGCAACATGAATATGTTACGAAGTGGTCGTGGGACATCACGTGTGGTGGATACTTTTAAAGAGTTTTAGGGAGTTACTCACCGTTTTATTCCATGTCTTCCATCATCGGATCTTTGTCCATCGTTCATCGTTTGTTTCTTCATCAAAGTAATTTCATAGGATTCTTCTTTTATATTGATCATTGGACCATTAGAGAGAGTCCGACCTACTTTCTGTAGGAACCGTTCGAGGATTCGTATTCAATATGGGCCCCTTAAAATAAATTCCGAGACTCACAAGAGAACTCATTTGTTTCCCAGGGTACAACGACTGAAACCGTATGTAATATCGGGAAGGACCTAGCACCCGAAAAAATACCTTGAAAGTAGAAGAGTATGGAGAACATAAACTCTATTGTTGGTAAAGAGTTCTGGTTTTTTAGGACGTGTCTAAACCAAGTAGCATCTTTGTATTTATAGGGAAACAAAGTCGAAACAGTTAAAAAAGATTTAAATGTTTTAAAAACATTTAATTTTGTTTTAATTCCCCAAATCGTAACTGACGCCACATCATGCCCCACACCACGCGCGAGGGCGGGTGCAAAGGGTCCCACTAGTGTTTGCCTTAAAGGAAACAAATTATTTAGGAGCCTCCCACTAATATACTACTCCAAGATTTGTACCCCCATTTATGTGGGACAAGTTTCCACACTTTTTCTTCTAATTTTCGCAGCTTAACACATACCTAAACACCCCACTTCGAGTATGGATATCTCATTAATAATAGAATCATTTTTGACGCGGTTTTGTTCGTCACGAAGCTCTCACAACATTGAATACAAACCCTGAATAAAATAGAAAAAAAAGACATCGTTTGCATATATTTAATTATGTCTAAAGTTATAAAAAACCAGTTTTTGTAACTTAGTGAAAAACATATGTTTCCCCTACAAATTTCCAAACACTTTCATAATAAATTTCATATGATCGATATTTTGTTAAATAACAAGTTCAAAAAACTAATTCTTTTTTTACTAGAATGTTTATTATTATTATTATTATTATTATTATATATATATATATATACACACTCACACACGTGTGTGTAGAGAGAGGGCGAATCAAATATGAAGCAATGTCATATTGGCATGGGAAGCAATGACATATCGATACGGGAAGAGTTTGCTGGAAGAACAAGATTTTTAAGAAGATTTGTGGGATGTTAAAAAAGCAATATTTATTAAAGATTGAATCAATGTTTTGAATGTTCTTAATTGTTATTTACCTTTGAATTTGTTTTGATTGTTCTTGTTGTTTGTGTTTGTAACTTTGTATTTGGTTGGAATTTGTTATTTGAAAATTGAAAATGTTTAATTTATTCAGAATTCAAATAAAACTAAACAATTTTTCTACAAAATTTAGATATCCAGTTCTATTCGAATTTTTCAGATATCCAAACTTTCGGATATCAAAACCACCCCACCTTTGCTACCCGCATAGAATGATAGAAAAAGAAAGACGGTGATAATCTTTAATAAAAAATAAATATTAAATATTTAAAACTCCATAAAATCTAAATAAATTTATTATTATTTATAAGAGCATAACTAGTTAATTACAAAAGATTGAAAGATATTTACTCTTAATTACAATAAAGATCCATGCTTACAAATACTACCATAGTAAGAAAAGAAAAGGTGAGATTTTTAAAAAAGCAAAAAAGATGAGTTCCCTCCATTAATACCAAGAAAATAAAGAACCCATAAAACAAAAGCTTCTCCTTGCACATGAAGGCAAGCATTTTCACATGTGAAAATAATAAACTAATTCACTTTAAAGATCATTCTGTAATTTCTTCAAACTTTCATCAATGGCGGCCGTTCGGAAGCTAGTTGTAGAAGTAATTGACGCCCGGAATCTTGTTCCTAAAGACGGCCACGGTACGTCCAGTCCGTACGTGATTATCGATTTCTACGGCCAACGAAGGAAGACACGGGTGGTGGCTAGGGATTTGAACCCGGTTTGGAATGAGGTTTTGGAGTTTAATGTTGGAAAACCATCGGATGTGTTTGGTGACATGCTTGAAGTTGATGTTAATCATGACCGGAATCTTGGACCGACGACCAGAAATAACTTTTTGGGTAGAGTCCGGCTGAATTCACGGCAGTTTGTGAAGAAAGGGGAGGAGGCTTTGATTTATTATCCGTTGGAGAAGAAGCATTTGTTTAGTTGGGTACAAGGTGAAATTGGGTTGAAAATTTATTTTTCCGACCAGGTAGCTCCGGCACCATCGCTGGAGACTCCGGCGCCGGTGGACGAGGTGAAAACTGAAGCTAAAACAGAAGCTGACGCCGCTCCGGTGGTAGATTCGGGAACCCCTCTGGACAAGGAAAAACCGAATGAAGAACCACCACCGGCGCCGGAGGCGGTGGCGGCAACTAATGACGCTTCCGATCATGACAGTGACGATCCGGATGATGGTGGTGTTGATCCGGTACAACCAGGTACACCGGTGAAGCGAGAAGGAGTTGTTCATGATCAACTAAGGACGTCGAGATCTATGCCGGATATCAAAATTGGCGGTGATATTCCGATCGGTCCACAACCGATCCCTCGGGTGTCATCGATTAGCAGCTTCACGACAGATGTGTCGGATCGATTTCCGATCGAACGGTCCTCGTTTGATCTAGTGGAAAAAATGCACTATCTCTTTGTTCGGGTAGTCAAAGCCCGATCTTTGCCTACACCTGGCAACCCGGTGACCAAGATTATGGTTTCGGGTTGCCAGGTCATATCAAAACCTGCCCAGAAAACGATGTACTTTGAATGGGACCAAACATTTGCTTTTCGACGAGACACTCAAGATTCAGCGGCCATCCTTGAAATCTCCGTGTGGGACCCATTGATCTCTAGCTCGATGTCAGATGTGGCGGGGCACAACTTCTTAGGCGGTATATGTTTCGACACCACTGAGATTCTCCTGCGAGACCCACCTGATAGCCCGTTGGCCCCACAGTGGTACAGGCTAGAGGGAGGTGGGGCTCATAAAGGAGATCTCATGTTGGCTACATGGGTCGGAACACAAGCCGATGAGTCGTTCCCGGAAGCTTGGAAAACCGACACGGCCAGTAATCCAAGCTCCCGGTCCAAAATCTACCAATCACCAAAGTTATGGTATTTGCGTGCAACGATCGTCGAGGCTCAAGACGTTGCCCTCTCGTCCTCATTCCAAATCAAAGCCCAACTCGGGTTTCAAGTTCAAAAAACCAAATTCATTATCACCCATAATGGATCTTCGTCATGGAATGAAGACTTGATGTTTGTAGCGGCCGAACCCTTCACCGATCAACCATTGCTGTTGTTTTTAGTTGAACAACGTGGCTCGAAAGAAACCACAGTTAAAGGGGTTACTACCATCCCTTTAGCCACCATCGAGCGTCGTGTGGACGATAGAGAGGTGGTTTCAAGATGGTTAACCTTCGAAGATCCAAACGAAGAGAAGAGAGTTTATCGCGGTCGAGTCCAAGTCAAAATATTTTTCGATGGGGGATACCATGTGATGGAAGAATCGGCTCATGTTTGTAGCGACTATCGACCCACTGCAAAGCAGCTTTGGAAACCACCAATCGGCACAATCGAGCTAGGGATAATCGGGTGCAAGAATTTGCTACCGATGAAGTCTATTAACGGCAAGGGGTCGACCGATGCATATGCCGTGGCAAAGTATGGTAACAAATGGGTACGAACCCGAGCTATATCGGACAATCTGGATCCTAAATGGAACGAGCAATACACGTGGAGAGTTTACGATCCGTCCACGGTGTTAACCATGGGAGTTTTTGACAGTTGGGAAGCGTATGGATCTGATGATCATAAAGAGCCTACAAGGTCGGATTTTCGTATAGGAAAAGTGCGTATACGTGTATCAACTTTAGAGATAGGTAAGGTGTACAAAAATACGTATCCCTTAATGTTACTAAACGCAACAGGTCTAAAGAAAACGGGCGAGCTAGAGGTAGCGGTAAGGTTCGTGCGTATGACACCAACGCTTGACTTTTTGAGTGTATACTCGCAACCATTATTGCCGATAATGCACCATATCAAGCCAATCGGGTTGGTGCAACAAGAGGTTCTTAGAACCATAGCAGTTAAGATAACCGCTGCTCATTTTGCACGGTGTGAGCCACCACTTCGTCGTGAAGTGGTGACTTACATGCTGGATGCAGACTCACATGCATTCAGCATGAGGAAAGTCCGTGCCAATTGGTTAAGAATAGTCAACGTTTTATCCGGGGTCATTGACATGGTTAAATGGTTGGATGACACACGCTCATGGAAGAATCCAACCGCTACAATCTTGGTACACGTATTGCTCATGATGCTCGTATGGTTCCCGGACCTAATCATCCCTACACTCGCGTTTTACATGTTCGTTGTCGGGGTATGGAACTATCGCTTTCAGGCTCGAGCCCGACCCCCACACTTCGACCCAAAGCTCTCATTGACAGAAACAATCGACGGTAACGAGCTCGATGAGGAGTTTGACTCGGTACCATGTAGTAGATCTAACGAAATGGTGCGAGCAAGATACGACAAGCTACGTATGCTAGGAGCACGTGTCCAGACCGTGCTAGGTGACATTGCAACACAAGGGGAACGAGTGCAAGCGTTGGTGACGTGGCGGGACCCATGCGCGACTGGGATCTTTGTCGCGATGTGTTTGGTGGTTGCTATCGTATTGTACCTCGTACCATCGAAAATGGTGGCGATGACACTTGGGTTTTACTATATGCGACACCCGATCTTTAGGGATAGGATGCCGTCCCCGGCGTTGAACTTTTTCCGGCGACTGCCGTCATTAGCAGATCGTATGCTTTAGGGTCAATCTGTTCAATTGGCCCGTGCTTATTTGTGTAAATTGGTGACGTGTGGACATTTAAAAGTTTAGTAATTAATTAGAGTGCTTGTACCACATGCATATGAGGTTGTACTTCATATTTTCAGTTAATCTAAGTTGAATCTCCTATAATATATTCGAATACAAATTACTCATTTTTCGTTCATATGTGAATTCTAAAGCTTTGATATTAAAAAAATATATTATGCTAATAAAGTTAATCTAAGTTGAATCTCCTATAACTATGCTAATAAATTGAAATACTAGGGATATTTTTAACTTAAAAATGTAAAATATGTGTAAAGCTAGTTAAATAAGGCATTCCAACATCCATTTTTAATTTTGGGCTGGTAATATGTCTTAGCAACCGTATATATCATTGAAATTCCATTTAGTTCCAACTGAATATATCTAGAGGTGGATCAATATATATAGCAATTGTTGTGAATTGATTTGTGTGTGTTAGTGTCAATTGTCGGTTGTTTTGTGCCAATTTTGATTAGCTTACGCAAGAATAAGAACAATTCTCAAGATAGACGTGAAATCCGCCGGGAAGCATTTACTAGTTAGTTCAAAGAAACGATATAAATTAATGTTAATGACACAAAATACCAATCACTCATGGGTAATGATTAATAGTCCAACTAGATTCTGATGAGATTAAATATTGTTAAAAAGACAGATTAATACGGTTTTATTCTTTCAATCAACACTAATACATAGAAATATAAGACGAACAGAGATGGGTTTTGAAACCCTAATCAAAAGAAACAATACACACCAATTGTAAGATAGAATCGTTCGTACTCATTGAAGTAGAAGGATCGATGCTTTATAGAGGTGCATACCAACGATAACAAATCAATCATGCGCAATCACCGGAGCAATCAATGGAACTCTTGAACCCTAGCATAAGAGCTAACAACTGTTGCAACAATTTGGGGTCGGACATTTTGATTTACCAAAAACAAGTGCAACACTTGAGAAAGAGACATGAAGCCCATAAGCCAAGTTGAAGAAGGAGCCCAAATAAAGCAAGCGGAGGAGAGGCCCATCATGCACATAAAAAGATTAGAGATAAACAAAAGAAAAAAATAAATAATTATCAAATTGTATTTATTTTTAACAAATATGGTGAGCCAATAACAGTTCGATTTTAGGTCTACAAATCATAAACCTTGAAAGCCCCTTTAAATCATACTCAACAAACATACGAAAAGCTAAATAGTCGGACGTCGATTTCGGAAAAAAATGTAGACCTACAAACAAAGAAATTAGAACGCCTTAGAACAGCGAGCGCTACCTCATCAGACGATGCCCCATGCGGCCATCCTCTTCTAGTGTGTCCTTGCGCAAGAGTAAAGAAAAGAAAGCAGATGGATGTGTATGATGAAGGTGGCGTGAAGAGAAGATGGGTTTAGAGTATAGAAGGACACGTGTAAAAGAAAACATGTAGATTAAAAAAAGAAAGAAATGAAAGTAATACTATTGGACACCGACATTAGTAAAAAAGAGAGGGTTAATGTGGTGGTAAAGAGTCTCTCCTTTTTTTATTAGGTGAAGGGTTCAAATCCTACAAGATGCAGGTAATGAAGTAATTAAAAGTATGTTAGTTTGTCGTTCAAAAAAGGACAAACAATGCGGTGTTGTAATTAGTAAATATTTTTGAAAAAATTAAAATGACTATTTTTTTTTTGGAAATGCAAATTTTATTAACAAAAGGGCACTTGCCAATTGACAAGAAACACCCAAATAGAAACAAGGACAAGAACAATTAAGGGTTATTGGATTTTAATAATCCCACCTTTTACCAATTGGCCAATAATAATCCCAACTGAGAATATTCTTACCACTAGTCCCTACTTTCAAACTATTTTGTTACATTGGACTTCCCGTTAAAAAAACTTAACGCCGTTAGATTTTATATGGCGTGGACATCTGCAAACCATAAGAAAGTCGAGCCAAGCTAGCAGTGGTCTCGTGGTGGGTTTTGAATTGGCTCTGGTGGTGTTTAACTGGTCTCGTTAAACACTACCGTTATCTCTGTTTGGACTTGCCTGACCAACGAGACTAGTTAAACACCACCAAAGCCAATTTCAAAACCCACCACGAGACCACTGCTAGCTTGGCTCGACTTTCCGGCAGTTTGCAGATGTCCACGCCATATAAAATCTAACGGCGTTAAGTTTTTTTAACGGGAAGTCCAATGTAACAAAATAGTTTGAAAGTAGGGACTAGTGGTACGAATATTCTCAGTTGGGATTATTATTGGCCAATTGGTAAAAGGTGGGATTATTAAAATCCAATAACCCAACAATTAATTACATAATATTGAAGTTATTCCAATCATTCCAAGTGATGTATTTATAATGAGATCTATTTTTGATCCAAAGGAATCCGAAAGTGTTGATTTCTTCTATTATTTTTCTAATATTGGTTGTCTTATTTGAGAAGATGACTTCGTTTCTAGTTTTCCAAATGCTCTAACATGCGATTATGATTATGTCATGAAGAGCTTTCTTTTTTTGTTATATCCAATGAGGCTGTCTTGTGAAGTTCGAACAAGTCTTTTGTGAAGAATGCAAATATTTGTTGGCAATTATACCAACTACTAATATATTGACATACCAACGTTGCGATATAACATAAGGAGAAAAGATGATCCGTAGTTTCCGGAACCTCACCACATAGAGGGCACTGATGGGAGGGGACCGGAACATTCCTCTTGCTCAACTAGCATTCTCTCTTATTCTTTAGCTTTTTTTTTCCTACTTATCTGGTTTTAACCCTATCAATTAGCAAGAAAAAAATAAAAAGGTAGAGTAGATTAAGAAACAGGAGGAAGAAGTTTCAGAGTACGTGAATTCACCTTAATTTGATATACCAATCACATTGGGTCTGACAACTCATTACGCCCACACATGCCGGCTCATTACGCGCATGGCCAATTACCACCCCTTTTCAGCTGGCTCAGTATCTCCCCCTTTTTAGAACATTTTTTTTTATAAATAGAGTGTTTTAAATTTTAAAGAATAAATATAAAAATTAAATTTTATGAAAATAAGATAAAAATATAATAAGGAGTATTTTGTTTTTTAAATTTCATTTTTAGGCATAATGAGCTGATGTGGCCACGTATTGATCCGGCAGTAGGTGGGGTGGTGTAATTAGCCGACAGTGCCCACGTGGTCGGTGCAATGAGTCCGTGGAGTTGGCGTAGTGTGAAGACACACCGGCGTATTGTGCGTTCTTGGGACACATGACATGGTATAATTATGCCATGTCATGAGTGTAATGAGCATTTTATGCCCATTCGTGGCACATGTTAACCTCTTCACCTCTCATTGAGTTGATGTTTAAGAAGAAAAGAAAAAAGTAAATGTTTATTTTGGTAAAAGATTTTATCAAAATGTTTATTTTAGTGATTTTCCCATAAAAATGAAAAAGAAAACCTTATAACAATACCAAAATCCCAACTACCCTGCAATTGAAGGATCCAATCAATCACTTGAATCCATTCGTGTCAGGTACAGCAATATGTGATATGAAAAAAGGAGAAAAAAAGTATGTGCTCATAGTTGCTAATTACTCCATTAAAACAAATAATACTCATTAAACATGTAATAAATGATTTTTATATAAGTGTTATGAATAAAAGAAAAAAAATGTGCTTGCTTGTTAGTTACAAACTACTCCATTGAAACAAATAATACTCATTGAATATGTACTTAAACACGATTAGTGATTAGTTCCTTGCTAGTTGCTTTTTTTTTAAGTGGTAAAATCTTTTTTCCGTTGAAAAGAAAAATACTCATCGAATATGTAACAAAGATTTACGTTCACGTATGACGTTGTAGAATATATACAAACTGATACTTTTTATACTTGTTAAAAAAGTGGTTAAGCGTTTACATTATAATAATACTGAAACTTGTTCACTTGTCTCGTTAATATAGACAAGCTTTTTTAGGATAAAAACATCTTCAAGGCAAGCTTTCACGGGTGGACGGCCTCTCTCCTCCACATCAGAAGCTTCATCCCTCCCTCTCTCCTTCCCCCTCTCAAATTCTCAACCGACCTCGCCGTATTGACGGATTTTTCACTCCCTCTTTCCTCACCACGTTCTCCTCACTTGTCGCTCTCTTTCACATCGGGCCCTAGTTCATTTATTACTTAGCTTTTCACATTATATAACAGTAGGTTACTGTTTGACTTACAAGTGTTTGAAGCACTATTGTACATGCGGTTTAAGCATGAGTTACTAAATTTACAATATGACCTCTCAAAAGTTATAATATGACCCCTTAAGTTTAACTACACTTACACTGTATACCCTACAAATTTGCTTTTGCTTTTGTTTTTTTTTCTTTTTTCCTTTTTTTTTTGCCTAACCACCTTTTGACACATGGCTCCACCAATAATTTTTTGTTGGTTTGTTTTTCTGATATAACTTTTAAAATATAATATTCTATAAAATTATGACACATGCTTATTTTTATCTACGTTTCAGCATAAATTTCATTCAAAACGAAGTTGTGCGTTATTGATGTTATGCAAAGCACACATCTTTATTCCTGTGTTTTAGTGTCGGTTTAAGTAGTTTTATATCTGTTTTGAGTCATTTTTAGTTCGTTTTGAGTCTTTGTTATGTTCTCAGGTGCTCATGATGATTACAAGTGAAAACCCGAAGGAACCGAGCATGAGAATGAAGCCCGAAGAAACAAAAGTAAAAAATCTGGAAAATCAAGCCTTCGCGGTACACGAATACCAGATGAACATCTTTCGCGGTACGCGAAGAATTCAAAAACCGGGCTCGACTAATTTGTCCCTCGCGGTATGCGAGGGACTGGCCAACTTTTCTCGCGGTACGCGGGGGACCCAATTTCCGAGAAAAAAAAACCTAGTTTTGATTTTAATAGAATTGTAATCCCATTATCAAAAGAGTTCGTATCTTTGCCGTCCAGAGCATTAGGAGAGGCGATTTTGGGAGCAAAAAGGTCGATTGAAGGCTAAAGATCACAGCTTTGAATTACGGGTTCGTTGTAATAGCGTTCTAGGTTTTAAAGTTTGAACCTTTATCGTTAATTGTGCTGTTTGAAACATGGTTTGTGTTTATTACTTCTGTTTGGATGTTCTAAATATGATCCTAGGCTAAAACTATAATACTGCCTAGGTCTAATGATGAATGCTTCGTAAAGTTTCAGTTTTTATCGGTTTTAGTTGTGTTGAATGGATTTATGATTTTGTAGACGATCTTAGTTAATAATTATGATGTATATGCATGCTTAATTCTGATTGTGCGATTGAATTTTGATTCCTTGCGTTGATTGTGGTTGTCTGCAGTTCGATTAGCGTATCTAGGTCATAGATCTTAGGGTTTGTGATTTCGGTGGTCTGCTAGACGTAGTAGCCATAGGAGTTATTGTTAATTGCTGATTAGAGTTGAGTGTTCTTCCTAGTTCAATACCCGAGAGGTGAGAATTAGTCGTTTAGTATTCGTCATTAGGAATCCGAGTATCAATTGTCTGAGAGGAAGTTGGTTTATGTGTCTATTGATTGTTGCTATTCTGAATCATAGTTGTTATTCTAGGATTACCCCGTACATTCCTTGAGTGTATTGTGAGCGGTGAGACTGAGAGGTAATCCGTTCATTAGGGTACTTGATCACAGTGGCTGACCTAGGAATTTTTTTCATCAGGGTCGGAGAATTTTTGGGGTCGATTGTCAATAACTAAATAATAGTTTTTTTTTCGGCTCGAGTCGAATCGGGTCGGGTCACACAATAAAACGATAAAAACAAACAAAAGATGAATAATAATAATACGGGTCGGGTCGGGTCAGGTCACACAACTTTTCTCTTAAGAAACCTTTCAATATTCATATTCCTAAAATTGAAAAATTAAACCCAAATTAACAAACAAATTTCACATTTTCACTAATCATTAATTAAATACACACATAACATATAAATTCAATTAACATATAAATTAAACTAAAACACCTAAATTAAACTAAAACACAAATAGAGAGTGTATTAATGGAAGTTGGGACTAAATTACTAACCTGCTTTCAAATTAAGTTTCTTTCAACTTTCAATTTCAATTGCTTCCAAGACTCCAAGTTAAGTTTCTTTCAACTGCTTCTTGAATCTTGAGTCCTGCCGACGACAAAAGAATAAGTTAAATTTCAACTTTCAATTTGAAATTTGAAATTCTTTCAACTGCTTCAATCGTCGCTTGGTTGCCTTGAGAGGTAATGCCGCTATTTTTTTCAATACTTAATTAGGTTTAAATTTTTTTAATGGGTATTAGGTTTATTCATGGGTTTATGTGTAATGTGGTATTTGGGCCTATTTTGTTTAAAAGTTATTGGGGTAAATTATTATATATTTAGTTTAAAAGGTTAATAATTAATGGGTCAATTATTATAGGGTTAAAGGTTTGGTTTAATTGGTTTTTATTTATAAAATATATAACCCGAAAAAAATATTTATTTGGGGTCGGTGTCAAAATTTTATGGGGTCGGCGTCAAAATTTTATGGCGGTTGCTCGAAAATATACCATATATATAACAAAAGAAAAAAAAATTATCGGTGTCGGCCGACCCGCCGACCCCATAGTAAGTCCGCCAATGCTTGATCATAGTTGGAAATACCTGAGAAGTGATCCGACAATCTGGTGAGTTTAGTACACTTTAGGTATCTTAGTTGGTGACACCCTGAGAGTGATTAGGGATCCACTAGGTTGTCTTTAGTTATCATCCTTAGAAACCCAGATCCATCATAGTTTCCAGAACCGGTAGAAGTTGTGCTTTGCAAGTAGGATTCTGACGTAGGTAGTATTCTTCCCATATCTTGATTTCATCTTAGCTTTTGTCTCTTGATAGTTTGAGTCGATCTTAGTATTGCATTAATAGTTATAATCTTTAGTGTAGTAAACCCCCAAACCAATCAAATCTTAAGTCCGAGTCAGAGTCTAGTATTAGTATTCAGTGTCTCTAGGGGTCGATAATCCGGTTTACCATTAAGCTGTGCTACACTCGATAGGTCCACTTGTCTGTCAGTGCGGTTTAGTTCATAGGTTTTCTATCTTATTACTTAGGAGTCTAGGCTAAGTTTTATAATTAGTTTTTATAGACCGTCTGGACGACATCAGTTATAATGTACGAATAATTAAAGCACAAACGTACAAGCTGTCAAAGCTGTTTCAAGGTTTCGATTTTTTTTATAGTTTTTTTTGTTTCCTCTTACAAATTTTAAAATATGATGTTTTATGAAATCCGAATCTGTCGTTGTGACGTGCTTATTTTTATCAACGTTTCGACGTGGGTTTTTTTTTTCAAAATGGAGTTGTCGATGTAAATTTTATTTGAAAACTCAGGGTGAATACTAATGTATAAATTGTCGAAACCGAACATTACAAATTTTAACCCCCGTACATGTGTTTCACCTTATTATTAGGAGTTATATGGTAGTTTCTTAGATATTCAACTCAAGTATTGTTAAGATAGTTTACTGTCCATATTTCTTTGTATGGCTATCATTATCTCTTGTAACACCAATATATTTAATAGAATTATTAGATTTTAATAATTTTAACTTTTATCAATCGGTCAATAATAATCCTAACAGAGAATATTCTTACCACCAGTCCCTACTTTCAAACTATTTTCTTACATTGGACCTCCCGTTAAAAAAACTTAACGCCGTTAGATTTTATATGACGTGGACATCTGCAAACCGCCGGAAAGTCGAGCCACGCTAGCAGTGGTCTCGTGGTGGGTTTTGAAATTGTCTCTGGTGGCGGTGGTGTTTAACTGGTCTCGTTTTTTCGGCAAGTCCAAACAAAGACAACGGTGGTGTTTAACGAGACCAGTTAAACATCACCAGAGTCAATTTCAAAACCCACCACGAGACCACTGCTAGCTTGGCTCGACTTTCCGGCGGTTTGCGGATGTCCACGTCATATAAAATCAAACGGCGTTAAGTTTTTTTAACATGGGGTCCAATGTAAGAAAATAGTTTGAAAGTAGGGACTGATGGTAAGAATATTATCAGTTGAGATTATTATTGATCAATTGATAAAATATAATATTATTAAAATCCAGTAATCCTTTTTAATATGGTCAACCCTGATTAATTAATGAGAAATGAATCATCCAAATCTAATCCACCATGCAGCCAACTTGCAATATTAAAAAAAAAATGCCAAAAAATAAATAAATAAATAACACCCACAAACATCCATCTATCTACACAACAAACCTCATCTCTCTCGGAATCTCCTCTAAGTATTCACTAATATCTTTTCAGATTTAACATTGAGTTGACAAAAAGACTCCATTGTTGATAAAAAGTTGGTAACTTGAAGCTAAATCATCTACAAATATCCATCTATCCACACAAAAACATGGGAAAACTTTTGGTTTTCTTGATGATAGTGATATGGTGTTTGTCTTCAACCGCGGAAGCAGAGTATATGCCATACAAAGATCCAAAACAACAGCTAAGCGTGCGAGTAAATGACTTAATGTAAAGGATGATACTAGAGGAAAAAATTGGTCAAATGACTCAAATCGAACGAGCAGTTGCATCAAATGAGGCCATAAAGAATGATCTAATAGGTGAACAAATAATATTAAACATTGATTCACTCTTTCTTAATTACTTTGTTATGATCAATTATATATATTGTGATTCCAGGGAGTGTGTTAAGTGGACCAGGGAGTGTTCCATCTAGAGAAGCAACCCCGGAGATATGGGTCAACATGGTCAACGAGTTCCAAAAGAGTTCGTTATCAACGCGTTTAGGGATACCTTTAATTTATGGGATTGATGCTGTTCATGGTCATAATAATGTTCATAAAGCTACAATCTTTCCTCATAATGTTGGTCTTGGAGTTACCAGGTAGAGTACAAGTAACCAATGCATGCAAACAATATAAAGATTTGTAGAGTACAACCATGTAATGCACTAAACTTGATCAGGGATCCTGTATTAGTTAAGAAGATTGGGGCTGCTACAGCACTTGAAGTTAGAGCAACTGGTATACGAATTTTTTTTCAAATTAGTATTTATTTAAAAAAAAAATAGGATAACAGGGAAAGTCAAAAAAAAATTCGGATAATGGTTAAACCGCTATTAGCAATGGCGGATTATGAGCAATATTTTCAAAAAAACTGACACCATTGGTATCCGCTATTAGCAACGCTGATTAGGACAAAAAACTGACAACCACTGTATCCACGTTTAACCATGGTGACAGAGCTTGTTCCTAATCCGCGATTGCTAAACGCGGATACAGTGGGTGTCAGTTTTTTTTGTCCTAATCAGCGATTGCTAATAGCGGACACCCAGTTTTTTTTGAAAATATTGCTCCTAATCCGCCATTGCTAATAGCGGTTTAACCATTATCCGAATTTTTTTTTGACTTTCCCTATTATCCTAATTTTTTTTTAAATAAATACTAATTTGAAAAAAAATTCACTGGTATACAGTATGCTTTTGCACCTTGTGTTGCAGTAAGTAGATAAAGATTAATGCAATTACTATTAAACATTGATTCACTCTTTATTTAATATTTAAATGAGTTATTATTTCCAAACAGGTTTGTAGAGATCCTAGATGGGGTCGTTGTTACGAAAGCTACAGTGAAGATACCAAAATTGTTAGATTAATGACTGAAATCATACCCGGTTTACAAGGAGATATCACAAATGGTTCAGAAAAGGGTGCCCCTTTTGTTAATGGGCAGTAAGTAATCGTATGCGATTATCATATTCTTGTCCCACTAATTTCCTGCTAACAAACGACCACAGCTTACGCTAGACAGGTGGTCTTCACCTGGTGGAAGTTGTCTCATGATTATTAGTTATTTCAAAAAGAAGTTAAGAAATGAACTAAAATAATGTTTGGTATATTTAGGTCAACCCAACCCGTACCAAACACAAGTATAGACTTATTATCCAACCCGTCCATGTAGGAGTCTGCTAACTCCTGGATTAGCTCCTCATCATTTCACCTCAAAACCCGGTGACAGCAAAACGAAAACCTCTTCGTTTAGGGGACCATTTAGGAATGCAGATTTTACATCAAATTTATGTATCTGCCATACCTTTTGGGCTGCTAAGGATAGGACTAACTGAATTGTTTCAAAACGGGCTCTCTGGCGAAAACGTCCCTTAGCCACGAGTCTCGCTTTATATTTCAAGTCTTGACCATCAGCACACATCTTTGATTTAAAACACCCATTTGAGTCCAATGGCCTACTTAAGTTCTTTATCCGGATGCATTACTTGCATAGTAATTACTCAAAATGGGCTCACACATTCTTGATTTGGGTCTGATACCACATGTTGGAATATTAGGCTTTAGAAGACACAATAGACGCAAAAGTTCCATGTGTTTATTTCATGGAATAGAGCCTTTAAATAAGCCGGGAAACAAAACAATACATTTAAAATAAAAATAACACAATATTGTTTTAATTGCATGTTCCAAATATGAAAAAAAAGATGGGAAATATCCAAGACATTGTTTAAAATTTTGCTTATACAGACAGAAGATTGCAGCCTGTGCTAAGCACTATGTGGGAGATGGAGGAACTCACCTAGGCATAGATGAAGGCGACACGATATTAGACAGTAAAAAATTATTCAGCATACACATGCCAGCATACAATGATTCAATAATCAAGGGTGTGGCCACTGTTATGATTTCTTATTCAAGCTGGAATGGGGTTAAAATGCATGCTAATCGAAACCTTATTACTGGTTACCTCAAAAACACACTCAAATTCAAAGTATATTCACTTATACAGTTAAATTCAGACCATTTTCCCACAAAATTGAGGAATTTAAATGAATTTGCTATTGTTGTACTTCAGGGTTTTGTTATATCAGATTGGGAGGGCATTGATAAGATCACCAATCCTCAAGATGCTAATTACACTGACTCAATATTAGCTGGAGTCAATGCTGGCATTGACATGGTTTGTTTTTGTTTCTCCTTTTGTTATTACTACTTATAATATTTGTAATAATTCTACTTAAAATGGCCATTTCAACAGGGTTGATTATGGTTATGTTTTAATTCAAACAGGTAAAAAAATTAGCTATTGACGAAACGGGTCAGAAGTCACCAAAAGTGTGATTTTAGCCCATAAAACATTCTAATTCATTTTATTCAAAAAACTAGACTACTCTATTGAAATAATATAAGTTTTTTAATCATATTTGACACGATCATTGTTAATTGAAAAGTTCAAATTTCAACCTTTTACCCGATGCATTGATGAAAAGTTCAAAATTCCAGGTCATGGTTCCATTCTACTACAGAGAGTTTATTGATGGTTTGACTTATCTGGTCAAAAACAAGTTTATACCCATGAGCCGAGTAGACGATGCCGTTCAGAGGATTCTGAGGGTGAAGTTTACAATGGGTCTGTTTGAAAACCCAATGGCTGATTACAGCATGACCAAATATCTGGGATGCCAGGTAACTTAGTCAAACTTGTTCGGGTTTGACCAAAGTCAATAATCTTTTTATTCTTATTTTATCAACTCTATGGAAAACAGGAACACAGAGACCTAGCAAGGGAAGCAGTGAGGAAAACACTTGTTTTATTAGAGAATGGTAAATCTTCAATGCAGCCATTATTACCACTTCCAAAAAAGACATCAAAGATATTAGTTGCAGGATCACATGCTGATAATATTGGTTATCAATGTGGTGGGTGGACGATGGGGTGGCAAGGACGTTCGGGCAATGTTACTGCTGGTAAGATGTTTCAAATCACTTAAAGTCTTAAACTTTAAAGGCAGCCATTTTAACCGATTTATATGAAATTGGGTTGATCCGGGTTGGTTTTCTTGACAATGGTTTGAACTTTGAATAGGTAAAGTATAAGAGATTAAGCATCAAAGAAACATGTGATATGGGTCAAACATGTTAACCATGTCAAAATTGTCTAAATATGCGGCAACATATTTTGGGGCCTAAAATGAACTTTGAAAACGAGGCATTTTGGTGAAAGTTTTCTAAATATATGAAAATTTTTATAGGTACCACAATCCTCTCTGCAGTGAAAAAAACAGTTGATCCAAACACTCAAGTGATCTACAATGAGAATCCCAACCAAGATTTCCTAAAGTCAAACAATTTTGACTTTGCTATAGTGGTGGTAGGAGAACCACCATATGCACAGATTCCTGGAGACAGTTCAGATCTTACAATTCTTGAGCCGGGCTCGAGCACTATAAGAAATGTATGTAGCTCAGTAAAATGTGTGGTGGTCCTGATAACAGGGCGGCCAGTGGTGGTGCAACCATTTGTTGACACCATAGATGCACTTGTAGCCGCTTGGCTTCCTGGAACAGAAGGCCAAGGTGTGACTGATGTTCTGTTTGGTGACTATGGTTTCACT
The DNA here is from genome assembly GCA_023525975.1 of Smallanthus sonchifolius. Taxonomy (NCBI): domain Eukaryota; kingdom Viridiplantae; phylum Streptophyta; class Magnoliopsida; order Asterales; family Asteraceae; genus Smallanthus; species Smallanthus sonchifolius. The sequence continues at coordinate 50,125,268 of CM042046.1, read as the reverse complement.
GGAACGTTGGCTTGGACTTGGTTTAAGTCGGTTAAACAGTTACCAATGAATGTTGGTGATCCACACTATGACCCGTTATACCCGTTTGGATTTGGACTAATAACGCCACCCATCAAGAGCGCATAAATGTATAAATGTGTTACTTTTCGGCTCTACGACTACTTTTTCGGTTCTACAACTACATTTTGATATGATAATTAAAAACTTACTGCCATTTGGGTTTTACCTAAACATTTGTTAGAGCATATTTACATTTTTCGTTTTTGTCCTACGTCAGGTGAACTCGTTAGTATCCTGATGACACACTGTGTTGGAATAAGTCCGCCTCAAAAAATAAAGTTTTTGATAATTGAGTATTTTATTTTTAAGTTATTGGTTATTTTGACCGAAGTCAATATTTTTGGTTACATTTTTTTCGTTCAAGCCTTTAGTTAATATATCGGATTACTTTGACCGAACTTGATGTTTCGGTTAGTAAAATAGCAATAAATGAGGCTCATTTGTAATATTTAAAGAACAACTAACACAACACAGAGCGAAAACAAGAAATGAACAGAGAAAAGATTTCTCAAAGGAATTTGATTGAAAATTGAATAATCAACTATCACATGAGGTGCACTTTTATAAGGAGATTTTAAATTTGGCAGATACGGCCAAATTTCAAAATTACAACCGACTCATAAATAGTAAAATTAACGACATAAATAAACACGTAAGTCAAGACAATAAGTGATTTAACGTGTTTTACACTAAATAGGAAAAATATGAAATTAACTAAGATTTACAAAATCAGTAACGAAATTGGAGCCTTTATTGAAGGATTTTGGGTCCGACAAGTAGGCTAAACCGTCATAGGCCGTTTGTCACATGATCCGGCTCGTCGGGACCTTTCTGTCACTCTGGTTATAGGCCCCGCAACTCCAATTGTATCCCACGCAATTCATGTTTCAAGTTTGGGCATTTTCTGCCATGTTTTCCCTTGTCCAGGTTATCCAAGTAGGAGTGCGCTAATTCCTGGATCGAATTTATCGTCAACAACTTTCATATAATAATAAAAAAAAACTTTATTTGAATTTAGTCTAAACGTTGGTAGAATGTATGTTACCCTTTTGTCACGGGTTTATCTTTCAAGGCCATGCTAAGGTGCACTGGTTTCGTCCTGCTTATGACAAGGTTCACTAGTTTCGTCCTGCCTTGGACTCATAAAAGGAGTGGCCACAACTCTGACCAATGGTGTGTCCGTACCGTACTGTAAACACTTCGGGGCACGTACACTTTACAAATCGTTGAAGCTCTTCCCGATGAGGACAATAGAAGTACCAAGTACACTTGATCGTTCAAGCACAAACAAACAAATACCATCATCAAACATCTACTCCATCACACTTCTTGTATATTTACTTTATTTTTAAAAAGTAGTAATATTTATACATTTTTAAATCTTTATGATGATACTTCAACTTTTTCCTGGATAATCTTATGAGATATATGAATATACTGAAAAAATATCAGGATTGTCTGAACTTTCAAGAAAACTTCCAGATAATGTACTAATGTAGTGGCCCCAAAGATAAAAAGAATCTAGCAAGCAGCCAACATGCAAAAATATAGAAATGGAAATGCAAAAAAATAAAGAAAAATAACCCAACAAATATCCATTAATCTCTCTGAATCTCCTGTAAGTTTCATTAATCTCTCTGCAGATTCAACATTGAGCTAACAAAAAACTCCATTGTTGATAAAAGTTTGTATCTTGAAGCAAAATGGGTGTACTTATGTTAATTGTTTGTCTTGGGTTGAATCTTGTCTTCTTTGACCTGATTTGACTTTCTGTTTACCTGTAACTGTAGAAGTGTTCTTCATATGGGAGTCAAGAATATGGGGAAGTTCTTGGTTTTCTTGATGATGGTAATGTGGTGCTGGTCTTCAATGACAGAAGCAGAGTATATGTTGTATAAAGATTCGAAACAACCGCCAAGTGCTCGAGTAAATGACTTAATGAAGAGGATGACACTGGAGGAAAAGATTGGGCAAATGACTCAAATCGAACGCTCAGTTGCATCAAATGAGGCCATAAAGAAGGATCTGATAGGTATACAAATCAATCAAACTAAGATGATATTATACAATGGGAAAGATTATACATACGCCAGATGCAATACGGTCTGTATGAGTTGTGATTCTTTTGTCATACTGGTTGTTTGAGGTGTGCTTTTTCTCTCATACGGGTTGTATGATAGAAAGCTAATTATTTAGACGCCGGATGTAATACGGGCCGTATGAGTTGTGATTTTTTTCTCATACTGGTCGTATGAGGTTTGTTTTTCTCTTATACGGGTTGAATGATAAAAAAAAGATATTTATTCAGACACCATATGCAATACGGGCCGTATGAGTTGTGATTTTTTTTCTCACTGGCCGTATGAGATTTGTTTTTCTCTTATACGGGTTGTATGTTAGAACGCTATTTATTCAGACACCAGATGCAATACGGGTGTATGAGTTGTATTTTTTTTTTCTCGTAGTGGCCATATGAGGTGTGTTTTTGTGGGCTATTTGATAGAAAGCTATATGGGCGTATAGCTTTTTTGATTGAGACTGAAGCGACTGTTGTGACGGTGTACTGACATATGTAATACGGGCCGTATTACCTTTTTCGCCAACTGTACAACCCATATGATGATGTCATCTAGTGTTTCATGATGTCACTTGGTGTACCTGTAACAGGACCCTATACAATATACATTGATTTACTCTTTCTTGATTTCTTTTCTATGATCAAATATCTTGTGATTTCAGGGAGTGTGTTAAGTGGAGGAGGGAGTGTTCCATCTAACCAAGCAACACCCGAGACATGGGTCAACATGGTCAACGATTTCCAAAAGGGTTCTTTATCAACACGTTTAGGGATACCTTTAATTTATGGAATTGATGCTGTTCATGGTCATAATAATGTTTATAAAGCTACAATCTTTCCTCATAATGTTGGTCTTGGAGTTACCAGGTAGAGTACAAGTGACCAATGCATGCACACAATATAAAGATATGCAGAGTACAACCATGTAATGCACTGTATTTGAGCAGGGATCCTGTATTAGTTAAGAAGATTGGGGCTGCTACAGCACTTGAAGTTAGAGCAACTGGTATACAATATGCTTTTGCACCTTGTATTGCAGTAAGTAGATAAAAACTAATTCAATTACTATTTAGTATTTACTGATGCTAATTGCTGTTAATTTAATTTTTTAAATTAATTATGACTTCTACATAAACAGGTTTGTAGAGATCCGAGATGGGGTCGTTGTTACGAAAGCTACAGCGAGGATACCGAAATTGTTAGATTAATGACTGAAATCATACCACAGATGGTTCAAAAAAGGGTGCCCCTTTTGTTAATAGACAGTAAGTAATAGTATGTGATTATTTTTCCTTTTTGTGACCACGAGTACCCGTAAAAGGACAACTCAAGGGCCCCACTAATTCCCTGCTAACCAACAAACCGGTGAGACCAAGTAAAGCACAACTTATGCTAGACATGTGGTCTAAGTGGAAGTCGTGTCGATGATTATTAGTTTGTAGAGGTGTTGATTTCGGCGGTGTTATCTCTAGAACTAGTATTTAACACCTTAGTTATTTCAAAAAGAAGTTAAGAAATGAACTAAAATAGTGTTTAGGTCAAGCTAATCCAACCTGTACCAAAATACATAAATAGACCTGTTACCCAACCCGTCCATTTTGACAACCGGTCCCTTTCTTATTCTACTATAGATGAAGTGACATAAGATAAGAGGTTGTGGACAAAATTAAGTGACATGATTATTGTTTTTTTTGTTATTTTTCTTTCATTTAAAAGATCAAACCAATCTTGTCCTAATTGATAATTGACCTTTTTAGTCTAGTCCTAATGGATCATGGTTCCACTTACCGGATATTATATAAATTAAAAAAGAATCATAGAACAGGCTACCTGTATCTTTTCAAGATTCAACTTTGCGCTCTTCTTTAAATATTCTCATAAAAAGGTGATGTTTGGATGTGTGTTTCCAAACTGATTATTTGAACATATGATTATCTGGTTACTGCAATCTCACACAATAAAAATTAATCCAAGTAGATGTTATCACGGTCTAGTTCGACCGGTTTGATAAAAATCTGGGCTGGACTGCTAACTAAGGTTTCAGAAAACAGCAGACCAAACCGGTCCTGGTCGGGTTCGGGTTCGGCTGTCTTGGCCAAAACAATTCGGTTTGGGTGGTTTGAACTGTTTTTTTAGTATTCAAAATCATTAATTAAATTTTTTCTTTTACAGGCAAAAGGTTGCAGCATGTGCTAAGCACTATTCGGGAGATGGAGGAACTCACCTAGGCACAAATGAAGGCAACACTATATTAAACAGTGAAAAGCTATTCAGCATACACATGCCAGCATACAAAGATTCAATAATCAAGGGTGTGGCCACTATTATGACTTCATATTCCAGCTGGAATGGGGTTAAAATGCATGCTAATCGTAACCTTGTCACCGGTTACCTCAAAAACACACTCAAATTCAAAGTATATTCACTTATACAGTTAAATTCAGACCCTTAACTTTTTTTTTACAAAATTAAAATGAAATTGGTATTGTTGTACTTTAGGGATTTGTTATATCAGATTGGCAGGGCATTGATAGGATCACCAATCCTCCACATGCTAATTACACTTACTCCATATTAGCAGGAATTAATGCTGGCATTGACATGGTTTGTTATGTCCCTCCTTTTCTTATTACGGTTATGTTATATTTCAAATGGGTTAAAAAAATTAGGCAAAAAGAAAACGGGTCAAAATTCACCAAAAGTGTACTTTTAGTCCAAAAATTATTCTAAATCATTTTATTCGAAAAATTGGAGTACTCTATTTGAAATAATATAAATTTACAATCATATTTGACACGATCATTGTTAATTGTAAAAAGTTCAGATTTTGAACAAGGGGTCAACTCAACCAAACATTTTTTCGACCCATGTATATGGTTCGATTAAGGTTTTGTTTTATTTCAAAGAGGTAAAAAGATTAGCTAAAGAGGAAACGGGTCAAATGGGTTGAGCAAGTCAAACAGGTCAAAAGTCGCAAAAAGTGTAATTTTAATCCATAAAACATTCTAAATCATTTTATTCAAAAAACTAGACTACTCTATTGAAATAATACAAATTTTATAATTATGACATGATCATTGTTAATTGTAAGAAGTTCAAATTTTGAACAAGGGGTCAACCCAACCCATCATGTTTTGACCCGTTACCCAACCTGACAACTCGGGCATTTTCCAACCTCTAATTCTACTGCACAAGTACCTAAACAATTTATGGAATGCTGCAGTTCATGGTCCCATTGAACTACAGAGAGTTTACTGATGGTTTGACTGATCTGGTAAAAAATAAGTTTATACCAATGAGCCGAATAGACGATGCGGTTCAGAGGATTCTGAGGGTGAAGTTTACAATGGGTCTGTTCGAAAATCCATTGGCTGATTACAGCATGACCAAATATTTGGGATGTCAGGTAACTTAGTCAAACTTGTTCGCGTTTGACCAAAGTCAAGAATTCTTTTTATTAACTCTAAGGAAAACAGGAACACAGAGACCTAGCAAGGGAAGCAGTGAGGAAAACACTTGTTTTATTAAAGAATGGTAAATCTTCAATGCAGCCATTGTTGCCACTTCCGAAAAGACATCAAAGATATTAGTTGCAGGGTCACATGCTGATAATATTGGTTATCAATGTGGCGGGTGGACGATTCAGTGGCAAGGACTTTCGGGCAATGTTACTGCTGGTAAGATATTTCAAATCACTTATAATCAAGAAGGGGTTGACACTTCAATCCAACCTATCCAAACATATTTTGATCAAATTTGAAGATGACCCGCCTCACCCGCCATTTTCCCACTCTACTTAACTTCTAGATCATCACCTTAAAATTAATATTTTACAGGTACCACAATCCTCTCGGCAGTGAAAAAAGCCGTTGGTCCAAACACTCGAGTGATCTACAACGAGAATCCCAACCAAGATTTTATAAAGTCCAACAATTTTGACTTTGCTATAGTTGTAGTAGGAGAACCACCATATGCAGAGACTTTTGGAGACAGTTCAAATCTTACAATTCCTGAGCCGGGCCCGAGCACTATAAGAAATGTATGTGGTTCAGTAAAATGTGTGGTGGTCTTAATCACTGGGCGGCCAGTGGTGGTGCAACCATTTGTTGACACCATAGATGCACTTGTAGCCGCTTGGCTTCCTGGAACTGAAGGCCAAGGTATGATAGATGTCCTGTTTGGTGACTATGGTTTCACAGGAAAGCTAGCGTGTACCTGGTTTAAGTCGGTTAACCAACTACCTATGAACGTTGGGGATCCGCACTATGACCCGTTATACCCGTTTGGATTTGGACTCATGACAACACCCATCAAGACCACATAAATGTATAATGTGGAACATGTCATGTAGTTCTAGCTTTCTTTCTCAAGTTGTTTTATATACTATGTTCAGAACTATATCTACATATATGGTACAAATGGTTTGTATGGCATGCGAACTACTAAATATAAAGGATTGTTTTGAATCCAAGCTCCTATACCAATTATTGTGCAGAATTGGTAATCACAAGATTGAATAAAACAAGAAAATCAAGATGAATGATGTTAAAAGAAGCTAAGCTAAGTGTCTTATTCCTTTTCAATTCAGTTGTTTACTATTTTGGTTAAGGAATATACTTGTAATATTTGTTATTCTTATTGTAGAATAATGAATAAGATGAAGGGCTGCTTATGTAATTCTGGTAAAGCTTGAGGTTGCTGATAGATAAATGGATAAGAAGAAGGACTTAAATGTAAATGGCTCAGCTATATAGCATCGCTATCAGCTAGGATTTTAGTTGAATGAAATACGCATCTTAGTCTTTATCTCAGCACCTGCTAGTTCACATCTTCATCTTTCCAAAAGTCTGATTCAAAGTGTTTTAGGGTTCTTGGTCTATTAATGTGATAGTTAGTAGTCTGTGTTGTTTTTTTGTATCTTCTTTACACGATGGTTTATATTGGCCCTAGACTAATCGACGCGAACGACACATACGTACATAATCAATTACATATTTACAATCTTGACACAAGGACTCGTTAACCTATTACAAATTACATTATTAACTCCAAATTATAAATACATATATATGTGAATAGTCCGTGACTTTGTATAGGAAAATGATCGGGATTACTATCCAACAAGAAACAAAATCATCAAGAATGATCCTGAAAAGGCAATAGGCAATATATTCACGCTGGTGGTCAAAAGGATGATCGATTCGGGTGATATCATGCAGCATGAGGTAATTGCTGAGTCGAGGAAGGGGAAAATGGAAATTGAAACAAGAGATGTGTAAGAAAAAGGTGTAAAAGGTATTACCTGCAGGCTTGAACCAACATAAGTTCCATTCCTGTTGTGCTAGTGGAGTTGCGTAGCTAAAGATTGTTGGTGCAAAATGCATTATACTTGAGAATTATGACTTGCATGAATAAAAAAAATAACAACTACTTATTATCATAAATATGGAATTTACTCTCCCTTAATTCCAAGGTCGGTGTCCAATATAATGTTTTCTATTTTATTTTTTATTTTTTGTTTTTCTTTAATTCCTACGGCGCTTGGACTTTGTGGAACTTTAAAGCTCGATGTCCAGTAGAATATTTTCTATTTTTTTTACTTTGTACAACACTTGGACTGTGACTTTATTTGGCTTTTAATTATGTACTTAAACACGTTAATGTTACCGTACGACCCCCCGCAACGCACACGTCATATTTTCTAGTTAAACTATGTGATAACTATGAGTCTTATAATATGGAATTGAACACTATATATGATTCTCTTTGATATGGAATTAAGAGATATGGAATTAGGGCTTTATACAAATGACGTCACACCAAAGAGTAGGTGCATAACTCGGAGATAATCGCAGTTTATGCATAAGTGACATAATCCACCTGATCTCAGCTACAACATGAGCAAGAGCCCTATACTTAGCCTCAGTACTAGACCGTGCAACAATGTGATGCTTTTTGGAACTCCAACTGATAAGATTGGTGCCAAGAAAGACACAATACTAGTAGTCTACCTGGAGAAACTAGAGTCGATAGTCGTTTACACTAAGCTACAAAGTGAATAGTCATCAATAGGAATCCCAAAGTACCGAGAAAGCTATCACCGACTTTCCTGTAACACTCATTGATTTTTGCTTTTTTGTTGTTAGCTAAAGAGAACAAACCTAAGAATCGGTCACACATAGCACCCACCTTCGCTCCAAAGATCAATCCAAAAGTATGTTTTATCCACTCTCCCAACCATGGGTATAAGTTTTTGTTGAATGTCGATGTTAAACAAAATTGTGTTTATCCCTTCTCTCAACCGTTTGGTAATTATCAACCCTTTCTAATTTTAATTGGGATGTACAGTAACCAGGTGTGATTGGTTATTTTGGCGACACTTTATTTTTCTTTTTATTTTTTATTTTTTATTTCACACTCTTATTTGTTTATATTTAGTTCAATTGAAATTTAATAACAAGTGTCCTTGGTGCAGTGGTTAAAGCTCAATTAGCCCATCTTAAACACTCGGGTTCGAATCCCCTCCCCCCCCCCCCAATCCTCCGCAGATTAATCTTTTTTTCTGGTTTTTTTGGACATGTTTTTTTATTACTTTAGTTTTATGTTTGTTTTTATTAACGTTATTTTTAGCATTGCGTCTACGTTTCCACATAATAGTATTAAAAATCAAGTAATTTTTTTTATCATGTATTATAGCAAATGACGTTACCGGCGGTACCATTATAGACCTAACCGCTTTTGAGCAAACAACATAGCTGCCGCTATTTTGGTTTTATCGTAAGCGGTATTGTTGTTCGCTTTTACAAGCTTTGACGACCCGAACCGATAACGACCAAACTCTTGACACGAAATACTGTAGAAAAACGACTACACTCTTGTCGGGAAACACATGGTCCAAATACTATTTATATTTATTACTCATATTGAAAAACTATATAAACATTTGAAAATCTTAAAAAACAAAAGTGTCGTATCAGTTACCACAGCATAGCATGACCTTTTTCTTCTAGATTTTCAAACCAACAATAAACTATACAATAAATATAGAAAAAAAGAGTATTAACCGGCCTGTCTTGTCGATCTGTCACCGATTCTCTCTCTCTAAACCCTGCTGTTCCCACACATTCTCTCTCTGTCATCGTTTTGTTTCTTTCCCACCTCAATAAACTCAAACCCAGACCTAAACCCAACCCAATTTCACTTTCCCAAAATCAAAGATTCAGAAAACCCATCATCTTCAGATCAAGATCTACCCTCAATCCGCCATGAACGATCTTTTATCTGTAAGCTTCTTTTAAAAAAATTCAATCTTTTTTTTTCTTTTCTTTATAATTTTCAAATTCTTGATCAACAAAAGCTGCATTGATCACAACTATAGAGATTCCGAATGTTGTTATGAAGTTTTAATTTAGGGTTTTTGATCTTGTATTGGATTTGATCTTTCTTGGTGTTGAATGTTGGCCTTAAAGCTTGTAATCAGCTGGAATCTGTGAATGATTGAATTCATGAGTAGCATTAACTGTGTAATCAATTGGTGTGATTGAATTTGGACTGATTCACTGATTGTAACCTATGAGTTTAACCCTATTGAAAACAACAAAAAGAGGAAATAAATAAATTTCAAGATAAGGAATTGCTTTTGGGTAATTGCTCTGTTTTCTGTTAATTGTGATTGTTTGACTTTAGATGATTAACTTTTATTAGCTAATTTGTAATTAGTATTTACCAATTTCAGTCTTTGATTCAAGTTCCTTTTTGATTTTATGTACTTATTGCATCTTTTAATGTGGTTAATGATTAAAAAAAGGGCGAATCGCATTTGCGCGATCTGATGTGCCCAGCCTTAACCTACACTTTGTGCGGGAGGCTGTATCCACGGCTCGAACCCGTGACCTCAAGGTCACAAACCCTGTTGTCTATAGCGGCTATAGCGGTTGCTATAGCGTGCTACGTAGCATTTCGACAGATGCTCGCTATTTGGCATATAGCGACTGAATAGCGTTTTTTAAATATAAATAGCATTAGCGAATAGCGATTTAGGGTTTTTATTTCATTAGATGATCAGTGATAGCGTATTTTAGCTATTTTGGCGGTGTGAATGCTACAATAGTTGACTACGCTAGGGTTTTGTATTTCATAATTTTTTTTACTACTTTACCGCTAAACATGAAATAGCGGGCACTATTTCATCACTATTGCTACGTAGCATATAGGTAGCTTGTCGCTATTGACCGCTATTCGCTATTGACAACTATGGTCACAAAGCAACAACCTTAACAGTTGCTCTAAGGCCCGCCCTCAATGTGGTTAATGATTGTTTAGTAGAAATTAAAGGTGATGGAATCAGATTTGGAATTTAGTAGTTCATATCGCATCCAATTGTTAAATTATGGTTATGAGGGGTTTGTGTTGGTTTGTAGTTTGGAATGACTAAGTGTAAATATTAGGGTTGAATGGGAAACATGAGCGGGAATGGGTTTGATACTCATTCCTTCTTTTCCATGGCCATCTATTAACGTGTTACCGAATAAATAAAAATGTATTAAAAAGTTGGAAATAAGGAGTGAGATTTTGTAGCTTGTATGAGCTCACTGTTTCAAGTTATTAGTTGACCAACAGAATGAAATGGTTGGTCTTGATACAATTTTTTTAATTTTGGAGTGCCCATCATTCAACGGCGGTGTGACTTGACTTGTTTGTCCCTTGGATGATACCAATATTTTGAGATGTTACAGTTGTTATAAGATATTTGTGCGAATAATTTGGTTATATGTTGCTATATGCATGCATGGTTTGCTCTTAATTTAATTACCATCTTGGTTTAAAAAAGCGCGAGGCGAGGCGAGGCGAAGCGTTTCGGTCCCAAAATCCGAGGCGCCACACCTCAAGCGCGAGGCGAGGGCTTCACGTATGCGAGGCGCTAAGCTAAAAAAATAATAAAAAATTTAGTAACATTCTTAAAACCTCCCACTAAATGTTGTTTCAGTCTAAAAACTCCTCATTTGAGTAATTTTCGCAAAACTTGCAAGAAATATTCGTCCTATTGTTAGGATCTTGAGTTCCATATTTTCTAGACGGATCAGTTGATGTGGATCCCAAGTTAGAAGACTTGATTGAACCAGAAATCATTATGCTATAACAAAAGACAACTGCCATCAAGGTTCTGCCTTGGTGGTCACGAGGGTTTTCCCAAAGGGTTTCCCCTCTGTGGTGGTCATGGGTTCGAATCTTGCAAGGTGCACTTCATAAAAACTAGGAACACCCTCTGCAGATTCGAATTCCTTGGGGGTTGTATGGGTAGACTGATGTACGAGCCTCCCCTGGTGGGACGTGCCAGTTGAGCCCACGTCGTTCAAAAAAAAAAAGAAACTTAAAAAACTGATTTAAGTAAAGAGGAACTGCAATTGGAACTCAAATTCATAACAAAACAGTGAAAAAAAACCCAAAATACATGAAGCGGCGCCTCGCGCTTCAAGCCTAAGGCGCCGCTCGGGGCGCTTCATGCATCTCCAGCACCTCACCGAAGCGAGGCGTTTTGCCTAGCGCCTCGCGCTTAAGGCAGCGCCTCGCAGCGCTTTTTTTAAACCAAGACTACCATGTGTTAAAGCTTATTTATTGAATGATGTTTTTGTAGGAATCATTTGAGAATCCTCGGGGTCAAGATAATGGCTATGGGGACCTTGAAATGGGAACACAACGTAATCCGGATTCTGGAGAGTTAGGGTTGGATGATTTTTTCAAGAGGGTGACAAATCTACTTTTTTTATCATATAAATAGAAATGGCTAGTTTCATAATTCATTAGCTTAACTCATGGCGCGTATTGATTTTTATTTTTTTATATTTTGCTAGGTTCAAGCCATTGAGAAACAATACGAGAAACTAAATAAACTACTAAAGAAATTACAGGTATGCACCGTGTGTATGTGCCACAAAAAAACATTACCTTTTGATATTAGGTAATTATTAGCAAAGTAATTATGTTAACAACGTTCTACACAGGATGCTCATGAGGAATCAAGGGCTGTAACCAAAGCTGCTGCTATGAAAGGTAGTATTTAATTCTTTTCAGTTATTGATATAGAATTAATCGTTGATGGTTAAATGTTTGTTAATCTGCAGCAATCAAGCAGCGTATGGAGAAAGACGTGGACGAAGTTGGAAAGATTGCGCGATTTATTAAATCAAAAATTGAGGAACTTGACATGGAGGTTAGAACTTAGAACATAGATAATTTATTTAACAATAAATGTCTTTATCGCGTGCAATTAATATTATTCAACCAATAACTCCTACTTTGTATTGTGGAAAGAACTTGGCAAACAGACAGAAGCCCGGGTGTGGAAAAGGAACGGGAGTAGACCGATCAAGAACCGCAACTACACTGTAACTTACCATATTTGCTAGTGGTATATAATTAACTTAATTTAATTAAATTAACTGGTTCTTCTTTTGCAGTTCTTTGAAGAAAAAATTTAAAGACAAGATGACTGAATTTCAGGTATTGCAGACGCATCTATGCTTCTAGATCCTCTGTTATTCATCTTCTGTATGTATTTTCTCATCTTTTTACAATGAACGTATTTAGACTCTAAGAGAAAGTATCCATCAAGAGCATCGTGAGGTGGTGGAGAGGCGTGTCTATACAGGTTTTTACAATCTCATTTGTTATTACTATTATTATTTTTGTTATTAATTTGACTGTTTTCAGTGACGGGAACCAGGGCGGATGAAGAGGTGTGGTATTTTCTATATTCTTTAGCCATCTTGATTTATAGCATAAACACATATTCTAATTTTTTCTTATTTCTACAGACAATCGATCGACTCATAGAGACAGGTGACAGTGAACAGATTTTTCAGAAAGCAATCCGGGAACAGGGACGAGGACAGGTTAGTTTCTTTGTGGGGTCTACCTCCATAGTTTTCTTTTTAATTAATACAGTACAATTAAAACAAGTTCATGTTCATTACATTTTTAACTTCAAATAATCGTGTCCTTTTAGTGAATAGTTTGTATATTTGTATAGGTACTTGACACGCTGGCAGAGATCCAAGAACGCCATGATGCAGTAAGAGAAGTAGAAAGGAAGCTTCTTGAGTTGCAACAGGTGCAGATACACACATATATATACATATATTATTCATCTTGACTTTGATATTGACCACTTGTCTATGAAGAAACTAGAACCTTGTGTGCCCATAAGTTGGCTCGATGAGCGTGGATGAGTAAAAGCCAATTTTGAAAGGAATTTTGCCCCGATGGCTGATCTTTTCGTCGGTGTCACTAGATTTGAAGTTATTTATAAGGGTATTATAGGCATTTGACTTAAATTTAAATGATTTGCTAGTTTTTAAAATGTTACAATTCTTTTGAGACGGATGAAAATTTGATGCTTTTCATAAATTGTTAGAACGATGTAATAGAAAATATATTTGATTGGCTTGTCAGTTGAATGTGTGAGATTTTGATCCTACTTTTTTTGCAGATATTTATGGATATGGCTGTATTGGTGGATGCTCAAGGGGAAATGCTAGACAACATAGAGACACAGGTAATTAAAAACCATTGTTATAACTTGTTAATCCGTTGACTTTTGGTGGTCAAACCCATGACTTTTAAATTTCAGAAGTTATACTAGTTTTGCAACAAATTTAACATTTTTGTCTCATTGTCTGCACATCTTTTGTTGAAATATTTTAAGCAATCATTTCAATATTGATGCTGAAAGTTAATCGGTTTGACCACAAAAGTCAGACTGTGACTTATTGTTCTTGATTTTAAATGTTATAAAATCGGTCGATGCCATGCAAATAGGTGTCGAGTGCAGTAGACCATGTGCAGGATGGGAACAAAGCTTTACACAAGGCAAAAAGTCTACAAAAGAACTCAAGGAAGTGGATGTGCATTGCAATATTGATTTTACTTATAATTATTGCAGTCGTTGTGGTCGGTGTTCTCAAGCCATGGAAAAGTGGTAATGGCGCTTAGTAAATCCATGTTTTGTGGTTGCATCGCGTATTTTAGTTTGAGGTCTTGTTGTGGTCTTTACAAAATATTCTATGCCTTATTCTTGTGTAAATTGAGATCCTTTTTTGTTGTTGTTGTTGTTGACCTTCAAGTTGTCCCTATATGCCATTGACTCTGCTTGCTCTTATATTCTCTTTTCTAAATACTTAATTCTTTTAATATCTTGTTATTATACTAACATAATATTAAACTAATAGTAATATTATTATTATTATTATTATTATTATTATTATTATTATTATTATTATTAGAATAAAGTGTCATTTTTGTCTCTGTAGTTTGGTCATTTTAGTCAGTTTAATTCAAAAACTTTTTTTTAGCTTTTTCGTCTTTGACTTTTCAAAATCTAACCATTTTCATCCAACTGACTAACCTAATCTATATTTTAATGTTAAATCATGGGCAATTTTGGTTAAATCACAAGTAATTTAGTTAGATTTTAACCTATGAAGTTTAAACCGACCCTTGATTTAACGTTAAAATGTAGAAGGGGTTAGTCAGTTGGATGAAAATGGCTAGATTTTGAAAAGTTAGAGACGAAAAAGCTAAATTTTTTTTAATGAAATTCGCTAAAATAGCCAAACCATAGGGACGAAAATGACACTTTACTCTTATTATTATTTTTATTATTATTATTATTATTATTATTATTATTATTGCTGTTGTTGCTTTTACATTTCACATAATATTTAGATAAAATTTTAAAAATTTCGGACTCCAAGACAATGTGCCCTGGGCCATTGACGGAGGCACATAGAGGAGAATGGGGTCAAGTGACCCCAGTCATTTTGGGTTTCATATTGAGTTTATAAGATGGACTTTAGGTTCGACCCCAGTCTTCTATGGTATATGACTCCAATAAATGGAAAATCAAAACAAATAACCTTACTGGTCTGGTGGTTTCTGTTTATCCAGATTATCCAATAATAGAACGAGGTGGTAGGTTCGAAACTCATACACACCAATTCTTTTATTTTCTTTTTTTATGATTTTAAGTTTAAGCACATAATATCCTTAGTGGTCTGCTGGTTCACCTGACCCTAAAATTCTAACGTCGAGTTGATAGAAAACCGGTCATTGAAAAAGTGACCCGATCACCCGAACCGGCCTAAAAAATCTTATGTTGGCTTGTTAAAAATTTGAGCATCAAAAAATATTGACCCCATAGAAAAAAATTCCTGGCTCCGCCACTGCCCTAGGCGGTCGTCCATCTTGCCCCTCTCCCTTCCAGGGTGGGTTTTGGAAGAAGGATGGGAAGGGGATGTTAATGAACAAGGGAATAGAGAAATTACTAGATTAATAATAATAATAATAATAATAATAATAATGTGCGTTCAACATGTTCAACTAGTTAATATGATTTTTTTTTTGAAAAAATTGGATAAAAATTTAGGATTAAACAAGTTTAAAAGTTTCAAAAGCAAAACTATTATTAACTCTGTTTTATAACACAAAACAAATTATATTGCAATACCAAACCACATTCAGTTTACATTTCACATAATGAAATATTTGTATATTTAAACCATTAAACACAACATGATAAATACTAGATGGGCAGAAGGTTTTACATCCACATGAGAGAGGAAATATTAAATATGAACAAGTGTTAAAGCTTTCAACAATTCCATTGTCGTCCCAGGAGACCCGGGTTCGATTCCCGGCAATGGAACTATTTTTAACTTAATAAAACTTGTAAGCTCAAGTGTTGTTATTTTTATTTTATCCTCTTGCTGCAAGTATGATATGTTTTGAATCTCTGTGTTCCTTGCATTTGTGCTTCTTTTACTGGGTTAATCCGGTCTTAAACTAATCTGTGTCGGGTAAATCGGTTTCTAAGGACATAACCTACAAAGGTAATATATGAATATTAAGTACATAACATGATCAAATTTCTTTTTAACTTCTTTTGTAAAAGCTTCATACGGGTCGAAATTCGATACCATACACAATAAGACCAGACATGGTTCCTTCATAACATCTCAATTTCAAACTCATAGGAACATGATCATCACTCAGCTTGTTACTTGAGTTGAATTCCCACACAATAACTTCCATCAATCCATCTTCTCTGACCTTGGGAACCCTTTCAATACTATGTAAATTTACTACTCTTGGAGATCTGAAATAAATAAATTTAGACTCTTTGTTTTTCCTAAGGAGTACATCCTGCACTTTCACCGGACACTGCAAACCATGGCATTTTTGCGATAGCTTGAATACGAGATAACATGCGTAATCTGTATCTGGCGACAACTTTTGGGTTTCGATCTTGCATTTGATCCGAAATACTTGGTGCGATAAAAGTTCAACCACCTCTTCAAATCTACATTTATGAATTATGATCAATCTAAGTTATTTTGAACGAGTTGTATGTGCTAGAATAAGTGAAAGTGGAGATAGTAGTAAAAACGCCGATGCTAGAACGAGTGTTCAAACGAGAAAGTTCTACTGATATGGATGTAACTAAAAAATACAGGCATTTGTGGGTTCAATGAGAAAATGTTATGGGTTAAATTATAAGAATTTTTAAATCAAAAATGAATCTTTGTGAAAATGTATGTATAGCCAAAAAACGACAGTATTTTAAATCAGGTCAAGTTCTAATTCTACAAGTTGACTCTGTGGTAATACGCAATTTCAAACCTGGATTCAGGCTCATGAGCAAGAGATTTCCAACTGTAGCATTTCGCATCAGAAGACTCGTATAAAACCATCTTTGCTGGAAGCATGTGACATTTCTTTTCATTCACTTCGCTTAAGGAGAATAACTGTTCATCAAAAGATTTAACAAGTACATCATCAATAAGATATATTCCAAGTTTTCTATATATATATAGGGGAGGATCAAATAAGAAGTTGTTTTCGGCTAAGAACTCTAAGAAGTGACAAAAACATTAAGAAACGATATCAAACGAACTCGGATTGAGCTCATTCCAGCGGCGTTGGAACCGTATCGTCGAACTCTACCATCTTAACTTTTAGGGTTTAGATCTTAGCGTTGAATTTTAGGATTTTAGCCTTAGGGTTTAGCTTTTAGGGTTTAGGTTTTTTTTGGGGAGGTGGGGGTTTAGGTTTTTGGGGGTGGGTGGGGGTGGGGGGGTTTAGGTTTTTGGGGGGTGGGGTGGTGGTTTTAGGCTTTTCGGGATGGGGTTGGAGGGGGGGTTTAGGTTTTTGGGGGTGCGGGTGGAGGGGGGTTTAGATTTTTGGGTCCGGATTAGAGTTCGATGAGACGGTTCCAACGCCGCTCGAATGAGCTCAATCGGAGTTCGTTTGACCCACTTCTTAGCGTTTCTTAGCGAAAAACCACTTCTTAGCGGAACCTTCTATATATATATATATATATTTTTTTTTTTCAAAATTAAAAACCTTTTCAGCATCTTCTAGTTTGGTTATTTCATCATAATCAACTGGAACTTGTACTCCTTTTAGATTATCAGGTTTCACCTGTGTAGAAAAATATAATTCCATGTCATAAACTCATTGATATCTTCATAAACCATAAAAAATGCTTTGTATTTCTCTTATTATTAGTTTATTACATATTCACTAACCAAGTATTTATACCATTTAGAAGACTAACCATCTTCTAACAAAATCAACTAACTTGCAACAGATCCAACTAACACTTACAACTACATATTATTTGCTCTAACATAATTTGAAATAGGGGAAGGATCATAAGAAAATTCAATTTTCATGAGAAAACAAAAAAAACTACTTATTAAAGGTAAAAAAAATAAAATAAAAATCATAACTCAAAAAATAAATCAAAAATTAAAAAAGTGTTTCGGAGACCTTGTTTCCTACGCCGTCCTCGTTCAAAAAAAAAACTCGAAAAGTAGTGGGTTTAGCTTTTGGGTTTAGTTTTTTGGGTTTAGTTTAGCTTTTAGGTTAGGTTTTTGGAGAGGTGGGGGTTTAGGTTTTTGGTGGTGGATTAGGTTTTTGGGTGTACTACACATATACAGTAGGAGTTTTTTGGTTTTCTCATGAAAATGAGTTTTCTCATGAAAATAAGTTTTTTAGTGAACTCACCCCTTTGAAATAGTACCTTCAAAGTTACAGCATTGATGGTTCAAAATTTTGCGACTGTATTTCCGGTTGCAAATTTTGTGACTGCATTTCTTGTCGTAAAAAACGTCGCAACTTTACGCCGGTCGCAATTCTGGTCGCAAACTTGGATTAGCGACGGAGGTTTTTGCGACCGCATGTCCAGTCGCAACTTTAGGCCGGTCGGAAATTTGGATTAGCGACGGAGGTTTTTGCGACCGAAAATGCGGTCGCAATTGGTCAATTTTCTAGTAGTTATATGGGTGTCTGTAAATGAGATAAATGAAATATTTATATGTATGATTTGTGAAATGTGAAATAAAATGATATTTCTATTTATCTATAATATAAGAAAAGAATCAAGAAGAAAAAGGAATAGTACTTCCAAAGTTGCATCATTGATGGCTCGAAAATGGACACCTTCAACATAGATCGCACCACTTCCACAATAGTATCGCCAGAAGCTCTCAAGTAGAACCTCAAAATTGACATCTTTCTTGTGACGTATGAATCGACACAATTCTATCATCATCCACTCGTCATCACTCCTTGTTGCAAAATATGCATACAAGGTTTCACTCCCCATTTTGTACTTGAGGTTGACGTACATTAGTGTACTTGAAAGTTTTCTTGGCTCACAAAATTTGAAGACAAGGTGAGCCCCATAAATCACATTTGGAGATAAAAATTGAGTTTTTATCTTGATTTGAATCCTTAGATTTGAAATATCCATAATCTTCACCACTCTTTGAAATCTGCACATGTAAGATTTAGAGTAAATTATAACTATTCTCATGTCACATAAACACGTCCATTTTTTGTTTCAGTATTCCTTTTGTCTTAGAAACAATAAAAAAATAGTTTTATCATTTTGGACAAAAGTTTAGATAAAAAAATTACCCACCTTTTACCTTTTTCGCTGATACATGAGAGAGTAATCCCGATCATTATACAAGTTACTAAAGTTAGTGGGCCAGTCTTGTAATAAGCATAAAGTTATATTCGGGTCAATTATGTTTTTTTAATATCAAGTTGGATCACTAACGGGTCACTGCCCCACTCGATCATCTCCATCACCCTCAGGAGGAAATCCACTATAAGTGAGAAAACCCCCTGGCCAAAACTGGAACCACTTTTTTTGTCCCAAGTGGGAATTGAACCTAAGACCTCGCCATTTTAATGAAGTTTTGGGTACCTCACCTCAACAACTTAGGCTGAAGATCATTGACGGGTCAATTATGTAATGTTTGTAAAGTCAAAGGGGTCCTAGGATATAAACCAACACTTGCGTCGACCCCTTTTTAGGATTATATAAGAAACAATCGAGTTTGTAACAATGTTACGATTTTCTCATATCAAATTAAAGTTTATTTATCAACCGTTCTTCACTCAATCTTAGGCAACAATTGGTATCAGAGCCTTGGGCTATTGAAGATTAACATTCATTCAATCCATTTTGAAGACAAAACCACATTTAGTGGTTGATTACTGTTTCGATCAAAAGAGAAGTAATCAATTTCGTGTTCGTTTCGTTTACTGCAAATATTAGATATCGAAATAAATGTTTTGGTGTTGGGAGAATTGGAGAATTCGAAGTACAAAGGCAAGAACTTTGTTTATGTTTTTGATTGCCTGTGTCGAAGGAGGCCGACAACAACAAAGAATCGTCCTTTTCGTTTTTCTGCTGCGTAAAAAAGAAACCAAGACTAGAAAAGGGTCTCGACAATTGAAATAAAATTGCAATTCATATTGAGGTTGTGGTGTTCTAGACGAAACTTATTAGACTAAGAACTGGTCGCGGTTCGTTTTCTCAAGAAACAGAGAGATATAAAGTCTCGTTTTTGTTGTAGGCAGAATCGTGTGGTGGATCACTGTCAGAAACTTCGGTGATCAAGAATTGTTGGATCTGGGTGGGGGATTGGGGCCTAGTGGTAAGAGAGGAATCCCACAACCAAAAGGTTGTGGGTTCAAACCTCGTCCAGAGCAATAAAAAGAAATTCACCGTTCAAAAAAAAGTAAGGTTGGATTTTTATAAGATTGTCAGGATCACAACAAAGAACACTAAATATTTCTAGGTTTTACATTCTCTAAAATCTGAAATTTACACTTATTGTCTATACCCACTAGAGATTAGGTTTAGAATTAAGTTTTGATCCCTGTTAGAAAGTTAGCATTAAACTTTGGAATCAACCTTAGTCACGATGTCTGAAAAATCATCGTCATATACAAATAATAAAGAAATTGTAATGCATGAGGAATTAGGTTCTTTATCCCATTTTCAATGTATTGTATTGAAATCCAAAAACTATATGGGAAACCTGTATCAAAACAATACTCGAGGCAAATGGATTATGGGAGATGATAGAACCAAGTGCCAATACGCAAGTAGATGTCAAGAAAGACAAAGCTACAACTGTGTACCTATTTCAAGCACCGTCGAAAGACTTAGTATCACAAGTTGCAGGTTACAAGATTGTAAAGGAGGTTTGGGATGCACTAAAGACAAGACATCTCTGTATGGACCGAGTGTAGAAGGCATGACTATAAACATTCAAGACAAAATTTGAGATAATGCAAATGAAAGAAGAAGAGGCGATCGATTCATTCAATGCTAGGCTAAATAATATTGTCACTAGGACAAGTGGTCAAGGATCAACATTTGATCAACCAAGTCTAGTACGAAAACTTCTATATTCCGTGCCAGATAGGTTCATTCAAGTTGTTGCATCCATTGAACAATTCACTAATCTAGAAATAATAACTCTAGATAAGACTATTGGAAGGTTGAAAACCTTTGAAGAGATGACCAATCTAAAGAAAGGAGGCTCAATGGACAATCAAGACAAACTCTTTAAATTATTTATTATATATAAACGAATAAGTTGGTTTTAATTTTTAAGGTTATATGCAAGCATACTTTTTCCTTAGCTATAGTGTATAATAGATTCATTACTCTCACATTTTCTGTTAGGGGCTTAGGGTGATAATGTAGTTTGTGATCTTTGATTCTCATTTAAGTAAAAGGTTCAACTACGGACCCGCCAACTTGACCCAAGACAACTTGTTTAGCTAATGTTTTCACGGATTTGACGTGAAACCAACACACAATCACGACTAGACTCAAATTCAAAAATTTTGTAACAGATTCATGTCATATTAGAAATTCACCACTCATAATATACAAGTTTAACTTTGCTTGCGTGATTCCTCTTAACAGCACCAAAAACACACACACATGTATATATATATGTGTGTTACAAATTAATTAATTAATCTTCGTAGAAGACTTGCACGTCTCTGAGAACATGATCGAGGATATGAGTTGTGAAGATGTCAGATAAGGTTATGGACTTTTAGGAGTGCGTATATAGTTGTCTTAGTTTTTCCTTGGGGACTTAGCTTTTCCTATACTTTTGGTTGGCTAAGCCTTAGTTTTTTGCTTTAGTATGGTCATGCCTTGTTGATTTGTTAGGAGTGCGTATAGGTACATTTCAATAGGATTTGTGCTACCTTATTCATGTATATATGTTGTTTTACCTGTCACTACACTATAATTCTCTTACCATTTTATGCTATTAGTAGTTTACTCCTATATTTTAGCACCTTTTGCTTTGATACTTTTTCGATTCTGTATGTCATACTTTATGTTATCTGGATGTTAAACTTTACATGTCTAGAAAAGGGTTTGATGATACAAAAAATACTTAAACATAGTAGAGAAAAGGACTTACCTTGATTTTTTAACCAATCTCCGCTTATGTAACCTGGTGTTTTCATATGAAAAGGTTGTTGATGATACCATTTCATTTCTTTCTCCATTACTGCCTAGTGAGAGGCACTGTTACACAAAACATTACAAATGAAATGCAACCTTCATTGTGTATATATGGTTCTTTTGAGTTAGTCATAAGAATGAGCTGCTAATTACCATTTTACCCTCTTGGAGGAGGATTCCCTCGAGAACATATCATAAAGATCTTTGTTGCTTACGTTCGAATAGATCTCAGGTGTTTTTGACATCTGGACTATTTCTTCGTAGTCTCTAGGTAGTTTGGCCTCCCATATTTCAATATCCTCCTATATTTATTAAAAAATTAAAAAGATTTCCAACAATAATACCTTTAAGAAAACAGAGAACATGATTTGATCGACCTATTTCTCAATGTCTTTTGATTCACTATTTCTTAATGAATATTAATATTGTAGTACGATGAAAACTTACTTGGAATTCCAACGCTTTCTTGAGTTCTAACACCACCTCCCTTGCTGTCGGTCGCTTTTCTCTCTTATACCCTCAAACACTAACTCGTCAACGATTTTGGCACCATTTTATCCTTTATACCCTCAAACACTAACTCGTCAATTTTTCCTTCTTTATAGCGACGTTTAACCAAACTTACAAGAAACCTACGTAAATCCTGATAATCAGGTAAAATGGCCTTTCTTCCACACATCATCTCACATAAAACCACACCAAGTGAATATATATCGGTTTCTCTTGTTAATAAAGTGTCAAGGTAGCTAATTGTGTCGCGGGCATTATCGACCACAAAGTCAATTTCGTTATTTATTGGAGTTATCATGGACATCCCAAAATCTGTAATTTTTGCCTTCCAATCATCATTTAGTAGAATGTTGTGGGATTTTATAGCCATATGTATCACAGGAGCTTGTGTTGAACCACCTCCATGAAGGAAATCCAATCCAACTGCAACATCAATGCCGATCTTAAGTCGTTTAGTCCACGTAAGACTATCATCTCTCAAATGCCTATCTAGAGTTCCGTAAGAGACATGCTCATAAACTAAGATTTTCTCGTCGTTTTCGTTGCAGTAGCCTACAAGACCAATAATATTCTCGTGCTTATACTCAAAAAGAATTTCAAGCTCTCTCAAAAATTCTTTTTCTCCTTTGCACAACGTCTGATCATTTCGCTTTACAGCAATGAGTAAAGGTCCATTAGCACGTAAAATCTCTCATCTGTAAACCTTCCCGGATCCTCCCCGTCCAATTTCATTATTAAAGTTTTGGGTGGCCAATCTAATGTCTTCAAATGATATTCGAAGGTTATCCTTATGAGTTTCCTGTTAATCATGAAACATGCAAAAGTAAATGGAACTTATCATTGAGATTCCATTTATAGTGGAGTAAAATTGTTAGAGGTTGGGTATATTGATATGACATAATTTATACATGTTTTGCATTCATAATAATCCTCATATCATGAAACTTAAATTATATTTTATAATTGCAGGTTAAACAACATATCGAGAGAAAAAGAGTAAAAACAAGTAAAAAACATCAAGAAATGAAGCTTTCTCTTAAGATAGGAAGAAGCACCCCCTAGCTTTGACCCCATAAGAAGTCAAAATTGGTCAACATAAGTTAACAAGCAGCAAAAGACAAAAAAAAAGGGAAAAGCAGCAGGATGCACGACCTTGCGTCCCATTGCACAACCGTGTATTGGCCTTCTGTGTGCCCTAAGATGTTTCGTACCCTGCCATCTGTACCATGAGTACTTCTGGGTATTTGCACGACCGTGCATCCCATTGCACGACTGTGCATTGCCATTTTTGAGGCATATAAATAGGAGGCATAGGTTCTTCATTCTACACACCCAATCCATAGATAAATCACACTCCTATAGTCAGTTTCTGTAGTTTAGAGTAGAGAGTAATTTAATATTCTATAATGAAACCCTCCATATACAACCATGTTTACATATGTAAAAAAAACCAAAAACTTTTTATTTTTGGGATGGATTCTACGCTCGGCGGTTTTTTAATCTTTTTTAAATCTAACGTTTATTACATATGTAAGCTCTAAGGTCTGACGTTTTTTACATATGTAAATGCTGACGTATTGCATACATAAGCCTAAAAAACATTGATTTTTGCTATTTTTTGCATATTTTTTATTTCTTTTTTAATTCGATGTTTTTTTATTTTTTTTGCGACTAGGGCTTTTTTTATATAAATAATCAATCCCAAATTTTTAAAAAAATTTTGTAATTTTTTTTAAAGGGTTTGCAAGGTTTTTTCAACTGTAGTGGGTTTTTGTTTTACACTTCCCATATATATATATATATATATATATATATATAGGGGAGGGATCAAGAGAAAACCACAAAATTAGGCGAAAACCGAGAAAACCATTAAAACAATGTGTAATACTATGGGTTACGTATACGTAACCGCAACTTTTTTGTTTTATGTTTACGTATACGTAACACTATGGGTTACGTATACGTAAGCCAACATTTAAATGGTTTTTTTTATAAAAATGTGTAATATTACATTGATACTCTTATTAAAAAATAAAAATAAAATATAATAAAAAATAAATTTTATCATATTATTGATTAAAATTGGTTTTCGCCTAACTATGTGGTTTTCTCTAGAACCCTCCCCTATATATATATATATGTATATATATATATATATATATATATATATATTCCATGAATTCACACAACTTAATTAAAAATGATATATTGTAGTATATTGGAGATGATATTGTCACAAGTCACACATTTCTTTTAAAACAATAATGATAAAGAGAGAATATGAAGTGGGAAAAAACCCTATACCGACGACATGTCGTCGGAATAGGGTCAACCTATACCGACGACATGTCGTCGGTACAGGGTTGGACTCTATACCGACAACATGTCGTCGGTATAGAATTTATTTTTGAATTTTTTAATTAAACCCTATACCGACGACAAGTCGTCGGTATAGGCTGACCTATCCCGACGACACCTATCCCGACGACAATCTTGGGCTATTGGGACGAAGCAATCCCGACGACACCTATCCCGACGATATGTCGTCGGCATAAGCTATCCCGACGACAAGTCGTCGCTATATGGTCAAAAAAAGTCGTCGGTATAGGGTGATATTGTTGTAGTGTACATTGTTAGGACTTTGACGTACCTGAAACTTTAACGCTTTCTCAAGTTCTTTGATGACGACTTGCATCGTTGGACGTTGGGTCTGCGCTTCTGCCAAACATTTATACCCGGTTTTTAAAAATGTATGCAAAGAATCTTGATTGGGTCCTTTACTTAGCGTAAAGGTACTTTCTTCCTTCAACTAAGGAGGATGGATATTTGTACATGATTATAGAAATCATGTATAGACATCATCAGATCTGGGGCTATATACACCAGTTGTGTTCCCCTGGTCATATCGACTTCCATAGTCCCAATGATGGCTCTGTCATCTGCCCATCTTGTATCCCTTAAGACTATGAGAACTTGTGTTCCGGCGTCTCTTCTGTGTAAAGCATGGACTCTGATCATCATGAGTCCTAGATGAACATGTTGTAAGCCGCTTCTAATTAGTTCATTGTAGGATTGTTCATTAACAAATCCTAGGTCCTCCTGCTGACCTTCAGCTGTTACCAATATTCTTTCTTACCATTTCTTTTAATGTTCCCTTCTCAAAGTGTTGCCGTGCTATTGGTGCAAGACCTTTTTCATTTTCGTTGGTGTAAAATGAATCATAGGCCAATCTCCCGGTCACCATCTCAAATAAAACCACCCCAAAAGAGTAAACATCCGATTCTTTTTTCAACTTACCTGTGATCTCATATTCTGGATCCAAGTACACTTGTGTGCCTGCAACTGTGTTTGTTATGATAGTGCTCTTTGTATGATGGACTGGGTGGAATTTCGAGAGTCCAAAGTCAGAAATCTTTGCCTCCCAGTTATCGTCCAATAAAATATTGGCACTTTTTATGTCACGGTGGATTATCTTTCGTTTATAGTCCATGGTGGTATGCATGTAATCCAATCCACGTGCAACATCAATGCATATTTTTATTCGTTGCACCCAAGTTAGATTAGTCATCTTTCCTTCGGTTCCCAAATAATCATCAAGGCTTCCATTAGAAACAAGTTCATAGACAAGGATCATATGAGGACGTTCATGACAGAAGCCAAGAAGAGAGACAATGTTGGGATGCTTACAAGTAGTAAGTGCTTCAATTTCTGCAAAAAATCCTTGTTCTCCTTGCGTGTCTTTGATATTGGTGATGTATTTTATGGCTACCATGCTACGTCTCTTACGCAGTTCTAATCCTTCATTGCCCTTCGCAGATAAATCAAAATGTTCAAGTTCTGCTTTGTACACCACACCATACCCGCCTGATCCAATGCGATATTTTTCAGCAAAATTTTCAGTGGCCAACTTGATTGCATCAAGTTCAATCTTCAAGTGTTCGAATTCTTTCCTCTGCAACATTGGATATGAAGGAAAGGTAAGCCCATAAATGCAAGTAATTATTAATGAAGTATGTGAGTGAATTAAAAGGTGACGCCAGCTAGTACCTTGTTCATTCCTGTCTAGAAATAAATAAACTTTTTTACATAAAACACTCAAAATTAAGTTAATTGTATTATAACAGAACTTTCACGTTTTGTTCCATCTTAGTAGGGCGGATGGGTATGGGATTTCTGTTATGGGGATGCCGTGGAAAAGTTGGAGTATCAAAGGGACTTTTCTATTTAATTAATTTCAAATAAAAAGAGGATAAAATAAAAAGAATGAATAAATAAATAATTAGAGAACAAAATTAATAGAAGACTAAAATGAAATAAATAAAAAAACTAACAGAAATTTTATAAAAGAAATTAAAGAATTGCATTTTTATAAAAAAAAGATCGTTAAATCAGAAACACGAGAGGAAAGAGTATCGTGTTAGTTAGTACTAGACGGTCATCACGTGATATCCCGACGGCCGACGCCATCGCCATCTTCGATGAACGGAATGCTTGTTGAATTTTCTGATTTGGAGTTTCCTCGATAATCTTTTGAATCGTGCGTTCTTCACTTTCACTTTCAGATTAAGATTATTTTGGTGGTACTCCAAAATACTTAAGCAGATAAGACAAATGTTCAAGAACGTGTGTATAATTTCTTTGAGATTCGTACTAGAATTCGATTAGAATACGATCCCAAAGTATGACCAAATGATTTCTTATATAGGGGTCAAATAGTTGGTAGTTATATACCCGCCATAACTACCGTTGGTAGTTATATAACCGCCATAACTACCGTTGGTCTTTATAACCTCCATAACTACATGTGGTAATTATAACTTCCATAACTTCCATAAGGCAGTCACCACCAGGGATGCCGCCCTTTGGACCTCGCTACCGGGAGTGCTATCCCCGGACCCTCGTGCTTTGCTTACTTAAACTATCAAGGCTATTAACTATCAGAAATTAGAATAGTCTTGATCAAGTGTGCATACCGCACCTCCTAACTTGCATCAATGTATATTATAATTTCTCATTTGGTCTTAAGTGAATCCCTAATTACCCAAAATGGTCTGATGACACCAAAATCACCAGTCATCTGAGCCACCACCCCACCACACGTCGAAAACCCCCATGTGTAGTTGCTAGCATCAACAACCACCTCACCGCCGCTATGGAGTCCCTCACCAGCATTTTTGTCGGCGATCCTTTTCTTTTGCGAACCAACTACCGTAACTGTAGAAGGGCATGGATTAACCTTTCTCCGCCACAACCATTCTCTATCTCTAAATTCTCCTCTATCGATCTCTCTATATAAAAAGGCACTCCGACTACTTTCATTTTGCATTAAGCAATATGTGAAGAAGTACCAAGTACATCTTTTTAGAGGAAATATATATTAGTTAGGGTTTATTGTAGTGATTATTATCATAATTATGAGATATGATTTAATTAAGTATCAGTTGCAATTATTCTCGTTGCACTCTTATAAATACTAGACCAATAATATACAAAATCTTACGAGTTTTCCATTATTCAATTTGTTATGGGGTTCTTGCCTTCTTCTTTTCTCCTCTAACTTACTCTATCCGTCACTTTCGCCGGTTGCTCATCGACCCCGTTTCCCCGTCACCCGCCTTGTGTGACGACCTTCTTTCTTTTCTTCTCCCTCTCGTAATGCCTGAGGACGCATTATACAAATATGTTGTTTAGCTTTTATTTATTCTCTCTTGTAGCCACAGTTGCAACTTATCTTGCCACAGTCGTAGCTCCTGTGTCCACAACTCTATCATCAAGCCTTTTGTCATCGCTGCTATGGCTTTAGATCCGTCGTTGCCTTTTTCCGCCACAGAGTTTATTATAGTTTAAGTTTGTGGTTTTTTTTTAAGATTGTATCTTCTTCTACCAATGTATTCATTGTTTATCACTCCAGTTTTAGTATCTGATTTCCTCCTACTATGACTGTATGATAGTATTAGAAAGAATATATTAGTTAGAGTATATATATTGCAATAATCTTTACTATAATTTGAAAATATGATTATTAGGAGATTCTCGTTATTATAACATCTTAGACGAAGTTTAATAGTGAGAAAGAAGTTTAAAAGATAAAAAGAAGATTAAATGATAATTTGTATATATATTAACGAAAAGCAAATAAAAATAAAAATAGAATACTAATGTAAATAATTATCATTTGAAGAAAGTGAAAAGAAGAGAAAATAAGATTTTTATAATCTTCTCTTCAAACTTTTCACCCAAAATAGACGGATTTAGAGAAAGTTAATCTTATATTCCAAAAGTGTTTCTTTTCTTCAAACTCTGGAATTTAAAATTACATTATATTTTCCCATTACATTTCTTTTATCTTCTTAATTCTCTTTCTCTTCTTTTATTTCCTTTTCCTTTATTTTCTCTCATTAATTTAATTTCCCTTATTTTCCTTCTTTAATTCTCTTTCTTTTCTTTT
This sequence comes from Smallanthus sonchifolius, assembly GCA_023525975.1. Lineage (NCBI taxonomy): Eukaryota > Viridiplantae > Streptophyta > Magnoliopsida > Asterales > Asteraceae > Smallanthus > Smallanthus sonchifolius. Next base: position 50,096,318 of record CM042046.1, on the reverse strand, counting down.
CTTTCGTTTATTAAACTTGGAAACACAATGTTAGAGCACATGCAATCCGGGTCAACTGACGATGACATGGCTCACGATGGATGAAGCCGTTTTTGGTTGCGGACTGACAGGTCATGGACGACATTGTTGGCCCATTTCAGTTTTTACAGGTGAATTGTCGACCGACAACATACATGGGGAAACTATTGATAAAGATCGAGGCGACTCCCATAATAACCTAAAGGAAAAGAAGTTATTTACCTTCCAATAGTTGGTTGATATACCTTCAACCGCAAGTGTTGAGTGTTCCTTTAGTACCAATTGCAACAATAGGAAATGAATTAATAACTATGTTATTAATTATGACAAAAATATATATGAAAGTAAAGGGAAAAAAATTTCTTACTCGTGCTACTTGAAGTTCCAAAGCTTGCTCAAGTGCAAAGGTAACCCTATCTATATTTGGGCGTTGTGCTCCTTGCTCGTTCAAGCAGCAATATGCTGCTTCTGAGAATATTTTCAATGCTTGCGAGTCCATTTGGTTGTGTAGACCCGGATGGATGATATCATTGAGTGTTCCATTTTCATAATGGGATTTGGCCAATTTACCTAATAACACACCATTGTTGTCGGGAATAAATGCTTTCCTTCCACTCAAAACTTCAAATAAAACCACACCAAAGGAATAAACATCTGACTTGTGGGTCACACCACCAGACCTTACATATGCTGGGTCCATATACCCAGGCGTGCCGCATACATTGTCTAGGACAAGACCATGCCTTCGCGATGCTGGTTGCATTGTGGAAAGCCCAAAACCAGATAGTTTAGGTTCCCAGTTCTCATCTAATAAAATCTTAGAGCTCTTGATATTACGATGTATGACGCTAAAATTGTGCCCTTGGTCATAGTAGATGTAACTGAGTGCACGTGCAATACCAACACATATTTGTAATCTTTGCGTCCATGTGAGGGTTGGGTCACTTAAGTATTGGTCAAGACTTCCCTTGACCTCAAGCTTGTATATTGTGATCCTCTGATGACCTGTCTAGGACAAGACCATGCCTTCGCGATGCTGGTTGCATTGTGGAAAGCCCAAAACCAGATAGTTTAGGTTCCCAGTTCTCATCTAATAAAATCTTAGAGCTCTTGATATTACGATGTATGACGCTAAAATTGCGTCCTTGGTCATAGTAGATGTAACTGAGTGCACGTGCAATACCAACACATATTTGTAATCTTTGCGTCCATGTGAGGGTTGGGTCACTTAAGTATTGGTCTCCCTTGACCTCAAGCTTGTATATTGTGATCCTCTGATGACCAAACTCGTGGCAAAACCTGACAACGGAGACCAGATTTTGATGCTTGAGACTAGAAAGCATCATAATCTCCGTCTTTAACTCTTTGCTACCTTGCACATACTTATAATACCTCCGTGCAACAATATCAATCAATTTTCCGGACCTTAAGATTTTCCCCTTGTAGATCCTTCCGGATCCACCTCGTCTGATGAGATTTTCATCCGCAAAATTGTTGGTAGCGGTTTCTATGTCTATGAGCGATTTATGAAAAGAAGACATGATGATAAACAAAATTGTTGGTAGCGGAAGTTTTAGGTTATCAAACTGTTTGTGAAAAGAAGACATGATGATCGATTTATGTTTATCAAGTCAGAGACGAAGGGTTATGGATAGAAATGAATGAACGAATGAATAAATGAATGAATCTGAAGGAACTATTGATGTATATAGGCACTAGGCAACCTTCCCTCATCTCTTTCTTATCTGCCAGGTGGCGTTATGTGAACGATCAACATAAAGTGAAGTGATCGACGTAAAGTAAAGTGATGTGCATTATTGAAATGATCTACGTAAAGTAGTAAAGTGAAATACTCTTTCATGGAATAATTATTCTGTAGAACTCATTGGTGACTCTTACTTGACTTTAGTTGTTTGCACCGTAACAAATTACCGACTCTGTAACCATTTTTAAATAAGATGTATTTGACTCTAATGCAACTTCGTTCAACAAAAATATTGTATTAAAAGATCAATCTAAGGCAACATTTTTCTTAAAAAAGGTGCAAAATTTTATTGAAACTGCAACCCTTTTATTTAAAAGTTATACGAATTTTATCGAAAAAACTTAAAGGCAACTCTTATTTTAAAAGGTTGCATAATTTGTGACTATTATTTTAAACGACAACTTTTATTATAATGATTGTGATGCTAAAAGGTAAATGAGCGAACTTACATACATCAGAACGAGGTCAAGTGACCTGATTGATTTTTGTAATTTTAATTGAGCGTATAGTATCGAAATTTTGAGTGAGCCAAGCATTCTGGGCGCTGACCCAATGTTTTTATAAAAAGAACTAGAAGACACAAAAGAAAAAAATTTGACCACTATAAAGCAGGTAAACATTTTAATGAATCATCCAAAGTTCAAAAAAAAGTTCTATTACAGATCATATACTGAATAGAATGAAAAACAATGTAATATTAGGAAAAAAAAATCATGGCCAGGAGTCGAACTAGGATCATAGCTACAACGTTTTTAAACCTAAACAGTTGTGTTTCTATTGTTTTCATGCTTAATAGCTTTCTTTGAACCTTATCATGTTTATCAAAATAAATATAAACCTAATTTATAAAACACTATGAGAACATCGTCGCATAATTATCGAACAAAACCGTAAGCAAGACGATTGGAAGAGTGAAAATTTTTGAATTACATAAGTCAACCGGTAGCAAGCCAATTATGTTCCATTAACACCTTTTTTATGTCATATTAGGCCTTAGTAGACCATCTTGGGCCTTATGGGACCATATTAGGCTTTAGTTGACCATCTTAGGCCTTAGTTGACCATCTTGGGCCTTGATGGACCATTGTGGGCCTTAGTGAACCATCATGCGTCTTAGTGAACCGTGGTGGGCTTAGTAGACTATATTGTGCCTTAGTGGATTATCTTGGGCCTTAGTGGACCATCTTGTGTCTTAATGGACCATCGTGGACAATGCTATGATAGCTCTAAAGGGTTAGATCGGGTTATAGTGAGTCATACTAGATCATAATAGACAATAGTAGATCGTATATGCTTTAATGGACCATATTAGCCATTAATAGTCATGATAGCTCTTAGTGGACCATCATGTGATTTATCATATCATGTTAGGTCCTAAAAGGTTATGGGTTATAATAGATCACAATAGGCAATTATAGATCATATATGTCTTAATGGACCCCATTGGGTCTTAATAGTCACAATAGCTTTTAATGTAACATTATGGGCTTAACTGCACATTCAGTTTATGTTTCATATTTTAATTTAATTAAGTACAAATTTGTATATAAACCCAACAAAGTTCTCTTTGATATTTCGCTCAATTTATCGATAAATATTTCATTGTTATTTAAAATTTTAAAACTTAGGATTGTTAGCAGCTCGTTAAATGTAGCTTCAAACTCTCGTTCCCGGTCATCGATACTGAGCCGTTAATAACCAATGCCCCTTTAAACTATCAAACAAGCTTGTCCTTATATATGGAGAAATTTTAAATAATTTATCAGTGCAAATCTGAAGGTACCTTCAAACTATGGTACAAATTTGATGGTTCAAACAATCGGAAAAACTGCTTTACAGACATAACTTCATTTATGATGTTCAAGCGTACGTGGAATAATCCAATTGTCAGGTTCAAGAGATTGATTATGAGTTATTATGAAATTACCGACCATGAAGGATAGTGATGGTGTCATTGTCGACCGAGCCAACACCGCCCTTATCGGATGCTGATGTTGAGTCCCTACCATAATTCAATTGTCTAAAGATGAATGCTGGTTGATTAGGAGAAGGAAGCACCGTTTCATGATTACTCAGCATAAAAGCTACGCCGGTCATCGTAGGCCGATCACTAGCCAGTTCTTGAACACACAAGATCCCGACATGGATACATAAAAGAACTTCACGGGCATTGTATGAACCTCCTAAAGATGAGTCAACTATCGTCAACGCTTTATCTTGTTTCCACAAGTCCCAAACCTAAAAACAATGTTGAGATAAAGATTGTTTCGTGGGATGAATAATCAACAAACAAAAAATATACGTAAAAAATTAGTTACTTACATGCCCGATCAAACTCATTACTGAGCTCTCCTCATAGTAGCTGTTGTTTTTCCTACCACTGATTATCTCCAAAACTAGTATTCCAAAGCTATAAACATCAGATTTTACTGAAAAAAGGCCTTGCATTGCATACTCCGGAGACATATAGCCACTATAATCATTTTATGCCATCGTTAGATAATTGAAACAAATTAATTAAATTGAGTTGTGTTACAGAGCTAAGAACGATACATACTATGTTCCAACAACTCTACGCGTTCTAGCTTCATCTTCATCCCCTCCAAATATTTTTGCCATTCCAAAATCAGAAATTTTAGGGTTTAAATCTGTATCTAGCAAGACATTGCTTGCTTTTAGATCCCTGTGGATGATCCTTAGCCTAGAATCATGATGAAGATAAAGAAGTCCACGAACAATTCCCTGAATGATTTGGAACCGTTTCTTCCAATCTAAAAGAGAAGCCTTTTCTTGACCTAGCACATCATTCCATTGAATAATTCAAATGTTATAGAAGTTTAGAATATTAAATATCTGGATTGTGATATCTTAATTGTAGGTTAGAAAACAAACCGAAGATGAAAGAATCTAAGCCTTTGTTTGGTAAGTATTCGTAAACTAACATCTTTTCTTCCTTATGGAAGCAATATCCCAAAAGCCCGACTAGATTTCTGTGTTGAAGTTTCGCTATCAACGTTACTTCATTCTTGAATTCTTGCATCCCTTGACCTGAACTTTGCGATAATCTTTTGACAGCAACTTCTTGCCCATTTAGTAGCTTACCCTGAGTAATATATTCTATACTAGGTTACATATCCATGTATTACATGAGGTTTTAATAAAAAAAAATAAAAATACAATAATGTGTAAAACAATTTAGATAATGTGTAAAACAAGAAATAAAAATATTTGTTTCCTTAATTAAGTAATAATTAGAATTCAAAATTTATATTATCTTTTAAAAAAAATAAAAACATTAACATAACTAAATTTTAAAATTCAAACTTACTTAAAATAGAGAAAATTAGAAGATTTTAGTGAGAAAAAATATGATGATGACATGTGACATTTTTTGGAATCATTTATTAGAATAAGGATTAGTAAACAAAAAATATATTTAACCACAAAGGCCGCGGTCATTACTAATATTGACTGGACACTACCTTATAAACGGAGCCGAATCCACCTTCTCCAAGCTTGTTTGAAGGAGAAAAACTATCCGTTGCTGCAGCTATTGTACTCAAATCAAACACATCTAAATCAACATTTTTGCCCATATCCTTCTCAATTAAAGACCCTTCCAAGGATTTTAAGCTATTGATGAGCTTAGCCTCGCCTTCATTTCGTTTGGCTGTATCAAATAGTTAAGCAGTATTGTGAGTTTGGTTTATATAGTTTTCAGGTATATATAGTGTGGTTTGATCCCAATTTAATCAATTTTTAAATAACCTAGTAGTGCTGGATTTATGTTTCCGGGGTAGAATGCTTTTAAGTCGATTATCATTTACTACAAAAAAAAAGTAGCATTCAAATTTTTTTAATGTGTGTTGTACAGTTTGAAATTTTTTAATGTGTCGTAACCCTACGACGTATCCTAAAAACGGTTTCTAACTTTCAACTTTACATAAAGACCCTTAAACTAATAACTAATACATATATGACTCTAAATACACTTTCTAATAATTACAGTTTTAACTCAAAATTTTCTATCAAACTTGTAGCCGTCTAACATCAAAATTGGAACTTTTCCTTTCTTGAACCATTATCCAATATCAACCTTGTGAGATTAAATGTGATTCCCTCCTGACCATCCGGCATGTGATTTCCAGTCTATTGTCATCCTGACTGAAACCTTTGATTGCATATCCAACATCAAGGCTTGAAATGGATTGTGGTTCTCTTTCAATTTGTTAGTGATGAAAAAAAAATCACAATAAACAAACTTTCTTATTTCATAATCAAAATGCAATTATCCAACCGTGTTCCTCTTCTAGGCAACATTATCTTTGGATCCCGTCTGAATCCACTCCTTCTACCATGCTTTAACCGAACCCTTCTAGATCCTTCAAATTTACTTGGAATATGCTTGCGATCTCAACCGAATCTGCACTTGAATTTGAATATGCCTTCATTTTCCCTGTTTCTAACCAACACCGATCTTTAAAGTTACAAGGCCCCTTGTGATTCTCTTATGACCACTCTTGGGACTAGAACCACAGTCTCTGCCTTCTTCAACACTGAACCCGATAGCTTCGTTTTCCATAGACATATGTATCCCACTGTTGCAATTCCACAGACCTCTCGGGTCTACCGTTTCTTTTGAATCGACTAGAATTATGTCTCTTTCTTGTGTGAAAGTATCTAACTTTCTTAATCTTTAGATCAACAATCCTTGTATTCACCAAACCAAATATCCACCAAACCAAATCACCAATCCTTCCTTAGGTCTTGGTTTTTTTTCAATACAACACATCGGTCTTCTTCTTTTCTTTTCTGCCCTTTGAATGGAGCGAATACAACTACTTCCAGCTTCAAATTTTCGATGATCAGGCAATAAAAAATAACAACAACAATTCTGATCTTGAATCTGATCAAACAAACAACCCCTTCAAATCCTTTGATTTTTGTGATTTAATATACACACCCCGAATACTCCTTTCTCCCTTCTGATTTCAGGACAACAGATAACATAAACCGTTTTTGTTTCTGTTCCTTACGATAACAATTAGTCCACCAATACCCGTCTCTTTGATGTCTAGGACCAAGAGAAAATGATGCAGGCGACCCGACCCGTGGACCCGAACCATTGCTGGAACCCGACCCGTGAAGGAACTCCAGCCGATCCACCAGCCACCCACCCAACTATTTATGTCTTTTTTTATTTTATCAAAATAAGTATTTGAACTTCGTAGCTATCTGGTTATCTCTAGTTTTTTTTTAATTTCCTTCTTATCGTTGAGTTTGTTCCAAGATTCTAGGATCTTGGGTGGTTTATATTTCATTGTTTGTTATTGAATAAAGGGGGCTGATTATTTTTATTTGATTAACAAATTGTTCATAGTTGTTCCCGTTCGTGTTTCCCATCTGTTTGCAACGTGTTTTGCATCAGGTGGTATCAGAGCAAGGCAGAACTCTATGGCAGGACGTGGTGATCATCGACGGAATCCCCGTAGAGACGCCGACCGAGGCAACGAGGATGACGGCAGAGATCCACAAGACATCGCAGAGATTGCGAGGCTACAACGAAGGGTCAGGGACCTTGAGTTGGAAAGGGAAGAACAGTACGAGGAAACCGAAACTGACTCCATCATCCGGGATCATGGAGAAGGTGCCGGTAACCCGTTTGGGAGACAGAGGCGGTATCGAGAGAATATGGAGCCTGACCCGCTGCGAAGCTTGGGGCTCAAAGTCGAGATTCCAGAGTTTGATGGCCGGACTCAACCCGATGATTTTATTGATTGGTTGAGTACAGTAGAACGTGTTTTCGATCTGAAAGACATACCGGAACCATACAAGGTGAAGCTTGTCGCTATCAAATTGCGCAAGTCCGCCTCATTGTGGTGGGATCATGTAAGGAGGAAACGGGTCCAAGACGGGAAGGCGAAAGTACAAACATGGGACAAGATGAAGAAATTGCTACGTGCGAAATTCTTACCCGTCAATTATCGACAGGACACCTTTTTAGAGTACCATAACTTATCCCAACGGACCTCTATCGTTGGGGATTTGATTGCTGATTTTGACAGGTTACGCATGCGTTGCGGGGCGGAAGAAGAGGAGGAACAAGTGATCGCACGCTTTTTAGGAGCTTTAAATCCCGAGATTTCGAATGTGGTCCAACTCCAGCCTTACTGGAGCTTTAACGATGTGTGTAGGCTGGCCATGAAAGTAGAAAAACAACTCAAAGGAAAGAGTAGAAGTCTTCCTCTTCGAGGCGGCCCAATCAAAGCCAACGGACTGCGCACAACCAACTCTTCAACACCCGGGTCACAAATCAGCCCAATCAAAGCTGAAAACCCCGGCGTGTCACCTGGTTCAGTCAGACCAGCAGTGCCCTCCTCGCGTCTTACTCGTTGTTTTAAGTGCCATGGGCTAGGCCACTTCGCGCGGGAATGCCCGAACAAAACCCTTGTGACTTTCACCGAGGAGACTATACCAACATACGATACCGAACAGGAGTCTGAAACTGATCAGGAAGAGGAGGTTATCTACCCTGATAAGGGTGAGAATCTTGTGGTACAACGGGTTCTTAACACAACAGTCACCGCACCAACAGTCACCCCACCTAGTGACGATACTTTATGGCTCCGACATAACATTTTTAGAACCCGATGCACGGCGAAAGGAAAGGTTTGTACCATTATTATTGACGGTGGGAGCTGCGAGAACATGGTCGCCTCCACCATGGTCGAGAAACTCAGCCTTAAGGTTGAGCCTCATCCCAACCCGTACCAACTAACGTGGTTAAAAAAGGGGAACGTTATGAAGGTGACGCAGCGTTGTTTGGTGAAATTTTCTATCGGGAACAAGTACTCCGACGAGGTGTGGTGTGAGGTGATCCCCATGGACGCATGTCACATATTGTTGGGACGACCGTGGCAATATGACCGACGAACGAGACATGATGGCTTCCAGAACACCTACTCGTTCAAGAAAGACGGTGTCAAAGTAGTACTCTCCCCTCTTGACAGCCGAGAAACGAGCACCGACGCTGTCGTGCTTACGAAGTCGGCTTTCATTGACTTTACACGACAGTCGACTCCTCCGATGGTGTTTTCCATGGTAGTGATGGAAAGCAATGCTCCAACCGACCCTCCACCACAAGAGGTTCAGCACATCATTGATAACTTTCAGGATGTCTTTCCGGATGAAATACCCGCTGGATTACCGTTGATGCGCAACGTGCAACATTGTATTGACTTTGTTCCGGGGTCGGTTATTCCAAACAAAGCCGCCTATCGAATGAACCCCAAAGAGTTTGAGGAACTACAACGCCAAGTCAATGAGCTCTTGGATAAAGGGCTAATCCGAGAGAGTATGAGTCCCTGTGCCGTCCCGGCACTGTTGGTTCCAAAAGCAGGAAGCGCCTATCGAATGTGTATCGACAGTAGGGCGGTTAACAAAATCACCGTCAAGTATCGTTTTCCAATTCCCCGGTTTGAGGACCTGGTCGATCAGTTACAGGGGGCATCGGTCTTTACCAAACTCGATCTCCGTAGTGGCTATCATCAAATTCGTATGAGACCCGGTGACGAGTGGAAGACCGCGTTCAAAACTCGGGATGGGCTCTACGAATGGATGGTGATGCCGTTTGGTTTATCAAACGCCCCGAGTACGTTCATGCGGCTTATGAACCAAGTATTTCAACCACTTATCGGTCGTTGTGTCGTTGTCTACTTTGACGACATCTTAATTTTCAGTCAAGACATTCCACAGCACCTCAATCATCTTAAACAAGTTCTTGATATACTTCGAGACCAGAAATTGTATGCGAACCGAAAAAAATGCCAATTTCTTTCTTCTGAGGTACTTTTTTTGGGTTTTCTAATCTCGCAACATGGACTCCGGATGGACGAATCGAAGATTGAAGCAATTACCACATGGCCGACTCCAACATCAGTCCACGAAGTTCGTAGTTTTCACGGGCTGGCGTCTTTTTATCGGCGATTTATTCGTAATTTTAGCTCCGTCGTTGCTCCCATGACCGACTGTTTGAAGGGATCAACATTCGAGTGGACGCCGGCAGCGGAGAAGGCTTTTCAGGAGTTAAAGAAACGAGTTACAGAGGCGCCTGTCCTTGCCTTACCGAATTTCCTTCTCATGTTCCAAGTTGAATGTGATGCATCGGGGTACGGTATCGGTGGGGTTCTTAGCCAAAATAACCGACCTGTTGCTTTCTTTAGCGAGAAGTTGAGTGCGGCGAAACAGAAATACACCACATATGATAAGGAGTTCTACGCCATTATTCGGAGTCTCGAATATTGGCGTCATTATTTGTTACCGGGCGACTTCGTTCTGTTTTCAGATCACCAAGCTCTACGATTCATTAATGGCCAACATAAGCTCCGGCCGAGACATGCGAAGTGGGTTGAGCATTTACAGGAATTCTCCTTTGTTATCAAACACAAATCGGGTCATGCGAACACTGTTGCCGATGCGTTGAGTAGGCGCCGCTCCCTGCTAACTTCACTCCAGGTACAAGTTGAAGGATTCGATCTTTTTCGCAGTCTTTACCCCGATGATCCGGACTATGCTGAGGCATGGAGCTCTTGCCACTCGGGTACCGGTAACGAGTATACTCTCCTGGATGGTTTCCTCTTTCGTGGGAACCGGTTGTGTGTCCCCAAGTGTTCTCTAAGGGATGGTATTATACTCGAGAGCCATAATGGCGGTTTAGCAGGCCACTTTGGTCGAGATAAAACCCTGAAACTGGTGCAGGAACGATTCGTTTGGCCCCGAATGCATGTGGATGTCGCTCGCATTTTGGACCGTTGCCGTACTTGTCATGTTGCAAAGACCCATCAGTCCATCGCGGGTCTTTACACGCCATTACCCGTTCCCGAACACCCGTGGGAGGATATCAGTTTGGACTTTGTTGTTGGTCTTCCCCGGACACAACGCCAGAAGGACTCGATAATGGTGGTGGTCGACCGGTTTTCGAAGATGGCACATTTTGTACCGTGTGCTAAAACCTATGATGCTAGTCAGATTGCACGGTTGTACTTTGCTGAGATCGTGAAATTACATGGGGTTCCTAAGTCATTGACGTCGGACCGGGACGTCAAGTTTGTGAGCCACTTCTGGAGAACATTGTGGAAACGATTGGGATCCCAACTGAGGTTCAGCAGTGCGCATCATCCTCAGAGTGACGGACAAACTGAAGTTACTAATCGGAGCCTCGGTAATCTTTTGCGCAGCCTTGTTGGGAGCAACCCTCGGCAATGGGATGAGATTCTGCCGCAAGCGGAGTTTGCTTATAACCGCTCTTCTCATCGTTCCACTGGTATGAGTCCATTTCTCATTGTATACGGTCGAAACCCTTTTACTCCTTTAGACCTCACGCCAGTCCCCGCAACCGCGCACTTTAGTGCTGAAGGAGAGACAAGGGCTGAGCAGATTAAACAAATTCATCAGAAGGTTAAGGAGCAGATTGAAAACAATAATATTGTCTACCGGCGCCGGGCTAATCTGCGTCGCAAAAGGGTTGTGTTTAAGGAAGGGGATCTTGTTTGGATCCATCTCAGCAAGGATCGATTCCCTGGAGGACGGGGTGGCAAGTTACAACCTCGAGCTGACGGTCCCTTCAAAGTTCTTAAGCGAATCAACGACAATGCATATACTATTGATTTGCCGGGTCATTATAACGTTTCTGCCACCTTCAATGTGGCTGATCTCTCACCATTCGTGCCTGACGATGATGATCCGTTTGACTCGAGGACGAGTCCTTTTGGAGAAGGGGAGAATGATGCAGGCGACCCGACCCGTGGACCCGAACCATTGCTGGAACCCGACCCGTGAAGGAACTCCAGCCGATCCACCAGCCACCCACCCAACTATTTATGTCTTTTTTTATTTTATCAAAATAAGTATTTGAACTTCGTAGCTATCTGGTTATCTCTAGTTTTTTTTGAATTTCCTTCTTATCGTTGAGTTTGTTCCAAGATTCTAGGATCTTGGGTGGTTTATATTTCATTGTTTGTTATTGAATAAAGGGGGCTGATTATTTTTATTTGATTAACAAATTGTTCATAGTTGTTCCCGTTCGTGTTTCCCATCTGTTTGCAACGTGTTTTGCATCAGAAAAGAAACAAACTGATCACCCCTTTGTGATCGATCTTAAACAACAATCGAACTTCTTGATTGAAGGTTTGAATAAATGATCTCGATCTTATTTGAGCCTTGGCTTTAATACTATTATAGGACCCAGGAGATCATGATTCAAGCATCAATAATCAAGAAAAACTAGAACAAGATTGCAGGGAAGAAAAATAATATAAATTTGTTTAGGTTCATCACCCACTAAAAGAAATGTTATCATTAGCGGCTACACCATCAATCAATCCGTGTGCAATTCCCACTGTTTAATCCATCCCTTGATAAGGGATGGATTTAAGGGCTAGGGTTTAACCACCTTTAGCGGCAACACCTTTAGTGCTGGTTCAGACCCCTATGTAACCACACACTTCAACAAACACTCACGTAAACTTACTGTGTATTTCTCAAAGTTGAAAACAAGGTTTACAAAGGATTCAAATGATAACAGAAGCTACACCTATTGTCGCCTCTAATACCAACATTACTTGTAGTGACCCCATTAGTTACAAATTATTTTTTTAACGGCAATTTGGATCACTGACGGCCACAAGCCCACCTGGTCATCACCATCCCCTCGGGAGGAAACCCACCATAGGTGAGCAAACCCCCTGCCCCAACCTGGACCCTCCTTTTTTATTTTTGTCACAGGTGGGACTTGAACCCAAGACCTCACCATTTTAGTAAAGTCTTGGTATACACCTTTGCTACTAAGCTAAGCTAGTGGTTGTATTAGTTACAAATTGTTGATTCTTATATATAGACATTGACGGAAACAATGCTACCCTTCTCAGCATCGTAAGCCCATAAACTAATAACCAATAGATATAGGACTCTCAATACACTTTCTAGTAATTACACTTTAAACTCTAAAGTTTCTAGCAAACTTAGGGATTGTTTGGTAGCCATTTAATGATTTCATTAAGAGGCTACCTCTGAATCGTTCATAGGTAAGGGGTGTTTGTTTCGCTAACAGCCCACCTCTTAATTGTTGATTTTACCTCTTAATGGTTCAGTTGAAAAACCATGCTGAACCATTCAAATCTCTTAATGATTCAGCACTTAATGGTTCAACACTTGCCAAACAACCCCTTAGTATGAAACAATTAAGACTAACATAAGTGTTCTTTATTCTACGTAAATATATTCTTCATAGCATTACTTATATTATCATCTTTAACCAAATCAAAAAGGGTTTTAGCCCTGGAGTTATGAATATGTCATAGATTAAGATGTGATTACGTATGTAACAATTAATAATAAATAAACTTAATTAGACGAACATACCTTTTTTCTTCCTTATATAACAACAAATGAAGGCACATAAAAGAAACCCTGCTGCAATCATCAGCGTCCCGAAGACCACAAATCGGTTTTTATGCGATTTGTTTAGCCTCTTTGATGAGAAATTGGCTGAAATACAATCACAAGAAAGATTATGCCAACTGGTATACGACCTTATTTTACTTCCATATATATAGCAGTATTGTGCCATAGATTGAAGTTAACCAGAAATATCAAAGATGGCATGGATTAATGACGTCTAATTATCATTTCAAACACATTTGTGACAAAACGAATTATTTATTATTCTATATAATTAAATAAAATAATAAATAAAATTAAAAAATAAAATCCGTCGGAAATGTAGAAAATTTCCGACACATTTGCGACAAAACTTATTAATTAAAATAATAATTGTAGTACTATTATAAAATAAAGTTAATCCTAATAACTATAATTAAGAATGTGCGTCAGAAATGCGTCATTAAAGTCCGACGCAATTGTTTTGTCGCAAATTGCGTTGGAATGTCAAAATGTCGAAAACGCTTTTTTTTTTCTGGTAGTGTTAAAGTAAAAATTATTGTATTTTTCAAGAAACAAAGATAACTATAAAAACTAAAATATAAGATGAGACAAAAGCATTGACAGCCTACTATACGTACCTAATTCAGCTGCATCAACCCGCACATAAAATGTCTGTGCCCCATCCGAAAATGTCCTCATATCGATCATATCCCCATGCCACGTGATACAACCTCCACCCTCTTCCCCTTTACTAAGATCAGCACTTGCATACCCCATGCACGTGCAATTCCTCAAGCACCACTCTTCACACGCTTTTAATCCCAAACTCATGTTCACACGTGCCGTCGACGTGTCAGGCACCTTAACATGGGCCAACTCAACGAACCCGTCTCCGACTGAACATATCTGTGTCCCAACCTTTCTCTTGCACCCTTTGGAACCATCCCTTAGGTACCAGTCTTGTTGTGACTGTGGTTCGTATCCAGGAAGGCAATTGCACTCAAAAGCACCTAATGTGTTTGGATTCTCACAAATGCCAAAAGGACCACAATGGTTATAGCGATCGCACCGGTCTTGTGGAGCCGACCAGAACGGAACCCACTTATGATCGGCTTCGTGCCAAGCTGTCCGGTCTATGGTTCCAATGTCGTTCACAACTAATCTAGAGAAAATGGACAAGTTGCGTAATTGGTAAACTAGCACCACCTCATCATTGTTGTTTGTGTAAGTAACGTTAAACAGATAATTTGCCGTCATCTCAGGGATGCCGCTCCATCCGTGACCCGTCCATGATCCGGTCCGCCAAAATTTTGTCGTACCTTTATAGAGGAACATATAGACCTTTTTTAGGAGTGTGTATAACTTAGTTTTTACTGTTTGTTTGCTGCTTTATATATATGTATACAAATTCACAAAAAAGTGATTTTTCGTTAAGAAATCTTAACAAGTGGGTCAAACGAACTCCGATTGAGCTCATTCCAGCGGCGTTGGAACCGTCTCATCAAACCCTAATCTGGACCCAAAAACCTAAACCCCCCTCCACCCGCACCCCCAAAAACCTAAACTCCCCCTCCAACCCCACTCTGAAAGCCTAAAACCACCACCCCCATCCCACTAAAAAAAGACCTAAACCATAAAATCTAAACCCTAAAAGCTAAACCCTAAAGCTAAACCATAAGGCTAAAACCCTAAAATTCAAACGTAAAATCTAAACCTTAAAAGCTAAACCCTAAAAGCTAAGATGGTAGAGTTCAAGGAGACGGTTCCAACGTCGCTGAAATAAGCTCAATCGAAGTTCGTTTGGTATTGTTTCTTAGTGTTTTGATCATTTTTTAGATTTTTAACGAAAAACTACTTGCAAAAGTTAAAGTAGAGATTGTAACTTGCAAGTATGAGTATAAAAAAAGGGAAATTATCAAAATGGATATTTGACCAGTCAAACTTATAAAAATGGATAACTTTTTTCAGCCTACTTCGATATGGTCATTTAGGCATGAAACCGGCTGAAGTAGGCTAGTTCAGCAGGCTTCAAATTCCGTGCCAAACCAGTTTTTTTTTCAGATGTTCAGCCAACCAGAAACTGACACGTGGAGATGCTGATTCCCAAGACGGCTAAAGCCCACTTCCAAGAAGGCTAAGCCGGCGTGTTTTTTTAGCCTGCTATACGATTTTCTTTAGCCCACTTGATTTGAGCCTGCTATATTACTTTCCTTAGCCGGTTATATGCATTTGTTTAGCCCACTTATTTACATAAAAAATAGTATGACTTTGCTATATGATTTTCCTTAACCCACTTGATTTTAGCTTACACAATTAATGTTTCATTATTTTTTAGCTAAAATCAAGTGGACTAAGAAAAGTCATATAGTAAAGTCATACTATTTTAATGTGAAAACCTACAACTCCCTCTTTATATTTGTAAACCGAATGTGACGTCACTGTTATTTATGTCATGAAGCAAGTGAGTCTCACAAGCCAAGTTACAATTACTCAATTTGTTGCCTATACATCCCTCATTTTTATTTGGGAAAATTATCAAAATGGACATTTGAACTATACAGACAAAGGCTAAAATTAAGTGGTTAAGAAAAGTCATATAGCAAAGTCATATTATTTTTTATGTATTCAAGTGGGCTAAACAAAGGTAAATAGCCGGCTAAGGATAGTTATATAGTAGGCTAAAATCAAGTGTGATAAGAAAAGTCATATAACAGACTAAAAAAATACGTCAACTTAGCCAGCTTGAAAGTATACTTTAGCTGTCTTGGGAAAGTGCAAAATGAAATAATTTAATAAAACTCTTTTTGGCGGTGAACGGCGTAAACCACAACATTTTTAACACTTTTTTAATATTTTAAATATTTGAAAAATATAATTATTTTTACTCATATTTTTGTTTTTTGTGTATAACTCTTAGATATAATGTTTATAAAATTTCGAATATTCGTACAACCGGCTTATTTTTATTTATGATTTAGTATAAAGTTTGTTTAAAATAGAGCGGGGTCACTTATTAGATATTTTATATAATATTTGACCCGACTCTGTGATCTTAAACAAAATTTATACCGAAACGTATATAAAATAAACATGTCACAATGACATATCCTAGGGGCGAAACATAGTGGGGCCTAACCCCTCCCCCCCCCCATTTTTTTCTTAGAAATCAGAAGTATTGATTTTGAGCCATTTTCGTATTACTTATAGCGTTTGGGCCCTACTGATCCAGATAAAAACCCAAACTTATTTCTTAAATATAATATATTCTTACAACATGCTTATTTTTATTTATGTTTTGGTATAAAGTTTGTATAAAACAGAGCGGGGTCACTTATTAGATATTTTATATAATATTTGACCGATCTCAAACAAAAGTGATACCGAAACGTATATGAAATAAACACGTCACAATGACTTATCCCCCCTCTTAATATTGTGGGGCGAAACATAGTGGGGCCCAGAGAGGCACAACCCCCCTCTTAATATTTTTCTCAGAAAGCAGAAGTATTGATTTTGGGTCATTAGATTTATTTCGTATTAATTATAGCTTTTGAGCCCCTACTGATCCAGATAAAAACCGAAACTTATTTTCACTAAGCCCACTAGTGAGGAATTTAAAGACATTAAAGGGCGTCTAACTGAGTTGTAATTATTTTTATTTTTTCGTTTACACGTAAGAACTGTTTTTTTTTTATTTTTGTTATTTATTTGGTGAAAAAAATATTCGCCTTTATGTTTAATCGTTTTGGTCCCCCAAATTAATTATTCAAGTTCTGTCACTAGATATCTAGAATTTTATAAAATATTATATTCTAAATTTATAACAAAAAACAGTAAAAATAATTAAAGGGTTATGCTAGGGACACTGTTGTGTTTTTTTTATCACACCTGACCTAGCCGTCACGTATAGGTCTAAACGTGGTTGTGACCCAAAACGTCACGTTGTGGCCTAAACGTGACGGTAGATCTCTCGTGAGTCCCGGGAATAAAAAGGACACTGATAATACGAGGTTGTGTACTCTACAAAAAGGCAGATTCAACATGTATTTTTTAGACAGAAATTTAACATTGACAATGTTGTCGGTCACCTAACCTAACCGTCACGGTTGGATATATACGTGACGGTTAGGTATGCAGATTCAACATATATTAACACAACTCTCACCACTCACTCTCATCACACTAAACCCACCATCCTACACAAACCCGATACTACCATCTTCACCATAATTAAAAAGAACATAAAGTATAGACGAAAGTGAGTGTTTGAGTTCTTGGTTGTGGTTATTTACTGTTGGGACACCGCTGTTTTTTTTGTTTCACGCCTGACACCGATGTCGAGTTCGGGAGATCCTTATCAGAAATCGAAGCTTCCAGATTTGAATGAGGAGCCAACCTTCAAAGATTTGAACCATGTTTAACAAGTCTTTATTTTATTAAGAGTACTACTGGCACGGGTAAACTTAGGGGTGTGCAAAGTCGGGAGGATGTAATAAAATACCTAACTATTTAAATAATATCCATAAAGGTTAATTAAAATATACTAAAGCATTATTTCATATTTTACGTCGAGTATCTAACCGGGTATATCTAATCGATTTATCCAACATATCTAACCATTACGTTTTCAGAAGTATTTTGTATTCGGGAGTCACCCTTCGTAGGGGGGGGGACCCAACCCGTTGAATACTTACGCTCAAGAGTCGTATCAGCAGCAACCAATACCGAATTATAGTAAAGAGGCGTACATGTCACTATTTGGACCGACTGATTACGGTCAAGGGTCGTACCGACCATACCCAGAACCGAATTACGGATTACTATCTCAGGCAGTCACGAGGGGCGTTGGTCAGCGGCAACATCGTGTCGCAGATCGCCAGAGTCCTGGGATACGCTCATGCGATGGTAGAGCTACCTATGGCTGCGGTTTCCCCGCGCGTGGCGGGCCGAGCCATGACGACCGGGATGGGGATCTCCTTGAGGTTCCCGGACGAGCAGTGGCATTTGATGAGGAGATATGATGTTTTCGAGGCCTGGGTGCCCGAGCCGTTGGTGGACCCCGACCCACTAGTTGCGCACGAGGTCCATCTTAAGAAGGTTGTGGAGGTGGCCGGCGAAGGGGATAAGCCGATTCAGCCGGCGGTCGAGGCGGAGCCGGTTCCGCCGCAGCATCCTCCGCGCGTGTACCATGCCGTGCGGTTGCTTGCTGCCACACTAGATATGATTCGGGATACGCAGGCCCGGGTCACGCGCACCGAGGAGATGCTGCAGTGGCTCATCGACCACACGGTCGCGGAGTATCGGGCCGCCGATAGGCCGTTATTGAGACCACCACCCCGGCGGTTGGGCGACGACGGTGCTAGCACATCCGGTTCGGGTGGGTCCGGTGCGGGTGGGTCCGATGCAGATGGTGATGACGAGATGGAGGGGTAGATATATTGTTTAGATAGAGTTGTACTTTTGTTTTATATGTACAAACTCATTGTATTTATGTATACAATTTTATTTAGAGTAAATTACACACATTGTCCTTTAATTATACTCTAAATTACACTTCATGTCCTTTGATTTCAATAAGTACACCACAGATCTTTTATTTACATATTTTTATATACTCTATGTCATTTACACTAACTGGTGTTAAGTTTTTCAGTTAAGTCTTGCCATGTGCCTTTCACATGATGGGTAAAATGGTCTTTTTACCCATTAAAGGACAATTTATGTAATTTCTAATAATATTCCCTCAAAAATATATGTTTCTCTCTCTACCACCACACAATTCCCAGATCCATCCACCGTCATGGCTCAGATCCATCCACCGTCCTCCGTCGTGTCCGTCGCCTCCGCCGCTTCTGGTTCAGATCCATCCACCGTACTCCGACGCCTCTGTCGCTTCTGGTTCAGATCCATCCTCCGTCGCTTCTAGTTCAGATCCGGCCGTTTTGGCGAGTTGGCGAAGCTCGATCTGGTTCAGATCCGGAGCTCGATCTAGGGTTTTGGTGAGCTGGCGACCTCGAATTTTATCAGAAGCCATCACAGAGAAAGCAATTAAGCTTAATATCATCTCACAAACCCTAAACCCTAGCGCCGCTCTCTCAATCGTCACAATCGACGTCACCGGCACTCTCGGCTTCTTAATCCCGCTGCGGATTCTGTTATCAAAGCCGCCGGATCTGTCCTTAGTAGTAACGCCGGTCACCGCCTCCTCCTTCGCCGGCCTGTTATACGTTACGGCAGGCGATTTAGCTTTTTCCAGAGGCGCGACATTGATTGTATGAGAGGATTTGATGTTGTTAGAAAGAGGAGATCTGAACGGAGTGTGGAGCTTGTCGACGGCGACGATGGCGGTGGAAGTGGATGAGGAGATGTCGTCTGAGCGGAGAGGCGAGTCGGCGCAGAGAAGAGAGTGGAACTCGTCTATTTGGGAATCGATGTCGGAGATTGATCGGTGGCTGGTGGCGGAGCTGTGGTGGCGGTGGTGGTTTTTAAGGAAATTATATCAGACCTGTGGTGAAATGACAATAGTAATTAAATTGGGAATTTAAATATGCAGCTGAAAAGACCATTTTACCCATCATGTGAGAGGCACATGGCAAAACTTAACTGAAAAACTTAACACCAGTTAGTGTAAAGGACATAGAGTGTATAAAAATATGTAAATAAAGGACATGTGGTGTACTTATTGAAGTCAAAGGACACAGAATGTAATTTAGAGTATAATTAAAGGACAATCTGTGTAATTTACTCTTTTATTTATGATGGTTTTGTTGTGTTTGTGATGGTTGTGTTTGTTTGGTTGTCTTTGTTTGGTTGTTTGTAATGGTTGTATATGATGTTTATATATGTGGTTTTATTTACGAGTAGTTTAACACGCGAAAAAAACTCTTAGTTTTACATCTCAAACCGAAAATCAAAACAGAAACTAGTTTTATAAACAAAAAGACGTGACTGGATTTTAAAAACTATAACTACCGATTTTTACAAACTCTTAACGTGATAAAAACAAAAAAACCAAAAGAAAATAAAATAAACCGTTATTCACTTTTTACATCCCAAACCGATAATTGAGGTGACGGGATTTTAAAAACTATAACTACCGATTTTTACAAACTCTTAACGTGATAAAAACAAAAAACCAAAATGAAAAAAATAAATAAATCGTTATTCACTTTTTACATCTAAAACTGATAATCGAGGTGACCGGATTTTAAAAACTATAACTATCGATTTTTACAAACAATTAACGTGATAAAAACAAAAAACCAAAAGAAAAAAAAAGTCGTTATTCACTTTTTACATCACAAACCGATAATCGAGGTGACCAGATTTTAAAAATTATAACTACCGATTTTTTCAAACTCTTAACGTGATAAAAACATGCATATATCAAAAAAAAGTAAGGGATGACGTTTAGCCCTATACATGACATATACACCACTAAAACCCTAAAACCCAACTCAACCATAAAAAAAACCCCACATACATATCCCGACATTCTCTTGCGTACTGATTTCAAAGTCTGGTGGATAAGGGGTGACGAATTGCCCTATACGTGATATACACCACGTTTAGCCCTGTACGTGACGTTTAGGGCATGTATAGTTCAAAAATTAGACGGTGTCTCTAAAAAATGCCTAATTAAAACACCCTTAAAAAGCGTCTCCCGTTTCATTTTCCGTCAGCCTTTCAGTCTTTCTGTTTCGTCAATTTTATCTCCGTCAAAACACCCTACCACAATCTATGCCTCCGTGTTTGAAAACCGGTATTCCGTTAATAACCGTCTCCCATACCATGCCTCCTTCATTCTAACTTTTGTTCTTGCATATTCTCCGTATCATCCCTTCCTATTCCTTCAGCCTCTCGCAATCGTAATCAACGCTTCCGATTGTTCAGTGTCTTTGGTTCAAGTATGTCATCACTTCGAATAGCGACGATTTCCCCTTAATTCTTTACCCTAATTTTGTTTTCATGTTATAATCTCTTCGAATTGCGACGCTTTCCCCTTGATTCTTTACCCTAATTTTGTTTTCATGTTATAATCATTAATTTGAATTTAAATGTTCTGTGCAAACTTGCTATCTAAATTTACATGTTCTGTGAATACTTACAATCATAGAATAAAAGAATAATACAACTTATAATCTAATCCCCTTTCGATTTCTTTCTTTGTTATTTAAGGTTTGGGTGATATGATTTTTTTTTTTATTTAAATCAATGTTATTTAGTCTTCAGATTTGATTTTAGTTCAATTGAAGTTTGAATTTATAAACTTTGGGTAATTAGTGAACTACTTCAATTGAATTTATGAACTTTGGGTAATTAGTGAACTACTCTGTTATTAACTTCTAAAAATCATTTTTTTTAACGTAAGGAAGTGGTGTGGATGAGCCTGTTAACAATTCTGGATATGCTTATCTGATTATTCTATTGTTAAATATACAGTTTGATACTAACAAAACTAATTAATTGACTACATAGGTACATTATTTTACCTTTGTTTGATCCATCATACACTATTTTAAATGATCCAAATTATCTAAACACTTTATACCATCCGAACTGATTAAAACCACTTTAAGAAACAAAACTACAAAAGCACATCATAACTGATTAAAACCACTTCAAGAAGATACATACATGTTCATATGCAGTATGCACACTGTAAGTGTATTTGATATGACCTTTTAGATTAGTAGTAGCAAGACATATAGGTTTCATATTACCAAAATCATAGCATATACTCGGTTGATTCATAAATTTTATATATGTTTAATTGTCCGTATGCACACTGTAAGTGTATCTATTTCATATGTTACCTGAGATTGTGATAATAGTGACGGTTACTTTTGAACAAATTATATTCGCACTTGCATAAATGAATTAAGTGGACTACATAGATGTTATGTTCAAATGATGAATTTAGTCTATACTGTTTAAGAAAAACAATTTTGTTTTCATGTGCCGGTAAATTTATTTAATATAATGGTCAAAATGGTGTGACTTCCAGATTTTAGAAATTGGAAGAGGAAAAACTTGGTAATTTTTTTTAGATCCATGTTTATTTTCTTTCTGAAATCTGACCAATTTGTGAGGCGATGAAATAGGAAAGGGTTGAGTAAAATGTCTACATGAGCCGAGTGGCCCACCAACTCTTTTTTGTTCACTTTTCTTAATTTCTGAATATTCACTAATACTACTACACCATTAAAATGGTCAAAGTGATGTAAATTCCGATTTAGTATTAATTATTTCTATATGATCATGTTGTAATCTTGGTCTAAGCTCCCACAATATTCTATGTGGACTCTACTTATTGTTCAGTTTTATATGTTATCTTGAATTGTGTAGTGCCTTTGTTTTGGTTTATAAATTGGAAATTATTTGATGAAATGTGTTTATAAAGTAGTCATTTGTTGCTTCTATTTTTCATGTTTGTGCTTGAACATGACTTTGGGAATGTTTATGGTGATCAGTTAATACCCATGTCGTAACGCGTGAGTCTACGTCTACTAGGGATGGAGTGATCATAATACCCCTTTGGTTAAGAATATGTTTTCCATGAAAAAAGACATGAAATCAGCAAAATTTCATTTGTTTAAACCAAATTTGGAATTGTTGTTTTTTACAAATTAGCAAAATTTCATTTGTTTAAACCAAATTTTGAATTGTTGCTTTTTACAAATTAATATTTTGAATTGATGCTTTTTACAAATTAATATAAGGATATTTTATTTCTTTCTTTCTTTTAGTTTTTAAAAATAATTTTCGATCTTTTCAACTAGGTATGGGTTGGTTGTTTGCCATAATGTTTGTTTCGGTCGCAACGCGCCGGGCACAAATACTAGTTATATTATTAAAATATTAAAAAGGTTAGAAAATTGATGTTGCGTTTACTCCGTTCAACCGCTCAAAAAACGTTTTATTAAAAAAATCATTTTGCATTTTCCAATAGCGAATTTGTATTTTAATGTTTTTTTCGTCAACCCGCACGACTTTTTAATTCTTTTTTTGCCGGCATTTTCAAACCGTGTCATCCTATTAAGTTACTATCTTTTATGTTCTTTTTTGATATATTTATTGGAATCGTATGAGTATATTTTGGGCATTTAACTTTTAATAAATAAATTTTGGGAATTTTCACTTTTGATTTTCTACTTTGATCGCTTTAGTTCTCTATAATTAGTATTTTTTTAAATATATTATTATTAAAATATAAATGTGTATTTTAATGAGAGAGAGATGCGAGAATAAAATGATTAGAATGAATATAGAGACAACACGTGGCATAAAACACTTTTATTTATTATATAGTATAGATATAGATTTTATGCTATTTAAATTATTAGGCTAGACTATAATATTCTTAAAAAAAGAGATTTTTAGAGCTTAAGAGTCTAAAAATGAGCAATCTTTCTCCGGCTGATGTAATTTTGGCCGATCATACCCTCCTCATACCGTACTAATAATGTATTAATAGTATTGCTATGAGTGGAATTACGATGAATAAGTTTGTTTACCTTTATACATGAACAACTGAGTTGACCCAACAAACTCCATTTTATGTGAATAATCCCCAACACCGGGATTCACGGAAGACTTCCAAGATGTAAACACCCGGTTCAAACCTGTTTTCCTATCCAACCCGATCTTCATACCCGAAAGAACCGTATTTGAAGGGTGATCAAAGCTTTGCCATGAATAAACACCTTTGTTTAATCCTTGAAAGACCACCAAGTTCCCTGAATCCAACAACTGAGCCGAAAAAACATCATTCGCCACTCCGGAAACATAATCGGTTGACCAAAACGCGAAGCTTTCATCTTTTTCATGCAGGACGAGGTTCCCGGTCTCATCAATGGATAAGATACCGGACGAGTTGTTTGTGATCGGACGGTCTCTATTGGCAACCCAAACTACAGTTTGTTCAGGAATCTTGTTGTACCAGATACCCACGTATCTGTTGCTGGAGTTTCCTAGGCTAAAGAATCCAAGGGCAAAAGTTTCTCCATTTGAGACCAAAATATCCCCATCTTTAAGTGGTCGAGTGAGTGTGATGGTGTCGATGGAAGTGCAAAACCGGAATATGAGAAAGATATTTAACACATATACTAATATTTCTCTATGTTGAGACATCTTCTGATGCTGAATAGTTCGAGTTGAACAAAAATAGGATGTGAAATTATGAATGATGAGAGCAAAGAGTATAAAATGAGGTGCATCTATGAAGATGAACAAAAAATGAGCGAATGGAAGTCATGACCAAGGGACCGGGGAGCATGGACGTTAATTAGTTGTTAGATTTCGTTAATAACTTTATTTTATTATAATAAATAAATGACTAAATTACAGAAAACAATTTTAAGTATGTACTAAATTACACCCGCAGACCTTTATCTTCACTAATTACGCTAGACACCCTTTATCTAAATGCTTTGTATCAAATTATAACCTTTAGACTAACAGATGTTAGATTTTTCAGTTAGTTTTGTTTATTTGTTCCTACCCATTTTCGTTTCCAGATCCACACACATTCGATAGAAACTTTGATTAATGTTTTTGCCGATAATTTGACTTAAAAGCAAGAAGATAAGATTGAAAACAGTAGTATTGATTAGCATTATTCATGTTTAAAATTAGTTGCAATCACACAAAACGTGATTACGGTAAAAAAAAATTATGAAAATACGTGATTACGTAAAAATAATTACGTAAAAACATGATTACGTAAAAAAAAGTTACGTAAAAACGTGATTACGTAAAAAAAAAGCAAGCATGAAGTGTGATTATTTTAAAAAAATTGACATTTATGCTCTTTTTAATCTGGACGACACGTTATTTTTTCAAAGTAATTACGTTTATGCCACTGCGTTATCCTCAACCTTAGATCATACTAATCGGACGGTTGGAGGTCCTTCGTACGCTTCGTACGATTTAGGCTCTTTGTACGATAACCGTCCTCTATATATATATAATATATATATATATATATATTAATTTGTTAATCTATACTATATGATAAATAAAAGTTTTGAGGTGATACTTGTTACTCACATATTCATTCTCAACATTTTTTTCTCGCCTCTCTTTCCTATTAATTATACAAGTTTTTTTAATTTTTTTATAATTTTTGTCTCCCGCCTCTCTCTTATTAATTATTCAAAAATTTAAAAAAAATTATAGTTTTTGTTTCCTATTAAATAATAATGATTTTTAAAATTACTTTTATAAAACATTTTTTATTTTTAAAAAAATAGGTTTATTCATAAAACATTTTTTTATAATTTGAACATTTCTTCATTCTTTTCTATAAAAAATTTTAAAAAAATAACTATATAACATTTTTAGAATTAACAAATTTACATAGGAATTGATGTTTTATAACAAGTTGTATTTATTCAACTCATTTAATACATGGATTTTAACCTAGTATAAGAATGAAGGGTAAATTAGTCATTTACATGTCATTTAACTGAAAAATCTAACGTCGGTTAGTCTAAAGGTTATAACTTGATACAAATCATATAGATAAAGGGTCTCCAGTGTAATTAATAAAGATTAAGATCTGCGGGTGTAATTTGATATATACCTAAAGGTTGTTTTATGTAATTTAGTCTAAATAAATACGTATTGTCATGTAGAATTTTTTTTTTTCGCTTTTCCCTACTATTAAATAATAATGTGCTTTTAAATAATAATGATTTTAAATAATAAAATATCTAAAATTTATTATGATATTTTATTAAATCTTATAAATCATAAAAAAAATTTCAATTATACCTTATATTAAAATATAATTCTATAATTCTTAAATCTTCATTATTTTCTTGTTTCACAAATGGCTGATGACATCCGACATACAAATCTTAACAAAAACTGATGGTTTACAACAAGTTGGATTTATTTAACCCCTGTGATATACATGGGTTTCTAACCTACTACTAAATATATTAATATTTTTTTTACCAGACCCGACCTGATCTAATTTTGGTCCTCATGTAATTTTTGGATCCGTCACAACCCTAATCGCAAACCCTAAACTCACTCAACCCGATACATAAACCAAAACACATATCATGTTGTTTGTATATATCAATGGCGGTGGTGTTCTTGTCACTACAAAAAAAACTGAAAAAATTTGCAACATAAGATTTCATGAGAAATTTGTCAGAATTGGCCGTTAGCGATACGTTTCTGACAAAAAGTGTTTGTTAAAAAACCCTCGTAGGAAATGTTTTTTTCTACAAATTCCCGAGTAATTTTTCGACGAATGGACGACAAAAGCCTTTCATCGGTAATTTCAGACTTAATTCCGACGATTGTATTAAATAAATAAGTTAACTTATCTAATAATATTGTCGTAAATTGAAGGAAATCATATGGTTACTCCTTTTTGTTTTATCGGAAAGTTGTCGCTAACTTGTAGAAAATTTCTTTTATCGGTAACTTGTTGAAAACTATTTTTAGAAAATATGTTTGTTTTCTAGTAGTGTGTGCAAGAGGCAAGAAGACAGATTCTTGCAGCGGTTTAGCATTAGCCGTCTAAGTCACTACTAGAAATCGAGTCGATATTTTAGAAAGGATTAGGTCAGACTCTGCAAAAAACAAGCGGTTCGGACCATTTTCATACAAAAAACCAGTTGTTGGAAATCTTTTTCGACAGCTTTTCGACAAAAAATTAGGGTTTAGATTTTTTATATTCCTTGGTCTCTAAGACAATATTTTTTATTTTCCAACAACTTTCCGACAAAACCGTTTTGCCATTGTCACAGTTGTTAAAAAGAACCATCGTGGTTCTGCCGCCGCGAGATCACCACCGAGATAAAAAGAAAAACGGAACCTTGACCATCACAGAAAACCTAGCCGTCGCCGAACCCATCATCATTATCAACAACACCACTGAACACGGTTGTTGAGGGTGTAGCCAGAATCGCGACTGTGACCCCTAGAACCGCCGCTAACGACACCATCTTCTAAAAGAGGCCTTCGATGGTGAGCAATCGGTAGTGGTGTTCTTGAGAGACAAATAGAGAGAGAAGGATTTGAGAGGAAGGTGAGAGAGACGTTGGTGGTGGATGGGTGGTGATGTGGTGATAGTTGTCGGGCGGAGGGGGGCGGTGGGAGATTTCTAAAGAAAGAGAGGTTGAGATCTGAAGAAGACAAGAAAAAATAAAGCATGTACTTCATTTTGTTTTTAGAAATTCTAAACATTACTAAACTTTTTATTAAGGGTGGACGGAGTCGAGCCGCGGGCTTCAAGCGGGTAGGCCGGGCTTCACGGGTAACACCGCCACACGCCCTGTGGGCTTCGCACGGGTTTGAGGGCACGGACATTAATACCCGTTTGAACCAGCTCGATTGGAACGTTAATGTAGCCGTTGGGAGTGGAGAATCTAGCCGTTGGGGGGGGGGGGGGCTTTAAATAAAAACAAATTCTCTCAATACATATATATATATATATATACATCTTTACACAATATAATTTACATATTATCTTACAAATAAATCTCAGAATGTTTAAGCGCGCTATTTACATCCCGGAATCATCTAATAGTTCGTCGTCGTCGGACTCGAGTAGTCTTGAATTTTTAAACCTCGTTGTTCAAGCAGACGAGGTTGAAGACACTGCAAGATCGACTCGCCTACATGTGGAACGTGATCGTGTCCAAGCATATGAAACTCTAATGGCAGATTACTTTGTTGAGAATCCGAAATTCAAAGAGGAAGTTTTTAGAAATAGATTCCCCATGTCGAAGCCACTATTTTTAAAAATAGTTGACGATGTTAACGCCAATTTTGAATATTTTCAAGGTAGTCAAGACACACGGAAGAAAAAAAGTTTCACTCCACTTCAAAAATGCACATCGGCCATAAAACAACTCGCAACAGGTAATATTCCTGATTCATACGACGAATATTTATGTATGTCCGCAAGAACCTCTAGGGAATGTCTTTAATATTTTTGCATTGCTATTGTTATTCTATATGGTCATGAATACTTGCGTGCACCAACTAGTCAAGATATTTCACTTTTATACCAAGCACACGGTGATAAGCATGGACTTCCCGGGATGCTTGGTAGTATCGATTGTACTCATTGGGTTTGGAGAAATTGTCCCACTAGTTTAAGGGGTCAATATCACTTAGGTGATCATGAGTACACAACGGTCATACTCGAAGCAATTGCATCAAATGATTTGTGGTTTTGGCACGCATATTTTGGTATTGCCGGGTGGAACAATGACATAAACGTCCTCAAGCAATCTCCATTGATCACAAATGAGTTGCATGGAACCGCTCCTAGGTGCCCATTTTTTGTTAATGGCCATCAATACAAGTGGGGTTACTATCTTGCCGATGGCATATACCCTTCTTGGTGCACGTTTGTGAAATCATATTCTTATCCAACGGACGTGAATCAAAAAAAGTTCAAGAAAACGCAAGAGGGGGCAAGGAAAGACGTCGAACGAGCGTTCGACGTATTGAAGGCTAAATGGGCCATAATTGCACGACCGGCACACCAAATGAAAGTGGAAAAGCTGAAGAACATGATGTACGCGTGTATCATATTACACAATATGATATTAAAAGATGATGGAAATGCAATCTCACCGGTTCACATTGCAGATCCGCCTACCAATCCAGTTGTTTCCGATAATATTGTAATGGAATTGCGGAACAAAACAACACACTTTCATTTGAAGTTTGATCTTACATGCTGCCACAAACTTGGACATCCATCTAACAGACGGCGAAGACGAGTAGTTTTTTTTTATTATTTGTACTTTTTTATAATTTTTTTATTGATTGCATCTTTTTTATTAATTGTATTTTCATTTATGTTTATTTAATGAGATGTGTTTTTTTAATGAAATATTATTTTAATAAAAAATATTCTAGGGCTTATTGGTTCCACACCCTCCTCTTAGAGTTGGAGAGGGCTCAAAAGGGTAAAAATGACATGGCATATTTTAATTAGGTAAAAGGAGAGGGTTCCATAGGTTTTTTTTTTACCACTCCCTCCACCCTAAGTATTAATATTTTTAACAACTTTTAGAGTTATCAACTAATCTAACACACGAATTAAATTAGTTTTCAAATGTTTACTTTATAATTCATGTCAAATATAATATTTTTATGCAATAAGAATGCCTTTTTTTAACACAAGTTAATATTTATTTATAAGGGCATTTCTTGAAAAATAAATGACAAGTAATCCGGGGTATGTATTATTTTTCTTTATATGTGTTCAACTATAACTAGTTTTATACACGTACGGTGGTCGAGAACATTAATTGATTAACATAGTAATATGGTAAAACTGACTTTCTTTGAATTATAAAAGAATGCAGAAAATAAATTCAAACAATCAATTAGTTTCTAAATTAATGGTTATTATGAAGTATAATTAATAAATATTGTAAATCCTAAATATATTATCATGGAAATATATATGCATACTAAAATGCCATTTTGGAGCTTCCTATATCAAATCTGGAAAAAAATTCAAAGACAATATCATCCCATCTTAAACTAAGGATTCATAACATTCTTACAATAAAAACCAAGTTTTATGCTTTAAAGCAACTAAAAACATAAACTTCAACTAAATTAGCAGAACATCAACTCCACCAGTGCTCTTGGAGCCTGAAAGCACAAACTCCAGTTGCTCAATTCATCAAAAACTTCAAATCAAAGAATGTTAGTTATCTCAATGGTTAGTAATTTATAATTAGTGAAGCATTTGGTTTTTCAGATTAATTAAATTAAAACTTTACCAAAATATTTACCCGAAAATACTTACTATATGACTTGGAAACTAACAATCGTAACACAAAAGTTAAAGTTATTGTAGAACATATTTAACTTATAAAAACTATATGCAACATACTGCAACCACATCTTCACCCTACGATAATACAAAACAAAGAAAGACAACAAAGTTATCATAATCGTTGTAAAATTGAAGTACACAATCTTGAATAACATAAGTAGTTTCAATCTATAAAACCATATACATGCTAACATATTTATTCATCAACCACATCGTTTATCTCAGACATAGAATTGATATACTCGTCCTGTTGACTATTTTGATGCTATTTTAACATGTTTTGACTCATTACCTGACCCGTCCATTTTGCAACTTGAGAGAAAATACACGAGTTGGACATCTTGCCACCACATTTTGTTCCCGAATCTGCGAGACTGCTATTTGAAGCCAATTGTATTATTTTGCAGGTAGCGACTCTAACTGATCACCCCTGTCGACAACTTTGTCGATATTTTGTAACATCACATTTCATACCTGGTTATAAATTATAATGCCACAATTAACAACAATTGTTTGCAACTAATCATTAAGTGTATGAAATCATCAACAAATATGTCAAGAGTTTTATACAAGATGAAGCAAATATTACAAGCTAAATTTCATCATGAGTTTAAGATCAAAGAAGCATAGGCTCCTAAAAAAATGTAATCATTTGATTTAACTGTCACATGATTTGATAATTTTTTTTAACTAACAATCAAATTATGAATTCACTCAGATCTTTAGATGATTAAATATGGGAGCAAAGGTTCAGTCTTTTAAACTAACACTTAGAAAACAAAAAGAAAATGATAATGAACAGTTGACATGATCATTTAATTATACTGAGTGAATACACGATTTGCATAAAAATTCAAACTTACCTTATTCATTTCACCTTTTATATTGTTCTTCCATCTGCGTTGGGATCGTTCAAGTAATACTCCTGGTTTTCCAATTTAATAAAATTAAAATTTAACCAAAATGTCGACAAAAAATACTAACCGGCTCGAAATTAGCAAACATAGCAGGAATCACAAACTAATAGGATAAATTACAAAAAAATTAGCTAAAATGAAACAAATCAAATGGGTCAACAAGTCAAAAGGCATCCAACGTTTATTTCAATGCAAAAAAAAAATCTTCTAATTCAAAAGGCATCCAACTGCACCCAAACCCGGTGCAGTTGATGCAAAAATTAAATTTCTCGTTTCAATCTGTGGGGAGACGTAGACACATTTACGCCTCTTAACGGGCCAGTCGATAAATACTTCTCGTCCCTACCGTCTAAAGTTCCAAACATTAGATTTTGCATCCCATTTACCATCTAAAGTTCCAAACATTAGCCTCTCTGTTTAAAAATATATTAAGTTATTAATGTTGTTAAAAGATTATTCAATTTGTATTTTCTGTTTGACTTAAGAGTTATTTGTTTAGATTTTAATTTCATTTAATTAGGGTTAAAATGGTAATTTTTTCTGATGACAGGTAAATTTGATGGAAGGGTTGATCAATTCACGAATAATTCCTATCCGTGGTTACAGTAGTCAGGGTAACACAACCCTATTTCAAATACATACATTAAACAGAAGAAGAGTGCATTATGGTCCAATCTAACACAACACTATAACCAAACCAAACCAAACCAAACGTACCCAGTATAATCCCACACATAGCTAACGCTATTAGTAGGGTCTGGGGAGGGTGTGATGAGGGCAAACCTTACCCCTATCCCAAGGGATAGAGAGGCTGCTCCCGTTTAGACCCCCGGCTCCATGGGAAAGAAAAAGATAAAAATATAAATAAAATTAATGAGTAATAAAGTAAAATAAATCTAACAGTAATCTAACAATTAGCAGTGTATGACTAGAGTATATTAGTCACAAGAAACACAACACACCTACAAGAAACAAGACATACGCAAAATCTTTGCTAAACAACTCTACTCTCCCACACAACGGGTCACTCATCCTAAAACCCTAATACGACGTCTCCATGAAATCCTATCATTGATCATGTCCTCTGAGAGGTGTAAATCTAGCAAATCAAGCCTAATCCTCTCATCCCACGTTAAGTTCGGTCTCCCCCTGCTCCTTTTCCCCTCTACAACGAGAGTTTCCACCGTTCTCACTGGATCTGTGCTCTGTCTCCTCTTGACATGTCCAAACCATCTCAATCTTCCTTCTCTTATCTTATCTGAGATACATGTGACTCCCAATCTCTTCCGAACAACTTCATTTCTTATTCGGTCCTTTCTTGTGTGTCCACACATCCACCTCAACATCCTCATCTCAGCTACATCCATTTTTCGAGCTTGTGTCTTCTTGATGGCCCAACAATCGGTTCCATATAGCATCGCTGGGCGAACTGCTACCCTATAAAATTTACCCTTTAACCCTATTGGGAACCTCTTGTCGCACAAAACACCTGAGGCCGCTCTCCATTTACACCGACCAGCCTGCACCCGATGGACTACATTATTGTCGATGTCCCCGTTACTCTGGATGACAGATCCTAGATACTTAAACTTCAGTGTCTTAGGGACAACCCCACCTTCAATAGAAATCTGGGTCTCCTCGTCGACGTTTGCACCACTAAAGTTGCAGTGAAGGTACTCCGTTTTAGATCGGCTTATCTTCAAACCTTTGTGCTCTAAGACTGTTCTCCATTCCTCTAGTCTGTTGTTCAATGTCTCTTTACTTTCTGCAATCAACACGATATCATCAGCAAAAAGCATGCACCATGGAATTGCATCTTGAATCGACTTTGACAACTCATCCAAAACTACTGCAAAGAGAAAGGGGCTTAGTGCCGAGCCCTGGTGAACTCCCACTTCCACCGGAAAAAAGTCTGTATCCCCCACGGGAGCTCGGACGCATGTCTTAGCCTCATGATACATACTCAATATATTTACTAGGGATCCCTCTTCCCTCCAGACTTTCCCAGATCAATCTTCTAGGCACACTATCGTACGCCTTTTCAAGATCGATGAACACCATATGTAAATCATGTTTCTTCTCTCTGTACTTTTCCATTAATCTTCTTAAAGTGTGTATCGCCTCCGTAGTGGACCGGCCTGGCATGAACCCAAATTGGTTTGCTGTAACCTGGGTTTGTCGTCTAATCCTTGTATCTATAACTCTTTCCCATAATTTCATTGTATGACATAGGAGCTTAATCCCCCTTGTAGTTAGCACAACATTGAGCATCTCCTTTGTTTTTATATAGGGGTACTAAGACACTACGCCTCCACTGATCTGACATCTTCCCGGTTTTGAAGATATTGTTTAACAGTCTTGTCAACCACTGAACGCCTTCCTCTCCCATACACTTCCACGCTTCAATGGGTATGTTGTCTGGACCAACTGCCTTAGCTCTTCCCATCTTCTTAAGAGCACTCCTCACTTCTTCCTGCGTGATATTTCGACAATAACAATTATTTCGTTGACTGGATTAAGTAGTGGGATTCTCCGTTATGGCTAGACTTGGTCTACAACTGTTGAAAAGGGTGTAGAAATAGTTTTGCCATCTCAGCTTGATGTCTCGTCCCTTTACCAAAACTCTTCCATCATCTTCCTTGATAAACTTCACGACCCCAAGATCTTGTCTCCTACGCTCTCTATTTTTGGCAATCTTAAACATATGATGCTCCCCTTCCTTGATGTCTAGTTTTCTATACATCGTTTCATAGGCAAAATTCTTTGCCTCACTCACTGCCTTTTTAGCTTCCCTCTTTGCCTGTCTATAGTTCTCCCGTAGTGTCATTATCTCCTCTCCATTACTACACTGCAACATCTCTTGGGGTCGTGAAGTTTATTACGTAATGTATTAGTTCTTAAAATCAATCTAAAAGTGCAGATTTTAAACTAAAAAAAATCTTATCAACACACGAAAAATGCAAACCAACTCATCATTTCTTAACATTATCAATCATGATAAAATGATGAAAAAAGTGTTGACATTCAATAATTATTCAAGTCTGACTATGAACTTACAGTGTCATGTCATCTTTCTTCAGAAATTGCTTTCTCTCTTTATTAAAACTGTTTGCTCTTCAAGGCCTTTAATTCAACTGGTACATGTTTGTTGGGTATAAGATATTGGCAAATAATTAGTAATCAATTACATTATGTAATAGGGACGAATATCAATTAATTATTGTGTGTACATTGCTAAGACTCTTTTCTTGATGGCTTTAGTTCCATCTCAAGGTCTGGATTGATCTGCAATATGAAAAATCAATTATAGAATACAAAAAAAACCAACTAATACTAACTCAATAAAAAACCATGTCACTTCAAATGAAAACTCACAGTATCATTGCGAAAATCATATTCTTCCAACATGGGATAGTTTAGAGCATTTGGCAGGCATCTCTGCTTTACATTTTCTACCTGTCGAGTAAATTTGTTAAATCAATATTACTGAATGAAAATTTAGATAGAGACTAAATTTCCTGCAATTTACAGAGTGACAATTCTTAAAATCAACTCTACATATTACACAGATGTTCTTAAAAGATGGGTCAAATTACTAAAGCCAAATAAATTAAAAGTATACCTGAGAAGGATCAATTTCAAATGAATGAGCTTTTTTTTCTTCAGTTGCAGCTGCTAATTGTGCTTGATTTAGCAACTCATCATGTGTACCTTCAATTTCACCAATTGACCTACTAATAGTGAATCCATCTCCTCCCTGAATGAGAAAAATAGGATCAAGATCAATGCGATAAAACACCGAATGAGAATAAAAAAAAGGACTTTTATTCTGTGAATGTAATTGAAACATTTGGCAATTAATTCCCCCTGAAATATATCAAATATGAAGCCAACTAATATCTTCAGCACAGTCCTCACCTGTTGTAATTATAACAATTGCATCATCTTCAACTCCCATAACTAAAGAGAACACCAAAACAGCATATAAATGGCATGAACTTGATTTTGAGGGTTTCAATTTGGAAAATTTGATTTAGGGTTTTACCTTCAAGAAGAAGATGGTGAAGCAGGTTAATCGAGCCAAATCGTGAAGAAGCGGAGGTGGCGGAGGCTTGCGACCTGGAGGTAGCGTCCGATCGTTCACCAACTTGTAGGGTTTGTAGAAGATGCGGGAATTGAGGGAGGGAGGGAAGGGGAGTGGGGAAGTTATGTGTGATCCGCGTGAGGAAAACACAGATCGCTCCTTTTTACAAATAACTATCAATTTTGGAGAGTTTGTAGGGATATGATCCGCTGTGGCCTGTGGGTGCAAACTTTAACTGCATACCCGTCCGATGGCCGGGACGCTTTGACGTATTTTTTTAATATGAAATAACTGTCTTTCTTTTAATTGTAAGCAAAACCATACAAGGTCGGTGGATCTCACCCGCGGTGCCCGGGTTCCTTAATCGTATTAGCAAAGATGAAGTACAAATGAAAGACTTTTATACATTTAGAATCTAGTAGAATACATGTCCTAGTCCGGGTAACACAATATAATTATTCAAAAACTGTTAATACTATATTTATTTCTTTATGTCTACCACCTTCATATTCTAAACAACATTTTTAAATAAAACATCACGTACAACAATCAAACGATATCATCTCTAAAAAAAACTTCTATACAAACAACATTCCTAAAGGATTGTTCCACAACAATCCAGATCAAACTAAAGAATTGAATTACAATATAAGGAGGTAATAAGAATTAACAAAATGTCAATTACTTTAACATTACAGTACATTTAATATAGCAACTTTGAAAGAAAAACTAACAAAACAAAGGATAGATACATTAAGTTAAACAATTAACTTTGCAAGAAAAACTAAAAAAACAAACACGATTATTGCAAAAGATAACAAAACGGTTAAGAACTAAACAAAAACATAACACAAGTATTTATTTTGTTTATGAAAGGAACTTAAGTATTCATTATTCATGGAACTTTCATGTTTATGCTTGGCCAATCGTGAACTGGAGTCGACTTTCCCTTCATACAATAATACCTTTCAAGACTAAAAGTTTAGCGTTCTAGTTTTCACTCACTAACTGATTCTTTCTTATCATATAAACACCTCTCTCCAACATGCATCCTTTGTTTTTTATTACTTCTAAAAAAACTATAAAACTATAGTTATTTATTTTGTCTATTACATCCGTATTCCAAAAAAACAATTTTATAATTCAAATTACATATAATAGTCAAACCATATCATCGCTTGCCATTAAAGGCAAATTATAAAAACCTTCTCTATACTTAACCAAAAAGTTCACCAAAAAAAAAAACTTAACCAAAATGTTAAAAAAAAACTTACTAAAGCAAACATCAAGTAGAATTACACAAAACACAAACCAAAAGTCCAAAAGCAATACTTCAGTTGTATAACATTAAAGTCAGATAACAAAGAACATGATACACGCGTGGTCTCATTAGCACGAAACACCGAACACTAATGTGTTGACCGAAAATACAAAAAAAAAGTTCAATAAGTGATGTAATTAAAAAAAGATACAAAAAAATGAAATGTTTCCAAACACATGATAAATATATGGGTGAAGAATAACCAACATGGAACATAAACAAGAACATAGTGTTGCAGACATTTTCCTACAGTTTGGGCAACTGAGGAATTGCCATTGCTCCGGCTGATGTAACACCGTAGGATGTCTCGAAATAGTCCTAGAACTTCATGTACTGAGTTATCAGCGTGGCTGCCAAATGGAACAACAAAACAGGAAAATAGTAGTTAATAACAAATTGAGGTGTTAAAAGAGAGCAAACCTAAGTTTTAAAATAGACAGAAACACGTTTCAAAAAGTCTTTATATATAGGTACATTAGGTTATAGACCCGTGTATTACACGGGTTGAACAATAAAAACTAAATCACCATTTGTAGTACTAACTTCAGAGGTGACTGTGATTAAAGATGAATCTATGTTAATAAGACCATTTTACGGTCGGTTTCCTCACTCATCTCTATTTCCAAGTGAAGAATTATTTTTACCTGCTTATTGGAAGTATTTCAAAAACATACATGAATTTAGCTTACCGTAATGACCACTCAATACCTTGGAGTTGCATAATTAGTCATGAAAAAACCTACTAGACCTTTGAAACAGACAAATACAACAACAATTGAGAAGTGATCTAAAAATAGACGTGAAAACTGTGCTGTTAGGATTTCAGTTTATAAGAATTATATGCATTAGTATTTTCAGTTTATAACTATTATATGCTTTACCATAGTAAGGACTAAATGTAAAAGTCAAAAAATGGGCTCTCAAGAATTTCTTGACAGGGAAATCTTTTTTAAGCATTAACATAAAAATACTAAACATATAAAAATCATCAGAATTCACCACACATGATATTTAATTACATTAGAATATATTTTTTTATTTGTTTAATCTCAAAAAATATGAACTCATTTGGCCCCAAGTGTCAACAACGGATTTCTTCACTTTTTGTTCTACGTTATATTGAACAAAACACATCTTATTGTGAATACAGCCCCTATCAGGGACTCAAAATTATGCTTTTCGACTTTTCGTCACTATTAAACATCAAAACACCTAGTAAATTACATTATCAAAAGAACATAAAAGGTAAAATGGAAAAACTCACTTTAGTAGCTTGTTGCATGAAGAGTATTGTGTGAAGATGGTAACTCTGCAGGTTCATTCTGGCTTTCATTGGTATAATCTTCCTTAAGAATTTGTGTCGGTTTACCTACAAAATCATATATCAATGTGCTTCCAGTTTGATTAAATATTAGTATATATATAGTTAACCCTCCTTCAAGTAAGCCTCTTTCTGTTTACTATTTGTAGATGTTCAAAATGACTCATATTCCTAACCTTTTCTAGGTGTGTTAGATCGTTTCTTCTTTCTCCATATATATATAAAGCTAGAATCAGGCATACCACAAGAGATCAGAACATGAAATGGAAATGAAATACATTCCTAATTCATAAATGTTAATAAATAACAATGTACTAAGATTTAGGTAATTAGTATTACAAACTTAAGCTTGTATAACGATAATTAAAGTGCAAGACAAAGACAGAGCTGAATCATAAATACAAGATGATTCCCAGGACTCCAAACGATTCTTTAAAGCCTATCTATTTGAAATTTTGAACTAAATGAATGAATATTTAAGCAAGTGAAATAATTCTTACGGGTCCATAAGGCCAGCGGAAACCATGACTTTGCTGCCCAAGATGATTCCCAGGAACTCCAAACAACCTTGTCAGGAAACATACCTGTTAAACATGCAAAAATATATAATTTGTAATCAACGAGGATAACCCATCTAACTTTTAAAATGAGAATAACAGAAAACATCATGCACATACAACATAGTGCTATATAAATTTATAATCCATATAACCCACCTATTTATTTTACATTTGGTGATCAAACACTAACAACAATGGATGATATCACATTTACCATTTGCATTTGGGGTAAAATGACAGACAAAATTTTTGAAACTGTATCTAACAATCATGTACTTGATCACTTAATAAATTCTTTAGAAACTTCCCTGTAACATAAAATTCACCAAGATCCTACCGGTAA
Source organism: Smallanthus sonchifolius (assembly GCA_023525975.1). Classification (NCBI taxonomy): domain Eukaryota; kingdom Viridiplantae; phylum Streptophyta; class Magnoliopsida; order Asterales; family Asteraceae; genus Smallanthus; species Smallanthus sonchifolius. The sequence goes on along the minus strand of CM042046.1, from coordinate 50,057,719 downwards.
CTCTTAGGTGATACTCCTTGTATCAGCTTAGCAAAGAAATCAGAAACATGAAAGGAAAAGAAGTTGAAAATTATTAAACTAATGACGTGTTTAGTAAGTCCAATCAACAAAAATCACATTTAAACTGCATAAGCATTAACAAATTTACCTCAATTTCATATCCCAAAGCAGCTGCAACAGATGCCATTAACATTTGTTGTGGATCAAGCAACAGATCTGCAAAAGCCTACAAAAGGGGGAAATAAAGATAATAACAGGGATAAGACTACTAAATATTATCAACAAATACAGTTAGCTAAGCTCTTCTCACTTTTCTCTTCTCCATCATGCCACTTGCCGATGACTCAGAGAGGTTATTATGAAGCTTCTTAGACAATGCATACACTTTAAGCCTCCACCCACACATGCTAATTGATTTGAGTTTTGAAGATTTTAAAGTCAATTAAAGTTTTTGTATGGATTTCTTTTGCTAATAAAAAATCCCTACAATTTACTAACCATATTTGTTGTGGATCAAGCAATACATCTTCCATAGCCACCACAACATCTCTAAGCTCTTCCCACTTTTCTCTTCACTGGTTTTCTTCCGTTTGAATACGAAATGAAAGGGCGTGTGCATGTGATTTATTGTTGATGGCCTGACGCTTCAAACAATGCTCTGTCCATCATTAATTTCTTGATTAGGTTAAAAATTGAAGCATACTCGTTGCAGGTGATGCATAGGTTAAAAGAATCTTCTAAATCAAAACCCTAATCAGTTAACATTTATAGATTTAACATAAATGAAAGATGTTAAGATCAGAAGTCAAAATTGTGTACCTGTGGATGAAGAATTGTGTATTCCAGTGATGGAGGAGATCAAAATTTGGCGATTAAGGTTAGGTAAACGCCGGTTAGACACCCGAACATCATCGGAGATTTGTCTGGTCCTCTTCTCAACTCCGTTCTTTATGTCATCCCAAGCTCAACTCTCTCTGATCTTTAACTGCTTGTTTGCTTTCACTATCGATTACCAAAGAAATTCATCGGTGGTTGTGAGCGATGGAGAGATCATTATTGAAGATTGTAATAACTGATAGGTAAGGGGAGTGGGGGAGAAGCCATACGCAGTTGAAGGGGGCAACGGTTACAGAGACGTGGGCGGGAGGGAGAGGGCGATCCGTGTGAGGGTCGATCCGCGGGAGATTGATGAGCAAAAAGGGTAACTGTCAAAAAAAAAATAATTTGAGTGGTTATTCTCTAAAATGATAGTTATTGGTATTTTAAATAGCTGAGATTGAGTTTCAAGAAATACAAAGAGCGGTTAACTCATCTCGGTCTATATATTTATAACTAGGTTAGTTCCCGTGTATTACACGATTAATGAAAAGAAACATATATTATTCATAAGTGTCTAAATAAGAATTACTTTACATAGTGAAAAAAAATAAAATTACAATTACATTTACAAAACCAAATTAAATAAGGTAAATTTTTTAGATTCTAGAAAGTTGATTTTGATTAATTGTTATTTGTTTAACAAAGATAAGTTGTTAATTTTTTTAAAAAATTGTTAATTTAATTCTCTAATTATAGTAAATTTGCGAGAGTTAATTTATTGATTTTGTTATAATTTAAATAATACAAAGTTCAAAATTTTCAAATCAAACGGTTTTTAAGTTCTAGTCAAATGATATTAAATAATTTTAGCAATTATATTTGTTAAGCATTTATTATTTGTGAGAGGTTTAAAATCTTAAATTATAATTAAACTTTAGGTGGGAAAACCATTTTACAAAAACCTTTATTTATTAGGGAGTATAGATTAGTATTTTTCTTTAATTAGTTATATTTTGAATTCTTATTATATATTCTTATTTAATATAATTATTATTCTTCTTTAATAATATATTTATAATATCATTATTATTTAATAAGATATAGGTGCATTTATTAGGAGAGAGAGGTGGGAAAACCAATGTGAGGAGACATGAAGGAGTGACATGTGACAATCCAAAACCTTTATTTTGTTAGTATGTATAGATATAGATAACTACTTAATTAACATGGCTGAGATTAGGGTTGTAAACGAACTGAACGTTCAGCGAACAGTTCATGAACCGTTCGGCGGGAAGTTCGTTTACGTTCGTTCGTTAAATAAATGAACGAACATGAACAAGAAATTCAGTTCGATTAACTAAATGAACGAACATGAACAAAGGTCTCGTTCGTTCAATTATGTTCGTGAACGTTCGGTAATCTGTTCGTGAATGTTCGGTAAGCTGTTCGTGAACGTTCGTTTATGTTTTTTTCATTTTCATTTGTTAAAGATGTTCATTAAGACTTTTGTATATTTCTGTTTTATTTTATCTAAACATTTTATATTATTTAATTTTTAAATTTTTTATACCCTAACAATTAACTAAGTAAAGTAGGAAACCAAATTCTCATTTATGCGTCATTTCCCTATCCACTATTACTCGATTAGGGCTTCTAAGTTCTCAATCCTAAATAATGTAAGCTTCCCTTAATCTTAAATCATGTAAGCATTAGGATCGACGTCAAAAGTCCTAAACAACGGTTCGTTCGGCAACGTTCGTGAACCGTTCGTGAACAAACCCATTTCCTTAATGAACGAACACGAACATGAAATTTCGTTCGGTAGTGTTCGTGAACAAGTTCAATGCTTAACGAACGAACACGAACAAGGCTTCGTTCGGTTCGGTTTGGTTCGTTTACAGCCCTAGCTGAGATCAATCCAGAAATGATCAAATGGCTGATGGTGTTCTAAAATTCAGTTAATTATTCGGGGTCAATAATATAGAGGAATTTTAAATAAAATAAATTATTAAGTATTAATTTATTGTTTTTTATTCTTTTAATAAAATGTTGTATTTACACCTTCATTTGTTATTACTAAATTTTGAGTTGATCATGTATTCTGTAATTTAATATATAAGGGTGCTTTTTTTAGTTTTTAAAAACCATTTTCGATACTTTTAAGCATGTATGTATCGGATGTTTGCTATAATGTTTGTTAGTCTTATAGATAAACCATTCAAGTTGAAAATCTTTCATGTGCGTTCACATTATTAACGTATTATTGAATTACATATATAATCATTTAAATCATATAACACTCCCACATACGAATTCAAATCCTGATCATATACCTAAAAAAATTATCGGTGTAATGTCACCCGTCATCAAGATAGATCCATTTCTTTTTTAAGTTTTCAACTAATTATCTCTTTTCTGAACGGTAACAATAATATTGACACCTAGCGATTTGTTTAATGCCGGCCGCTCCCAACTTTAATTTCCATGAATATGACACATCCTTTTTTTTCTTTTTCTTTCATAGGATGACCTATGAAAGCGGTCAAATTGATTTAATCATTCAAGATGACCTATGGGGGAGGTCAAGTTCAGTTGAGATCGAGTTTTGGATACAAACTCCATTGGTAAATTTTTACACCCAATTTCATAGATGAAGAGGAGAGGTCGCTCGACTATACAAAAAAATAATATGTCACTTAGGACCCCATATTTAAGGGGCCTCTAACTCAAGGTTTAAATTCGTTTATTTTCATGTTTTAACAAAGAGAATATAAAATCATTATACTTAGATGAGTTTTTTTGTAGTAAAAACACACTTCTAACTTTATATTTGTGATTGTGTGCCTTTAAAAATTTGCACACAAAAACATGAATCATTATATTTCCATTTGTTAGGATTATAAGAAAAAAAATTGCTTTTTTCTATGAAAGGAGTGACGGTTTTAGAATTCGCTTTTGGCCCATATAAGGTTGAGCCGAGACTGATGAAGAGTTGTGAAGAAAACAAGCTAACTTAACTAGTAATAACTAATAGGAAATTGGACGAGTAATTATAGACCCACATAAAAGATATAAGTTTACAATGACGCTGTAATAGTTTAAAATTAAATTAGGTATATTAATTAAAAAAGTTGATTATTTCTAAAAACTTTCTAAGACTTCAATTTCTAGACATAGTGTAAAAAATGGTATAAATTAAGAAACTTTAAACTGAAATAAAGACCACTTGGCCAATTACAAAGAAAAAATGGAAGAAGACAACTTTATGATATTGTGTTTTTGTAATCTTCACAAAAAAAGAGTACAGGCGACTAAAGCATGAGCTATTGGCCCAACAGCAACACAGGACTAAGGCTCATCCAGAAAGGAAGTAGCCTGGAAGGAAACACCAAGCCCTTAGCCCTATAGCAAACAAGAAAAAAGAACAAGAATATAAAACATACCAGGATTAGAAAGAAAAATAAGAGAACGAAATAAACATTAAATTGAATATTTTTAGCAACCCCTCGGTTTAATCCATATCCATACTATATAATAGATAAAGATTTTTTATGTCACATGTCACATCCACATAGGGCTGTAAACGAGCCGAGCCAGGCTTGGCTCAAGCTCGAAATTAAACGAGCCAGCTCGGCTCGGCTCGATTTTTTTTTCGAGCTGAAAAGTTGAGCTCGAGCTCGGCTCGTAAAAAGCTCGTGGCTCGTCGAGCTAGCTCGTTTTTTTTTTTACATAATATTATATATATAAACAACAAAAAAAATATTTTATTCTCAGTATGAAGTTGATTGTCTTCAAAAAACTAAATACATGGAAGGGACAATATATAAAATACAAAAAAAAACATAGATAACCTAAAACTTACAAAGTATAGAGTAAATACAATTGTAGATAAAGTAAAATTTTAATCCAAAACTCAGAGTTCTTGAAAACAAATTAACTTAAAAAATCAAAACATTATATTTCAAATATAACACACACACACACACACATATATATATATATATATATATATATTAGTTATTTAGACGAGCCGAGCCAACCCTAGCTCGAGCGGCTCGATTACAATTCGAGCCAGCTCGGCTCGTTTACAACCGAGCTTTTTTCGAGCCGAGCTTTTTCCGAGCTTTTTTCGAGCGAGCCGCGAGCTTTTTGAACAGCCCTACCTCCACATTCAATCTTATCATTTTTTTTTCCGCCTCTCTCTCCTAATAAATACAATTCTATATTTTAATAATAATATATTTTTAAATAAATACTAATCTATATATCTATACTATATAATAAATAAAGGTTTTGAGGTGACACGTGTCATCATTTTAGAGCCTCTAGATCTTTGTTTTCCTGCCTAAAAATTTTCCAATTATTTATTTTAATTTTTTTGAACTCCTAAATTGATTAAATACCATTTAAACGTTTCCATATTTTCTTATGATTTTAAATTTTAAAAATTAAATGTAGGATAACTTTTGATTAACTAATAACTTCCTATTTTAAATACAATATTTATAATTAAATTTAACTAATTCATTACAATTCATACGATTTAGAGGTGTTAATTTTTAATTTTTTAAAATATTATGAATTTTTACTATGTAATTGTTTTATAAGTTATCTTCTAACCGTGACACTATATAATCCTTATTCTAATAAATGATTCCAAAAATGTCACGTGTCATTATTATAATTTTCTAATTTTTCCTATTTTAAGTAAACTTACAATTTTGAAATCTAATTATGTTAATTTTTCTTTTTCAAAAAAAAATAATAAAATAAAATTTGAATTATAATTATTACTTAATTAAGGAAACAAAGAATTTTATTTATTGTAATTTCATTTCTCTATTAAACAACTTCATTTAATACATGAGTATATAACCTAGTTATATTAATAAATAATATTTTTCTACATATTTTGACGAGTGTATGTGTTAACAGAATATACTGTATTTCACGGGTTTGTTCAACCCGTATAAAACACGAGTTTTTAAAAAATAAACTTTTTATTACTTAATATATAATATTATATTTATTCAACCTGTGTAATACACGAGATTTTAACCTAGTAGACAAATATATCAAACATGTTGAAGTGTGTAGATAAATTGAAATTAAATTGAACAAACAATTCAGCCAACCCAAGTAGAATGTTTATTCAGATTTGGAAACATAGGTTTGAGGTGAGAGGAGAATTACAGAGAAAATAGAGGTGAGGAGAGAATACAATCATCTACTGGACTCACGACACATGTTTAAAAACTTGCATAAGGTTTCATGTTTATTTATCAACAACAACCCTTTAGCAAAAATTCTGCCTGCTGAATTTTGAATTCAGTTGAGAAAATTTTTATAGCTCCATAAGTAATTTTATCTCTAAGAAAGAGTAGGTCAATTTCAAAATATTGTCCTGTTATGAAAGGCATGATTAACAGAAATAAAGATGCCAGCGTAGTTATTGCACATTAAGGGGACGGAGATAATGATTTCAACATTTAATTCTTTTAAAATGTTTACAAACCACAAGACCTCACATGTAGTTGAACACATGACACTATATCATGCTTCATCATATGATCGTGACACTGTTCCCTGTTTTTTGCTTTTCCATGAGATAAGGCGATTGCCCAAGAATTGCAATAGCCAACAACAGATCTTCTCCAACAAACTTACCTAGTTTGAGTCAGAGTAGGCAACAAGATTGAAACACGTACCTTTTGAGAAGATAATGTTTTTACCTAGAGAGTTCTTGAGATATCTTAATAATCGTAAATCAATTTGCAAATGTCACTTTGACGGATTTTGCATAAACCGATTCAAGTATTGAACATCATAAGATATATTAGGTCTTGTAAGAGATAAATAAATTAACTTTCCTAATAGCATTTGATACCCAGTTAAATCAGACAGAGTGTCACTATTTTTACACTATTTAACAATATTATAATTAAGTAATATAGGGGTAGTAAAAGGTTTACATCCTATGAGCTCGTATTAAGCTAATAATTCAATGTAGTATTTCATTTGGGATAGACAAATACAAGAGTCAGACTAAATAACTTCAATGCCTAAAAAGTAATTTAAGTCACCTGGATCTTTAATCATAAATTCATATTTTAAAAGAGTTTTAACTTTGTTTATTTCAATTTTAGTAATTACAGTTAAGATAATGTCGTCAACATACATAGAAAAGTAGAGCAAGAAACACAAAGCCAAATGATTTACCAAAGGTACTTGGTTATATTTATAAATTGTAAATTGAATTACATGAACATATGGAAACATATGTTTATAAAAATAAAGAATGTATCTTGTGATCTCATAAAATAATGGATACTTGGGCTTATTTTTTGAGAATAATGTGTCATGTATGACCCAATATTTGCCATGTCCCATGTAAGTATGAATGATTCACTTAATTGTAGTGTATTTTGTATGATGACCTAGTTTATATTCAACTATGTCCTAATGGTGCACATTGACTAGTAATATATATAGATAGATGGTAAGATGTAGACCTGGAATTTTAGTGGATGTTACAGAAACGTTACCAGAAAAGCCAAAAATACATTTTCTAAACACATTTGCACAAAAATAATTACCTCTCGTATTAGCACTTTGTGAACTTTCTCTACTTTTCTCATTTAATAAACCAAGTAGCTTAGATACTTGCTCAGAAGTTAGTGTAGAAGATGAAGAAGGAGGAGGGTCAGAGTTAGATTTGGAAGACACATGACTATTAAAGATTGAAAACTTATTTTCCCCGGAGGTTTGAGATTCGGTGGATGGCCAAGAATTTCAAAACATCTATCCACTGTATGACCAATCTTATTACAATGAGTACACTTCAAGTTAGGATTAGGACCTTAATTTATTGATTTTTTATTTATTATCAAAGCTTTGAGGTGTTCTGGCCACAAACCGAAAGTTACGTGTTTGATTTTTTGAAGAAGTTTTTGAGTTTCTATGTAACTCTTCTCTTGAGATTGTAGAAAAAGTAGATTTAACATAAAGAAGAGGATCACTTGTTATAAGATTTGTCTAACTGGTTGGTACTCATCGTCAAGACCCATTAAAAATTGCATATGCTTTGTCAAATGATTAAAATCGTTGAAATTTTTTGAAGCTTGGCAGATGCATGAAGGTAATTGAACCATCTGATCAAATTGTTTCCCCATAATGTTGATTTTATGATAATAATCAACCACGGTTGCTCGGTTTTGATTCAGAGAATTTTTTTTTATATAGATTAAAAATAACAGAACCGTCAATTTTATCGTTAGTTTCCTTTAACTCCTACCAGACTTCAGAAGCAAGTTTAGAATAGACTTGACCCATGCATAATTCATTAGCCACAAAATTAAGAATCCATGTAAGCACAACAGATTTACATCCATCCCATTGTATAATTCATCATTATCCATGTAAGAATCCATGACCCATGCATAATTCATCATTATCATCCGACCGCTTACAAGACCCATCTATAATTCCATTTTATTTTTGACTTGTAAAGCAAGTTTCATAGAACTAGACCATATATTGTAACTTTCAGATCCTTTAAGTTTTATGCTCACAATGATAAGATTACTAGAGTTACTAGCATGAAGATAAAGACGATTACTAGTATCAAGTTTACTTACTAATGTTTTAGTTTCATCCATTATAGAGATAAAACTACAACCGAATAAAGAATGAACTTCAAATAAGCACGCACACAGAAAGCAGTCAAGACCAGAGCCAGGTTTTAACACCACTCGAGTGGTAGATCAAGGATTAGGCAAGATTGTTGAATGCAAGCACAAAAAACAACTAATTCACACCCAATTGATGCAGACAACTTAAACAGAAATTACAGGTAGGATGTGACACAATATATGTAACACAGAAGCAGTGTGTGGCTCTCCCTGTATATCAAAGAAAATGTTGGTCCTCCTAACCCAGCCCAAATATGCCTAATAGAGAAATAAATTGTCACACCTCAGTTCCTAGATACCAGTTAGAGTAATATGGATACAGAAACATACAACGGAAGACTAAAACCTCAAATTTTTATTACAAATACATTGTTTTACAAACTAGACTTGACTGAATTATGAAACATGGTTCATAACAAGAACCTACGACAATGGCCTTATGGTCTTGTTAGTTGCATATTTAGGCATGTTTTATCACAATTTTAGCATCCATTTTTATTACATTACATGCATTTATCATATCCACATTTCATCATTTTGGAGTTTGGAAAGATCCTTGAGTATAAAAACTTGAATTTTGAGGTGAAAGAAAATTTTGGACTGAACATTGAAACGGTCGTTTGGAGATTATGCAGAAAAGTTGAAACGGCTGTGCTGGGCTTATGAAGAGATATATACTTTCCTGCATTTGTGGATCTTGGATTAATATAAATATATTATATACTATGTTATAAACCTCGTGTATTACACGGGTTGAATAAATGCAATGAATAAATTCAATTTTATATGCTTAATAATAAATATTTACATATTACTTATTTATGACATATTACATAGTTTTTTTGATACAAATTTTAGAAACGTCATATAGTTACTTTTTTAAAATGTTTTTATAAAAATAATGCAAATATGTTCAATTTCTAAAAATGTTTTATGAACAAACCTATATTTTTTTAAATAAAAAATATTTTATAAAAAGAATTATAGAAACCATTATTATTTAATAGGAGAAAGAGACAAAAAATAAAAAATTATTAAAAAACAATTAAGAAAAATTTATGCAATTAACATGGATGTAAGAAAATTTGTCTAACAAAACCTTTATTTATTATAGAGTATAGATTATATTAATAAAAAAAAGGGAAGATAAATATATATGATAACTACTCGAGGGTTTCAAAAGGGGGAGCATCATCACAAAATTATCACAATTTCGTTTTTTTTTCTTCGTGGGGGAATCGACGCAAGCAACCAACAAGGGAGCCAAGTGAAGATTATGACTTTTTGAAGAAACAATTCTATATTATTATTTTTTAGTTCATAAGCTTTTTTTATTTAGTTTTCGTTTGTTTTCGGTTTGATTGGTTTAGCCGTCATGTTTGGCTAAGTCAATTTTTATTCCGACACTAGGGTTTATTTTTTTGGTTTGATTCGAAACTTGTATGAAACGATTATGAGATCTGATTTTTTATTGGTTTGTTTATGTGATTTCTTGGTCTCAAATCCGGAATCTTTTCCGGAAACATATTAGATTGTTAATAAAACTGGCCACTTTGTTAATTTTTCTAATAAAGTTCTTTAATTTTAAAAATCTAATACGATTTTAATCTTGAAAAAAATGAACAAATAACGGTTCGCGTTTGTCTATGAATTCGATCTCGTTATGGAAATCATACAATCTAGTTAAACATTCCGAACGGCGTGTGTGTTTAATTCTAATCAATACTTCTATCACCGCAACCCGCACATTAAGGTCCGAACGGCGTGGACTTAGAGTAGCGGGTTGGATCTAACCGACTAACTGTGCTTGGTTAAACATTAGATGGAGTGGATGTCCGAACGACGCGACGTCTAGTATTGATACAAACCATTTAAATAAAGAATCATTGTACCATAATTGTTAATAATCGAAAGTCGAGTCAAGCTAAGAAAATACTTTTGTGCTGGAGTTATCTTTTAATATTTGAATCCGCTCAGCAGTTTAATTAATGTTTTTATTATTAGTTTTTCATAATTAAAACCCCACTCGTTTTATTTTACTAACAACCGTATCTACACTTAAAATATTTTGGTATAATCCTATTAATCTGTATCCCTAAGGACACAAACCCTACTTCCATTCATACTAGTAGGTTCACATTTTATTAATTTATTTGGTGGATTCGACACCCATCAGGTCCCATGAACCCGTTAAACCTCAGGCTTTATAATGCTTTGTCTCAAACCTGCCTTCAGTCAATCTAGCCAAATATCATTTTATGTACACCTCCTGGAATGTCGAAAATATACAAGCCTCTAAGTTAGTGGTCACATGTGCTTTGGGTTAGCATAATGTTTGTGAGTTTATAAACAAAATCATGTTTTCACAAGTGTATCCACGATACAAAAATAACCATCCATCCCAAATTCCCACACAGTATCCATAACATGACCCAGAGCTTTTATTATACATACTGCCGACTCCTTGGCTACCGGCATCACAAGTACCGGCCATAACGAGAGGATCAGTCACGCCCGTCAGTCCCATTCTCCCTCGACCGTAATAAGCGCTAGTTACGGGTATATATACATGGAATTATCACAGGGATCATCCTTGAAAGGCATCTCGTTTCACAATATAAAAACCTTTTGAATTCATTTTACATTTAGCACAGTTTAGTGAAACTCACCTCAAAGTACTTCCCTTGGTTTATTGTACAATCAACACCTCGGATATCTCATAGATAATACCCACATTACTATATTAAGTACCCTAATCTTAGGTTTGCATAACCAAAACTCGGATAGTCTGAAATCTTACCTCGATACTATGTACGACAATTTGCGGACAAAAGCTCGATTAGATCAGGAGTGTGTTACTTAAGCGAGTATCAGTAAATTCTTGAGAATGTGGCTCATTAAACTTGTCTGGGTCAGCTCCAATGTTGGAACCTACTAGTCCATAGAAATCAATTAGGTGCTGAAATGTATAACTTCAGAGTTTTCGGTCGAAAACACTTTTCGATCAAGAGTTTTCGATCGAATCCTGATCGGTATAAATAGTTGTTTTTTTGTAATTTCATGTAAGATTTCTCATTTTTTACTTGTATTGTTCAGAGCTATTCTTGAGAAATCAAAGTTGTTAGTTTGTTGTTTGATTCTGTAAATCACAAGGTTTATCAATGAAGATTATCAGTTTGATTGTGCATCTTGTGTGTGTGATTTCATCCATTCGTGTTCGTGCTTGATTCGATCTTCTCGGTGTTGCTCGATTTCTGGATTGATTCCGCCATTCCAGAGACTGTTTGAGGAGTTTGTTCTTGGATATCAGTAGATCAGAGTGGATCACAAGTGATATCAGAGCCAGGTTGAAGCTCTTGGTATTCAAGAAGTATTTTCATTAAAAAATCGATCGAATAGAAGTAATTTGTGTGCCATTGTTGTAGTTTTGAAGCTAAAAGTGATGGAGATGAAGTTTACAACAGGTTTGGGGGCTTGATTTTGGATTCGGATCATTATAGAGAGTTTTTGGTCGATTCAAGTGTTCATCAGAAGAATTGCCCGAAAAGTCAGCTTGAAGGAGTCGAAATCTCTTTTTGACCTAAAAGTATACTGTTTTCGATCGAAAAGTAGTGCCCAAAATCTCTAAGGATAAAATTCTCATGTGTTCGAAATCTTCGACTTTTCGACCGAAAAGAGTTTTCGATCAATCAGTTTTTCGACCGAAAAGTCATGAGTTGGAAGTTTTTCAGATTTCGATTGTGTTTCAAAGTACAAGTGTAGAATAGCTGGAAAGGTTTACGATACTGAGAGGGTTGTGGGAAAATCACCACCTATGCTGAAGTCAATATCAGAGTTTTCCAACTGGAAAATTATGATGAAGGCTTATTTCAAGTTTACTGAGCACACTTTATGGGAATCAATTGTGAAGGGTCCTCATATACCGAAGACTGCAAATGTTGATGGGTTAGTCCCGATTGCAGATCCTGATTTATATTCAGAAGAAGACAAGAAGCTGATTGAGAGAGATAACAGAGCTTTGGGATCTATTATCCTGGCACTTCCGACTGAATTGTATCTGAATTTTGAGCAACATGAGACAACTCAAGGACTGTGGAATGCATTATGTTTAAGGTTTGAAGGAAATGCAGCTCTTCAAGAAAGCAGAACTGACCTTTTACTGAAGTAGTATAATATGTTCAGTTATAAGATGAATGAGACTCTTAGTGAACAAGTGACAAGTGACAAGATTCACAACTATGATCAACAGGCTGAGAAAGATGGGAGTGAAATTCGAAGAATATGATTTGGGGAAGAAGCTATTGGATTCTTTACCAGACTGATGGAGCATACCGTGTATGCTAATAAAGAACACAACTCCAGATCTGAAGAGTAAATCACTTGATGATATTATCTACCTGCTTGAGTCATATGAGTTAGATGCAAAGAAAAGAGAGCTGAACAATCAAGACAAGCAAAATAGTTCAGGTTCAGCTAATGCAGCTTTGTTTTCAGGGAGTAGTGAAGGAAGCAGTGGGTCTAGGTCCTAGAAAAGTAAGGGTTGTTGTGAACATTCTTCTGGAGAGAAAGTTAAGACTTCTGGTCAGATTCCTAAAAATCATATTGCCTTGTTTGGAGCTTTCATGAGAAGTTACGATGCTTTGGTAACATGAAAGCTTCAACCTGCTATGCATGACGTCGAGGACCTTGTTCAGATCAATCCTGATGATTTAGAGTACATGGATTTTGCAATGGCAGATGGCCATGATAGCTATGAGGGCTAAAAAGTATCTTCAAAAGGTTGGGAAAGATAAGTTGCAGTTCGGAAAGAAGTTTGGTTTTGACAAAGCTAAGCTCAGATGCTACAATTGTCAACAGCTTGGTCACTTCGCTCGCGAGTGTACCAAAGACAAGAAGAAGAAAGTTGAAGAAAGCGGAGTAAAGATTGTGGAGATAATCGATGAAACTAATAAGTCAAATAAGGCTCCAACTGCACTTATGTCAAAACAACTCAGCAATTGTGAGTGAGAAGATGAAATTGAGGATGCTGAGGATGAACTTGATGAAGCCCTGATGGCTGAGATTGAAGTCTCGAAGAAAACAGCTGAAATTACCCGTGTCTGTGCGCTCAAAACCGATGATAAGGGAAAGGGCAAAGTTGTTGATTCTGATGAGATTTCGTCTGAGAGTGAGGTAAATTCTGACAATGAATCTGATATTTGTTCCTCTGTTTGTGTAGAAAGAATGCAGAATTATCATGCAGCAAACACTTTCTTACTTGCTAAAAATGATAAACTGAAGAAGGTAAATAAAGAATTGAAACAAAATGAGGTTAATTTTACAAGAAAAATCAAAGCACTTTTGAAAGATAATGTAACTTTTAAAGAATATCGGGATAAAAATGATGTTTTAATAAAATATCTTTCAGAAAAACTTGTCACATCAGAAATAGAGTTAATAAAAGAACGGGTAATTGTTGCAAATTGGAAGATGCAACAAAATGTCTTTGATGAGTGTGTGAGTAAACAGAGAACTGTTTATATCAAAGACGGTTTGGGTTATAACAAAGTGCCTCATCCTGATAATTTTGTATCGTTTCCTGAACCGCATGAATCAAGTGAGTTGATAAATGCGGTTAATTCTAACTTTCATGACATGTATATAAGTGAAGATGTAGAAACAGGTTGTGTTGATGATGATGTTGAACTTGATGGAGTTAAAAGTTTCTCTGCGTTTAATAGACAGTGCACTAGAGAATTCATAAGAGATTGCAAGCAATATCTAGATGTTGACTGTAATCTCAATAGATTTGTTTCTGTTAGTAGAAATGTTGATGTTGATGTAAACAATTTCTCAGATTCTGATAATTCGTATGTTTCTGCATGTTCTATTAATGTTTGTGATGATTCTGATTGTGTGTCTGAAGTTTCATCAACCTCCACTTTCTTTTATAAAGTGGTGCACACAGCTAGAGATTATGTACTGCTCCACAAAGTCTCAAGTCTAGCTGATGACGTTGTCTTAGATGAGTTTGGAAACCCATTAATTCAAGAGTATGATTTGTCAAGTGAAAGGCCAAAGAAAAATGATTTCATAGCACCAGAGAATCATATACTTACTAGTGAGCAAGACAGTAATAAAGTTATCAAAGTTAAAGTCAGTGTACCAACAAATGTCCAAAGAAAGTCTTGGTGTGTCAAAGACAAATCCATTGATGTCAAAGACAAGTTTATTGATGTCAAAGATAAGACTGTTCATAGCAAAGGCCACTTAAGAAAAAATGTTTGTGGATCAAAGAGTGAAGTAGGCGAGTGTTCAAAGTCAGTGTCAAAGTTAAAGACTAAAAGCTACAATTGCTATGTGTGTGGTCAAGTTGGGCATTTTGCGAGAAATTGCAAACATAACTCAAGTGAGTCAAGGTTCACAAGGCACAAAGAGATAGTTAAAAGCAAAATCACAAAGCATTTCAGGAGAGCGTCTCAGAACGACAGTGTGTTCGAGTCCGAAGTGAAACAACGATACAGTCGTGCTTGCTTGCTTTCTAGGAATTGTCATGATTTTTATTCAAATGCTTGTCATGATTATGTGTTACCTAATTTTGTGGACACACGTGTCCCAAAAAGTTCAAAATATGTGAAGAAACTTAACCAACCAATCTATTTTGCTAAAGAAAAAATGACTAAGAAATATGGGAACAATGTTGGTTATTTTTGGAAAATTAAAAATGAACAATCTTCACGTATGGTTGGAACAAAGAATGATGTAAACTTGAAGGAACAAGTCGTTGTGACTAAGATTGTAAAAAGTCAAAGTCAGCTCGGGTCAAAGATGATCTGGGTATCTGTTTCTCATTGAGTTTGTCTTGAATGTGCAGAGTTTAACTGGGAGGACTATTAATAATGCTTGAGATGTTGATAGCGGTTGCTCAAGGCATATGACTGGACAAAGAGAGATTATGGAAAATTTTCGATCTTTTGATGGTGGTTTTGTTGCTTTTGCTGGAGAAAAAAAGGGAGGGAAAATTACTGGTCAGGGAACAATGTCAAATGATCTTATCACACTAGAGAAAGTTAATTTCGTGTCTCAGTTGGAATTCAATCTACTTAGTGTTTCTTAAGTGTGCGATAGAGACATACCAGTCCATTTTACAGCAAAAGGAGTGCTTATTCTTAAAGCCTGGACTGGTTATTCCAGAAGATATGATTCTGATGCGTGCTCCAAGAAAATTCTGTGACAATCCGGACTTTTCAGTTTAACTTCGTTATTTAAATCCAGTTAAAGTTAACCTAACTAACTTATCTCAAACTACAGGGACTATTTTTGTCATTCCTTCAAACTTTAATTACAAGGACTAAATAGGTAATTTGTCTAAACCTAATTCTATTTGACTTTGTAAAGTCAAAATCCATGATTTAAGTTCTTGTTGACTTTTGAAAGTCAACTGATCAAGTTTCTAACCTCAATTTAAACCACAAGGGTTAATTATGCCAATTCCCAAAACCTAAACGCATGAAACAGAGGGACTAAACCTGTAATTAATGTATTCTCAATTCTGTTTGACTTTTGGAAAGTCAAACTCGCATACTTGATCAAAAATCCAAAATCCAAAATTCCAAACGATTTCTGTTGTAATTGAAACTGTTATCACTTTATGGTATCATTAACAACCTCAACTGCCGATATGAAACATCATCATTAATGAATTAAACAGATTAATAGCTAATTATGGCATAACCGTCGACATGAACACAAGAGACATCAAATTCGTTTAAATCCCATGTTAATTCAGCAATTGAACACCCCGCAAACTTAAATCAAACAGCTGCGAAGCTCCTGTACGCACCAGTTTCATCGGAGAAACAGCAGAAGTCGCCGGAATCTAAACCGCAGGCCGTCGGTACTCAGTGTAGTCGATCACCATCAATCCGTCAACGTTTCTGGTAAATAATTGCATCCTTAGTTTCGTTTGATTCTGTTAATTGAAAGCCCTATAAGTATTGGGGCTCATATCATCAATTTGATAAAAACCCAGAATCTAGGGTTCAAGTAGAACCGGTTTACTCGATCACTACCTTAGACCCTATTTTAATCCAACTAATTTGTATCATCAGACTCGAAATCTTCTGTTTAATAAAAACCCTATGTTAATTTTATGGTATAACATCGAATTAGTCATCATCTTGATTCTAGGGTTCTTGAGAAAACGTTTTAATCAAACTCAAACCTAAATACGATTTAAATCGAATTAACTTATACGAGTAGTTTCGCAAACTCATTTTAATCAAAAACCCTATGATTCTATCAACTGCTAATATCAGAATCGTTCGATTCGATTTCCTATTCATGTGCTAGGGTTCGTTCATAATAAATTTGGGGGTTTTGATCTGGACGATGATTTCAATGAAATTAAAATATATTGTCAGATTCGAAATGTTCTAATCAGTAAAAGCCCCATGTTTTTATCAAACTTTAACATCGAAGTTGTCGGATTTGATTCCAAGTTCAATCTAGGGTTACGGCTTTTCAACCTCCGATTAAACGATCCAAACCCAACTGATTTTTGCAATTAACTTTCACTACAAGTCCGTCTTAGGCCGGTTAACAAAACCCCTGTGTCTTTCAGTCCAAGCAGAATCGAATCGAGGGGTTTTGGGAGTGATTTTGACTTCGGTTCGTATGATGGGGGAAGAACTCACTGCCAAGTATGATTAAAACCATTTCGCAAGCATACCAGTCGCGATACCCTAGCGGGCGGGACTGTTTAAAGCTGTGTGCGTGTGTAGGAGAGACCAGGGTTCGAGACCGGGCTCCCACATTTTATTTTTGGAGCATTTTCTTGTATTATTTTCATATAAAAATCAAACCCTATAATATTATATTATTATATAAATGAGTTTTAGCCCGGGAAACAACCCGTAGGCTCGGGTTTGAATTATTAACATATTTTTATATTATTCCCACTTTTATAAATAAAATATTTATGTTATTATCAAATAAAAATAATATGTTTATATTATTTTCAAACCGTAACTTCGTATTAAATAATATATTTGTATTATTTTTAACCCGTGACTAAGGTTATTAAATAATATATATTTATATTATTTCGTATTGTTTTATACCTCGTGTGACGTTTTAAACTATTTAATAATATAATTGTTATATTATTTACCCACGTTTATACATTCGATTAAAAATAATATATTTATTACTTTTCCATGCAAATGATTATTTAGTTAATCCGACGAGCCTAAAAATAATATATTAAATTATATTATTTTCCTAACTTTTGTAAACGACTTTAACATACGAATTTATCTATTTATTTAATATTAGTCGTTATTAACGTTCGACTCGTAACACTTTGATCCTTAATTAGTATGTTAAGAAATATATATATATATATTTCCGTAGACACGTTCGTCTACTCTTTAATCCTTAGAACGCGTTAAGACGTTCAATCTCCCGTGTCATCGTCACAAATCCCAATGTGTCCCTAACTGTTATATTTGTATCTCTAGGGCATACGTAAGCCGTGCAGGCTGACACTTGTGTACTAAATCTCTTACTTGTGTGATACTACCTACTACGCAACGCAGGTGAGTTTCACGGCCCCTTTTACTGGTTTTTATTTGGGGGAGAAAACATGTCACAACCCTTTTTGGGTTATTGTAATTCATATGATATCACTGTTGAGGCCATGCGTAACACACTATCATGAAAAGTCCTCACACACATCGGACCGTTAATATGGTATGAACGAGGTAATTTTGGTAGTACTACTGGGTTTGACAAACCCCACCCGCGTTAGTCGCGCTAACTCGATTGGAGGTCGAACGGGTGTTATATTGACCTTAACACATTAGTCAGAGTTGATAGACCTGACTGGAGGCAAACAAACAAACACGCTGTCAGTTTCGGTTGCGAGCGCTTTAGCAAAACATGAATATAGGCATGCAACCTATTGATATATATATTGAATGTACATAATCCGCAAATGATTTATTTGAAATGATTGAAACCTGTGAACTCACCAACCTAGTGTTGACTCGTTTTCTTACATGTTTTCTCAGGTTGGCACGCAGGATCACGTTAAGTCATGCATGTGTCTTGGACTTCAATTGAAATAATTATCTATTGAATAATATTTATGTTTTGTTTGTAATTGGACTTGGGCGCGTTGTTTTGCGCATTTACTTTCGTTTAACGCTTCCGCATATACACTCTGAACCTTGATCTTTTATATTATTACATTTCAAAGTCCCATATAGTGTCGTTTGAAGTAACTGATGTCTGAGATCCTGGTTTGTCACCTTCCAAAACGGTAAAACTCCGTTAGTGAAATTTGGGGGTGTGACAGATTGGTATCAGAGCCATTGGTTATAGAGAACTAGGACTGCATTCTAGACTATAGCCACACACATTAGTTACTTGGCATAGACACTTACTCGTTATGTTTCAGGAATTATGTCTACACCACCATCTTCACCACCTACCATTCAGGAACATGACATTCATGTCATTGCATCACCGGAGCTCAAGAGGCGTAGGCTTGAGCCCATTAATAACTCTATTGTGTATGGAGAGCCTATGCATATCCGGAATGGGAGTGACTGGGACTGGTATCCCGGTTTATTGAGCAAATGGGTTAGGCAGGAACGTGTTCCATCACCTTACTTTGGAGCTTCATCGTTATCAGAACCACGTTTACCTTTGCTACCTTGTCACTTGGAGCAAGCCTTTGCAGCATTTGTAGCAACTATGGACCAAGAGATCCGGAATATGAGAGACGCAGCAGGAGCGATCACAGGTCTGTTAAGAGGGGAGAAACAAACGGATCAAAAGATGGATCTGCTAGTAGCGGAACTGGCAGGCACTGACCGCTTGCATAATGCATTAGTGGACGAGGTAAGGGCGTTACAGGCTAGAGTGAATGTACTCGAGGAGGCTAATGTAGAATCTCAGGAAAGAATTGGAGAGTTAGAGATACAACTTGCAGCTGCTTTAGAGCCAGTTGAAGTACCCGACTTTGAGCCTGAAGATGAGCCCGAGGAAGTAGAGGAGGATGATTCTGAGTCAGTCATCTCATCCGCCGGCAGTGGAGCTTGATATTCCATTCTATTCTATCTTATCTTATTTTGTCATTTCTTTATGTTTTAAATAAAAACCTAAATAGGTAAGGATGTTCCCATTCCAATAAAATCTTAGTGATCTGGTTTCGTTGAGTTATTTATTTTATGGCCTTATGATTTAAGTTAGCCTTGTACTAAAATCATAAACCTGCATATCTTTACACGTATCTTTCTGTTTGCTTACACTTGAATGATGTTAATATGCGATATATTTACTCATTCCTTGTGTTTGTGAATATGAAGAATCATGGCCGGACGTTGACGTGGCGGTCGCAACGATGGTCATGGAAATATAAACCTGACACCAGCCGAACTGGCTGCGTTAATTAATGACAGTGTTGCTGAAGCCTTAGCAGCACACATTGCAGGGCAAGCGAACTATCCACTGAACAATCAGCATGTCTGTACCTTCAAGACATTTATGGACTGCAAACCCCACACGTTCAGTGGAGCTGAGGGAGCTGTCGGATTACTCCTATGGTTTGAAAAGATTGAATCTGTGTTCTCCATGTGTAACTGACCTGTGGCCGACCGAGTCAAATTTGCATCGGGAACTCTAGAGGGTCCTGCCCTCACATGGTGGAATGCACGGGTCCAGATGCTAGGTCTGGACATGGCCAATGCATCACCATGGGAAGATTTCAAGAACATGATGAAGGAAGAGTACTATCCCAGGGATGAGATTCAGAAACTTGAGGGAGAATTCTGGAATCTGAAAATGGAGGGTTCTGAAATAGAACTCTACACCACTCGCTCGCATGAGCTAGCGGGGATGTGTCCTCACATGGTCACACCACCCTACAAGCGGATCGAAATGTTTATCAGTGGATTAGTACCACAAATCCAGAGCATGGTTACTTCATCCAACCCCACTACCATTCAACAAACCATCCGCCTTGCTCACAAACTGACGGACCAAGCCGTTACCCAAGGGACACTACCTCCCAGAAAGTCAGCATCCAAGTCTAATGACAACAACAAGAGGAAGTTTGACAGTAGCAATAACAACATGGGATTTCAGCCAAATCAGCCACAACAACAACAACAACAACAGCGTAGGTTTGAACCTACGAAGAACTTCAACCAGTCGACCTCTTCGGGTCAGCATCAGAGTTGTTATACTGGGAGACACCCCAGGTGTAACAAATGTAATTACCACCACCTCGGTTCTTGTGATAAAAACCGTTGCCAGCGGTGTGGCAAGGTGGGCCATGCTGCCAAAGACTGCAGAGGGGAATTACAAACCAAGAAGCCCTTCCAACAACCGGGTCTTACCAAGGATTTTTTTGAATGTGGAAAAGAGGGACACTTCCGAAAGGATTGTCCACAATTAAAGAAGGGTGGAAACGACAACAACAGCAACCACCAAGACAATAATAACAACCGGGACAATAATGGAGGGAATGGTGCAAAGGGGCGAGCCTTTGTGCTAGGATCCGGAAAAGCTCGTTATGACCACAACGTGGTTACCGGTAAGTTCCTTCTAAACAACTATTTTGCTTCTGTACTATTTGACATCGGTGCTGATAGGAATTCCATAACTAATAAACTTAGTAACCTACTAAGAAAACACCCCAACCCTGTTAGAGAACAAATACACCATAGAAATAGCAGACGAACAAATAATAGAAGCAACTCATGTTATTAAGGATTGTAAACTTGAACTGACTAGTCATAAATTTGACATTGATCTCATGCCAGTCACACTCGGTAGTTTCGACGTAATTGTCGGAATGGACTGGGTATCTAAGAACCAAACCTTAGAGTACATGCGACGAGCTTGGGTGATCGATTTTGGTAACAAGTAGGAGTCTCACTTACCTCTAGTGGAGTCCTCCTACAACAACAGTTATCACACTAGCTTCAAGGCAGCACTATTCGAGGCATTGTACGGACGTAAATACCGATCTCCTATCTGTTGGACTGGATTTGGGGATAGCCAACTTACAGGTCCCGAACTTATATTTGAAACCTCTGAAAAGACCATTCAAATTCGAAACCGTATTGCGGCAGCTCGTGATCGTCAAAAGAGCTACGCCGATAAGCGTCGTAAACTGTTAGAGTTTCAAGTAGGCGTCATGGTTCTACTCAAAGTCTCACCTTGGAAAGGTGTAATTCGCTTCGGGAAGCAAGGCAAACTGAATCCTCGTTATGATGGACCGTTCAAGATAGTGAAGAGAATTGGCCCAGTAGCATATCAGTTGGACCTACTTGAAGGACTTAGTGGTGTACACGGTGTCTTTCATGTCTCGAACTTGAAGAATGTCTAGCCGACGAAACACTCACAGTTCCTCTGGAAGAGTTACACGTCGATGAACAACTGTGGTTCATTAAAGAAACGATGGAAATCAGGGATAGGGAAATCAAAATGTTAAAACACAGTAAAATCTCTATTGTCAGAGTTCATTGGAACTTGAAACGCGGACCAGAATTCATGTGGGTACGAGGATCAGATGATACGTAAGTATCCGTATCTGTTCAAACAATCAACTTCAAACTCTTAAAGTACTATCCTAATTTTCGGGACGAAAATTCTTTCAACTAGGGGATGATGTGACACCTCTGAATTTTTTTTTATTTTATTATTTTAATTTTCGAGATGAAAATTCTTTCTACTAGGGGATGATGTGACAATCCGTACTTTTCAGTTTAACTTCGTTATTTAAATCCAGTTAAAGTTAACCTAACTAACTTATCTCAAACTACAGGGACTGTTTCTGTCATTCCTTCAAACTTTAATTACAAGGACTAAATATGTAATTAGTCTAAACCTAATTTTGTTTGACTTTGTAAAGTCAAAATCCATGATTTAAGTTCCTGTTGACTTTTGAAAGTCAACTGATCAAGTTTCAAACCTCAATTTAAACCACAAGGGTTAATTATGCCAATTCCCAAAACCTAAACGCATGAAACAGAGGGACTAAACCTGTAATTAATGTATTCTCAATTTTGTTTGACTTTTGGAAAGTCAAACTCTCATACTTGATCAAAAATCCAAAATTCCAAACGATTTCTGTTGTAATTGAAACTGTTATCACTTTATGGTATCATTAACAACCTCAACTACCGATATGAAACATCATCATTAACGAATTAAACAGATTAATAGCTAATTATGGCATAACCGTCGACATGAACACAAGAGACATCAAATTCGTTTAAATCCCATGTTAATTCAGCAATTGAACACCCCGCATACTTAAATCAAACAGCTGCGAAGCTTCTGTACGCACCAGTTTCATCGGAGAAACGGCAGAAGTCGCCAGAATCTAAACCGCAGGCCGTCGGCACTCAGTGTAGTCGATCACCATCAATCCGTCAACGCTTCTGGTAAATAATTGCATCCTTAGTTTTATTTGATTCTGTTAATTGAAAGCCGTATGAGTATTGGGGCTCATATCATCAATTTGATAAAAACCCAGAATCTAGTGTTCAAGTAGAACCGGTTTACTCGATCACTACCTTAGACCCTGTTTTAATCCAACTAATTTGTATCATCAGACTCGAAATCTTCTGTTTAATAAAAACCCTATGTTATATTTATGGTATAACATCGAATTAGTCATCATCTTGATTCTAGGGTTCTTGAGAAAACGTTTTAATCAAACTCAAACCTAAATACGATTTAAATCCAATTAACTTATACGAGTAGTTTCGCAAACTCATTTTAATAAAAAACCCTATGATTCTATCAACTGCTAATATCATAATCGTTTGATTCGATTTCCTGTTCTTGTGCTAGGGTTCGTTCATAATAAATTTGGGTTTTTTGATCTGGACGATGATTTCAATGAAATTAAAATATATAGTCAGATTCGAAATGTTCTAATCAGTAAAATCCCCATGTTTTTATCAAACTTTAACATCGAAGTTGTCGGATTTGATTCCAAGTTCAATCTAGGGTTACGGCTTTTCAACCTCCGATTAAACGATCCAAACCCAACTGGTTTTTGCAATTAACTTTCACTACAAGTCCGTCTTAGGCCGGTTAACAAAACCCCTGTGTCTTTCAGTCCAAGCAGAATCGAATCGAGGGGTTTTGGGAGTGATTTTGACTTCGGTTCGTATGATGGGGGAAGAACTCACTGCCAAGTATGATTAAAACCATTTCGCAACCATACCAGTCGCGATACCCTAGCGGGCGGGACTGGTTAAAGCTGTGTGCGTGTGTAGGAGAGACCTGGTTCGAGACCGGGCTCCCACATTTTATTTTTGGAGCATTTTCTTGTATTATTTTAATATAAAAATCAAACCCTATAATATTATATTATTATATAAATGAGTTTAAGCCCGGGAAACAACCCGTAGGCTCGGGTTTGAATTATTAACCTATTTTTATATTATTCCCACTTTTATAAATAAAATATTTATGTTATTATCAAATAAAAATAATATGTTTATATTATTTTCAAACCGTAACTTCGTATTAAATAATATATTTGTATTATTTTTAACCCGTGACTAAGGTTATTAAATAATATACATTTATATTATTTCGTATTGTTTTATACCTCGTGTGACGTTTTAAACTATTTAATAATATAATTGTTATATTATTTACCCAAGTTTATACATTCGATTAAAAATAATATATTTATTATTTTTCCATGCAAATGATTATTTAGTTAATCCGACGAGCCTAAAAATAATATATTAAATTATATTATTTTCCTAACTTTTGTAAACGTCTTTAACATACGAATTTATCTATTTATTTAATATTAGTCGTTATTAACGTTCGACTCGTAACACTTTGATCCTTAATTAGTATGTTAAGAAATATATATATATTTCCGTAGACACGTTCGTCTACTCTTTAATCTTTAGAACGCGTTAAGACGTTCAATCTCCCGTGTCGTCGTCACAAATCCCAATGTGTCCCTAACTGTTATATTTGTATCTCTAGGGCATACGTAAGCCGTGCAGGCTGACACTTGTGTACTAAATCTCTTACTTGTGTGATACTACCTACTACGCAACGCAGGTGAGTTTCACGGCCCCTTTTACTGTTTTTTATTTGGGAGAGAAAACATGTCACAACCCTTTTTGGGTTATTGTAATTCATATGATATCACTGTTGAGGTTAAGCGTAACACACTATAATGAAAAGTCCTCACACACATCGGACCGTTAATATGGTATGAACGAGGTAATTTGGTAGTACTACTGGGTTTGACAAACCCCACCCGCGTTAGTCGCGCTAACTCGATTGGAGGTCGAACGGGTGTTATATTGACCTTAACACATTAGTCAGAGTTGATAGACCTGACCGGAGGCAAACAAACAAACACGCTATCAGTTTTGGTTGCGAGCGCTTTAGCAAAACATGAATATAGGCATGCAACCTATTGATATATATATTGAATGTACATAATCCGTAAACGATTTATTTGAAATGATTGAAACCTGTGAACTCACCAACCTAGTGTTGACTCGTTTTCTTACATGTTTTCTCAGGTTGGCACGCAGGATCACGTTAAGTCATGCATGTGTCTTGGACTTCAATTGAAATAATTATCTATTGAATAATATTTATGTTTTGTTTGTAATTGGACTTGGGCGCGTTGTTTTGCGCATTTACTTTCGTTTAACGCTTCCGCATATACACTTTGAACCTTGATCTTTTATATTATTACATTTCAAAGTCCCATATAGTGTCGTTTGAATTAACTGATGTCTGAGATCCTGGTTTGTCACCTTCCAAAACGGTAAAACTCTGTTAGTGAAATTTGGGGGTGTGACAAATTCAACACATACGTGATTGATATGAATGATCATACTACACCAGTAAACGTTTCATGTTTTTTTATCAAAAGCGACTGGTTCAGAATCTTATTTATGGCATCGACGAATGGGTCATGTGAATCTGAAAAATATGAATAACTTGGTTCATAAAGATTTGGTGCGAGGATTGCCCAAGAAAGAATTCATAATTGAAGAGAGTTGTATGTCATGTGCAAAGGGAAAACAGCACAAAAAGTCCCATCCAAGGAAAACCATAACAACTTTTACTAAACCTTTATTTCTGATATATATGGATTTGTTTGGTCCAGTTCGAGTTAAAAGCATTACGAAGAAATCATATTGTCTTGTTATCACAGATGACTTTTCAAAATTTTCATGTGTGTTTTCCTTGCAACAAAGGATGAGACACCTGAAACAACCATTGAATTTTTTAGAAGGATTGAAAACATCTGTGATAGCAAAGTATCAATCATTCGCAGTGATAATGGAACAGAGTTTAAAAATCAACTGATAAATTCTTTTTGTGCAGAAAAAGGAATAACACATCAGTATAGTGTTGCAAGAACACCACAACAAAATGGCGTGGCCGAAAGGAAGAATAGAACCTTGATAGAAGTTGCTCGCACAATGCTTATAGATTCAAAGTTGCCCATTATTTTCTGGGCTAAAGCAGTCAACACGGCATGCTATGTTTTGAACAGAGTTCTTATGGTGAAGCAACTTACAAAGACTTCCTATGAACTGTTTTTTAAAAGAAAGTCGTACATCAAGTTCTTCAGGGCATTCAGATGTTCTTGTACACTTTTAAACACACAAGATTCATTGCCAAAATTTGCAGTTGTTGGAGATGAATGTTATTTCCTGGGTTACTCTTCATATCAGAAAGCTTACAGAGTATACAACAAGAGAACCAAAATTGTTCAAGAGTCTTACTATGTGGAGTGGCAAGAATTGAATACTCCTCCAGAGCAAAATGGACCTGGCTGGTTCTTTGATGCTGAAGTAATTTTCAAGACTTTTGATCAGCAACTTCATATAGATTCTGATGGAGCAAGTACTTCGGGTACTTTAACTGAGTCTTCTACAAGCAATGATCAATCTGTTGAAAGATTTATGGTTGGTCCACATAATGTGATTGTTCAAAATGAGATTTCTGACAATGTTACTTCGTCAACTCAAACACAAGAAGATCTTGTTGACAATTCAGTCACTAATGTTGATTCTGAAGTACAAGAAGTTCAAATTACTAATGATGAACTAGCAGTTAGTGAAGTTCAGTTGGATCCTGTAAATGATCAGACTGAGGATGTTATTCAAACAAGTTCTTCAAGTGTTGAAGATTCAAGTGATCAATCACTAGATTTGAATGTTTCAAATATGCCAGAGTCTATGCAAGTTGATACTATCCCAGTTCATAGAATCCATTCTACCCATCCAGTTGAGAATATAATTAGATATCTTGAGGATGGAGTTAAAACAAGAAGTCAAGCTGGAAATATTAATGTATGTTTGTACTCCTGCTTTTTATCCCAAGAAGAACCAAAGAATGTTACAGTAGCATTACATGATCCAAGTTGGATTAAAGCCATGCAAGAGGAACTCCTTCAGTTTAAAAAGCTCAACGTGTGGCATCTTGTTGATTTACCTAAGGGAAAATATCCAATTGGAACGAAATGGGTTTTTCGAAACAAAAGAGATGATCGTGGGATTGTGGTTCGCAACAAAGCACGTCTTGTTGTCCAAGGATTTTATCAAGAGGAAGGATTGGATTATGATGATGTCTTTGCTCCTGTTGCACGTATTGAAGCCATGCGTATCTTCTTGGCTTATGCCTCTTATAAGAAGTTCAAAGTATATCAAATGGATGTGAAGACATCTTTTCTTTATGGAGTGGTAAAAGAAGAGGTTTATGTAAATCAACCACCCGGTTTTGAAGATCTTGCTCATCCTTTTCAGGAGTATAAGCTCGATAAGGCATTGTGTGGGTTACATTAAGTGCCTCGTGCGTGAAATGAAACCTTGTCAACACATCTTACATCCAATGGCTTTGTTCGTGGAACAATAGACAAGACTTTGTTTCTGAAGAAATTTGGTGCTGATTTGTTAATCGTACAAGTTTATGTTGATGACATCATCTACGGTTCAACAAATGAAGCTCTTTACAAAGATTTTGAAGCAGTCATGAAATTGAAATTCGAAGTGAGCTTAATGGGAAAAATGCAGTTCTTTCTGGGTTTACAAGTAGAACAGTCTGATGCTGGGATTCTTATCCATCAGGCTAAGTATGTGAAAGACATTCTGACAAAGTTCAAAATGAATGACTGTAAATCAGCTTCAACACCAATTGCTCCCCATGAACCTCTCACTGTGGATTTATCTGGAGTTGAAGTTAATAAAAAGATGTATCGGTCTATGACCGGCTCCTTGATGTATCAGACCACAAGTCGACCTGATATCATGTTCGTTGTTTGCTCATGTGTTAGAGATCAGGCAGCTCCAAAGGAATCTCATGAATCGGCTGTTAAACGAATCTTTCGATATCTTAAGGGTCGTGTAAATATAGGTTTATGGTATCCTTCTGATTCTGAGTTTAACTTTTATGCTTATACTGATAGAGATTATGGTGGTTGTAACTTGGACAGGAAATCAACATCAGGCGGGTGTCAATTTTTAGGGGAGAGACTGGTTTCTTGGCAATGTAAGAAACAAACGAATGTATCTACATCAACTGCTGAAGCTGAGTACATTTCTGCCTCGAGCTGTTGCTCACAAGTCATCTGGATTCAACATCAAATGTTAGACTTTGGAGTAAATTTCTTGGAAACTCCGATCTTTTGTGACAATGAGGCAGTGCTCGGAATAGTCAAGAACCCAATTCAGCACTAAAAAAACAAAGCACATTAGAATCAGGTTACATTTCATTCGTGATTGTTTTGAGAGTGGTCTGATTAAAGTGGTCCATGTCGATACCCTAGAGCAAAAAGCCGATATCTTTACAAAAACGTTTTCAACTGATCGGTTTAACTCTTTGGTTGAAATGTTAGGGATGATCTCTTTTTAAAAAAACAAAAAAAAATTAAAAAAAAATCCCCTCATAAGTTTTCAACATAATAAACAGTCCATATTTGAACTGAAAGACCACAGAAATATGTTTCTCAAAAAGATGTTCTTTTAAGTGTTTAAAATTGTGTTGTTATTTGTGTTTTATACGTGTGTTAGCTTAATAAATGTTTGTGTTAGATTAATAGAGTATAAGTTTGTTCTCATAGTGATATAAGTAGTAAATAAAGTTACATCATAATTTTAGGGGGAGAATAAAAGAAAAAGAAAAAATATGCTGAGTTTATTTGATTCTAAGTGTTTGAAATAATTCTCCTAATAAAAATGATGAAGTATGTAACTGTGTGACTATGTGAAGTATGTGACTATGTGAATAAAGTTGAAAGTAAGAAAAAGTCTGAAAATAAAAAATTGTGTGTCTGATTGACGTATATAAGGAAATGATAGTACAAGTGTGTGCTGAGCTTATGCATGAATTGGATATGATGGTGACATCGGTTATAATTTTTTATGTGCTGGTAGGCTCTGCATATGTAAATTAGGCAATATTTGTGTGATTAACTAAATAGCAATCTTAGTGTTATCCTCATCGAATATCGGTAATTTCATTCTTCGAATGCAAAATGAATCCATTCATACCATGAGACCAGGATCTTGATGGATTTTTAGCACAATTTGTTTACTCTATTGACTATACCCGTCAAATATACGATTTAGAGTTAAACATCTTTATACATATGATGGTTCTGGTGAAAATCTCGGATGAAAATCAGAAAGTCAGTCTGTCTCGCCCTTTGAATCATTCGTGATTTCAATTGACAAATCCAATACTCTATGGATATCCGCATACCCGAATCAAATCTGATTCCAAAAGTTCATCACTACATATCATATCTCATCTCATACGAATCAACTTGATTCAGTGTTTGTTGCATCAGAAACCAAGATAGATTGAATCAAATGATTCAGAATAAAAAATATTCACATCAAATCCATTTGGATTATTTTTCTGTGCTAAAAACGCTACCCTCATGCTGGTGATTGGATTATGTTTTGGTGAAACTTTGTGTTGCGTATTAGTTCAATCCATCTCGATGCTTGGATACACTCTGTACTGATAAATATGTCTTTAAATGTCACACAGTATCTGCTGAAATATGATGTTTGAGTTTAAGCTGAAAAATATACTAGCAATCAAGGTTGAATTGTTTATATCCTGATTTGATATGCAGTGTAGTTAAGACAATATGCATTTATGATCATATGTCAGTTCAGTTCACCAAAAGAACGAAAAATAAAATAAAGTGTTGTAATATGTTTGAGAAAAAGTCACAAAGAGATTAGTTGGTTTATAAATGAATAAATATGAATTTTGTTATGTGTTTAAGTATTTTCTGTGATTGAAGGTGTGTAATAAGTCATTTTGATAAAAATCAGTGTGCAAGTGTGTATTTGTATCTAGTTATGATTGTGAATGTGAAAAATATTGAAAAATATATTGGAACATGTCTTAATGATGTCAAAATGGACTTGAAAAAATAAAGTTGTTTTTGTGAATATTAAAAAATTAATAAAGTTCATAGCTTTCAGTCGATATCTCTTGACCGAAAAATACCATCCGAAAAGTTTTCGATCGAAAAGTCTGTGCCGAAGTTTTCGGTCAAAATTGAAAAGTCTATATATTCAAGAATTTTCGATTGAAAACCTTTTTCCCACTTTTTCTCTCACCGACGATTACTTTGGCCGATTCAAGTTTTTATGAGTTTGAAGATTTCGTGCGAAAAACCATTGATCTGTGACGTCATCGTGCTTTATAGACATTTTCGGTCATCAAGGTACGTTCTCGTGATTCATAGAGGTGCATAGGATCGATCCAAAGCCTTAGTTTTAGTTTGAATTTATGAGTTTTTGAATTGCCCGAAAACTAGGAAGAATGGATCGAAAAGTGTTTTGGTTGGAAATGAAGTCAATTCTGATTCGTCCGAAATGTGTTTTTCGACCGAAAAGTGATTTCGACCAAAAAGTGTTTTCGATCGAAAAATCAAGGCTTGAAAATAATTTTGAAAAATCAGAGTTTTCGATCAAAATGTCATGTTTGGTGGTAATTATGATTAGAAAACTTTTCGATCGAAAAAGACATTTTTATATTGTGTGATCATAAAAGTTTTCGATCGAAAAGTCGAAAGTTGAGATTCTAAGTTTTTTATCAAAAGGTTTAACTCAAGTTTTCGATCGAAATGTTGATTTACTGATAAAGAGTTTTCGATCGAAAAGTTCAAAGTTGTGTGATTTCAACTTTTTCTGGTCAAAAGGATTAAAAGGAGTTTTTCGATCGAAAAAGTTATTAATAAGGGAGTTTTCGATCGAAATGTCTAGTGTTAAGGATTTTTCAGAAATTTTCTAACTTTATGTGTTTGTTTATTACAGATATGAATCGTTTGAAGTTTGAACCCAAGCACAACATCTGTGCATGTTTAACCACAAACACCAAGAAAGCACGTGGTTATGAAGAGATTGTCAGGTTTTTGATAAATTCCAGAATTTACATAGCAATATCCACACAAGTCAGGGTGTTTGAGAAACATGTGAGAGAGTTTTGGGATAATGTAGAGTACAAGCACGTAAACAAAGAGATCTGGATAGAAAGTACAGTTGGGGGAAATAAAATCAAGGTTACTGAACAAGTCATTAGGGAAGTTTTGAATTTCAGAGATGCAACTGATTTCCCGTATAAAATCAATCACATTGTAGTCTCAGGGATCATAATGACAATGGGCTATGAAGGAACCTTTTTGAGAAGACAAGTTACTAAAACAATGTTTGGAAAACAATGGAGATATCTAGTTCATGTATTGATACATTGTATGAGTCCCAGAACATCTGCATTTGATCAGATTGGTGAAGTATTCAGCAGAGCATTGGTTTGTCTTGCAACACGCAGACGGTTCAACTTTTCAAGAATGATTTTTGAAGCATTGATAAGTAATTTTGTGGGACTATCCAAGATTTGTTCAGATGATCATTAACACCTTGCTGCCGAATCTTGAGAATGATGGTGTTGAATTGCCTTTGGATTCAATGCAATAAGTTATATTTAGCAACATGAACAAAGTTAGGAAGACAAGCAGGTTTAGCGGTACTGTGACACCGTTGTTTCCTAACATGTTGGGTGAAAATCCTGATCCAGACTTCAATCTAGAAGATGAAATAGATGATCTTATGGTAGAAGACATTGAAGATGGAGTTGATAGTGACAGTGATGGTAATGATGGTAATGATCAAGAGAATTATAATGATCAAGGAAATGACGATGATCAAGGTAATGATGGTGCTCAAGGCAATGTCATACCTGAAATTCAATCTGAAGTTCAAGTACAACAAGAAGAAGAACCAAGGACTGATACTCATATGGGAGAACATGAAGCAACTGATGTTAATGTTGAAGAGAACAGGGTTCCTGAAATTAATGATGAACTTACTGAACCTTTGATGAGTCATACAGAAGAATTTATTGCTGAAAAAGAAGACACTTTAAGTGTTAACACTGAAGTTCTTGAAGTCCTTGAAGTTCATAGTAACTGCAACAACCCCATCTAGAAAAAGAAAAGAGCCTGAAACAAAGACCGTATCTTCTAGACCTCCTTCGTCTAAGGGTATCGTGTTTACTGGTCCAGAATTGAAGAAAAAGAAGAAGAAAACAACTACAACTCTTGACAAGTTCTTAAACTATGCAACCAGAGAGACAACAGATGTTGTGAACCAGCTGAAGACTCAAATCTCTAACTTACAAAGTAGAGAAGCTATTAATTCTAGAGAGATCAGAGAACTGAAAGCTGAGAGCAATAGACAGAAAGGTGTTATTTCACAACAACAGCAGCAGATTGATCAGCTTCAGAAGATGGTACAAGACTTAATAGCTCACATTGGTGCTCCAACAAATTTCAATCAAGAAGCCAATGTTGAAGATTTACAAAGTCCAGCCACTACAGAGCCAATTCCTTCTGCAACTGAACATGTTCAGACTCCAATTTATGATGATAGTATGTATGAAGAAAACACCATCTTTGATATAGATATGCTCCTGAATGATGAAGGTGAAGGAATGGAGAGAACATATGAGAATAAGGATGAAACAGAGAAGGAAGAAGAAGATAATGAAGAAGTGGTTATAACTGGGGAAAGGAAAGATGATGCCCATTCTTCAGATGATGACAGTGATAGTAGTGGGGCTGGAGATGTTGGTGGAAGTGGAAAAATAGCAGAAGAATCTGATAAAGATGATGAAACCAACACTGAATACAAGAAGTATGAGTATGAGCAACAACAAACTTATGTTGAAGAAGATGGTTCGTTGATTGGAAAGATGGATAAGCTAGTAGATGAAAGAGAACCATTCAATGTTCCTGAAGTTATTGAAAAACCATCTGAGCATTCAAAGCCCACAAAGGATGATTGGTGGACTGTTGCTAAGAAGCCATCAATTGTAGAAAGGATTACACAGACGATTAAAAATCCAGAACAAGCTTTGACTGGCCAAATATTATGATGGATGTGCGATGGTGAAAAGAAGATGTATGTGATAAAGATAGGTGATGGGAATATCCAGTATTTTGATAGAAGCTCAAAGCTAAAGACATTACCGTACTAGGATATTAGAGAGCTAAGCCATCTGAAGATGATCAATCTATCAAAGAATTCATTTGTTGTTAACTTTGAAGAATATCTAAAGAAAGAGTGTGCTAAAGACAAGTTTGAGAACTTCAAGCCACAGGTGACTGAGTGCAGAAAGTTGAAAAGAAATGATAAAGAGGGCAAGAGAAGATTCAGATACATAGTGAAGCCAGCTGATACAGTTTCAACTGTATACATCCCCTCACGTAAGAGGTCAGAGTCTTCGATCTAGTGGATCTGTTCAGTTTTCTGATGAAGATTTGAAGACGCTGTACCAGAATCCAATCAAGTGTGATATGAGCACGAAGATGAAAGCTGAAGCGAAGTTATATATGAGAGTCGTTGCTCGATGTTTATCAAGAAGACATGAAGCAGAAATGATTAAGAAAAGACTTGATGCACCGGATGCTAAGAAGGTGGATGTTAAAGCCAAAGCCAAGCCTGCCAAAGACAACTAGTGAAGAATTGATGTTCTGTGGACTAGGGGGAGATTGTTGGAACCTATTAGTCCATAGAAATCAATTAGGTGCTGAAATGTATAACTTCAGAGTTTTCGGTCGAAAACACTTTTCGATCAGGAGTTTTCGATCGAATCCTGATCAGTATAAATATGTTGTTTTTTGTAATTTCATGTAAGATTTCTCATTTTGACTTGTATTGTTCAGAGCTATTCTAGAGAAATCAAAGTTGTTAGTTTGTTGTTTGATTCTATAAATCACAAGGTTTATCAATGAAGATTATCAGTTTGATTGTGCATCTTGTGTGTGTGATTTCATCCATTCTTGTTCATGCTTGATTCGATCTTCTCGGTGTTGCTCGATTTCTGGATTGATTCTGCCATTCCAGAGACTGTTTGAGGAGTTTATTCTTGGATATCAGCAGATCAGAGGGGATCACAAGTGGTATCAGAGCCAGGTTATTTATAGGCTCATGGCCTCTATTTATAGGTTGATTCTACATCCATAACGGACCACTATACAGGGGGTAGCGGTTCGCTACTGCCTTACCCCTTGCGTCAGCCCTACACATGTTGGCTCTCTAGCGGAACTCCATCTTCACGTGGCTAAAAGACCACTAAGGCATGGATAGCGAACCACTATCCATGCCACGCGTTAGATTCCCGGATGAGTCATAGGACGCTTGTCAACCCATTGTTAACCCCTCATCACCTCGTAGTGGACCGCGAAGACCAAGGTAGCGGTCCGCTACCGCCTCAATTTTCCAAATATTAACTTTTAGTTCTTGTAGTTTGGGGAATTTGCACTTTGACCCCTGGACATTGATATTTCTTAAAAAAAATGGGGAGTTACATAAATTGTGTGACATGACAAAAAAACGAAATAAAGGGAAAGTATGGTCTGATAGTGCAAATATACCCCAAGCACGTACGTACACCTTATTAAGGTGTACAGAAAAATACCAAGTGTTCTCGCAATGTTCTCTTAGGGTTAGGAACAACACAACCAGTAGTTTCTAGTGCTTGTAAAAAGATGACACTAGTAGTGGAAGGACAACAGAGATTTGGGCTCGGGTTTGTAAACCCTAATTGCAAGCACCCCACCTCGGCAACGGAAAGAAACCAGAATCGAACAAAACAGTAGACCAGAGCTTTTATCACTCTGAAACCATGTCAAAAATGGTATAAATTTAGAGACTTTAAATAGAAATAAACACCAATTGGCCAATAACAAAGATAAAAAATAGAAGAAGACAACCATATAGTATTATGTTTTTGTAATCTTTCATGTGTAATTTCCAAGGGAAGCGCATGTCCTTATAGCGGAGGGCACCACCAGGAGAGAGCGAATTACGCGAATTGAGGTGCCATGTAAGGAAGAATCAAGCAAGAAACATGGGACCAGGCTGGAGATACGATCATGCTAAATAGGACATTTCCATCTTGACTCCAAGAACCATAACAACCGCTATTGAGGGAGGTGGCTTGGCTTCACAAAAAAGAGAACATGCGACCGCAACATAGGCTATTGGCCCAAGTCCAACAGCAACACGGGAACTTTGGCCCATCCATAAAGAAAGTATCCCGAAAGGAGACACCACCATGCCCGATAGCAAACATGAAAAAATAACAAGAATAATAGTATACAGGATTAGAAAAAAATAAGAGAACGAAAGTTGTTCCTTTGGAAGGGGTGGTGGTGGACAGGGCTCTCCTTGAACGCGTCTTCTCTCTTCCTATCACGACTGTTAAGAGTGTCCCTCATAATTGTTGGATGGCGTTTGCCCAGGCATTAACTGCTGCCCTCGGTAAAGTGGCGGCTATGCCAGAGTCTGTTGAGGCATGGGTGAGACTTTTGTTGTTACCGCGTTGCACGCTGCGAGTTTTCAAGCCTTCTAACCGTCAGGAGCGCAGGTCTGGTAATAGAAAGTCCTTGCAATGTCATAGTATTCAACGATCGCTGGCAGCTTGGCGTGATGGGGATGGTTTCGATGAGCTCATCCTATCGCTTTTTGCCCAACCTTTGGGGCCGACCACGTGTCGTGTGGAGCTTGTACCTGGGTCCGATATGTCTATGGTGTGAACCAATGTTAAACAATGTTTACGGAAAGTTGCTGATGGGCATATCACAGCTGCGGTCAAAGTATTATGATCTTCAGGGGTTGCACCTTTCGGTAATGATACTATGAAAGCGTTGGTGGCTAAGCATCCCATCTTGCCCCCTCCGGTTATGCTTGTTTCCTTAATTTTTGAGCCTCCTCTTGTTGTGGATGATGATGCCGTGCTTGGGTGCATTAAAGCTTTCTCTAAAGGGACCTCTTGTGTGAGGGACAGATTGAGGGTCCAACATATTTTGGATGCTCTTTGTGGAGAAGGGTCTACAATTTGCTCAGGGTTATTTCTGTGGTGGTTAATTTATGTTTGGGGGGGAGATGCCCTAGGGGATTGGCGGAGTTCGTTGCCTCGGCCCCTCTCACACCGTTGCTCAAACCGGACAACGAAATTAGACCTATTGCCATAGGTGCGATCCGGAGGAGATTGGTCTCTAAGGTGGCCATGAGGGGTGTTGGGAAGGAGATGGCTAAATATCTATGTGAATTTCAATTTGGGGTGGGAGTTCCCAATGGGGCAGAGGCTGTGCTCCATAGCGCGAACAGGTTCTTAAATAAGTTTCACTTGGATGGATCGTTGGCTATGCTTACCATTGATTTCTCCAATGCTTTCAACTTAGTGGATAGGACTGCCCTACTGCAAGAGGTTCGGACCCGATGCCCGTCCATTTCCCTATGGGTGGATTTTTTATATGGGCAGTCGGCTAGGTTATATGTGGGTGATGATCATATTTGGTCCACCACTGGGGTTCAACAGGGGGACCCTTTGGGGCTTCTCCTTTTTGCCTTAGTTTTGCATCCGTTGGGTCATCGGATTAAGGATTGCTGCAAGCTTCTCTTCCATGCTTGGTACCTCGATGATGGTACGATTATCGGAGACGCTAAAGAGGTGGCTAAAGCCCTAGCTATTATCAGGTCGGAGGGGCCCTGTTTGGGCCTTGAACTCAACATCAAGAAAACAGAAGTTTTTTGGCCGTCGTGCAATAGGGTGAAGGTACACGATGGTTTGTTCCCTTGTGGGATTGGGAGGCCGGTGCTGGGTGTGAAACTCCTTTGGGGCGCCGTTAGTCGAGATGCAGGGTTCATCGGTAATTTGGCTGTGAAAAAGGTTTCTCGTGCAGTGGAACTGATGAGCTGTCTCCCATGTTTACGGGACCCTCAATGCGAGCTCCTTTTGCTCCGCTCGTGTATGGGAGTTGCAAAGCTATTATTCGGTCTTAAAACATGCCAGCCTATGTATGTGGGGGAAGTTGTTTCTATTTTTGACAAGGGTCTTCGGGGTGCAATCGAGGATATCGTGGTTTGTGGTGGTGCTTTTTTTGGAGATTTTCAATGGAGGTTGGCATCCCTTCCAACCCGTTATGGGGGTTTGGGTTTATGTGCGGCTCAGGATGTATCTGCTTATGCATTTGTGGCCTCGAGAACACAATCTTGGAGTTTACAGGACCACATTCTTCGGGGCTGTGATATTGATGGTTTAGACTCTGATTATGGATGTGCGATGGATCACTTACACATGTCCCTTCCTAATTTCGATCTTAGCGGTTTCTCCCCAACATGCTTTGGCAAATGCCTTATTTAGCAGAATCGTCCAGAATTTAGGAGTAAAGTTTGATTTATCACATCGCTAAAAAGCGGTGTTTGAATGTCTTCGGGCTCCTCGGGCTCAAGATTTTCTAACAATTATCCCCATTGAAGGATTGGGCCAGCATATGTCGGTTGTGGAGTATTGGGCTATCCTCAAGTATCGGCTAATGATCCATTTGTTTCCGACTGATGAGCCTTGCCCAGTTTGCCGCAAAGTATGTCTAGATTCTTTTGGCGAGCATGCAATTCATTGCAAGGAGCTACCTGGGTTTAAATACATGCATGATTTGGTTAGGGATGTTTGTTTGTGATGTTCTTAAATTTCTGCTAAAAAAGAGGCCCCCATGAACTTTCTGATAGATCCGCTTGAAAAGAGGTCTACTCTACGGTCGACTGATTTTCTTGTGTTTGGTTGGGCAGAGGGGAACACGCTTGTGTGGACCTTACGGGAGTGTCCCCTCTTGTGAGGCTCAGGGACAACGGGGTTGTTGCGGGCCATGCTGCGTTAAAGGTTGAATCATGCAAAGTTGCTAAACACGAGAAAACTTGTTTAGAAAACCAACACGTGTTTATCCCTTTTGCTTTTGATACTTTTGGTTTCCTAGCACCGGAGGCAGTGGAATTCCTAAACAGGGTTCAGAGGGTCGTGCATAGTAATATCTCGGGCCCCAAGATCCAAAGCTTTGTTTTTAGTAGGATCGGTTTTGCTATTCAAAATGAGGTTGCGGCACAACTTGTTACCCGTTTACATGTCATTTTATTGTAATCGTCTTTCTTTTACGCACAATGATAAAGAAAGAACGAAATAAACATTGAATTGAATATTTTTAACACATAGATCACAGAATTCAGGAATATCTTTTATAAGTGTAATAATAATGTTTTGTTCTTGAATGCGTATTAAGTTGACGAATAATATAATTAAATACAATACAATATTGTGTAGAAAGTTACATTATATTATTTTTTGATAGACAAAATTTTGAATTCCTGTTAGGAGCGTTATTTAACCCTTGAAATACTCAAAACTTTGTATTCTTAAAGAATTTTTCTTTACCCCTACCCCCACTAACCTCAATGTAGTAGTTTTAAATCACTTTTCATTTTTTAAAAACAATACATTACATAATCCCCTTTTAGGTAGAATTACATATACGTCTTATTATTAACGCTAATTACATATATACCTAACCCATAACTTAAATTACATATGTCTCCCTCTTTTATAAAATTAGTCTTTTAACCTTATAAGAAATACAACTATTTTTATTTCATCGACCTCAACCCTAATCTTCTTATACCCGCTTCCAATCGACTCTAACATCCAACGTCGCTTCTGATCGATTCCATCATTCAATTGTGTATATATTTAATTAATGAAGGGGATATAACGTAAATAAAATTTTGGGTGTAATTAATAAAGGTTATAGGGGTTATATGTAATTGCCTCGTGGATTTTTAAATCACTTTTCATCTTTTAAAAACGGCATATTACATGCCCGTTTAAAACATTATTAAGTAATTCTTCTTCTATGAAACAAATGTACCATATGTTCTAAAATTATCACTATTGCATAAATCCGAATTCAGAAACTTGATTTAAAAAAAACGCCTCATCAGTTTCCGTTGCAATGCGTAAAGTCAATTATAGTTTCAATAATCGATAGCCCAAACAACACAAAAGATATCTTTGTTTTCATCATCAATTGTGAATACTTTCATCTTAATTCATTCATATTATCAGTGAATTTCCTAATCAACTTCGTTTTTTTTCATAGTCAAAACCATACATCTCGGTCTACTTAATGATATATCAATTTTACAAAAGTTATCACAAACATCTAATCTAAACCCACACACCTAAATATTTTTTACCGGTATAAGGTGACAAGTTATAACAAAGATCTAAAATTTCTTTTCGTGGTTTCCTAAGTTTCCAACTAATTATCATTGGCGGACATCATTGGCGGACCTAGCTATTGCTAGGTGGGTTCGCCAACCCCTATAAAATTTTGACCAACCTTATCTTTTACATTATTTTTTTTATTCAATATTTCCATTATTGAAAAACCTACCATTACCATTCATTGAATATTAACAAAAATATTGACGCCTAGCGTTTTGTTTGTTGCCTGATTCCAATTTTTCCATGAATATGACAACTTTTTTTTTCTATGATGGAGGTCAAGTTGATTTAGTCATCCAAAATGACGTGGAGGTTTTGAGATCGAGTTTTTGGTGGTAGAAAATATTTTAAAAATTATACCCTTATTGACTTATTATACACTAGATTATATACTCATTTATTACATGATGTTACTTAATAAAAAAATAAAAGTACCATAATATGTAAACAAATTTAAAATAATATGTAAAATAAAAAATAAAATTATTTGATTCCTTAATTAAGTAATAATTAGAATTCAAGTTTTATATTATTTTTTCTGAAAAATAAAAACATTAAGATGCTTAAATTTTAAAATTCAAACTTAGTTAAAATAGTAAAAATTAAAAGATTTTAATGAGAAAAAATATGATGATAACACATGACATTTCTTGGAATCATTTATTAAAATAAGGATTACCAAACCACATCTACTTTACATTTCACATGATCAAATATCTATATCTATACTATATAATAAATAAATGTTTTTGGTGGACACTTGTCATTCCAGTATTCATTCTCAATTTTTTTTCTCGTCTCTCTCTTCTATTAATTATCAACTTCACTATTTTAGACAACTAAATTAATTATTAGTTTTAATTTTTATCTACACATTTTTTAATTTAAAATTGTATTTATTGTCAATTAATTTGTTCAATCATACTTTTATGAATTTACAAACTAAAAACAACTTTATAGGCAGATAAGATTCAAATAGAAAACGTTTAATCATATATTTACATAGTCACATTGTTTCATTTTGACGAGTGTATGTGTTAATAGATTACATTATATTTTATTCAACACGCGTAGTACACGAGTTTAAAAAACATAAATTTTTTATTACTAAGTATATAACATTATATTTATTCAACCCGTGTAGTACACGGGATTCTAACGTATATATGTATATAAAACAGTAAAAGAACATGGTAATACTAGATTGCAAAAACCTTCATAAGGTGACAGAAAATACGTTATAGAATTACAGATTTGCGAATAATAATATTACAACAATTCCATTGTCGTCCAGCGGTTAGGATATCTGGCTTTCACCCAGGAGACCCGGGTTCAATTCCCTGCAATGGAATCTTTTTAACCTTTTAAAACTTGTTTTGTTTTCACTCGGATCTTGCTTGGATTGTTTTGGTGTTATTTAATTTTTATCCTTTCGCTGCAAGTATGATAAGTTTTGAATCTCTGTGTTCCTTGCATTTGTGTTTCTTTTACTGGGTTAATCCGGTCTTAAACTAACCTGGGTCGAGTAAATCGGTTTTTATGGCCATAACTTACAAACGTAATATATGAAAAGAGTTGACTTTATCAGTGTTGGTACAACTTTTATCAACCATCTTTTTTGCATATGTTCTATTTAAAGCCGAGTTGTGTTTCGGCCGCAGCGCGCATGGCAGTCACATTTAATTTCTTTTTTTCTCGACATTCCAATATATATTTTTTTAAAGGAGTTCTATCAACGTTTAAATATCCTAGGAACATCGGTTCAATGTAAGACACTAAGACAACCTGCATTATGTGTTTTCATATACCTCTGGTTTCATGTCACGGTGTACCAATCCATGTAAATGGCATTCTGCAGCAACTTTAAAAATTTGCCTTTCTCTAAGTAACAGCTATATTTCTTGGATAGAATAAACTAACGCTAAGTCGTAAAACTATTGTTGCAAAATGAGGCATGTTTGACTTTTGTGGTCAAAAGGATCATTACCATTTAACTTGAAAATTGATAAAAGCCTTGAGATTTTATGCCAAATTTGTAATGCCTAATTACATTTTCCAACATGTTCTACTAACAGCCACATATATGTCCATAGTTAGTTATAAAATCGAAATTCACATTTAATTATGAACTAACCGGTTTGACCAAAAATTGTAATACTAAACGAGATGGATTGAAGCTATGAAGGTTAAGATGCACCCTATTAATAGGAACAAAACATGGAGTTTGACTGATCTACCCAATAATCATAAGGAAATTGGATTAAAGTGGGTATTTAATACTAAACGAGATGCAACCGGAAAGATCATAAAGTACAAAGCTTGTTTGGTAGCAAAAGGTTATGTACAACATGGAATAGATTTTGATGAAGTCTTTGCTCATGTGGCACGAATAAAAACAGTTTGTCTAATACTAGCACTAGCGACCTACAGCATCGGGAAGTACATCATCTGGATGTAAAGTCTACTTTCTTAAATGACGAATTAAAAGAAGAAGTATATGCTTCACAACCAAAAGGTTTTGTGAATCCAGAAAACAAAGGAAAGGTTTATAGGCTCACAAAAGCTTTGCACAGACTAAGACAAGCACCACGTGCTTGGAATACAAAATTGGATCATACTTTGAAATCTCTTGGATTCAAGAAGTATACATTAGAGCAAGTCGTCTATACAAAGATAAATCAAGTTTCTACCTTATTGATTTGAGTTAATGTTGATGATCTAATAGTAACTGGTATACCAAAGGAAGAGATTGACAAATTTAAACTTCAAATGTAGGAGAAATTTGAAACGAGTGATTTAGGCATATTTGCCTATTACCTAGGGATAAAAGTCACCCAAACATGGGGTGAAATATCAATTAGCGATTATATAAATAAAATACTCAAGGATGTGGAGATGATTGAATGCAATGAAACAAAGATACCTATAGATCTAGGATTCAAACTAACAGAATTAGAAGGAGATCCGGTTGATGCTACAAAGTACATAAGTATATTGGACGTTTAAGGTATATTCTACACACCAAACCAGATTTAAGTTATTTTGTTGGGTTACTTAGATGCTTCTTGCAAGAACCACATCAAAGGAACTAAGGATTATAGTAGAACACATCAAAACATTGAAGGATGAAAATTACTTGGTTTTAGGGATAGTAGTTATAGAGTTGACACATAAGAAGGAAAAAAGCACTACGTGGATAGTATTCTACTTTGGACACTCTCCTATTAGTTGGTGCATACAAAAACAACCTACCCTATCATCTTGTAAATAAGGATTTATGGCAGCAACAGCGGTGACATATCAAGCGTTATGGTTAAAAAGACTACTTAGTGCAATAACTGAATGGTAAGAAGAGAAAGTTACTTTAATGGTTGGTAACAGATTTGTTATCGCTTTAATGAAATATCTAGAGTTTCATGGAAGGAATAAACACATAGATACCCGTTACCATTTCATAAGGGAGTGTATTGAGAATGAACAAATCATTGTAGAACATATATGTTTCAAAGAGCAGACATATTGACCAAGGCGTAAGCAAGAATCAAATTCACTACTATGAGGGAACTACTTGATGTTAAAGACATACTACAAGTTGATCGTAATTATGGGGGCGATTGTTGGATAAGTAATCCCGCTCATCTCCCTGCATAAAGTAAAGGGGTTATTTACGTATATATGTATTTATAGTTTAGAGTCAATAATGTAAATTGTAATTAGGTTAAGCGTCTTTGTGTCAAGAATGTAAATTCAAAGTTGATTGTGCGTATGTTTGTGGATATTGTGTAATTGACGCGTCGTTCCATGAAATCGCTATATAGGCGTGACAAAACACAATCCAAAGGTTACTGACCCTAATGAAATTCAATTCTCATTCATCTTGATTTCTTGTTTATTGAATCTTGTGATCACGAATTCTAGAAATAGAATGTTTCTTCTTCGACCACAAAATCATAGCACATGGTGATTGTAAAAGCAAGGAAATAACTTATATGGTTAAAGAACGGTTGGGCATGAATCGTGGACATCTATATATATTCTTTATAGAGTGAGATTAATCTTGTGAACTGGTGTGCTACGAACTATACGCAAAAACCTACAAGTTCTAATATTTATAATAAAACGGACAAACCTAAACTAACGCGCACAATACGGCAAGTGTACCGATCGTTTGCAGAATAGATAGATAAGACCGAGTATCGAACCTATGGACACTGTATGTACAGCGAAATACTGACTCAGATGCAGGATAACTAATTACAAAAATGGGGTTTCTTTTATTTAAGAGAGAAATAAACTATAGAAAATAAAGGAAAAGACGAGGACAAACAAACTAGCGTGAGAATAACTACGGAACGAAAACAGATAGGGTGAAAGCACTACCTAGGCCCGAATCCTACACGTGTCTGACGAAGGTTCTATCGGTAATGGAACTGATGTGATACCGGGATCTTAAAATACTAAACTCAAAGGGAACCTAGAGCACCCTCGACCCTTCTCAAGGATTGTCAACTAAGAGACCTAAAA
Source organism: Smallanthus sonchifolius (assembly GCA_023525975.1). Lineage (NCBI taxonomy): Eukaryota > Viridiplantae > Streptophyta > Magnoliopsida > Asterales > Asteraceae > Smallanthus > Smallanthus sonchifolius. The sequence goes on along the minus strand of CM042046.1, from coordinate 50,014,037 downwards.
GCCGTTAAACCACCGGCCGGACGGGTTCCCCTCACAGGTCATCCAGTCTACTCAAGAAGTATCCGCTAGACAATCTACCTCACAGCGCGAAAGTCTCAATACACCTAAGTGCAAGGGATAACTAAGAATTTCCTATTGGACTCGGTAAACAAGATGCGAACGACGAACTAGACAGACCTTCTCACAAAGATTCTAAACTAGCGATCAGACACACGAGATAAACCGACAATCTCTCACCTCACAGCTATTAAGATTGGTTGAATATTTAGATTTACCAATTTACGAATTTCATTCCTATGGAATACTACATCTAGCAAACCATCCAATAATAAAAAACACACGGCAATTGATCTAGCATGCACCTATTATATGAAAGACATTCATCAAAGCACATGAGGACTGAAAAATCATTTAATTGATAATATTAAATACACATACACATCCAATGATCAAAACCAAGTTTGTTACATCATGAGTTCTTCACATTCAAAAGTTCTAAAAACCAACAAAAACCAATGTCAAACATGTGCAATCATCTAAACCTAGGTAGACAACAAGAATCTAGCCAAGAAACATGTTCAAAATTATAAAACAATAAGTAACTAGGCTGTTCATCATGTTAGAATTGACAAGAAAACAAGAACGAATCAAAAATATGTAACCCGAGGTGAATCCGGCTTCAATTCTTCGATCCCAACGCTTGTTCTTGATCAATATCCACTTCTCCTCCTCCGATTTTAGTCCACAATCACCTTCTTGAGGCTAGAATGTTCCTCATTTTCGTCTTTTGCCGTCACAAGGTGGTCTCCCCCCCTAGGGTTTTCTAATTTTTGGCTTAAAAAGAGGTTTCTGCGAAAAACCACCCGTCGCGTAGCGCGACGGGATCTTGCACACTCCTCGCGTAGCGCGAGGTCCCCAGAAAAGACAAAACAGTCGGACAATCATTAAAAGGGCAATTCCAAGACCTGTCGCGCTACGCTACAGGGGTAAAAATCCAGAAAGTTTCTTTTTTTTTTTATCCACAGCCCTCTCGCACGAACTGGAAACTCGTTCTTCTTCGTTTTCAATCATATCCGCTTCCTTTGTGACCTAACAACCATAAGATATAGAAATATTAAGTACAAGCAGTTATAGAAGAAAACCGAAGCAAAACAAACACAAAATGGGAATAACATTGACAGTAAAATGCATGTATTTTACAATACATCATGAACTATATGGTTTTTCACGGTAGAACAAAACACATTATCATGAGCTATCACTTTCTTTCAAGTTCGACACCCTGAAGGATGTATTTCCTAAGACTTCATATTACCATCCAACAAAAAATAGCAACAAATTATTACTCAGAAATTAAACATGGATAACCCAATATAAACTACACTTTATTACCACTAAATAAACAAAACATATATCAAATAGTAGAAACTAACCATGGTAATAAAGTTATAAAGAAACACATCTAAAGAAAGTGAATGGCCCATTTCCAACATTCTCTGATATCCACATCCATGCTAGAGAAAGTAACTTACAAGGTAATAATGATAAAAGTTTTCTTTTGTAAAAGCTTCATATGGGTCGAAATTCGATGCCGTATACAGTAAGACCGGACATGGTTCCTTCATAACATCTCAATTTCAAACTCATAGGAAGATGATCATCACCGGGCTTGTTACCTGAGTTGAATTCCCACACAATAACTTCCATCAATCCATCTTCTCTCTGCTTCGCAACCCATTCAATATTGTGTAAATTTATAACTCCTGGAGATGTGAAATAAAGAAATTTATACTCTTTGTTTTTCCTAAGGAGTACATCCCTCACTTTCACCGGACACTGCAAACCATGGCATTTTTGTGATAGCTTGAACATGAGATAACATGCGTAATTTGTCTCTGACGAAAACTTTTGGGTTTCGATATTGCAATTTATCCTAAATACTTGGTGTGATAAAAGCTCAGCCACCTCTACAAACCTACATTTATCATAAATTGTTCGTATGTGAGTAAACTTCATTTTTCTAAGAAAAGTATTATGAAAAGAAGTGGTATTGAAACTAAGGAAGTACAGAAGATGACTCAAAACTAAAACCTGGATTCGGCAAGAGGTTTCCAATTGAAACACTTCGTATCAGAAGACTCGTATAAAACAATCTTTGCTGGAAGCATGTGACACTTCTTTTCGTTCACTTTGCTAAGGGAGGATAACTGTTCATCAAAAGATTTAACAAGTACATCATTACTGGACAATAAGAGATATTTCAGCTTTTCCATACATATATATTTTTTTTGTCAAAATAAAGAACCAACTAATACTAGTAGAAATGAGCTAGACCCATTTATGCTAGGTTCAATAGCTTCATATCAATATACATACTACTATATATTCCTTGCATCCTATGCAAAATTGAATATAGAGAAGGCTGTGTGCATGTATATACCTTTATATGTGTGTGTGAATGAGATTGATGATTTCTTTTTCTTTCTAAAATGATATAATTTGAAATAGTACCTTCAAAGTTGCATCATCGATGGCTCGAAAATGGACACCTTCAACATATATTGCACCACTTCCACAATAGTATCGTGACAAGCTCTCAAGTAGAACCTCAAAATCAACATCTTTCTTGTGAGGTATGAATCGACACAATTCTATCATCATCCACTCGTCATCACCCCGTGTTGCAAAATATGCATACAAGGTTTTGCTCCCCATTTTGTACTTGAGGTTGACATACATTAGTTTACGTGAAAATTTTCTTGGTTCACAAAATTTGAAGACAAGGTGAGCCCCATAAATCACATTTGGAGATAAAAATTGAGTTTTTATCTTGATTTGAATCCTAAGATTTGATATATCCATCATCTTCACCACTCTTTGAAATCTGCACATGAAGATACTTGTGTTATTTGTGTTAATAAATTCTTCTACTTGTTACTGGTGTGGACGTCACATGCATTCATTAAACAATGTGAACTTCAAATAGTGTGTTTATGTATTTTCGCTATATAATATCATATAATCTTAAAAAGTATAATAAATGGTGTTTTGGTGTTTTTTAAACTTTAAATTATTAAAAGTACAGAATCATGAGAAGTGTAATTGAGTATTTGATATTTTAAGTCAGTTTTAGGATGCGTTTTCTGGTTTTGTTAATGGATAACCCGATACCCATCCCGTTGTCATCCCTAGACTCACGTAATCAACATTTTAATTAGTATATGAGTTGTACAAGCTGCTCAAATGCATCTCGTGTTCATTGTTGCATCAGTGTTGAAATCTGTTATCGGTGTAATTAGCTAACATGTATCAATTACGTATTTTAATGAATCAAGTCTCGGGTACGTACTTACCTTGATTTTTTAATACATCTCCACTTATGTAATCTATCGTTTTCATATGAAAACGTTGTCGCCGATACCATTTCATTTTTTTCTCCGTTACTGCTTTGTGACAGGCACTGTTACACAAAACAAATGAAATGCAATCTTCATTAATTATGTGTATGGGTTTTTGGCTGAGACAAAGACATGAGAAAGATGAAGGTAATTACCACTTTTCCCTCTTGGAGGATGATTCCTTTAGAGAACATGTCGTAGAGATCTTTGTTGCTTATGTTATTGTAGATGCTAGGGGTTTTTGACATCTGGATAATTCCTTTGTAGTCTGTAGGTAGTTTGGCCTCCCATATTTCAATATCCTCCTATATAATGTCACAATTGTGTGTTAAAATAAATTCATTTTCATTTTGGTATTTTTCTATGGTGAAAAATAAAATAAAAAATATCTAACATTAAATGGCTCTACTAGAAAACATGAATATTTCCTACAAAAATTTCCGACAAGTTACCAACATAAGAAATTTCCCACAAATTTGCAACAATTTTCCGACAAAACAAAAACAAAAAAGTAACCACAAGATTTTCTACAATTTTCCGACAATTTTATTAAGTAAGTTAATTTATTTATTTAATATAATCGTCGAAATATTGTCGAAAATTACCGAGAAAAACCTTTGTCGCTAATTCTTCGGAAAATTAGTCGGGACTTTGTCGGAAAATACATTTCCTACGAGGTTTTTTCCAACAAACACTTTTGTCGGAAACTTTTTAACGGCCAATTTCGACAAATTTCCCACAAAACCCATGTCGTAAATTTTTTATTTTTTTAGTAGTGTAAGAAAAAAGTTTATAAATTAATATTTCTTTAATGAATACTAGCTTAGATCCCGTGTATTACACACGGGGTGAAAAATATCAATAAATAAAATTCTTAAATCTTTATGTATATATATATATTTTACAGGCGTAAAAATGTATTACATATATTACGAATAAAAAACAAAATTCAAAACATGTAAAATTTAATATATATATATATATATATATATATTGCGTTTCGAAAATACGCTAATTACTATTCATTTATAATTTGATTGAAAACAAAGTTACATAATTAGATTTCTTATAATAAGAGATGATATAAAATAAATGTGTTTTATTAGTATAATTAATATTTTCTTTAAAGAATAAGTTATTAATAAAAGATGGAAGTGTATTTAATAAGAGAGAGAGTCTGGAAAAAAATGATGAGAATTAATATGGATACGACACGTGGCATGGAAAAACCTTTATTTATTATATAGTATAGATTCTAGTTTCGGGTTATGAATAAAAAATAGTCATGTAAATTAATGAAAACTTACTTGAAATTCCAGTGCTTTCGTTAGTTGTAATACCACCTTACTTGCCGTCGGCCGCTTCGTTCTCTCATCATGTAAGCACTCATACGCAATCTTTACGAAAGCAATCAACGATTTTGGCATGATTTTATCCGTTATACCCTTAAACACCAACTCGTCAACTTTTCCTTCTTCATAGCGACGTGTAACCAACCTTGAAAGAAACATACGTTCATCATCATATTTTTGTAAAAGGGCCAATCTTCCGCACATTAACTCAGATAAAACCACGCCAAATGAATATATATCAGATTCTCTCGTTAAGAAACCATTACTGACATATTGTGGGTCAACGTAGCCAATTGTGCCGCATGCGTTATCGACCACAAAGTCAAATTCGTTATTTACCGGGGTTATTATGGAAAGCCCAAAATCCGTAATTTTTGCCTTCCAATCACCTGTTAGTAGAATATTGGCCGATTTTATATCCCTATGTATCACAGGAGCTTGTGTTGAACCACCTCCATGAAGGAAATCCAACCCAACTGCAACATCAATGCTGATCTTAAGTCGATCCGTCCACGTAAAACTAACATCTTCCAAATGCCTATCCATACTTCCGTTAGAAGCATATTCGTATACTAATATTTTCTCGTTATTTTCATTACAATAGCCCATAAGACCAATGATGTTCTCATGTTTATACTCGAAAAGAATTTCAAGTTCCGTCAGAAATTCTCTTTCTCCTTGGCCGTTATCAATTTCCCACCGCTTTACAGCAATGGGGGTAGGTCCATTAGCACGTAGAATTTCTCCTTTGTATACCCTCCCAAATCCTCCCCTTGCAATGAAATTGCCACTATCGAAGTTGTTTGTAGCCAATATTATGTCATCAAATGATATTCGGAGGTGGTCCTTGTGAGTTTCCTGTCAACCATTAGACAATCAGTTTGGAGATATTCAAAAGTAAATGGAACTTCTTATTTAATTTCTCCTTATATTTATATTTCCACTTTGACGCTTGAAAAAAAAACCTAAAATATATTTCTACGAATTTCAAACAATAACAGTAAATAACTATTAAATAAAAAATTTCTGGCTATTGTAGATAAAATTCATGGAATTAGTAAATTATGAGTTAAATGTTTGGGGCATACTTTTAATGTTTTAGAACTTTGACTTACCTGAAAGTTTAATGCTTTCTCAAGTTCTTTTATGACGACTTTCATGGTTGGACGTTGGGCTTGCGATTCTGCCAAACATTGATACCCAATTTTCGAAAATGTATGCAAAGAATCATGATTGGGTCCTTTGATTAGTGTAAAAGTACTCACTTCCTTCAACATAGGATCTACCATTTCCTTTATTAATGTTCCCTTCTCAACGTGTTGTCGCACAATGGGCGCAAGGCCCTTTTCATTTTCATTTGTGTAAACCGAATCATAAGCCAATCTCCCGGTCAAGATCTCAAATAAAACCACCCCAAAAGAGTAAACATCTGATTCTTTTTTCAAATTACCTGTGCTCTCATATTCTGGATCCAAATACACTTGTGTGCCTGCAACTTTGTTTGTGTTGATAGTGCTCTTATATTATTGAGTGGATGCAATTTAGAGAGTCCAAAGTCAGCAATCTTTGCCTCTCAATTCTCGCCTAATAGAATATTGGCACTTTTTATGTCACGATGGATTATTTTTTGTTTGTAATCCATGATGGTATGGATGTAATCTAATCCACGTGCAATATCAATGCATATATGTATACGTTGCACCCAAGTAAGATTAGTCATCTTTCCTTCGCTTCCTAAATAATCATCAAGGCTTCCCTTAGAAACATGCTCATAAACAAGGATCATATGAGGATGCTCAAAACAGAAGCCAAGAAGAGAGACAATGTTGGGATGCTTACAACTACTGAGTGCTTCAATTTCCGCAATAAACCCCTGTTCTCCTTGTGTGTCTTTTCTATTTGTGATGTATTTTATAGCGACCGTGCTTCGTCTCTTAGGAAGTTCTCGTCCATCATTACCTTTCATCACAGAGGAATCGAAGTGTTCAAGTTCTGCTTTATACACCACACCATACCCGCCTGACCCAATGTAATATTTTTCATCAAAATTTTCAGTGGCAAATTTGATATCATCAAGTCCAATCTTTAAGTGTTCCAAATCTTTTGCCTATAACAAAGGGAAAAGTAAGCCTCTAAATACTAGTAATTAAGAATGTAGAGTGAATTAAAAAGAAAGTATAATGCTAGCTAGTACCTTGCTTATTCCTTTCTAGAAATTAAAAAAAGAAAAAAAAATATCTAAGGCACTCAAAATTAACTTAAATTTGTACTATGAGAGAACTATCTTGTGCAAAAAACTCGAAATGCCGACTTAAAAGAGGTGATGTTTGCTAGTTTACTCTATTTAAGTAATATGTTAGTGTAGATAGATTGACAAAATATGTAAAAGGAAAAAAAAATTAATTTCTTATTTCTTCTCAAACCTTTATTTATATATATATATATAGGGGACGTATCAAATGAAAACCCTGAATTGTTACGAAAACCCTTAAACCCAATGTCATCCACTCATTTTATTTCTTGATTTTAAGATTTGTTTTTTTATTGAAGGGCATATTTGTCATTTGCCATCTTTTTAAACCCTACATCTCTCATTTATCTCTCTTTAAACACCGATTCATATCCTCTCGTTTCTCTCTCTTCACCCACCTTCACCCACAAAATCTGAAATCGATCACTTCTTAAAGCGAAGATCGGAAGTGGACAAAGCATTGATGATCTGGGTGTTGTTGAAGATCCAACTCCTCAACCATGAAAGCAACCACCTCGATGCCGCCAGACCAGACCAACCATCGCCGCCTTCCTCGACCAAGAATGCAAGGACCCCACCCCTCTCTCGTGTTGCAAATCTGAGAATAGCGTCGGTCTTCCGAACCTCCGACCCCGCTCGAGTTCCGCCTTACGCAGATCTGGGTGTTCCAACCTCTCTTATCTGTATTTACTGATACATTTGGTAATTTGGATTTCTGTTGGAAGGGTGGTTATTTGGTGATATGCTTTGGGATTTGAAAAGGTGTGTATTATTTTTCTTGAAGTGAATCTTGGTATGTCTGTATCATTTCATATAGTTTTTGAGCTTTGTTTATGATGTTATGAACCTACCCAAGCTTCTCAAAGGGAAAATTCTTGACTTGATCTGGCTTCAATAAATACAGAATATTTATTTTATCTTTTTTGTTTTTTTTTTTGTTTCAGGAACTATCTACAAAAAGACAATAATGATTTTTAACTTGTAAATAATTTTTTAGCTATATGGTCATCTCTCTTTTTTTGTCTATGTTCACAAAAAGAATGGTCCTACCCAAACAACAAAAAATAATTTTGTTTTATTCATTCATGATTTCATGAAAAGGTAACGATTTTTTTGGGGTGAAATAATCATTTTTTAAAACACCAATGTGTTATTATTATTGTTATTAATGAATTAGTTATTTGAATTTACACAAGTGTAAATTGATTCTACACAAGTGTAAATTGATTTTACACAAGTATAAAATGAATTTACACAAGTGTAAACTGATTTTACACACCTGGAGAGAGATAAAAATTAGTTTTCAAGGGTTTAACATTTTTTTATACAAATTTAACTGATTTTACACGTGTATTTCATGTGTATTTTATTTAACTCAACTATTTTATGATAGAATGTATAAGATAATTTTTCATGTAAACCTTATTAAGTTAAAAGAAATACACAGTGTTGTAAAAATCGCGCCTAGGCGCCGATTAATCGCTAGGCGCTCGGCTAAGGAGGAATTTTGACCTAGTCGGTCAAAAAATCGCTAGGCGGTCCTAGGCGGGCAGATTCCGGCGAACATTCCGGCGAAAACCTGAAATTTCCGGCCAATTTCCGATGAAAACCTGAAGTTTCCGGCCAAATTCCGGCGAAAACCTTTGGTGTGGTTTAAAAATGAACATTTTTATAAAAATTACATATAAAAATGTGTGTATATATAAAAAACTAAAAATTACATATAAAAATTCCAATCCGATTAATCCCGCCTAGGCCCCGATTAATCCTGCCTAGGCCCCGATTAATCCCGCCTAGGCCTAGGCCCTACCCTACCGCCCGACTAGCGCCTAGCGATTTTTACAACACTGAAAATACATATAATATATATACATGGAGGGATATACTAGAAAAGAGGAAAACTTTAGAAACTCTAGGAAGTTAAATAAATTTACATAATTGTTCTCTTTTTTTGTAGCTTTACTACGAACAAGTTGATTACTTCAAAGGATCACGCTTCTTTTCAAGTCAATATTGGTCATTTGGATGAATCTGGCCAATTCTCCTCATGTACACATGTGTATTTTGTTTTTACATAAATGTAGATTTTTTGCAGATATGATCAGAGTTGCAGAACTGAAAACGTTCATATATTGAGTTCCAGATATGAAGAAGTTGGGTTTCTGAACTTGAGGCTCTATTTTACACTTGTTTATTTTATTTTTACACTTGTATATTTTATTTTTACACATGTGTAATAGATCTTAATAAAGATAATTACACATGTCTATTTGATTTTACACATGCGTATTTAAGGTTTTTTCTGATTTGTAAATATATTTGAGTATTTGTATATAATTTTTTTAATGATTTATGTAGATATTTAGGTATTTTGGTATTTGGATGCAACTTTTTGCTCTGATTTGTAAAAAAAAGGAAAAAGTAGTACACATGTCATTATAAATTTGTAAAAAGAAAAAAAAATTAAAATTACTCTTATACCCCTCTATTTAATCTAAGCCACAAGTTTTTGTATTAAAAATATTAAAAATTCAGAATTAATTACAACCACATAATAAAATAACAAGAAATGAATGTGTGGCCAGAAATGGGTTTAAGGATTTTCGCAATAATTCAGGGTTTTCATTTGATACGTCCCATATATATATATATATATATATATATATATATATATATATATATATATATATATATATATATATATATATATGGTGAATTTCATAAGAAAACTAACATTTAGGGAGAGAACTAGAGAACTCCTCTTTAAAAGTAAAAAATAATATTAAAAAAATATTAACTCAAAATATAAATCAAAAACTAAAAAAGTGGTTCGGAGACCTTGTTTCCCACGTCGTCCTCGTTCAAAAAAAAAAAAAAAAAAAAAACTCGAAAAAATATGCTATTTAGCTTTAGGGTTTAGTTTAGCTTTTAGGTTAGGTTTTTTGATGGGGGGTGGGTGGGGGGTTTAGGTTTTTTTAGGGTGGGTGACGGGTTTAGGTTTTGGGGGGTGGGGTGTGGTTAGGTTTTTGGGTGGGGGTGGGGTGAGGGGTTTAAGTTTTTGGGGTGGTACTACACATATGCAGTATTAGGTTTAGGTTTAGGGTTAGGTTTTTTAGGGTAGGGGGTGGGTGCGGTGGGTTTAGGTTTTTGGGTGGGGGTGAGTGGGGGGTTTAGATTTTTGGGTTGGGTGGGGTGGGTGGGGGGTTTAGGTTTTTGGGTAGGGGTGGGTGGGGGGTTTAGGTTTTTGGGTGGGGGTGGGTGGGAGGTTTAGGTTTTTGGGTGGGGTATGTGGGGGGGTTTAGGTTTTTGGGTGGGGTGGGTTTAGGTTTTTGGGGGTGGGCGTGGGGGGTTTAGGTTTTTTGGGTGGGGGTGGGGTGGGGGTTTAGGTTTTCGGGTGGGGGTGGGGTGGGGGTTTAGGTTTTTGGGTTTGTGTTAGGTTTTGGGGTGATACTACACATATGCAATATTGAAAATAATAAGAAAAAAAACGACAAGTTAATTTTTATTTTTTATAACGTTATTTATACTCAAATGAAAGATAAAGAAATTCTTGATTTAATGGTTCAACTTTTTTTTTTAAATAATAATGTATGCAAAAGATAGAAAATTTTATAAATTTTTATATTTTAAGTTCAAATTTTACTCTTCCTCTTTAAAATTTCACCCCTTCTTTTCTTAGTGGTTCTCTAGTTCTCTCATTAAAGTGAGTTCTCTCATGAACTCAACCCTATATATATATATATATATATATATATATATATATATATATATATATATATATATATATATATATATATATATATATATATATATATACACACACACACATAGAGGAAGTTCATCATAGAACATTAAAAATGTGCGAGAACAAAAAGAACAAACTTAAAACCTATAGATCATTTGATCAATGGTTTAAAATCATTAACGGTGTTTTAGTATTAGATATAAGTGGTTTTAATTAAGGAAGCCAAGGGTGGTAAGGTAACTTTAACTCAACTCCTTCAGTTACCACCCTGTTGTTTCTCATTCTCTCATCTTTTGTAACGATATGTTCTCCATCGTCTCTCTCTAACCCTAGAGTTAATAGGTGCAATCCTTGATGTTTTTCAGATTCACGGGGTTATTGAAGTTGACTAAGATAATAGGGAGATCGTCGTCGTCCGACATGGTGTTTCGATTGTTATCTCAATTTCAATCCCTCTCCTTTTTTTGAACCATTGCAGTCAACTAAAAGCCCCTATCACGACTCTGTATACCACCACCAAAACAACCCCAACTAAAATTAAAATCCAACCAATGTCACACCCTGCCCCGGGCATCCCTGGGACGCTCACGGGCTGCGAGGTTAGTTGGTACCATCGGTACCTGCTCTGATTTCAGAGTTTGTTTTTGTGTAGCGAAATAACGTTTTTCAAAAGATCGTTTTGTAAAGCATTCTCAACCTCAGGTGTTGGTTTGTAAATATTAGAGTCTCATCGTGTAGATAAAAAATCTTTTATTTAAATACTTGGGTATAAAAACTCGATCGTTTGTACATTGATATTGAAATCAAAACCCTGACCAAAGTCAATAAATCCTACAAGGAGGTATCCGCCTAGGGAGTCATAATCCTTTTGGCACCTATCCTTGTCTTTTCCCCATGTCCTTCCCGTGCATAGCACAAACATGTATAATATATTTTTGGTTGCACCGGGTCTAAGTGTGTGGCCCGACCCAGATATACAACAAAACTGTCCCCGGGACTTAAGCCGTGGCCAGTACCGGTAAGTGGAGGTCATTTTAATCCTTTCCTGATAACATTTGGAAAATGAACTTTAGCTATATGCTGGTGAATACTTTATGACCTCAAAAAAATCATTTTATCAAACATGGCAAAATCGTTGAATTAAATTATTAAACATAACTTCATGGAAGATAGTTAACACATCACTTAACATAAAATATTGATATCATTAGTGACGCGTAGTTGATTGGCACTATTGACAAACCACAAGGACGCAAAATGTCAAATTGAAACTTCATGCAAGACAGTTAACACATCACTTAACATAAAATATAAAGGTTGATTGGTGTCGTGTATGTACACTTGTTTGAATGTTTAATGTCGTTATTTGAAGTCTAAGAACCTCACACGGTAGTTATTGAGGTCATGAAATTCACACGTCGTTTTATAGTATTTAAAGTCTAAGAACCTCACACATAAGTTATTTGAGGTCATGAACTCCACACGTCATTTTGTGGTATTTGAAGTCTAAGAACCTCACACGGAAGTTATTTGAGGTCATGAACTTCACACGTCATTTTGTGTTATTTGAGGTCTAAGAACCTCACACGGTAGTTATTGAGGTAATGAACTTCACACGTCGTTTTGTGATATTTGAAGTCTAAGTACGTACCTTACACGGAAGTTATTTGAGGTCATGAATTTCACACGTTTTGTGGTATTTGAAGTCTAAAAACCTCACACATAAGTTATTGAGGACATGAATTTTCACACGTCGTTTATGGTTTTTGAAGTCTAAGAACCTCACAAGGAAGTTATTTGTGGTCATGAACTTCACACGTCGTTTTATGGTATTTGAAGTCTGAGAACCTCACATGAAAGTTATTTGAGGTCATGAACTTCACATAGTCGTTTTGTGGTGTTTGAGGTCCTTAGAATCTCACAAAGAAGTGTGGTCAATGTGGGTGAAAGCGCAGGGAACATGGTCATGTTGGTCTGAACATGATCATGTTCAGAGAACATGGTTGTGTTCATATGAACACAACCATGTCAGAAACCGTGCTTTTTATGGTGCTGAGAGGGGACACGGTTGTGTTCATCTGAACATGATTTTGTTCATGGAACATGGTTGTGTTTTCATCTGAACACAACCATGTCAGAAACTTTTATTCCTTAGAATTTCTTTTTTTATGGTATTCTTTGGTAATACCCATAAGGGGTCTTCCGACATGTTAGTATCATTATTAATGGCGTTATTTGTGGTGTTCCCCTTGTAGGTAAAACTCCGGTTTAATGCATCTAGTCACGCTTCGTGTCGGATTGGATTCTCATTTGTTTGGTGGTTGTTTGTGGTTGGAGTTAAAACTCCTTTGGGGTTCATTAGACTTGTTTTAATTTATCTTTTGGAGGTTTAAACTTGTCGTTATTTTTGTTTATAGACAAACAACTAACATCCCAAAAATAACGATTAATGCTTTACAAAAACCATTAATTCGTCTCTCTAAATCTAATCTTTTGAAACTTTTCTATAAATATTAAAAAAAAAAAAGTTGTATGAAAACTTTTATTTAATAATCACTAGTTTAGAACCCGTGTCTACACACAGGGTGAAAAATATCAATATAATTTTTTTTAAATCTCTATGTATATATTTTACAGGTGTAAAAATGTATTACATATAATAAGGATAGAAAACAAAATTCAAAATATATAAATATTAATACATAATTGGGTTTCAAATATACGTTAATTATATTTAATCTAATTTGACTTTCAATACTATTTGATTGTAAATAAAATTTACATAATTATATTTCAAAGTTTCTTATAATAAGAGATAATTTAAAATAAATATGTTTTATTAGTATAATTAGAATTTCTTTAAAAAGATATTATTATTAAAAAATATATGTGCATTTAATTAGGGAGAGGCGGGAAAAAAATAAAGAGAATGAATGTGAAGTCGACACGTGTCATGACAAACCTTTATTTATTATATAGTATAGATATAGATCTAAAGGAGAAGAATTTGATTACCTTCCAGTAGTTGGTTAATGTACTATCAACCGCAAGTGCCAAGTGTTCCTTTAGTACCAATCGCAACAATAAGAAATTAATTAATAAATATATAAACATATATTATTACATAAAAAGATGGAAGAACACAAAAAAAGAGCCTTACTCGTGCGACTTGAAGCTCCAATGCTTGGTGAAGTGCAAAGATAAGCTTATGTATACTTGGGCGTTGTGCTCTTTGCTCGTTCAAGCAGCAATATGCTGCTTCTGAGAATATCTTTAAGGCTTGCGACTCCATTTGGATGTGTAGACCCGGAAGGATGACATCTTTCAGTGTTCCATTTTCGTAATGGGATTTGACCAATTTAGCTAATAACACACCATTGTTGTCAGGAATAAATGCTTTCCTCCCAGTCAGGACTTCAAATAGAACCACACCGAATGAGTACACATCCGACTTGTGGCTCACACCTTCAGACCTTACATATGCTGGGTCCACATACCTAGTCGTGCCACATGGATGGTCAAGGACAAGACCATGCCTTCGAGCTGCTAGTTGCATCGTGGATAGCCAAAAACCAGATAGTTTTGCTTCCCAGTTGTCACCTAATAAAATCTTACAGCTTCTGATATCACGATGTATAACGCTAAAGCTGCGTCCCTGGTCGTAGTGGATGTAACTGAGTGCACGTGCAATACCAAGACATATCTTTAATCTTTGAGTCCATGTGAGTGTAAGTGGGTCACTTAGGTATTGGTCAAGACTTCCCTTGGCCTCATACTTCTTTATGAGGATCTTCTCATCTTTCTCATCACAAAACCCAACAATAGAGACAAGATTTGGATGCTTGATACGAGAGAGCATCATAATCTCCGTAAGAAACTCTTTCTCTCCTTGCCCATACTTACGATCCAACATCTTTGCAACAATATCAATCAATCCTCCGGAATTTGAGAGTCGTCCCTTGTAGATCTTGCTGAATCCACCTCTTCCGATGAGATTTTCATCAGAGAAATTGTTGGTAGCGGTTTGTATGTCTATGAGGGGAAGTTTTAGGTGATCAAAGTACTGTTTGTGAGAAGATGACATGATGATCGATTTGTGTTTATCAAATCAAAGAGAGATCGAGCGTCAAGGGCTAGATTTGAATGACTGTGAAGGATGCAAGTGCGTGTGTGGTAAAAAGTCTCGAGTTCAATGATTTATATGCAAATAATCTTTTCTCTGTTCATGGGTCAACTCCTTAACGTCGACAATACGTTATAAATTACAACTAGAAGGAGGTCTCGCGCGTTGCAGCGGCTTCCGGTGATAACGCTAGATTTTATCAATGTGCGTTGCGGCGTATTAAATCACGAAAGAAGTTAACGTCGTCGTATGCTTATAAACTAAAACTAAAACCAAAACTTTTAGATAACTCACCATGCACGAGAAACGTGTATAAGATTTATGCTTATAAATTAAAACGAAAGAAAAAAAAGAAAGAAAAAAATAGAATTTAATCCATTAAAACCGCTCAAAAGTGGGTTGGAGGTTTCAAACCCAAGCCAACAGCCAAAGACTAAATCACAAACACCACTCCAAATATAACCCGTGGTTTTAATTTCTTGAATCAAACTTTTAAACCAATGCTTTATATGAGAAATTTTTAAAAAATAATAATAACAAAAGCGTGTATACATGCTTGTACATTATTCATAAAAATATATACATTTTGAACGGGTGATTCAGAAACCTGCTTTTTAATAATAATAATAAAATATTATTTTATAATTTTCGTCAAGTTGGCCACTTGCTATTAAATAATGTAAATCTTTATATAGTTCAAAAAAGATAATTGTTTTCAAATAGTCTGTGTGCAGGAATGAAAAACCACGGTCTTGTTTGTATAAGATTGAGCAAATTAGAAATTTCAACCTTTATGTATATATTTACTTGCATGTTAGGCCCTTAATCTTCAATAAGTACACTGGACATCCTTTATTTATGGGTTATGTAACAGATTACAACCTTTAGACTAACTAACGTTAAATTTTCTGTTAAATAAGATGTCAAATGACTAATATACCCTTTCTATTAAATGCACCCCTTGAATTTTTGCATGTTTCTATTTTATCGAACTGGGCCATTTATGTAATTTAATAAAGACGTTTTTTCTTCATTTAAAAACCTTTGAGTGGCTCACGTTTCTAATGAAAAAAGAAAATTATATTTCTCAATTTAACCGTAAAAAATTATGCATTTTAGTTTCCTTTTCTTCGGCTTCATGAATCTTAACTTTGTGAATCGATATTTGGCTGGAAACCCATGTGGTTCTTGTTCAATTCGAAATGAAACAAGTTTCACCAGAGATCAAGAAAAAGAATTCAAGTCAATCAAAGGTTGAATTTGAAGAAGTGGGCTTCTTTGATGCTAAATGAGCTGTTAATTTGGGGAAAACTTAACAAATAACTAAGATTAAATAAATGGGTTTTGTGGGATCGAAGAACTAGGGGATTCGGTGTTGTGAATGTGAAAAGAGCTGAACAGAGGTCGATCCAAAATTGCCTGTAACTCCAAACACTTCTACATTATGTCTTTTGTATGTCGATGTGGCTCAAAGACCCAACTCACAAAATGGGAACTGGTATGAAAAATTAACCTTAGAAGCAACAACCAAACCCTAATCAGAAGCTACAATCTTGATGTTTGAAATTGAACCATACAAACAAAACCCTATCTATCCAAATCCATGAATCAGAAACAGATAAAAGAAAAAAAGGAAATCAAACGAAGAATTAGGAGATATCTTCATCTGGTCTAGGTTTGGAATGAGAAAACTTTGAAGAACACAATTAGGGGAGAATATTTTGTATAGAGAAGATTTGGTATCAAGATTTTGGGTTGAGAAGCAGATAGCTGGACTTTTTTTTGTTATTAATATTTAATTATTTTTTTGTTTTTAAATAAAGATAGTTTGGTCATTTTAAAATAACTTAACAGAAAAATTTAACGTCGGTTACTCTAAAGGTTGTAATCTGTTACGTACCCCTTAGATAAAGGATGTCCAGTGTACTTATGAAAGATTAAGGGCCTAACATGCAAGTTGATATATACATAAAGATTGAAATTTGTAATTTACTCTATAAGATTAGATTACTTGGGATCCCCAACATCTTATGCACTAGGTACAAGTAGTTAATGCACCCTCTTACTCTCTCTCTCACACACGTGATAAGCAAGATAAGACCAACAAGGCAACAACCAATTTCCATTTAGGGGTGTAAACGAGCTAAGCCGCTCGTTAGCTACTCGAGATCGGCTCGTTAAAAACTCAAAACAAGCCGAGCTTAAACGAGCCCGAGCTCGAGCCTAAAAAAAAGCTTGTTTAGTAAACAAGCTCGAGCCCGAGCTTTCACTTATCGAGCTCGAGCCGGCTCGCGAGCCTAAACGAGCCTATTATTTATAAAAAATTTTAAATAATATATTAAATATACATTTATAAAATAATATTAGTATATATAAAATTATGATAAAAATAACTAAATAATATATATTATGTTATATAAAATTTTATAATAAAATTTATACAAAATAATTATATATAAATTAATTAATAAATAATAAACGAGCCGAGCCCGAGCTTGAAAAACTACCCACGAGCCGAGCTCGAGCTTGAAAAACTACCCACGAGCCGAGCTCGAGCTCGAGCTCACGGAAAGTCAAACGAGCCGAGCTCGAGCCTAGTCGAGCTCGGGCTCGGCTCGGCTCGTTTACACCCCTATTTCCAACATATCCACTTCTCTATCATTTTGTTGGCAAATAAGATAATGATACATGTCATGCTTATATGTTTTTTTCTTCTTTTTTTAGTTTTTTATTTATAACTTTTAAAATATAATATTTTATAAAATTTTAAATATACTGTTATGATATGCTTATTTTTATCTACTTTTCTATATAAGTTTCGTTTAAAACGGAGTTGCGAGCGATAATGTACAAGTCATCTAAAAACTTACGCAGAGGTGTAAATTTTTTTAACTCTTTACTTTATTCAACATTTTTCTTTCTTATTCTAATTGTTTAACGATTAACTTTTTTCAACGGCTTTGTAACTGTTTTTTTATACAATTTTTTAAATATTACTAACTATTTCGCTACAACGCATTGCTTAAAAATTTTATTTTTTTATATAAGGTTCTGTATATGTTTATTTATTTCGTAAATGATAACTTTTTTTAACGATTTCGTTTTTCATAGCTTTATTTTATAAGCTTTCGAGAACGTTAATTTCTACCATAGTTTAACACACCACAATGCGCATGGGCAGAATTATTATAGTTAAAGTACAAAGTAATACAACATATATGGTAATAAACTAAGGCCGATATTACATCTGATAGTTCTTGAGTGTTCTGATAAAATATTAAAGTCGCTACCATTTTAAGTATAAAAACATTTTTTTCTTAATAACTTAAATCTTTATAGTTAATTTTGAGCTGTAACTTTTAAAATATTATGTTTTTTTAAGTTCCAAATATACCGTTAGAACGTGTTAATTTTTATCTATGTTGTTCATAAGCGAGCCGCCGCAATGAGCGCCCCACCACAATGCAGCCCTGGCCACAACGTGCGCCCGCCAGAACGTGCGGGTTTACTTTTACTAGTTACTTACAATTACCAAATTGGTAAGCATTGATGCGTAAGGTACAAGCACCCAGGGGCGGATGTAGTGAAGCGAGGGGGGGTGCACAGGAACCCCCCGAGTTTTGAAATTTTAGTGTAACGGTAGGTAAAAAAACTAGGGTGAACCCCCTAAAATATTATAGGGTGAACCCCCTTACGACGGCGCCCACTGCTGCTCGGTTGATCCGGTTGTGAAGCTATAAAACTAAGAACTCTTTCTTGAACTAAATGTGTGTTCTTGAGCATTCATATGATTAGAGGTAAAAAATTGATAGAAACAAATGAGTAGATGACTCTTAAATACAAATTAGTTGATTTTGTGAACATTTGAAGCATAATTTTCATGTTTTTTTCTTTGCTTTAGACCTCCAAAAATGGTTGAGCCGCCCCTGCCCGACCCGACCCGACCCGACCAATCGAACCGAACCGAAAATTTTTATGTCCGGCCCTATGAAATTGGATCATCTAAAAACAGTGAACCCCCTGAAAAAAAATTCTGGATCCGCCACTGCAAGCACCTACTGCCTAACATTTCTCACTTTATTCGGTCCACCGCCACAAATATATGTTCAACGAATTAGAGAGAGTAGGGGAGAATGCATGTTTATTTTTTTATAATTGATTATTTTATTATAATAATTAATTTTAAGGTTATTTTGTTTTTCCCCAATAACTATTAAAATACGATGTTTATAAAATTTAGAATATACCGTTATGACGTGCTTAATTTTATCTATGTTTCGGTGTAATTTCATTCGAAACGGAGTTGAGTGTAATAATTTACAAGTCATCAAATCACAAACGTTAAACGTACGAGTCATCAAAAATGCTTCAAGGTTTTTTTTTTGTTTTCCACTTACAAATTTTAATAATATGATGTTTTATTAAATTTCGAATTTGATGTTGCGACATGCCTACTATCTACGTTTCGACGTGAATTTTCGTAACGTCATTTTTAAACGGATCAGTTGTTTAAAACGTTTTTTAAACCGTTTAGTTTTTTAAACAATTCAATCCTCATCTCCAAATATTACCAATATGGGGTTCCTATTTTTTTTATTTACGTTCCGCCACAACGTGGTCCGTATGAACAGTAACTTTATTTTTTTATTCTACTTTTTATTTTTAGTTAAACACAATTTCTTTCATAAAAATAACAAATAGCGTCCCTGGTCCGGTGATTCACGTATGTACACGTACTACAACCCCATTCGTATTTACATTTCGAATCCGCCGCGGAATGCGCCATTTTAATTAAAAAAAAAGAAATTATTTACTTTTACAACGTTTAAATTATGATGTTTTATAAAATATCAAAATTAAATTGCGACGTGCCTATTTTTATTTACGTTTCGACGTGAATTTTCGTAACATTATTTTTAAACCAACCAGTTGTTTTAAACGTCCACACCCACATCACCCAACTAAACATTTTCAAATTAAATGGCTTCAAACCTAACATCCTCACCGTCACCGGACTCTCCTCGCACTCTACCACCCGAATAATTGCTACGTCGTTCACTTACAGGGACATCTTCGATATTTCAGGTGTCCCAGACAGGTACTAAAAAGTGAGCCCTTAAATATATTTTTTTCCCAAAAATCGATGATAATTGTAATAACAATAAACAAAAAACCTTGTTGTAGCGATAAACAAATACAAAACAAAGTTAAACAATAAACATAACAAAGTTAAAGGAATCGATAGACTCTCCTAGCATTTTTCGAAACAAAGTTGTTAATCAATTCTTCACAATTGATCAATCACTCTCCTAGCAATTTACATCTACTTATTTTGGTTCTAATTTTAAAAAAAATATTAATAAATATACACATAATTTTGTTTTTTTTTTTTAATTTAACCCCCTCCCCCGAAAACTGACCCCAAACGATCGCCGATGCCAGCTTAAACTCCGAGGCACCCCGTTCACTTAGACGCCGATTCATCGCTGGAGGAGCGGCTTGAGTTGAATCAGTATGTGAAAAAGCATCCGGTGAAGTTTGGGAATTTGAAAATAAAAACCAACAACCAATCCTTGGTTGTCACGTGGAAAGCGCTGACCATAACACTGTTCCTAGCGACTTACGTTTTAAAAGAAGTCGATAATAGTAATTAGTAAACAGTCAGTAATAATGCGTTCAAATAAATTTAAATAAAAAACTACCTGTTAATATATTCTTTATAATTTTAGAAGAAAAAAATTATTAAATAAATTAATGTGTAAATATGATTGTACAAATTATATTTTTTATGCATTAAAATACAGTTTTAGTGACTTAAAACACGTTAAAATCTTTTATAACTCTTAGTTAAACTCTTTGATTTAATTTGTTAATGTCACTTAGTTTAACTCTTTGATTTTACTTATTTAATGTGTAACGCATATCAATATAACCAAAATCAAGAAATAAATCAAAATTATCGACTTATTAAACAAGATAAACTTCAATGAGTTCAACTAGCTAGATCTAAGAAATAACTAGTTTTATACCCGTTCCAGTCCAGGTATTCGAAAATATTTAAATTAAAACTTTAACAAAATCTTCTTCCGAAAAATACTATCCGACAGAAATTAGTAAACGTAACACAAAAGTTTACAGTAATTTTTAAAACTGAAGCGTTAATTAAAAGAGTTAATTGAAACGTTTTATGTTAAAAATGATGTTATTTTGTCTGTTAAAAAAACTAACTGTTAAAAAATGGAGTTATTTTTAAAAAAAATTAAAATAATAATTGTATATAGACGGGAGAGCTAAAGTTAAGACCTAATCAGAAGAATTGGGAGTAGGCGATTTCGGGAACGCTACAATCGGGTGAATTCATCTCCTTATCCTCGACCTCAAGTATTCCAGTCACCATCTTCACCTAAAATTAGGATTTTGGGGCTAAGAACACCAGTCGATTTCTGATGAATTCTTTAGATTTTTTATTTTGATTTCAATGATATATCATGTATCTTATTACCTTCGTGCAATTTTGTGTTTAAGAACAGCAACATATTTTTATTTTTTTTTACAAGATTCAACTATGCACTCCATGTGTTTGATTAAATGGTTTATCATAAACTAGTAGTTTACTTTACAAGATTCAACTATTCATATTTTGTTTTATAGGGTGATGATGATGCTAAAAAGAAGAACATACCATTATTCTCTCAATTTTTCTCTCCCAACTTTTTGAAGGTATCGATCCTGAAACTTATCTAACGCATGGGGACGCCACATCAACTTATCTAATCCGTAATAGAGGTTGCAAGTCAACTTTTAGTGAAACTGAAGCTGTTAAACTTCTTCAGGTTTTTTAGTGACTTAAGTGGAACAATGTGAAACTTTATTACTGTTTACTGAAAATTGCCTTATGGCTTAAAAGTCTAATAACTGGCCAAAATAATCGGGAAGTCCAATATATAATTGGCCAAAATAATCGTTTCAACATACATACATCCCTATGGCCTATGCCACTAATTACCATTTGAGTTATATGGCAGATGGGTAAATTAAGTTTGAAACTCTACCAAAACACATGGTGTAGTTTTCTTTCAGTTGTTTTTTGTTTCTGTTGTGTCTTTTATGACTTTTGTGTGTTTTAGGTTCAAAATCTTAGATCATCATATATTTTGTGTTCTTTGGTGGGTGTTGTAGATAGACAGAGTTGAACATTTTAAAATATAGCATTGAGCAGGGTCTATTTTGGTAGCCGTTTCATTTTCTTCCGTATTTAAAGGTGTGTTCCATGTATTGTTTTCGGCAACGCGTCCCCCCCCCCCCCCCTTTCTTGATTTTCTTATCTTAACCCTTGGTTGATCAATGTAGGTCTATGGTGAATTGCATCACCCTTAATTCAACAAACAAGGTACTTATTACTAGCCGTTGGAATGCATTTTTGATGGTAAGCAACTTTTAATGAATAAAAAAATTGTTATTATTTCGCTTTCCTTCTATCATTGCCGATACTACTGGCGGTTTCTCAGTTGTAAATAAGCTTGTATAAGGTATTTTTGGACCTGTTTACATGGTGTTGTTACTTTCTCATAAAACTGTATCCATTCATCAAGTTTTCAGTGCAATAAATTGTGCCAGAAGAGGTTGGGTAAATGTATACATGGACATCATCGCTCGTGGAGCATGCCTCTTCTTTTCCACCTTATAATCTTGGGCACAACAAGAAGGTAACCCATGCATTTTCATTATATAAAGCACTATTCTTTTCAAGACTGAAAATGGATAAAATCTGAAATTTACTATTTTATATGCAGTATAGTTGAGAAAGCAGCCTTGGTGTTCAGTTTAAAGCTGAACAATGGGCACAAGTTACTTTGTCCATGGGTTGACTAGGCATTTGATGAAAAACTAGCACAGTTTCTCCCTACCTCCCCTGCAGATTTAGTTGATAATTACAAGAAACGATGTGCTTCATTACTACAACTTTTGGAGCTCCCTGTGATAATTACTATTCCTTTGCTAGATCCTTTCCTTAAGTACCCTCTAACACTATATGAATGTGAACAAGTTTCCCCTGTCATGTACAATCAGGTATGACAACTTTATGCTTCATAATAATGTTAAACCATGTTGATTTAATAATGCTTTGAGTAGATTAAGTTATTGAAGGATTCTATCAAAGGAAAAGAAGTCTCAAAAAATCATTCCCAGGTGCCAACACTAGAAGAATCATATGTTTTAAACTGAAATATTTTACGAAATTAAAATGTTCGCTGCAAGCTTTGACTTTCCTTCTTGACTTTATTGATACTTCAGTTTGCATAAACACTTTTTTTCCTATATATCTCTTATCTGTATGTGATGATCTGCTTTTAATTATTTGGCTTTTATGGAAGGGAACGATAAAATAAAGTTTATTTTAAATGAAGTACCAAATAGAAAAAATTTGTTGTTTCCTAATTCATCATTGCTTTGTGATACTACATAACTAGGTTATGCCTTTTTTTGAAAGAAAAAAAAACTTTGGGCATGCAAGATTTGTTGGATAGAGTAGGGCTTTGCATATTACACATGTAAGTTGTGTTAGGTTTGCCAGTATTATTTGTGGATTCTCATTTTCTTATTATCTTGGAAAAGATTTCCTTTATTAACTGTTTTCCTTGTAAGTTGCTGATGTGTAGGAAATGTATATAAAATTAAGGTCCAATTACACAATAGTTTTAAAAGGGAAAATACCCAAACTCAACCACACACTCGGCAAGTGTACCGGTACGTATGTAGTGAAGTAAAGGTAAGTCCGGATATCAATCCGTGGACACCTAAGACAGCCCTCGATAATAAACCTCTATCAGGTCCTAGCCTAATGAACGGTTCAAGATGAGATTTACTACAAACCTAGAAACACGAAACAAAATGCAAATGACTTGAAGACTCTAAACTTAATGACTCTAAATGATGACCAAATGTAACAAATGAGTGAACAAACAAACACAGAAGACTCGGATAAGATCAAATAACTAAAACAACCACCTAGGCAGGAATCCTATACACATGCAATGACTATGGTATTGATCATATGACTATCTCTAAGGATATAAATCTAAGGTCGACCAGGTATGTTGCTACTTCCTGAGAGAACCACAAGACTCAGATGAAGGTCGGGATAGGTTAAGCTAAAATGTTAAAAGAGGGTTCTCCGGTCGTCTCACCACTCTCAATGCTATGAAAGGTCGTGATCCACAACCCCAAAGCATTGGACAATCAGATACGAAGGAAGCAAATAGACCCTAAGAACACTAACGCCACATCACAAAAGATAGACTCGTACGGTCGCGTAATCTAAACTCAAAAGACAATGGGTAGGAGGTTTCAGGCTAATTCTATCACTTGGTATGTATCAAGAACAGGTAGGTGATGTCGTCCAGACGGTCTATAAAATAACTAACAAAACCTAACATAGACTCCTAAGTAATAAGATAGAAAACCTATGAACTAAACCGCACTGACAAGCAAGTTAACCTATCGAGTGTAGCACAGCTTAATGGTAAACCGGAATATCGAACCCTAGAGACACTACGAATACTAATACTAGACTCTGACTCGGACTTAAGATTGATTTGGTTGGGGAGTTTAACTACACTGCTGATTATAACTATTAATGCAATAAACTAAGGTCGAATCAAGCTATCAAGACAAGAACAAAACAAATATCAAGAATGGGAAGAACACTACCTAGGTAGTATCAAAGATCTAGCCAAGCATCATGATCAAAACACTCAAAACAGAAGATTCAAACAAAGATAACATGGTTTCAAATTGGGAAAAGTAAACAAAGAAAGATGACGTTAACCGGGTGACGTAATCGACCCAATCTTCGATCTCCAACTTCAATTAGCACTCCCAATTGATCCTAGAAGCTTTCTCCCACTTAGAATCACCAAAAAGCTCTCAACTTTACGCCTGGAATCGAATAATAAACCCTAGGATCGAACATAACCTTTTATAACTTGAAAATAGGCCAAAAAGCCCGTATCTGGGGTCTCTCGCGTACCGCGGGGGGTTCTGGCAAGTCCCTCGCGTAACGCCGGAGACAAAATAGTCACGCAGGATTTCTAGTCCCTCGCGTACTGCGAGAAATGGACCTCAAACCTCGCGTATCGCGAGGAGATAACTGGATTTTTGGATTCTTCTCATCGAGCTACCCCAAATCGATATAAAATAGGCCCCGTAACTAATTTTCTAGCCCGAGATATGGCCCTTTTAAAATTTGACTTTTTGGTGACTTTTTTCGTTTCTCATCCCGGGTTCTCGTGCTCGTTTCTTTCCGGGTTCTTGTTCGTTTAAGCCCAAAACTGACTCGATAACCTACAAAAACCACGTATGAATCAATACTAACTAAAAACGACTCAATACGACTCTAATACTCTATAAAAACGACACGAAACATGGCGGAAATACATGTGTGCTTTGCAACACATCAAACATCCCCACACTTAACCTTTTTTCGTCCTCGAAAAAGTCTGCAATGAAATCATAACTGAAATCTAACTTTATAAACATCAATTACCAATTAGTTAAACATACTCACGCGTTAAAAAGCAATAATCAGTATTTCTGTCCGATTAAAACCCAACCACCAACTATCTAGCCCCCGTGATGTATTCTAATTCCAATTTATACAACAATCAATCTATCTATGTGACTCACACTTAGAAGTTACAGCTCTACCTAATTCCGTCTCAAGGTCATGTTTATGTACGGGTTAAACCATGTAGATTTGCCCACCACGTTAAACTAAGATTTACAGATTTTTAGAAATCAATGGATTATGGAACGAATGGAATGAGTATTATTAAATTTATATGAATCAACCTCACCTAGGGGTGCGTCTCCTAAGTCACTATCCCAGAATGTAGCACATAGGTTGCAGTCTATCAATTAAGCACATAAGAATCAACCCATAGGCGTATCCACAGAGTCACTATCCCCATGGGAAACACGTAGGCCATTCTTATTTATCTAAGTACTGATCACTCAAGCCCTAACCCATGGGTGTATCCACAGAGTCAATATCCCCATGGGAAACACGTAGGTCAAGATTCAAGCTTTCAGTTGGTTAATTATACTCATTATTAAATGGAATTATGGATGCGGGCGCCACCAAACTCGGAATTATTCTCATAAAAACAGAATGGTGTGCCAAGAAAGTTTTCAAAAACCTTTAAATTTTAGTTTAACGTGGTACCTATCACCCTATGTTGACAGTTTCAGTATTACTGACACCCTAAGATGAGTACCAACAAGATTTCATGAAATTATTACGTGATTAATCCTAAGTAACACTCACAGGCTATTTAAGCTATTCAAGTCGGCTAGGTCTACCAAAACATCACTAATTAGACGCATTTTCTATTATTTAAATCATTTAAATAAACAAGTAGATCCAATTGTACTATCATTTTCCATTTATTATGCAAAAACTTTTACTTTCAAAGGACATTTTTTTCAACATTTTTCAATTTTTTTGGATTTTTGGATTTTTATAAAGACACAAACTAAGACTTAAACACTCACATCCCCACACTTGAAAAACACATTGTTCTCAACGTGAAGCAAAACACAACTCAAAATAAAAATGCAAAAATAAAAACAGAAAGCGACTTAGCTGGTAATGTAGATGCAAACAAATGTATCCAGCTTCGTTCTTCCTCGTGTGCACCGTATAGCATTTCGGTCGCGGTTGCACACACTGTTGGGTTGCCTTTACAATGTGATAGAAGCATCGGTCCCTTCCGAATGGAGATTGAGTACGGACAAGACAAAGAATACCTGCAAAATAAACCTCACAACAAACCCGCAACATTAAACTGACACAAATAAAAGACTCAAACTGACTCATGAAAACTCTGGATAGATATGCAAGGATTTTACCCGATGTGTGGTAAACACATAGACATGAAAGCCACGGCAAGGTGGATCATCGGTTACGAATCGGTTTCTAAGTTTCCCATGGTCGGTGGTCATGATCGGTCAATGATATGATATGGATTATGGATGGATGGTGATGGATAGATGGTATTGGATGAATGGTGGATGGTAGATGATGATGGTGGTGGTGATGGTATGGGTGATGTGATGTAATTGTGGATGGAAACGGAGAGGGGAAACCATGGGAAACAAAAGAGTGAGGGTGAATTCTAGGCTCTCCCGCGTACCGCGAAGGAGAGGGAATAACTCCTCGCGCACCGCGAGGAGTTTAAAACTCAAGCCGCCAGATTAGCTATCCCTCGCGTACCGCGAGGGATTTCTCCTCAAGTCTCGCGTACCGCGAGATGGCCTTGGTGACATAAAGTTAAGAAAATTTTCAATTTTTATACTTAGAAAAATTTTGACCTCCTAAAAATATTTTTCACCCAAAACCTTTAAACCTTGTTCCAATGATCAAACCAATGTAAAACATACCTGGAACTTCGTTCCCAACGATTTCCCGTGCCAAATCAAGCGCGAATCCCTGCAAGACATGACGCAAACAAAACAGAGTACCGAAAAACATAGAAAAAGACAATGACACGGACCACGTAAGCATACAAACTCTACATCCTTGGCGCTTGCCCGAGAATCAAACAAGCCTATCAGGAGGCTTATCCTTGATTCTAACTGGAACCGTCTTCATTCTACGTGGTCTCCGGGTTCTACACCAACTCAGCAACTCATATCACATTTTGCACACAAATCTTTCCACCACAATTTATATCTACCCGGTCCGAATGTAATATGCATCAAATACCCAAGTAGTCTATCCTCCCTAAACGTCCCCACACTTGGGGTTTTCACTCTCTCTAACTCACCGACGTCTCTCAACATACGGATTCTCTCACGGGGTGGCCTAGACCTAGGAGTAGTGGAACTAATGGTTGGGTCAATACTCACCCTCTCAGAAGGCACGACAGTAAAGAGTAGCGGTTCAGGAATGGAATTAACTATGGATATGATCTCTACACTTCCACCGGGATCTCCGGGATCATCAACATTCTCTTCTAACTTCCCCACACTTGGGGTTTTTCCTATGATCGCATCTAGCTCTGCCATCATCCCCATCAAATCATCAGGCATCTCATCGCCGTAATCGTCCGACTACTCTAATAACTTCTCCAACTCTACCGCCCAATCGGATGGTTCTTCTAAATTTGGGGCGGGCTCACCTATTTCTATTTCTGGATTGGAGTCCTGATGGTAGTCCATGAAGGCATCAAGCATGCACACGGAGTGACTACGCTCGCCAACATCCTCCACAGACTGTGTGGAATCAAAAATAACTGACTCATCCCCCACACGAAGTGTGAGCTTCCCGTCAAAGACATCGATCACTGCCTTGGCGGTGC
Organism: Smallanthus sonchifolius; assembly: GCA_023525975.1. Classification (NCBI taxonomy): domain Eukaryota; kingdom Viridiplantae; phylum Streptophyta; class Magnoliopsida; order Asterales; family Asteraceae; genus Smallanthus; species Smallanthus sonchifolius. The sequence goes on along the minus strand of CM042046.1, from coordinate 49,985,807 downwards.
GCAAGAATGGGCGCCCTAAGATGAGTGGGACTCCGTCATCCACTTCAATGTCTAGAATGACGAAATCCACGGGGAAGACAAATTTACCTACTTTCACTAGAAGATTCTCCACAATTCCCCGTGGATACTTGACTGAGCGGTCAGCCAAGGAAATGCTCACACGAAGTGTCGTCCAGACGGTCTATAAAATAACTAACAAAACCTAACATAGACTCCTAAGTAATAAGATGGAAAACCTATGAACTAAACCGCACTGACAAGCAAGTGAACCTATCGAGTATAGCACAGCTTAATGGTAAACCGTAATATCGAACCCTAGAGACACTACGAATACTAATACTAGACTCTGACTCGGACTTAAGATTGATTTGGTTGGGGGGTTTAACTACACTACTAATTATAACTATTAATGCAATAAACTAAGGTCGAATCAAGCTATCAAGACAAGAACAAAAGAAATATCAAGAATGGGAAGAACACTACCTAGGTAGTATCAAGGATCTAGCCAAGCATCATGATCAAAACACTCAAAACAGAAGATTCAAACAAAGATAACATGGTTTCAAATTGGGAAAAGTAAACAAAGAAAGATGACGTTAACCGGGTGACGTAATCGACCCAATCTTCGATCTCCAACTTCAATTAGCACTCCCAATTGATCCTAGAAGCTTTCTCCCACTTAGAATCACCAAAAAGCTCTCAACTTTACGCCTGGAATCGAATAATAAACCCTAGGATCGAACATAACCTTTTATAACTTGAAAATAGGCCAAAAAGCCCGTATCTGGGGTCTCTCGCGTACCGCGGGGGGTTCTGGCAAGTCCCTCGCGTAACGCCGGAGACAAAATAGTCGCGCAGGATTTCTAGTCCCTCGCGTACCGCGAGAAATGGACCCCAAACCTCGCGTACCGCGAGGAGATAACTTGATTTTTGGATTCTTCTCATCGAGCTACCCCAAATCGATATAAAATAGGCCCCGTAACTAATTTTCTAGCCCGAGATATGGCCCTTTTAAAATTTGACTTTCCCGACTTTTTTCGTTTCTCATCCCGGGTTCTCGTGCTCGTTTCTTTTCGGGTTCTTGTTCGTTTAAGCCCAAAAGTGACTCGATAACCTACAAAACCACGTATGAATCAATACTAACTAAAAACAACTCAATACGACTCTAAAACTATATAAAAACGACACGAAACATGACGGAAATACATGTGTGCTTTGCAACACATCAGTAGGACACTGATTTTACTATCAAATTACAGCCTAGACACCAACCGCTATGGTCAAGTCAGTCGTCTATTGGTCAAAACACAAAGTATGGACATCTAGCATGCAAAACCCAACCTAGAAGACACGGAATCAACTAAGACAAGTAGGACATAATCATAGCAGTAAAAATCAAGTAAATATAGCTTACATCATCATCATCAATAAACAACCAACATACTGATTATAAGATTAACGAAACAAATCATACGATTATAATACCGAAAACGTCATCACAAATGCATAATCATCCAAACCTAGGTAGCTTATGAAACTAGCCACTCATTACAGTAATAAACGAAATAAAACAATGTTCAAACATCTCTGGAATCAAAGTAAACAACTGGAAAAGATGAAAAGAAGAAAACCGAATTGTCTCAAACCGAAAAGCTTCAATAATTCTTGATCCTTGTGTTCCTAGACTTCAAAACTTCGTTCTCCAGAGCTCCTTGGTCGTCTACAGCCGCAAATGAACGAACTCCCTCGTGAAAACTCGACCAAACTTTTTATAACGGCAAATTAGGGTTTTCTGGCCCGTCAAGACGGGGGCGGACTGCTACTGCATGCCTTAGCGGTCCGCTAAGGGCTTATCCCAGCAAAGAATGACGCGCGGTCTGACACCGCAATGATTATGTCTTTCGTGGGCGTGGCGGACCGCTAGCAGTATCCTTAGCGGTCCGCTAAGGGTGCTTTTCCCAAAATTTTAATTTATTTTCCTTCTTTTTCTTCTGGGTTCTTTCTGGCACTTTCGGGTACGATCTTTCTTCCAGAAATACTTCATTTTCTATTATAGAGCTGCAAATTCAATGAAAGACCAAATAAATACCACAATCTCATCAACTTGACAATCAAAACCAACCCGAATAAGGTGAAAAACGCTCGATAAACATGTGTGTTTTACAACACATCAGTTGCAGTATTTTGATGGTTATGCCTATCATGGAACATCCTTTGAACAAACATATTGATGTTGCATCTTTTATTGATAAGGTTGGGACTTAATTCTTGTTAATTATTTTTTTCTTCATACGCAAAGAGGATCTGTACTCATTCCTAGACTGTTCAGTGTAGAGTTGGAAACATATTTTTGGAAGGTTGTCTGAGTCACAAATTACCAAAATGTCTAAATATTCTGTTCTACCCAACTGAGGATATCAAATGGCCAATTGGTCTATGTGAGATCCTTAAATGGGTTGTTCTTCACACTAGATATTCTTTTTTTACATGAATTAAATCAGATAGTTGGACAATTGTGTAGGAATGAAGAGAATAGTATTTTCATTTTGAAAAATATACTTATAATCCTACTTCAAGACATGTATGAATTACTGTTCTAATTCTAAATTTCTTTTCTTTTTTGTTGCAACCCTAATTAGAGAATGGTGACAATCGTGAGTAGCATAGTGTTTATGTTTTTGCTCTATTAAATAGTTACTGCTTTTAATCCTTTATTTCAGTTTTAGTGGCTGCATGCAAGGATCCATGTCCTGAAGATGAACTGGGCCAGCTATTGAGGCCAAAGTGGCGTTCGCATAAGCCGAAGAGATTTGAGGGGTAGGGCACGGTTATCTTTTTAAAATTGCCAATGCTAAATGTTTTTGTTACGTTCGTTATTTGTCATATTGCTTTGTAAGTTAATTTTGGTGAATGTGTATGTGAAATTCATTTGGTATTATGTGAAATTCATTTGGTATTAATTTCGGCAACCCGGACTGGGACGGGTATAAAACTAGTTAGTAGTAAGGATACTAAAAAGGTTAATTAAAAATAAGTGAACTAAAACGTTTTATCCACAATTTGCGGTACATAAGGATTCAAGGATGTAGATTTAAAAAATTACGGCTCTTGACGATATCTTTGAGTAGTCAAGTTTGAAGAAATCAAGCTCTCACCATGAAAACCAATGAAAAAGTATGTAAGGTGTAATAGGTAAGGTGGTTTTTTTAGTAGTAACTAGGTTAAAATCCCGTATATTATATGGGTTAAATAAATAAAATATTATATATTTACTAATAAAAATTTATATTTTTAAAAACCAGTGTAATACACGGATTGAATAAACCAGTATATTACATTGGTTGAATAAAATATAATGTAATTTATTAACAAACACATTTGTCAAAATATGTTTTTAAAAAATGTAATTTGTCGTGACAGTTATAAGTTCTGTTAAGTTAGTTTTTAAAACATTTTTTTTCAACTGAGTATTAATTTTTTAATTTAATTGATAAATGTTAGTTCATATTAAGTTCATTTGATTGATGATATATAATAACTATTTATAATCAAATATAAGTATTCGTAATTAGATTTATTAATATAAAGATTATTATTTAATAGGAGAGAGAAATAGAAAATCTAATATTTAATAGGAGAGAGAGGCGGGAAAATAAAGATGAGGAGTAACCAGAGAGTGACACATGTCCTGAAGAGATTTTCATTTATTAGAGTAGTAAGATAATGTATGTATACTCCCAATGGATTCAGTAAAAATAAATATTAAAGTGATTTTAAAAACACTATCAAAACATTTAATTAAAAAACACATAACTATAAATAAATTAAAAATTATAATTACATAACAAAACTAAAAAAGTTATTAACATGTATAAAAATGTAAATAACTAAAAAATATACAAAAAAACAATAAATTTTCAGATATACTCCTCAGGCTACGTATAATTTTAATAAAAGATGAAGTTAAGTGCTTTTTACGTCCATGTGGTTTAAGACTAATTTCACTTTGAGAACCTAATTCAAAATAATATCATCGAGAGCCCATGAACTTGTTTTTCATTTCAAATCAGCGTCCCTCCATCCAAATTGAGTTAACAACAATTAAAAAAATATATAAAATGACTCTTTTGCCCCTAAAAAACAATAATCCTTCACATTTTTTGCAATTGTAGTCCCCCAAATTAAACCCCTTCTTCATCATCAGATCCATTCCTACACATCCCTAACCTGTACCACCACCACCACTCACCACCCTGAACCACCACCACCACCACCACTCTCCATTCTTACTTTTCATGTGAAGAGTTTTAGAATTGCAGCCAATTGTTTCCTACTTTTATTCTCTTGGTTCGTTTTGTGACCAAAATGGGCTGTTTTATGAATAAGCCCATAACTGCTCAGTACAAAGGCCCGTTTGGATTATCGCCCTTACATAATAGCTGCCTGCCTTCTGCCCGATCATATTACCATTTCATGATTGTTATAGAGACAGGCTTAAGTGGAGTCAAATCTCTTGAAGGTTGGTTCTTAGATATTGACTCAAATTGGTAATTTTGTAGTTTGCTACTGATCTATTTCTTCTCTTAAGTGGAGTCAAATCTTGAAGGTTGGTTAATTTCTCATTTGTTTTTTTTATTTATTTTTACCACTTGCAAGTTTTATTTTTGTTGTCCAACTTTTACTGAAACATGAGGGTTGAGAAAATAACTTATAAATGTAATAAATGAATATTAAGGACATAACACTATCTAAGTCTAAAAGCTTTGTTTTTAGTAGAATTAATTTTAGTATCTAAAAGGGGTTACGACGTCACTTTATTGTAATCGTCTTTTTTATCATTGTATATATGATCGTAATGAATTCAAATAAAAAAAATTCATATTGGTCGAAATTCAATGCCATATATATACAATAAGACCAGACATGGTTCCTTCATGACATCTGAACTTCAAACTCATCGCGGGCTCATCGGAATACGATCATCACTCGGCTTGCTACCTGAGTTGAATTCCCACACAATAACTTCCATCAATCCATCTTCTCTGAGCTTGGGAACCCTTTCATTACCATGTAAATTTACTAATCTTGGAGATCTAAAATAAAGAAACTTAACTTCTTTGTTTTTCCAAAGAAGTACATCCCGCACCCTCACCGGACAATGCAAACCATGACATTGTTGTGATAGCTTGAATATGAGATAAAATCGCCACTCAAGCATATCCTTTTAATTTTTTCTTCGATTAGGTGTGACACGTGTCGGCGGCTAAGGTTTCAGTCACGAGCCACCACGAGTCGCTGCATTTTGGTGGTGGCGGCTATGGGCATAAACAAATTGAGCCTGAGCTTCATCGACTCATTTGATTTAAAAGAGCTCAAGCTTGGCTTGTTTCGACATGCCATAAAAATCTAACCTACATCAAGTTTTTTTTTAAACTAGTGGTAGTGTTTAAAACACCTGGCCTGTTGTAATATCCTAATGTTGAAATCTTAAGAAAATAATGGGTTTTATTACCCCAACTAGTGAGAAATCTATTTTTGGACCAGGCATCTCTTAGCTTAAGTTTATGATATTTAATGTTTATAATATGGGTGTTCATGGTTTAGTTTTGACTGTTCGTCAAACCGTGAACGATTTTTTATCATCCGAAAACTGAAACTGAACCGTTAAAATTTCATACCAAACCAAACTGAACCATTACTAACGATTTGGTTTCACGGATTAGACTTATTGGACCCTTTATAAAAAAAATACATAAAACAAATAAAAAAGAGAGCTGCCTTAAAAATGTTGTCCAACCAATTCACCCATTTTGTAAACTCTAATATGATGGATTTGGTGTCATACTTTTAAGTAAAAGATATCACAACATTAAATAACTAATAATTCAAAGATCCATGCATCATCTTGTTCATAATATTACAACCACATAGTCTTAATTTACCACCACAACGGTACTATAAGTGGTTTACAATCATAGAATTATATAACACAATCAACACCATACTTATTACTCTCATTGGATGAGAAATTACGCCTTCTGGGGACGGACAATGAGAACAGGACATTTTGCGTGATGTGCACAGTAATCGCTGATGCTTCCAAGTACAGCCCTGTATGTACATTCATTACAACGGTATTGGTTTTGGTTTTGGTTTACAGTTTTTTTTTTAATTTTATTAAATGAGATTTAAATATTTAAATGATAGTTAAATCTTCTTAAAATACCTCTTAATTTGGCCTAGACCTCTGCTGCCAACAACCAGGAGATCAATATCCATTTGCTCTACAGCTTCAACTAGTATTTCCTTTGGATTTCCCCTTAAAACCAGGTATTCTGCTTTTATCTGTTAGAATTGTCCAAGTGTTAATCAAGAAAATGAGATATCGTACTTGTGAGCTACTCTGGATCGGTTCTCTAAATTTTCGTATTAGGTCGAGCTTAAACGAGTTTGGCCTATATTAAAGCTCATTAATACACGAGCCCGAGCTTCACATATCAAGATATTAAAGCCTATTGTTCGTATAAACTTGATGTAATATATTAAATGTATATTTACGTAATAACTATTATTATAATATATAAAATTGTGATAAAAAATAACTAAATTTGTTATGTATAAAATATACAATATATATATATAGTTATAAATGTGTATAAATAAAATAATTAATAAATAATAAACGAGTCGAGTACAAGCTTGAACTGAGCTCGCATTTGAAAAATAATTATCAGATGAGCTCAAGCTTTAGAAATAAAGCTTGAAAACGAGCCGAGCTTGAGCTTAAGTAAACCCAAACTCGGCTCGTTTACACTGATAACAAAAGAAAGAAGGGACAAAGTTGTATGAAATTTAGGACGGTCGGTCGAGAAACATGAGTAACCTTAAGTTTGTCGCATAATTCTGCAGCGCGAGCAAGGATTTTAGCAGCGCTTTCTTCCTCAGCTTTCACCACGGATTCCCTCATCCCAGATGTTGCAAATAAAACTGCATTCACAACATATAAGCAGATAAGCAGTTTTAATAGTCAATCCAAGACACTCTAGCAAATCTAGCTAGCATTGCCACTTACCAGGACCAACAGGGAGGGCGGTGTATTTTGGTTGAAAGGGAGGTTGGACGTGAACCACTGTGATGGCGAAAGGGGACTCCTTGTCGGCATCATGGTGGACAAAGAGATGTTCAAGAGCCCATTCGAGAGCATAGAAACTCCCTTCACTCTCATCCACGGCTATCCATATCTTCATTGCGGTCTTTTGCTCAGTCGTATCCTCCACGCCATCCATTGTTTTCATGTCTCTCTCCACAGCTTGTGCCGCAGTCTCATCACTTCCGTTTGTTGTCTCCATATCACCTTGTGACCTTTGTTTCAATGTTGGAAGAAATGAAAGGGGTTTATGTGTATTTATAAAAAATTGTGTGCCTCCTTATTGATGTTATTATATTGTTTATGTAAAATTTTAATAACTATTTAATTATTTATTAAAAGTTAAAGATAATGTTGCATACAAGAATAATGGAAACACGTTGCAACATAACATAATAGCATACTCCTTCACGTATGCATGAAAGAAATAAAGCAAACATTTTCCTTATCAACATTAAAAGAAAGGTATGGACCAATAACCCCTTTATATCATCTAAGCTTTTGATAGATTTATAAAAGTTAGCACTAATTGTGTTTTCTTCCAGCTCGGTTATCTATTTTATATAAAACACTAGCTTATAACTTGTGTACTATATACGGGGTGAAAAATATTAATACATAAAATTCTTAAAATTTTTATTTATATATTTTTCAGGTATAAAAATGTATTACATATACGAAGAATATAAAAACAAAATTTAAAATATGTAAAAATTAATACATAATTGAGTTTCAAAAATACATTAATTACTATTTAATATAATTTTACTTTCATTACTATTTGATGGAAAATAAAAGTTATATAATTAGATTTTAAAGTTTCTTATGTTTCTTATAATATATACTCTATAATAAAAGAAAACCAATTAGGGACGCGTGTCACTCTCTGGTTACTCCTTATATTTATTTTCTCATCTCTCTCTCCTATTAAATATTAATTTTTCTATTTCTCTTTCCTATTAAATAATAATATCAAATAATAATCTTTATATTAATAAATAAAATTGTATGGACACGTGTCACTTTGTGGTTCATTTGTATTATTTTTTCCCGTCTCTCTGTCTCATATTAAATAATGATATTAAAAGAATTTATTTTTATATTTTTAATATAAATATAATTACGGATACTTATTATTTAATTATAAATAGTTCAGCCGATGTAATATACCAGTGTATTCAACCTGTGTATTATACGGGTTTTTAAAAATATAAAATTTTTATTACTAACTATATAACATTTTATTTATTTAACCCGTGTAATACACGGGATTTTAACCTAGTAGAAGATAATTTAAAATAAATGTGTGTTTATTAGTATAATTAATATTTTTAATTAAAAAATATTATTATTAAAAAATAAATGTGTATTTAATAAGAAAGAGTCGGGAAAAAATGAAGAGATTGAATATGGAGACGACACGTGTCATTAAAAAACTTTTATTTATTATACAGTATAGATTAGGGATGTACATGAGTCGGTCACCGAAACCAAACCAAAAGTTTGGTTTTTGAGTTTCTTCCAAGTAAAATTTGTCGATTATTAAGAACTAGGTTAGAATCCCGTGTATTACACGGGTTAAATAAATATAATGTTATATAATTAGCAATAAAAAATACGTTTTTAAAAACCCGTGTATTACACGAGTTGAATAAAATACAATGTAGTATCTTAACATATACACTCGTCAAAATTTCTCTACTTTAACGTGCCGGTTTTAAATTATATTAAATTGATTTTTAAAACATTTTTTTTTTAATTTGGTATTAATTTTTTATGTAATTGATAAATGGTAATCCATATTAAGATCATTTCTTTAATCATATAATAACAATCCATAATTAAATAAAAAGTATCCATAATTAGATTGATATTAAATATCTAAAAATATATTTGTTTTAATATAATATTTAATAAGAGAGAGAGGTGAAAAAATAATTCTAAGAATGCACCAAGAGATAACACGTGTCCTATAATTTTACTCTTTATTAAGTAGTATAGATATATTTATCAACTATTACAATTTAACTTTTGGTTATTTCGGTTTGTCATTCGGGCTTGGGTTTTAATGGTTTGAGTTTTGTTTTATAAAAAACCTAACCCATTTGTATACAACCTATTATTAAAATCAAAAAATTACGGAAAAATCGATATCACTAGCCCAATAGGGAGCTTTTGGCCCGTAATTAGGCCTAATAGTTGTAATTTCCTTTCGTGAATGTCTCCTGTATTTGTATAAAAGGATTAGCCGTATCAATGAAAATCACTCTTTTATACCAATTCTTTATGGTATGAGTGTCCTTATAACAAAAAATTAAAACCCTATTCTCCCACCACCATGGAAGGCGACAATACCGACGCCGGCAAGAACTTAAGTCAGGCTATCGACACCAACTCACCCTATTACATTGTAACACCCCAAAATCCAAAGAGAAATACCGCTCGAGAAACAAAAACGATGAATACCAAAGTATGGGGTTAAAAAGAAAAGGTTGTGAAAAAGTGCTCGAAACGGACCGTCATGGATGGTAACGATCTGTTACGAGCCATGACGTACCATCATGAGAGATAACTGTCCGTTACGGGTTGAGTAAGGACTAGACGGGGGGAATGACACGTGTCCAGTGACTCATGATTGTGATCTGACGCTTGAAAACCCCTATGACGGACCGTCAAAGGGTGTAAAGGTCTGATATTGGCTATGACGTACCGTCACGGTGAGTAACGGTCCATTACATGGCCAGGAAGAACTTGGTGGCTAAGGCAAAATGGTGACGGACCGTCACCAGCAGTAACGGTCCATCACGGATCCTAAATTCAGCCTATAAACAGATGAGATTGGTCATTCAATTGGAATGATTCAAAACACAAACAACACACACACAAACATTGAGAACGTGTAAGAGGATATTAGTGCGGTGAGTAATAGTAAGTACGCTGGAAATGTACTTAGTCTTGTGTTTATGTGATTACGTGCTTCGTGTAACACTAATGTATGGGAAATGATAAACATGTCTATACTCTAAACCTGAGTAACGGAGATGTCAAATGGGTGGTGGGTACGTCGTTGGTACACCCTATATATAAACCTCTTTGATACCTCGAGGAAAAACCGTTACAAAGAATACATGCTAATTATATGTGAGTACGTGTTAAAGATCTAAATCTGAGTAAAGAAGTATTCATGAGGCATTAAAAGGGTGGTGGGTATGTCACTGGTACACCCTATATAAATTTCTTTGAAGGGAGAAACCTTTCAAGGGTTTAAGGTAAGAACAGGTTGTGGCTTTAACAAGTATACCAAACATGCATGATAAAAGTGTACATGCATGTTGTAACACAAGTGCTTGATAAATTGAGAGGCTATGGGTCTATGATACCCAAAATCCAATTAAAACAAGGTGATCAGCATACGGGCGGAAGGACTTCGTAAATAATGAACTTTCGTGGTTATAAACCTTCGTGGTTAATACAAGGGGCCTCACCTATGGTTATAAGAAACTTAACTGATTACTAAAATTTTAATTAATAATAAAATTTTGAAACCTACTAAATTTTTTGAAGATTAACAGTATGTTAACAGAAAGTTATGAATTGGATTTTTATTTTTGGTTTATGAATATGAATTGGATTTTGGAAAAGTAAATTTTAGTAATCGAACAGTAATTTTATGAATTTTCTTATTGGTTTTTTTTAAAGTATGTTTTGGGACGGAATTTTCGAACCTACTGTTAATTTTTGAAAGTTTTAGTAGGTTTCAAAATTTTATTATTAATTAAAATTTTAGTAATCATGTATGTTTCTAATATATAGGATTTAAAAAAAAGAAAAATTAAAAAAATGCCACATAAGCACTTTAACCTGTTAAACATGTCAATTATACAGAATTAGCACATTACTTACAAGTTGAGTAACTAAATCGAGACAAAAGAATTGAGTGATTTAATCGGAACAATTGTGAAAGTTACTTATATTTCTATTAAGTTTTTCCTACATCATATTATATTTTATTGTATAAATAACAAACTCGTTTAGGTTCATGAGTCTTCTAAGACTTGGTGTACAAAATCTGAGCTTAAACTTTTACTAATTGAGTATCATTTTAGGTTCAAACTTGGTTTCGAGCCAAACTCTATTTGATTCAAACTTTTACTAAGCCGATATCGAGTAAGTTATGAACGGTTCGGCTCACTTTCACCTTTAGTTTTAATAACCTCGTGAAACTAGTCTACTAAAAAGATATGTTGATATCTTGATCGTGCACATATCATTAACCCTTTTGAATAGACTTCATTTTAATTGTAGTTGCTTTAACGGTAAATTCTTTTCAGAACAAAAACCTAATGAAAATAAAATAAAACACATAATATTAGGAACAATAATGCAGCCTGAAGATTAGAAAAGGTTGCATTTGGTCCATTTCAGCTTGATCAAAAGGCATCCACTTTATATCCAAGCTTTTGATCCTTGGCTATCTTTTATTGACAAAAATGTCATGAAAATTGACACCTTGTTCTAGTACATTCGTTACAACAATACAAATTATATAAAATGTAATTGTATATGATAGTCCACCAACTATTCGACTAAATTATACAAACTAATGGTCAATTAGAAAAATTATGGTAGCATAAAATATAATTATATATGATATGAGAATGGTTGGTTGTCAAAATATGATAATTGATTTTGATGTTAGTTCAGAAAACTTTAAGGAGATGAAATTTCATGGCGTTCCAATTATTGGTATTTGCAAGGACAATTTAGTGTAGCGGAGAGCATTCGGTTCGAACCGGGTCGAACCGGACCGGAGCCGTGAACCGTTTGTATACAAATATGTGGACCGGGCCGGACTGAACCGTATTAAACGGGTCGGTTCTTGCTTAAATCCTGAACCGAACCGATTAAGAAAAAACAAATTATGTTCCACAAAAAAACCCCTTTTCTGTTAAAAAAAACAAAAATAATTGTTGGCTCTTGCTTATTACATTCAAACTCCCAACCCAAGAATCAAAACCACCCAAGCCATAACCCAAGAACAAGATGGAAAAACCACAGCTTCAATATCGAAAAATCATAGCTCCAATTACATGCCTAGCCATAACACCTCTCATATATTAAATAACTAAAAATCAAATTAACCATCTAACATAATCGACTGAAAAGGAAGAATTCATTACCTGAAGAAGACAATCTCGTTGAAAAGGAAATATGGAACAACGATCGTGGAATATCGACTGAAGAAGACGATCACATTGAATACCGAAGAAGATGATCAGGAAAAAGGATCGTCATATGTTTTTTGATGCGTACGTACTGGTGGTATAAGGACTGGACTGGGCCATTGACTTTTTAGAGTTAGTAGGGTTTTTTTAATTTAAAACAAACGGTTCTATGGTTCCGAACCGGAACCGTCGGTTTATTAACCGAACTGAACCGCGAACCGTTTAATTACCATATGAAGAACCGAGAACCGAACCGTTTACTATTTCGCGGGTCGGTTCCGGTTCCAATTGGTCTGGTTCCACGGTTCCAACGGTTTCGAACCGCGAACTGCTCACCCCTAATTTAGTGCGTGCTAAAACTAACTTCAGATGCTTGTTAGCTATGGGTTCCCTGATTTGGTGTTGTATTACACATGTGATGACCAACGACACATGGCTTGTGATGACGGATAGGGGAGATGTTTATGAATGAAATAATATGAAGGGAAAGGAGTTTGATTGTTTTTACATCGAGACTATTCTATCACTAACTCTTTAGTTCCAGTAAAACGTACTTTTATGTTCTTGTTTTTTTTAATGTTTGATACTATGTTTTTTTTCCAGTTAGACGTACTGTTTAGTTCAAGCCATGTTTTCTTTTCTCGTGTTTTGGATATAATAATAATTGGTGTTGTTGTTACTGCTGGTGTTGTTGTTGTTGCCGGTGTTAGTGTTGTTGTACTGATTGTTGATGTTGTTCTTGTTATTGTTGTTGTTGTTGTTACTTTCATAAATACAATTCAACGTTTAACAAGCAATGATCAATTTACACAAATATTCATTACTAACTATTTAATATTTTATTCATTCAACCTGTGTAATATACGAGATTTTAACCTACTTTTATAATAAAAAAATAGTTGATCTTTTGAGATCAAATTATGTGTTTTTGGGCCTTATTTCCAACACTTTCCTACAAATGATCTCCAATTATTTTCTTAACAACAAAACATGTTTTTGAACTAAATTAATTTAATTCTAATTTTAATTTTTGAGAATTTTGCTAACCAAAATGGACGCAAGATTCTTGAATTCCATCAAACCCAATACAAGTTTGTATCCTAAAAGTCCAAAACAAGTTTATGGAAGTACATAAATGGGCTTTGAGCTTATCTAAATACTACAACCCACAAACAAAGTACATATCAAATGGGCCTTAACCGGTGTAAATGTGTAATCGTATATCCATTACCTCTAATTAAACAATTAACATTTTCTGGCTTCTAATTTGCAATTTTACTCTTGTATAAAAGAAAAAAAAAAAGAAAAGAACTAAAAACATGCCACGAAGGTCCATATTTAAATAACCTAGTTTTAACACTTATAAAAGATTTCATAACAATGAAACAGTTAAAACTTGAGTGGTTATATAGCTAGAAAAAAGTTATAAGAACCGTAAAAAAATTCTTTGATATTAAAACATATTCTCTCGAATAAATGAACCGATTTGTGTAGTTTCAAATTTCTTGTTTTATAATTTATCACTAAATGTAAATTAGATTGTATAAAAACACGAGTATTAAATGCGAAGATTTGGAATTTGTCATTTTTATAGTTTAATTAGAAAAAAGGTAAACTTTAATCATATATTTATTCTTAATTAAATAAGTAACAAACAAAACTACAATTAAAATATATAATATCTTTTAAGAACTTTAAAAGAACCTAATTACACAAACAAACATAATAAATGTTAAAACTTAAAAGCATAACACGACAAGTCTAAAGTTTTTAAAGTATAAATTATTAAAAAGCAAATGAAGCGTGTGTTACAAATAAAATAGGAGAATGAAGAATAATCAGTTTACAATCCTAACATCTAAACTATACAAGTTAACTATTCTATAAATACAATTGTATTTAACGAATATCTTGATGATTAAGTGATATACCCATAATCAAAAGACTTAGAGTTTGAATCCTTCATGGTCAGGGACGGACCTACATAGAGGGAACGGGGGTAGCTGCCCTCCATGAATTTAATTTTACTGTTATATACACGTTAAAATCTCGATCGCCCCTCATAAAATTTTACAATAGTCCCCCGATCGCCCCCATGGAAAATTTTAGTGCTATATACGCGTTATATATCGCTAGTCAACCGATCCAAAAAATTTTCGACCCTCATGAAATAATTTTCTAGGTCTGTCATAGTACATGGTACAAGTTGTAGTGTATTTATCTTACAAAATCTAAGAATCACTTTTAAAAAATATATATGTGATTATTACGTTATTGATGAACATACTAAATTATATTTATAAAAAATGAGATTATGTATAATATAGTTATCAAATTGCAAAAGAATTAAAGAAATTTTTTTTTCACAAAGTTATAACCAAGTTTTTAATCTGTTTCATTTTTTTTTTTTTTTTAACCTAAATGGTTATATTGCAAGTTAATATAGGACGATTACAATAAAGTGACAGGTAAACGGGCAACAAGTTGCGCTGCAACCCCCTTTTGAATAGCAAAACCGATCCTACTAAAAACAAAGTTTTGGGTCTTAGGGGCGGAAATATTACTATGCACGACTCGTTGAACCCTGTTTAGAAATTCAACTGCCTCCGGTGCTAGGAACCCAAAAGTATCAAAAGCAAAAGGGATAAACACGTGTTGGTTCTCTAAACAAGCTTTCTCGTGTTTAGCAACTTTGCCTGATTCCGCCTTTAAAGCAGCATGATCTGCCACAACCCCATTTTCCCTAAGCCCCACAAGAGGGGACACTCCTGTAAGGTCCACACAAGCGTGTTTCCCCCCTGCCCAACCAAACACAAGAATATCAGCCGGCCGTAGAGTAGACCTCCCTTCAAGCGGATCTGTCAGAAAGTTCACGGGAGCCTCTTTTTTAGCAGAAATTCCTGCCCGTTTGAGAACATCACAAAGAACATCCCTAACCAAATCATGTCTGTATTTAAACCCGGGTAACTCTTTGCAATGGACCGCATGCTCGCCAAAAGAATCCAAACAAGCCTTGCGGCAAACTGGGCAGGGCTCATCAGTCGGAAACAAGGGGATCATTAGCCGATACTTGAGGATAGCCCGGTACTTTACAGCCGACATATGCTGACCTAGTCCTTCAATGGGGATAACTGTTAGAAAATCTTGAGCCTGAGGAACCCGGAGACATTCAAACACCGCTTTTTGACGAGGTGATCAATTAGTTTATTTATTATAAAATTACACAACAAAATAAAACACATAAAAAACTTACTATTGGGCCAATTTCACGCAATAGCTTGCGTAACTAGTCCCATGAAAAGTCTTTATCACCTGTGTGTATCATCCCCACAGCCAAAAGGCCCAAAACCCATTAGAGTCAACGTGGCATGATCTTATTGGACATTGCAACGATGACTTGTACAACGGACTACATGCTTACAAATCCCTCCTTTCTTCGTTTTTCTCTCAAGAGAAGCGAGAGCGCCTTTGCTCCTTCGTCGCACATAGTTTCAGCCTTCTTCAGGACCTCCAATCCCCAAATTGCCCCTCTCTCTCAACACCTCCAACACTCGTTTTCTCTCTCTAGGTTTCCGCCGCGTTCACCGGTGAGTACTGATCGGACGGCGTTCCGTGCGTTTCAGAGCCATGACAATGATTACGCCACAACCGATGGATGTACGTATCTACGTCTCTGTCCCTATCTCTATCTCTGTGTGTGTGAAGTCTTAGTTCGTGATATCATTCAAACGCATTTAAGTTTAATTGTTACGCTGCGGGTGTAATTTCTGAAATTGAAGGTTTTTGCTTGGATTCGTGAGTTGTGATCATGATAGGATTTTGTTATTATTGCTTGTAGTATGTTATCCGCGATTTTGAAGTGTTAATTTTAGGTTTTTTTGTGGCGGATGAATTAGGGTTTTACTTTGATCAGAATTAGGTAGGCTATTGGTTGTGTGTATATGTTATATGGTTTTGTTTTAATCAATTGAATGCAGCAAGACGAAGAAGAGACGCTTGTGCCGCAAAGTGAGATCGCGGAAGGTCGTCTTGCGTCGGATGGTAATCAACCTGTTGAAGGCCCTAAGCATATGGAAGGTTTGTTGTTTGCCTTTTGTTATTGGCTTATTGAAGTGTTGATTGCGTGAATGTTTCTTAGAGGCTTGTTATTAGTAATTATTAATTGTGTGTGTGTGTGTTGTTGTGATGGAAAATATGTGTTCTTTATCATGTTTCCAAGTTGTAATTTGTTAATTTTGATTTGTTAGTGGACGGTCAAGCGGAAGTTGTTAGCACGGCAGAAAATCAAGCAGATAATGAAACTCAGGCATCTAGGTTTACATGGGCAATTGAGAATTTTTCCCGTCAGAACAGCAAAAAGCTTTACTCTGATGTTTTTGCGGTTGGAGGATATAAATGGTAAAGAAAAGTCTCCTGCCTCTGTTGGGCATACATACACGTGATTTATTCTTTTTTTTTTTCTAACTTTTATAACTGATCATATTTTTGCAGGCGTGTGCTTGTATTTCCAAGGGGAAATAATGTGGAACATTTGTCCATGTATCTGGATGTGGCTGATTTCGAAACCTTGCCATATAATTGGAGTAGATACGCACACTTTAGCTTGGCTGTGGTTAATCAATTGTACAATAAAATGACTGTGAGAAAAGGTATGTTTTCCATATGCTCTTGGTTGATGGGAATTTATGGTTGGGTAAAATTTGCGTTTATCACAAGACAACTCATAGATGTAGTCTCATTACTTTTCCTTTCTTTATGGTTCATCATTGTGTTAATGTCTGTAATATGTATGATCATAATGCATTTGGTTATGTGGCTATATATATTTGATTTATGAACTTGAACCCTTATTAAGAGAAGTTGATGGATTTGATACATCATTTATCATGAAGTTGATTTACTTTGATGAGCTCTCATTGGAGAACAACTTTGTATCTTTTGTCTTCATCTTCTTTTATAGTGTAGTGATGGGGTCTGCAGTTCTTTTATGTCTTGGGTATTATGATGACAGACTGAGAGTCTGGCTTCTTGTTACCTTTTCTTTGTGTAAGAGAATAAACCCTCCCGTGTGCTTTCCAGAGAGTCTAAGTACATATCTTAATATTTTGAAACTAATAGATATCTTTGAATTGGAGAAAATTTTCTTATTCTCTATCAAGTCACACGGTCTGGTATTAAAAGTGAGCTCATCACTTTTTGCAGAAAATAATATTAAAATATGAAAAATGGGTCTGACTCATTTGGCATGCTTTACAGAAAACCTTATTTGTCTTAGAAGTTTTAAGTAGGGAATATATAACATATACGATCTTGATTCTTATTTGCAGAAGATGGTAATTTGTTATGTATTTATTAGCAACTGTGAGGGTGTTTTTTAAGGATATGAGAGCATAAGTAGGGACTATTTTTTTTTCTTAAAATTGAAGTTCTAATTTTCAGATGCACAACACCAGTTCCATGGAAAGGAAAGTGATTGGGGGTTCACATCTTTTATGCCTCTAAGTGAACTATATGACCCTAGTAAAGGTTACCTTGTGAATGACACAATTGTTATTGAAGCCGATGTAGCAGTACGTAAAATGATTGATTATTGGTCATATGACTCAAAGAAGGAGACTGGTTATGTTGGACTTAAGAACCAAGGAGCAACATGTTACATGAACTCTCTTCTTCAAACTTTGTACCATATTCCTTATTTTAGAAAGGTATTTAATTTATTATTATTTGTGCTTATATGAATTTGTTTAGAATGAAACATCTCATGTGAAATTTATATCAGGCTGTGTATCATATACCAACAACAGAAAACGACATGCCATCTGGGAGTATTCCATTGGCTCTTCAAGGCTTATTCTATAAGCTTCATTACAATGAAACTAGTGTTGCAACAAAAGAACTGACAAAATCTTTTGGGTGGGATACATATGATTCTTTCATGCAACATGATGTCCAAGAACTTAATAGAGTTTTGTGTGAAAAACTTGAAGATAAAATGAAGGTAAAGTTTTTTTTTGTGGTTTAAGCCTTTTTTGTTTGAATTTGTTTAATTGGATGGAATCAACAAGGTAAACAACCGAGCGAGAGATTGGAATGATCTATTGCATTCTGTTGTTATGTTTGGTTGGCATGTAGGGATGGAAATGATCATTCCAGTGTATTCTTTCAAGTGTATTTGACATGTACTTTTTCTGTTGATTTCCTGTTCAAAATCATTAGATAAAGGTCAACAAAATCAAAATGTATGTTACAGTTATTTATGAAGTTATTGAAAGTATTTTCATTAAAAATTTAAAGAATTTTTGAGATTTTACTGATCTTTAAATTTATTGTAAAAAAAATTACATTGTAAGCTTAAATTCTCTTCACGAAATGGAAATATCACAAATCAATAAAAATAGAAGGAATTGCATTTCTTATGAAGCGGTCTGATCCATTTTTACCTGGTAAAAATGTCTCCTTTTTCATTCTGTTGGAACCACCTATTTCATTCCTGCATACTAAACACTATCTTCATGTCTGGTCTGAACTTTTGATTGTTATTTGTTCAGGGAACAGTTGTGGAAGGTACAATACAAAAGTTATTTGAAGGTCATCATATGAATTACCTTGAATGCATCAATGTGGACGTCAAATCAACTAGAAAAGAATCATTCTATGGTATCAATTATGTTGAAAATAACATAACAATCTTGTATAGTTTGAATGTGTTTGCTTACTTTACTTAATGACATCATAATGTTGATCTCAGATCTTCAACTTGATGTGAAAGGCTGTAAAGATGTTTATGCTTCTTTTGACAAATATGTTGAAGTGGAACGACTCGAGGGTGACAATAAATACTATGCTGAAGGACATGGTTTGCAGGTTAGCTGTTAATTCATGTTTGTAAATTGTGCATTACTGATACTATTGAGAATTGAAGATTTACCATTGCCTGTTATAGTAATTATGTGTTTGGCAAAATAGTTTATTGGGCTATTGAATTGCATGTTGTGTTGGCTTCATTAATAAGCATCCTGCACTCTGGATTAACTTTTATATCTTTTTTATCTTACATGTGATTATGTACACATTATTTATGTAGCGAATGAATCTGTTTTATCCCTAAATCTCTTTACCTTTTAAGTGAAGCTATTTCTGAATGGTAATTTGTATCTCAATATTCTTCTGGTTTATATAATTACAATCTATGGAACATCTCCCTGGTTTTTGATAGAACACCTGCTCTGTGCACAGTTTATCTAGCTTACATATTTTTTCTTTTCCAGCATCTGCTACTTGAGATTTCTGAATGAAATATTTATCTTTGTTTTTATGCCTTTCTACCCAGGATGCTAGGAAGGGAGTCTTGTTTATTGATTTCCCTCCTGTTCTTGAACTTCAGCTAAAGCGTTTTGAATATGACTTCGCAAGGGATACAATGGTAAAAGTAAGTATATTTTGTGATTTTCTGAGTTTATTTCATTAGAATGAATAAAAACTAGTGTGTCTTGTTTGAAGGAATAGAATGGACCATTCTTGAAGGAATCTGATTCCCTGCATTCATTAATTTTCATAATTCATTCCATGGACAAGAGTTCTTTTTTCATTCCATCAAGGAGCTGAATAATCTTTTGTTTTCACATTTTAAAAATGTTAAGTAATAAATAATTAGAAAATATACCTTTTTAGTTATTATCTTTATTGAGGGTTAAATGAGATTTAGTGTGTTAAATCTGTATTATATGCACTTAAAAATCTTATAACTTAAAATAATGTATAAAGCAGAAATAGAGACAGTGCGTTCGTTCGTTTAGAATATAAAAGAAGTCCATATTACATTCCTACAGGTTAACCGGTTTAATGAAATGCAACGATCCCTTTCATTTCTTTGTCATTTCATTCCAGTACATTAATGTACATTTGCTGTTTTCATCTTTTGGTGAAACGTTTGCTAGTATTTTCTATCGGGGTGGCTTCTTTATAATTTGTAATGTGTTCAACACTCGTGAATACTTCCATTTTTTGTTTATACTTAAAAATAAGCGAGGCCTCGCCTCCTAGGGTCTAGGCGCAAAAAAAGCGAGGCCTGAGGAAAAAAAACGCACTTAAATGAAAGGAATCTATACTTAAAAATAATACTATTTTTCCAATAAAATAAAGAAAAGTTATCATATAACATTTAATATCATCTACTTAATACCAAAATTTCTAAAATAGTCAAGATTCAAATGTAATTCCAAAACTTGAATAAAAAAATGTTCAAAGTAAAGTACCAAAATCTTCTTCAGCTTCACAAGGCGTTCACCTTAAAATCAAAGCGCATTTACCGCGCCTCCCCTTAAAATTGCGCCTAGGCGCACAAGGCGCACGCTTTTGATAACTATGATATATACATTGAGTTATACACATTTCATTTGGAAGGACAGTATTAGTTCTTTTTCTTTGATGTATATGATGTCAGATAGAAACAATGGAGAGAAATAGATGCCCGATTTTGTTACAAGTAATAGATCACTTTTAATGGTGCGCAATGATGTCTATAAGGTTATACTTAAAGTTAATGTGATTTTTTTTGCAGATAAATGACCGTTATGAATTCCCACTAGAGCTTGATCTTGACAGGGAGGGTGGCAAGTATCTATCTCCTGATGCAGATAAGAGTGTCCGCAACCTTTACACCCTTCACAGGTTTCAATATAGCTTTTGTGTGTGACTTGTTTCTTTTGTGTGTGTTTGTGTGGGCTGGGGTGTTCTTAACTTGACTTCTTGGCTTACAAGTGTTTTTTATTTACAGTGTATTGGTTCATAGTGGCGGCATAAGTGGTGGGCACTATTATGCATTCATTAGGCCTACTCTATCAGATCAATGGTGAGCACATTTTGTAACAGTAGCTTCACGGACAGAATATTTTTTCAGTATCTCTTGATTCATTCTGACTATATATACTCTTATTGGTTAATTAGTAGTTATGAATTAGTGATTCTCAGTTCATCTTAATGCTACCTATATATCTTGTAATTTGGTTATTTTGTTTCCATTCAGGTTCAAGTTTGATGACGAAAGGGTTACAAAAGAAGATTTAAAGAGGGCATTAGAAGAGCAATATGGTGGCGAGGAAGAGGTAATGATTTACCCTGTTCTATACTCCTATATGTCAACCTGTCTCTAACAACAAACTTAATTTTCTCATTGTCTCATTTCTTTCTCAACAGATGCCTCAGACAAATCCTGGCTACAATAACACTCCTTTCAAATTTACAAAATACTCAAATGCATACATGCTTGTGTATATACGTGAGAGTGACAAGGAAAAGATAATTTGTGACGTGAATGAGAAAGATATCGCAGAACATCTTAGGGTAACACCGATTTTTAATTAATTATATGGCACATTTTAGACTAAATTTTGATTTGTGCAGTAAAAAGTTATAGTCTTGCCTTTTTATATGTCTTCAGATAAGGTTGAAAAAGGAGAAGGAAGAGAAGGAAAGCAAGAAAAGATACAAAGCAGAGGCTCATCTCTACACTATTATAAAGGTTGATACTTTTAAAAATCTTTATTAAGTTAATTATATTGACAATACTAATATATATTTTGACATTTAACAGGTTGCTCGTGAAGTTGATCTATTACAACAGATAGGGAAAGATATATATTTTGATCTTATTGATCATGAAAAGGTTCACAGTTTTCGAATCCAGAAACAGATGCCCTTTAACCTTTTCAAGGTACTTATACTCTTTTGTTTTCTGTATTCCATAATGGTTTATTGTTTATAACTTGGACTAAATTTCTAAGTCTAGTTAGGAGCCATTGTTTTTTCTTGATTTTGATACTTTTTTATTGAACTGTTGTGACATGTATTTTAATGCTATATATTTGGCTGCAGGAAGAAGTTGCCAAAGAATTTGGCATACCTGTTCAATTTCAGCGTTTTTGGTTATGGGCGAAGAGGCAGAACCAAACATATCGTCCCAACCGACCTTTGACCCCACATGAGGAAGCACTATCTGTATACTTCCACTTCTTGATAATGCTCTTTATATTAATTATCATTTTTTTTAAATGAAACATTTTTGGTCTATTCATGCATGAGTCTAATAGTTGGTTGTGCTATATGTCTGGTTAGTTTTAGTTGATGTCACATTTCTACCACAATGTAGAAGTTGAAGTTGGTGATTTAGGCTAGATGTTGCAATTTTGACCCATTTAGTTATGAATGGGTTGGTGCGGGCTATGTTTTATATCTAACAGGTCGAATGTTAGCCAAAGTGGATATTTAATGCATACAAATTTCTAAATTATTTTAAGCAAAAAAAATAAAATTAACATTGGATTATTATAGTTTTTGTAATCATTTTTAACACACTACTTATCAAAAGAATTGAAAGAAAGTCTGGAGAAAAAGTTTTTTGGGTCTACTGAGCTCGTTTCAACCAACAAATTTACTTGTTTTGAACTATTCTCCCGTTTTGCCAACTCCAATTAGACAAATAAGGTTAGAAGACTAAAGTACTTAATTAAAGGGTGACATGCTGGTTGCTTTTGTTTTATCCATGGATAATTGGATACATGATCAACCTTAATGTGATTAGTAACCAACTTGAAAATAGTATTATGTAAAATGCAACCAAATCTGTGAGTGGTATATAAAATGTGATTAGTAAATGACAGCAAACAAAACATAGTGTGTTTAAAAACACGTGATTTTATTTGATATTCATGATATTTAGCATTTTGTTTCAACTTTTGTCATAATTTGCAAAAATATCTATAACCTTTATTGAATTTGCAGGTTGGGCACTTAAGAGAGGCTTCTAATAAAGTTCAAAATGCTGAACTGAAATTGTTCTTGGAGATTGAGTCTGGACCAGTAATTTCATCTTTACAACTTATATTATATAATATCCAGTTGCTATTAAATTTTTAAGAAGCTGTGCATTATTTTTAGTGCAGTAGTTTTATGATAATTATATTTTGTTTCAGGATTTAATTCCTCTCCCCCTACCTGAAAAAACCAAAGATGACATACTTCTTTTCTTTAAGCTTTACGACCCGGAGAAGTTAGAACTACGGTAGGTCAAGATGTTATTTTATTTTATTATTTTTATTATGCTCCCCTTCTTTTTTTGTTTTGCATTAATATTCACTATCAAGTTGGATTACGAGGATAAATTGTCACGATACAGTTTTTGTTCTTTAGTTTTGTTGGTAGGTCTTTTGTGAAGAGTTCTGGTAAGGTGATCGAAATCATACCAAAGTTGAAGGAAGTGGCTGGATTTAGTCCTGATGAAGAAATCCAACTTTATGAGGTTTGTTTTCTCATACTACAAATGGTATTTTTGAGAAATAGGCATTTTCTTATTTCTGTAAATGTTTTTGAGTATTAATTTGTCATTCATCAGGAAATAAAATTCGAGCCAAATGTCATGTGTGAACGTCTTGAGAAGACTGCTTCGTTTAGATCTTGCCAGGTAAAATTCCCAATAATTTTATTTAACATGTGGTTTTAGTCCATATTGAAGTGCCACTTAAATGTAAATATGGTTTCTTTAATTCTTTTCAGATTGAAGATGGTGACATCATTTGCTTTCAGAAACTTCAACAGACTCATGCTGTAGAGAAATACCAATTTCCAGATGTCCCATCTTTTTTCGAATATGTGAAAAATCGTCAGGTTTGTTATAGTATCCAAAGTTTTATATAAATAAAGGAAGTAATTCTGAATTTTATAATATAAGGAAGTGATTATGAATTATATTGTTATGTTCTTTGCAGATAGTTCATTTTCGATCTCTAGATAGACCTAAAGAGGATGATTTTTGTCTGGAATTGTGAGTTCATCTTTCTACTGTCAGATTTCTGTATATTGAGCCTGTTGACCGTTGACTTTTTTGTATGATGATTTGATAGGTCAAAGTTGCATACATATGATGACGTTGTGGAGAGAGTGGCCCACAAACTTGATCTTGATGATCCATCTAAAATCAGGCTTACCACTCACAACTGCTATTCTCAACAACCAAAGCCCCATGCCATTAAATACCGAGGTTTAGATCATCTGCTAGACATGCTTGTTCACCACAATCAGGTATCTTTACTTTTTGATTCTTTAAATTCATCTTTTATGTGGTCATAGTCTAACATGGGCCGACTGGGAGGTTGGACTACGGGCCAAACGGGTTATTAATCTAGTACTTACACTTTTATGATCACCTTTTAATTTTTTTAATAAACAGTTTGTGTTAATTATGCTCACTAAAACAGTATTTATATAGATCTGAATTATATTACAAAAAGCACAGGGATTATATAGATCTTCACTTATTTTCAACTTGTTAAAAGAAATCTTAGTTGTGGAGTTTAATCAATTATTTATTTATATATATATATATATAGGGTTAGGTTCATGAGAAAACTCATTTTAATGAGAGAACTAGAGAACCACTAAAAAGAGAAGTGGCGGGATTTTAAAAAGAAAGGGTAAAACTGGAACTTAAAATATATAAATCTTTAAACATTTCTATCTTTTGCATACGTTATTTTTTTTTTTTTAAATTGCACCATTAAATCAAGAATTTCTTTATCTTTCATTTGAGTATAAATAACGTTATAAAAAATAAGAATTAACTCGTCTTTTTTTTCTTCTTATTTTCAATACTGTATATGTGTAGTATCACCCCCAAAACCCTAGCATACCCTCACCCAAAAACCTAAACCCCCACCCACCCCCAACCAAAAACCTAAACTCCCACCCCACCCCCACCCAAAAACCTAAACCCCCACACAGTGGCGGATCCATAATTTTTTTCCGGGGGGTTCACTATTTTTAGCTGCTCCAATTTCATAGGGCCAGACATAAAAAAATTCGGGTCGGTTTGACGGTTCGGGTTGGGTAAGGTTCAGAGGTTCACTGGTCGGACCGGTCGAAAATAAAAAAATGAGCTAATTTGAAATATAAGCATATATCAAAATAACTAAAATTTAAACTCTTAAAGCAGTAAAACATATATAAATAAAACCAAAAAGCTTATAAAAAAATAATAAACTATATAAAAAAAGAAACCAATATATTAACAAAATAAATAAAAAATACTTAAAATAGTTTTTATATTAAGTTTAATATATTAATAAACAAAAGATAGATAAATAATACAATTACTTGGACTTTGGAGTTTCACGGATTGATTAGTTCGTTAGGTTTTTCATTAGGTAAATTGGGCTCTCGGTATTAAAGCCCATTTTATCAAATATTAATATTAGGTTAGGTCGTTAGCTTTTCCATATCTTCTTCTTCTCATCAGCAGAGCCGTTCTTGCCGCTGCTCTCACCGGAGCTCTCTTCGACCAAATAATTCCGGTCATTCTTGCTTCAGTTTCTCCGTCGTCAATGGAGATAGGGGTTCACCCTATATTTTTTTAGGGGTTCACCCCAGTTTTTTTATACAGCGTTCTACTATAATTTTGAAACTCGGGGGGTTCCGTTGAACCCCCTCCGCCCTACCTAAGTCCGCCCCTGCCCCCCCACCCACCCCCACCCAAAGACCTAAACCCCCACACCCACCCCCACCCAAAAACCTAAACCCCCCACCCAAAAACCTAAACCCACCCACCCCCACCCAAAGTCCTAAACCCACCCACCCCCACCTAAAAACCTAAACCCACCGCACCCACCCTTTACCCTAAAAAACCTATCCCTAAATGTAATACTGCATATGTGTAGTACCATCCCAAAAACCTAACCCACCCCCAAAAACCTAACCCCCTCACCCCACCCCCACCCAAAGACCTAAACCCCCACACCCACCCCCACCCAAAAACCTAAACCCACCCACCCCCACCCAAAGTCCTAAACCCACCCACCCCCCACCTAAAAACCTAAACCCACCGCACCCACCCTTTACCCTAAAAAACCTAACCCTAAATGTAATACTGCATATGTGTAGTACCATCCCAAAAACCTAACCCACCCCCAAAAACCTAACCCCCTCACCCCACCCCCACCCAAAAACCTAACCCCCTCACCCCACCCCCACCCAAAAACCTAACCCCACCCACCAAAAAACCTAAACCCCTCCCTCTCCAAAAACCTAACCTAAAAGATAAACTAAACCCAAAAACTAAATCCTAAAGCTAAACCGACTATTTTTCTGAGTTTTTTTTTTTTTTTTAAGAACAAGGACGACGTGGGAAACTAGGTATCCGAACCACTTTTTTAGTTTTTGATTTATATTTTGAGTTATGCTTTTTTTTATTATTTTTTTTACCTTTAAAGGGGAGTTCTCTAGTTCTCTCCCTAAATCTTAGGTTTCTTATGAACTTCACCCTATATATATATATATATATATCTGAATTAGATTACAAAAAGCACAGGGCTTAAACAACTACAAAAAGTGATTTTGGGATTTTTGACCAATGCAAAAAAAAGTTAAGGAGTCTAATTAATAAAGAGATGGAAGTTGGTTGGTTAAATCTAACATAAACCTGAAATATTCATAGGTCTGAATGTCCACTTAAGTCAAAAAAAGAAAAAGTTAAAGGGACAAAAACACTGCCAAAAAAAGCTTTAGTGTTATACCGCCAAAATGTTGAATGTTGATTGGTGTTTAGTTGTTTACCATTATTAACTCTTAAATTCTTAATCAATATTAATGAATATACAATTAAGCAGGTTGTATTCGTTATGAATTAAGACTTTAGGCGAATTTCAAGTTTCAACACGTTTGACTACCCATTTTGACACGTTCTGTTTTTGGTTTAAATTTTTTTTTAACCCGCTTGAGATAAAACACAACCAAAATCAACTCTTTTCTAAGTAAATGAGTCCAAATGTCATACAGTATGATGTCATCCTATATACTTATTAGTGAATCCACTCTTTTTTTGGAAACAGATGTCTGATATTCTATACTATGAGGTGTTGGATATCCCTTTGCCAGAGTTGCAGGGTCTGAAAACTCTTAAGATTGTTTTTCATCATGCTTCAAAGGAAGAGGTTTGTTACTAAACCTGTAATAAATGTTTTATTTTGACAAAGGTATTATTTTTATACTCATTGGTTTTTATATCCTGCTGTATATTTTGTTGCAGCCTGTGATTCACAATATTAGGCTGCACAAACAGAGCACTGTTGGAGATGTTCTCAATGTACTAAAGAAAGAGGTATGCTTTCAATAATAATAATAATTACACAGAATTGCATGTGAATCAAACTCAAAATTTGCAATTAAGTGAATTATAGCTTTTTTTTGGGCAATTTCACATATAACCCTGGAAACTTGTATAATACCATATTTACCCAACCAAAAAAATGCCCACTCAAAATACTTGGTTTCATATTTACCCATTTCATTAAATACAATTTATAATATGACCATATTACCTTCTCTTCCTCCTTACATACCAAACTCTCATATTCTAAAGCAAGTTTTTGAAAATGAGTATATATGATTTTATTATTTTTTGTTGATATCATACCAAGTTTTGATGGGAATTTAATGAAGTTATCCCCTTTTTTTGTTTCAAAAGTGATAGTTCACATATTCCTGTCACTAAACGATTTCCTTACAGGCAATTTGTGTCCTGTTATTGTTTGATATATTCTAAACTGTACATTCAAATAGGTGGAATTGTCACATCCAGAAGCTGAACTGAGACTAATTGAAGTGTTTGTTCACAAGATTTACAAGGTATAGCATCTCTAACTGACCCTGAGGGTTTGTTACCTAGAGTTTTAAATTTGTTTTTTTTTAATTTGTGGAATCGTTTATAGTTTTGAAATAGATTTATATCATCACTTTCTATGACTATTTTTTTTTTCTGATTTCTCCTTTCAGGTTTTTCCGTTGAGTGAGAAAATTGAGAGTATAAATGATCAATACTGGACGTTACGTGCTGAGGAAGTAAGTTTTATTACCATTCGTTATTTATTATAACGTCTATGCAATGATGTGCTTTTTATAAAATAAAGTTAATTTCTTATTTCAGATTCCGGAAGAAGAGAAAAACCTTGGACCTCAAAATCGGTTAATTCATGTTTACCATTTTAATAAGGAAAATAACCAGATGGTATGTAGATGTCAATGAACCAAACATCTGTTTGTTTTAGTTTTAGTTTTAGTTTTGGTGTCTGGACCATAAATATTAACGTCTGCATGTTTAATTGTTTTGCAGCAAGTGCAAAACTTTGGAGACCCTTTCTTTCTGATAATTCATGAAGATGAAACTTTGGCAGATGTGAAAACTCGAATTCAGAAGAAACTACAGATTTCTGATGATGAATTTTCTAAGGTATCTATCTGCTGCTTTTATTTTTGTTTATAAAAAAATTATTTTATTTGACTTAATTATAATTGCAGTGGAAGCTTGCTTTTCTGTCTCTTGGACGAATCGAGTATCTTCAAGACACTGACATCGTGTCTGCCCGTTTTCAGGTTCATTATTTAAACTAAATGTTTTTTGTTATTTTATTTATCTTATAAAATAATTTAATATATAATCTATCAATTTTTTTATTATAGAAAAAAGATGTGTATGGTGCATGGGAGCATTACCTTGGATTGGAACACCCTGATACCACCCCAAAAAGGCCTTTTACAGCTAACCAGGTAACTTTTTTTTATTTCATAAAATATCAATTTACTTCTTTATTTGTCCCATTTTAGTCATTATGCTTTCTTTTCCGTACATCCGAATCATCAAAAGATGGTTTTCTGTACCGTAAAGGTCATTTTATAATCACTCTATACAAGATTTTTATAAAATTTACCATTATATACAAACATCACATTTTTTATATTTTGTTTTTCATTTTTAACAGTTTTTTGCTTACAAATGACCCAAAGAGGACACATAGTCATCTTAAGTACATATGGTTTTAAAAATAAAAAAGAAAGAACAGTTTATTTTATTTTATTTTTTTTCTCGTTCATGCGTAATGACTCTCTAATGCACCTCTTATTGTTGATTGCAGAACCGTCACACATACGAGAGGCCGGTAAAAATATACAATTAGAAAATATACCAGTGCATATTTTGAATGTTGGTGAATTAAAATGTGAAGTATTTCAAGGTTTTGTTTTTGGTATCATATTTTTTGTAGAGTATTTATTTTGCAAAAGGGTATTTTAACCGTGGGTTGACCTAAAATATTGGTTTTTTCAAGTGTTGGGTTAACTCTAAATTAGTACATAACAAGATTTTGGCGTATGGTAACCTCAATAGTTGTAAAACCTTTTGAATTTGACTTGAATCTGATTGAAGTTTTTAATTACCATTTGTATCGATTAGTTTTGTAGTTGCTTGTTTTGTTACTAGGTGGTGTTGAGTTGTAGCAGATGGTCTTTGGTAAGTTATATAGGTTTAGTTCTTGAGTGCTTTATCTTACGTATGCAACGACTTCCTCATCGGGAGACAATGGTGTGATTTAACCAATATAATTAATACTTATTTATACTAACATAAATAAAAAAAAGGTTAAAAAAAACAACCATTAGAAACCGGTAATCAAAAAAAGAGAAAATCTATCCTAAACCTATGGGTTAGGCCGTCGCAAACCTCACAGAACAATCGCAAACCTCAACTGACTGCAACCCCTCACAGACCAATCAGACTGACTCTTAGTGCGATAATCACCCACCTTGCTTTGCAACTTAGGGTGGTTTTGAAATGGTTTAGCAACGTTACCTTCAACATCAGGGTTGAACGTGAAACCGTCATAAGCTAGAGTAGAAATGGGTGTGGATGGCTGATTTCAGGGTTTTTTTTTGGTGATTTTTACCTTGAAATCCTATTGTTATAGTATTTGTATGATATTGATGTAGTTAGGGTAATCATATTGTAAGGTATTGTAAGATATTGATCTTTTGAAAATGATCGTAGTTAGTGTAGTTCGGGTATGTGTTAGGAGGTAAATCTTTTGAACATGATTATATGTGTTTGCTGCAATTAGGGTTTTAATGTAGTGTGTTTGGTGGATGATTATATGTGTTTACTGCAATTTGTGTATTAATGTAGTGTGTATTTCTATATGAAATTGGTGCAATTCAGGTGGTGGAGGTTCGGGTAGTGTGATTGTGCGGTGGTGCTGGATGGTGGTGATGCAGTTGTGTGGTTATGCAGTATGATGGTGAAGGATGGTGGTTGTGCAGTGTGGTGGTGCCAGATGGTGGTTGTTCAGTGTGGTGGTTCGGTGTGGTGCAGGTTGTGGTGGAGATTGAGGGGGTGGTGGTCGGACTTTATAAGGAGGGAATGGGGACGGTGATGGTTTGTTTTTGGAGGGGTTGTTAATATACGTTTGGGTTTATATACGTTAGGGGGACTCAAACTACAAACAAATTATTTTTTAAGGGAAAAATAGTCATTTCACATTTATTTAACTCAAAGTTAAACCAATTTAGATTGAGGGACGTTGATTTGAAGTGAAAAACAAGTTCAGGGACTCCCATTGCTATTATTTTGAATTAAGGACTTAAAGTGAAATTAGCCCTAAACTACAGGAATGTAAAAAACTCTTTTATAAAACTTGTTAACTTATAATACATGTCTAAATTGGTTGACACCAAACACGACCATTGTCTATAGCCACCACTTATTGATAGTTGTTGACACTGCCATTACTAGAATACTAGGGACGTTCAAAAACAGTTGAAACCGACCCAAACGGCCAGGTTGAAGCAATTTGGCCGGTTTTGGTTTTTGTGGGTTAACCTTGAAAATCGTCTTTTGAAGCAATGGTCTTGTTCGATTTGAAAATTGAAACTGGTTGTTTAACCTTTATATATATAATTTTCTTTTTAAACAATGTAGTTATCCATATTTGTTATCATCATATACCATCTTTATCATTTAAAAGTTTTAATGGTCTTTTTACAAAGTTTTAAAACTTTGAAATACACTCTTAAAGCTTTGTGTGTTAGTTGAAATAAAAACATAGTTTACAAAGCTCAATAAGTTTACATATATAAAACAAAAATTATAAAAAAAAACATTGATTAAATACATTCTCGATAGCCCTTGTACTCTTTCTTCATGTCTTGAGGTATTTTACATAAACTTACATACCCTACACACATATCAGTAAACACTAAATGAATACATAACGTGTTAGTCTCAGAGATCAAAGCAAAACCCCTTTTTAAAAATCTTCAAAATTTCCAAACAGTCATGACTATGTAACTTTTTGAGATATAGCCGTGTGATGCTACCCCTCGGGACACATTAATGTGTCTTTTGGTCACATAATTGTGTGCTCTGCATTAGCCTAACAAAATCCTACACTTTCCAATTTAAACATGAAAATCAACCTATGTGCATTATACGATCACAATATTCTTTATCTAACAGCTAAGGACTTGAAATCAATGTGCACACACATCAATCAACATGCTTATAATGCACCAATCATGGTTCTTGTTACTAAAATAGTGAAAACCATAAATGGTTGAGGCGTTGTCATTAACGTGGCTAAGTAAAGAAAAAAAAATTCGTGGTTAAATACATAAAAGAAATGTATTAAGTTACGACTTCTTGGTTGCGGAGATCGAAACATATATAAAAGTCAGTTATATAACGGTATTGATGTTTTTCAATCGGTGTCGGTCTCGGTCTCGTTCTTTACGGTACCCGCACGTTACGGTGGGGCGGTGCGATTAAAAGAAACGTATGAAGTTACGACAGATCGGTTATGGAGATTGAAACATTTATAGAATCCATTATTATGTCTTAAACGTCGTGGTTTAAGAATTTTAAAAAGGTAATTTAATAGAATAAAAGTCAAAAGGAAAAAAAATGGGTATGGGACGGGAATGGAAACAGTGACATCCAACTTCAATACCATAACCTCTAACACAATCTTTGTTTTAATACGAGAATAAAAATATTTAAGCACAAATGCTTTCCAGAAAAAGAAAAAAAATTGACCGGAACAATAGTAATGAGCCACATGGCCTGCGATAAGAGGCTCAACGACCATACAAAATGTGGTTTAGTAAATACGTCCAACCATTATAAATATTAAATGTGCCCAACAATTGATATTGGGTTTTAAGTTTAAATATGCCCAACCATTATAAAGATTAAAAGTGCACAACTATTATAAACATTAAAAGGGCCCAACCATTAAAAAGGGCCCAATATATTTTTAAGTTTTTATAAAAAGGACCAAATATATAAAACCGATATTTAAAGCTTTATAAAAAACATATATATATATATATATATATATATATATATATATATATATATATATAGGGTTAGATTATAGTTAAAAGGGTTTTAAAAATAAGAAGAGTAAAAAAGATTCTAAGCTTGACATGTGTCATTTTATTATTTTTAAAGGGAGGGCATAATGGTCAATGTGTAATATACCAGGTCAATGAGTAATATACCAGGTCAATGTGTAATACACCAGGTCAATGTGTAATACAAGGTCTGATATTACATAATGATCAGACCTGATATTACACAATGAACTGATATTACACAATGAACATATTACACAATGACCTGACATATTTGAGCAAATTACACAATAATAAGCGAATTACACAATGAGCTAGAAAACGTAAAACACAATGATGAAAACATATAACACAATGATGAAAAATATTTGACATAATGAACTTGTATTACACAATGACCCTGACTAATTACACAATGAACTTGTATTACACAATGACTTGACTAATTACACAATGAACTTGTATTACACAATGACCAGACGTGGTATTACACATTGAACTTCTATTACACAATGAACTTGTATTACACATTGACCTGACTAATTACACAATGAGCTGAAAAACGTAACAAAAAATTCATTTTTGTTTATAACGACACTATACTCGTTTTAAAGATAAAAAACGCTCGTTTTTATGGTGTAATTTTTTGAAAAAATAATGTCGTATGTAAAAGTTATGAACGTTTAAAAATGAGGTGGGGAACTTGATAAAAGCCAACAAAAGTTGCCAAGACTAAAATATTCTTCTAACAACTTTTTCTCCTACAATTTAATCTCAACAATTAAATCTTTTCTATAATTTGATCTAATGGCCCTAAATCCTTCTCACCCATCTTATAATTAAAATCATTTTTACCTGAATCTAATCCTATATATATATATATACAGACCCCGTAAAAAATTTAGGCCCCAAAAAAACGAGCCTTGGCCGGCGGCCCGGCTTGGCCTACCCCAGGGCCGACCCTGACCCCTTATACTAGATATAATTTACGCTTTTAACCCGTTTAATTATGTATTAAATTCATTTTTCTATAGTAACTTTCGTTCATAAATTTTTATTTTTATTTTTTTTGTCAACGTTCCGATATAAATTTTTCTAAAAACGGTGTTCTATTCAAAATCGATTATTTTTTCTGTATCATAGCCTATAGCGAGTGTTGTTACCGTTATTATACCGTGACTGAACATCATTGCCAATATTGGTATTATCAGAACCGGTAACGGTTTTCGCTTTTATGTTTTTCGATGGCCCGTACCGATAACGACCAAACTCTTACCGTGTGGCGTTAGCGAAAAACGACCAGACTCTCGTGACAAAGTGCGGTTATTAGTTTATACAAACTTATTCAAGTCTTTTTTTTGTTTTACGTGGATACATCCCGCCACAAAACACGAAAGAACCAGCTAGTTACAATTTTCAAATCGAGCATATCATGTCATAAACAACAATTTATTATTGTTTTGTACAACAAAGTAAACACAACATATTGCACCGAAAAGTTGCAAGGTTACAACTATCATAATTACAATTAAGTACATAATGATTAGTCTAATACGTCCACAAGATAAGATGAGTGAGGATGAGGATTTATTACCAACTTAGCTAAATAGGTATATCTATACAAAAAAAAAAGAAGGATATATATAAATATAAAGTTGAATATTACACGTATATACATTGAAGAACATGAATTATTAATATGATTAGTTTAATATGTTGACAAACCCTTATCTGTCAACAAATTTGAGGGTCCATAAGTTTTTCTTTATTTTATTTTATGTAAAATGCACGATATTGTATATTTATGTAATCCCTCTATCTTAGAAGCGAACTTCATTTGTTTAGGCTACATTTTTTACTTCTTTTGACAAACCTGCAAAATTTTATTCCTTTCTAAAGGACCTACTTGGTAAGCTTAAAGACTATCATTAGAGGTGCACAAAAAAACTAGTTTGGGTTTTTAAACCGGTCTGAAACCGTCCCGAATTGATTGTTAAACCGGTTTAAGTGAAGCTGGTTTAAATCGTCGGTTTAAAACCGGTTTGAGAAGGAGGGGGGGTGATGCTATACGGGTACCCCTTTTTAAGGGTTTCAACATTAGGATATAATTTGAACTTAAAGGATACAACAGGAACAAATAACCTAATTAACAAAATCATATACGGATCACTGGAAGTGTGGTAGACGGATGAAAAAACGACATTGAATCTCAAATTAATTTTGAAGATTTCTTTGAATTTTCATTTAATAAGAAAATATTAAGCACTCACCAACTCATTCAACTTTTTATGTTCTTTGATTTCAACATTTAGGGTCTGTTCGGTATGAG
The DNA here is from genome assembly GCA_023525975.1 of Smallanthus sonchifolius. NCBI lineage: Eukaryota > Viridiplantae > Streptophyta > Magnoliopsida > Asterales > Asteraceae > Smallanthus > Smallanthus sonchifolius. Next base: position 49,950,883 of record CM042046.1, on the reverse strand, counting down.
GGAATGGAATGGACGAGGGAATGGAATGGACAAGGTAATGAAGTGGATCATTTCATTCCATTATCTTGTTTGGTTACCATGAGGGAATGAAATAAATTATTACTTTATGTTGTTTGGTAGGCTAAAAAAGATGAACGAATAAAATCGGTGGTGAGTGACGGTGGTGGTGGTGGGTGACGGTGGGCAATGGCGATGGCGGTGGTGGGTGGGGTGGCGGTGGTAGAAGGTGGTGGTGGTGGTGGGTGGTGGAGGGGGCGACAGTGGTGGTGACGGTGGCGGTGGGTGGTGGCAGTGGGTGGTGGAGGCGGTGGTGGTGGGTTGTGGTTTGTGGTGGTGGTAGGAGGGTGTGGTGGTGATTAAGGGTGAAAGAGGGATGGAATGAAAAAAAAACAAGAGGGTGGATGAAATGAATTTGAGGAATTTAAAGAGAATGCCATTACTTGTGGAATGGATGGTTCCATTCGATCGTCTAACCAAACACCATTTTTTTCATTCACTCGTAATCGTCAATTCCATTCCACCTCTCATTCCTGCATACCAAACGCTACTTTACTTAATAGATTGTAATTTCGAAAAATTGGCTTTTTTTATACAATGGGACCATGATTTAATGTATTTAAAATTGAGCGAATCAACATTGAGTTTGTAACAATTCAACTCAAATTCTTATCGTTTTTATAGAATTCGAATCAACTTGAATGTTTTAGATCTTCAAAAACAAAAAATCTGCTCCAATATCAGATCAAATTGAACATTTGAATATCAATCTTTTCTCTTGTAAAATTAATTAATGTAGTAAAACTAAACCTCAGTTAAGCATACCAAGCGCCTGTAGCTCAGTGGATAGAGCGTTTATTTTATTATTTTTATTATTTGAATATTTTTTTTAACATATCAAGTCTTAATATAAATTTACGGCTATAATACTACTGTTAGATGTAGAAAACCTTAGAAATTATATAACTCTTTGTACTTTCAAAATATGAATAATTTTGACCATACCCATTCATGGATTATTTTTTCAACTAGGTCACTATTATTCGGTGTTCGAAAGTGTATGACTCGATTATAGAATTTCGAGTCTGGGTTGGTCACATTTTTTATGAAGGTGATTTTAGTTTTGTATGGATGATTTCATCTTCTTACCCTAGTGAGTTTGATGAAAACATGTATTTTGCTCTTTATAAACCTTCAACGATATTACGATTTAGAATCCATATCAATGTAACGTTTCCCCTTGCAAACACATGAAAATGGACGATAAAAACACTCATATTTTCCATTGGAATATTTTTGTTTTTGAATTTAAGAAATTTATTCAAGCCATGTTAGGTTAAATCATATACTGCTGCTGAGTTTCAAAACTGGTTATGCTAAAGCTGAGTTTTGGACATTTGGGAATTAGTGATTTTCTGAATCAATTTGGGAATATAATAAACCTAAATTATATCATGGGTAAATTACAGTGTCAAGATCTCAAAGAAGGCCATCAGGTTATATAATTCGGGGATGGTGGTGCTTGCAAGTCAGGGGCGGATTTAGTTGAGTGTGAGGGGTGGGGAGGCACCCGTTCAAATAATCATCATTAGTGTAAATTTTAAAAAAAAATAAGGCTAAAACTATTTAGGCACCCATGGATTTTATTAAAGCCCTCTTAAAAGGCACTTCACAACCTTAAAATGCACTTTCTCAAATTGATTTGCAGACTTGTATAAGAAGCACACTCCATTGGTGAAACAGGAGACTGTTGAGAAGAAAGAGGAAAACAAAGAAGATGATAAACTTATTGTGAGTTAAGGGCATGTTTGAGATTCCTTTTGAAAACTCCTTATTGACTTTTGCAAAAAAGTTAATAAGGAGTTTTGAAAAGTAACTTGGTTTTACTTCTTGAAAATTCATTTTCCTCTTTTATTTTCCTTCTTTTTGTTTACCTAAACAAACTTTTACCTTATTAACTTTTTTAAAAAGTTAATAAGTCAATAAGTAGCTCAAAAAGTAATCTCAAACACTCCCTAAAAATAATATCCCAACCAACCTAATATATAATATTATATAATATTTTTGTAACCTTCTAGTAAACTCCAAACCAAAGTACTAAAGAGTAGCCTTCAGAGCACACTTCATGATAATTAGTTTTTGAAATATATTTCTTTAAGTTTTTATTTTATTTATTCTATATTTAATTTTTAACTAGAAACATTAATTTTGTTTTTTGATATTTTTTATTATTGAATTGTATTTCTTTATGTTTTTATTTTTACAATTGTTATTTTATTATTCATTATTTTTATACTTTTTTAGAATTTTATATTTAAAATAAATTAAATATAACATCAAGTGTTTCTTAAGTATGGTTCAATGGTTCGGTTTTCACAACATCTCTTAAGATCCGAGGTCTTGAAATCGCTTTAATTTAATGTAATTTATTTACCCGACCCGTTGTGACCTAACTTGTTATAACATAACCTATTTTTGGCACCCGCTGACGAAAAATCATAGATCCGTCACTGTAAGTTAAAGATGACAATGGGTTGTCTGAAAGAGTAATTTCAGATAGGAACGGAAACAAATATTACATGTTTCCAGAGACTCAAAATGTTATACGGTAAAAGGATACAACGGACATTTCACCTGAATTTAAACGGATTTTTTTTAACGAAATTAGGTCCAAGGACTCAGAGTGTTACAGATTGTATATCACAGGTACTCAAAGCGTTAAAAATTCGTGTTAGAAACGTATTGTGTTAAATCGTGTAAACCACATGGACGCAAACGGTAATTTAGTCTTGTATAATAGATAGCAAAAATTTATAAGAATCTAATTCACTAAAAATTATCACGAATTTAATGACAAAACAATACTTAATATCATTATTAGATGTTCAAAGTGAAGCGATTTAAACACATGAACGATTAATAATTTATTTATGAAATGTTAAACGGAATCCAAATCAAAAGGCGCCTGTAGCTCAGTGGATAGAGCGTCTGTTTCCTAAGCAGAAGGTAGTAGGTTCGACCCCTACCTGGTGCGTTTTTAATTCAACTTTGTTTTTTACTTTTTTTGTATTCCCAGTTGCAGTTGTTTTTAAACGTGAGTTACGAGACTTAAAATTCCTTATTGAACTCACCCCGATTGGTTCAGAGACAAGGTTGAGATGTATGTCGATTCAATCCCCCGAGCACATAAGCAGGGGCGGACTTATGCTACCCCTCAACTTTCTTGACGAAGTGGAAAAAAAAATAATTACGTGTTTTTTTGTAAAACGTTACCCCTGAAAAAAAAACGTTACCTCTGAGATTATTTCATGCTACCCCTAAAAAAATTATACTTTTATTAAAAGTCTGACCGCAAATGGCTGATTAAAACTGCTTTGGGCATTGGGAGTTGTGGACTTGTGGTGGTTAATAGCCTAATGGACTAATAGAGTAATGGGCCGGCTCATTTGTGAACTGGTCATTTGTTGGTTTGTGGCTTTAAGCCCTTATGCCCGACTCAATTGTGTACTCGATAACAACAAGCAGCAGCAGCGCAGAGCGCTGCACCTCTGTGTAAACGACGAGCAGCAGCGCAGACAACAAGCATCAAGCAAAACACTGGAAATCTGGAATTTGTGGACAACAAACAACTCCTAGTTCTAGAATCGACGACAACAAGCATCAAACAACAACGAAATCTGTAATCTTCTAATTCCTAATTCTTGATTCTAGGATTTATTATGAGTTATCTTGTTTTATGGTTTATATGTTATGTGCGATTGTTCTTAATTTGTTTGTTTGAATATCATTGTATGTCTAATTTTTAGCGTTTATGTATAATTTTTTAATTGTTTCTAATTTTTGTTCTAAGGTTTATGTCTAATTTTTTAATTGTTCATTTATAATTTTAGGTTTTATTGTAATTGTTTGGAAGATGAAACCACACACTAAACAAGCACTTATTAGCAATATGTTTAAAAGAAAGGCCCAAAAAATGATGATATTAAGCGTGCGAACATGAACACATATCTCGTTCGTTGATTTATGTTCGTTCACTTAATTACGTTCATCTTTGATTATGTTCGTTCATTTATTTTCATTAATGAAACATTCAAAATATTTTTATTACTAAGCCCATCCAAATGGATTAACCATCCAAAAAAAAAATTATTACTCATTTACTACACACCCACCCACAACATCCAACAACCTTATTAGTTTTTTATGTAACTATCATGGTTATGTATGAATATCTTTCTTAGTTTCTTAAGTTTTTAATACGTGTTCGTTTGTTGTGTTCATTTATGTTCGTTTACGTTCGTGGACCATTCGTTTATACTACAAACGAACGATTATGAATGGACACGAACACGTCTCTTACCTTAATGAACGAACACAAACAGAAAACTCCGTTCATTTAAATGTTTGTGTTCAATCGTTTGTTCGGTTAAAGTTAAACGAACGAACATGAAGATGACTTGTTCATATTGTTCGGTTTGTGCACATGCCTAATTGCAATATTAAGTAAAAATCATAACACATTTATTGCAAGTCTGCAAATATATATAGAGAACATAATAAATTCACTAGTATTAAATCATTTACTTCATCATCCATGAATACATCTACTTCATCTCCATAAATGCACATACATGAAATCATTTACTTCATTGCATATAATTATATACACATACATCGTGTGTAGACAAGAAAGCTTCTTGAAGAACATCAAGATTACTAAACACTTAGTCGTTTGGTTGCGTTACTACAACTGTAAAGTACCTGTTAAAATATTACATTTTCTACATTCTAATTTGTATAATCCTTAACTATTTTCTTTGTATGTTATATGTATATGAGTTGAGTGCTGGGCTGGACATGGGCATCTTGGGTTTGCAGTTGAACTAACTTGGATGGGCTTGAGGCTGGTAAAGAAAGCGACCCAGAAGAGTCTTTTTCCTTCTCAAAAAGTCTGGTGTAAATGAGTTTTTTCCTTCAAAAACTCTCACTTGCAGGTCTTTTTGAGAGTTTACGGTTTCGTTATTAGATCCCTAGTATCATATTCTTTCAGTTTTGATAGAGGTCTTTTGCATGTCATAGTGTTAATGATCTGGTCTTAGTATTGTTTTTGTTGAAGATTAGGTATGTTTGACTTGTCTCATGTATGTGTTCATTTCTTCGAGTTCTTTTACAGATTTTGGGTATAACGTTAATGGTTGGTGATTTTATGCATAGATCCATGTTTTTGACAGTACCGAAACACGGGTACCGGTACCTACTGAACACAAACAATACGATATTCGTTTTAAAGTGACAACAATATCGGTACCGATACTTTGCAAAAACCACCAACAATATCAGACCACCGGTTCCCGGTCCGACCGGCCGGTCCGGTCCGGGTTTCAAAACATTGCATATTTTAGAAGATACGTACTAGAATACTAGAGGCTATAAGTTGACTTTTTTATTTATGGCTTACAAATTTTGACGCATACTAATTAAATATACAATAAATAATATTATTAGGATAATGACACGTTTTATTAGACCGCGGAGGCGGATTTAATGATGCGAAATAAGTTTTTAAGAAACACGCAAAATCCAAATCGTAATTAACTAATTACGTAACTTTTTGTTCATATAAAAACACACACAAAGTGAAAATGATGCGGATTGATATGTAATTAAACGGTTCAAGAACACATGATTTATTTAAAGGTTTGAAACTAAATAATTTGGTTAAAAAGCTTAAAGCTTTATAAATTCTTTATAAAAAACTCAATCTAACTAAGAAATTACACAACCATTTATCCCTATTTATTCTGAACAAAATAAAAAATAAACTCTAAACAAAATAAAAGATAAACTAAAAAACAATTATGATAAAATAAGAATTTGAAATTCCAATAAATAATAAAATATATTATCTTGATCTCATATTGTTTTAAAATTCGAATTCGATGCTCCTACATCACAAAACTTAAGAGATTATTTAATCTAATTCACGTAGACTTGGTATAAATCACCATTTTGAAATTCGAATTCGATCTGCATCACAAAACTTAAAGAGATTATTTAATCTAATTCACTTAAACTTGGTATAAATCATATTTTTATCTAATAAAAATCATAATATTAAATATACACATTTAAATTTATCATGTCCGTGAAGTGTGGGAAAACTTATAATTGAGAAAATATAAAACCTTTAAAGATCGAACATATATAAACGAACATACATGGACATATTACCGAACGTTCACGAACATAAATGAAATGTTCGTTCATTTAACTAAATGAATGAAATTCTGTATTCGTGTTCGTTTATTTATTAAATGAAAGAACATTAAAATCTTATTCAATCTGATTAGATATGTCACTGAAAGAAAGTGATTATGTTCCCTATTTTTTTTAGGATTCCGAGGATGGGCCGACCCATCCTGGCATCATTTAAACTTTCTGTTAAACGATTCATGAACCTCCGTTGAATGTTAGGTTCGTTTCTAGTCTTAGAAAAAGGTCACTAGAAAAAGGTATTAATAAATGATGGTTAAACAAATTTGAAGAAACAAAGAGAAAAAAATATAAATTTAGGGTTTCAAATTGTTCTCTTTGAACCCCCAAAATTTCCTCATTTCCATCCCTTTGCAAAAATCCCCTCCCACTTTCCCCTCTTTACTGTTACCTAATTTTCCTGGCAAAATTTAACATCCAATCTTCATATCAATATCATCCTTATCATGATCTGGCCTGCGCTTCTTTCCGACGGTAAATTTCATCCACCTAATCTCGATTTTGATTGATATAGTCAAACAATTTATCATCGAAGAAACCTAAAGTAGATCTATCCGAATGATATCTTCTTATTGATTTGTAATCGAAACTGTAGTTATAATTGTAAATTTGTGATTAATCACTGAGGATACCGGTTATTGCAGGGCCCTATTGGTGTTTTGTTTAGTGGAGGAGGGTTGATTTTAGGGGAATTAAAACGAGGTGAAAATTAGGTCATAGAAGCTGGTTTTGTTTTTGCTGTTTTAACTGAATTTTATGTACTTTTGGTCCAAATATGGAGTCGGAAAGCACGAGTATGGTCAAATGTTGTGATTGTAGTTGTGGTTATTGTGATCGTGGAAACGAATCTTATTCCGGGACATGGTTACGGTCTGTGAAGCGAAAAGTAGATGGATTTGAAGAAGATGGCGGTAAGTTTATAATACCAGGTCTTGTGATCCCTTCTGTAGCGCGTGTGGAGATTAAAAATGAATGTGATGCATTGCGTGAAATGGTTAGTAATCAGCAACACACGATTCAAGATCTTATTTCTGATTTAGAAGAAGAAAGATACGCTTCATCTTCAGCTGCAAACGAAGCCATGTCGATGATTTTGAAGTTACAACGCGAAAAGGCCGAAGTTCAAATGGAAGCGCGCCAATTCAAACGGTTTTCTGAAGAAAAAATGGCTCATGATCAACAAGAGTTGATGGCATTAGAGGAGTTATTGTACAGACGGGAGCAGTCGATTCAATCTTTGACTTGTGAAGTACACACGTATAAACATAGAATGATTAGTTTTGGGCTCACGGAATCAGAAGCAGGCTGTGAGAGAACGTTCCTGATACGTGAAAATAGCATTGCTACAAATTTGGAGAGCCAGTTTGATTTTGCATTATATGATTACCCTCCTTTAAAATGCAACAATTTGAATGAAAATCACGGGTACCTGGTCCACCCGGATAACGATAGTGAAACGGTTGATATAGAAAAGTACGCATTTGGTGAAACTCCGCATTCTTTAAAAGATATAGAAGAAAGAATCAATGAGTTGGAAAGAAGTCCTGGTCAAAGTCAACCGGTTCTTGAAAAGGTTATAGTTGGTTATTCGCCAATGAAGAAACACTCGAGGAGATTTTCTAGTGATAGTGCCAGCTCATCTTTTGCAAATGTAAAAGAAGAATTGGTACCAGATTCGGCTAGGGTTCTAAATGATTTTCCTGGTTTTAAAAAAGTGGAACCCGTATCAGAATTTGGAGATGAAATGAGTGATAGAATCTATACAATCGACTCTATACATAATGTGAACAATGATCAAAAGGCTAATATGGGTACTTATGATGATTTTATGAGTAGTCCTAACAAACCATCTTCCCATAATGAATATCAAGATCCAGAAGTCAAGAAACTATATGCAAGACTTCATGCACTTGAGGTAGATAGGGAATCCATGAGGCAAGCACTTATTTCTATGAGGACCGATAAGGCCCAACTGGTGTTATTGAAGGAAATAGCTCAGCAATTGTCTAAAGAAGTGCCACCACCAAGCAAAGTTCATGTAAAGAAAACCTATAATGGTGTGGGTTCTTCTTTCTTTTCAGTGTTTAAGGTAAACCTATTTTTTTATATTTTAATTTATATAAATTTAAGACTTGATATTGATTTGTTTGTGATAGATGGTTTTAAGTTAATAGTATGTTGTGTTTAGCTGTCTTCTGAGTAGGCATATATGCGTGCATTGTTTTGATGGGTTCAAGTGCCGTTAGTGCTAGCATTAACATGAGCTATTGAATCTATCTTTTGGATGCCTTATTATATGCTAAGCTTTCAATCTGTATCTTAGCAATACTTTTTTTATATTATTGAAAACATGTGTGATTGGTTAAAATGCTAAATATGGTTACAATAACTGTATTATTATAATAGTAACAAAGCGATTGAGGAGGTTTAATGCATGAGCATAAACTTGAGCTGTCTTTCAGCCCGTTTGACTCGTTTCTTTTTAGTTAAGTATTTTTTAATAGAGAAAATGTAACCTAGATACATTGTTTTCCTCTTCCCAATGTTGTGGCTTTTTGGTCATACGAGGAACGGTTATTATGCCTGCTATAATCTTGCTTAATATATTTCATGTTCATGTTAATATAATATTGTAAAAATCTGTGGTGTTTGATTTTAATTATAAATTAGTTAGTATTGTTGTATTGTTAAAACATGATAATTATCTTGTCATCTTTTGCTCTGACAGTGGATTGCATCATTTGGTTTCTTGAGAGGGAAAGCACAACGAAACAAGTAAGTATGAGCAATCTTTTTTTTTATATATATTTGGATACAAGTAGGTAGTTAATTTTGGATAATTAGTTTCATACCTTATCATTAGGTATAGACTTATAAGTTTACCTATTTACCCTTTAAACTTAATTTGAGAGACTATTACTTACATTACAAAAGACACATCATCTTTATTCACAAGAATGTCCTTTTTGGTCTTTTTATATATTAGGTTCTTTAATAATTTTAAGTTGTCAAACAATCAAACAACTAATTATCTGGCTATTACAACTTCAAACCGCCGAGTGCAGAAAAACACTACTCCAACTACCCATTTGGCCATTTCGCTAGAGTCGATTATCTGATTATAATTATTCAATATTACATAATCGTTTTCCAAACACCTCCTTATGTTCTAAAGACAGTTAATAGGTAGGAATTTATAAACATATATAGGTTCATCCAGCATCCTAAATTTGAAATTTTAAACCTTTTGATTCCTGAATATTTTTAATGATTTTTTTTTGGCAATTTTTCAGGCACATTTTTATTGCATTGGCCAGCAGTGCAGGCTTGCTTATGCTTCTTGACAAGAGACATCAAATGGGGCAATGGAGGTGCCTTTCAAGTACAAGTTTGAAAAAATGATGCAACTCTCCATATCCATTTCTCTGCTGATGTCATCCATTTCAACCCTCCAACAGATTTTTAGATTTTATTTCTTTCGAATTAGTATTCACATATATTTCTTGGATCTGTTTTTATCGCGCCATAGGGTGTCGAAGCTTTATCATTTGTAATGCTGCGAGTGTGGATATGGATGTAATTTTTCTATCTGCTCCTGTATATTGCTTGCATTGCAGAAGTACAAATTCTAGTATGATTTTTCTGCAACTTATGCCATCTTTGATTATAAAACTATATCCCAAACTCTGTAATACATTGTTGCACATTAACTGTCGGGTTTGCGAGTTTTCCTGCAAAGATTTAGGATTCCGTTTATGATCATATGTTGAAGTTGTTAGAAACTTTAATTTATCAAAATGATAAAATTGTTAGAAATGTGGTTAAGTATTTGATATTTCAATTCAGTTTTTGATGGGAGTTTACGATTGGTTTTGGGTAATTGGCATCTCCACATAATATGATATCACAAACACGTATACTTGATACCCACAAACATGGTGTTTAATGAGTAACCGATATGATATGTGCATTATCCCTTCGATCAAACTAAACCTTTTTTTTAGTTCTTAGATTTTCCATACACCACCTCTCTACTTTCTTCTTAAGTAAATTTGTTCTAAAAACCTTTAGAAATGGTCGTCAAAATTTTATACAACTCATGAACACAATATAACCTTATACATATAGAAAAAAAATATTAAACAAGAATGTTTCTTTTGTTGTTAAAATAAGTGGCAAGAGCTTTTGAATGTTATTTACAATAATTTAACGGTTAAGATTAATCCGTTTAGCAAAATTTTTAATTAATGAGAAGTTAACATGCCAAGAAGAAGAGGAAACAATGCATATGACTTTTCTAGTCTAATTCACTATTATAATAAGTTTTGATTACTAAATCACTCTTTTAACATTAAAACGTATCCAAGTCACATATTAATACCAAAGTTATGCATAGTTACATTGATACAAATATATTTTCTCATAAAAGTCACGCATATACATGTGCCTTGTCCTTAAACCTTCATACACATTTTATATAAAAAAAACAATTTTTACAATAATCGGTCATATGCAAAACATATAATTTGTTAGTATTTATGGATGTCTAAACGCTCCATAAAAACATCTACAACGCTATCCTTTACGAACGAGGCCATGTCAGGCTTGCCCGACTTCTGCCCCACAAATAACTTCTCTTCTTCACGGGCACTACCCTTTTCTCTCTCATCCTCTTCTCACAGAAACAACTTCTCTTCTCTACACAAGGTGTATCCTCGAACCGCAACCACTCGCTCTCCTCTTCACGTATGTAACTTCTCCTCCCACTCTATTTCACGTCGTCTACCGTGAATAGTATTATTTTTAGGATTTCAACTCCCCCCACCCCCACCACACCCCCACCCCCACCCCATTCTTTATAGAACGAAAATAATTCAAATCATTGAGTTAACTCAGTAACTCGTTCACTATCCCGAGCTCCATCTCATTTCCCCCGTTTTCTCTCCCTCCATTCCCGATTATCTGGTTTCAAATTTCCCCTAATTTCCACTCCGTTTACCGGCACTAATAATCTGCCAATTTCCATTATTCTTCAGGAATTAGGGTTTCTGATCGGTAGTAACGTGTAAATCATCACAGAATCACTATACAACTTCCATCAATTTCATCTAAATCTGACAGTTTCAAATTATTTCCTGTAACTAAACGCTAATTTGCATCACGAGAATTTCACTTTCGGAAACGAAATCATCATAACATTGTGTTTGAGGTGTATAATTAGATCACACAGCTGCAACTGTATCTCGCATTGTCGATTCCGATTTCCGTCAATTCACCGAGAGCAGCAAATGCGATCTGGACGTTTAGGGTTAGGGTTTCGGATTTGGTGTAGATTTTGAATGGGAAATAACTGTGTTGGTCCCAGTATGGGACGTACTGGCTTCTTACAATTTGTTACTGCCGCCGTCTGGAAAACACGGCCACCGGAGAACATACTTCCCCCTCCTAATAACGAAGCATCCACCAAAGGCAAGAACGGAACAAATAACAACAAGGCCATTGAGAATAAACCAGATGATTCGAGTATTAAGGGATCTGAGAAACCACGCTCTGTGCAAAGTACTCTGCCGGAGACTGTTAAAATGTCGGTACCGAGAAACGGTGAAAATGGCGGTTAAACCGTTCGAAACTTTGAAGGTACCGGAGGAAAAGCCGAAGCCAGTGAGTAATTATAAACGAGTGCAGAGTATAGGACTTCAGAATTCGGTGTTACGGAGAAGGACAGACAATTTGAAGGAGATTTACAGTTTGGGTAAGAAATTAGGGCAAGGTCAATTTGGGATAACATTTTTATGTACAAGTAAGGAGACTGGGAAGGAGTTTGCGTGTAAATCGATAGCTAAAAGGAAGTTAGCAACTAAGGATGATGTAGAGGATGTTAGGAGGGAGATACAGATAATGCATCATTTAGCAGGGCACCCGAATGTGATATCGATTGTGGGTTCTTATGAGGATGCTGTTGCTGTTCATGTTGTTATGGAGCTTTGTGCGGGTGGGGAGCTATTTGATCGGATTATACAAAGAGGGCATTATACGGAGAAGAAAGCTGCAGAGCTTACTAGGATCATAGTAGGAGTTGTGGAATCATGTCACTCTTTAGGGGTTATGCATAGAGATTTGAAGCCTGAGAATTTTCTGTTTATTAATGAGCAGGAAGAAGCTCCCCTTAAAACAATTGATTTTGGGCTCTCCATGTTCTTCAAGCCAGGTATTCCATATTTGTAAGTGCTTTATTTGATTTGATGGTTATAAAGTGTAATACCCTACGCGAATTTCACATTAGCCGTAGACAAGAGAGATGCTGGATTCATAAGTAATACCGGACCTCAAATATCACCGTGTTTTGGGCGCATTGGCTGTGGATGAGTAATGCGCTTAGGTGGAAGCAATCCTAGGATGGGTGACCTCCTTGGGAAGTTTCCACTCGGGCAACCAAAAACAAATCCGTGAGCCCCTAGTGGGCAAAGCGGACAATATTGGTCGGTATGAGAGGCCGTATGTTACATAAAGAAACATGTGGACTGTGGAGTGATAATACAAATTGGATCATAGGTGACTGTAGCAGTTGCCCTAGAAAAGAGAACTCTACATATAGTTGGTAAATAGTTGAGTTGATTAGTTATGAATATGATAACCAGCTTATAAGTAACCAGTTTGAGGGTGGGCATGATCTTTCAGTGTGTTTTCATTAGCCTAACTGTGTGACGCTTGGTCTGATAATTTATATGTAAGTTTGTAATATTTGGAATGCTTTGACAGGTGAGATGTTCACTGATATGGTCGGGAGCCCTTATTATGTGGCCCCGGAGGTCCTGAGGAAATTCTATAGTCAAGAATGTGATATTTGGAGTGCCGGCGTTATCATATATATTTTACTGTGTGGGGTTCCGCCGTTCTGGGATGGTGAGAATTTTATCCTTTTTTGCTTTGTTGTGCTTATAGTTTTTTTATGATGATATGATTATAAGGTTGCATTTACCTTTTTGTTGTTGAATTGTGATCAGAAACGGAACAAGGAATATTTGATCAGGTTTTGAAAGGTGATCTTGACTTCGCATCAGAACCATGGCCTAGCATATCGGAAAGTGCAAAAGATCTGGTAAGAAAAATGCTTGTGAGAGATCCCAAAAGGCGGCTGACAGCACCTGAAGTTCTTCGTGAGTATAAATCCCTATTTTATGATAATCATTGTTCTAATAGTTTTTATTATCATACTATTGTTATCTACTCCTGATTTCATTTATTGAATGTTATTCCTTAGTCAATACATTCATGAACCGTTATCAAGTCCTGAAAGCCTCTTGTATGAAAAAAGTTGTACACAATGTAACTTCATTAAATATGATTAAAAAACTGGTTCTAAAGCAATAATCTAAGTTCTATTTAATAAAATAAAAATGATTTGTGCGGTTGTAAGCACTTAAATACACATCAACTTTTAATCAGTTTGACTCATTTGAGTCTTTCTTTTTTGGCTAACTTTCAATTTTATTATTTTTCATCTATATATTAAATATAACCCAAATCGACACATTTTAAGTAAATGCATTGAAATTGTGGTTGAGCACATTGCCATCATGGCCCATGTGGGAAATTCTGGAAAAATTACAATTGCAGTTTCTTCATTTCTATCCTTGAGGCCAACAAATTTATAAAAACTGGGAAGTTAATGGCTTTGGGAATAAGTATAAAACATTAGCGGCCTTCATAGTAAGTTTAGAATTTAGCGTAAATCCATTTGGTTTGTTCTATTAGTTGCTAACCAACTTTTGAAAGAGGCCATGATGTTAATTTAGCCCTTCAAAACATTCCTCTTGATTTTCCTTTCAACATTCTTGTAACGTGCAACGTCTATTCTTTGCTCTGTGTGCATATTTTGCTCCATGTTTGTAGTAGCATTTCATCTAAAATAAAAACAATTATGTTTTTTTTTCTTTTTCACTAATCATGCTCTTTTTTTATACTGTTACAATGTATTAGCAGAAGCATTCTCCTAGTTTCATATTACTCTCAGTATCATTTTTTTATTATATTGAATTTAATATTCTTTTATTAACCATCATATTATGCTCTAGGCCACCCTTGGGTTCAAGCTAATGGTGTAGCTCCCGATAAGCCTCTTGATTCCGCTGTTCTTTCTCGTCTCAAGCAATTCTCATCCATGAACAAGATAAAAAAGATAGCTATCAGAGTGAGCTTTTCTTTTAACTATTTTCTGTTAACCCTATTTTAACCATAATCATATTGTTAATTACAATTATCGTGTTTATTTACATCTGAATTATTAATTCTTTTCACATTATGACCAAACACCCTCTTGTCTGATTTCAGGTCATTGCTGAGAATCTATCTGAAGAAGAAATTGCTGTACTTAAAGAAATGTTCAAAATGATAGATGCTGATGGCAGTGGCCAGATCACATTAGAAGAGTTAAAGAAAGGCTTAGAGAAAGTTGGCTCCAATTTAAAAGATTCAGAAATTGCTCGCCTAATGGAAGCGGTAAATTACCTAAAAAACCCTTCTTTTAACCTAACATGAGAATCTTTCACTTCCATCTTACAATACAAATCTCTTCTGTTCACAAGTTTTTTTCTTTTAATTATTTTATGTATTTTACAACTTAAAATAGTAAAAAACAATCCAACATGAATTGCATCTCAGTGCCATTGCCTTCTGTTATAAGTTTCATTCATTTCAATATATTATCCATATATATTTGTTTGATCACACATATTCACTACCATCTCAGGCGGACATTGACAACAGTGGCACCATAGATTATGGAGAATTTGTTGCAGCAATGCTCCACATAAATAAAATTCATAAAGAAGATCATATGTATGCTGCGTTTTCCTACTTTGATAAAGATGGTAGTGGATACATCACTGCAGATGAACTCCAACTGGCATTTGACAAATTCGGTTTGGCGATATGCATATTGATGAAGTTATGAGTGGCATCGATAAAGATAATGTACATCTTTCCCTCTCTAATCTCATCATTTTCAAATCAGGTCAAGACAATTTGGGTCGACCTGCACACATTTTTTTCTGTTATTCTTGATGATGCAATTTATCTTGCAAACCAAGCTGGATCGGAAGTCTCAAAGAAGAATCAAACAAAGCTTCAAAATCTTTAATAAAAATCAACCAAGTTCAAACAAGAATTAATCCAGAATATAAAGAATCCCAGATCCATAAAAATAGGAAACAACCCAAACTAGATAAACATAAACAAACTTATTCAAATAAAAGATAAAAAACTAGAAAATCTAAAAGATAATTAAACCCTTATCGCCACCTAAGGGTTCTACGGATCCAAAGCAGGGTCGGAACCTACGGGTTGACCCGACTCCGGCTCCCCTGCATCATTCTCCCCTTCTTCGAAAAAACTCGTCCTCGAGTTTTGCTTTTGGATCAAACCCACCTGGATCAAAAGGAACATCGGGTCGTGATTTCTTGACTTCCACGCAAACATTAGTAGCATGTGGCCTACCTAATTTCACTCCACCCACACATTTAGGTGTTATTTGTATGGGTACCTCACATTTAGTGACCAATTCATGTACTTCATCTAAATTCATGCGATCATTGTTCACTTTGGGGCCCACCATATCATACTTAAACACATAATATCTTTGGTTGACCTCCAAATTTGAAACATTGTGGGTAATTACAGTAGGCATATCCGGCAATTTTGCCTCTTCCCAAATCTTATTAATTTGAATTTTAAAAAGTATGGAAGATGCCCTGTTTATAGAATAAAAATTCAATTCCTCCATAATTGTCGGATCTCTTGTTGGAGCTTCCAAAGTCGAAGCATCACAACCGGCCAGAATACCGCCACCATTACCCATGGCATCACCACCAGAAGCTACCGCATCGGCGCCAGCAACCATCGTTTCACTCCTGGCGAAGGACTTTTCACTCCTAACAAACTCATCAAAAGTACAAACGGATACCTTTTCACTCTCAGGCATCTCCCTTTTCGACGATTTACCATTCCACTCAAACCCACTTCTATCCGAACCGGAACAAAAATCAAGGTTTTTTTGTGCCGATATGGACTGCTCCTCCAAACTAAAACTCGTTAACAGTACAACCTGTTCACCGTCGTGATTATTCTCCTCCTCGTACTCATCGTACCGTGGTGGAGAGTCGTAGATAGGATTGCACTTACCGAAAGGATCCTCCTCTTCCCCAAAACCTTCGTACCTGACGTCGATCTCCGGGTCGGTTTCCTTCAGCGATTGCACCCCGTAAGTCGAGACGGATTCCTTTGCTGCCTCTTCCGGCGGATCTTCAAATAGAAAACCGTCGCTTCTTCGGGCACGCGAACCGAACATACTTTTGTCGTTGCCTCTGTCGGCGATTCTACGATCGAGCAAGCATATTCCTTCACGCAGAGCCATTTGAACAACCCAAAGCTCTGATACCAATTGATGCAATTTATCTTGCAAACCAAGCTGGATCGGAAGTCTCAAAGAAGAATCAAACAAAGCTTCAAAATCTTTAATAAAAATCAACCAAGTTCAAACAAGAATTAATCCAGAATATAAAGAATCCCAGATCTATAAAAAGAGGAAACAACCCAAACTAGATAAACATAAACAAACTTATTCAAATAAAAGATAAAAAACCAGAAAATCTAAAAGATAATTAAACCCTTATCGCCACCTAAGAGCATTCCCATCAGATTCTTCATCCCCATCTTTATAATTACACTAAAAATCACTAACTTTTTTCTCTCATTTTTAATTAAATAATACTTTTTTATACCTTTATCATTACCTTTTATCTCTCCTCCACTCACAACCACTTTAAAAAATATTAAAAAATTAATAGGGGTGAACAGTGTTTTCCCCAAATATATAAAAAAATTGTACATTTTCTCTCTCCTCCACTCACAACCACTTTAAACCAATCCATAAAATATGCAGAATCCACTCACAAACATATGGGGACACTGATGTGAATGCTCTAAGGGTTCTACGGATCCAAAGCAGGGTCGGAACCTACGGGTTGACCCGACTCCGGCTCCCCTGCATCACTTGAACTTACAAAAAAATAATGTATAAATTCATTTTGAACCAGGTTTTTAAAATTTACCCATTTGACCCGTTAGAGGTAAAATATAAGTTTTCTTTTATGGCTACAGGACGGGTGGATAGGTTACAGTGAATTCGTGGCAATGATGAAAGAGGGTGAATTTGGGAGGAACATGAGCCTTCGGTTAAGGTAGTTTTCTTTCTCTTACCGATCTTTTAAATATACTCGAACAATTAGCAAGTAGTCATCTTTGTAAAGATATGCATCATCTACCCCGGTTGTAATCAGTTTTTAAGTAATTAATTTGATCTTGCGGGTTCTCAAAACTGTTTATAAGTTTGACAAAAAATGTAGATAAGTGGCACAGATGATCCAATGTGATCTTTTGGTGTTCTTTTCAATCTAACAATCTTCTTTGTTTCTTTCAAAACGCGTTTATCAGAATAGAACGTAACATATCATAATCACTACCACGCATCACGAGTCGTAACATTGGAGCACACACTTGTATGATTTGCATTTGATGGGCATATATCTATCAATGTGTGCATTCTTTTGGTCACATGTAAAGTGTTCAGTTGATTTGATTTGATTCACATGACATACATGCCATCTTTCCACAACAAGGTTGAAGATAGGGAGCATGTAATAGTACCAAATTATGTGTGGAAATGTGAATTGTATTGGTGTAACTAAGTATTATAATCTTGATGAACAAATAATCTTTCTTATCATTTTCTTTATTTCATCATCATAATTATTATTTAAAAGGGTAAAATATCTGCTTAAAGTTATACTTTGTCATTTTAATAAAATCTTGATTCAAATTTTTGCCTGGAATGGACAACACCTAAATAATTTAGAATAAAGTTTTGGTTCCACATCTACTCATTCGGTCCAGAAAAATCCAAGAGTACAACTAAAATATTGGGAACAACCCGAGTTCTATTTGTAAACCTCAAGCTTGACATATTTACTAGTTGTTAAATATTTAATTATTTTATTTATATAAATACTAGGCTCGAGTTTATTCAAGCTTAGTAGATGAAACTTGCACTTAGCTTGTTTATTAAATAAACTTCAATTTAGGCTCTAGCTTGTTTAAAATCAAGTAATTTAAATTTTTAACGAGTCAGTCTTGAATAGCTCACAAACGCCTAGATTGATTTGCATTCCCAATTATGAATAGAAGAATTAGTTTAAAGTTTTGCCCAAACATTTGACAGTTTTTTTTCTTTCAAACTATTTTTAATATTTAAAAACAATATATGAAAATAAAAATATCTAAAAACATTAATTTTTATCATTATTTTCTTTTTGAGATAGGAGGACACTTGTTGTTGATCTAGCTTGTGAAGCAAAAAGGGGCATACCTAATGGCCAATACACATGACACCATACCTAACACCAATTATCGACATATATCCACTCTTATGCATTTTAACAAAATCCACCTTTTTGGTTTTTATTTATCTATCATTTTCATGTCCTCTAATAATATATATATATATATATATATATATATATATATATATATATATATATATATATATGTTAGTTCTCTCTAGAGCCCTCCCCTATATATATATATATATATATATATATATATATATATATATATACCTATATAGGGGAGGGTTCTAGAGAAAACCACAAGTTAGGCGAAAACCGAGAAAACCACTAAAAAAACCAATTTTACCCAATCATATAATAATAATTTTTATTTATTTTATTTTATTTTTATTTATTTATAAGAGTATCAATGTAATATTAAACATTTTTACCAAAAAACATTTTTACACATAGTGTTACATATACATAAACATAAAACAAAAAAATTGTGGTTACGTATACGTAAATAAAAAAAATTGTTTTTAAATACGTATACGTAAATAAAAAAAAATTGCCTAAAATGATGTGGTTTTCTCAGTTTTCGCCTAACTTTGTGGTTTTTTCTTGATCCCTCCCCTATATATATATATATACTCTTTTTCTTCCTCTAATATATATATATACTTTTTTTCAATAAGAGATACATGATTGAGTTGTCCACTTTGCTTTTAAACCTTTGAGGACTCATTTTATTTTTGATATTTCATGTGTTTTCAAATTCGACTTCTCTTGTTAACTATTTATTTAGTTAAATGATCAGTTTTAAAAATATAATTAATTATTCTCCGGTGCTTCAACTTCATGATTACGTCAAAATATAACGAATAATAACATATGACCTTATTCTATGAAATATGAATCATATGCTTCAAAATAAAATACAACAAGTTGTAAATGTATTTTTTGACAAATTGAATAACATGAATATATCTTTTATGTTTATATTTGTTTATTATAATCATCTTCTATGGTTAGGTTTAAATGAGAACTTTAAATACTTTGAGAATTTCCTGAGAACTTGCGAAAAATAATAAGAAAATTATTTATTTATCTAAAATACTAACATTACTATTAACATACAAAGTTTTTATATGTACTAGTGTATTATAAAAATTTATACATGCGTAAAGGGTAAAACTTACACATATGTAAATGAGAGACTTACACATATAAAATGTTTATAATATACTAGTACATATAAATATACACATATCAATTCATAAAAAATGTTGTATTTTAGTAGTAATGCTGATATTTTAAACAAATGAATGAATTTTTATTATTTTAGCGGGTTCTCACGAGTTCTTAAAATATTTAGAAGTTTTCAAATGATCCATCCCCTTATCTTTTATATTTTATATCTTTCATGTTGTTAAGCAAATCTAATTGAATAAAATAGTATTAAAAGGCAATATGGTTAAATTGATGATACATATCTTATCGTTTATGGAATGTGCGTTTAATAAAAAACAATTTTAAATAGAGAATCATATGAATTACATAATGTTTTTGTGTGTAGACGTGTAGTGCTTGTGAGATGAAGCAGGAGAGAGATATTAGTTGGTTATGTGGTTACATAACCGTATTGTTATTATAGTTAAAAGCAACATGTCAAGTATTTGTAATTCTCAAACTTAAAATTGTTTATGTATTGAAAGCATTTGATTTTATATTTATGAAGTTATAAAATGCAAATTTTTATTGTTTGACTTGAACTAAATTGAGTACTACTTAAAAGTATACAAGTCAAAGTTGCCGATTTTTATTAATTGAAAGTGACGAATGCACATCTCAAGCTACAAAAAAACGACAAGTAATGAGTATTCCTCGTCGTCTATGTCAAAGTTCCAATCAAGGTGAACCATTTTTAATTTCTTTTTCAAAAATGTTTAAAAATATCCACCACTAATAGTTTACTTGATTTTGATTGATTAGTAATTTTATTTTGTATATAAACTAGGTTAAAATCCCGTGTATTACATGGGTCGAATAAATAAAATATTATATACTTAATTAGTAGTAAAAAATTATATTTTTAAAAACCCGTGCAATACACAGGGTTGAATAAATCAATGTGCTACATTGGTTGATTAAAATATAATGTAATTTGTTCACACTCTCGTCAAAATATGTCTTTAAAAAATATAATTTGTCATGACAGTTATAAGCTCTGTTAATTCATATTAAATTCATTTGATTGATGATACAATAACTACTTATAATGAAATAATAAATATTTGTAATTAGATTTATATTAAACATTTAAAAATAAATTCTTTTAATATCATTATTTAATAGGAGAGAGAGAAAGAAAAAAAATGATAAAAATTAACCAAAAAGTGACACGTGTCCATATGATTTTTATTTATCATTTAACTAGGTTAAAATCTCGTATATTACACGGGTTGAATAAATAAAATGTTATATATTTAGTAATAAAATTTTTATATTTTTAAAAATCCGTGCAATACACGGGATGAATAAACCGGTATATTACATCGGTTGAATTATTTATAATTAAATAATAACTATCCGTAATAGATTTATATTAAAAATCTAAAAATAAAAATTCTTTTAATATCATTATTCAATATGAGAGAGAGATGAAAAAAAATGATACAAATGAACCAGAAAATGACACGTGTCCATATAATTTTATTTATTAATATAAAAATTATTATTTGATATCATTATTTAATAGGAGAGATAGAAAGTATTAAAATTAATATTTAATAGGAGAGAGAAGCGTGAAAAAAAAATGTAAGGAGTAACCAGAGAGTGACACGTGTTTTCAATGGTTTTCCTTTATTATATAGATAGGAGAGAAGCGGAATAATTGTTAAGTAATAGGAGAGAGAAGCTAGAAAATAAGAGTGAAAAGTAACCAGAGAGTGACACATGACACATGACACATAAGATTTTTATTTATTATGTTATTAACATTAGCGGTGCAACTAAATATATTTGATGTTAAAGTTTGAAACGTATAGTTAAAAATATTACTTAGTTGTCATTCATTGTCAGTGTTGAATAGTTAAGATCATCATGTTATCATAGGAGTTTTTAATTTAATACCTTTTCATTCAATTGTTTGTTTCATTCTATGAAATAATATCTGGTTTTAAAAAAAATTAAGCTAATTGGATTTTTAAAATTCAAACTGTTAGTCATTGACCGATATAATGCATGCTTGCAATTTGACCGGTGACAATTCTTACTTTCATTTTTTTTACCAATGACAGTCTTAGTAACATAACCATTATATATTTACACTTGTTTTCGCTGAAATGATGATTTTGAACGAAATGAAGAAATGTACAAGCTAAATTGAGTGAAAATCAAGTGTAAATATATGATGATTATATTTCTAGGACTAACCTTGGCAAAGAAAGTGAAAGTTAAGACTGACACCGGTCAAATTACAAGTATGAACTATTATTGACCAATCGATAATAGTTTGGATTATTAAAATTTAATTTGTCTAAAAAATATAAATATAAAAAAACTACTACCAATTTGAAGTTTCATATCAAAGTTCAAATCCACTTTCTACAAAACTCCATTCAATCTTTTTCAAACCTAGTAGCAACATAAATGTATTCTAGTTGCTAAATCATTAACTAGATGTTTTTTTTATTAATTTTAAGAGTGAACAAATTTTGTGCATAAATTACACGTTTAGTTAAAAGACATTTTTTTTCTATAAATGCTTTCAATTTCATAATCTCAGTCCAAAACAGTCTACGTATGATTTTTCATTTTATTTTTTCAAATTTCAATTCCTTTTTGTTCCATGTTCGAATCCCACTTGCCGAACCTCTTCGGGTTTTGATTTTTGATCTTTTACTTTGACCATAAACATAAAATAGAGAATTGTGATAACCGTAACTTTGATACAATCAACGGTTAGATAACTGCTTACCACACTTTCTTTCTCTTTCCCAATAAATTTGTCAATCACCATGTACAAGTGCATTGTCTGATTTTCGTTACTCTCTATATAAAATTGGTAATTTATTATTCAATCCTCCATTTTTATTATAAATTATCATTGTTTTAAACTTAAAAATCATTTTTTTAAAAATATTACAAGTGTCTCTTATCAAAATTCAAAATAGACACGTGTTTTAAAACCCACTTTAATAATAAACAAAGGTTTTCTCTTGAAATTATTTTACACTCTAATTAGTAATTACATAGGAAATAAAGCTATTAATGAGACTTAATAATAATATCAAGAATATTGCGTGGGGACAGGGGCGGTTCCAACACGACCACCGCAGGCCGTACACGTGTTCAGCGTAATGCGGTTTGGGTCATTATGATGTGTTGTATCCAGCGTGACCCAGTGTGGGCCGTACACGTGTCTAAAGATAAACTATGGTAACAGAGTGCTATTGTACCCATTAGTTAGTGTCGTAGTCACGTGCGAATCTACCTTCAACCGGCCGGCACCGCCCACTTGTAGAATTCTAGTCAATATATGTGTTACATTACATGCATATGTTGACATTTTATTATTTGGTTAATTATATATAATCTTGGTTTAAATTTTAATGTGTATTGTTAAACTTAAACATGGTTAATACATTAATAATAAGTTTCTTAAAATGACCACATAGAATTGTATTATTAATATCATACTTATAAACTTTGGTTGTATAGTGGTATTATAAATACTTAAACTTTAATGAACGGGAACGGATGTTAAAATATGTATTTTTGTTGATAATGCGACATACACGTGTCAATCGTGTTACGCTTCAATGTTGACGTGGGAATAAAAAATCTTGAACTTAAATTATTATTATTATTTCCGGTTTAAAACTTAAATTATTATTATTATTTATGAAATCTCAGGGACATCCTTAGAGGGAAGAGGATGGCATGGCGGTCGTGATGAGGGTGTTCTTTGAGGGAGGGTCAATGAAAGACAGATTTGTTTAGAAAATTAATCGGATTTGGGGTTTATTGACTTGGAAGCATAAGTACTTGGAATAGGAAAGATTAAATACGGGTACAACATATGGAAACATAAGTAACCTCCTTTTTCCGCCTTTTTTTACCCCCGGCCTCGTCTTCTCTAACGAAGGGGAAAAAGAATGGGGGAGTAAAAAGACATTTTTGGTCTCACGTGCCAAGCATGTGAGCAGACTTAACGGTAAAATTTAAAATATAGGCAATACTTAAAGACGTAGTTTGTAATTTGCTGAAAAGAAAATAACATTAACTGCATGACAAAAGTGTGAAAAAGACAAAATCAAGGTGAAAAAAGTAATAAAGTAAAATAGCCTGGCAAATTGGACGGGTTGGATATGTTTGGGTGACCGGTCAAAACGGTTGAGTATATAAGTTCGGGTTAGCCAAAGAGGTTGTGGTGTAGTGGTTGAGGTGAGGCATGAAGTCCCAAGGGATCCGGGTTCAATCCCTACCACCACTATTAATTTCTGAGACATGCAAATGATGCCTAGTTCTTAGGCTGATGCACCAGGGTTTTACCCACGCCGATCCAGGGTTCGAGCCTCGGCTCTCCCTCAAGCCCGGAAGGGGCCGTATTGGGTGGGATTTTTCCTTGGATGTTCTCCAACTCTGACGCCAAGTGGGCCCGGTTAAGACAACATATTGGTCGGAGTTGGACGAGGCTTTCCCATGTGACGGGAGGGTGCGACGTCACAACATTCAATGTTCGTCGTTCAAAAAAAATATAAGTTCGGGTTAGAATGCGTCGTCTTAAAAAATACCAATTTGGTGGCTCAAAACGGGTTGTGGCCAAAATGAAGCCGTGTTGATATGAATCATTTTTATAAAAAAAGTACGAAAATAGGTTCACCCACTATAATATTTTATGGTGGCTAGTAGAGATATTGGAGGTGGCGGAGGTGAGGATGACTACTAGACGGGGTGGAGGCGGCGGAGATGGTGGTGGGTTGTGGAGAAGGAGGTGACGGTGGCGGGGCAATGGCGGTAGTGGTGGCATGGCGAAGGTTGTGGAGGCGACGACAACGAGTAGGTGGTGTAGACAAGCAATGGTCATGAGTGGTGCTAACCAATTTGGACTCTTTTAAGTTAGCATGTTTTATAATAGTTGTCCGTTTTAACCCGTCGATTAAGTTGAGACAACCCAATTAAACCCATATACAATTTTTTTTGCTCAAATCAACTCATTGTTATAAGAATGGGTCATGATTGCCACCTATAAGTAAAATGTTCAACATAACTAAAAGATGAGATTCAGGATACACATGCAACAAGAGAGTGTTTTTGAAACGATACCGATACCTCTTTTCAAAATTTGTTTATTTATTTATTTTAAGTAACTAGTCGTTACTCCCTCTTCAACGACAATATAGCTGTTTACCCTTTCATCCACGTCCGTCGAATTCTTCACTCCAAATGTCCACTACACGCGCAGAGGACACGATCTTTGTTACATCCACAAGTATATTGGATAGCCTTAGAAAAAAAAATGAAACACAAGATAAGCTCATTAATTAGGGAAGTACACCCAAGAGTTTGTCCCTTTTAGGGGCCACTTTGTCTACGTTGGGACACATTGTTTCCATTTTAGCATCAACCTCTCTATTTGTGACAACTCATCCCCCATTTTAAAAATCCTAATCAATCTTGTGTATTTCATTTAAATGAAATATTTATTGGTCCTTGTTGTTGTTGGATTTGTATTTGAAGTCCTCCAGCTTGAATTAAAAGTACAAAAGAAAAGTTTTGGAAAGATCGATAAGTAGATAGAGACATTGTCATACTATACGATTGTGGTTTTAAGCGAGAGTTAAAAAAATACTTCAAACACGATATTGTTAATCTTGACTTGTTGAAGTAGAATATCGTTACATTTTTAAGGGGGATGAGGTATTCTAGCTATATATGCAAATATAAAGCAAGTATTGGTCCATTAATCATTGTTATAGGTTCAAGGTTACTTATATTCTTAATGGTGTTAAATCAATCATATTTGGCAAGCTATAAACAACCCAACGATCATGATTAGTTGAGCAATTAGTCTCTAATAAAAAGTAATTATAATTCCACAATATGTGTAAGAAAAACGAGAACGTCATCACAATGGTCCTACAACCTACCATCTTGAAATTGGCTCATAATAAACAACATTATAATTCGACACCCGTCCACATTAACTATGAAAGATAATGTTTTGTAGAGATAAACTAGTGGTTTTATTATAGAAAGAATGGCATATTTTAAAGCTAAAAAGAGACGTGTTACGTGAAATTAAAGATTTATTCGTGAGGAAAAACCTTATGGCATTTTACTTTACAAAATTAAATATTTGAATAATGGGAATATAATAGTGTGATATTGAAAATTATTCTTCTACATCAATTATTGTTGTTTCACTAAAGATGTTTGTGAGTTTATGTTGTTTTATATGAAACTAGTGTTGAACCCGCGAGCACTGCGGCGCTTTAAACTGTCATTGAAATTTGTGTGTTCAAAATTTTATATAATAACATCAGAAGCGTTTACATTCTGATTACTTCATATTGAAAATGTCTAAATACAGCAGGCTCTAACGGAGATCTAGATCCAACTTGTTCTACGAACAGTGAAGTTTCTCTGTTTCCTTTCTTCATTGCACATGTCCCATGTTAAGTTTGAAATGATCCATGAGAATTACGCACCAGATCAGATCAAACGAACCGGAGAGGTGATTCAAACCTTCTAAGAGTCCGGATAGGATTGCCAGTGAACACAGGCTTCCTCAAAGTTGTCATCAAGCCTAGGTAATAAGATCCGGAAAATATTATAACTGAATCTAAATTCGTTAAGGAGAGATAATAAGTATCCGATAAAGATGCTAATGAAGAGATATGTGCTGAAATAAGAAGTATTTATAAAACATTGTAGTTCACATTTACTACTGAATACAGCTTCTATAATAA
The DNA here is from genome assembly GCA_023525975.1 of Smallanthus sonchifolius. NCBI lineage: Eukaryota > Viridiplantae > Streptophyta > Magnoliopsida > Asterales > Asteraceae > Smallanthus > Smallanthus sonchifolius. The sequence goes on along the minus strand of CM042046.1, from coordinate 49,924,254 downwards.
AATGCTAACATTCCCAAAATTCCAGAATTCAGTCATCATGTATGAAAAATATTAAACTATAGAATTCAATAATTATTACCACTCCAGATAAGTATGGAAAGCCACTACTCCAGATCTAAAAACTGAAGGAATCCATGTGAATTTGAATATGAAGAGTACTCCTTTGAATCTCTAGAATTAAAAGCGGACTCTTTTATTGGACGATTTTGTAATAATTAAAAAGGTCAAAAACAGTTGATGGTCAAAACAAAATTTTTAATCAAATGAATTGCCATGTTGATGATGTGTCGTAATGAAATATTAGAGATATGCTAACCTTCTTAAAAAAAACATTGCTCATCAATTTTTCAGAGAGTTGAACATATTTTTCACAAGAAACCAAATCAAATGTGGGTTTGACTAAAAGTGGTCCAAATAAACATCCAATTAAACTTTTTATGTACCTTATAAGCACACAAATCTGATGTGACATCAATTGTTTCTTCAACTTTAGGACCATATATATGGGGAGAAACATGTTTCAAACAGTGTTGCTTCAGATGTTCAGTGGCCTCAGCTGATCCATGCGCCAACACCTAATAAAGAAGATATTATATTTTTAACAATTTAACAACAATTACAATAAATAACTTTCTATAATTTCAGTACTAACTAAATAAGTAAAGAAAAATAGCATTCATATAAGTTTCAAGGGAGCGACATGAGAAAGAATTGATTTGATTGACCGACCATCAGAACGCCCTTCAAAATCCATGTAAACCAATGAACATTTGACTTGGACCTGAGACAGACAGAATACCAATACAAGATAATAAATAGAAGTTGAATTCTTTGTGGTAAATTCTATCTAGCATTGCCTTCAATTACCGAATCTCAACGGTTGATCCGATAGTTTACCTTCAGAACCACCACCTCCGCTGTTTTTACAATTGTTTTAAATAAAAAATATAAACCATATAAGGGATGCTTAAGGTCAGAACGACAAACCAAACCGAATGGGTTGGATGGTCAACCAAATGCCCACATGATTAATGAGAATGGAAATTAACCGCCCTAATTCCAAATATTTGTTCGACTAATCATGAAAAAACACAAAATTTGGAACTTGCCATCAGAAGCATACATCAATAGATAAGCTCTTGTTTGATGTAAGAATATAACAAATATATAAAAATATAATAGTATATATTTTCTTTTTCATTTCTTTCAACCGAGTATTCTATATGTTTTAAGAAGCTAACAAAAGAGAAGTCAAAAGCAACCTTTCATAAAACTTTGAGACATATATATTGAAAATGTTAAAATACTTTCAGATGGATAAGAGAATTCATCTTTTTGTTCACTTTCAAATAAAAATCATGCCCACACCCACATGTTCATAGAGCCCAATTTAAACACCTACATGATTTTCAGTCCTGCAAATGAGCAAAAATTGACTTGTAAAGCAAAACTGATATGTTTTCAGTCCTTTTTAACTTCAAAATTGACTTGTAAAGCAAAACTGATAGACGCAAACTTTGGATCCAAAAGAGAAATTATCTGCATTTTTTACTAACACATTGCACCGTGAACCAACACTCACGAACAACTGATGTGTTAAACCCAAAACCACAAACGAAACGAATACCTAAACTGATGTTTATTAAGTGCTTCTCCCACACAGATCAATGCAACTGTAGATATTTGCATATGTCCAAAATGAGTAAAATCTATATTACAATTGAAAGATTGATGGAATGAAGACAAAATTACATGGTTATTGTGATTTGCCAGCCTTTATCTGCAATCTGCAAGCGACAACCAATTAAAGAAAACGAATCAGCGCAAACGTTCGAAATAGATTAAAGAACAAAAACACGCAAATATATGTTTTGCTTTACACAAATTTAACATAATAAAAAACCTAAACAAACATGGTTACATCAGCTACATGATATCACAACCATAATAAAAAGATGTAGCTGAAAGCCAAATAAAGTAATTTGACCTACACTCTAAATATGATAAAATCGGTTCAAATTTTGCACTAAATTGCATACAGGCCTCCATTCGTGATATCACAACCACAATAAAAAAAAATTTAAATAAAGTGACCAAAGTACCTGAAAGCCAAATGATCCGTCAGCAAACGTTGTAGCTGCCAATAAAGGATTGGAAGGAGAAAAAAGTACCTGAAAGCCAAATGATTCATGAGCAACAAAATCAGTAAAAAAAAATATGTTCTCTTTTCATTTTTCTGTAGATAAAAACCAAATTGGGGCTAAAATGCTAAAATTAGGGTTACATAGAAAGAATATAGGTTCTTTGATTAGAGAAGGTGTTTATGTGGCAACCAACCTGATTTAAGCCTTAGTACCTTACCTCTCACCGGAGCTACCCCTGTTTTCAAACCATAAATTCATCAGCTAATCCTGAGTAACAATAGAACTGCAAAACTATTAGTGAAACCTAACTACTGTGAAAGAATTTTCCTGAGGTTTTGTTATTAATGAAAACTCGAACACACACATAGATAGTGAAAGAACAGATGAGATACCATTGGCTTCCTGCCGGTGATGACTGCCACCGCCTGCAGACCACCCGTCCTCCGCCGAATTAGGTCTGATCTCGTCGACAACGGTGGTTTCGTGAAGATCGATTGCGATTGTAGAGAGAGATAGACTGGGAGGCGGCGAGGAAACGGAGCTTAGCTGTGGGTGACCGTTCCGTTCTTAGACCTGACCTAGTCGACAACGGTGATTTCGTGAAATCGATCGCAATTGGAGAGAGAGAGAGAGGGTGCCGACCACAAATGGAACTTCCCTGTGGATGGGAAATCGTTCTTATCCCATCAAAAAGGTCACAGACTTGTAAACCATGCTTTGCGACTTATACACGCAGTAACAACTTGTACATGCTGCTTTACAGCCTGTATATTTACTATTCACCCTCGTGGGGTTTAAATAAGATTGTAATTATGGGTTCGTCCCTAACTCTGATTTCTTTAATAACATTTTTATCAACTTCTTATAACATTTATCATTTTACTTTTTAAATGTTCTTGAGCATCAACATTCATTACTCATCACTCACCCATAATGACAGACTCATGATTTTTTTCTACTGGAGTCATAATTTTTCGGTCATCATATAATATTAAGAGGGATTCTCTATCGGGTCGGGTAACCGGATAGTTTTTTCCCAAATTGAGTTAGGTCAACAAAATATTTTTGGTTTTAGTATCTAGTTTTTTTTATTATTTAATTTTTAAATTCGTTTGAGTTTGTTAGTTGAACGGTTTGGCTGACGATACATGGCTATTTAAACCGAACCAACCCACATATTTATTAGACATTTTAAAAATAATAAACAAATGTGTTTAAGATTGAATGAGAACACTCTTTTACTTGCATTTAATAAATCTTACTCCTAGCCATTTTTTTTAATTGTTGTGAGTTGGAGATCATTTTCACTGATTAGCCATGTATAGTGTGTACGCTCACGAAACACCGCTCTCCATAGTCATGAGAGGCCCTTAAGGTGTTCACGCGTGAGGCCACTTACCTCCGTTAAAAATTCTACCGTTGAACGGTCGAAATCAATAATAATATTTTTTTTTAAAATTAATCACTACAAATACCCATATTCAGTAATACAAATCGCGGACAACTCTCACATATTTTATACAAAATGTTTTCATCATCATTCGACTCCACCGATGATATAATTTTCAATACAGTCGTAGCTGCAAACCAAGCTTTGGTACAACAAGATGATGCTTCACGTCCAAGAATCCGAAAAACTCTTCTCAACCGGGATCGTGAAGCTGTTAATAATCTTCTATAATAAAACTATTTTGTTCAAACACCCACTTATCCTGAAGATATTTTTAGGCTTCGTTTTCGAATGAGTCGAACACTATTTGTTCAAATAGTTGAGTATGTTTTTATATATACAACTTTCTGTGTGAAAGAGTGAAGTAGGAAGAAACATTGTTTAAAATTTAAATAGACCGATAGAGGAGAAACCTAAAAGGTCAATGAACATGAGGAAATGAAAGATATTTTTTCTTACATTAATGAAAGATCTTTTGTTTATTTTCAAAACATGTTTTTCAGTTTCTTATTTGATTACATCAACCTTTCTTTCTAGGTTTTAAAACTAAAATACTTATTGAAGTTTTTTTTCTTCATATTTTTTATCTTAATTTTATATAATTTTGGAGTCTTATAAAATTTAGTTCTATATAAAAATCAGTGTGGTTTTTTATAAAATATTTTGAGAGTGATTATTTTCTTTTATGATTCACTTCAACTTTTCCAATTTTTTTTATATATCTTTAGATCGTATATATAGATGCTATTAAAGTTGGTTTGGTTTCTTTGACATTATTTATTCGAAGAGTGTGTTCAGTATCGATGATCGATGCACCGTCGAACCGAGGTTTCAATTGATGCACGATTCATGTAGTTTACCCTTAATTTATCGTCAAAATAAATATTTTTTTATAAATGTATAAGAGAATAATGCTACTATAAAAATGGCTTTCACCGACACGAAAATTCGTTGGTGATTACACACGAATCCAATAAAATCCAAAGAAAAAGATTTTATGTTTTCTAAAATTTATGTTTGTGTATATGAAAAATAGAAAAAATATATTTTAGCAACAAAATTAGGACCTAAAAATCAGTCTCAATGATTTTTTGATAAAAAGTTTAATACGTGGATAAAATCTGTGTATAATTTGCTAGAAAAATTTGAAGTCTTGGTGAAACTTTTTCTCTATGATTTGTTAGTAAACTTTTCATTGGTGAAACTTTTACCTATTCTCGATTTTCCTACAAAACTTCACCGACATATTATATATGATTGATTTCTTTACCGACAGATCCTCCATACGTAAATATCCCAGATTTATAATGCAAGTATCTTATCTTCTCATACCTACATTTGATTTCTTTTAAAAATGATAAGTTTCATATTTACTTTAGTTAAAAATATAAAAAAATAAAAAAAGTTGCATTTTTTTCTTTTTGAACGGCAAAAGTTGCATTTTCTAAATTCATGATTTTACACTGCAATCCAAAGGCTCATTAATGACCACTTGTCACACTACCTCTCAAATCCTCAAATAATACAAGAAATGATTGGTGGTCTACCACTTACCCATTCTAGACCGTTTCAAAAAATCAACATAAATCTCATATTCATATTATCCCCAAAAAAATATAAACTTTTAATCATAAAAAAAAACTAAAATCAAATGGTGGGCAAGTGATACAAATGGCTTTCTCCGTTGCCATTTGCATATCTAAATATTTGGCAGTGAGAATATCCTGACTTTTAATACATATTTAGTATTTTCATCATTTATTGTATAGTATAAAAACATGTTTAAAACTTTTGACATTCTTATTCATATTAGCATGAACATTTGCATCAAATTTGTATTTATTATTTTTGAAAATATTCATTTAGAATAAATACAATACGAGAAGTCCTAAATAAATAAATGTTTCTTTTCAATATCAAGTTGTTTCTATCACAACTTGGTGATTGAGATTTCTATATTGAATCCTAAACATGTTGCCCTTTAAGTTCGTGTTCGATGCAACTAGTATATCATGGTTGGTTGCCACTTGTAGTGACAAGGATGTTGCGTAATCCATTTATCGTTTTAGCTCAAAAGTAAAGGTGAGCAAATAAATGAATTAACTGAACTATAACCGAATTAACTGATATAACCAAACAAAATCAATAAACCAAACAATTAATCAATGATTCGTTAAGCCATAACAAACTAACCAAAAATTATGATTTGGTTTCAATTTTGATGTGTGACATAACCGATTATAAAGCCATCAATCCCTTTCATCTTTTACATATACTAGCTCGGGAGAAAATTCTTTCCACCCATTTCATTTTATTTGCTGCAAACCTTGTAGCCAATGGTGATGATGGTATAACCTTATTTTTTATAATTTAGATATTTGATTGTTGTTCAAAATTTTTTAGATATTTATTATTTTTAGATATCAAAGTCGTCATTCATATCAGGTTCTGTATCTTTATCCTTATAATTTAACTAAAACTATCATTTCATAAAAAAATTATTCATTTTTTTAAAACCCCTCATATCTCATTCCTTATCCTTATAATTTTAAAGAAATAGTTAAGGAATTGATATATTTAATAGTGTTTATTTTATTATAATTCTAAGGATAAAGATAAGGTTTAAAAAACCTGATGTAATACCTTTTTAACTCAAATCTTATTTTTTCCACTTATAATTTAAGAATATGATATATATACCAATACTGATGTGGATTCTTAATTAATCTTTGAAAAGAAAAATAAATCCATATAAATGTAAATAATATTTATAGGAATAGTATATATGGGAAAAAATCATGAGAAAACTCTTTGTTCGTAAGAAAACTCGAGAAAACCGGCCCAAACGAACTCTGAATTAACTCATTTTGGCGGCGTTGAAACCATCTCGACGTTTATTGGGGGAGGTGTGGGGGGTTTAGGTTTGGGGGTGGGGTGGGGTGGGGTGTATAGGTTTTTGGGGGTGGGAGTTTTAGGTTTTTGGGGGTGGAGGTTTAGCTTTTAGGGTTTAGCTTTAGGCTTTAGATTGAGTTTGACGAGCCAGTTCTAACACAGTTGGAATGAGTTCAATCGGAATTCGTTAGACGAAGAAGAGTTTTCTCATAAACTCAACCCCTAGTATATATAAAGTTATAATGTAAGTATCCTTAACCATATTTACCAAAAATATGAATTTGTAATTAGAAAAAAAGATGTCACATTTTCTTTTTTTAATTTTAGAAAAGGTAGGTAATAAAAAGTTGAAAATACATGCATTTCACGTGTCATTTCCCTAAAGATTTGTATGCCTCGCTTTATAGACATACACCTACATATATACATACACGTATACGTGGGTGTAAACAAAGAGGAAAAGAGGTAGTTGATAGGTATTAATTCCATTGTGTACGTATATATCTTGTATTGCAATAATGAGAAATCTCCTAAATAATTGGAGGGGTTGTATTTGTGTGTATGTTGAGTAGATGAGGATGGAATGAGTATTTGATTCTATTTGGCATATTTTTTTTATTTTTAAAATAAAATATCTCTTATCAAGATGACGATCAAATGATGTTAGAAACCCGTCAACCTATTTTAGAAAAAAAAAGTACAAATGACTTAAAGACGACGTACTAGTTTTGTATAATATATAGAATTTTATCGATGAATATAACTCTTTTCTAGAATTAAAGATATATCGTCTTAGTTTCCGTGTTTTAATTTTATCTCACTTGTATTGTATCGTATTGTATAATATTGTATATCACGTATTGTATACTACGTTATACAATATAAGTCTTCAATGCATATGGGATAAAGATGAACCGGTAATATATTGTATACGTATCTCATTTTCTCAAATGTAAAAACATTCCGTTGCCAGTTATTGCATTTATCTTTGTAATATTTCACTGCAAGAAAATTGAATTTCGTTGAAATCTTACCCACACTCTTTTTCCTACGGACCTTACTGACAGATTATTGACCTACCTTCGATCAACTAGCGACCACATACGGATTGTCCTTGTTGAGGTTATCTAATATATAATGGCTCATTGGAAACTATCTTGTTGAAAACCTCTTTGTGTCATATTTCTTCAACTATTAGGGTATATAAAAATTCGCTAGTAATAAAGAATAATAAAAATAAATGAGGATGTATGAGTGTATATGCAATGATTTAAGGAAAATTCCAAAAGATTTTTAGTACCCTAAGACAAGGGTAACTTGAGAATGAATGAAGGCCTCACAATTCACAATACAAAGGGTATGCAATGCCAAGAGAGTCATGGCTTATGTACCTTTCCACCTCCATCTCTATGAAACTTCAAACCTAACCCCACCAAATTGATTGCTAAAAGTTTCAAAAACCGACTTCTCGATCTCAAAACTAATCAACAAAGAAAAACCAATTCGTCGAACAAATGCAAACATAAAACAAAATCGAATTTGGTCTTTTAACACGTGTACGGGAAATTGATAGGAAGGTGAATTATACAACTAAGTCGTGCCTTCAATGTCACAATAAATGTTTCATTTTGAATATCTGTATGCATTTACGTCTTGTTTAGTGATGTTCATAATCATAAATAGAATTATGGTTTCATTTCATGTTTTTAATTAATTTTTAAGATGAGGGTCATTTTCGTCATTTCATAATAATAAAGGTTGAGGTTGCTATAATTAGGTTTTTATATAAAAGGGCATAGTTGGAGTGCCTAACAAAGCAAGTGAATCAAACCAAACTTCACTTTGGTCTCCTCTCTCTCCTTCACTTTGATACAAGAAGTCTTCATTCCTTCAACTCTCTCTGGTAAGTAAAGGTGTATGACCTTCATATTATCTCATGTCTTATGCTACTCACTACTATAAAAAGGGTATTTGTGGCGGTTTCACAACGGTTTTGTATGTCACAAATACCCAGTTCTGTAGTAGTGTGTTAACATATGTTTGAAAAACGTTTCTTTTTCTTACATCCTTGATTAAGTTTAAGACGTCAAACTGTTAAAGATTTTACATATTTATATGTTTGTTGGCTGTTTTATGTCTTAAACATAATCAAAGATTGTAAACTACTTGAAAATACATATAGATTGTATCAAAACATTTTTTTTGAACCGTAAGAACCTGTTATCCAAAAACTTTGTTTATTAATGGTTTAGTGGTATTCCAACACTTTTAGTTTCCCTTAACTAATAGTTTAGAGTTCACATGCTATTGTTGTGTTATTATTTCATTTGATATGTTATTTATGATTAAAAATAGGGAAAATATGGACAAACCGAATTCGAGTTTAGGGTTATGGAGAACACAATCCGATCAACTTGCCCAGATGTCAAGCGAAACCTCTAGAGTTGGCGGTGCAGAAGGTGGCAGTGGTGGTAGCGGCGGTACACATTCAAGAAAGTCTAGCAGACAAATGGTGTTTGCATCGCCCGGACGAAGTGGTGGTAGTAGCAAAAACACACACATTCGAAAGACAAGAAGTGCTCAAATGAAGTTTGATCTTGATGATGTTGGTAGTGGGGCTGCTTTAAGCCGGGCTTCGAGTGCTAGCTTAGGGGTTTCGTTCTCGTTCACTGGATTTACTATGCCTCCAGATGAGATTGGAGATTCAAGACCTTTCAGTGATGATGACATACGTAAGTATTCTCAACTCTATGATTCAATATTCATCCAACTTTTCATTTAATTTCATTTCTTGAAAAGATGACGTGAGTAGCAAGTAATGTGCTATTGCACTTGGCCACTTGCACTAGCTTCCTTTTCCATTGCATAACATATAGTTACTAATTAAGGCAATGCCATAAGGATAAGATGCATTAGTTGGCGGACCCAACGTTCTTTTTACCGGTGTCACTGTTTGAAAACATCAGTTGAATGGGTGTTGCTTGTGTGTCAGTAAATAACATGTAAAAAGGGTATGAGACACTCCATAATACATAAAATAAACTTTTTACGTTGGTTCGCCTGTGATCATATTTATGGGTGTTAAACGGGTCGTATTGTTTCAAAATGTGGTTAATTGATAACTTTTCAACATGCTCACGTGATCAAACTTTAAACACCCTTAGCTATCTATATAGTGAGAAGTAGCTGAAAAGTAGTTCAAAAGAAAGAAAATGATACATGAACCTTATAATTTTGGTTTTTAATTTTTTAAGCCACATATAATTGTCACCAATTCACCATTGTACAACTGTAACCAGCTAAGTAGTTCAAGGCCCAAAGTATACTTTACTGTCAACAAAAATGGGCCCCCATTACCTAGAAAGTGGACCATTTGGCCCACTGTCTGTCTACATAAACCTCAAGGAATTGGGTGCCTTGATAATCTTTTAGCAGTTTCTTTCAATTCCCCTGGTCCCCTCCCCAAGTCCCAATATGCATAACCAATTAATCATCATCACCATGCATCAACTTGTAAGCTAAAAAACAGACACCTTTTGAAATAATTGGATCAAAACTTTGATCCTTTTATTCTCTATCATCTTGGTTTTATGGGTCCCACAGGATGTTAACACAACATGACATAGAGTTAAACATGTTTGGGTTTGACCTTAACAGGTTTCGTGTCATAAACAGATCGATTAAACCGCTTAACCTGTTTAGACTCGATTATACCTATTTATATTTTTTAACTTTTAAAAAAAATATACGTATTTATATGTTAAGGATTGTTCATGAAGGATATTATCGTTATGGATTTTAATTTTTGTGATCTATTTTATCTTGTTAATTATTTGTTAATTGTATTAAATGTTCCAGGTCGTGTCTTGTCACTAAATAGGTGATTTAATCGTGTTAAAGAGGTCATGTCGTGTAACACGTTTATAAACAGGTTCGTGTTTATGTTTGAAGAAAATGAATTTGACAGCCCTAGTCCCATGTCTATTTATCGTAACAAGATCACGAAAATGGATTTGACAATAATGAACATAGAATTGAAAATTAGTAACAAAATCATGACAGGATTTAGCATTCTAAAACATGAATTGGTTGCAAACATATGACGTTAGTATGCTTCTAACAGCCGAAGACATTGAAGCTGGCACGCGAAAGAAGTTTCAGACAGAACCCACCTTGCCAATATTTCTAAAGGTATCAAGCTTCAAAAGGTTAACATTTTTATAAAACCATGAAATCGCGAACTTACCCGTGTTTATAAACAGATTAGTTTCAGTAATATCTATTTGGACAGACCAAAGATAGAGGTTTTTAGTCTTGTAAATAGTCTCATAATTTTATGGCATTTATGTACAAGACTAGTTCAACATAATTTAACAGGGTTTTGGTGGGCCCGTGAGTTTTTCCTAACGGGTTCTCACGGTTACAAAAGAAAACAGTAATAAATTTAAACGTATTATAATTTATTTAGTTTCATCAAAAAAAATTATCTGTTTTTTTATATGATGTGCAGTTTACAGAAGTGACATACAAGGTAGTGATTAAAGGAATGACATCTACAGTAGAGAAGGACATTTTGAATGGAATAAGTGGCGCAGTGAATCCTGGAGAAGTTTTGGCATTAATGGGTCCTTCGGGAAGCGGAAAGACTACGCTGCTGAGTTTGCTTGGCGGCAGGTTAACCGATCCGGCCCCCGGGGGATCAATCACTTACAACGAACAGCCGTACTCCAAGCTTCTGAAGAGCAGGTTTGTGTGTTTGTTCTAAAGATTCTAGATTCTTTTGTTTGAATGTGCTGGCGAACCTTGAAGAAAAATGCATGGTGGACGGGATGTTTTTTCCTATCAAGGGGGCCGGAACTATAAAATTCCGACCGAATACGTATAAATTAACACTACTGAGCGAAAAATCGGGGGGGGGGGGGTGTGACTCAAGAAAAGACTATTTTTGACATAAAAACTAATTAAAAATGACCGTGCAGGATCGGGTTTGTGACTCAAGACGATATCCTGTTTCCTCATCTAACGGTGAAGGAAACATTGACATACGCAGCTCTTCTACGACTACCAAAGAAGTTAACTAAACAAGAGAAGGAAAGACGAGCAGCCGATGTCATTCGTGAACTAGGATTAGAAAGGTAAAGTTTTCTAAATGTTATAGGTTTCTTAAAACAGTTAAAAAGTGCACAAAACTAACCAATTGGTAGTTTAACTTCACACCTTAAACAGATGTCAAGATACAATGATAGGAGGCGCCTTTGTTCGAGGCGTTTCAGGCGGGGAGCGAAAGCGTGTTTGTATTGGACTCGAAATAATAATCAACCCTTCCCTCTTGTTCCTTGATGAACCGACATCCGGCTTGGACTCCACAACTGCTTTGAGAATCATTGAACTATTACAAGACATAGCCGAGGTATGTTTGTGCGGGTCAAAACGGGCAGACTGGGTTGATTTGCCCCACAAACACTTTTTTATCCACTTTTGTAAAAGAAAAGTTAAAAATAACTACTTTGTTAGATAAACCAGATAGTTTTTTTTTATTTGACCCGTTTGAGATAAAAACATAACCTGAATCACACGATCTTTATTTTTTATATATTCATTACAGACAGAGAAGACTGTGATCACCACGATTCACCAGCCATCGAGCCGACTTTTCCACAAATTTGATAAACTAATCCTACTTGGCAAAGGGAGCTTGCTATATTTCGGGAAAGCATCTGAAGCTATGGTATACTTTTCATCGATAGGATGTTCTCCATTAATTGCCATGAATCCAGCAGACTTTTTGCTAGATCTTGCGAACGGGAACATGAATGAAGTTTCTGTACCTTCAGAGTTGGAGGATAGGGTAGGAGATTCACAAAGAGAAACAAAAAGTGGGAAACCTACACCAGCAGTTGTACATGATGTAAGTAACATAACATAACATAACATAACAACAGCTTCCCTGCACCTGCTTAGGGTAAGCTGCGCTTTACCTGATCCACTAGCAGGGTATTGGTGGGGCCCGTGAGTTTTCCATAACAGGTTCTCATGGTCACAAACATAAGACTACATAACATCATACTACAAGATGCATATATAAGTTTTGAACGAGTTAAAGATTTTGAATTTTTACTTGCAGTATTTAGTGGAAGCCTACGAGACACGAGTGGCTGAAGAAACAAAGAAACAACTTATGCTTCCCGCACCACTCGATGAAGAACTTAAGTCAAATGTCGAGTCAATGAAGCGTGAATGGGGAGCAAGCTGGAGAGAGCAATACTCGATATTGTTTCGGAGAGGTCTTAAAGAAAGAAAACATGATTATTTTAGTTGGTTAAGAATCACACAAGTTCTTGTAACAGCTGTTATCTTAGGACTTTTATGGTGGCAATCAGAAGTTCATAGCCCTAAAGACCTTGATAAACAAGTAAGAAACTTTTCAATATATGCAAGAAATCAAAATTCAAAATCGTACATCTAAGTCTAAATCCTCATTTGCAGGCAGGATTGTTGTTCTTCATTGCTGTATTTTGGGCGTTTTTTCCCGTTTTCACAGCAATTTTCACTTTCCCACAAGAACGCGCGATGTTGAATAAGGAAAGAGCCGCAGATATGTACAGATTAAGTGCATATTTTATGGCAAGAACAACAAGTGACCTTCCACTTGATCTGTTTCTCCCAATGCTTTTTCTCCTTGTTGTTTATTTCATGGCAGGCTTGAGACTAACCGCCGATTCGTTTTTCTTAACCATGGTTATCGTCTTCCTATGTATAGTTGCAGCTCAGGTATGTCATCTTTCCTAACCGCGAGTCTGATATAAAAAGTTAGCTTTTTAACTGAAACAAAAATGACAGGGACTTGGGCTGGCTATTGGTGCTACATTAACCGACTTGAAGAAAGCAACAACTTTCGCTTCTGTAACTGTCATGGCTTTCATGTTGGCTGGTGGTTATTTTGTAAAGGTAAGCACTAATACTGACAAGAAAAATAACTAATTAGGATAAAGTTTTTTGAACTAAACTTTCAAGGGCTGCACACTATAAGTGTCTGAGGTCTCAGGTTCAAATCCAGCTTCCACACTGTCTTAGCCAAGGTATTGGTGGGGACCATGATTTATTAGGTTCTCATGGTCAACAAAAAAAGTTATGAACTAATGTGGTGTTATATTCGCAGGATGTTCCAATATTCATTGCATGGTTACGCTACTTGTCGTTCAATTATCACACATACAGATTACTTCTGAAGGTGCAGTATGAAACCATAAGTCCTGTGATTGATGGAATAAAATTAGACAGTGGTTTGAAGGAAGCTACTGCACTGGCAATTATGGTATTCGGATACCGTCTTTTGGCATACCTTTCTTTGAGGAGAATGAAGATTCGTTGACTATTTTGATGGTCAACTGTTGTAAAATACAGTATTTTTCATTTTCTACCAAAGGAAAATGGAGGTGTGGAGTAAAATGAAAGCTCTGCTGTGAAGTTTTGAAATTACAATCCAGCAGAATGTAACATTATGGACAAGTTTACTTGCTATTAGTCATGAGGGATGTAACCAAGAAATCAATGAATTTAATGTTGTTTATCTTTGTATATGACATAAAGACAAGTAATATATGTGAATGTTGAAAAAACAGTTTGACGAAAACAGTGATCAACAACGAATGTCATCGGTGAAATACGATTAAACCGTGTTAGATTTAGCAAAATCTAAGGAGGCAAGACAAAGTTGAAGACAATCACACATATGATAAGTAATAACTAGCTATATTTAGAAATCCATATCATGTAAGAAAAACAAAACAACCCATTCAATATAACACATTGTAGGATTTGTAACATGGGATCTAAATTGTGAAAAATGTTGGACCAGGACAACATTCTGAATTGTGTACATCTCACTTTCAGATTAAAGTATTTCGTGGGTACGAAATCAATAATCGGATAAAAAGTTCATCAAGAATGAGAATCTATTTCTCTATGAAAAAGAAGTTCCAAATGGAACCTATATAGCTATTTCAAAAACAAAACACTTGTTAAGCCATGTGTTTACGTGATTATAGATTCGTGTATATAATAAAAGATCGTCTATGTGACCACTGAGGGTAGCTCATGGCCATCAATCCAACCTCTATAAACCCAGACGATATCAATGTCGAATAATCAGGTCAAGTGATTGTAAATGGTCTAAAGGTCCACAACCTTCGTCAGCATTCGTGTATTCGTTTGGGTCATGCAAAAACCAAATTAAACTAGATAGCTAGAGTAAGTAAGGTAGCGTATCCACGAGAAGAATGTGGTCACTCTAATAAGCTTTGTTGATTAATCTAACCTAACCCTAATTAAATTATCTAAATTAAACTAAGAATGGAAAACAGATTTTTGGTTTATTTTTTATTTCCAAGAACATAAACTTAATTAACTAAACAAATATGAGAAAAAAAAAGTAGCCACCCCGGGATTCTGATTCAATAAGCAACATACCACCTAATTCCATTTAGTTGGAAATCACGTAGACATGACTTTGTTTAAATTGTTCAACCCAATTCAATTCTAAAGAACATAACACACAACCAAATTATTCCCGATGCAAGAAAACCAAGAGACGATGACACGTGCCCAAAAGTTAAATAAAATCAAACTGTTAATAAATTGAACAGACAACTGAATCAAAAGAACTTAACGGGTTCACAAAACTCGATCCAAACATAGGCAGAACTATAATCTAACGTTACCTGTACGAACCGTTGACCCGAAGATGATCACAGAAAATTAGACAATCATAAATAGAAAACCAAATGTTGTCATCACAAAATTATCCGTTCAAAATTAACCAACTAAAATTCTTTATTCCACGGCTTAATAAAACAAACAAACACTAAAACTAAAACTCCCCTCCGTCTCGTTTTTCCAACCGCCAAAGAAAGGTTGTTTCCTTCTATTCCTTGCGTAGTCAACAGCAAAAACCAAAGAGGAGGTTGTTGACCTCGTGACTTGCGCCAACCAGCCGCAAAGAGGGTTGCCTTCGTTTCCGTAGCCTTCAAGCACACGCTCCCCAATTAGAGTAGGAGTAACGTTTGCGGTTCAGAAAAAATTATTTTCTTGCGATATCTCCTAACCCAACAAAAGCCCACATCACAAATCGTGATATGCAACTCACTCCATAGCCCGTAAAACTTAATAGTCCATTTCCATCGTATTTAGATACAAGTCAAGCCCATAACATTTTTAAATAGTTTGTAGCCCATTTTCTTCCATGTGATTTTGTTTAGCTCCTTGATTTTCTTGAAGTTAGTCCACCTGAGTTCCTACAATTGAAATAGAATCATGAATCAAACAAATTAAGTTCAACAACTTTTAATTTAATTGGTATTTAATCATTTTCTAATTTAGTTTATATAAACTCTATTGTTTTTAACCTATAAAATATAAAAACCAATGTAAAGTAAATTGTTTCTCATATAATTAAGGTTAAAAATATATGATTATATATACAATCAGAACTAGTAAATCAACCACTCATGAATCATCAGTGTCGTATACAACAGAATATACTACCTTTGAGTAGATTATCATTGGTATAAGATAACATCCCAATAGTAATACCCCAAATCGGGTGGCTGACATGTTAGTATAAATAAATTATAAACAAAACATAATTCCGTAGTGATAAAGATAATTCCTACATTCATATATCCGGTACAAAAGAACTACTTATGAAAGAGTTAATTTAAACTAATCATTACATTTATTGAAACTTAAAGTATACAACTACACAAACATAACAAATCATATTACCTAGTGGTGACAATTTTGACCAACCCCCCACCCCTGCCACGTTCCACCGTATTGGTCGAATCCGTTTTAACTCGAACCCAATTGAAACTTTAAAAAAAAAAACGACCCGTTGGTCATGAATTATATATTATAATGATAGCGGTGAGTGTAACCACTCTGTAACCACTGTCATAAGCAATATGGACCGTTAGATCTGATTAATATTAAATCTGAACCGTTTTAATTAAAGAAATCCTATTTACAACCAATTTAGGTCACACAAGTACAGAGAGAGAGAATCAGAGAGGCGGAGTCTCTTTCTTCCCGCGCTCCTATCCTCACCACCGGAGTTGCATCTGGTAATTTCATCTCTGTCCATTATTGGCTTGATTTCTTCATCTTGGTAGATTTGGGGTTTTTGGTTCCTCAATTACGCGGACAGATCGATTTGCAGAGGCTGTTTATGTGGCTCAGATTAGGTAGGTTTCTCTTCTTCTATCGACGATCGATTCAACTCCGAAAATCAAAAGTCCAGATTCAACGATTCTTCTTCTTGGTTAGTGCTTACTTCCCATTTACTTTATATATCGAACTTCTGGTCTTCTGTGGCTTATGCTTTGAGGATTATTTAATTCTTGAAGTTGATTAATCTTAGTTGGAGACATCATGATATGGGAACTAGGTAGCAGGGAGAGGCTTGCTCACAAGACTTTCAAGATTTGGGATATTAGTGTTCTTACAATGCCTGTGCAGGTTTGTATCTAAACTTTACTTTTTTTCCTTATAACTGACTAATTGAGGATTTCTTATTCAGTTGTTATCGCTTTCGCTTTGTCAATTACTCGATGCTAGTAGTGGATTTTTTGGACACATGGAACATAAGTAACCAAATATGTTCGTCTGTTCCTTTGCAATTTATCGTTTCATAGTTTATGTTGTGTGATTTGACTCAATTTAACGGCAGATTTATGTTCATTTGCTGTTGAACCGGCGTACATTGAATATGTGTAGTAGGTTCATAAAGCTTATCTTGCTCAAATTAAGGTTTGCAGGATGATTGCTTCATAGACATGGCTACCTGGGTTTGTATTAAGAACTGATAAAATGATTAGATAATAGAGCTTTCTTGGTTGATGAATAAATCACTTTTAATGATAGTTTTGCAATTGATACTCAAACAAACACGAATGCACTTACATTCTAGTGTACTCTGTGTTTTAAAGCAAGCAACTTAGCATTAACACACTGGAGCCTACACCAGCAAAAGTTGTAGCAAGTTTATAGTTGCTGTGCAACTATGTCAGACAAAAAGATTAAGCTGCCAAAATTGTCATGTTTAGGGTGTCTCAGTTAAGTTTTCTTGTAGATTGTATTGTATGCTTACATTGCCAGTTATATAAATATCATTTCTGTTTTTTTTGTTTGTTTTAACTACTTCACATTGTTTAGCCTTCCTTTCACATTCATTTAGTTACCTTGACTGTTATCTTCATTACAGGTTTAAGACAATCAGTATCCTCTTCGACTATGTGAGAGAATGAACCAATAGTTGCTCAAACATCTGTTCCTTATTCTGCCTCTGAGTATGGTGATGTGGCTATATCTACTGGTACCAATGCTATGGATGCAGACAATGCCATCCCGCATGGCGGTTTAGGCGCTGATGGAAAGTCGGAGGTTACATGTAAATTCTACTCATGAGGATCTTAGTGGGAATTCGGTAAGTATTGCAAACACTTCTGTAGATTCGTCTCAGTTTACTGCTTATCATTCTTCTGTGAATGGGAATGATGTTAGCGTTGGAAAAGGAAATATATATTTAATTATGTTTAACAAAACCAGCACCATCAAATATATAATATATTTGATCATAATAGAACTATAAGATAATCTTAAGTTAGTGATATTATAATTGATAATTACCTGTTTGCAAATCTGACAAAACTGCATCCTTTTCCTACAAGTATTTTAACTGATAAAAGTTCACTACACTAAATAAAATTTTACCTAAATTCTTCATCATTGACTTTTGAGTCAAGCCCACCCACAAAAGTCTATAGAAGTTTTTTTAATATTTTAAAGATGAAAAAAGATGCAAATTATTGTTTTACCCAAAGAAAACAAGAAATTCACTGTTGTATTTGAAGAATCTTCATCATAGTGGGAGCTCTGAGACATGGCATCAAATGAACCATTTCCACCAGCTAATATCACAACTAAATAATATATATTATGAACTCAAAAATTGTTATGAGATTGAAATTTAATATTTATTATACAAGTACCTAACATTTATTATCATGTTGTAGATTGGAGCTCAGTTGATTCGGCTAGAGCTATTAAGAGGTAACTGCGTTTATTTATTTCAAATTGAAACATTTACTTGTAGAGGCAAGATTTGGGACAAGAGTTGTTCTTAGCTTGGGTTGGATGGCAATTTCTTTTACTTTGTTTTTAAATAATTAGTTAATTATGCTAATTTCAATTTCTTATTAATAATAGCAGTGACTTTTTGACATCAAATTTGCAGGGTATGCACTTGAAGTCTTGAACAGTTGTGTTGTTTCTTCTGGCAATTTTCAATGCTTGTGTTATTATCAATAGATTTAAAATAATTGCAGGGGAAACTTTTGGGATGTTAATTGTTGTTCTTTTCATTCAAGAGGCCATCAAGGTAATCAAAATCACTCATGGAGGAAAAAGCTCCAAAATTGTGAGTTTATTACTATTGTTTCAAGCTTCACAAGACTTTGGGTTATGATTTACACTAATGTTCTGCTAGCAATTGTATTCTCATTTGGCTATTTATACACTGCACTAAAAAGCAGGAAAGCTAGATCATGGTGGTGGATGGATTAGATTTTAGATTAACTTTAACATTTTTATCAATGTTATCTTAACATGCAACTATTTTTGCGGTTCTTCTTTGCGGTTTCTCGAGTTGGAAGTGGGTCTTGATCTTCTAGCAGTGTTCTGTTTCTATCTGAAATCATGGGTATGCATTTTTTATCTTCTATTCTTCTGATCAGAAAAAGCTTGGCAAATGAATACATGTATGCTTATTATTTGATAATCCATTATTCCCTTGCTTTATATGTATGTTGATTGAAATAGATTGAGCTGAACTATTTGGCACTTCTGCACCAAGAGAGATGTTTATTGACTTTCGCTATGCCCACTGCCAAACTGAAATACAAGATTTCAGGTTTTTTATTTATGAAGTTTTATACCTTCTTGAATATAATGTCTTTGGAGGGTTTATGCTTAGAAAATCAACATCGGGTCACTTTCAACTCTTTGACCCGTTAGAGATGTTAATACACAACCCCATTGACCTGTTTGTAGGTAGCTGCTGATTTGCATATTTGTACAGGGACGAGGAGTCTGATGGGATTGGAAAGAAAGAATGAGGACTCATGGGATTGGAAAGAAAGAATGAGAATATGAACTATGAAGTAGCCTATTGGAGGGGGAGCGTAAATGGTTTATTACTTTTGAAATTTTCTTTCATAGACTAGTATGTTGTTTCAAGTTTATGTTTTTATGAACCTTAAATAATTATTTGGTAACGGACATGTTGCTGCCATTTGTGGTTTGAATATTGACACTTTGATATTAGCAATTTGTACCCAACTGTTTCAGGATCAATAAATCTCATGCTTATAATAGTTTTAATGTATTGCGTAGTGCTTTATTGTTTGGTATTTAAAAAGGTTGTTTTGGGATAGGAAAATAGTAGAAAAATCGAAGCAAATGCAGTTTTCATGTCATACATTGAATACCTGAACTTAGACGGATTTTGTACGTTTTGTATTTAAAAAGGTTGTTTTGTGGTAGTAAGGTAGTAGACAAATAGATGGAAAATATAGTTTTCATGTTATTACATTGTGGTACCCGGACTGGAACGAGTATAAAACTAGTTTAGTATTGTCGCGGGTCCTCATGGTCACAACATAACAGCATACTACTTGCAGAATGTCCCATAATGGACAATTTGGTCATGAATTTAATTATTGTTGTTGATCATTGTATCTAACATTAAGACGAGTAATCTGTTTGAATGCTGAAAAAACAGTTTGACAAACTAATATACCTGAGAAATAATCCATGCTCATTACCAATAGACCACACAGTTATGCTTTCATAAATAATTACTGTTTGATTCTGGCAAAGGTTTTCCATTATTTGCCATCAAAATATATAACAAAAACACACACTTCCACAAAAAAAAAACTTCTTAAATATATAGAATATTGTTTAGGAGAAATCATAAACCTAGTTTGGTTAACGCAAGATTCTTGAATAAAGATTATAAAAAAGTAAGTTCAAAGCAACATTAGCTAGCACCAACTTGGTTCGATCCACGCATGATGGCTGAGAATGGATTTTGTTCCTAGGAAATCCACTAAACTTTCTTCTTCGAGCTTTCTGTCGTTGAACGTGTGATACCTGCATGTTTCAAGAGAGTAGAACACTATCTTCCCGTTCTTGGAGTGTAATTGTGGAAAGTAGATCTTATTCTCCATTTCTGGTGTTTTCGCTTCCATGCACAAACATGCTGTATCACAAATATATATCATATGCCTTCCTAAGCCATCTACTCTCTCCCATTCTTGTGTTGTCTGGTTCAGCTTGAACACCTCAACAGATTCTCCATACTCGTCCATCCGAACTAGTAAAAGACGATGTTCTTCACATTTCACTAGAAAACATTTTGCTGCTGAAGGACAACCTCCTGGGGCTTCGGCTACAACTTCCCAAAAGCTACCATCTTCCTCCATTATCTTGTAAACATCAAGTCTTCCCCCTGCCTCCAAGACATACACATCTCTGCCGTATAATGTTGGAAAAGAAATGGAACGTGGGTTAATTTCATCAAAATCCACATTGAATCCATCCCAATCTGGTGACTGGTTTACAAAGTGGAAACGAACAGCAAATATGGATTTTGATACAAATCCAGCGACCATACAGTCTGAGGAAGTTGGTGGTGCTGAGAAACAAATGCTTTTTATGTAACCCGAGGGTGGAAGCTTGCGGATATCATTAGTGAAGGGGTTAAACAACATCAAACTTAGAGGAGTGTGCGAAAGATTATAAACTAGCAACCAACCATATCCGGAAGAATGTATTCGCAAATCTCCAATCAACTCTTGAGGTGTTTTCATAAAGTACTTGTCACCAAACATCGGATCTGTAAAAGTGATGATGTCTCGATGTGTGTCGAACACCATCAGCCATGGTGAAGGTAGTGAGTATGTCTGCAATCTCCTTAGTGATGTTTCGTTACTCCATCTAATCACAGGTGTTGTTAATTTACATTGTTTGCATGTAGCGCGGAAGTTAAGATATTCGACACCAACACAAAGCTCCATAATTATCTTCAAAATATCAAACGGGATATTGAGTAGGGGTGAAATCCTTGTGCTATTTATATCAACCAGCTCGTCATCCCTAGCAACGATTTCATCTTCCTTGTCTTTGTCTTCTTCAGCTCTACACAACACATGACTGTTAAGACCTTATCCGAATTTATATATTTTTTTTTGCTTTTATAGGGGACTTAGGAAAATGGTTATGGTTTCTGAATGAAATTCGAATTCAAAATGGTTTCTTGGTAATCCGCTCGTTGAGGTAGCAAGATTCAAGAATTTCTAACAGGTGGTTAATGAGGATCCAATGATCAGTCCCATCAACCTCTTGCCACCACAGCGGTTCCTATGAGAAATTCTTGAATCCGCTAACTCAAAGAGCGGATTACCTAAACACCATTTTGAATTCAACCAAAACTATTTTCCTAAGTCCCCTACAAAAGCAAAAATTTCGACCTTATTCAAATGCAATAAAACATGTAAGCACATATATACCTGCATTCCCACAAGGGGAGATGGTTCGTCGGCACTAAACAAGGCATAGAAGATAGGGAGACGGTGCTATCTTTGATGCTGTAGGAGGATATTACTTTGTCCGTTTTGCAAAAAATGTGAATATAACCGCCTGACTCAGAGGAAATTGCGGGTCTGTGAAATAGCCAGCAAGGATGAGCAAGATCAACGAAAAATATAGTTTCATTGAAGTGTTTCGGTTTTTCCCAAATCATACTAGTCATGTCTAGTTTATGGAAACGCACATCAGTGATCGTTCTCATTGCCTCTGTACGACCACCTACATCAACGCAGAAAAGTTCTGTGCCTCCCTTCAGAATACTCCCTATGAAGAAAGAACTCATGCAGATCATACCAGAAAAATTGACAAATGGCAATAGAGTTATCACAACTTCTTCATCCTTAACTACAATGTCAACCTGTATGAGTGCATCATGGTAACTGTTATTCAAGGCATATACTTTGCCATTGCAACAAGTTAGGGATCTTAAGAAACAATTTTCACCGGTTATGCTCTTGAGCTGTTTAGCGTATGTCATTTCCGTCCATTTTAACCTCTTCCTTTTACAGTCTAGCCGACAAAAAACAAAGGTACGTTGTTCGGGTCTGGTTAACAGGAGGACTGAACCAGCATTGTCCGGAGGGGACGGTAAACAACAATCTTCACCGATTGATTCATCTTTCAAAAGCAAGGGGGGGAGACGTATGGTCTTAAGAGTCGTTGGGTTCCAAAGAAACCACATGACGTTGTCCGGATGGGTAGAGAGAATCACCCAGCCATGGAAAACCCCTCGGATACGTCTCCCCATCAACGCAGGGATTCGACATGGATAGTAGGCTAGTGGGTCGTTCGTGTTCAGGTGTCTGTCTTCTTCAACCTGCAGCCACGGATATTTTGATACTAGGGGAAGCAATCGGTCACATACTACACAAGAAGAAATCTGCAGCTTCTGTTCCATCTAAAAGATTTAAAATCATCAGAATCCAATAATCTACACTCCCCTTTTATCAAAACATTATATATATAGGTAATCAAAATTTAGGCAATTTGATTTTTATCAAAATCTTAGAAACTAGCAAAGACTATTTTTAAAAACGAACCCACAATCAAATTGATTAAAATGTAAAGAAAGACTCGATTTTTATCATAAACAAATCCGATTTTTATCATAATTTTGTGAAAGACTGGATTTTTGAAACCCTGATTCACTATCGAAATCATAAGAGCAAATCACTTTATCTTTAAACTTATTAAAACAGAACTCATACCTCAAAATTTACTTCAAACCCTTCGACACACTCGATCAAAAATAATTCACACGTAGCCACAATTACACTCAATCACTCATACATTCATCTTTCATGGTATCAAGCCACCACTGATCAACTAAATCAACAACTATCAATCTAATATCAGCATTTCAGATTTTACATATACAGATAACAGTGTGTCCAATAATATACCTCATACACATGGTTTAAAAAAACGGTCGAGGCGTACGCCTCGAGGCGCGCCTCGAGGCGAGGCGGTAGAAAAACGAGTCTGAGGCGTACGCCTCACAAGGTATTTTGGTACGTACGCCTCACTAGGGCTGAGGCGGTCGAGGCGGGCTGAGGCGGGGCTGAGGCGGTGAGGCAGTAGAAATGGAAAAATTTGACTTTTGACTGGACTTTTGACCCATTTGAGCTGTGTATATCGTTTTATTAACGAAATACACAACTCAAATGGGTCAAAAGTCCATAATTAGCGTCTGGTTCTCCTTAATTTGACCTATTTTCTTATTCTTCTCCTTAATTTGACCTAATTTCTCATTCTTCTCTCACACATCACACCTAGGAAAGGTTTGGAAGGGGTTGATGTAGTCAACAAACAAGATACAAACATTGTTTGATGTTTAGTATTTTATTTTTTGTAAGATATATAATTTTTATATTTATTTTTTAATTCCGCCTCGGGCTTACGCCTCGGTTCGCCTCGAGGCTTACGCCTCGTGAGGCGAAGGGAAAACGCCTCGAGGCGCGTTTCCGTTCTTTTAAACATTGCTCATACATACTTCAAAAGGTATCGAAAATAAAAAGCTTTTAATGTATCATAAGCTACGTTCCATGATCAATTCCAGAACCAATTGAAAGAACAAAAACATATATCTGACAGTTCACAAAGTAAAGCCTAACAGTTCAAAGCATGCATACAAACAAGGACACAACGAGATCATTGCATTGTTAAGAAGGCTACCTGAGCTTTATCGGCCAATTGAACGACTAAACGGCCAACCGGAAGAGGAGATTCGTAAGTATATCCATATTTGATGCATTCAGATCTCATATAGCGAGATAAAACCCGACCATCGGCGGTGAGTCCAGCGATTGCGACGCCGATATGGTCGTCGACTGTGAAGATCTTCCTCTGGTGAGATGAAGGCTCCGAGTTCGCTTTGTTGACGCAAGCGAGAACAGCGTGAGTTTTAGATCGGAGACCAATTGCCGCGGATCCTTCGTTTGAAAATAGGGTTACGAAAGAATTAGGTTTTTATGTCAGAGAGAGGTAGAATTAAAGAGAGAGTATAGTTTTTTTTTTCATTTTTGCTGCGTAAACAAGGAATTTTGTTTTTAAATGACCTAAAAGTAAACAAGGAAATTAAAAAAAAATTAAACTTCACTTTTCGTCCATGAGATTTACACAAAACTTCAGGTTTCGTCCCTCTATAACACATTGCATCCCTGACGTTTTATCTTTTAACAGGTTTCGTCCCTTTCATTAACTCCGTTATTAATTCCGTTGGTTAACTCCCACGTGCCCAGCACGTGAGGGGTAAATATGTCTTTTAACCTATCAAAATCCATCGGCCCCTTTAATAATCTATTAACCCTAAAATCTTTCAAACTTCAAACTCAAACCCCTGGTTTCTTCTTCTCCGACGTAATCCTTCAATCGATCAAAATGACTCCGACCAATGCTAAGTGAGTGTATTTATGGTGGGTTCGTGGTGATAATCCAGACGATGACTTCGACCCATACGAGGTTTACGGTTAGTCTTTAGCACCCTACACTCTGTATGTTTTTTTGTAACTTAGGTCATTGAAATCTTTATCACATTGTCTTATTTTTTATTACAGCAAATGAACCTACAATGTTTACTATCAAAATCTTCCATGGTGGTGAATTTGTGAACTCTCATGGTAGAAGGTATATAAATGGTAAGTGTAACTACATTGATATGGCTGATTCTTCTGATTTCGGTCTAGATGTGTTGGTAGAGATGACTAAAGCATTAGGATATCCATATGATATGGTTTTTTACTACCACTATAAGGTTCCTGAATCGGATTTAGATAGTGGTCTTAGGGCACTTGGTAATACATCTTCTGTAGGTAGGTTGTGTGCATTGGTCAAATCGGTTAAATTAATTGAGATTTATGTTGAGCATTGGTACACAAAAATTAACACCTTTTTTCAAGAGCATCAACAACCAGGAGTGCTTGAATGTATTGATACAGAATTAGTAAAAAATGATGAAGTTGGGTCTGACATAGAACAAGATGTATTACCAAGTGATGAAGTTGGGTCTGTTAGATAACAAGAAGTAGAAGTTGGGTCTGTTAGAGAACAAGAAGTAGAAGAACTTGGGTCTGATAGAGAACAAGTTGGGTCTGATAGAGAACAAGTTGGGTCTGATAGAGAACAAGATGGGTCTGATATAGAACAAGATGTGATGAACATGTCTCAGATGATGATGAGGATGACTCAGATTTTATTATTGATCCTGACAACTTGGTGGAGGATCCAGAAATGGATATGGAGGACTTTAGGGCTGCTGTTAATGACATTAAGGATCTAGAAGAGCATAATGATAGCATGGATGAGGATCATGATGACATAAATGTTGATCTTGATGACTTTGAAAGTAATAGTGAAAATGAGCATGTTTTACAAAGAAGTATGAAGAAATTGAGGCAGAAGAATAAGGAAAATGGGAATCTAACAACAGGTACATTCTATGTAGGACAGCTCATTGCAGACAGGGAAGAGATAAAAAATATGGTAAAAGATCTTGCAATTGAGACTAGGAGACAACTTCAAATAGTAAAAAATGAACTACTAAAGTTTAGAGTGGTTTGTAGAGGTAATAATCCAGTTTTCACAAGTGAAGAATCTTCAAATATGAGTAAAGGAGAAAGTGGGCCCCAAAAGCTAGTACCCAAAAGAAAAAAAGCTACTCTAAAAGTGGGTGAGTCTTCCACTAGTGGTCCAAAAGCATTAAATAAAAAAATTTACCCTAGAAAAAATTATCCTAAGCCTACTTGCCCTTGGACTTTACATATCTCAAGAAGGGAATCTTCAGATCTATGGTGTGTGAAAACCTATGTCCAGCAACACCAATGTCTCCAAAGCAGAGAAATTCAGCTCTACACAATGGGCTTTATAGCGAGAGAGATTATTCCAATAATTGAAAGTAACCCTACAATACCTTTGTCATCACTACAGGATCAACTTCAGAAAAAACATAAAGTCCAGTTATCTATACAAAAAGTATTCAGGGCCAGGGTGATTGCAACAAAGAAAATGCTTGGTGATTATAAAGAACAGTATGGGTTACTAAGAGATTACTGTGAAGAATTGATGAGAGCCAACCCTAGGAGTACTGTGAAAATTGATGTTGAAAGAGAATGTAATCCAAACATGTTGTGGAAATGTGCTAGTGCAACCACTGTTACTCAGTTTGACAGGTCTATGGAGGAAATAAGACAGGAAGATGCCAGTTTATATGATTGGTTAAAACAGATTCCACCTACCAGTTGGTCCAGAGCTCAATTCAGTGGTATTTTACTAGTTCTTAATGTTGGCTAACATTTATTATTTAATTGTTGTTTTCACATATGTGATGTTTCTTGGCTTAAACAGGTTAGGCAAAGTGTGATGTGCTACTAAACAATTTGTGTGAGGTTTTTAACAAGCAATTGGTTGGGGGCAGAGATAAACCAGTGATCAGTTGTTTAGATTTCATTAGGCAGTACATGATGAAAAGAATAGTTATGGTACATAAGGTGATTGCAAAAAGTGAAGGACCATTGACACCATATGCAACAAAGGTATTCAATGTCATTAAACATGATGCCTCTACATACAATGTTCTTATGGTAGGGAATAACAAATATGAGGTAAAATTTTACAAAAAAAATTCAGTAAAATTTATACAATGTAAACTTTGTATTTGGTTTAATAGTCTTGTTTTTAGGTGAGTTCACCTCATTCTGACCAACGTGTGGTGAACATGGAGCTTAAAACATGTTCATGCAGAAAGTGGGAGTTGACTGCAATGCCTTGCAAACATGCAGTTGCAGTAATATGGGATATGGCACAGCATGGATATGACGTTGGAATACCAGAAAAATGGGTCTCAGAAGTTTACTGGCTAGATACATGGAAGAAGGTGTACATGAACACAATTGAACCAATCAATGATAGAGAACTATGGATACCATCAACTTGCCCAACCAAACTGACTGCTCCTAAACATCACAAGCAGATTGGTAGGCCAAAGAAAATGAGGAAAAAGTCAGCTGTTGAGATTCAGGAAAACATTTCAAGCAAAGGGAAATTGTGCAGAAAAGGAGGTACTACAACTTGTGGGAAATGCAAATCAAAAGGTCACAATTCTAGAAGTTGCAAGGGGCAAAGTGAAACCCATGCTGCATCACAATCTGCTCCAAAACCAGCTCAAGACTGATAGGGATGTTGCAGTTGCAGACCTCTTTTGATTTAGTTTATGTTAATGTCTTTTGAACAATTTGGTTTATTAATGTAATGGTATTTTGATGCCATCTCAAGACTGCCTTTTGAACAATTTGGTTTAGAATTGTAATGGTATGTGTTGCACATGTTTTATGAAAAAGTTTGTTTATGGTCATTAGAAATGTACAGATTATGCTGGTCTTGTGTTTATATACAGTTTGTAACAGCAGGTCATTCTGCAACAGTTTATGAAACAGTTTGTAACAGCAGGTCATGCAGGTCATAAGGTTTATGCAGGTCATTAGGTTTATGCAAATATTTGTGTTTACTCAAAATTGAGTTGGTCAGGTCAGGTCATTAGCCTTATGCAGGCCAGGTCAAGTTATTAGCCTTATGCAGGTTTATGCAGGTCAGGTCATTAGCCTTATGCAGGTTTATGCAGGTCAGGTAAAGGTCATTAGCCTTATGCATGTCAGGTCATTTTAATTGCACAACATATGTGATGTACTCAAAATTGCAGGTAATTGCATTTTTAACTGCACAACAATTGAAACATTCTACAATTGAACAACATTCTTCAATTAAACATCAAGTACATCACAAACAAAAACCAACTAAAACCTAGGATAATCTTCTAGCTTCAATAGCTCTTGCAATAGATAATTCCTCATGTTGGTTGATTGATCTTAGCAATCCAGGTATTATTTGAGTTGACCTTGGACACATTGGAGGATCACACCAAGAAACAAAACCACACCTTGATTTCTGTTCATTATTCATAAAATCATATTAGAAATAGAAGAAATTAAAAGAAATTGAAAGAAATTAGTAGAATTTAAGGTTGATTTCATACACAGCAATGAAACCGACGACCTGGGTTTGCTTCGGTCCAGGAAGTGTGAATGTAGGTGTGAGACCCACAAGAGCAGATTGGAGGATTTCCATAGGAAGAAATCGATCTGCTAGAACGACTTGACATCCCTTAGGGTTTCAATCGGTATAGAGGTGATGAAGATAACGAATTAGGGTTTCAATCGGTATTCAAGAATGGGTTTGATGTTATAAACAAAGGGGCCGATGGATTTTGATAGGTTAAAAGACATATTTACCCCTCACGTGCTGGGCACGTGGGAGTTAACCAACGGAATTAATAACGGAGTTAATGAAAGGGACGAAACCTGTTAAAAGATAAAACGTCAGGGATGCAATGTGTTATAGAGGGACGAAACGTGAAGTTTTGTGCAAACCTCAGGGACGAAAACTGAAGTTTACTCTTAAAAAAAAATCACTTATACCCTTAAGGATTTTTATTTGTAAAACTTTTAATTCTTTCTTTTTCTTACTTTGCAATTCAATCCCTATCTATTAAAATAACTATATATTAAACTTAAAATTTATATAATATTTAAATTTAATACATAAATATATATGTTATATATATATTAAATAATTTTGATATCATTCGGTTCTTGAATCCGATTAGACCGGTTCAACCAGTGAACCTCTAAACCATCCGGTCCGGTTTTAAAAACATTGGTAATAAATTATATATAGTTTAAGTGAGTCGTATTTTATTTATTCATTTTATCATATAATGAACTTAAACCTAAAGTATACCTCTAATGGATTTCATTTATCAAGTGGGAGCATGTTATTGCTCCTAAGGATTTGGGTGGGCTCGGGCTTGGCTCCCTGGAATACCTCAACATTAGTTTACTCGTTAAATGGTGGTGGTGTTATAAAGTTGAAGGAGAAAGGCTATGGAGAAGGGCGATAGCCGCCATTCATAGCAACGCTTCTTCCTGTGAGGTGATTCCAAGTAACAGCAGATTCCCGGCAGTGTGGAAATCAATTGCCAAACTGAGTTTGTCGCTAGAGAAAAATAACATTACCATTCCATACTCAATAATGGGGTCGTTGGGAAATGGGGAATGCATAAGGTTTTGGGTAGATCATTGGATTGGTTTGACTCCGTTGATGGTTTCCTTTCTGACCCTGTTCAGAATTGAGTCCAACAAATCTTGCCTCGTCCGGGACCGGTGTCGAATGTCGGGTACTTCTCTAACTTTAAATTGGTCTTGGATTAGAAATATTTTGCTTCCTTAAGCTGTTGTTCGGTCTTAAATGATGTTCGATTACACGATCAGACGGATAGGTGGACATGGTCGGGTAGCTCGGACGGCATGTTCACTGTCAAATATGTCAGGGAGTATCTTGCTAAACAGAAAATCCAGAATCCGGGCAGGCCTTTAGCTTGGAACACGTGGTTACCGTTGAAGATTAACATTTTTGGATGGAGAATGGAAGCGGAGAGGATTCCAACAAAATTGGCGCTTCAACAGAGATCATGTCTTCAACGAATGCTACGTGGCTTCTATAATATGGCAAAAAGAATCTTCGTGGCTGACCATGTCTTCACCGCATGCTACATGTCTTTTATAATATGGCAAAAAGTATCTTCTTGGTGCAGGATATCGTCGATCTACGCCTTTACGGTGCCATTTTGATCGCGTTGTCAAGGCTAATCAAAAATATTTATAAGAACTACTTCTTAGCTACTTAGACTACAGTATAGGAAGTAGGGTTGTCGAATCCACAGAACCAGTGGAAAATGCTATTCAAGTTAAAACGATTCAACGACTACTAAAGTTTAAGACTTTATTACTTAGAACACTTGGAATTATAAAAAACAAGTAACTTTAAGTTGTAAAAACAATTGGAGAAGAATGACCACTCCGGGTTTCAGATTCAGCAAAGCACACATACAATTTCAGTTTCAAATCAGATTAGAGATTACATAGACATAATCTTGTTTAACTGTTTAACCCAATCACACAATAATCAATTCAATCACAAAATCGAATTATTCCCGATGCAAGAAAACTAAGAAACGATGATAGATACGATAAATTGAAAACATGCAATTGTTCATAAATCAAACATACAATTGAATTCAAAGAACTTAAGAAGTTCACAAAACTTCAATCTAACACTGATCATCAACTAAAATCATACAAGTACAAGCATAAATCGTTCACCCGGAGGGATCACGAAAGCGTTTAGCCGCTCATGATTGTAGCAAACATCAATGTAATTAATCTAGAACTTAGAAGCATTAGAAAACAAGAACAATTTGTCAAACAATGATCAAAATCGCCTTAGAACTCCTCTGGGACGGCTGGAAAAAAGTAATTCGAGAATAGGATCATAATGGGTGTATAATTAGAATTAGGTTTGAATTTGCCGTAATTCCGTTCTTTACGTGTCGCGAAAGAATCTGGCCAAGTCTTCGCATACCGCGAAAACCAAAATAGTCGCGCGGCCTTTTTCCTTCTCTCGCGTACCGTGAAAACTTCCTACCATGACAAACAAAAAAAGTAAATAAACAAAAGTAACCTATCTATTACATCCGGTTTCCAAATAACTCAAAAATAAAAACAACCATGACAAACAAAAATACGGGTCACTAGGGCTCGATATATCAAACACAATCACAACCAAAACGATAAAGGTTCGATCTTTTGTTAACCAAAAGTGTTAACAAACAAAACGGAGATCGAAAAATAAACAAAAATGCATTCTGTAGTTGCTTTGAAACCCCCTCCCCTCCCCTCCCCTCATCTTGCCTTCCTGTTGAAATGGCAAACACCAACACACAAGTGTGTGTGTTTTGCCTAATTAATCCAAATAACACAATTGGAATTGGGTTAATTACACAACAATCCCCATCTTTAAGAAAAGTTTCCTTCCACCAAACTTAGTGTTTTATAATATAAATAAAGCCCTAACTTTCATCCCCGTTTATTTACATCGTTACAATTTAATTGTTATATTGTAAGACAAAACCCGAAAGTTGTTTCGTTAATTACATTAGCCACGCACTTAGTAAACCTTTTGTTTTTATAATGACCTTAATATTGTGAATGGATATGATGCACCGAAACCATAAACTACCGTCTTCCAGTGTAAGCCTCCACCACTATTTAGCAAAGAGAGGAAGGTTAAGGAAATAAAGACTACGTATACCGATACCACGCACATAAATATAAACATTCATCATAATATTTAGCATCCTACTACCTAATCATTGCAGCAGAAAAACTATGAAGACTTTTGTTACTTTTGAAGATGGTCTAACGAGAAATTCTAATATTATTTTATTACCTAATTAACCAGAAAAACTATAAAGGAGAAGTTTATCTTAATTTTTTTTTTATTTTTTCTTTGTGTAAAGCCTTGGCATAACAAAGGAAAATCATATTATACAATGAAATTCAAAATCACGTGAGAATCCAGACTTGCAAAATAACTAATCTCAAAAACACTAAAACGTGAACCGATGGGTATTAAGATAAATTAAAACGCGTACAACTATATGTAGTACATACATTGTCCTAATATATATAGACACTCAAAGCAACAATATATATGAGGTTGAAGATAAACAATCAATCAAAAAAAGTCCTAGAACATGAATAACAAAGGGTTGCAAATAAACCGAACGAAACGAAGCAGATTTATTCATGTATGTTGTTTTAAGTTGAACCGATTTCGAATGTGACTAATAACGACAAAATATATATGATACTTTTATTTCTAATCAATAAAAATTGTGATACGTACGACGAGCATTGGAATTGCGAGGAATAAGTGCTATAGTAGGAAAGATAAAAATGGATGGAGTAAAGAAAAAAAAAGACTAAAGATAAGATAAAAAAAATATTAGGTTTAATATGTTATTTATCAAAGCCATCTTCCTCTCAGCAAAAATATAAAAAAATTAGAGAGGTCTCGAAATCAAAACGATTAGTTTGAACAGATGCATAATGTTTTTGTTTAAACACACTATTACAAACCGATTTAATATGTCTGAGATTTTGATTTTTCTGGTGAATTACGAATGGGTCATAACTGGTAAAAGGGCACCCTTCCCCGGGGCAAGAAAGCCTTACTTTGCGGCAAGATGACACATGTTCTTTAAGAAGTCTGGTGGAAGTAGCGACAAAGTAGCAGTTGTCGCCGGGGCAAGAAAGTTTACCGGTAGAGGAAGAGGAAGACATCATCGTAGGTTACCGATTTGGATGCGAAGTATGTTGTAGATTGTGTGAAAAGTAGGTCTGTATATATAGGGTATATATCGAGGCTGTGTCTTGCCCTTCACGCAGATTTTTTATAACAACATAACAATTAATTTGAATCCTGTTGGGTGGAAAAAAAATCTATATATATAAGGAAACGATACGGAACAAATCAATATTTAAAATAGAACTGATTTTGATGCGACTTTCAGACTAAATCTATCTCTATGTTAGGATAGATTACAAATTTAAATATAACTAAAAAAAGAATTAAAATTAAAATAAAATCTATTACACGTGTTTTTGGTTAAACAATATTATCAAATATATTATTATTATTATTATTATTATTATTATTATTATTATTATTTTTTCTAAATAAACTAATTTTAGAGTTTTTAAACATTTGAATATAAGGGTTCTCACATGTTTCATTTATCCTTTGCATGCATGCCTACATTCACCCGTTTTTCGGGTAACATGAATCAAAATCGCCACCGTTACACAAACACGGAAATGTACAAAGTTAATGTAACAATATTAAAAATAGACTTCAAAATTTGAGCAACCACAATACAAAAAGAAAGATAACACTATGCAATTAGAGAAGATTGTAACAATTTAAAATATTTACCGGCAGTTGCCTTCGATATCTCAAAAATGCCTACCCTATCATGGCATGCAAATATGCAATAGTGTCACAGGAACTAATTAAAGAGACATGGTAATGAAAACCCACAAGCTACTTCAACAAGCCATAGCTATTGGTCTAAATTAATTAAATAAATGAATTATTTTTATTCGGAGAAAAAAATTATGGCGTATAGCGTATGACAAAAATACCTATGCATACGAATCTGTCATCACGAAGCCTATAGCGACGACTTGTCGTTGCTATAGGCATTTACACCCTATAGCGACCACACGTCGTCGCCACAACCCCGTCTCCCGTCGTCGCTATATGTTCACTTCTTTGTAGTGTTATATATATATATATATATATATATATATATATATATATATATATATATATATATATATATAAACTAGAAAACTGTTTGTAGGTTAGATTGGAAACCCATGTGAGTTGTGAAAACTCAAAAAACTCTACATGAGCCTTAGATTAAAAGAGATTAATGGCTGAGATTGAATCAGCTTTTTCAACATTTATCTTAGTACTATTTTAATAAATAATAGTACATATATGGTAGAATGGTAAAATGACTTTACACTCGTCACATCACCTTTTGTTGTTTGACTAGATAGTACACACATTACATCACATTTTTCTTCTCCACTTTCAAAATGAGATTTTTTTTAATAAATTCGATTTTTATTAAATCTTTTTTTTAATTCCAATTTTTTTAAATGAGTTTTTTTAACATGACGTTTCTTTCATAATATGGCAAAAAGTATCTTCTTGGTGCAGGATATCGCCGAACTACGCCTTTACGGTGCCATTTTGATCGCGTTGTCAAGGCTAATCAAAAATATTTATAAGAACTACTTCTTAGCTACTTAGACTGCAGTATATGAAGTAGGGTTGTCGAATCCACAGAACCAGTGGGGAATGCTGTAATATCCAGGATTTTTCCGACATACATTTCCTAAACCGTTGCACAAATTTAAAAACTCGGATTCGTATTTAAAACCTTTTCCTTAAAAATAAGTATTGATTTTAAATTAATTAATATTGATTTAAAAAAAAAACAATCATACTTATATGTGTGTGTTTTATAAATAAAATACCATTCAAATTCTTTGCAAGTTTATAATTTTGTAAATAATTTAAACTTATAAATCATAAATCTTGTTTTAAAAATTTATAAAATAATAAACTTATAAAAACAATTTAACTTTTATATATTTGATTTTTATAAAACCCAAGGACTAAAACTGCCACCTTCAAAAGATGTTTAAACTAAATTCTAAGTTTTAAACATAAAATGATAATAGCTTGGGACTTCAGGGACCTGTTGTGTATTTATCCCAAACTTCCAGAACCGAAATAGGTCCCAGGTTCGAAACCCGCCACACTCGGTTTTTAGCCGTTTTATCCCAGATCGCATTTTCCTGTCCAGATTCGTTGAACCTCGGGTTCGACTCCCGCGTGCGACCGTAACCCAAGAATCATCAATGTCCGATTTCAACCACAACCACGCGTGAGTTCAAATTCAAGCCGTTCGAACCTAACCGTGAACTCCCCACCTAATCGAGCATTAAAATCTGAAATCGCGTATAAATACTGGCATAGGAACATCAACGACATCATCCCCAAACCACTTAAACACTCAATTTGGTCATTCTCCTACTGCATTGCCCGATTAGAACCTCGACTGCCGTTTTCTGGACTCAAGTCCGATCTCCGTCATCTCGATATCGAAACAGGTACTTCTTGTGATCGATGTGTTCTTTGCATCATGAAGATCGAAAGCCCTCTGTTTAATTCCATTAACAGAGGGCAATTCGATGCGTATTTGGCAAATCTTGATTCTAGGGTTCATAGGGATTTAGGGACGAATTGAGTTTGTGTTTAAGAATTTGATTTTCTGAGTTATACTCAGCAAGACCCGTAGCCGGGATGGTTGGGGCGTGTGTGTATACTTGACCCGGTCCCAGACCCGAGTTCGAATCCGGGGAGCCGGGTTTTGCCCATTTTATTTTTTTTAGCCTTAAAAAAAAACAGTTTTAAACCCTTAATAAATTTTATAAATTCTGAGATATTTTTATAAACTTAAAAATGAATCTTATTTACACTTTTGTATTCCAGAGCTATTTTATTTAATTAAAACTTGTTAAAACCTATAATGTTTAATTCTTTAAAAATAGTTTTAAACATTTAAAAGAATACTTCTAAAAGTTATAAGACTTGGACATTCAATAGAAATCGTTTTTATAAAATTTAAAACTTAAATTCTTATTCTTTTTTTTTATAATAAACTTATTTTATTTGAAACTTTAATTTAATAAAATGTTAAACTTATACATTTTATATTTCATATAAACAAGAATTCCATTTGTTTATATAAATATAAAACAAGAGAAATGATTATACTTTATTTGTCTTCCAAATAATTATAAACTTGTATTTTAAAACATAAACTTTAATTAAATACTTACAAACTTACAAATTGAAAGAAACTTTAAGAAACTTATTTAAAACATTTATAAAAACTTATGATTCTATCTACACATCAAAAAAAATATTTATAAACTTATAACTAAAACATAGACTTTATAAGAAATTTTGTTTGATAAATTTGTATATACTTGTTATCTATTTAAACTTACAAACTTTAGTTTGTTACAAAGTAATTTGTAAATCAAATGTTCAATACTTAAAACCTTAATAGACTTAAATAATATACGTTGATTATTCTAAAATAAAGAAATTATTCTTTTGGAAAATTATTCATCCTTAAAAATTAATTACTAGTTCTAAACATTTTTACAACTCTTTAACCATTAGTTATCCTTTAATAATTTTATTTAACTTTAACAATTAGTATGCTTTAAGTAATTACTATTAAACTTAGTAATTATTCTAAACTAATAAACTTATTACATTTTATTTTAGAGTCTTATGTCATTCAAGATTCCTATTCGAAACTTCAATCCAAACTTTATAAACACAATCTTTCCCATCTCCCATTTGGAACCCTAGTCAAAATCTCAAAATCCTAGATCTTTTGCCTTAGACTTGTAGAAGCAAACTTAAATCTTTAGACTTGCATTCTTAGGCTTATTGTGAGGATATTCTCCCTCAAACTCCTGCTACACTTACTCTTGTCAGATACTCTTCATCAAAATCCAAGTGAGTATACTTAGCCCATTTTTCCTTTCTATACTTTTGGGGTGAAACATGTTCAAAACTTTAAACTTATACAATTCTTGTACAAACTATGACTATGTGCTTATTCTTATGTTAAACTTGAGACTTGTATGCTTAGATTAAACTTAAAACTAGCATATTCATTAACTTTGATCAAGCATATAGTAACAATGATAGATCTATTGCATTTGACCAATCCACATTGATTGATTGACCCTTCGGGGGGAGCCCTTGGTGATTGTTACTGAATTAAACTTTTAAACTTGAGACTTATAAGGGTAACCTGCGGGTTATGCCTAAACTTGGTTGGAGGGTTGATATGCACAATGTTTAAGATGCTTGTTTCTAATACTTACATTATAGAATGCATAAATCATAGTGAATTGTAATTCTTTTCAAATACTTGTTAAACTGTGTCAAAACCTTTGTATCTCACCAACTATTTTGTAGTTGACAGATTATTTCACATGTTTCAGGTTCTACATCATGAGACTTATTTGTGATCACATAAGATGCTTTGGACCTAGACTACTTATTAAATAAATGTTGTATACTTGTTATTTCCATTGTATTGAACCTTTGAATCTATTTATTAATGAAATATTAAAACTTTAATAGTCAACCTTGTGCTATTGAACAACCGCGTCCGCCCCGACGTATAATCCGCCGTTAGTTGGGGTGTGACAAATGCTATTAAAGTTAAAACGATTCAATGACTACTAAAGTTTAAGACTTTATTACTTAGAACACTTGGAATTATAAAAAGCAAGTAACTTTAAGTTGTAAAAACAATTGGAGAAGAATGACCACTCCAGGTTTCAGATTCAGCAAAGCACACATACAATTTCAGTTTCAAATCAGATTAGAGATTACATAGACATAATCTTGTTTAACTGTTTAACCCAATCACACAATAATCAATTCAATCAAAAAATCGAATTATTCCCGATGCAAGAAAACCAAGAAACGATGATAGATACGATAAATTGAAAACATGCAATTGTTCATAAATCAAACATACAATTGAATTCAAAGAACTTAAGAGGTTCACAAAACTTCAATCTAATACTGATCATCAACTAAAATCATACGAGTACAAGCATAAATCGTTCACCCGGAGGGATCACGAAAGCGTTTAGCTGCTCATGATTGTAGCAAACATCAATGTAATTAATCTAGAACTTACAAGCATTAGAAAACAAGAACAATTGGCCAAACAATGATCAAAATCGCCTTAGAACTCCTCTGGGACGGCTGGAAAGAAAGTAATTCGAGAATAGGATCATAATGGGTGTATAATTAGAATTAGGTTTGAATTTGCCGTAATTCCATTCTTTGCGTGTCGCGAAAGAATCTGGCCAAGTCTTCGCATACCGCGAAAACCAAAATAGTCGCGCGGCCTTTTTCCTTCTCTAGCGTACCGTGAAAACTTCCTACCCGCTCTTCACGTACCGCGAAGATCCCACTTTCCAGGATTTTGACTTTTTGCCTTTGACTTCTCTTTCTTTGACCTCCCACGCTTTGTGCCTTCGTTAATCTCTCCGTATACTTCCGCTCTTTAAGCACATTAACCTTGTAACTCAGCAAACTACGAAACACACGTAAAACCGACTCGATAAATACAATTACACTATTAAAACATACAAAACCCGACACTTATACATGGGATAATTAACCCTGCATCAGAGATCTGTTCAATTCTCAATGGATCGAGGGGATACATCCTCTCAAGCAGCGAATGGTCCTCTCGATAATTCTTTTCTCGTGTTGGTCGCTATGGAATGCTAGGAATAAATATCTATTCGAATGTCGTCTAATATCCATCGCCAAAATTATCGAAGAAATAAAAATGTAACATCCCGAAAATCGCTAATAAATAATTATTGGAAAACGGGAGGCTCGAGGGATAAAAAAACGAATAACAAGAATTAAAGATGAGGGGTGCATTATGTCCTCGCGCGATAATAAAAGGGAAGGGTGTGACTTAACCCTAGCTGCCACCTTCCCTTGTTCCTCACTCTTCACCATTCAGAAGTTTTAGAGAGAGAAAGCTAGAGATAGTTTAGAAAGAGAAAGTTGGGAATCAACTCGAAAAGCACAAGGTTCGTTCATCTTCATCATAGGAGGCTACTGACTTGATTTGGAGCTTAACGAGGTAACGGTTTCTCCTAAATCTAAGTTTTAGTAATTTTTGGGTTTCGGGTTTAAGTCACATAAAGGCATAATTTTTACGTATGAAACCCGAAACATAACACATATTTAAGTTCATGGATGAAAAAGAAACGTTTTGAACGTAAAAAGTTCAAGACTTGATCGATTAGAAATAATGGGTCAGATCTAGGGTCTGGTTGGGGAAGAATACTGATGCATCGAAACTACTAGTTTCGATGTAGGTGAATCCATCGAAACTACCATAGTTTCGATGTAGGCCTTTAACCCGAAACTACCCTAGTTTCGATATGAATAAGGACCCGAAACTACCCTAGTTTCGTTATGAATAAGGACTCGAAACTACCCTAGTTTCGTTATGAACAAGGACCCGAAACTACCCTAGTTTCGATATAAACAGTTTCCCGAAACTACCCTAGTTTCGATATGAACCATCACCCGAGACTACCCTAGTTTCGATATAAATCTACCTATTGAAACTACTAGGATCGAGCATGGAAACGTCTAATGTTAACTAGGAACACTACCTTATGAGAATGACTTTATTTATACAGATTATGAGTGATACTAGTGACGCTCAGTAACTAGCTAAGTGTATTTCAGAAACTACTCATCGGGTGAGTTCTATGTGCCCCCTATGTGTTATGTGCAAATGTTTTCAATGTTTTGGGGCCGAAGTGTATACACGATATGATATGAATAGTATGTGTGTTACATGCCAATACATGATGATGTTAAGTATGACATGTATGATATGAATAATTAAATAAAAGTATGATATAACATATAAGCAGGAAATCTTGCGTTATATATATTATAATGCATGTTATGAATGTATGTAAACGTTATGGACGCTTCAAGAATAACGTCTACTTTAGTAGACGGACGACCATGTGACTATTTTGCAACCGGGACAGCAACGTACCTTCATCAGCTAGGACGTATGGAAGGCATTATTATGGACGATCAAAGCAATTGCCTTATTTTATGTGGAACGGTTGCTAAAACAATAGTCGCATGGGAAATAGATGCCTTAGGGCAGACGGGCGAATGAACGTACTACGACGGTAGAACGGGTTTTAGCGGACGGACAAAGGTTGCCGGACGAATTTATGTTTCGACGGACGGTTTCTAGGGCCGGACGGCTTATGAAATGGACTACGACGGTAGTTCTTATGGCGTTTGTCTTTGTGACTTATGTAGATATTGAGTAATTATATACTTAGGCATTTATATAAAACAATTAAATTTAAATATGTTTTTAAATAAAACAATTAAATTTAAAAACTCGTTTTACTTTTAAATAAAAACTGCTTTTATTTAATTACATTTTCGGGAAATTTTAAACATTTTAATATTCTCGTCGTTTTATAAGATTGTGTTAAATGTTTTATAAAAAATATTTGCGGTTTTAATTATTATCCTAAATAATTTTATCAACCACAAACATACAAAACAACCATCGAGCCACTAGTAAGTTTGTTCGGTTTCGTTCGAGCCATCAAACGAGTAACCGAACCGGTCTAAGGGACAACAAATAAAATATAAACTTGTCGCCTCCCACTTAGCCCAAGATCTCTATCTTCAAGTTCTCGTATTTGTCAATCCTTGTCTTCAAATATTCGTCTTGATAGGTTTACAACTTTTATAATTTTACAATAAAAGTAAATAAACAAAAGTAACCTATCTATTACATCCGGTTTCCAAATAACCCAAAAATAAAAACAACCATGACAAACAAAAATACGGGTCACTAGGGCTGGATATATCAAACACAATCACAACCAAAACGATAAAGGTTCGATCTTTTGTTAACCAAAAGTGTTAACAAACAAAACGGAGATCGAAAAATAAACAAAAATGCATTCTGTAGTTGCTTTGAAAGGATTATGCAGGCCAAACCCAACAACCCCCCCCCCCTCCCCTCCCCTCATCTTGCCTTCCTGTTGAAATGGCAAACACCCACACACAAGTGTGTGTGTTTTGCCTAATTAATCCAAATAACACAACACAATTGGAATTGTGTTAATTACACAACAATCTCCATCTTTAAGAAAAGTTTCCTTCCACCAAACTTAGTGTTTTATAATATAAATAAAGCCCTAACTTTCATCCCCGTTTATTTACATCGTTACAATTTAATTGTTATATTGTAAGACAAAACCCGAAAGTTGTTTCATTAATTACATTAGCCACGCACTTTGTAAACCTTTTGTTTTTATAATGACCTTAATATTGTGAATGGATATGATGCACCGAAACCATAAACTACCGTCTTCCAGTGTAAGCCTCCACCACTATTTAGCAAAGAGAGGAAGGTTAAGGAAATAAAGACTACGTATACCGATACCACGCACATAAATATAAACATTCATCATAATATTTAGCATCCTACTACCTAATCATTGCAGCAGAAAAACTATGAAGACTTTTGTTACTTTTGAAGATGGTCTAACGAGAAATTCTAATATTATTTTATTACCTAATTAACCAGAAAAACTATAAAGGA
Organism: Smallanthus sonchifolius; assembly: GCA_023525975.1. NCBI lineage: Eukaryota > Viridiplantae > Streptophyta > Magnoliopsida > Asterales > Asteraceae > Smallanthus > Smallanthus sonchifolius. The sequence goes on along the minus strand of CM042046.1, from coordinate 49,882,799 downwards.
GAAGTTTATCTTAATTTTTTTTTTATTTTTTCTTTGTGTAAAGCCTTGGCATAACAAAGGAAAATCATATTATACAATGAAATTCAAAATCACGTGAGAATCCAGACTTGCAAAATAACTAATCTCAAAAACACTAAAACGTGAACCGATGGGTATTAAGATAAATTAAAACGCGTACAACTATATGTAGTACATACATTGTCCTAATATATATAGACACTCAAAGCAACAATATATATGAGGTTGAAGATAAACAATCAATCAAAAAAAGTCCTAGAACATGAATAACAAAGGGTTGCAAATAAACCGAACGAAACGAAGCAGATTTATTCATGTATGTTGTTTTAAGTTGAACCGATTTCGAATGTGACTAATAACGACAAAATATATATGATACTTTTATTTCTAATCAATAAAAATTGTGATACGTACGACGAGCATTGGAATTGCGAGGAATAAGTGCTATAGTAGGAAAGATAAAAATGGATGGAGTAAAGAAAAAAAAAGACTAAAGATAAGATAAAAAAAATATTAGGTTTAATATGTTATTTATCAAAGCCATCTTCCTCTCAGCAAAAATATAAAAAAATTAGAGAGGTCTCGAAATCAAAACGATTAGTTTGAACAGATGCATAATGTTTTTGTTTAAACACACTATTACAAACCGATTTAATATGTCTGAGATTTTGATTTTTCTGGTTTTGTTAAGGAACAACACATGCAGTTATTATCATTAACTAGGTTAAAATCGCGTGTATTCACTACAAGAAAAGGACCCTGTGCCGACGGAGCCTATACCGACGACACTTGTCGTCGGGATAGGTCACCCTATACCGACGACATGTCGTCGGGATAGGCCAAACCCAAAATTTAATAGGGGAGACCCTATACCGACGACATGTCGTCGGCACAGGGTTGAGGCAGATGGAGGGAAAACATGGCGCCCAATGAAAAATTGGGGAAAACCTGTGCCGACGACATGTCGTCGGTATAGGTTAATTTCCATTTTCTTTTTGTTTTTCTTTTATTTGATAAATATTCGTCGGTCAAATTTTTTTTTTTTAAATTAAAAACAATTATGGGAAAACTCTATACCGACGACATGTCGTCGGTATAGACTTTTTAACTTTATTAACTGGACAAACCTGTACCGACGACATGTCGTCGGGACAAAACCATATTGCGCCGACTTTCGAGCCTATACCGACGACATGTCGTCGGTATAGGTTAATATCCATTTTCTTTTTGTTTTTCTTTTATTTGATAAATATTCGTCGGTCAAATTTTTTTTTTTAAATTAAAAACAATTATGGGAAAACTCTATACCGACGACATGTCGTCGGTATAGACTTTTTAACTTTATTAACTGGACAAACCTGTACCGACGACATGTCGTCGGGACAAAACCATATTGCGCCGACTTTCGAGCCTATACCGACGACATGTCGTCGGTATAGGTCTCAGCGAGAATAAACCCAGAAACAGCTTCCTGCTTCCCATTTCCACGAAAAAAACCCAAAAACTCTCTCATCTTCTCTCTTTGGCGATTTCCCGTTTTTGGTGTGTTTTGTGGAGCAATCTTCACCAATCTCTCGGGTTTTGAGGTTAGTTAACATCTATGTTTCAATTTTGACCAAAAAATCAACATTTTTGGGTTTTTACTTAATTTCTTTGATTTTTGTTAGTGTTTGAAGCTTTGACCATTTTTTGAGGATTTCAAGCTATTCGAAGCTAATTTGCAAACTTGGTTAGTAATTTTTCTATAAATTAGGTTTAGATGTATGTTTGTATGTATATTGTTGTGTTTATTTGTATGTATGTATATATGGTTTAGATGAATGATTTTATAAATATTTATGAAATTTTATGATGAAATTAGGTTTAGATGTGAAATTAGGTTTAGATGAAATTTGGGAATTTGGGCATTTATATATGTATGTTTGTATATAATATGTATGTATATATGTGTATGTATGTTTGTATGTATGATTATGTAATTGTATGATTTGTATGTATATAATTGTTTATGTATTTATGTAATTGTGAATGTATGTATATATGTTTGTATATATATGTATGTTTGTATATAATATGTAGGTATATATTTGTGTATGTGTGTTTGTATGAATTTTGATTATGTTTATGTATGGAATTGTGTTTGTGTATGTAATTTGGGAATTTGGGCATTTATGTATGTTTGTATATAATATGTATGTATATATGTGTATGTGTGTTTGTATGTATTTTTATGTATGGAATTGTGATTATGTATGTAATTTGAGAATTTGGGCATTTATTTATGTATGTATATAATATGTATGTATATATGTGTATATGTGTTTGTATGTATTTTTATGTATGGAATTGTGTTTATGTATGTAATTTGAGAATTTGGGCATTTATTTATGTATGTATATAATATGTATGTATATATGTGTATGTGTGTTTGTATGTATTTTTATGTATGGAATTGTGTTTATGTATGTAATTTGAGAATTTGGGCATTTATTTATGTATGTTTGTATATAATATATATGTATATGTGTATGTATGTTTGTATGTATGTTTGTATGTATTTGTATGTATGTTTATGTAATTGTATGATTTGTGGATGTATGTATATATGTTTGTATGTATATGTAACTTTATTTAATTTTGTTGCAAGTTCGGAACTCATTACGGTTGACGAGGTGTGAATAACATCATATTTGTGTTTTATTGAATTTATTTAAGGTATGTATCCCGACTTTTATGCCTTTGTGTATTTAATTTTTAATTTCATTTAGGCTGTAAACGGCTCGTTTATCATAATTTTATAAATACTATTACTTATATATTAAAAAAATATATATTTTATAATTTTATAAAATAAATAAGAAAAAGGCTTACACCCGTAATGTCATTTATGTACGTCTTTGTTTATGTATGTCATGTCTCATATTGTGTACACTAGTATGTTTATTTAGGATAACCCTTTAGAATATACCCGTCCGAAATTTATCTGATAGAGATAAATTTTGGATTGTCCCCTTTGGGACTGCTTTTTGAATATTCTATCTTATTTAGGATATGTATACATTTTAACGGGTTGACATTTAAGAAAAAAATTGGTAGCTATTTCTCTTTACTCCTTCGAGGTTGCGGTTTATCTGCATACTTGAGGAGTTAAGGGGAAATGCTGCTGATTTATTCTTAAATAGTCAACTCGTTAAAATGTATACATATAAGATAGAATATTCAAAAAGTGGGTTAGGATCCACCGCCTTAGAGTACCGATCAAATCACATACATTAAATTATATAATTTATTACATGCATGTATATGTGTATGCTTATAACACAATAGATATGACACTAGATATGGAAATTGATAAAAGTTGGGTTCTCACATGTTATTATTATTATTATTATTATTTTTTCTAACTAAACTAATTTTAGAGTTTTTAAACATTTGAATATAAGGGTTCTCACATGTTTCATTTATCCTTTGCATGCATGCCTACATTCACCCGTTTTTCGGGTAACATGAATCAAAATCGCCACCGATACACAAACACGGAAATGTACAAAGTTAATGTAACAATATTAAAAATAGACTTCAAAATTTGAGCAACCACAATACAAAAAGAAAGATAACACTATGCAATTAGAGAAGATTGTAACAATTTAAAATATTTACCGGCAGTTGCCTTCGATATCTCAAAAATGCCTACCCTATCATGGCATGCAAATATGCAATAGTGTCACAGGAACTAATTAAAGAGACATGGTAATGAAAACCCACAAGCTACTTCAACAAGCCATAGCTATTGGTCTAAATTAATTAAATAAATGAATTATTTTTATTCGGGGAAAAAAATTATGGCGTATAGCGTATGACAAAAATACCTATGCATACGAATCTGTCATCACGAAGCCTATAGCGACGACTTGTCGTTGCTATAGGCATTTACACCCTATAGCGACCACACGTCGTCGCCACAACCCCGTCTCCCGTCGTCGCTATATGTTCACTTCTTTGTAGTGTTATATATATATATATATATATATATATATATATATATATATATATATAAACTAGAAAACTGTTTGTAGGTTAGATTGGAAACCCATGTGAGTTGTGAAAACTTAAAAAACTCTACATGAGCCTTAGATTAAAAGAGATTAATGGCTGAGATTGAATCAGCTTTTTCAACATTTATCTTAGTACTATTTTAATAAATAATAGTACATAAATGATAAAATGGTAAAATGACTTTACACTCGTCACATCACCTTTTGTTGTTTGACTAGATAGTACACACATTACATCACATTTTTCTTCTCCACTTTCAAAATGAGATTTTTTTTAATAAATTCGATTTTTATTAAATCTTTTTCTTTAATTCCAATTTTTTTAAATGAGTTTTTTTAACATGACGTTTCTTTCATAATATGGCAAAAAGTATCTTCTTGGTGCAGGATATCGCCGAACTACGCCTTTACGGTGCCATTTTGATCGCGTTGTCAAGGTTAATCAAAAATATTTATAAGAACTACTTCTTAGCTACTTAGACTGCAGTATATGAAGTAGGGTTGTCGAATCCACAGAACCAGTGGACAATGCTGTAATATCCAAGATTTTTCCGACATACATTTCCTAAACCGTTGCACAAATTTAAAAACTCGGATTCGTATTTAAAACTTTTTCCTTAAAAATAAGTATTGATTTTAAATTAATTAAAATTGATTTAAAAAAAAAACAATCATACTTATATGTGTGTGTTTTATAAATAAAATACCATTCAAATTCTTTGCAAGTTTGTAATTTTATAAATAATTTAAACTTATAAATCATAAATCTTGTTTTATAAATTTATAAAATAATAAACTTATAAAAACAATTTAACTTTTATATATTTGATTTTTATAAAACCGAAGGACTAAAACTGCCACCTTCAAAAGATGTTTAAACTAAATTCTAAGTTTTAAACATAAAATGATAATAGCTTGGGACTTCAGGGACCTGTAGTGTATTTATCCCAAACTTCCAGAACCGAAATAGGTCCCAGGTTCGAAACCCGTCACACTCGGTTTTGAGCCGTTTTATCCCAGATCGCATTTTCCCGTCCAGATTCGTTGAACCTCGGGTTCGACTCCTGCGTGCGACCGTAACCCAAGAATCATCAATGCTCGATTTCAACCACAACCACGCGTGAGTTCAAATTCAAGCCGTTCGAACCTAACCGTGAACTCCCCACCTAATCGAGCATTAAAATCTGAAATCGCGTATAAATACTGGCATAGGAACATCAACGACATCATCCCCAAACCACTTAAACACTCAATTTGGTCATTCTCCTACTGCATTGCCCGATTAGAACCTCGACTGCCGTTTTCTGGACTCAAGTCCGATCTCCGTCATCTCGATATCGAAACAGGTACTTCTTGTGATCGATGTGTTCTTTGCATCCTGAAGATCGAAAGCCCTCTGTTTAATTCCATTAACAGAGGGCAATTCGATCCGTATTTGGCAAATCTTGATTCTAGGGTTCATAGGGATTTAGGGACGAATTGGGTTTGTGTTTAAGAATTTGATTTTCTGAGTTATACTCAGCAAGACCCGTAGCCGGGATGGTTGGGGCGTGTGTGTATACTTGACCCGGTCCCCGACCCGAGTTCGAATCTAGGGAGCCGGGTTTTGCCCATTTTATTTTTTTTAGCCTAAAAAAACAGTTTTAAACCCTTAATAAATTTTATAAATTCTGAGATATTTTTATAAACTTAAAAATGAATCTTATTTACACTTTTGTATTCCAGAGCTATTTTATTTAATTAAAACTTGTTAAAACCTATAATGTTTAATTCTTTAAAATAGTTTTAAACATTTAAAAGAATACTTCTAAAAGTTATAAGACTTGGACATTCAATATAAATCGTTTTTATAAAATTTAAAACTTAAATTCTTATTCTTTTTTTTTATAATAAACTTATTTTATTTGAAACTTTAATTTAATAAAATGTTAAACTTATACATTTTATATTTCATATAAACAAGAAATCCATTTGTTTATATAAATATAAAACAAGAGAAATGATTATACTTTATTTGTCTTCCAAATAATTATAAACTTGTATTTTAAAACATAAACTTTAATTAAATACTTACAAACTTACAAATTGAAAGAAACTTTAAGAAACTTATTTAAAACATTTATAAAATCTTATGGTTCTATCTACACATTAAAAAAAATATTTATAAAGCTATAACTAAAACATAGACTTTATAAGAAATTTTGTTTGATAAATTTGTATATACTTGTTATCTATTTAAACTTACAAACTTTAGTTAGTTTCAAAGTAATTTGTAAATCAAATGTTCAATACTTAAAACCTTAATAGACTTAAATAATATACGTTGATTATTCTAAAATAAAGAAATTATTCTTTTGGAAAATTATTCATCCTTAAAAATTAATTACTAGTTCTAAACATTTTTACAACTCTTTAACCATTAGTTATCCTTTAATAATTTTATTTAACTTTAACAATTAGTATGCTTTAAGTAATTACTATTAAACTTAGTAATTATTCTAAACTAATAAACTTATTACATTTTATTTTAGAGTCTTATGTCATTCAAGATTCTTATTCGAAACTTCAATCTAAACTTTATAAACACAATCTTTGTCATCTCTCATTTGGAACCCTAGTCAAAATCTCAAAATCCTAGATCTTTTGCCTTAGACTTGTAGAAGCAAACTTAAATCTTTAGACTTGCATTCTTAGGCTTATTGTGAGGATATTCTCCCTCAAACTCCTGCTACACTTACTCTTGTCGGATACTCTTCATCAAAATCCAAGTGAGTATACTTAGCCCATTTTTCCTTTCTATACTTTTGGGGTGAAACATGTTCAAAACTTTAAACTTATACAATTCTTGTACAAACTATGACTATGTGCTTATTCTTATGTTAAACTTTGTATGCTTAGATTAAACTTAAAACTAACATATTCATTAACTTTGATCAAGCCTATAGTAACAATGATAGATCTATTGCATTTGACCAATCCACCTTGATTGATTGACCCTTCGGGGGGAGCCCTTGGTGATTGTTACTGAATTAAACTTTTAAACTTGAGACTTATAAGGGTAACCTGCGGGTTATGCCTAAACTTGGTTGGAGGGTTGATATGCACAATGTTTAAGATGCTTGTTTCTCATACTTACATTATAGAATGCATAAATCATAGTGAATTGTAATTCTTTTCAAATACTTGTTAAACTGTGTCAAAACCTTTGTATCTCACCAACTATTTTGTAGTTGATAGATTATTTCACATGTTTCAGGTTCTACATCATGAGACTTATTTGTGATCACATAAGATACTTTGGACCTAGACTACTTATTAAATAAATGTTGTATACTTGTTATTTCCTTTTTATTGAACCTTTGAATCTATTTATTAATGAAATATTGAAACTTTAATAGTCAACCTTGTGCTATTGAACAACTGCGTCCGCCCCGACGTATAATCCGCCGTCGGTTGGGGTGTGACAAATGCTATTCAAGTTAAAACGATTCAGCGACTACTAAAGTTTAAGACTTTATTACTTAGAACACTTGGAATTATAAAAAGCAAGTAACTTTAAGTTGTAAAAACAATTGGAGAAGAATGACCACTCCGGGTTTCAGATTCAACAAAGCACACATACAATATCAGTTTCAAATCAGATTAGAGATTACATATACATAATCTTGTTTAACTGTTTAACCCAATCACACAATAATCAATTCAATCACAAAATCGAATTATTCCCGATGCAAGAAAACCAAGAAACGATGATAGATACAATAAATTGAAAACATGCAATTGTTCATAAATCAAACATACAATTGAATTCAAAGAACTTAAGAGGTTCACAAAACTTCAATCTAATACTGATCATCAACTAAAATCATACGAGTACAAGCATAAATCGTTCACCCGGAGGGATCACGAAAGCGTTTAGCCGCTCATGATTGTAGCTGTCACATCCCCAAATTCCACTAACGGAGTTTTACCGTTTGGAAGGTGACACACCAGGATCTCAGTCATTAGTTACATCAAACGACACTACATGGGACTTAAAATGTCATAACATAAAAGTTCAGAGTTAATGCGGAAGCGTAAACGTTAATATGAAATCGAAAGTAATTACACGCAATAGGCGTCAATCAATGTAAATAAGTAAACTGTTTCAAATGTTTGAAATGGATGATATGACAGTAGGACTCCATGCATGTCCTAAGTGTGCAACCTGTGCCTTAGCGACCTGAGAAACATGTAAGAAAAAGTGTCAACACAAGGTTGGTGAGTTCACAGGTTTCAAGTTTACAATAAGAGTGTGTTTGCCAGATTATGTACTTTCAATATGCATATATGTAGGTAGCTAACCTATGTTCATGTTTTACTAAAGCGCTCGCAACCGAAGCTGACTGTGTTTGTATGCCTCCTGCCAGGTCTATCAACTCTGGCACATGTGAGTAGGCTAACATTTCACCCGTTCGATATCCAATCGAGTTAGCGCGACTAACGCGGGTGGGATTTGTCAAACCCAGTAGTACTACTAAACATTACCTCGCTAAGATCCATATTAACGGTTCGAAATAAGATGAGGACTTTCTGTGATAGCATGTTACGCTTAGTCTCAACAGTGATATCATATAAAGTACCATAATCAAATAGTTGCGTCATGTTTTCTCCCCTGGCGGGAAAACAATATCTGCTTGCGTACCTGTTTCTCCCCCACGGGGAAAACAAGTAAAAGTATGATAGTTGGTGTTTCATGTTTGTTTCTTCCTCAACAGGAAAACAAGTAAAATACGTTTGTGTGTAAGCATGTTTCTCCCCCAATAGTAAAACAAGTAAAAAGGGGCCGTGAAACTCACCTGATTTCGAGTGAAAGATCGGGTCACGCTGTAGGAATTTGAAACCACGGGTGTAAGCCTTAAACGACTTACGTGTGACCTAACAATACAACACAACAATTAGGGACGATTGGGGATTTGTGACGACGCCACGGAAAGTTAGGATGTCCTAACTTGTTCTAAGGATTTAAAATAAACGAACGCGTCGGACGTCGACAATGGATAATAATAGGATAATTATTTTCTTTTGATCGAGTCGCTTACGAAGTTTAAGAAATAATATAATATATATATTATTTTAAATACGAACGATTAGACAATTTATTCTCGGAGTGGAAAATAATAATTTATATTATTTTTAAGTCGGATAAATAACGTAGGTAAATAATACACTTTTATATCATTTAGTTTAAAGCAATAGTCACGAACGGTCACGAATGGATTGAAAACAATATAACGTTTATAATATTTTAAAAATATTTAATACGGGTTCAAAATAATATAATCATATTATTTTTCACGGGATCGCGGGTTGGAAATGCGAAGAGTTTATTATTTTAAAAACGGTAATAATAATATAGTTTTTAATTAATTTCAAATCCGAGCCCTCGGGTCAAATCTCGGGCCAAAACGCGTTTAAATAGGTTTATAATAATATAGGTTGAATTTATATATATTTTTATTTAATAAAAATCGCCCCAAAAATAATAGTGTGGGAGCCCGGCCTCGAACCCGGGTCTCTCCCACACACGCTCTCGAATTTAACCATCACGCCCGCTAGGGTCATCGCGAAAGAATCCGGATCAAAATTGATTTAACATCCGGTTTCAAGTGGTTTCCCTCCCTAAATCGCCCGCGATCGAATCCGGTCGATATCCATCGATTTGGGCGATGGATCGAGCCAAACAGAAAACAAGAATTGTTGCTCAGTGAATTACGAACCTGAGCATACAATCCAATTCGAAAACGAGCATGATTAGGCTGTCTAATTATCGAGTTTTGTACCGAAAAGAGTAATAAAAATACTTTGAATCGATTCGAAAGATTTAGATAATGGATTTGATTAAAACCATAGGGCTTTTGATAAAAGGGGCATTTCGAAACTGATCATGTAAATTAATTTCGTTTCTTTTCAATCTAAGATCGAAAACCCCAATTTCAGAAACACAAGAACCCTAATTTCCAGATTGATATGAATTCGATAATAGAATGACAAATTTACAGAGGGCTTTCAATGACTATATGATTACTAAGCTAATGGTATACTTTAATTTGATTTAAAAATGGTTTAGGATCGAATTCGACAGATAGGGTTCATATGAACCCTAATTACGGGCTGCAGAGATTTCGATATTAAAACTTGAAATTGGCAAAGGGCTTTTTAATAAAAATGATGTTGCAAATCTTTCTGCATATATTAATTTCATTTTCATCGTGCCTAGATTAGGGTTCGACTTATTCAGTCAAGTGATGAATCCTAGAATCAAGAACTCGATCGAATTGATGATGTAAGCCCGAATTAACACGGGGCTTAGCTTTACAGAATGAAAACGAAGTAATTGGATTAAAGATTTACCAGAATGCGTATCGAATTGATGGAGTTCGAGTAGATGCAGGTGTCGGCTGCACATGTTGCTTTCCGGCGAGTTCTGATGATTCTCCGGCCAATTCAGGTTGTGCAAACACTTCAAGAGAATTCGTCGAGGGTGTGAGAAGCTTCAATTCGCGAGAGTAATGTCAGATTGTGACGAATTTGATGGAATCAGGTTATGCTCGACGGTTTTGAGTTTAATTTGGGTTTAATTGCGTTTAATTCGCTTCAATGTCGGAATTAAGGATAATGATAACGATTAGAAACGGTTAGATCGTGATAATCGGTTTCAATATCACTGGATATCAACTAGAAACGGCTCAATTCCAAGAGTTCGTGATGTTTGACTTTCAAAAGTCAACAAACTGACAATCTAATAATTGCAGAATTGGTCCCTGAGGTTTTTAGTGGAATTTGAGGTTTGCAAATTGACAGAATAGGTCCCTTAGGTTTGAATGGAGTTAGTTCTTGGTTAACTTTGACTTTTAAAGTCAACAGATTGGATTTTGACTTTCCAAAAGTCAACAGAATAGTTTGAGCTATTAACATAACTAGTCCCTGAAGTTTAAGTTTGGAATATTGACAGAAATAGTCCCTGAAGTTTGAATAAAGTTAATTTCAGTTAACTTTAACTGGATTTTTCTAACGGGGTTAACTGGAAAAGTCCGTATTGTCACAGTAGCAAACATCAATGTAATTAATCTAGAACTTACAAGCATTAGAAAACAAGAACAATTGGCCAAACAATGATCAAAATCGCCTTAGAACTCCTCTGGGACGGCTGGAAAGAAAGTAATTCGAGAATAGGATCATAATGGGTGTATAATTAGAATTAGGTTTGAATTTGCCGTAATTCCATTCTTTGCGTGTCGCGAAAGAATCTGGCCAAGTCTTCGCATACCGCGAAAACCAAAATAGTCGCGCGGCCTTTTTCCTTCTCTCGCGTACCGTGTAAACTTCCTACCTGCTCTTCGCGTACCGCGAAGATCCCACTTTCCAGGATTTTGACTTTTTGCCTTTGACTTCTCTTTCTTTGACCTCCCACGCTTTGTGCCTTCGTTAATCTCTTCGTATACTTCCGCTCTTTAAGCACATTAACCCTGTAACTCAGCAAACTACGAAACACACGTAAAACCGACTCGATAAACACAATTACACTATTAAAACATACAAAACCCGACACTTATATATGGGATAATTAACCCTGCATCAGAGATCTGTTCAATTCTCAATGGATCGAGGGGATGCATCCTCTCAAGCAGCGAATGGTCCTCTCGATAATTCTTTTCTCTTGTTGGTCGCTATGGAATGCTAGGAATAAATATCTATTCGAAGGTCGTCTAATATCCATCGCCAAAATTATCGAAGAAATAAAAATGTAACATCCCGAAAATCGCTAATAAATAATTATTGGAAAACGGGAGGCTCGAGGGATAAAAAACGAATAACAAGAATTAAAGATGAGGGGTGCATTATGTCCTCGCGCGATAATAAAAGGGAAGGGTGTGACTTAACCCTAGCCGCCACCTTCCCTTGTTCATCACTCTTCATCATTCGGAAGTTTTAGAGAGAGAAAGCTAGAGAGAGTTTAGAAAGAGAAAGTTGGGAATCAACTCGAAAAGCACAAGGTTCGTTCATCTTCATCATAAGAGGCTATTGACTTGATTTGGAGCTAAACCAGGTAACGGTTTCTCCTAAATCTAAGTTTTAGTAATTTTTGGGTTTCGGGTTTAAGTCACATAAAGGCATGATTTTTACGTATGAAACCCAAAACAAAACACATATTTAAGTTCATGGATGAAAAAGAAACGTTTTGAACGTAAAAAGTTCAAGACTTGATCGATTAGAAATAATGGGTCAGATCTAGGGTCTGGTTGGGGAAGAAGACTGATGCATCGAAACTACTAGTTTTGATGTAGGTGAATCCATCGAAACTACCATAGTTTCGATGTAGGCCTTTAACCCGAAACTACCCTAGTTTCGATATGAATAAGGACCCGAATCTACCCTAGTTTCGATATGAATAAGGACCCGAAACTACCCTAGTTTCGTTATGAATAAGGACTCGAAACTACCCTAGTTTCGTTATGAACAAGGACCCGAAACTACCCTAGTTTCGATATGAACCATGACCCGAGAGTACCCTAGTTTCGATATAAATCTACCTATTGAAACTACTAGGATCGAGCATGGAAATGTCTAATGTTAACTAGGAACACTACCTTATGAGAATGACTTTATTTATACAGATTATGAGTGACACTAGTGACGCTCAGTAACTAGCTAAGTGTATTTCAGAAACTACTCATCGGGTGAGTTCTATGTGCCCCCTACGTGTTATGTGCAAATGTTTTCAATGTTTTGGGGCCGAAGTGTATACACGATATGATATGAATAGTATGTGTGTTACATGCCAATACATGATGATGTTAAGTATGACATGTATGATATGAATAATTAAATAAAAGTATGATATAACATATAAGCAGGAAATCTTGCGTTATATATATTATAATGCATGTTATGAATGTATGTAAACGTTATGGACGCTTCAAGAATAACGTCTACTTTAGTAGACGGACGACCATGTGACTATTTTGCAACCGGGACAACAACGTACCTTCATGTAATATCTGTACTTTTCCGTTTACAATTTCCGGCCATTTGGCATTTATTGTAAACCCTAATTATCCATATTTAATAGTATGTGAAAATTCTTAAATGAATTTCTTAAACTATGTGGCTAAAAACCATACTCAAACTATGTTTTAGGGCTAATATTCATGGTATTTGAATAAAGTCCCTAAACTATATAAAATAAATCTCATAAATTATCCAAGTGTAAACAAAAATTGTACTTATTTAATTTGGAAAATCTTAATTGTGTTTTATTCAATTAAAACATAAATTATATAAATTAAAATGATTTTTATAAAATTATTATGAATTTTTAAGAAATAATAAGATTTATTCCTTAATAAATCAAATAAAGTTTAATTAAATAAATATTTTTAAAATAAAGTTTTATAAAAAAAAAATATGTCTTTTTATATCATTTTTTTTAGTAAATTAGTTAAACCCCTTGACCCATTGAACCCTTTAAAAACTTTGGACCCTCTCAATTTGAACCTTTGAGTTTTGAACCCCCAAACCCGCTGTTTGACTTCGAAAAGTCAACAGGGCCAAAACCACACCAAATCGTTTTCAAAACCGTCGAATTCAAGGCTGTTAATGCCTAATAATCGTGTATAAACGTTAACCGACTCATCTTTAATGATATTAAAGAACCAATTCGATCATAATCAAGCTTTTAACTCAAAAATTCAAGTCGAAACCGTTTTATCCTTAAACCCGCAATCAATTAGTGCGTTTGAGATGAAATTGATCGATATCATAAGTCCCACAGCCTTCGCAACATCATTTACAAACTTCCCGAACTCTCAAACGTACCTCGATTCACTCCGGAAGCTCCAGCGAAGCCGAAGAACATCGAGGCTGAGATTTCAGCCGTTCTCCTTCGTTACGAGGCCATTGCAGGTAAAGATTGTTGCATTAGACTCTTCATGATTCAGGGATTGAAAGCCCCTTGATTTGGAGGTCGATCGCTGTGTAATCCGATCGATTGGGAAGCTAGGGTTTTGCGGTTAAGGAATTGGGAGAGAAGGGTCTTCAGACCGTGCTGTTAAAATCCAAGGGAACCCGCAAATGGACAAGGCATTAAGCCCAGTCCAGCGGTAAGGCGCGCGTATGTCCCAGGGGAGACCCGGGTTCGAATCCGGGCAAACCCCTTTTATTTTTCCTATTTTATATTTTTATTAATTAAATCTTTAATCTTTAAAAATTCATAACTTTTTATTTACAACTCGAAAATGTACAAATAAATAGTCCAAATTTTTGTAATAAAATTCTCTACTGTTTTATAAAATAAAAACAGAAAACTTTCTGAGTTTATAAAATTAATTATTTAAAAGTCTAAATTTAAAACTTGGATTATTTATTTAAAATTAGTAAATCTATTCCAAAAATTATACAAAAATTACAGAAACTTAATCTATATATTTTTAACAAAATATTAAGTTTCTGGAACTTTTAGACATTTTTACTAATTTTTACTAATTTTGTTTTGTAATTAAATCAATGGAATTATTGATTTAATTAAACTAAAAATAAGTAAATTTTATAAAAATTTACTTATTAACAGAAAATATATATAAAATTTATAATTTAAATTATATTTATATTCTTACTATCTTTTTGACATATTTAGTTAATTAAACACATTTATTAACTAAATTACTAAATAAGTAATTAATTAAATAATCACTTAAAATATTTTATAAAATCTGAAATTATATTTAAATTACTAAACATAATAATTTAGTAATTTAAATACTTGCACACCTTAAACTATAACCAAATTACTTTTCAAACCTTAAACTTTCCAAAATCCTAATTTCTCAAATTCGAGAACACGAACAAACCTTAGCTTATTCCTTTAAACTAAACGACTAAACTACAACTATAGTAGGTTAATTGTGACCTACTTTGGATTATATCTTTGGATCAAACTTAGCTCGAAAACTACTTACAAACCATGTGAGTTTTCATGCCCCTCTTTATACATTTTACCACTTTTGGGGTGAAACATGTTTCTATATAACCACACTTACACAATTGACAAATCTCACAACTTGAAACAAATTCCCATATGTTAGACTTGTTTAATTGCATTATGTGGCTTATTTGTTGATTACACTAGTTCATATTATTAACTGTTTCTACAGCCTAGGAATGGAATTAGTGGTACCATGTGGGTTAGCTACCCCATGCATTTCTTTGATCCAGGATGCATGTAATGAATTCTGATACTGAAAAACTGTTAACTATATGTTGGACAATCTGAATTGGATAAATCTTAAAAGGAAGGTTTAATTTGGACTGTGTGTATATACAATAAGACTATAATGTACAACTTGTCTTAGCATGGAATTTGTACTTTTATCTCAACTATATTATATCTATATCTACCATGACTGCTCACCAACAATTCATTTTGTTGATAACTCTTATTTTAAACATGTTTCAGGTGCACCAAGTTCAAGCAACGCTTGATTTATGTTCAACACTTAGGCTTGGACTTAGAAACTTGAAATCTGATCTTATCTTGTTTGGAACTATGTTTTGTCTTGTTTATTTGGACTACTTGTAGCCTTTGAGGCACTTTTAATATTATTGAATAAAATTATGAAATTTTAATAGTTCCAAGTGCTACGAGCAATCTGGTCACAACTCGGGTCATACTCCGACGTGTTCCGCCGCCCGGTTGGGGTGTGACAGATTGGTATCAGAGCCAGGTTATAGGGATTTAGGTTAGTAGAAATCTTTAACCTAGACTATAACTTTAGGACCCTCTTTTAGTCTTGCATGATTAGGAACTTATGTGTTTATTTGTCAAATTCTAAATCTTTAACACAAATCTTACAAATCCTCAAAATTCTAAGACTTTACCTTATATTTCCATCAATATTCTTTTATATGAAATTCTTCAATGTTTTAAAATATTTTATAAAACCCCCTAGACTTTGTAAGTCTATCCAAAGTCTCGTTAAGGTTTAAGACTTTGACAATGTTCAGAAACTCGTGCAATCTGGAAGGGTGAATGCCTGTATTCTGAGCTTCCTGTCTAGGCAAGCGTATTCGTACAAATCCAAATTACTGGACCTGTTACGCTTACCTGGGGATTCTCGGGATGAGTGTTCACTTATAGGCTAAAGCATGACTTTCTCAAATATTGTTGAAATCTTATTAACCTTGATATGTCCTAAGTAATTGTGAGGTAAAACCCAACCAACACAATTACTAACTATGTGTTTAAACTTAAGCCTATCTTTACTTTCAAAGCTAACTCTTGAATATTATTATTCATCTCAAACTTGCATTTTACTTTATTTTCTTATAGAATGTCTGATCCCGTTGATACAAATCCGGCACTCACACAACAAATTGTTGATCGGATTGCTGCAATACTACCAGCTCTGTTTCAACATCGTGATCAAAGCTCTTCTAATAACAACAACAACAATGCTTGCAACTTCAAATACTTTAATTCATGTTCACCACCAAAGTATTCGGGTCATGAAGGAGCCACTGGACTACTCCAATGGTTTGAAGGCATTGAGAACACCTTCCTCAATGCTGGTGTTCCCGAGGCACTCAAAGTCCAATATGGCTCAAGCGTCTTTCAAAAGCGTGCACTAACTTGGTGGAACGGCGAGAAAACTACTCGCACCGTTCCTGTTGCTATGACTCTTCCTTGGGCTGAATTCAAGGAACTCATGATCAATGAGTTCTGTCCTCGAAACGAAATGATGAAGATCGAGGAGGAATTTTGGACTCTCTCCCAAGATAGTGGTGACAATTCTGCTTATGTCACTCGTTTTTATGAGCTTTGTCTACTCGTTCCTCACCTAGTCGACACCTTGGCTAGGAAGATTGAGAAATTCTGCAAGGGACTCCCAATTCAAATCAGGAGTGCTGTTCTTAGTAGTAGACCTGCTACTATCGAAGACGCTGTTCGTCTTTCAGCCACACTTACCGACACTTATGTCGATGCGGGAATCCTTCACCGCAAAGGAGGGAAGAAACCTGCTGTGGTTGCTGCTGTGACTTCTAAACCTGAACCTACTGGTAGAAACAGGAAGAGAAAGTCCAATCATAAACAAAATTATGGGACTGTTACACCTGCTCAACCTGTGAGCCAAGTAGCACCTGCTACTACTACTACCTTCAGTCCAACCAAGAAGGCTTATTCGGGGAGTTATCCTCAATGTGATATTTGCAAGTCTCACCATCTTCCCAATGCACCGTGTTGGGTTTGCACAAAGTGCAAAAGGTTGGGACATACTCAAGATCGTTGCCGAACCCCAAGCAACACTCAATCTCAAGTGCAAGGCCATAATGTGATACAAAACACACCATCCTTAACTTTCAAGGCTTGTTTCCAATGTGGAGATCCAAGTCACTTCAAGGATAAATGTCCATTACTGGCCAATGCAATAAAAGCTTCAATCTCTGCTTCCAAAGGCCGAGTCTACACCATTACTGCCAGTCAAGCTCAAACCGACAACGATGTTGTCAATGGTACGTATCTGATCAATAATCAATATGCTACTATTTTGTTTGATTCTGGTGCGGATAAAAGTTTCGTGTCCTTTGACTTTGAACCAATGCTTGCTAAGACTAGAACCCAACTAGACAAAACTTATAATGTAGAAGTAGCTAACGGGAAATCCGTTAAACTTGACTCAATTATTGCAAACAATCAACTACAACTTAACGAACATACTTTCTCTATTGACTTAACTCCTATGCAACTTGGGAGTTTCGACGTGATCGTCGGCATGGATTGGTTATCCAAACATCGTGCTGAGATCGTTTGTGCCGACAAATTCATAAAGATTCCTCTGCCGTCTGGTGAAGTACTACACGTGTATGGAGAGAAACAACCCAAAGGCTTAAAACTGATGACTATAACAAAAGCTCAGAAGTACCTCAACAAGAATTATCCAGCTTTTCTAGCTCACGTTGTGAAAGAGAAGGACAAGGGTAAACTCATGGCTGATATTCCTGTGATTAAGGACTTTGCTGAAGTATTTCCGGAAGACCTACCGGGAATTGCCCCTACACGACAAGTCGAGTTTCGTATCGACCTTGTGCCTGGTGCAACTCCTGTGGCAAGAGCACCATATCGTCTTGCACCATCTGAAATGCAAGAACTTGCTAGTCAACTTCAAGAACTCTCTGATAAAGGATTCATACGTCCTAGTTCCTCACCATGGGGAGCACCTGTCTTATTCGTCAAGAAGAAGGATGGATCTTTTAGGATGTGTATCGACTATCGGGAACTCAACAAATTGACTGTCAAGAATCGATACCCACTTCCAAGGATTGACGATTTATTTGATCAACTCCAAGGAGCTTCTATTTTCTCAAAGATCGATCTTCGTTCGGGTTATCACCAACTACGTGTTAAGGAGGAAGACATTCCCAAAACAGCTTTTAGAACTCGCTATGGACACTACGAGTTTGTTGTCATGCCATTCAGTTTGACTAACGCACCTGCCGTGTTCATGGATTTGATGAATCGTGTTTGTCGACCTTATTTGGATAAATTCGTCATTGTCTTCATTGACGATATTCTTATCTACTCAAAATCTAAGCAAGAACATGAAGAACATCTTCGCTTAGTACTTGATCTTCTTAAACAAGAACAACTTTATGCTAAATTCTCCAAATGTGAATTCTGGCTAAAGGAAGTCCAATTCCTAGGTCACGTTATTAACGAGGCTGGGATTCATGTTGATCCTGCTAAAATTGAAGCTGTAAAGAATTGGATTGCTCCTAAAACACCAACAGAAATCCGTTCTTTTCTTGGACTAGCAGGATATTATCGACGCTTTATTTCTAACTTTTCCAAGATTGCTGTTCCTCTCACTGCCCTAACTCATAAGGGTAGGATCTTTGAATGGGGACAAGAGCAAGAAGAAGCGTTCCAAACTCTTAAAGAAAAACTGTGCCATGCTCCAGTCCTATCTCTTCCCGATGGCAACGACGACTTCGTTGTTTTCTGTGATGCTTCAAAGCAAGGACTTGGATGCGTTCTCATGCAAAGGGGTAAGGTGATTGCTTATGCCTCAAGACAACTTAAGGTTCATGAAGATAACTACACCACTCACGACCTCGAACTTGGTGCGGTCGTGTTTGCTCTCAAAATTTGGAGACATTATCTCTATGGAACCAAATGTGAAATCTTTACCGATCACAAGAGTTTGCAACATATATTCAACCAAAAAGACTTAAACATGAGACAACGTCGTTGGATGGAACTGTTAAATGATTATGATTGCGAAATCAAATATCATCCAGGGAAAGCTAACGTGGTGGCTGATGCGTTAAGTCGGAAAGAATATCCTAACATATGTTGTGCTCTTATTCAATCGGATATCGAGACCAAAATTCTTAAAGCTCAACAAACGGTTCTTTCCGAGGGCAACATGCAAAAAGAATTGGGTTGTGGAGTTGAAAAACAATTGGAGACTCGACCCAATGGGTTGCTACACTTCTTAAACCGCTTATGGGTTCCTGATCGGGATGATCTTCGTACCTTAATTTTTGACGAGTCTCACAAAACTCGTTATTCTATACACCCAGGAGCCGATAAAATGTACAAAGGCCTTCGCCAACACTATTGGTGGCCCGGCATGAAGAAAGATGTTGCCGTGTACATTTCAAAATGTCTTACTTGTTCTAAGGTCAAGATTGAACATCAACGACCTTCGGGTTTGCTTGAACAACCCGAGATTCCAATGTGGAAATGGGAGTGTATCTCCATGGATTTTATCACCAAACTTCCAAGAACACCTCGAGGATTTGATAGCATTTGGGTAATCGTGGACCGACTCACGAAATCAGCTCATTTTCTCGCAATTCGTGATGATTGGGGAGCTGAGAAGTTGGCTCAAGTTTATTTGGATGAGATCGTTCGTCTACATGGTGTTCCTCTTAATATCATATCTGATCGTGATAGTCGTTTCACTTCCCGTTTTTGGGGATCTCTACAATCGTTCATGGGTACTCAATTGAATTTGAGTACAGCTTACCATCCCCAAACTGATGGTCAAACGGAAAGAACGATTCAAACTCTTGAAGATATGTTACGTGCTTGCGTCCTTGACTTTGGAGGCAATTGGGACAAATATCTTCCACTAGCTGAGTTTTCGTATAACAACAGCTACCATGCTAGTATCGAGATGGCACCTTTCAAAGCTTTATATGGTCGCCATTGTCGTTCTCCTCTTGGCTGGGATGAGGTCGGTGAAGCACAAATCACTGGTCCCGCTCTAGTCCAAGACACCACTGATCGAATCATCCAAGTTCGCGACAATCTTCGTTTGGCTCGAGAGAGACAAAAGAAGAATGCTGATATTCGTAGAAGACCTCTTGAATTCCAAGTTGGTGACATGGTTCTTTTAAAGGTATCACCTTGGAAAGGCGTTGTCCGATTTGGGAAGAAAGGGAAATTCTCACCGCGATACGTTGGACCTTTCAAAATCATCAAACGTATCGGGAAAGTTGCTTACGAGTTGGAATTACCCGACGAGCTTAGCAATGTACATCCCACGTTTCATGTATCTAACCTCAAGAAGTGTCTTGCCGAGGGAAACCTCCAAGTTCCTCTTGACGAAGTTCACATTGACGAGTCGATGCACTTCGTGGAAAAGCCTATTGAAATCATGGATCGAGAGATCAAACAACTTAAAAGAAGCCGAATTCCGATTGTGAAAGTACGTTGGCAATCTAAACGAGGACCTGAGTTCACTTGGGAACGTGAAGATCAAATGAAGGCCAAGTACCCACACCTGTTCACAAACTCCATTACTTAATTTCGGGACGAAATTTCCTAAAGTAGGGGAGACTGTAATATCTGTACTTTTCCGTTTACAATTTCCGGCCATTTGGCATTTATTGTAAACCCTAATTATCCATATTTAATAGTATGTGAAAATTCTTAAATGAATTTCTTAAACTATGTGGCTAAAAACCATACTCAAACTATGTTTTAGGGCTAATATTCATGGTATTTGAATAAAGTCCCTAAACTATATAAAATAAATCTCATAAATTATCCAAGTGTAAACAAAAATTGTACTTATTTAATTTGGAAAATCTTAATTGTGTTTTATTCAATTAAAACACAAATTATATAAATTAAAATGATTTTTATAAAATTATTATGAATTTTTAAGAAATAATAAGATTTATTCCTTAATAAATCAAATAAAGTTTAATTAAATAAATATTTTTAAAATAAAGTTTTATAAAAAAAAAAATATGTCTTTTTATATCATTTTTTTTAGTAAATTAGTTAAACCCCTTGACCCATTGAACCCTTTGAAAACTTTGGACCCTCTCAATTTGAACCTTTGAGTTTTGAACCCCCAAACCCGCTGTTTGACTTCGAAAAGTCAACAGGGCCAAAACCACACCAAATCGTTTTCAAAACCGTCGAATTCAAGGCTGTTAATGCCTAATAATCGTGTATAAACGTTAACCGACTCATCTTTAATGATATTAAAGAACCAATTCGATCATAATCAAGCTTTTAACTCAAAAATTCAAGTCGAAACCGTTTTATCCATAAACCCGCAATCAATTAGTGCGTTTGAGATGAAATTGATCGATATCATAAGTCCCACAGCCTTCGCAACATCATTTAAAAACTTCCCGAACTCTCAAACGTACCTCGATTCACTCCGGAAGCTCCAGCGAAGCCGAAGAACATCGAGGCTGAGATTTCAGCCGTTTTCCTTCGTTACGAGGCCATTGCAGGTAAAGATTGTTGCATTAGACTCGTCATGATTCAGGGATTGAAAGCCCCTTGGTTTGGAGGTCGATCGCTGTGTAATCCGATCGATTGGGAAGCTAGGGTTTTGCGGTTAAGGAATTGGGAGAGAAGGGTCTTCAGACCCTGCTGTTAAAATCCAAGGGAACCCGCAAATGGACAAGGCATTAAGCCCAGTCCAGCGGTAAGGCGCGCGTATGTCCCAGGGGAGACCCGGGTTCGAATCCGGGCAAACCCCTTTTATTTTTCCTATTTTATATTTTTATTAATTAAATCTTTGATCTTTAAAAATTCATAACTTTTTATTTACAACTCGAAAATGTACAAATAAATAGTCCAAATTTTTGTAATAAAATTCTCTACTGTTTTATAAAATAAAAACAGAAAACTTTCTGAGTTTATAAAATTAATTATTTAAAAGTCTAAATTTAAAACTTGGATTATTTATTTAAAATTAGTAAATCTATTCCAAAAATTATACAAAAATTACAGAAACTTAATCTATATATTTTTAACAAAATATTAAGTTTCTGGAACTTTTAGACATTTTTACTAATTTTTACTAATTTTGTTTTGTAATTAAATCAATGGAATTATTGATTTAATTAAACTAAAAATAAGTAAATTTTATAAAAATTTACTTATTAACAGAAAATATATATAAAATTTATAATTTAAATTATATTTATATTCTTACTATCTTTTTGACATATTTAGTTAATTAAACACATTTATTAACTAAATTACTAAATAAGTAATTAATTAAATAATCACTTAAAATATTTTATAAAATCTGAAATTATATTTAAATTACTAAACATAATAATTTAGTAATTTAAATACTTGCACACCTTAAACTATAACCAAATTACTTTTCAAACCTTAAACTTTCCAAAATCCTAATTTCTCAAATTCGAGAACACGAACAAACCTTAGCTTATTCTGATACTGAAAAACTGTTAACTATATGTTGGACAATCTGAATTGGATAAATCTTAAAAGGAAGGTTTAATTTGGACTGTGTGTATATACAATAAGACTATAATGTACAACTTGTCTTAGCATGGAATTTGTACTTTTATCTCAACTATATTATATCTATATCTACCATGACTGCTCACCAACAATTCATTTTGTTGATAACTCTTATTTTAAACATGTTTCAGGTGCACCAAGTTCAAGCAACGCTTGATTTATGTTCAACACTTAGGCTTGGACTTAGAAACTTGAAATCTGATCTTATCTTGTTTGGAACTATGTTTTGTCTTGTTTATTTGGACTACTTGTAGCCTTTGAGGCACTTTTAATATTATTGAATAAAATTATGAAATTTTAATAGTTCCAAGTGCTACGAGCAATCTGGTCACAACTCGGGTCATACTCCGACGTGTTCCGCCGCCCGGTTGGGGTGTGACACTTCATCAGCTAGGACGTATGGAAGGCATTATTATGGACGGTCAAAGCAATTGCCTTATTTTATGTGGAACGGTTGCTAAAACAATAGTCGTATGGGAAATAGATGCCTTAGGGCAGACGGGCGAATGAACGTACTACGACGGTAGAACAGGTTTTAGCGGACGGACAAAGGTTGCCGGACGGATTTATGTTTCGACGGACGGTTTCTAGGGCCGGACGGTTTATGAAATAGACTACGACGGTAGTTCTTATGGCGTTTGTCTTTGTGACTTATGTAGATATTGAGTAATTATATACTTAGGCATTTATATAAAACAATTAAATTTAAATATGTTTTTAAATAAAACAATTAAATTTAAAAACTCGTTTTACTTTTAAATAAAAACTGCTTTTATTTAATTACATTTTCGGGAAATTTTAAACCTTTTAATATTCTCGTCGTTTTATAAGATTGTGTTAAATGTTTTATAAAAAATATTTGCAGTTTTAATTATTATCCTAAATAATTTTATCAACCACAAACATACAAAACAACCATCGAGCCACTAGTAAGTTTGTTCGGTTTCCTTCGAGCCATCAAACGAGTAACCGAACCGGTCTAAGGGACAACAAATAAAATATAAACTTGTCGCCTCCCACTTAGCCCAAGATCTCTATCTTCAAGTTCCCGTATTTGTCAATCCTTGTCTTCAAATATTCGTCTTGATAAGTTTACAACTTTTATAATTTTACAATAAAAGTAAATAAACAAAAGTAACCTATCTATTACATCCGGTTTCCAAATAACCCAAAAATAAAAACAACCATGACAAACAAAAATACGGGTCACTAGGGCTCGATATATCAAACACAATCACAACCAAAACGATAAAGGTTCGATCTTTTGTTAACCAAAAGTGTTAACAAACAAAACGGAGATCGAAAAATAAACAAAAATGCATTCTGTAGTTGCTTTGAAAGGATTATGCAGGCCAAACCCAACAACCCCCCCTCCCCTCCCCTCATCTTGCCTTCCTGTTGAAATGGCAAACACCCACACACAAGTGTGTGTGTTTTGCCTAATTAATCCAAATAACACAACACAATTGGAATTGTGTTAATTACACAACAATCTCCATCGTTAAGAAAAGTTTCCTTCCACCAAACTTAGTGTTTTATAATATAAATAAAGCCCTAACTTTCATCCCCGTTTATTTACATCGTTACAATTTAATTGTTATATTGTAAGACAAAACCCGAAAGTTGTTTCGTTAATTA
This sequence comes from Smallanthus sonchifolius, assembly GCA_023525975.1. NCBI lineage: Eukaryota > Viridiplantae > Streptophyta > Magnoliopsida > Asterales > Asteraceae > Smallanthus > Smallanthus sonchifolius. The sequence continues at coordinate 49,858,244 of CM042046.1, read as the reverse complement.
CATTAGCCACGCACTTAGTAAACCTTTTGTTTTTATAATGACCTTAATATTGTGAATGGATATGATGCACCGAAACCATAAACTACCGTCTTCCGGTGTAAGCCTCCACCACTATTTAGCAAAGAGAGGAAGGTTAAGGAAATAAAGACTACGTATACCGATACCACGCACATAAATATAAACATTCATCATAATATTTAGCATCCTACTACCTAATCATTGCAGCAGAAAAACTATGAAGACTTTTGTTACTTTTGAAGATGGTCTAACGAGAAATTCTAATATTATTTTATTACCTAATTAACCAGAAAAACTATAAAGGAGAAGTTTATCTTAATTTTTTTTTTATTTTTTCTTTGTGTAAAGCCTTGGCATAACAAAGGAAAATCATATTATACAATGAAATTCAAAATCACGTGAGAATCCAGACTTGCAAAATAACTAATCTCAAAAACACTAAAACGTGAACCGATGGGTATTAAGATAAATTAAAACGCGTACAACTATATGTAGTACATACATTGTCCTAATATATATAGACACTCAAAGCAACAATATATATGAGGTTGAAGATAAACAATCAATCAAAAAAAGTCCTAGAACATGAATAACAAAGGGTTGCAAATAAACCGAACGAAACGAAGCAGATTTATTCATGTATGTTGTTTTAAGTTGAACCGATTTCGAATGTGACTAATAACGACAAAATATATATGATACTTTTATTTCTAATCAATAAAAATTGTGATACGTACGACGAGCATTGGAATTGCGAGGAATAAGTGCTATAGTAGGAAAGATAAAAATGGATGGAGTAAAGAAAAAAAAAGACTAAAGATAAGATAAAAAAAATATTAGGTTTAATATGTTATTTATCAAAGCCATCTTCCTCTCAGCAAAAATATAAAAAAATTAGAGAGGTCTCGAAATCAAAACGATTAGTTTGAACAGATGCATAATGTTTTTGTTTAAACACACTATTACAAACCGATTTAATATGTCTGAGATTTTGATTTTTCTGGTTTTGTTAAGGAACAACACATGCAGTTATTATCATTAACTAGGTTAAAATCGCGTGTATTACACGGGTTGAATAAATATAATATTGTATATTAAGTAATAAAAAAATTATTTTTTAAAAAACTCGTGTTTTACACGGATTGAATAAACCCATAGAATACAATACAATTTGTTAACACATACATTCGTTAAAATATGTCAGAAGATTTATTAATATAAAGATTAATATTTTATTTAAAAATATATTATTATTTAAAGATAGAAGTATATTTAATAAGAGACAGAGGCGGGAAAAAAATGATAAGATTGAATATGGAGGCGACACGTGACATCTCAAAACCTTTATTTATTATATAGTATAGATATATATATATGCTTAACCAAACGGTAATGATGCTTCATCGTGATCGATCATATAACCCGGCCGCTGATGGACGGCCCATAACCATCATCGTCTTCTCCTTGTCCTTTTTTCTTCTGCTACTTTTTTTTCCGCTCCTCCTCCTTTTTTTCCCGCTCCTCCACCCCCTTTTTTTTTGTCTGCGTCACGCTTGAGCTCATCAAACTTTTTCTGCACTAATTCCATCCCTTTGGGGCATGATGACGCATGTTGGTGAATTACGAATGGGTCATAACTGGTAAAAGGGCACCCTTCCCCGGGGCAAGAAAGCCTTACTTTGCGGCACGATGACACATGTTCTTTAAGAAGAAGTATGGTGGAAGTAGCGACAAAGTAGCAGTTGTCGCCGGGGCAAGAAAGTTTACCGGAAGAGGAAGACATCATCGTAGGTTACCGATTTGGATGCGAAGTATGTTGTCGATTGTGTGAAAAGTAGGTCTGTATATCGAGGCTGTGTCTTGCCCTTCACGCAGATTTTTTATAACAACATAACAATTAATTTGAATTCTGTTGGGTGGAAAAAAAATCTATATATATAAGGAAACGATACGGAACAAATCAAGATTTAAAATAGAACTGATTTTGATGTGACTTTCAGACTAAATCTATCTCTATGTTAGGATAGATTACAAATTTAAATATAACTAAAAAAAGAATTAAAATTAAAATAAAATCTATTACACGTGTTTTTGGTTAAACAATATTATCAAATATATTATTATTATTATTATTATTATTTTTTCTAAATAAACTAATTTTAGAGTTTTTAAACATTTGAATACAAGGGTTCTCACATGTTTCATTTATCCTTTGCATGCATGCCTACATTCACCCGTTTTTCGGGTAACATGAATCAAAATCGCCACCGTTACACAAACACGGAAATGTACAAAGTTAATGTAACAATATTAAAAATAGACTTCAAAATTTGAGCAACCACAATACAAAAAGAAAGATAACACTATGCAATTAGAGAAGATTGTAACAATTTAAAATATTTACCGGCAGTTGCCTTCGATATCTCAAAAATGCCTACCCTATCATGGCATGCAAATATGCAATAGTGTCACAGGAACTAATTAAAGAGACATGGTAATGAAAACCCACAAGCTACTTCAACAAGCCATAGCTATTGGTCTAAATTAATTAAATAAATGAATTATTTTTATTCGGGGAAAAAAATTATGGCGTATAGCGTATGACAAAAATACCTATGCATACGAATCTGTCATCACGAAGCCTATAGCGACGACTTGTCGTTGCTATAGGCATTTACACCCTATAGCGACCACAGGTCGTCGCCACAACCCCGTCTCCCGTCGTTGCTATATGTTCACTTCTTTGTAGTGTTATATATATATATATATATATATATATATATATATATATATATATATATATATATATATATATATATATATATATAAAAACTAGAAAACTGTTTGTAGGTTAGATTGGAAACCCATGTGAGTTATGAAAACTCTAAAAACTCTACATGAGCCTTAGATTAAAAGAGATTAATGGCTGAGATTGAATCAGCTTTTTCAACATTTATCTTAGTACTATTTTAATAAATAATAGTACATAAATGGTAAAATGGTAAAATGACTTTACACTCGTCACATCACCTTTTGTTGTTTGACTAGATAGTACACACATTACATCACATTTTTCTTCTCCACTTTCAAAATGAGATTTTTTTTTAATAAATTTGATTTTTATTAAATCTTTTTCTTTAATTCCAATTTTTTTTAAATGAGTTTTTTTAACATGACGTTTTTTTTATTTCAGTTGTTAACACATGTTACACATGTAACTAGGATTGTTACATAACATTTTTTTTAAATAACATTTTTTAAATTCCAGTTTTTTTAAATGAGTTTTTTTAACATGGCGTTTTTTTATTTCAGTTGTTAACACATGTTACACATCTAACTAGGATTGTTACATAACATTTTTTTAAATGACATTTTTTAAATTCCATTTTTTTAGGATTGTTACACTCGTGTTACATTAGATGTAAATACAACATAATATAAATGTAAACCCGGTATATTACATGTTATACAACATAACAAAAAAATAATATTCAATTTTTGGTTTTTACAATACTTAAGAACTGCCATCTGCGTTTTTCCGACTCTTAATCTATTTACTTTGGCCTCTCTTCTGTTGTCCAAGATTGCAACTCAGTTGTTCCATTTACGAATCTTCTACTTCATAGATGACAATTCAATTCGTGTTACATATGTAACATTTTGTTAATTACATATGTAACCAACATTGTACTGTAGACAGGACCCCAAAACTAATATTATAAACAACTTCAAAACGTGTCCACATGAATTCTGAAGATCAAAATTGAAAGGGTGAAAAAAATATAAGGAACGAAATATAAATAACCATGAAAACCCAACAAAGAAGCTGCAAACATTTACCAGATATATTGTACAATTATTATAATTACTATAATCCAAAATCAAACCAAACTCATGGTATTCAAAATCAAATGGCTAGAATAAAAACCCATATGAGTTATGAAAACCCATGAAAACTCTATGTAACAACTTTATTTTATTTTTTTTAAATAGCGTAGGTTTGTTACATATTTTCGTCACCTTTTATAAAAAAAATATAAAAAAAGCGTCGAAGAATATTTAAAAAAATATATGTAACAATTGTAAAAAATTATCGTTTTTGTGTTGTTACGTATGTAACACGTTCTGTTACATATAAAAACATGTTTTTTTTCTAACTGTTACATATTTAAAAAAAATCTCCGACGTTTTTTTTATTTTTTATTTGTAAAGAGTGATGAAAATATGTAACAAAACTACCTTATTGATTTAAAAAAAATTTGTTATATAGAGTTTTCATGGTTTTCACAACTCATATGAGTTTTCACTTTTCATCCAATACTACCCCCACCTATAACACACATGTAGTGATGCAACAACCTAATATTATATTGTGAATTTGATTAAAAAGAAACAAAATATTAAAAATGTTGAAATTCTTGAAATAATGTATCATGAAATAAAACAAACTAAATAAAAACACAATTAAATTATTAAAGTTTCAAAATAGTATCTTTGAAACAAAGGGAAGACACTCATCTGTTTGTAGGTTCTGTGATTTTCAAATTTATACAAATGAGGAATAAAATATAGAATTAATTACACCGATAGTCCCTGTGGTTTGGCCAAATTACGGTTTTCGTCCCTATGAATCAAAAATTACAAGGATGATCCAAAATAGTTTGATTTTGTTGCGCCCATGGTCCCTAGAGTGGATGGGGGTTAACTTTTTCAGTTAAGTAACTGTGAAAAGACCAAAATACCCCTCTTTAAAAAAAATAATAATAAAAACATAAATAAATTAAAAAAAAATCTCCACCCCTTTAAAAAAGGTAAAAACCCTAAGTGTGTTCCAGTTTGCCCTAGCTGCACCGATGGTGGCTGCCACCATCACCACCATGGCTGCCACCACCGTCGCCACCTTCCTCCACCGTCCCACCACCGACTTCCTCCTCTGTTGCCGCCGTCTTCCTCCACCGTCCCACCACCGTGCAATTGCTTTTGCATTCTTCTTGAAATTAATTTCGTTGGGGTGTGTTTCTTGAAATCAAACAGGAAAAGCGAGAGTGGTTTTGACCAGCAATGGTGGTGGCGATTAAACAGATCTGTTACGAGTGTAGGTTTTGGTGGTGGTTGCAGGGGAGGAGACAAACGGGGGTGTATGCGGTGGAAGAAGATGAAGCCGATGGGGGTGATGGCAAGGAAATCTGTCGTCGGAGAAAGAAACTAGTCGCCTGAATCGTTGCCGGTGGGCCACCATTATCGATGGTGTAATTTTCGGGAGGGGAAGAAAAGGGAGGAGGTGTTGCTTGTCTTGAGTCGGCTCGGCGGTGACGTGGCGGAGGAGGAGAGTGCAAATTCCCCATTTTCCATAGCTAGGGCAAACTGGAACACACATTGCCAATCGGATACACAAAATCCGTCCTCCTTTGTCTTAACCACCACCACTGTAAAATTCCTCCATAGCAACACTCATTTCTTAGATCTGTTGGTCACCACCGAGAAAACGAATTCGCCGGATTTGCAGGTTGCAGGTGGAGAAAGGGGCAGATGGAGATGGTGGCCGTCTATTTTGTTTAGAGAGAGAGGGGGTGGAGAAAGGGGGCAGATGTGAGGAATGGTGATCAGAAAGGGGAGATAAGTGGTCGCCGTAGGGTTCTCGCCGAAAACAATTTCACTGCGATGAAGAAGGGACGGCGACAACGGTGTTGGTGGCGGTTGCCGGACGGAGACGGTGGTGTCGGTGGAAGTGGAGGATGCCGTTGAAGAAGAATAGGTGGGGTGGGGGTTGTGAGCTCAGAGGCGGCGGCGGCGGTGGCGGCGGCGGTGGTGAGGGGAGGAGACGTGTTTTTGTATTTTTAAAATAAGGGTATTTTGGTCATTTATAAAAAATTAACTGAAAAAGTTAACCCCCATCCACTCTAGGGACCATGGGCGCAACAAAATCAAACTATTTTGGACCATCCTTGTAATTTTTTATTCCTAGGGACGAAAACCGTAATTTGGCCAAACCATAGGGAGTATCGGTGTAATTAATTCTAAAATATATAAAAAAAGATAAATGATTTTTTGATTTCAAAATATGACACCTGACAATAGATAAACCAGAAACTCCCATATGATCCATGGACCGATCTTCCATCTTTGTGTTCATATGATGCCATTAACCTTAAATTCGAGCCCATTTCCTCAATATTCGATGAGCCCGACCTCTCGGTCAAAAACTACTCCCAAAAAACATCATTAACCCGAGCTTGAACACTTGTAGGTGGTGCATTATTACTTGGGTCATCTAAAGATGGAGGTTTGTGGTAGATTTAAAGATGGAGAAGTTGAGAGAAATGGTAGTGGTAGATCTAGAGAGAGTTAGAAGAAATGGTGATGGTTACTGGAAAAAAAGGACATAAGATACAATAATGGAGAAAATTGAAAGCTTGAAAAGTGGGTTTGAAAGAGATGATGGTATTGGAAATATGGTAATTGAGTAAAAGCATAAAATCGTGGGTTTTGAAAAAGTGATAATGATAGATGATGGAAAGGAGTGAAAGTGGGTATTAAATGAGGAAAGAGAGGATGGTAAGTTGAAGAATAAGAAAGTAATATTCTCAATGTAAAATTACATATATGCCCTTAAGGGGTTAAAAAATATCTTGGTTGGATTGATGATGTGGAACAATGATAACCACATATTGGGTTTCTAGAGTTTTCATAACTCAATTGAGATTTCAGCCAATATATACCCTATATATATATATATATATATATATATATATATATATATATATATATATATATATATATATATAGGGTTGAGTTCATAAGAAAACTCAATTAAATGAGAGAATTTAAGAACTAAATTTAGACCATTGATCTCATTTGATTAATGGCTGGAAAAAAAGGAGGGAAAAAAAAAATAAAAAGCGGAGTTTTTAAGTAACAAGGGTAAATTCGGGATTAAAAAAAAGAAAACAAAACAAAACCCGATCATACGGTTCCTGTCGATTCAATTCTTCACCAATCGCTCTGCTAGGGTTTGGATTCTACACGAAATTACCACAAAATTGAGCCGAAATCAGAGGATTCTACCGCGTATCTTCACCTATCGATGATCTAGGGTTTCGATTCTAACAATCATACCACAAAATCAACCGCGAATCAGAAGAACTACTTAAGGTAATCGTCAGCATAGTCAAATTCATACATTATCAACATCTATTAGGCGTATTACTCTAATATCACGCTAGATAACACACGTCGTTTGGTTTTTTTACTGATTAATCGTAGAATATCGCGTCTAGATGTATTTAACTGCTTATTTAAAGTATAATTGCATTTATGTAGTAGTTTAAGTTATGTTTGCATATGTTTTACACGATTTGCCAAGTATTACATACATGCAGTGCATAATTGTTACATTTAACTAATTGTTGAAAGTTATACTTGCACATATGTAGCATTGTAAGTTATGTTTGAACATATGTAGGGTCGAACAGAGCAATGTTAACGTATTTGGACATGTTTGTTTGTATTGCATACATGCAGTGCATATGAAAAAATTGTGATGATATTGATGGTGTTATATCACGTGTTTAAATATATTACACGTGTACAATATATATTAAGGATGTTAATGTTTGTCCGTCTTGATGATGCTATACCATTTGTTTAGAGTTCACAATAAATTATGTATTGTGCAGGGTCACATTGCATGTATGTAGTATGTATGTAGCATATATACAATATATATGATGATCTTAGTGTTCAGTTGTGATGATAATAATACAACACTTGTTCAGTATGCTAATTTTCAGTTGTTAAATTGTGATGATGAAGGTATAGCATTTGTTTACACTTCAACATAAAAAATGCATTATGTAGGGTTACACTGCATATATGTAGTGTGTTGATCAAAATAAGTTAGTAATGATGTAATGATGCAGTGCTTATGAAAAGTGTTGTGATTATGTTATATTGCATATATGTATTATATCTAAAACATGCTATGGTAACATTGATGGTAATGTCACAACGCTTGTTTATGTTATGTATAATACACATATGCAATATTTGTGATGATATTAATGCTATTTTTGTTAAATACGTGTAGTTATACTGCATATATGTTAATATATTTACATATGCACTAACATAAAAGATGCAAAACTTAATATACAAATATTGTTTCACAATTTAGGTAACCAAACAAGAACATGAAACCAAGAAGTTCCAGTCTCTTAAAAGGTATGTTATATTTAGTATATATATATATATGTATTATCATGAATACATATACGCATTGTTGACGTATCAAATATATACAATACTGATGCATTACACTGTTGCATTACAAATGCTTTACATATGCACATTACTAATACATGAGAAGGGTACCCTACAGGAGAAACCGCCCAAAGAAAGTCTGCGTTTGTATAGGTATACTACACATATGTAATATCTTTAAGGATATTAATGTTCATGTTCTTACATGTATTTAGTTATACTGCATATATGAATATAACATAGTAATGTAAATGTATCTGAAAACGTTTGTTTATACTGCATATACGTAGTGCATCTGAAAGTGTGTTGAGGACGTTAAATCATCTGTTTAGGTATAATAAATACATATATGCATCACATTTAAGGTCATTAATGTTCAATTGTGTTGATAATACTATAGCACTTCTTTAGGATTCATTATAAATAATGTATCATGTATGGTTATACTGCATATATGTAGTATGTTGAACAAAAGTATGTAGTATTGACGTTATACTGCAATAATGTATCATGTATGGTTATATTGCATATACGTAGTATGCTGCACTAAATTATGTGGTATTGACGTTATACTGTAGTATGTATGGTTATAATGCATATACGTAGTATGCTTAACATACAATGTTAATGATTTTTAATATGTTGATTACGCTACATTTATGCAGCGTTGCATTACTAATGTTATTACTTACGTTTCTACATTTGTATTTATACTGCATATATGAAGTATATTTGAATGTCCAAAATGTTTATATTACTACATAAGATTAGGTGTATTACATATGTGTAGTTTAATAAAAGTATGTAGTGTTGATGTTATATTTCAATAATGTATTATGTATGGTCACAGTGCATATATGTCATTTGTTGAACATACAAATGTTAATGATTACTCATATGTTTGATTATGCTACATATATGCAGTGTTGTATTACTAATGTTTTGGTTTAGATATACTACATATATGCAGTCCCGTGGATCCCTTGATGTTTTGGTATATTACATATATAGATATGTAGCTATATTGCATATATGTATTTGAAGATAATAATGTTAATGTGTATGTTTAAGTTACTGCATATATGTCGTCTTATAAAAGACGGTAAACTTAATGTTTGTACATCTGGTTCGTTATACTGCGTATATGTTGTATATTTGAAGATAGTAATGTTAATGTTACTGCGTGTGTTTAGGTATACTACGTATATGAGTCTCTTAAAAGATGGTAAACTAAACGTTGCTGCAATTTCTTCAAGCAAAAGGTGTTGGATGAAACAAAATAAACCGAAAAGATGCTGAAAGAAACAAATGAAAGGGGAAAAATTTTAAAAGAATCAAGTGAATGTGAAAATGTGTCGAAGAAAGAAATGTTGAAGAAATCATCTGCCATGGGAGAAGAGCATATATGTGACCTCAAGGATATTGGTCCAAAGTAACTTGTAGAATTTTGTGAAAATTAAACATAGGTTTCTGTTATCTGTAATTCTTGTATTGTTTTGTTATGTTTTCTATTGATGTATTAAAAACTTGACATTTTGGCTATTTGAGAAGGATATGTACATGTTTGCATCTCATTTGTTGGGAAGCTGATGTGTTAAAACAATACGATTATGAATATTATGGTACTTTTGTGTGTTGTTGATGATTATTATCTGAAATATATATTTTACTCTTATCTGTTATACACATATTTATGTATGCAGAATTACATGTATGTAAATTTTGTACTACATATATGTAGTATAAATATATTATGTTAAAGTGTATGTAAACTATATACTACATATATGTAGTTTAATTGTATAAGGTTAAAGTGTATGTATACTTTATATTTGCATACATGTAGTATAAATGTTATGTTTAAATTGTATGCAAATACTATAGTACATATATGTAGTATAAATGTTTAAAGTATATAGAGTAAGCAGAAAATGTTTCATTATAATAAAATCATAAATGCATCTGATACACAATATTATTTAATAAAACATATTATTACAATAGCATACTACATATATTTATTATGTCATACTACATATATGTAATATCCCTTAACAAATGATATTACAAATGAACAGATGAGTTTGACTGTTTGCAATTCATGAATCATAAACCAACAACAAGGCCAAAAGAAGGGACAACAGAAGCATCAGCAGCAGGGTCAAAAACAACGCCATTTATCTTCTTGCGGTTAGGTGAATCAACATTGTACACATATTTTTTACTTGTACGACATAACGTTGGATTTTTCTTTCGATTCTCCACAACCTTTTCACCTGGACCAATTAGTCGTCGGTACGTGTCACAACCTTTGTTATAATACTTATTGTCCAATAAGGTCGCATGTCACAACATATTTATTGTTATAATCTGGCTCGTTTAGGAAATTTACAAATACGTAACTTCTTATTTTCCTCATTGGCTCAACAAATGCAGAAAGTTTCTATGTATAAACAATAATAAAACACTGTTATAATATCTTTAAAGATGTACATTTAAGTGATATTACATATATAGTATCATCCTATGCTACATATATGCAATATGTTGAAATAAACAATAATATGCATGGTGGAAAAAGTTTTTCCTCATTGCCTCAGCAAATACACAATTAGTGTTACATATATCAAAACTGCAGCCCATGGTGGAACAAGTTTATCCATAAATATTGGAAGAGACTTGTACAGAAGAAACAAATTAACAAGATGATCACCCGATGCAATTGACAAATATTCATAAAAACCCGCAACCAGCTGCACAAACCTCCATTGCTAAAGAGTTGCTAATTAAGAGCACACAAAACAGTAGATGTTGATTCTTTACAACTTGGAATATTTTAGCTGCCACCAAGATATTTCACCTGCAACAAAAAAAAGATAAAGATATAAATTTAGTTTGTTAAGTAATGTGAAAAAAAAAGACTACTAGGAGGTAACATCAAGCAATTGTTGACTAAATAAGTCAAAGTAAATGACTAATGACTAAATGATCCTTTTATTCATGGTGCAACAGGACTTCAGTTGTGACTCTACACATCAATCATTTTTCCCCTAAACTTCCTTTCAGGATTATTAAATTGCCCTAGGGGTTTGTTTAGAAAGCAATTACAGAAATCAAAATTCACACATGCTACCTCTTAATTTCTACCAAATATTATACTCAAATCTTATCTCTCACATGTTTGGTGACTGTTCTAATATCATTTTCTAATAATACATCAATCACAATTTGATTTCCAACTCAAAATAAAACAATGTTATAATATCTTCAAGGATGTACAGTTCAGTAATATTCAACATATGTAGTATCTCCTATACAACATATATGTAATCTGTTGACATAAACAATAATATACAACATGGAAATAACATATAAAAACAAATTTAGCACTCATAAACAAAAATATATTAATTTCAAGTATATTAAACATCTCTAGCCCTATGTTACATATATGTAGTATTGAGAATCATATTTGACCTTATTGCTCGACACCAACAGATTTCAAAGGAGAATCAATATAATTGTCAGAAACAAAAATATGTTAATTTCAAAGGAGAATCAATAAAATATATGTAGTATTCACAAACAAAAATATGTTAATTTCAAGTATATTAAACATGTCTAGACCTATATTGCATATATGTAGTATTGATAGTCAAATTTTACCTTATTGCTCGACACCAACAAATTTCAAAGGAGAATCAATAGCATTATCAGAACTTGAAGCAATATCACCAGATGAACTCTTTTCTGCATTCTGATCCATAACATTATGCCCTTTTCCTTGATTAATTTCAAATTCTGACCTAGAATGACCGACTTCGACAATTTCAATAGTATTGTTTGCAATATTATTTGTAGAACTCTCAGATAAAGCCATCTCTAATCGATTTAACAAAAAAACACAAAAGTTGTTAAAAATTAGTAAAACCACGCATGAATAAGGAAGAATTAATCATGAGAAATACCTTCAATAATCATGATGAATGGTTGAAATTAAGCTTCTTATCACATCAATTAACGAATGTAATGAGAAATATGGAATCGATCTTCAAAATCTTCGTTCAGATTGTCGATGGGAAAAGTTTGAATGGTAGAAGAAGAACAGTGATCAGGATCAGATTTTTTTGGGAGAATACGTGTTTGATTTAATAGAGAAGGTTAAATGACAAGTATACCCTTAAATGAAGGAGTTTTTTAGTTTTTTCCTCAAGGGGGAGTTTTCCTATGAACTTCACCCTATATATATTAGTTTAGATCCCGTGTCTTCACACGGGGTGAAAATATCAATATTTAAAATTTTAAATCTTTATGTATATATTTTATAGGCGTAAAAATATATTACATATACCAAGGATATAAACAACTCAAAATATGTAAAAATTAAAATATAATTGGGTTTTGAAAATACGTTAATTACTATTTAATGTAATTTGACTTTTATTTATTATTTGATTGAAATAAAAGTTACATAATTAAATTTCAAAGTTTTTTATAATAAGGGATAATTCAAAATAAATGTGTTTTATTAGTATAATTAATATTTTCTTTAAATATATATTATTATTAAAAGATAGAAGTGCATTAAATAAAAGAGAGAGAGGCGGAAAAAAATTATAAGAATGAATATGGAGGCGACACGTGTCACTTAAAAACCTTTATTTATTATATAGTATAGATATATATATATATAGGGTGAAAACTAGGGGTGTTCAAAAAAATCTGAATCCGAAACCGAACCCGAATTATCCGAAAATCCTAATCCGAATTATCCGAAAATTCGGATATCCGAATTTTCGGATTCGGATTCGGATAGTGATTTTCGGATATTTCGGATAGTTCGGATATCCGAAATATTATATTTATATATTTTTTTAATTGTTCTTATTATTTAAAAATAAGAAAATTTGAATCAAAACCCGATATATTATATTTATATATTTTATATGTATATTTTCTAATGTTTTTTAAGGTTTTTAATTGTTTTTGTTATTTAAAAATATTATTTTTATATATTTTTTTATTTTTTCGGATTCGGATAGTGAAATCCACTATCCGAAAATTTTGGATATCCGAATTTTCGGATATCCGACTTTGAACACCCCTAGTGAAAACCCATATGAGTTGTGAAAACTCATGAAAACTCTATGTAACAACTTTATTTTTATTTTTTTTAAAATATGGTAGTTTTGTTACATATTTTCGTCACTTTTATAAAAAAAAAAAATCAAAAAAGTGCTGGAGGAATATTTTTTAAAAAAAGATGTAACAATTTGTAAAAAAAATCCCGTTTTTCAGTTGTTACATATGTAACAACGTAGTAACGGTAATTTTTTTACAATTTTTATATATTTTTTTTTAAAAAATCATTCAGCGCTTTTTTGATTTTTTTTTTTTAAGTGACGAAAATATGTAACAAAACTACCCTATTTTTTAAAAAAATAAATAAAGAAAAAAAGTAGAGTTTTCAAGGGTTTTCTCAACTCAAATGGGTTTTCATTCTAACCATAGGGAATGGATCATTTGAGAACTCCTAAATACTATATATATATATATATATATATATATATATATATATATATATATATATATATATATATATATATATACTATTCAACGTTAAATTAAATATGTTTGAAATAAATTACAACAACGAATAGTTAACAATATTATGGTTTAACAACCCACATTGCCGAATTAATATTTTAAACATACAACACCAAAAGTCAAGAAATATAAATCTTATGAAATATGATTTATTTGTAGGTTATCACGACCCTCATATAGACGAGTTTAGTGTCTTGGTGGATAATCGTTTAAGGTACAAATATATTAACACTTTCCTTGTATGAGTTGTTTCACCTTTGGGGTTTATACCCGTTTTAAAGTTTATTTAGTATAGAAGATTAAACATATACCGATATATGATAAAACCTATCATAGATTTCTCACAGGGGTCCAAATAAAAGTAATATAGAACCAATTAAAAAAACAATCATAGGGTGTTACAAACAAACATAGCCTTATGATTGAATGAGTTGTTGTAATAGATGATGAAATCTCGATGATTCCTAAAACGGTATCCATACACAAGCAACTGAGCTCAAGGAAAAGCAAATAAGTTCTCAGAGAACACCTCTAGAAAGTTGCAAACCACGGATACATCTTTGAGTTCTTTCGTTTCCATTATATCGTCAATAACATTTTCACATAGGACATAGTGGGCACATAGAACTCACCTGATGAGCGGGTTCCTAAAGTATAACAGTTGGTCAGCGAGCATCACTAGGATCACACAAAATATATAATCAAGTCATACAGGATAAGATAATGAACCTAAACGACACTAGACGTTTTTACATTTAGGGTTTGGCGATAAGTTCGTCATCTTTAGCTTAAGCAAACATTATAGGTTCGCTTCACTGAACTACGCGAATATGTGATAGATTCGCAACATTGGTGCTAAGCGAACATGACATGTTCGCTACTTTGGCATTAGGCGAACATGCTATGTCGAAGATGTTAGGTTCTCTCTTATCAGCGAACATAGACTAAGTTCACTTAAAAAGGTTCCAGGCGATAAGTTTGCCTGCATGGACTTCTTCCCTACCAGGGAACTCTAATCATTTTGGCTAAGGTTCCAGTCATTCAAGCTTCGATCTTTATACGTCAAAAACATTCAATTTAAGTTCATGAACATACGTAAAAACCATGACTTTGCATGATTTAAACCCGAAACCTAAAAATGAACAAAAACTCAGATTTAGATGTGATGCTTACCTCTAGACGGCTGATTTCCGTTGCTTTCCTTTGTAGTGATACCGAGTGTTGAATCACGAGCTTCTTGGACCGATCTCCTTGCTTTCCTTCTTTAGCAGAGTCTTTTTTCTCTTTCTAGAAAATCTTGCGCAAAAATGTGGAAATGAGGAGGAGGCTGCCCAATTTACATATATTGGTGGGCTCCCTTGGCCCATATTAGCAAGGCCCAAGCCCATTCATTTCCTTTTATTCTTTTCTTTTCAGTCTCGCGTTATAAGTCTCGTTCTCGTTTCA
This sequence comes from Smallanthus sonchifolius, assembly GCA_023525975.1. Lineage (NCBI taxonomy): Eukaryota > Viridiplantae > Streptophyta > Magnoliopsida > Asterales > Asteraceae > Smallanthus > Smallanthus sonchifolius. The sequence goes on along the minus strand of CM042046.1, from coordinate 49,842,914 downwards.
TTCATTCATCATTATTTATTTTTGGGATGTTACAAATGGAGGAGGAATTAAAACAAAATAAGGAGAAACAAAGACAAAGAAATGAATACATTGAAAGAATGTAAATGTTCATGAGTTTAAAGTTTTCGGAATTTGAGAGCACAATATCCGCACCTACAAGTGATGGAGCTAATAGTTCTGATGTAAGACTCTACGACAGCAACGACCCAATTTAGGATGATAGTTAAGAGTTTTATTTTATTTTATTATCTGGTTCATCTATTATTGTTTTACGGTTTAGAATTAATCAACTAAGTATTGTTTATTCATATGTTCGAATTGGTTATTGTTTTTTAATATTTAGAATTGAATTGTTATGATATTGTTGGTTGAATACATTGAGAATGAACGACATTGTATCATAGACTGTTTTCAGTCCTTGAAAGAAATATATTAGGGGTTGCCAATTATGTTGGGGACTAAATAAAAATGGTATAAAAACTAATTTCTATTCTTTCAAAGAAACACATTCGAATTTAGACAAAGTATTGGAGACTATTTTTTGGTCACTATAGGAAACATATTAAAGACTGAATTAATTTGTTATAAGAGACTGATTTTTAGTCTTTAAAACCATATTAAGGACTAAAATCACATGGAATCTGAGATTATTTTTCAGGCCCTAAATGAAACATATTAAGGACTGAAATGACGTAGTATTAGAGACTACTTCCCAGTTTCAGAATCATCTTATTAGGGACTGAACTGATATGGAATCACTAACATAATGAAGCGCAATGGGGACAAAATAGACATGTTTAAAAACTAATTTTTAGTCCCAAAAGAAATATACTAGGGACTAAAATATCATAGTATCAGAGACTCATGTGACAATTCGTATCGGTAGGATTTGAATATGATTTATGTCCACATACATGACCATCGGTTTCTACTATCACATGAGATATGGAATTATCACTGTGAGAGATATCCTAATGTAGACGATAAAGAATCCCTTTTTAGCTCCAAGAACACATCCTATCATTTCAAACTTAATAATTAAAAACCCATATAAATTAATTTAAAACCAAAAAGATCAATAATTTTTTTTAGTTTTACTTTACAATCATATAAAAAAAATATATAATAGAACATAAAATTCAAGTCAAAGTTTCTTACATAACAACTATGTTACATATACGTACCACACTCTCCCTCCTACCATTTCAAACTTAAAAACTAAAAACCCATAAAAATTAATTTAAAATAAAAAAGATCAATAAAAAATTTTAGTTTTACATTACAATTATACAAAAAAAAAATACTAAAACATAAAATTCAAGTCAGAGTTTGTTACATATATATACCAACTGTGTTACATATACGTACCAGCAGTGTTACATATACGCACCAACTGGGTTACATATACGTACCAGCCGTGTTATTTATATTTTTTTTTTTTTTTTTTTATATACTAATTCAGATTAAAAGAAAAAAAAACTAACCTATGACGACATGGCGGGGTAACATGAAAGTCAAAGAATCGTAAAAATTAGTTGGCATGCTTTTTCCAGTCTTGGTGCATACTTGGTACGTATATGTAACACAGTTGGTATGTATGTGTAACAAACTCTGACTTGAATTTTATGTTCTAGCATATTTTTTTTTGTATAATTGTAATGTAAAACTAAAAAAATTTGTTGATCTTTTTGGTTTTAAAATAATTTTTATGGGTTTTTAGTTATTAAGTTTGAAATGGTAGGAGAGAGAGTGTGGTATATATATGTAACACGGTTGGTACGTATATGTAACACAGTTAGTATGTATATGTAACAAACTTTGACTTGGATTTTATGTTCTAGTATGTATTTTTTTTGTATGATTGTAATGTAAAACTAAAAAAAAATTATTGAATCTTTTTATTTTTAAATTAATTTTTATGGGTTTTAGTTATTAAGTTTGAAATGGTAGGAGAGAGAGTGTAAACTAATTAATGACTATCTAAATTAAATTATGTTGTTTTACTCAAATTACCCTTTTGCATTAAATATAATTATTTTTTTCTTTTAATAATTAAAAACTTGTCATTAAATGAAATCAACCATTGATCAAACTCAATCAATGGTGGATATGTGGTTATCATGGTTATCTTATAAAATGAGATTAGCATTTGAACCCTACCATATATATATATATATATATATATATATATATATATATATATATATATATATATATATATATATATATATATAATAAAGGAAAACCACGAGAGACACGTGTCACTCTCTGGTTACTCCTCACCTTTATTTTCCCGTCTCTCTCTCCTATTAAATGTTAATTTTTCTGTTTCTCTCTCCTATTAAATAATAATATCAAATAATAATCTTTATATTAATAAATAAAATTTTATGGACACGTGTCACTTTCTGGTTAATTTGTATCATTTTTTCTCACCTCTCTCTCATATTGAATAATGATATTAAAAGAATTTATTTTTATATTTTTAATAAAAATCCAATGACGGATATACTTATTATTTAATTATAAATAGTTCAACCGATAATATACTGGTTTATTCAACCCGTGTATTACACGGGTTTTTTAAAATAAAATTTTTTTATTACTAAATATATAACATTTTATTTATTCAACCCGTGTAATACACGGGATTTTAACCTAGTATATATATATATATATATATATATATATATGGGGTGGGTTCCAGAGAAAACCGGTAGTTAGGAAAAAACTGAAAAAACCAATCTTAGTCGTTGATTAATAGTGATCAATGGTCATTGTTATTTAGGGGTTTGCTTGTAATTTAGGCAATTAATTAACAAGATTTTAATGCTTTAAAGGTAAAGATGGTATTTCATACACTATTAAAAATGAAATTCGTATAATTCAAAATCAAAATCCCTTAATTTACTCCTTTCTCTTTCTTAAACCTTTTCCTTCACCATTTCTAATAAACCTTCAAATCCACAACCGATAACATTGGTTTCAAAATCAATCCTTACAAAAAGAGGAATCATTGAGGATACGCAGAGGAGAAGAGATTCTTGTTGATCAAAAGTCCAAATTCGTAAGCATTTTGTAATCCCGAATCAATACATGTATGTTTTACATATACCAATGGTTACGTATACATATTCAAGGATGAACACATATTATAAATTCTACTTTTTGTTATAATGTATTAGTGTCAGTAATGGTGTCTAAATTTTACAAATAATTTGATTGGTTACATATAACATTTGATTAAACATTAAACATATGATTCATAATTTTTTTACTCTAAACACCTAAAATACAAACAGAACATTAGTTTACACATAATCTAGACAATTTTTCTCCTTCGGTGTTGCCGTAGCCACCGTCTCCAATCCTTGCATCGCCTAGATCGTTTCAACTGGAAGTAACACCGGAGTTTGATTGCCATCTTCAGAAATCTAAACCCAAATCGTGCTCTTCAAAAAAGGAAGAAAAGTCCAAATCCTTAGGGTAACAACCGTAATCTTTAAAAAGGAAGAAAAGCCATACACCAACATTAATCCGATCGAACACAAGAGATACCGTGGAGAAATTGGCCAAAATCAATTAGTCACATATGATTCTCTATTGCTGGTGTCTTTTTAGAGAAGAAAAAATCAATTAGTCAAACTAACAAAATAACATGGAGAGAATCAAGGGTAATTTCCATCTCAAACGAGTTACGTATACGTAGCTTATATGAGTGACGTATACGTAGCTCATACGAGTGACGTATACGTAGCTCATATGTATATGTAGCTCATACAAACTGCCTTCAAGAATCGTCTGGTCCGTGGGCTGCACCTCACCTCTTTGCTCGTTACAAAATGGCTCCCATTTCCAGCACTACAAAACAGAAGCAACACCACCTTTTAGCCGGATGGTGACGTGCAACGGATTGCGTCCACGTCCAACCAACGTAAGAACATGACTACACCTATTCCCGTGAACAAGATGATATTCTCACCTAAGTATTCGACGGGTTAGGACCTGTTTTAAACAAAGAATATTGGTTCAGACCCGAGCATCCAAGGTTTTATAAACAAAATATATTCAATAAGATTCCTTTGTCATACTCTCAATTTTCACTAAAACAAACTAATAAGCATCCAAAATTCAAAAGATCTAACCCTCACTGTTTCACACATAAAAAAATTTTGCACTCAACTGCAACAAAAGGAGGAAAACTAAATCAAAAGTCTAAAGGAAGTCACCTTGACATTTCAGTTTCCTAAACTAATATCATACTCTCAATTGAAATGGAATATAATCAACCGAAGGAGGAAAACTACCTTGCAATCATTTAGATCCAAATTCTTTGCACTCAACTGCAACAAAAAAAAACAAATAAGTAGTATAAATAACTAAAAAATTACATTGACATTTCATCGAACGAATGGTATACACGATTGAATCTTGCTACAAAAATAAGTTAAAAAAACTAGATTAAACCCATTTCCATCGAATATCTATCCATTCATAATCGGATTCTTACCTTGGTTCAGACCCGAGCCACTAGAAGAAGATATCAACCCTGCTCTTTTTGGTGAATGGACAAATGGAGGCTATCCCTCTTGATCGCAAGCGAAGAAAACTTCAAAATCTATGTGGACTCGACCGATCTTGATACAAGATGGAGAATTAGGGTTTTGCTCCTTCCCTACCCTTGCGTCGATGATGAAGGTGTACGAATCATTTGAGGGTTGTATCGGAAACTACAATCAGTTTCCTAAACTAACAGATGTTTATTTTACTAAAACAATAAATATCATAAATAAATCAATGTAAATTTACATACATGCCCTTTTAAATAAAAATAAAATAAATAAAATCTAGATTTTCTGATTGACTGATACTTGTTTTCTTGGTTTTCGCCTAACTTTATGGTTTTCTCTTGATACCTCCTCTATATATGTATACCATTCTGTAATTTAAACACCAAAGAATTGATAACAATTGAATCAAGCCAAAACGATTATACTCACTTTATTATGAACGAAATCAAACGATTGCAAACTTGAAAGAAACGAATGAACAAGATGATCGAAACTAACTAACTCAGCTGCTATATCTAAACTCTCTCTGACAACCTGTTAACAGATAACTAACAAATGATAATAATTACCCCATCAACAATGAGCTATTGACAAAGCAGACCCTTGAACTATGACTTTAGAATAATGACACACAAGCCCCTGCAGTTATTGACTTTGACTATTGACCATTATTCACAACAATCTCCACCAATAATGATCAATCCAAATCAACCAACTCCGAATTCTCTCAAACACATCTCAAATTGAGCACATGCGAAAGGCTTTGTTAACATATCTTCAACATTCTCACTTGTATCAACCTCTTCAACAAGTACTTCCTTTGACCGCACAATATCTCTTATAAAATGCAATTTCACATTTATATGCTTTGTTCTTTCATAGAAAATCTGATTTCTGGACAATTGAACTGCTCCCTGATTATCACATAACACAACTGCAGAAACATATTTGACTCCTAATTCAGTCAAAAGACCCTTCAACCAGATTGCTTCTTTGACTGCTTCAGTAAGAGCAATATATTCTGATTCTGTAGATGACAATGCTACCACATGTTGCAGTGTTGCTTTCCAACTCACCAAGCTTCCCATTACTTTAAAAGCATAGCATGTAATGGACCTACCCCTATCCATGTCTTTAGCAATATCTGCATCTACATAGCTCATCACTGAATGACCATTTTTCAATTCATTACCAAATGTCAGTCCTACTTCTTTTGTTCCACTTAAGTACCTTAGAATCCATTTGGCTGCCTCCCAATGGTCCCTTCCTGGATTTGCAAGAAATCTGCCGACCAGACTCACACCATAACCTATATCAGGTCTGGTACATACCATAAGATACTTGAGACTTCCAACTAAATTAGCATATGGAATATGCTTCATTCTAGCTGCTTCAGTCTATGTTTGTGGACAATTCTTCTTGGACAGTTTGAAATGTTGAGCAATAGGAGTTTGAACAGGTTTACACTGCCCCATAGAGAAATTATGCAGAGTCTTAGCTATATATGACTTCTGTGACAGAAACAGTTTTCTTTCATTTCTATCCCTCTCTATTTCCATTCCAATCATCTTTCTGGCATTTCCCAATTCTTTCATATCAAACTCTTGCATCAACAGATCTTTTGTTTGAATTAACACTTCCTTGTCCTTACTGGCAACTAATGTAACATCCCGAGTTTTAGAGCACGAGAGAATTCACGAGGAATTAAAACTTAAATAAAAAGAAAGGAATCGGGCTTGGGCCGGGGTGTATGGGCCGAAAGGGGCAAGGGTCGGGCCCTTATAAGCCTCAAGATCAGCCAAAAGCTCTCATTTCCACTATCATTTTCGTTTCTAGAGAGAGAAGGTGAGAGAGAGTCTAGAGAGAGAAAGTCCCGTTTTTCAAATCCGAGCTCATAGGACTGTGGGCATACGTATCTGGACCGTTTAGCTGTGAAGGAGAAGCGATTTCAGGTAACCTATTCTCTTAGATCTGAGTTTTAGTTCGTTTTTGGGATTTTCGGGTTTTGGATAAAAAGGCAACGATTTTGCGGATGGAACTTGAAAATGAGCTTAGGTATAGCATCTAGAATGGAAACCGAACATTTTGATCTAAGAAAAGTTGAGATACTGACTCGATCAAACTCGCATGCAAAAGCTTCAGATTTTTGGAAAGACAATCTGTGCAGACCCCATCGAAACTACAAGTTTCGATATGTTCAGACCCCATCGAAACTACCTAGTTTCGATATGTTCAGACCCCATCGAAACTACAAGTTTCGATATGTTCAGACCCCATCGAAACTACAAGTTTCGATATGTTCAGACCCCATCGAAACTACAAGTTTCGATATGTTCAGACCCCATCGAAACTACAAGTTTCGATATGTTCAGACCCCATCGAAACTACAAGTTTCGATATGTGCAGACCCATCGAAACTACCTAGTTTCGATAGGTGCAAATCCATCGAAACTACTAGGTTTAAGCATAGAGATGTCTAGTGTCATCTAGGAGCACTACCTTACAAGTACGGCTTTATTATAACAGATCGTGGGTGACATTAGTGACGCGCAGTAACCAGCTAAGAGTATTTCAGAACTGCTTATCAGGTGAGTTCTAATCCCCTTTTTGCCTTCTTTAGGGGTGGTGTGCATACTTAGTGTAAAGTGTTTATTATATTTTATATATTATAAACTGAAGAGAAAAGCCATGTTTTAGTGAAAGGTTTAAAAGAGGCAAAAGTATGTTTTCAGTAAAGTAAGATATATCATTTGGCAAGCGTTTACTATATTTTCATATACATAAACAAAGGCATGATATATGTGCTAGTATGTTTTCAGTAAAGTAAGATATATCATTTGGCAAGCGTTTACTATATTTTCATATACATAAACAAAGGCATGATATATGTGCTAGTATGTTTTCAGTAAAGTAAAATATATCATTTGGCAAGCGTTTACTATATTTTCATATACATAAACAAAGGCATGATATATGTGCTAGTATGTTTTCAGTAAAGTAAGATATATCATTTGGCAAGCGTTTACTATATTTTCATATACATAAACAAAGGCATGATATATATGATAAGCTATGTTTCAGAAAGTAAGATGTATTTTATGATAAGCTATGTTTCAGTAAAAGCAAAGATATATCACTTGGCAAGCGTTTACTATATTTTTATATACATAAACAAAGGCATGATATATGTTAAGTTATGAACAAGATTTACAGAAAGATTTATGAACAGTAAAGTGAACAGTAAAGAGAACAGTTTTCCTTCGGGAATATGTACCAGCTATAGAGGTCCTTGGGACAGATGTTACTTGTACAAGATGTCAGATATGGGTTCTACCCATTAGTAAGAACCTTAGGGTTCGTTAACAGTTGTACAATTGGTATGAGTGACGGCGGTTGCTCGGGAGGTCCACGCAACCTCCCCTTAGCGTTAAGCGGTATTGTCGGTTCATGGATGTAAGCCATGGGGGCATTGACCAGGGTATTGTCGGTTCATGGTCGTTGATCATGGGGGCATTGACCAGGTACTCGTCGGTTCATGGATGAAAGCCATGGGGGCGGTACAGTAGTGACAAGGAATTGACGGATAAGCGGTATTGTCGGTTCATGGTCGTTGATCATGGGGGCATTGACCAGGTACTTGTCGGTTCATGGATGTAAGCCATGAGGGCAGTACAGTAAAGAGGAATTGACGGTTTATTATACGTTTTAAACTGTTTGAAAAGTAAAGTGTGTTAAGTTTAGCCTTAATGGCAGTATATATATGTTTGAAAAGTAAAGTGTGTTAAGTTTAGCCTTATTGGCAGTATATATGTTTTAGTAAATCTTTTGTATAATTGATTTAAAGTAAACGTTAGAACTCACTCAGCGTTGCTGATTTTTAGTATGTATATCAGTTAAGTGCAGGTTTAGATGATGGATGTGGATGCTTGGGCTTAGAGAGAAGAGTTACCCGAAGATCAGTGTCTGGCATCCCGATTATGTTTATGTTATATTTTAGCTTGACGTTGTTAAAGACAATTTGTATTAGACATGTTTATGTTTCCGCTGCGTATGTAAAGAAGATTAAATCGTTTCCGCTGTATTAATGAATGCCTTACGTTTAAAGTGCTATGTGTTGATGAGTAAATCCAATAAGTGAGGTCTCCCGGGATCGGGGCCTCACAACTAACAATCCACATACAACAAAAGATAAACAAACTCACATTCTCTATACTCCTTGAAATACACACAGTTATCATATTTGCTTCTGTGAAACCCAATATTAACCATGTATTCATCAACTCTTCTATACCATTGCCTTGGTGACGTTTTAAACCATATAATGATCTTTTCAGCAGACATACCTTTTGTTCTTGACCAGACTCTTCAAACCCTAAAGGTTGCTTCATATAAATGTCTTCATCAAGTGTGCCATGAAGGAATGCAGTTTTAACATCAAGTTGCTCCAACTCATAATCCTTCAATGCTGTTAAAGACAGTAGAACTCTGATAGAAGTATGCTTCACTACAGGAGAAAAGATTTCATTGTAATCTATCCCTGCCCTTTGTGTGAAACCCTTAGCCACCAACCTAGCTTTAAATCTAGGTCCTTCTACACCAGGTATTCCATCTTTCAGTTTAAAGATCCATTTACAATCTACTAATTTTTTATCCTTAGGTCTATCCACCAAAACCCAAGTATGGTTCTTGTATAGGAATTCATTTCTTCCTTCATTGCCTTGATCCAAGATTCTATTCAAGATCCAACGGTTGTAGTAACCAGATGACAAGGAAATAGAAGTCTATTATAACCATTGAAGATTCTTTAAAGAAGGAAGTAAGAACAGGTGACAACAAAATCTGACTACTGATATCAAAAGAATAATCTTTAAAGAAGGAAGTAAGAACAGGTGACAACAAAATCTGACTACTGATATCAAAAGAATAACACGCTAGAAATTAGCTCTAGTAATAACCTATTACGAATGATTCACATGTAATCTAATATGATGATCCCACTAAAGCTAGATGGAGATACATCATTCTCTTTTCAAATAGCATATTGCACCACCACCCAGTTATGGCATAAAAATAACCCGAGCTCTATGGGTATACCCGAAACACGATGGGTATAGTATAGGATTACTTTTAAAATTTTCGCAGGTATGGGATTAGGTGATACCCGGCCCGTTTACCCGAAACCACATACCCAAATCATAATCCAAAAATTTTTATTTATTATTTTTATTTTCCCTTAACCTTATCTATTAATGTTTTTATTTTGGTAAGTTCACTATGTGGAAAATTAAATTTTCTTTTAGGATGTCTATTTAATGATATTATTTATATTTTGTATGTTGTGAAGCATATGCGTAAATTTATATAAAAACTATAATAATATTATTTATTTATGATGGACGCTTATAAAAACTTCAAGAACAATGAAGCAAAGGTTTCACATTTAGAAAATAACTTTTTTTCAAACGATTTCTAGGACTTCTATACCTTAATGTACTTATCAAATTCTCAAAAACTTAATAGATTCATGTGAATTTTAAAGTTAAAATTTATCCATTTTTCTAATCATGAGTTTTCCTTGTTTCTTACCTGTCCTTTTATTCTGTCAAGCTCTTTACCCAGACAAACCTTGTTCTCTGCATCCTATAATAAACTTCACAAGAAGACAAAAACAAAACACTACAAACTTAATACATGTAATGATTTAACGAAATAAGTGTGAAAAGTTCATCACAAACAACAAAACGATGCCTTAATACAATTCTACATCTGATTGCACAGTATATAATATGCAATCAGCTGAATGTAATGAATATGAGTACAAATTAGTTTGAATCATACTTCACAGGAGGCAACACATGTACCATAATTACGCAGTTGACTATTATCACTTGATCCGATCAAATTGTAATCGTCACTTTAGTACCTGATAATGTTAGTCAAGAAAAAGTAAGTACGGGATAAGAACATAATGTTTAAGGCCTCTTTTGCTTGCGAGTATTAGAATTGACATATAATTACATCAAAAGTATTGAACAAAAAACCAAGAGTGTATACATGTTTCAATTGCATAAATCTATTTTCAATATTTTTACAATTGCACAAAACCCATTTAATACGATTATTATGAATATTCTCCTTAGAAATCAGAATCTGCATGCATAATCCAAACCAACTCTACCAAATAAAATATTGTTAAACACCAAAAATCAAGAACTCACCGGAATCAAGAACTCACCCATAGCAAAATATGCAGAATTGATCAAACAAACCCTTGACTCCTTTATCAGGGAACTCGATTTCTCACGAACCCTTAGTTACCTTCACTGAGATGGCTTATAATACCATGAAGAAAGAGTCTGAAGCCGCTTCAAAAATAAATTATAAAAAAAAAACAAATCAGCCTAAAACACAAATCAGCTTCAAAGTTAACATATTGAAAAAGCGAAATTAGGGTTACCAACAACACCGTATGCAAAAAAAAACGAAATTAGGGTTATCAACATTATGTTTTCATTGTAAATGGGGAAACCGATTAGGGTTTCAGAAATTGAATCGAGGAGAAACAAAGAACTTACAATGCGGTCTTTGAAATCGGTAACCTGAACATACTCAGTGGTTTAGGGTTTAGGTGAAATAAGAAAATCGTGCGTATATAAACCATCTTCATCTTCATCATCATACGCGTCTTCTTGATGATTCATTAGTTTATGTGACAGATTCATAGGAATATGCATCAAGATTGGTAGAAACCGTCGGTGGGTCTTGGGAGATATCCGATTGTGGGGAGATAAGAGAGCGTAAAATTGAAGAGGCAAAAAATGAGAAGAACCGGAGAGGCTGAATGAGTTTGAAATTAGGGTCAGTTCACACCCGGTCATAAAGATCCGCTTGTTTTTATTTATTATGTTAAAGATTTAAACATATAATATTTTGGCTACACATTTGTTCATTTCTTATAAAATACTTAAAATTTAAAAATATAAATTATAATCCATAGATTAATAACAAACATGAATCTTAACCCACTCTTAATACAAATATGCATAATACTTAAAGTTTATGTATACAGTACTCGAAACATACAAGCAGACAACACAATATAATATATATTATGATATATGCATGCACAACATGTATATGTTCAGTTTGGTTTGGTTATTTCGGTCTTTAAAAAAATACAAAACCAAAACCGAACCGTAATTTTTGCTTTTTAAAAAGTGCAAAACCAAACCGTAGGTTATTAGTTTGGTTCGGTTAATTTTGTTTCGGTTTGGTTTTTTACTCACCCCTGGCGTCCAGGCAGGCTGGTGTCGATGGAAAGTAGTCACAGAGGTATTGTGCAACGGGATGTATCCAACTAAATTAAGGGAAAGTTTTATAGGGTTGGGCCATCAAGAAGACACAAACACGTAAGCTGGAGGCATCTAAGATGAGGATGTTAAGGTGGATGTGTGAGCACATCAGGCTGGACCGGAAAAGAAATGAGGTTTTTTAAGAATGATTAGGGGTGGCTAGTATATATGATAAGTTAAGGGATGATAGATTGAGATGGTTTGTGCATGTGAAAATTAGATTGGTGGAAACCCTTATTTTAGAAAGGCGGAGGGGTAGAGGTAGACCCAAACTGACTTGGAATGAGTGGATTAGATAGGACTTGCTGGACTTGCACACTCTGAGGACATGGTCGAGCATAGGAGTTCGTGGATAAAGACTTTTAGGGGAGGGGGAGTACAGTTTTGTCTCAATTTAACTTTAAGGGCTTAGTCATATTTTTTATATGCGTGACCTATGCATGTTACCTTCTTAGCTTCATGTACCTTTGATGTTACGTGTAATATTTTCACTTTCTCACCATGTATTGTTCTTGGTAGCTTACGGATACTGTAGTATTAGATCTTCTTGTTGTTTCTTTTACTATGTGTGTTTTTCTATGGTTCTAATATATTTTTCATGGCAAGATATAGTTTTTAGAGCTGAGGATCTCTCTAAAAGCATCATCTTTATTCTTTGGGCTAGAAATATCATTCGTCTACATATCACCCTTTCCACGCATAATGTAGTTCAAATATTAGATATTATATGTCATTATTTATAAGAGATTAAATTGTAACTGGAAATATTTTGATATATTGTTGTCATTTTTTATACAAGTTAATTAAATAATTGTAAGTTATTTAATGCTTAAGTAAAAAACTTATTTAGACTGGGGCTATGTTTGATGCTTAAATCACTGTACCCTAATTACCATCATTTTGCAAATACCCAAACACAAAAAACCACTAACCGCCCATGCTTAAATTATTGCACTTTAACCATCAAAGTCACCCTTAACAGTAGCCCATAGCCCTGGGGGCTGATGAGCTATATTAGTAACTCGTACATTTTAAGAAGGAACTGTGAGAGCGTGAACAGTTGTAATGGCCTATTTGAGGGTTTGGACGGCCAGCCAACCAGCGCGTTCCACGCCCTTCGAGTTCGCCTACAAAAGTATGCAAACCCTGCTCTTAATAGCATTTTCTCAAGCGCTTCTCTCTCTCTCTCTCAAACTCCATTGATTCTCTCGCTTCATAAACCTACTGATTGGATGCACTTCGTCACCGATTTCGTCATAGACGAATCTGAGTTGTGTTTCGTCTTGCTTGGAATGGGGCGGGGGAAATGACGTGGGAAGTTTAATTTAAGAAGTTTTGTAATCTGTACCTTCAGAGTTGGAGGACAGGGTATGAGATTCACCAAGAGAAACAAAACATTGCCATCAGTCGTACATGATCAATGTAAGTAACATACTAACATAACATCAGCTTCCTTGCACGCGTCCACCGGCAAGAAACGTATGAAGTTGTCGTGCCACGGTTATGGAGATCGGAAAATAGATAGATTGCGGCGCGAATAGGAGTTAACATTGAAACGACAAATTCGTTAAAAAAATAGTAACAAATTAAAAATAGAAAAAGTAATTTTTATAAACGAAGAAAAAAAAGTAAGAAAAAAAAAGAAATTTGAGTAGTAGAGTTGAGAATTTAGTGAATGGGTAAACTTAAAATTTTAGGTACAGCTAAAAGCGTATATTAAAAATATATATTACATAAGTAATTTGAAACTTTAGAAACTTAAAAGAGAGTAACAAAATTTGTGCAGGGGTAGATCTGAAATTTTAGAAAACTAAAGGTTTTAATTGTAAACTTTGTCAAAGTAGGAGGTTGGGGTGAAAAATGGTCGGTGGCACCAACCTTAGGGATTAAGGTTTGTTAGAATAATGATAATAATAATAATAATATTAAATCACAATAAATATATTGATGCGTGTATCACAATATTAAATCAAGAAAAAAATGGTCTCAATGGGTGTCTTATAGGCTGTGCGAAAAGCTCATAGTGCATCATCGAGTTTCTCGAACCAGTCCTTTCTGTTGTGTCTGACTGTTTTTTCAAGAATTCTTTTGATGCCTCAATTTGTCACCTCTACTTGTCCGCTAGTTTGTGGATGATAAGGTGTAGCAACCCGATGATGTCACCGTAGCGAGACAAGGCTTTTTCCAATTGAGTGTTGCAGAAATGCGTTCCCCTATCACTGATGAGTGCCTTTGGTGCGCCGAATCGCGCGAATATTCTTTTCAAGAATTTGACTACCGTCCTAGCATCATTAGTGGGGAGCGCTTGAGCTTCAGCCCATTTTGAGACGTAATCGACTGCCACTAGTATGTAGCGGTTTCCAAAGGAGACAGGAAATGGTCCCATGAAATCGATTCCCCATACGTCAAAAATTTCACAGACCTGAATGGGTCTTTGTGGCATCTCGTTCCTTGACGAGATATTGCTGGCTCTTTGACAGGCGTCGCATGATCGTACCATGGCGTAAACGTCTTTAAAGATTGTGGGCCGGAAAAATCCTGAATCAAACACTTTTTTAGCAGTAAGAGTGACCCCATGATGTCCTCCAGTAGGGCCTTCATGACAGTGTTTGAGAATTTGTTGCGTTTCATCTCCGAATACGCATCGTCGGACGAGTTGGTCTGCTCCGACCCTGAACAAATATGGATCCTCCCAGAAGTAGTGTTTGACATCTGCGAGGAATTTCCTCTTTTGTTGGTACGTCAAACCCTTCACAATAACTCCGCATGCGAGATAGTTTGCAAAATCCGCGAACCATGATGTTCCTCACAAATTGTGTCTATGCTCATTAAAAACTCATGCGGGAAGTTATCATTGATATCCAATTTCATGTTTTCGGCTGAGGTTGGACATTCAAGATGTGAGAGATGATCAGCTGCGACGTTCTCAGCTCCTCTTTTGTCACAAATTTCGATATCAAATTCTTGTAGCAGGAGTATCCACCGGACCAGTCTTGGCTTAGCGTCTTGTTTGCTGAACAAATAACGCAATGCTGCATGATCCGAATAGACAATGGTTTTTGAGAGAACAAGATATGAGCGGAACTTGTCGAATGAAAAAACTACCGCCAAGAGTTCTTTATCAGTGGTGGTGTAGTTTTCTTGAGCATCATTCAACGTTTTACTTGCATAGTAAATGGGGGTGGAAATGCTTTTCCTTCCGTTGTCCTAGGACGACTCCTACGGCAAAATCGCTTGCATCGCACATTAGCTCAAACGGTAAAGTCCAATCAGGAGCAGCCATGATCGGAGCATTGATGAGCTTTTCTTTGAGAAGTTCAAAAGCCTTTAGGCATTCGTACGAGAATACGAAGGTGACATATTTTTCTAGAAGTTGAGTCAATGACGGTAGAAACCGGCATGCCCTAGGAAGCTTCTAATGGATTTTACGGAAGTGGGCGGTGGAAGTTTCGAAATGGTATCTATCTTAGACCGATCAACTTCTAATCCTGCTTTCGAGATTTTGTGTCCCAATACAATTCCTTCTGTCACAATGAAATGACATTTCGCCCAATTGAGGACAAGGTTGGCGTCTTCACATCTTGTTAACATTTTCTCCAAATTACTGAGACAATGCTCAAAAGAGTCGCTAAAGATTGAGAAATCGTCCATGAACACTTCCATCGAATCTTCGATCATGTCATGAAAGATGGCTACCATACACCGTTGAAATGTTGTTGGTGCATTACATAAGCCTAAAGGCATGCGTCGGTAGGCAAATGTTCCGTATGGACAGGTGAATGTTGTCTTTTCTTGATCTTCCGGGGCTATGGGAATTTGGAAGTACCCGAAAAAACCATCTAAGAAGCAGTAGTACATTCTGTCGGAAAGTCTTTCCAACATTTGATCAATGAATGGAAGTGGAAAGTAGTATTTTCTGGAGGCGTCGTTTAACTTTCGATAGTCAATACAGACCCTCCATCCAGTTACGGTTCGAGTGGGAATGAGCTCGTTCTTTTCATTTGTTATTACCGTCATTCCTCCCGTCTTGGGTACAACTTGCACAGGGCTTACCCAAGGTGAATCAGAAATAGGATAAATGAGCCCTGTATCTAGTAATTATATGACTTCCTTCTTTACTACTTCTTGCATTCTTGGGTTCAATCTCCTTTGATGTTGAACAACTGGCTTATATTCGCTTTCCATCAGAATCTTATGAGTGCAAAATGATGGATTGATCCCTTTTATATCCATGATCTTCCAGGCTATAGCCTTTTTGTGTTCTTTGAGGACCTTAAGGAGTTTGGATCTCTCCTCAATTGTTAACCCAAAAGAGATGATTACGGGCAATCGGGATTGCTCTTCTAAGAACGCATACTCCAGGTGCGATGGCAGTTCTTTTAACTCCAGAACTGGTGGTTCTTCCAAGGATGGTTTTGCCCTTGGTTCTGAATCTCGGTCAATGTCCTTGCATGGTTGGTTCATGTGGGTGTCAATCTCCTCTGACCCTTCCACTTGCAGGACCTCTTCTTGTGTGTAGTCTTCGTATACACATTCTTCAATTATCTGAGTGTCGCATGCCTCCTCTTCTCGTGTTTCTCGAATATGACAGCTATTGATAGAGTCACATACGTCAATAAAGTACAGATAATCATCATGATGTTGTGGATGCTTCATAGATCGTCCGATATCGAAAGTGATTTCGTCACTATCTACCCTTAAGGTGAGTTTTCCTGTGCAAACATCAATGAGGGCCTTGGCAGTAGCTAAAAAGGGTCGTCCTAGAATGAGGGGGACGTTCTTGTCCTCATCCATGTCCAAGATAACGAAATCGACACGAAAGACGAACTTATCGATTTTCACCAGCATATTTTCGACTATGCCTCGAGGGTATTTTACTGAACGATCAGCCAACTGGATGCTCATACGGGTTGGTTTGGGTTCTCTAAATTCCAACATTTCAAAGACTGCGTATGGCATTAGATTGATGCTTGCGCCAAGATCAGCCAAGGCATTGTTGACTGAGGGATCTCCTATTAGACACGGAATGGTAAAACTACCAGGATCAGTTATCTTTGTGGGAAGTTTGTTTTGAAGGAGGGCTGAGCATTCCTCATTGAGTATGACATGGGATAGCTCTTCAAGCTTCTTTTTGTTTGTCAATACGCCCTTAAGGAATTTTGTGTAATTTGGCATTTGAGCAAGAGCCTCAATGAAAGGCAGATTGATGTGAAGTTGCTTGAATAGTCCTAGGAACTTCTCGTATTCCTTTTCTAGTTTCTCCTTTCTCATGCGTCCCGGATACGGAAGGGGCGGGACATATGTTCGAACAGGTACTTTGATTGGCTTCTCAGCAGGAGGAGGAGTGTCCTCTTGAATATCATTTGGGCATTCCTCAGTTGTGATTTGCTGAGAGGTGGAGGTGACTCCTTCCTTGGCGGTCTTGCCACTCCTGAGTGTAACCGCGTTTACTTGTGCATTAGGATTGGGCACGGTGTTGCTAGGAAGACTTCCTTGCGGGTGGTGATGGTGACGGTGACGGGTCGATTAAAGACTCAAACTTACTCTGAATTAAAGACCCGTAAAAATAAACCTCACAGCAAACCTGCAGTATTAAACTGACACAAATAAAAGATTAAAGACTCAAACTTACTCTGGATAGATTGCAAGGACACGTACCCAATGAGTGACAAACACATAGACATGAATGTCACGGCAAGGTGGATCATCGGATCGAAACAGCTCCCGAGTTTCCCATGGTCATGGTGATGATCAGTAGATGATATGATTGGTGATGGATGGATGATGATGGATAGATGGTGGTGGACATGATGGTATGATGCTAGGGAGATGATGGATGAGAGGTGATCGGAATTGATATGATGGTGGACGGTGTGGGTAACCATGAGAAACAAGGGAAATAGGGTGGCTCAGGATCCCCCCACGTATCACGAAGAGTTGGCGGCCATTCCTCGCGTACCGCGAAGGAATGGCATTTAAATCGGCTTCGAAGTTTGTCTCTCGCATACCGCGAGAGACTGGTGGTCAGGCTTCGCGTATCGCGAGGGAGTGCTGGTAACAGAAAGTTAAGAAAAATGTTCCATTTTATACTTAGAATATTTTAAGCCTCTTAAAAAAATTTCTTTACCCAAATTCTTTAAAACCCTGTCCCAAGCATAAAACCAGTGTGAAACATACCTGGAACTTCGTTCCCAACGATTTCCCATGCCAAATCAAGCGTGAATCCTTGCAAGACATGACGCAAACAAAACAGAGTACCGAAAAAACATAGAAAATGACAATGACACGGAGCACGTAAGCATACAAACTCTACATCCCAGGCACTTGCCCGAGAATCAAACAAGCCTATCAGGAGGTTTCTCCTTGATTCTAACCGGAACCGGCTTCATTCTACGCGGTCTCCCGGTCCTCCACAACTTTAACAAACTCAAACCCCTATCAAGCACTACATTTATATAACAAGTAGCACTTAAATCCTTCCACCACAGTTTATACCTACCCGGTTCAAATATAATATGAAACATATAACCAAGCAAGTTATCACTCCTAACCATCCCCACACTTGGGGCTTTCCTTCTCCCTAGATCACCTACATCACTTAACACTCGGGATCTCTTACGGGGCGGCCTAGACCTAGGGAGTGACTCGCTCTCTCTCCTATCAGCACAGACAGTATTGAAGACATGTAGAGGCTCAGGAATAGGCATTTGTAAAGGTATGACTCCTACATTCTCCACCGGATCATCGGGATCCTCAACTCTCTCCTCTAACTTCCCCACACCTTGGGAATTGCCTATGATCGCATCCAGCTCTGCCATCATCCCCAGCAAATCATCAGGTATCTCATCGCCGTAATCGTCCGGCTCCTCTAATAATCTCTCTAACTCTACCGCCCACTCAGATGGCTCTTCTAAATTAGTGGCGGGTTTACCAACTTCTAACAGTGGATCAGAGTCCTGATGGTAGTCCGCTAAGGCATCAAGCATGCACACGGAGTGGCTATGCTCGCCAACATCCTCCACGGACTGTGTAGCATCAAAAGTAACCGACTACGGTTCAAATATAATATGAAACATATAACCAAGCAAGTTATCACTCCTAACCATCCCCACACTTAGGGCTTTCCTTCTCCCTAGATCACCTACATCACTTAACACTCGGGATCTCTTACGGGGCTGCCTAGACCTAGGGAGTGACTCGCACTCTCTCCTCTCAGCACAGACAGTAGTGAAGACATGTAGAGGCTCAGGAATAGGCATTTGTAAAGGTATGACTCCTACATTATCCACCAGATCATCGGGATCCTCAACTCTCTCCTCTAACTTCCCCACACCTTGGGAATTGCCTATGATCGCATCCAGATCTGCCATCATCCCTAGCAGATCATCAGGTATCTCATCGCTGTAATCGTCCGGCTCCTCTAATAATCTCTCTAACTCTACCGCCCACTCAGATGGCTCTTCTAAATTAGTGGCGGGTTTACCAACTTCTAACAGTGGATCAGAGTCATGATGGTAGTTCGCTAAGGCATCAAGCATGCACACGGAGTGGCTATGCTCGCCAACATCCTCCACGGACTGCTCGCCAACATCCTCCACGAATTAAAGACTCAAACTTACTCTGGTGGCGGTGACGGGTCGAACGCAGCAGGACGTCAGGTGGTGGTGGTGGGAAGGGGTGGTGTTAGTGGTAGGGCAGCGGTGGGGGGAGGAGTGCAGCGGGAGGCGGAAGCAGCAGGGGAGGGGCGCCGACGCGCCGATGGGGCGGTAGTGGGCGGCGGGGGTGGTGGCGGCGAGGCGTCGGTAGAGTGGGTGGCGGTGGGTGGTGGCGTGACGTTGGTGGGGTGGCTATCCCATTTGCATTATTTTTAAGTTAAGAAGTTTTATAATACATTTTGACCCATTGACTAATTTGAGCACAGTGTGAGAAACATGGGATGCTGGTGCGGGTTGCTATTAAGACAAGTAATCTGTTTGAATGCTGAAAAAACAGTTTGACAAACTAATATATGATGTGCGTAAAGTGTATATAATTTTTTAATAAAGTTTTTTCACACAAATGTCGGTTTTAAAAGATGGTTTTCACCTAGACTACAATACACACACAAAGGCAAGTGCACCTGTCGAGTGGTAATATAGTTTTGATAAGAACCGGATGTCAATCCATGGACACAGTTAATTTCTCAACCCAGATTTTTAATTAGTTTAAGTGACTAGTGAACAAGTGATTAGATTATTTTCTTGGTAAAATGAGGATTATCTTTTGTATTTTCTTGAAAAATATGTAATTTGAGTAAAAGCAATAATTTTAAAAGACAACCATCTTAGTTTAGAATCCACTCATTAATGTATGTTGACCTCTTTTCATATGGCTAAATTTTTCTATTATGTTAATGTTATTTGAAGTGGTAGAACCCAAATCCTTTTAAAGATTATAATTCCCTAACCATTAAGATGGGGTTCCATGAGTAATTTACATGTCATCCATTTAAGGTTAGCTTAATTAGATAAAAGAGTGTAACTTTTTAACTTATGATATTCTAAAACAAAGTTATATAAATTTTAAGAGCGAGTCATCGTCAACTTTCGATTAGTATAACTTTTATAATAGACATAACACAACATTGTTCGTCATTTTTCCAAATCTTGACCAAAGGGTTGCATATCTTCATGTTTACTTCACAAATAAGATTTCAAAGATTATTCCTAATTCTTAGCTATAACATTTTAACAAATGATGTTAAGGTTATAAATAAATGTTAGTCTCATAGGTTTTCCAACTCGATATAATTTACCATTTATAAACCTTAATTTGCTCCATATACATTTGGACATGCAAGGCCACCAAAAGGTTAACACAAAATTATCATTACATTAACATAATAATTTAGCCATATTCATGATTAATAGAGTTTCATCACACTAAGATGGTTGACAAGATGTTTAGCTCACGATGAGCATACACACAAACATAACACAAAAGAGATTCATGCAAGACATAGTTTAGATGTAACCAAAGCTTCAAGTATGCAAATAGTGTCTTCCAAGGGGGATGATGAGGGTGGAATGCTTCTTCTTGGGCCTCCAAGTGACCTTCAACAGCTGCTACAACGATTTTGGTGTAAGTGTAACTTTATCTCCCAAAGCCAACCCTCAATCAAGAGCCAAATAGCTCTATTTATAGGGTCGGAAAGGTGAGGCATGGCCCGTGCCTGGTGGGGCACGGCCCCGTGATGAGACATCTGACGAGCTGCTTTTTGTCCTGGTTGCGTACGTACTCTGCATGTACCGGACACGGGGGGCATGCCTGGTGGGACACGGCCCCGTGCCTCTTCTGGTTGGGCGACAACAGTACTTCGGGTACGACAGGAAGTTGACCACGGCCCCGTGCCTGGTGGGGCACGGCCCGTGCTTGGCTGGGCAGTTTCGTCTTTTCTGCTGGAGACTTTGTCTTGTCTGCTGGGTGTGAGCACGGGGGCGTGCCTGGTGGGGCACGGCCCGTGCTTGGTCTTCTGACTTGACCAATTTCTTGTATTCTCGTCGTCTTTTTGCTTGTTTCTTCATTTTGGACTTGGATTTCCCTGAAACTTGAATATAAGCTAAATGAGCGACAAATTAACACAATGTACAATGAAATTGCCAATAAATGGGATGCAAATGATGTGAAATATATGTATAATTTAGAGCATATCAATATACTGAGAAATAATCCATGCTCATTACCAATAGACCACACAGTTATGCTTTCATAAATTGTTACTGTTTGATTCAGGCAAAGGTTTTCCATTATTTGCCATTCAAAATATATAACAAAAACACACACACTTCCACACAAAAAAACTTCTTAAATATATAGAATATTGTTTAGGAGAAATCATAAACCTAGTTTGGTTAATGCAAGATTCTTGAATAAAGATTATAAAAAAGTAAGTTCAAAGCAACATTAGCTAGCACCAACTTGGTTCGATCCACGCATGATGGCTGAGAATGGATTTTGTTCCTAGGAAATCCACTAAACATTCTTCTTCGAGCTTTCTGCCGTTGAACGTGTGATACCTGAACGTTGTATCACTAATATATATCATACGCCTTCCTAAACCATCTACCTATCCCATTCTTGTGTTGTCTGATTCAGCTTGAACACCTCAACAGATTCTCCATACTCGTCCATCCGAACTAGTAAAAGACGATGTTCTTCACATTTCACTAGAAAACATTTTGCTGCTGAAGGACAACCTCCTGGGGCTTCGGCTACAACTTCCCAAAAGCTACCATCTTCCTCCATTATCTTGTAAACATCAAGTCTTCCCCCTGCCTCCAAGACATACACATCTCTGTCGTATAACGTTGGAAAAGAAATGGAACGTGGGTTAATTTCATCAAAATCCACATTGAATCCATCCCAATCTGGTGACTGGTTTACAAAGTGGAAACGAACAGCAAATATGGATTTTGATACAAATCCAACGACCATACAGTCTGAGGAAGTTGGTGGTGCTGAGAAACAAATGCTTTTTATGTAACCCGAGGGTGGAAGCTTGCGGATATCATTAGTGAAGGGGTTAAGCAACATCAAACTTAGAGGAGTGTGCGAAAGATTATAAACTAGCAACCAACCATATCCGGAAGAATGTATTCGCAAATCTCCAATCAACTCTTGAGGTGTTTTCATAAAGTACTTGTCACCTAACATCGGATCCGTAAAAGTGATGATGTCAACTAGCCGGCTAAAGTCGAGCAAAAAAATACGCGTCAGCTAAGCCTACTATTTAGTGGGCTTCAGCCGACTTGGGAGTCAGTGCCGCCACGTGTCGTTTTCTGTTTGGTTGAAACTCTGACAAAAAGTAGTTGAACAGGGAATTTGGAGACGGCTGAACTAGCCGGCTCTAGCCTACTATTGGTCTAAATGACCACGAATTAATAGGCTGAAAAAGTTTGTATATTTTGGTAAGTTTGACTGGTCAAATGTCCATTTTGGTAATTTTCCCTTTAAATAATCATACAAAAATATAAAATAAGAAATCAATTTTTTTGAACGGCAACACCTAGATATTCTACGATAACTGGGTTTCTCCGAGTAACAACTAGAACATCCAGAGCAGCCCGACCCAAAAGGAAACCCAGTTTTAAGTGTAATTAAAAAAAATTCTAAAACTTAAAAATAATTTTGGAATTACATATTATAGTCTATATATGACATGGATCTAAAATAAATCAAGCCTTTTTCATGTAATGAAATTGAATTTTATGATATTTATATTTAATTCTATTATGTTTACTCATACAACATTTTATATATTAATATAAATAATATGGTTTACGAGAAGTCGAGAAATAAGTGTAAAAACAAATGATGATGTAGAAATGTAACAATCCAAAAATTTTATAATTTATATAAAAAATAAATTGGTGAATATAAATAATAAATGTGGATGATTATGTTTTTTTTAAGCCGACTTTTATAAACTTCTACTTTCTTCGAGAGCAGTTCGGGTAATTCTTATTAGTCATGCATGTCTTTGTCTATGGGTTATAACTGTATGGATTCGAATCCGAGACCACCTAAAAACAAACCATTATATAAAAAACCCATTAACCGTCATGGCAGAACCCCATTCGCAATGTGGATGATTGTGCAGTCACATAATTATAATTATATTGACTTACTTAATTTTTTATATGGAATTTATGATGAATGAAATTACATAAATATTACAACTCACCATTTCTCCCCCTATTACTTTATAAGCCAGCAAAACTAATCTTTCAACTTAAACTTTAATCCTTTCAAGTTTATAAAGTTTTGAGTTTACCTCTATAGTGTATATATATATATATATAATCTGATTTTTTTCTCAATAACTTTCGTTCGTTATATAAAAATAATAATAACTAGTTGGGTCCACCCTCACATTGCGCAAGTTCTGTTTATGAAAAAACTCCCGTTACACGGCAGAAGTTTAGTCGTTTCTTCCCTGCGATTCGCGGCGTGACATTGGCTTGGCTCATCGCAAACCATAAAATAGAATAACAACAAAGCGAATACCGATACCGGTTCCGATAGCACCAATGCTAGCAACAATGATGTTCGCTCATAGTCGAGGGAGTTTGGTCGTTATCGGTTCAGTTTGTCTGCGGCAACGGCTGTCACTCCGTCCTAAAATCCTAAAACATATCTCGTATATAAAAACACGACGCACCGGCTATCACCCCGTCTTAAGACCCTAAAACATACCCCGTCGTAAAAGCGAGTGTCACCACTCTGGACTTATAAAAAACTGAAACATAGCGCTAAATAACCAAAACACAAATCTAGATACAAAAACATGTCACAACGGTCGTCACTCTATCGTAAAACCCTATATCATACCCCGTCGTAAAAGTGAACGTCACATAACCATAAACCTTGAAATCGTAGTGTCAGGAAATGCGAACGCAAAAGAAAACAAAAGAATTAAATCAAACGTAAGAAAAATCTGGGCGCAACAATTTAAAAAAACAAAAGAAAAAACTAAAACCTTGTACCCGGCGTAAAAGCAAACGTCAATTCACCGTAAAATCTCAAAAATCGCGAACACAAATATAGACGGAACAATTGAAAAAAAAACTAAAAAAAATAAATAGATACTATTTATTTAGTTATGAAATAAATATAGATATATATATAATCTATATACTCTAATAAACAAAAATAAATTATAACATGTGTCATTCAATGAGACACTCTAAAAATAGGTTTTCCCGCTTAAATCACCATCTATTTCTTTTATTGATGATTCCTTGCAACTTATTTGAATCTTAAACTAATAATTGATTCCAAAACTTGTCACGTGTCACCACCACCTAATAGCTGATTCCAAAACTGCAACTTTTTATAGCAAAACTGCATTTGTGAACAGATTTTTTAATACTGCATTTATATTTAATTTTACACTTGAAGGCTGCATAGTCGAAAGCAGCTGCAAAAATTGCAATTTTTTACTGCATTTTGTCTTGCAATTTTAACCACAAAAACTGCAATTTTTACTGCATTGTGAACATGTTTTTTACTACAGTTTTTTTGTTGCAAATATGCAATGTTTGATTCCCTTATGCCTCATGAACCAATGGAATATCCTATCCACAATTGAGATCACAAACTGCAATTAGGGTCAATTCCAGATTTGCTATTAACTTGTTGGGTGGGGTCAAAATGGGTCAAAAATTAGAAACTGTATTTAAAACCCATTATAAGCTGCACAATGAAAATCAATGAATGAATAAGATAGATGAAGGTGCAATAATTAAGCTTTGTGTGTCTATCAAGTCTCTTGGGAAGCATTGGATGCATAATGATGAATGGATGGTCAAATCCAAAACATATGACAAAGCGAATTGTGATTTGGAAAAATATGGTAAGTTAATGTTTTAGAATGTATATGACTCAAGTTAATCATCTTCTAATATGGTTCTTTTGATTTATATGTGGTTGGTGAAACACTCCATCCCTTCATGTACTCAAATGTGCATTTAATGAGTACCATCCAACTGTATGTTAGCCTTTTCATTTGATCCCTTCATGTACTCAAATGTGAATATTGATGATGGCTAATGATGCATTAGCTGTAATGGACCATTTGGGTTGGAAGAAATGTCATGTATTTGGCCATTCAACGGTAACTTCTGTTCATGAATCATGCATGCTTCAGTTTGGAATATCCGTCACAAATCTTGGTCTCTGAAACTTTTAGAGGTAGAAAATTTGACCCGTTCATTTATAAAAAAATGTTGGGTTTGGGTTGGGTTTTATCTTGTGACGGGTCAAATAATCTTTTTAGCTAAAATGAAAGTTGTGACCGAATTAATTATGAATGGCGTTTTGGGTTGTGTTTTTATCTCATAACGGGTTAAATAATCCTTTAGCTAAAATGGGAATTGCCGACTCATTGATTTATGAATGATCGTTTTGGATTTTTTTTAATCTCAGAACGGGTCAAGTAATATTTTATAGTTATAAATGTGATTGTGACCTGTTACTTATGAATGGGTCGTTTTGGTTTGGGTTTTATCTCAGGACATGTAAAGTAATCTTTTTAGCAAAAAGCACACTTTTATTTAGTTCCCATAAAATTTAATTTGGTCAAACAAGCAAGATAGTATAAGTTAGTGGTAAATATACTTAACAATGAAGCATTTTAACAAGCCAAGTTTAAATTTTTTAAAACAATTTATTGTTCCTGTCATTAGAAATGAAAACAATCTTTATGAACAAATACGACAATTAATGATAGCCAAAAGGGTGGATTTGTCTTTTTGATGGTGTTTTTCATTGATGTTTATAAGAAATCAACCAAGTGATGGTGAAGTTGATCAGCTTATTGAAGATATTGACAAATACACTCTTGTAAACCATGTTTTTTGGGGATTATGGGGAATAATTTTCGTACATATTTCTTTAGTTTCTATTGTTTATCTATATTCATCTTTTATTGGTCCTTTCCTGTCTAAAGATTGGAAAACGATGTGCAAGACAGTTAGGATATATCATTTGTCATTGTATGTTGTATTGGATTATGTTCTTAAATATTATTTTTCTCTATAAATACTGAAAGCGTCTGCTGTAGGTGTTCTCTGCATTTGAGTTTGTTCATAAAATAACAACTTTTGAAAAGAAGATGTATATTTGGGTAACATGTTACTTCAATCTATTTTCTTTTCAACTCAACTTTTTTTTATTTTGAAACCCCAATCATATTTATCGTATTTATTTACAGTCATTTACGAAACTTTGATTGAATTATTTATTATTATAAAAAATTTATTATACACACATTATTGTAATTTCAGTTTTCTATTATTCAACACCGTGTAATACACGGGTCTATAACCTACTATATAATATAATACTATTCATTTAGTTGATCTTTAAATATAGGTATAATTTGCGGTTGTGTTTAATTTTTTTCTTGGCGCCCCGGTATAAATTTTGTTAAAAACTGAGTTGTTTTCAAAATAGAGTATATTTTAGGTATAGTGTGTCATATTGATTGACGGTGTTGTGTTGGTACCGTGAAGAATGTGACAGGGGGAGGAACTTAATAGGGGTCAGAGGGGGCCCAAGCCCCCCTATTTTTTTTGGTCAAAATTATTGATTTGGGGTCACTAGGTTTATTTCATATTAGTTATATTGTTTGGGTCCCTCCTAATCCAGATCAAAAGCTCAAATCTGTTCCACAAACAGGGATGGCAATGGGTCGGGTTTAGGTAATCCCAACCCCATACCCGGTTATAAAATCGTGTCCCATACCCGGCCCGAAACCCGTCGGGTTTCTATTGGGTAATTACCCGTCGGGTAACGGGTATACCCGACGGGTTTCGGGTAAACCCGTTAGTTTCTAAAAAATACTTGTTGAGTATACTCAAATTAAACCCGCCAGGAATCTATCGGGTATACATAAAAAATGTAACTAAAATAAAAAAAGAAAGACATAAAATCATGTCGGGTATATATACATTTAAAATAAATACGGTATATATACTTAAAATAAATACGTTATATATACTTAGAAAAAATAAAAAAGAAAGAAAATTATGTCGGGTATATAATCGGGGCGGGTAAAAGGGTATATCACCATATCCCATACCCGTCCCAAACCCGTGAAAAATTTCAAAAGTAATCCCAAACCAGGTCCCATACCCGATTACCCGACCTCATACTCGTCCCAAATGTTTCGGGTTTCATTGTCATCCCTATCCACAAATCTACAAAAAAATGTTTTCCCCACTTTTTTGCTCAGAAGTATTGATTTCGGCCCACTGCGTTTATTTCATATTAGTTATAGTGTTTGAGTCTTTTCTAATCCAGACCAAAAGCCAAATCTGTTCCACAAATCCGCTAAAAGTTTTGGTTTTTTTATGTGTAGTATTTTCGGGGCCCCCAGTTTAATTGTTCAAATTCCGCCAATGAAATGTGACCGAAACCAACTGAAAAGCATCTGTATACCGTTATATAACTGTCGTTGTTACTAGTTTTTTTAACGAGTTTGTCGTTTCAATGTCAAGTGTTGTATACGTCGAACGTGAATTTTATACGTTTCTTTTTGTGTTTAGTCGGTCACATTAATGTCACCAACTCAACCATTTAAGATCCGTCTATCGCCGTGAAGCGGGGGCTTATTTTTATCGTTTTAATCAATAAGTATGGTGGCTTGTTTTGTAGATTTTAAAATATTAGTTTACTGGAAAAATTCTAAGAAAAAGGGAAAGTGTGAGGGTAAACCTGGCAAAACGGGTGGGTTTGTTAGGTTAGGTAATAGGTCAGAATAGGTTTGGGTCGGGATGAGTTATGAACAAAATGAGTTCGGGTCAAAACATGTCGTTTTAAAAAAAAGTATCAATTTGTTTCAGATCAGAATGAGTTGTAACCAAAAAGTGACTCGGGTTAAAATAAGATCTCTTAAAAAATAAAAGTACCAAAATCGGGTTAAAATGAGATTGCCTGGTCTAGAAGGTGTAATCGATGGCAAAGCTCAAGGGATGGAGGTCATCGATTTTTTTATGAGTGAATTTGAAGATCAAGATCAAGCAATTAAAGACTTTAAGTGAAGCAAGTGGTTAGTGGTTACTACTCTTAAGTCAAGTCTTGACCTAAAACTCCATGAATATTCTTAGGCCAATGGTGATGTATTGAGAGCAATATGACATTGGACAATATGAGTGCGTTTTGTGCTGCATTCTACAAGGGCGAGTTGTCAACCTATCATTGACTGTGCTCAACTATATATATTTTTTTAAGGCGAATATTGAATGTTGTGACGTCGCACCTCCCCCTTTTCCCGCGTTATATGGTAGAGCCTCGTCTAACTCCGGCAAATATGTTGTCTTAATCGGGCCCACTTGACGTCAGAGTTAGATAGCATTCAAGGAAAAATCCCACCCAATACGGCCCATTCCGGGCTTGAGGGTGAGCCGAGACTCGAACCCTGGATCGGCGTAGGTAAAACCCTGGTGCATCAGCCTAATAACTAGGCCTCATTTGCATGACACAGAAATTAATGAGAAGGGCAGGATTCAAGCCTGGGTAACAAGAAACACCAGCTCTCTTTCTTACTACTCCATCACCAGCTCATTTACTGCTCAACTATATATGGTAATGCAACCACGCTGATTAGCTTGAAGGGAACTAGGTGTACCATCAATTTTTTTTTTGAAAGAAGGTGTACCATCAATTAGAGTGCTACTCGGCTTGTCCTACTTGTTCTAGAATAACCAAGTATTAAGTTTAACTGGTAAATATATCTGTCCGTTGCGGTGGCTCGAATCTAACCATCGAAACGACGGTATATAAAAAATGTTGCAACAATGTATTTAAACAAATAAAGTCACACCGTTGGATGTAAGAAAAATGAAACGGAACATAAAAAATCACTTAACGAAAATCAAAACAGTGTCGCAAAACGTAGAAAAATAAAACATGTCACTAGGGGAAGTGATTGTGGGTATTAGTGTATACTGTTTTGTAGTATTATTTTTCTGTATTTATTTGTATTTATTCTTTACCATGGGTTTGTTATAGGAATGATTGTATATATTTCGTTTTAAAGGAGATGAAAAATCATCTTGTATATATAATCCTTATTGTTGAAATTGCAGAAAACGAACTTGATTCTTGGATTCTCTGAAATGCGTGATAACACTTTCAGAACAAATTTATTTGGTTGTTCACCCAAATGTTTGATTGGATACAAATAAGATAGTTTGAAAAAACACAATTATGGAGAATTTTATAATGAATACGAACCAGAATAGAAACCAAAGTCGTAGGAGCGTATTTACGGTTTTTAGGTTTAGAAACTGCCCTAGGCAGTTCTCAAATTTGATTTATTGTCACTTTTGCCCCCTTCAGATTTCACATGTGAATTTCAACCCCATCCAGGGGCTCTGCCCCTTGCACTCCACTAGGGGTTGCCACCCCTTGGACCCTACTACCAAGAGTGCAACCCTCATTAATTAGGGCTTCGCTCCTAATATCATAATAAACTCAAATAAGTATGCACTACACACCTCCTTACTTATTTTATGTATAATAAATTTGAGGGCTGGTTGTATACAAGAAGACTCTTAAATGGCTGAATGGGACATTCTAGAAAGCTGGAGGATGTAGATTCAATTGAGGATCATATATATGCTTAGCTGCTTTTGTTTTCTTTAAGGGGATTAAGAGTTCTTCACGTCGAACCACTCTCAAACCCTAGTTTGATTTTCCAGATTTCTATTCATCAATAACCTGCTGATTCGTCTTGATCATCAGGTTTGTATTTTTTCAACAAATCATTAGACTAGGTCTTTCTATAAGTTGGTGATTAGTATTCTTATGTTTTAGAACGATTTACCGAGTTTGTAATCAGATTAGGTCTAGTTTTGGTTATATTAGGAGTAAACGCTATAGATTTGAGATATATACAAGTTTATTTCTGAGTTTCTGACAACATGACATACAGATTGGCATTACGCGTATTTCATGGCTTGACTGTGTATAGGTAGCGCCACCTTGGCATAGAACAAAAAAACATAAAAGAATAAACATACGCAAACATTTCAATACATCAAACGACAACATAATAATGTACGGCTCACCGGCATAGAACTCAAGCCGAGCCGTAGCTTTAACAAATGAAGATATTCATTTCGTACATTAAAAGCAATGCATCACAAATGATTTTCTTTTATTTTATTTTTCTTAAACAACAATGTGTGAATTGGTGATATTTTAAGAGTCACAATAATACCATCATTATAAAAATGTATTTTATGTATTCGGTAGACGATAAATTAAAGATATTAGGTACTATTCTGCAGTGAAAGTCGTATGATAAATAAAAATATTATATACATTACTTAAGAGTAGATAATAAACTTATTCCTAAACAATCTAAGATATAAAAAACCCTGAAATTTAAATGTTATAACTACTTGATTACCAAGTGTGTTTGCCTCAAATCATGGCCCGTAGTTTTAACTTTTTTAACTCTTTTTCATCCTTAACACTTACTCTGTCTGATTTTTCTGGTAAATGAAAAAACATTTCAGTCTTTCGCTCAACAGAAAAATCAGATAAAGAATCGTTAGTTTTAAGGACGAAAGTTGAAAAAGGTGAAACCACATGACATTATATGATGCAAAATAAATGTTGATACTAAAAGTTAAAATTAATATGTAAACATCATGAAAGAAAACAAACTTTACTCAATGAATTACTTATTTTCTAGACACCGACTCTTTGTTTGTACATCAAGTTGATGTGAAGAATGGTGTCATTTGATCTTTGAACTATTCAATGTTTTTTTCTTATGTATTTTAGTTAGATGTAATAAATTAATGTGTAAAATACGATTGCTAATTACTTGTATAATATTTTAATATATTTATATTTGACTGCCTTTATATGGAATTCTTTTTTCTTCCAGATCTTGTGATTTCTATGAACTTTTATTTATTAAAAACCTATTTTACAAATATTTTTTGATGTAAAACCATTTCGTAATGCTTTCGTCCCCTAAGATCTAAAACTTTGTTTTTAGTAGGATCGGTTTTGCTATTCAAAAGGGGGTTGCGACGCAACTTGTTGCCCGTTTACCTGCCACTTTATTGTAATCGTCCTTTTTTTCTAAATATTATTTTATATAAAAAAAACTTTTATAAAGACATAAAAGCTTTGAAGAATACTGCACTCAAACAATACCCAAATATTTTTAATTGTAGTTAATCCCAAGTGAGAATCGAAAATCAGTCCAATTGTTCGAATGTTACTAAAACATCAATGAGTCGGAAGAGCAGTTAATCTTGATTGTGTATAGAAACCTTATGTTAAGAGTCTATTAATCTTGATTGTGTTATAGAAACCTTATATTAAGAGTCTCATAAAAGTTGTGCTTCCACCCGAGAGACACGGGTTCGAGTCCCCCCTTCTCCACGTCAGTTTTTCAATATTTTATTTTTATTTTTTTCTTTCTATTATTTAATTTTAAGTTTCTATTAATTAATATTATTTTTACAATCACGGCTATATCTTATTTAAATTTGTTAACAGTCGACCCGACACCCCCCACGAAACGTGAGTATAATAGTTACTTTAAGGTTTGGTTTTGAGGTTTTGCGTCAATTCCCTCCTCGCCGATAGTGGAGAAGGGGTCGTGCGTGGGGGGGAGGCACACCGGGAGATAGCTGAGGAGGTTAGCCCCAACATCAAGCAATGTCTCAGGAAAGTGAGTGATGGTCACTTCACTGCTACAGTTAAGGTGTTGTGTTCCAGTGAGGTTCCTCCCCGGGGGGAATCTACCATGCAAGCCCTTATCGACAAACATCCCTTCGCGCCGCCCCCGAACCTCCCTTCAACTCCTCTTTCCCAACCTGCGTTATCCGTGGATGAAGACTGCGTCCACAGGTGTGTGAAATCTTTCCCGAAAGGGACATCTTGTGGGCGTGATGGCCTCCGGGCCCAACACCTGTTGGACGCTCTTAGCGGCGAGGGGTCGGCGACTGCCTCGGGACTGCTTACTGCCATCACTGAAGTGGTAAACCTTTGGCTAGGGGGGTTATGTCCTAGGGTGCTCGCGGATTTTGTTGCTTCGGCCCCCTAACCCCTTTGTTGAAGCCTGATAATGGAATTCGCCCTATTGCTGTGGGGGCAATTTGGAGAAGATTGGTCTCCAAAGTAGCCATGAAGAAAGTTGGGAAAGAAGCTGTTAAGTACTTGGGGGACTATCAATTTGGGGTGGGGGTCCCCAATGGGGCGGAGGCGGTGCTGCACAGCGCTAATAGGTTCCTTAATTCTTTTCATTCAGATGGCTCGCTGGCCATGCTTACGGTTGATTTTTCCAACGCTTTCAACTTAGTTGACCGTTCGGTTTTGCTTCGCGAGGTCCATCGCCAATGCCCATCCATATTCCCGTGGGTTCAATTTCTGTATGCCCAGCCTGCTAGGCTATACGTGGGGAATGACCGCATCGGGGCATTCACGGGGGTCCAGCAGGGGGATCCCTTGGGACCTTTGCTTTTTGCCCTAGCCTTACACCCCTTAGTGCTTCAGGTGCAAGAAAACTGCAAACTCCCCTTCCATGCTTGGTACTTGGATGACGGAACGGTTATCGGGGACGCTGTTCAGGTTGCTAAAGCTCTTGACATCATCGGTTCGGAGGGTCCAGCCTTGGGGCTACGGCTTAATATTAGAAAAACTGAGGTATTTTGGCCGACAT
Organism: Smallanthus sonchifolius; assembly: GCA_023525975.1. Lineage (NCBI taxonomy): Eukaryota > Viridiplantae > Streptophyta > Magnoliopsida > Asterales > Asteraceae > Smallanthus > Smallanthus sonchifolius. The sequence goes on along the minus strand of CM042046.1, from coordinate 49,809,759 downwards.
GCAACGGGGTGAAGGTCCGGCCAGGGCTTTTCCCCAGTGGGATTGGGAGGCCGGAGAGAGGTGTCAAACTGCTAGGAGGGGCAGTCAGCTGTGATGCCAGTTTTATTAGTGGTCTAACGGCTAAGAGGGCAACGCGAGCTGTTGACATCATGGGACACCTTCCCTTGTTGCGGGATCCTCAAAGCGAACTCCTCTTGCTTAGATCTTGTATGGGGGTTGCAAAGTTGCTGTTTGGTTTGCGAACTTGCCAACCCCCCTTTGTGGATGATGCGGTTTCATATTTTGATAAAGGTCTTCGAGAGGCAATAGAAGACATTGTCGTATGTGGGGGCCCTTTTTTTGGTGAACTACAGTGGCGGATCGCGACCTTGCCAATGCGGCTTGGTGGGTTGGGCCTTCTGTCGGCCCAGGATGTGGCTGTCTATGCCTTTGTGGCTTCCAGGTCTCAATGTTGGGAGTTGCAGGACCACATCTTACGCAACAGTGGGGTTGTTACCACTGACCCGGATTATGCCAGCACCTTGGATCGATTGCATGAATCTCTCCCTGATTTTGATCTCGGCGGTTTCTCTAACAAGGACACCGCCCCCAAAAAACCACAGAAAACTTTGGCGAATGCCCTTTGTTGTCGAATCGCACAAAGTTTGGGAGAAGATTTCCATTTGTCCCCCCGCCAGAAGCCGTCATTGAATGCTTACAGAGGCCTCACGCTCAGGATTTCTTAACTGTTATTCCTATTGAAGGTCTGGGTCAACGTATGTCAGTGGTGGAGTACCGGTCAATCCTTAAGTACCGTCTGATGATCCCCATGTTCCCGAATGATGAAACTTGCCCAGTCTGTCGTAAAGCATGCCTGGATAAATACGGGGATCATGCGTTACACTGTAGAGAGCTGCCGGGGTTTAAGTATCGCCATGACTTTGTTCGAGACGCGTTAATGGATATTCTCAGACGAGCAGGGATCTCGGCAAAGAAAGAGGCACCGGTTAATTTTCTTACGGACCCGGCAGAAGGGAGGTCCACCCTACGCCCGGCGGACGTGCTAATTTTTGGTTGGGAGGGCGGGAAACATGCTTGTGTCGATCTCACAGGTGTATCCCCCCTAGCTGGGTTGCGGGAAAATGGGTTTGTGGCGGGGCAAGCGGTTATGAAAGCAGAGTCAAAGAAGGTGGAAAAGCACGCGAAATCTTGTGAGGATAAACAGCATGCCTTTGTCCCCCTGGCGTTTGACACGTTCGGCTCCTTGGCGCCGGAGGCGGTTTGGTTCTTGGCTAGAGTTCAGCGTGTGGTCCACAGCAACTTTACGACTCCTCAGGGGCGAGGCTTTGTTTTTAGTAGATTAGGGTTTTTCATTAAGAAGGGGATGGCGACGCAGTTTGTTGCCCGTCTATCTGCTATCCTTATGTAATTTGCCTTGTTGACACCAAAATTAAATTAAATGAAATTGGAGAGGTGAAGAAGACAAAAAAAAAAAAAAAAAAACTTTAAATTTGAAGTAAAAGTACTTATAATTCATAAATTTTCTTTTTTCTTCGCATAAAAAGAGTAGGTGACAATGTGATAGAAGAGAAGCCAAGCCGTTACGAACCAAGCCATGAAGCCGTATGAGAACCGAACAAGCCCTTTAGTCCACCGTGTGGTCCCCACCATGCCAGCCTGTGCTTTACCCATCCTGTTCCCAACTCATAAAACGACACCACCGCTTGCCGTTTCTCTTTCATCTTACTTCCTTACCACCTGTTTTCATACCCTTTCTCATCCTACTCAAACCCTAGAAAGAGAAACCAAATTCTAGTCAGAGAAACCAAACATCTTACACAATCCTAACACACATTCACAAATCACCATCTCCTTCAACCAATCTCCGTAATCTTGACCTAAAATCTCAACCAGCCGCCATGGATTCTCAGATCTATGGTGCATTAAACCTCTTCATCTTCTTCCTAACAGCCTTTAATGTCAACGCATTGCAGCAACGAACTCAAATAAGTTCCAACTCAGTCCTCGTAGCTCTCCTCGATTCGCACTACACAGAGCTGTCGGAACTCGTCGAGAAAGCTCTTCTTTTACAGAGGCTTGAACAAACCGTCACAAATCACAACATCACCATTTTCGCACCAAACAATGAAGCTCTGGAGCGTCAAATGGATCCGGAGTTCAAACGGTTCTTACTCGAGCCCCGGAATCTGAAATCGTTACAAAATTTACTTCTTTACCATATTATTCCCGGTCGGTTCGGGTCAAATGAGTGGCCTGTAGAAAACGTTGCTCATCATAACACACTCTGTGTTGACCAATCGGATAATCGTTTACCACTAAGCAAGGGCAAATTTGGGGAAAACATTGTCGGTGGGTTAGCTAAAGTCGTACGGCCGGATGACGTCATCCGACCCGACGGGTTGATCCACGGGATAGAGAGGCTACTTGTGCCCCAATCGGTTCAAGAGGATTTCAACCGAAGAAGGAATTTAGGATCCATTTCCGCAGTTTTACCCGAAGGAGCACCGGTTGTGGATCCGAGAACCCACCGTTTAAAAAAACCGGCTAGTCCGGCACCAGCCGGTTCTCCACCGGTTCTTCCGGTTTACGACGCGATGGCTCCGGGTCCATCTTTGGCTCCGGCGCCCGCTCCGGGTCCCGGCGGAGCCCGTCGTCATTTCGACGGCGAGAGCCAGGTGAAAGACTTCATCCACACGCTTCTCCATTACGGCGGTTACAACGAGTTAGCAGACATTTTGGTGAATTTAACGGCGTTAGCGACGGAGATGGGAAAGTTAGTTTCTGAGGGTTATGTTTTAACGGTGCTGGCACCGAACGATGAGGCCATGGCTAAATTGACCACTGAGCAGTTAAGTGACCCCGGTGCACCGGAGCAGATAATGTATTATCATATAATACCGGAGTATCAGACGGAGGAAAGTATGTATAATTCCGTACGGAGGTTCGGGAAAGTGCAGTATGATACGCTCCGGCTGCCGCATAAGGTGGTGGCGGAGGAGGCTGATGGGTCGGTGAAGTTCGGTCAAGGGGAGGAGTCAGCGTATTTGTTTGACCCTGATATTTACACCGACGGGAGGATATCGGTGCAGGGGATTGACGGCGTTTTGTTTCCGGTGGCGACGGAGACGAAAGTTGCTCCGGCGACGGCCCCAAAGGTTGTCTCAAAGCTAAGAAGAGGTAAGTCAAAATCATGCATTAATAACTTGTACTTTTATTCATAGTAGTTGTACATTTAGCATTAAAAGTTATAGCATAACTGTCAATGCATAACGTACAAGTGTCAATGCATCCACAAGAATCTTGAATATGAGCTAACTATTTTAATTTTGTTTTTAAATGCAGGGAAATTAATGGAAATGGGGTGTACAATAGCTGGAGCACTTGGGCATAGTTGCTGACCTTTTTTTTTTTAAATTTCATGAAAATTACAGAAGAAAAAGGAGAAGGAGAAATGAAATACAGACAAGCAAAGGTTTGTATTTATTTATTTATATATAATATTTAATTATTTAAATATTTAAATACTTTTTTATTAACAATATTCATTGAATCAAGATTTATAATTAATAAATAAATATTATTTTCTGTTGCAGTTTTTGTTAGGAAGATTCTGTCAATACCACAGATGAAAGGGAATTGAACGGTGCAGATTGCTTTTCCCTCAAAGATGAACAAAGTTTGCCTTTTTTTTATATTTTTAATTATTATTATTTTATATATACTGTAATTATTGTCGCTGCTGTATATGATTTTTTGATGTATTTATTTTTGTTTTTCAATTAGTATACCAATTTTTTTGCTTGATGCTTGTTCTTTCAATCTACTTGTCAAAAGGTTAAATAATAATTAAGAAATAAAAAAATAATGATAATAGTGGTTGTGGATGGTGATGGCAATTAAAAATTGGCTTTTTTTACATGGAAATTAACACACCTTCACATGTAAGATAAGGTAATGACTTTATGTGCTCATGCCACATGTGTATCAAATTAATACCATCTTTATCAGGGGGGTAAATACTTAGTATTTTTTTTATTTTTATTTATTAAATATATGTTCATTATTAATCTTTGGAAATATAAGGCAAAAAATCAATGAGTTAAGCCGTTAGTCTTTTTTAATAGTATAACTAACGGTCTTTGCAGTGGTGGCGTGAAATGGGTGGCGTGAGCCACCTGACTCAACCACTTTCGTGAAACACCGCCCCCCTTTCCGCGTGTGATCCACGGCGTGGCGCTCGGGCGTGAGCAGGTTCATGGGTAAAGGGGCACTTCTCTAAGGCCATGTTGGGCCCGGGACAAATAAAAAAAACGGGGCTCAATAATTTTTTTTATATAATGGGTTTAAATATATATATTTTTGTGTCTTTTTTGGTTTAATAGTTTAAACAATTATTGGTTTTTTGTGACTACCTTTTAAAGAGAAAAAAAATATAAGAGAAAAGAACAAATATGACACATAAAAAATAAATAGTATTGTTGCCAAGAAACCTGTGACCCTTACAACTTTTTGCAATGGCTTTTCAATCGCACTAAAAAAGTTTGATGTACACAAAATGAATGTATAAACTAAATATACTATTTAAAACATATAAAAAATTTTAAAAAAACTTCAAGTATCTTGAAAGACCGAGCCAGGATCCGTGGCCCACCCTACCCTGCCCCTCCTTTTGGGCGGGGCCAGTATATAGTTGATCATTGTTTAGTCTTAGGGGGTGTTTGGGATTACTTATTAACTTTTTTTAAAAGTTAATAAGTTAAAAGTTTGTTTGGATAAATCAAAATGAGATGGAAATATAGAAGAAATAAGTAGCTATTTGAAAAGTAAGTCCCACTTACTTTTCAAAACTACTTATTAACTTTTTGAAAAAGTTAATAAGTAGTTTTGAGAAGTAATCCCAAACACCCCCTTAAATAAATATACCATCTTGCGTCATTTTATTAAAATATATCTATACTTAATAATAAGTAACTGTTTGCGGCAAGTTTCATAATTCTGTGAGTCTAATTCTTTTCTCACTTATTTTTTTTTCGTTACTAACAATTTAATTTTTTTTTAACAATTATTTAATATTTTTTATTAACCATTTAATATTTCCTTTATTAATTCATAAATCTTCGTTACTATTTAATATATTCTTTATAACTTTTAAACTTTCATTACTAACTTTCTTTTTAACGACATCATAAGATTTCATTACTATCTATTTAATATTATATTTATTCAACTCGTATAAAACACGGGTTTCTAACGTGGTTATTAATCCTTATTCTAATAAATGATTCCAAAGAATATCACGTGCCATCATCATATTTTTCTCATCAAAATCTTCTAATTTTACCTATTTTAAGTAAATTTGAATTTTGAAATTTAATTATATTAATGTTTTCATTTTTAAAAAAAGATAATATAAAATTTGAATTCTAATTATTACAAATAATTTTATTTCTTATTTTAAATTTTTTACACATTATTGCATTTTTATTTTTGTATCAAACAACCACATGTAATACATGGGTATATAACCTAGTTTATTATATAAAGGTATCCCTTTTTAAATTCCTGTCATCTAATCGGTGACGGTCTTTAAGGAGACATCCTGATAGTTAAGTGATGTATCCCAAAATCAAAAGTTTATGAATTTAAAATGTAAGTTAAGAACCTATCATGCATTTATCTAAAAAAAATCTAGAAAATTGTTGTTGAAAAAAAAATCTAAATATCTAATATAAAAAAGGAAACTAGCAAAAGTGTGTTGATGTGTCGGTGGACAAGAAGGTTCATTAACTTTTTATTATTTAATATAAACCTACTGATTTTTAAGTATTTCAAAAGGAATATCATATTTTATCTTTTAAGAATCATGTTTCCTTGTAAAAAAATGACTTAATAAAAAATATTTCACCAACCAAAAAGCTTACATATTTTGAATTTTGTTTTATATCCTTAGTATATGTTATATATTTTTACACCTATAAAATATATACATAAAGATTTAAGAATTTTATGTATTGATATTTTTCACCCCGTGTGTATTACACGGGATCTAAGCTAGTTTCAAATATATTCGACTGAACGGTTATCACTTTGAATACATGACCGAAAGCGATACAAATAACTCAAATTACACATGACAAATATGACCAGAAGACCATATTACAAAACTAAAATATTTTACCTACTAGATTATATTTCACAAAATAAATCTTATTATGTAAAAGACGAACTTTATAACAAAATCTTTTTCATTAGCTTATAATTTTGGTAGTGCTTGAGGCTATTAGTCTATAAATTATTTTTTAATATTTATTTGAACTATGAAAAGTAACATTAATTTCCGCGGCATCGCAAATGAGACCTTTTAGGCTGACGCATCAGAGTTTTACCAACGCCGATCCAGGGTTGGAGCCTCAGCTCTCCCTCAAGCCCGGAAGGGGCCGTATTGGGTGGAGTTTTTCCTTGAAAACTCTCCAACTCTGACGCCAAGTGGGCCCGGTTAAGACAACATATTGACCGGAGTTGGACGAGGCTCTCCCATATGACGAAGGGTGCAACGTGGCATTCAATATTCGCCTTTCAAAAAAAATTATATCTATTTAATGAGAAAAGAGATATTTAGTGGTGGCCAGTGATTTAATGATCCGACAATAATTGTATTTGTCATTTTTCTCTCTTTTTGCACATTTATTTACTATTTACCTCACTGTTAAAAAAATATGTAGCGGAAATATAGAATCACTTAAAAGTGATTCATGTTCGTTTAAATCACTCTCTCATCACTATTAGAAAGATAATATAACTAAATACAATCACTAAAGTCTGTAATAATTTTAATATCCATTTATACATATACGTACTTAACACACACATCCTCACGCCCATGAAGGGCTTCACGCCAACGCCCCACGCTAGTGGTGCACAAAAAACCGGTTTTTTTTTTAACCCGGTTCAAACCGGCAAACCGGTTTGGGTTAAACCGGTTTGGACCAAACCGGTTCGGGTTGCCCAAAAACCGCCGGTTTCAAACCGGTTTGAGGATTTCTGAAAAAAAATCGGGTTGGGACCGGTTTTGGCTAAACCGGGTTAGGATACCGGTTTTCAAACCGGTTTGAACCGTTGGGCGAGTTCTAGCCGTTGGCCAACGGCTATATGGCCGTTGGGGTCGATTTTGGCCGTTTTTTTGGAGTTTTTTGGACCCATAAAACACTATAAATAGGTGGGGGGTGTTTAGGGTTAATCACACTTCTCTTTACACTCTCTAATCTCTAAAACCGCTCTTTAACCGCTCAAAAACGCTCTCTAAACTCTCTCTAAACTCAAAAAAAAAAAAACATGGCAAGTTTTGGTGTTAGTGGTTCCTCAAACGAAGTTACCGTTGTGCAAATTCTAGCAACAACGAGAAATCCGGCAATCTGGTGCAATTACGATTTATGTTTGTTGTCAAATGGAAAGGAACGTGCTCGTTGCAAGTTGTGTGGTGCGTTTTTGGGGAAAGATTCAAACACTACTTTGAAAACGTATATGGAAAAATCTTGCCCGTCATTGAAGGGAATTCCAAGTGAAGGTCAAGTCTCGATGACAAGCGAAGGAGGAATTTGGAACTTTGATCCAAATATTGTTCGAGATCGAATGGCGAGGTTAGTGATTCAAGAAGGATTGCCGTTCAACCACTTTGACAATCCGCGCTTGACAAAGATGATTCAAGAGACACTCCAACCTCGTTATCACCAAGTAAGTCGCACAACCCTTAGACGAGATTGTATAAAAATGTGGAAAAAAGCAAAAAAAGAATTAATTTTAGGTTTTGAAAATTTGCAAATCGGTGTAAACTTAACCACCGATGTTTGGTCGGCTCCACATGGTATACCCGATTCGTACCTTTGCGTTACCGCGCATTGGGTTGATCCCAATACGTGGCAAATGATGAAGCGTACAATCGCTTTTGACTTGTTTGAATATCCACACACCGGCGAAAATTTATTTTACATATTGGATGGTGTTATTAACGAATTTAAATTACAAAATAAACTTTTTTCAATGTCTTTTGATAATGCATCTAATAATACAAATGCGGTTCAAAAACTAAAAATTAAATATAAACCCGTTTGCAACGGCGTTTTTTTCCATAGTCGATGTGTCGCACACATCATTAACTTGGCGGTGCAAGCCGGGCTTGCAATTGAAGAGATTTCAAACTTAACATATAGTTTTCGACAAATGCTTAAAGATATTTTTAGTAACAGAAAAAGATACCATGATTATATTAAATTTTGTCGTGATACGAATAATCTTTGCTTAGGCCCGAATTGGGACGTCGAGACAAGATGGAACTCGACTTATATTATGTTTTATAGCGCTTTACGACAAAGAGAAACTTTAGAAATATTTCATGATATGCTTTCCTCAAAACCTCGTCGTAAAATTCAAAACTTTCCGTCTACAAATTGGAACATTTTAAAAGACGTAACCGAATTGCTTGAAGTTTTCAAAACCGCCACAACTTTTTTATCCGGTGTTTATTATCCCACAAGTCCATTAACACTAAAACAAATATATTTAATGGCTAACAAGTTGTCTGAGCTTGAAAATAAAAGCGATCTTTTTACAAAAATGATAGAACCGATGAAAGAAAAATTAGTGAAATATTTTAAAGAAATCCCTCCCGTTATAACTTGCGCCGCCGCGTTAAACCCTACCATAAATGTTTACGGGGTTGAAACCTTGATTGATAGAATTACTTACGCTTTGAATTTGGATAGCGAAGACATCCATTTTGCACAAGGCACAAAAACATATTTTAACAAATGTTTACAAGATTTATTTGATGTTTATTTACATAAATATGGTACAACTCCGACTCCACATGATACAATGGGTACATCATCAAGTGGTAGCTCGAGAGATGTTAACTTGAATTTATATAACGAAATGTTAAATGAATTTAGTAAACGTGCTCGAGGTACCACCCCGAGTAGCGAACTCGGAAGGTATGTTGGCACAAACTTTTTAGCGTTTATGCCTCCTACCGTTTTTGAGGAGTTTGATATTTTGGCATGGTGGAAACAAAACGAAGCTTCGTTTCCGATTCTTTCCGCCATGGCCCGTGATGTACTAACCGTCCAAGCTTCCACGGTAGCTTCGGAATCTGCGTTTTCTTTTAGTGGCAGGGTATTATCGATACGAAGGACTAGACTCACACCCCTAGCGATGGAAATGTGCATTTGTTTGAAGGACCATTTGGATGCGATGGATAGGATACAAGACCAAACTTCTCTCGAAGATGAAATTCAAGCCGAAGAAGTCATACACAACAACGAGGTTGATCTTGGAATATCCGAACCAGTCACGGATGAAGAACTAGCCGAAGATGCAAGGCTACGAAGCTCTAGTTCCGAAGACAACGCACAAGAATAATCAATCAATATTCCAAAAAATAAAACGTTGAACTTAATGTTTTATATTTGTTATACTTTTTGTAATGTTTTACAATTTTATCTTGTTATGTTTTTTAATTTCCGAACTATCCAAATATTAATAAACGTTGAACTTTATGTTTTAATTTTGTTATATTTTATTTTGGATTTTATATTAAAAACATAAAATTTATTTGATTTTTTTTTTTTAATAAAAACCGGTTTAAACCGGTTTAAGGGGCAAACCGGTTTAAAACCTACCCGAACCGGTTTGACCGGTTTACATATTTCCCTCTCTGAAACCGGTTTGGGTCCAAACCGGTTTTGACTTTTCGTTGACCAAACCGGTTCGGGTCGGTTTGAACCGGTTTGGGTTAAAAAACCGATTTGTGCACCTCTACCCCACGCTCACCATTAACTTCCCTTGGGGGGGTGTTGTATCACGTCTTTTAGGGCTGAGGTGTCACCGGGCGTGAGCCCACTACAGATTGTCGTAGGCTTTCTGTAAAAAAGAAAGAAACTTTCAAATTACGAATTTATTTTGGACCAGTTCAAAATATATATGTAAACTAAACTAAACAATATAAAAGATATGTTGTTTTAAAGGAGCGATCTGGTCATTGCATTAATCATGCTTAATCGGCCAGAGTTAACCACTCACACAACCCTAATACCAACTATCATACTCAGGGACAGATCTATGGGCAACTCAGTGTGGGAAAGACTTTCACTCACATCTAGCCAAGTAACGCACGATAGTCCAACTCATCTAAACAAATTAGACTACACATGTTTTAATTTTATACGAGACCCCTTAATAGCAACAAGAAGAAATGAATCATGTCAAAGTATATCGGTTCAAAATAATTACTTTAAATCATAGTTATAAAAGATACTTTAGCAAATCACGAATCGACTTCATATCACAAATACACTTTTGTCAGTACTTCACCCACACCGACAATTCTATTAACTTCTTTATGACACTTATTTGATGAAGTCAAACTGAAACAATGCATAATAATGTGTAACAAACTATCAATTTATACCAAAATATACACTTCTTCTTTGTTTAGACTATTACAACCGCCAAGGATACCTCGTGTATTTTAGACAAAGCTTCAACGTATTTCGTGATAAGAATATTACAAAAGCAAGTTTTAGGGGCTGTTTGGCAAGTGCTGAACCGGTAAGAGGTCTGAATGGATAAGAGACTCTTAACCAGTTAAGTGTTGAACCATTAGTGCTGTTTGGTTGAGCCTCTGAACAAACTATTTAATCCTAAATTACATAAACAAATTGGTATTTAATTTGTTTTATAACTCAGAATTCTTCATTTTCTGCTACTTCTAGTTTTGAAGTATCTAAAGTATGCTGGCTCACATGAATGGGCAAAAATTGATGGTAACCTAACCACTTGGTAGAGATTTTGGTGCACTTGAAAGTGGCCTGCTAGTGATATTAACTCTCGTGTTCTGGCAAAGTGGTTCAATTCAATGAGGAACTCAACAACTCACCAAGCTTGGTAAGTTGCTCATTTATTCTTAGTTTTCTAGATCCAATGTATAGAAACTGAATGGTTATAAAATCTGCTATGCCACCCAAATAATGAAACAAAAAAGGGGGTATTTTTCTCAATTGAGGCATTATAACAAACAGATGGTGTGCAGCAACTAACATAAATGTTTATTCAATTGAGGCATTATAACAAACACTTGGTGTACATCTACAATCTCCTTCCAAACAATACTCTAATTCCTAAATTTACTGAACAAAAGCATGAATCAAAAAACCCTAATAACAAATTGATCAAAAAACCCTAATAACCCAGAAAGAGGAAGACGATTGAAATAAAAACAGCAACTAAAATGGAGGTGTTGATTAGATTTTACATGCTAAAATATGGGAGAAAGGGGTGTTTGTACGAACGCACCTGATGTGAAGAAGAAGGTCGTTTTGTGTTCTTGATCGTCGGAGGGGGTGCGGAGGTGGAAGGTAGCAGGCGGCGAAGGAGGAGGTGGAAGATAGCGGGCAGAGGAGGCGGTGGAGAAGGTGGTCGTAGCAGAGAGGCGCTGGAGCAGATGGGCGCTGGAGCAGATGGGCAAAAGGGAGCATATAGGTCTTTTTCATTCAGCGATGTTTTTGGGCTGAATGGTTAAGAGGTGGACTGAATGGTTAAGAGGTGTACTGAATGGTTAAAAGGGAATTTTTTTGATGAAACAAACACTACACCTCTGACCGATTCATATGTGAGCTCTTAATGAGCTCATGAGTTACCTTAATTGTGCAGTAAATGGAGATTCAGGATCGTACGATGGCCAAGAACTGTTCAACACGAATTTTACAACGCAGAGAGGAGAGATTGACACAAAATCTAGAGAATCAACGGGAGCTGAATCACAATAGAGGCACGTCCTGGCGTCCGATAGGTTTGCTCCCCCGTTAACAACTAAGTTTTTGAGAATATTAAAACTAATTTAAGTTTTTTTTTTCTTTTAATTTTGATTGCCACTTCTCACACCAAAGAATCACAAGTAACACCTTCAATATTGAAGCCATCCCACAACCTCACTCTGTCGTCACGTCTCTCTCTAACCCTACCATCATGTCTTTTCTATAAAACAAAATTCATTTAGTTTAATATATGAAATGGGTTTAATTTATTACTAATTATGATTCTCATTAATTTGCATTATTTTGTTGATGAATAAGGGAGGTTTTAAGTTAAAGATAAAGATATAAAGATGGCGTATAGGGAGTTTTTTTTTTTTTAAGAACGGAGACTCTCTAATTCTATACCTTAAATCCATCTATACATTTCATAGGTTTTGAATCTTTCTATCTAGGTATTAGGCTAGAAGCCCTTTGGTAAGTATTTAATTACTTAACTAATAAGAAACATCTACACAGATCTAAAGGGATTTAGATCCAACAAGGTTTGTGTTAAAACAAAATTCGAGAAAAATGAGTTTGGATCAAAGCGGAGCGGTTTAAAAAAGATCAACTTGGTTCAAGTCAAGACGACGACGGCGAGGTGGTGTCGACGGTGGCAATGACGAGTAGTGGTATGGTGATATAATTTAATATGGGTCCAAGAAAGCATTGTTTGACTCAATGTTTAATGTGATTAATGCGAACGCAAACGAAAGAACGATTCACTAAACGTTTAGTTCAAACCCTAAAAATACCCTTTAAAGTGACTATTATTGTTTTAATGTTTACAATAATGTTACATTGGATTTGAAGTTTGGATTATCCCATAGAGAGTTTATAAGAGAGAAAATGATAGAGAATATTCTTATACGTTAACTAATAATAATTTAATAAAGGTTTTACTATACATACATCAAGTAACCGTATTGATGGTGAAAATGTTATACGACTCGTATAGCATATGCTAGTGGTGGATGTCGTCATATCCCGCTTCTGTGTCAGTCAGGAAAGTTATCCGACACATATAACACTCTATCATACATCATGCATTAGAGAAAAACACACTTCATATGACCCATATAAAAAAAAATCACAACTCATACGACTCGTATAGCATATTATGTCTTAATAGTAAGTGGTTGGTGTTTGTATAGCTGTTCTCTTTAACAAAAAATTTAATAAAGGAATCAAAAACATTATAAATAGTAAAATATTAACTAATTAGACAATCTGTATCACAAGTGTCCACGTGCGAACGACTTCTTTCCTCCATGTCAGAAGCTTCACTCGTGCCCCCTCTCTCCTTCCTCTCTCTTCCCCCTTTCACATTCTCTCGGAGACCCGTTTTAACTATGTCTTTACTCTTGGAGACCGATTTTCACCACGTCTTTACTCGCCACGTCCTCCCTAAGTCCCGCTCGTCTATCTCTTCCACATGGGCCCAAAAACACACACGGATGGTATAACTTTCCTCTAATTTAAAAAATACATGTATTTTAATGATCTACATTTCACACTTTTGGATCCCCTTTAAAGAGATCATCTTTATATTGAATAACATTAAGTACACCACAATATGATGTAATCACTTTATATTTAATAAAAGTTTATAAAATAAAATATTAAATTAAAAACAGAGTCGGGGCCTAATGGTCCTTTAATTATCAAGACTTATACATCACCTAATTATGAACCATCATTAAAATCAAAGATCCCATCAATAATTCATTCTCCAATAATTGTTCTTACAAAAAACACGATTAAAATTCCTACTTTTCTATTTGTTTCGTGTCACCATAATATACACCGATAGAAAGGTCAAAGGTGACCATTGATGAAATCAAAAACTAGTATAAAATTACGATAGTTTAAATACCTATTTGTATCGTGTAACCATAATCTATTAGCCAAATTTCATGTTAGGGGTTTCTAATGTGTGTTTAACATTTTATAGGTTACTAAGAGCATCTTTAATACATTTTCTTTTAAACTTGCGTATCAGATTTTTACATATTCTTCAAATGCATTCATTTTCTCTCCTATAATACATACCTTTCATACACACATTTTTAAAAATAATAATAAAATAATATACATGTGTGAGAGAGAAAGCCCACCATCCTCGTCCCACTCATGTTCAGATTTCTGGACGAACCAAGGCTCATACCACCAAACCGAACGACCCCTCCAATGGGGAGGTCCCATTTGCAATGTCACATCTCCGTCTGCTTTCATAGCGTTAGTGATGCTCTAGCAATTAAATTAGATTGTAAATTTGCAGATTGCAACAAAGCATGTTCATTTTTAGTAATGCCACAAAGTTTAATGCAACTATTAGTTAGTTAGTTAGTGTACTTTTAAAAAACAAGTTAATTTGATGTTAGAATTAGTGTTTTGAAAATCTGAACGGGCGATGTCTATCGATTGAAATTGGAATATCGAGACATCTAGTGTCAGAGATTCGGTACTAACTAATGAATTAAACACAAATGAATAAGTGAATCAAACAACATAGCGGTGAAAACCAATGGAAAACACGTCAAAATATATAGAAGTATATCAAAACCGATTAAAAACATAAGTCTTGCCTTTCCCCTTTGTCGCTCGACCAGTTTGTTAGACTGAACAGACTAGGCGAACCACCACACCTGTAAAATACCAAACCTGGTTTAACTAGCGGTATTTTAAAACATTACTTACATGTAAAATTAAGGATGTATAATTACAAAAACTTCTTCATATAGATTTGACAAAGCCAAGCCACATAACAAGATCATAACTAAGTTCACATTGAAGGTCAAACATAATAGTCAAACACAAGAATATAGAAGTAGGGGAAGGTTCAATTTAGAACACTAAATATTGCGAGAACATGCAGAACAAAACAAATCATTCACGTTTTCAATCTTAAAAAGTTTTAAATTATAAGAAAATTATATAAATGTATTGTTTATTTGTTTTTCATGAAATTCAAACAAAAACATATAAAAAAAGTTCGTTTATATACATACCTACATATGTGTAATTCATGTGTAGGCTTTTTTAGTTTGATTGTTTTTTATGTACATAAACATACATATTTGTATGTAAGAAGTATACATGTTTAATTTTTTTTACCATGGATCAAAAAAATAAACAATTTAGGTTTGTTCCCATTGTTCTCGCAATATTTAAGTGTTCTGAAATGAACTTCTCCCTAATATAGAAGTGAGGAGAGGTTCAATACAGAACACTAAATAACTGCGAGAACAAAAAGAACAAACTTAAATTGTTTAATTTCTTGATCTATGATTATATTTTTAAAATTTTGTACTTCATACATATAAATATGCATGTTTATATATAGAAAAACCCATTAAACAATTTTTTGAATATGTTTTTATACATTTGAAAGTTTCCTTACACATGTTTAGATTATGTGTAGGTAAAATAACCTATACATCATACACAAGAATTACATATGTGTAGGTTGTTTAAATAAACAAAATTTGTTCAAAAATTTTTTATCAATTTTTTGAGAGATGAATAAACATTGCATTTCTATCAATTTCTTAAATTTCAAAACTTTTTAAGATAGAAAAAATGAAGGATTCATTTTGTTCCCCATGTTCTCACAATATTTAGTGTTCTGAATTGAACATTCCCCTATAGAAGTGATATATAAATTTAATATAGAAAATATAAATATTTATCTTTTCATTATCTATCTGAATTTATTAAATTTTAATATTTTTTGTTCCCCGTAGTTTACATATGTTAATGTTTTATAACGTAAATGATTGCCATATGCATGGTCTTAAGTCTTTAACATTAAAAGAGTTGTAGACAATTTACTACCATGATAATTTACCCAAGTTACGAGAATATTTGAAAATCGAGATGACTAGTGGTGGATTCAGAAATTTTTTTCATGGGGTCGGTTTAAGTAGTGATATATAATATGCATATAACACCAAATTTTTTTCATTTAAGGGGTAATCCAGGAGGCTATTTTAAAATTTTATGGGGGCGATCAAGATTTTAATGCATATTATACACTATTTTTTTTCATGGAGGGCGATTTCCCCCAATGCTTCTATACTAGGTACGCCTCTGGAGATGATACTTATGATTATAATAAAATTATTATTTTACACTATTTAACTTCAAGGGAATGTTACAAAAGTTCATACCAATGTTTTATATTTATCTCATATGTATTAAAAACTTTTACAAATGCCATATCATATTATACAAGTCTATAATTCAATAACGACTATTCTGGTAATAGCAAATTTGCTTTTTTTGAGTTCGGCCCGTGTGAATCAAAAGCCCAAACAAGCCCAAAGTCCAAAATTTGGTTCATGGCGCCCTTCCTTGAGTTGAGTTCAAGGGAAATTGTCATCAACAAAATAACAATGCCTCCTTTAGTCCAATTGTAATCGTAACAAAGTTCTTGGGCCTTGGTTGTCTCCATCCAATTTGGATAGGGTTAATTGTATAAAGAGGTAATAAACTTTGTTCAAACTTCTCTCATCCTTACTTTCCAACAATATGTATTTACGTCTAGGGGTGTTCAAAACCGGATATCCGAAAATTTCGGATAGTGAATTTCACTATCCGAATCCGTATCCGAAATTTCGGATATCCGAAATTTCGGATATCCATTCGGATAGTGAAACGGATATCCGAAAATATAAAAAAAATAAAAAAATATATAAAAAAAATATTTTAAAATTACAAAAACAATTAAAAACCTTAAAAAACATTAGAAAATATACATATAAAAATATATAAATATAATATATCGGGTTTTGATTCAAATTTTCTTATTTTTAAATAATAAAAACAATTAAAAAATATATATAAATATAATATTTCGGACATTCGGATATCCGAACTATCCGAAATATCCGAAAATCACTATCCGAATCCGAATCCGAAAATTCGGATATCCGAATTTCGGATATCCGAAATTTCGGATATCCGAATTTTCGGATAATTCGGATTCGGATTTTCGAATAATTCGGGTTCGGTTTCGGATTCGGATTTTTTTAAACACCCCTAATTACGTCAACGCCACATTACACTCAACTCTTCTTTATTCCATCAAGGAAATACCCCCTCTATGCTTCCCACCATTTTAATATTAAAAAATATTAAATAAAGTTGAAAAGGTGGGAAAAGTGTGTTTTGGGCAATAGGAATCTACCTTGTTCAAGTTTTCCAGCGACGCTGGCCATGGGGGGTGGGGTTTGCCGACAGCGGCACAACGACGTGTACACCGGATAGGCTAAGCAATTTTTTACCCTAGAAAAAACCATCCAAATTAAAAAAAAAATTTGTTCAAGGTATTTTGCAACCTTGTCACGTATGTCCGAAAGGTGTCAACATGGTCAAAGTTATTAGCACTCGCGCACACGCCCTTGTATGTACAAAACAAAAAAAAACATACCATGTAAGCCATTTCCTTAAGTTTGTTCGGGAAAAAAAACAAGTAAAGTGAATTAAGACCACATGATCTAGACTCTAGAGGCTTGTGTGTTTGCTCTTTCAGATCTCTAACAAGTATTTTTTTTTAAATTAAATCTATGGTTTTAAGCGGTATTAATTCATTTTACATGTAAATTTTAAATAATCAGAATTCATCCAACAATAAGAGCTGATATGCTATTGCCACATCTTCAAATATTTGATTATCGAAGGTTACATAAACCAACACATAAAAAATAATTAGTTAGATGTAATATGTTTTGTAGTGTATTGGATTAAACACTTTTCATTCTTGTTTTTTGAAATAAAACTTAAAGTTTAATTGATTAAATACGAAGTAGTTACAAGAATAACTAAATTTTAATGCAAATTTGTTTATAGATCATTAACTTTTGTAATAATTTTTAGATCATTAATTTTAGTTGATTATCATTGGAACTCGTTTTAAGTACTACCATTCACTCATTCTTTTGTTGTTCTAACTTCTTCAAACTCTTTATGACACTCCAATTAGAGGTGCACAAAACGGTTTTTTAACCCGAACTGGTTCGAACCCGACCCGAACCGGTTTGGTCAACGAAAGTCAAAACCGGTTTGGCCCTAAACCGGTTCGGGTTAACCCGGTTTACAAGCAAGGAAAACCCAACCCTATCAAACCGGTTAGGGTAGGGTCTAAACCGGTTTGTGGGTTAAACCGGTTTTTAATTAAAAATTAAAATTAATTCAATATATTTAATAAAAATTCAAAAAAAAATTATATAACAAATATAAAACATAAAGTTCAACGTTTTTGATATTCGGAAATTAAAAAACATTACAAGATAAAATTATATTGAGAGTTTAGAGCGAGTTTAGAGAGCGTTTAACGAGCGGTTAAAGAGATTAGAGAGTGTAGAGAGAGGTGTGATCAACCATAAACCCCCCACCTATTTATATTGATTTATGGGTGCAAATGGGGCAAAAAAAAAGGGCCCAATAGCCTCCCAACGGCTATATTACCGTTATACAAAGGTCCCTTTTTTCAGTGCATAAACCGAACCGGTTTGGACAAACCGGTCCTCAACCCGATGTTCCACTGATTATCTTAAACCGGTTACAAACCGGTGGTTTTTGCTTAACCCGAACCGGTTTGGTTTAAACTGGTTTTTCTTAAACCGGTTTGCCGGGTTAAACCGGTTAGAAACTTCAACCCGGTTATTTTGTGCACCTCTAACTCCAATATTAACTATATTTTAGGCCGTTCATTTCTACAAGGTTGTTAAAATATTTCTTTTAATAGGTTATTTTTGTTGTATAACTCTCTTTCTCTCCGTATATATACATTATATTATTATTTAGTTTACTTAGATTGCTACAATTACAATTTTTGGACTTAGAAAGTTTAAAATTTTGAACAACAGCCATTTAAATTGTTCCGTATTTTGTAAGTAAGTTAAAATAAATGAAGACATGTTTTTTTAATCTCTTTGTAGTGTTTTAAAGAAATAAATTTGATATATGGATCACTATTTTTTAATTTGTACAATATACGAGTCCACGTATTGAATTCAATTCTGGAGCTTAGACTACTAAGTTCTATTCGATTATTCCTATGGAATTAAAAATATCATGACATAATTTTAAAAAGGAATACATACATTACTAGAAAAGTGACCGATCGCAATCGCATTTTCGGTTGCAAATATGAAACTGCGACCGACCTTTACGGCCGGCAATGCGAATTAAAAATTTGCGACCAAAAATGCGGTTGCAAAGTTTGCGACTGGTCTTTTGCGACCGGAAGGTTGCGACTGCAATCTGCTTCTAAGTTGCGACCAATTTGCGACCGGTTTGCAACTGCAATCTGCTTCTAGGTTGCGACCAATTTGCGAGTGCAATGCTTTTTTTTACAATTTTTTTAAAACATGTCTTGCATCATTTTTACCGTTGTTACTTTTACATTTTGAAATTCATTTACTTATTTTATTGAGTCGTAAAACCTGCATACTCACCAACTATTTTTATAGTTGACCGTTTTCGAAACATGTTTTTCAGGTAAACAGAATTGAAGCAAATGACTAGTTTGGTGAATTGCTTTTGGAGACTTTCTTTTGGATTATGATTTGGTTGTTGGTTTTGTATTTTGCATTTGGGATGTTTGGTTTATGTAGACAACCTGAATTTGTATTTTGGTTTTCGTGGTTTGTATGACACTGTACTTTCTTGGGTATGTTTGTAGTGGTTCTTTGAAATTTGCAGTGTACCCATTAGCATTATCTTGCGCCTAAGTGTTCGATGCACCGCTCTCGTCTCACCTCCGTGTTTCCGCCTTCGGCGGGGTGTGACAGACTTGTATTCAAAACCACATTTGGCCATTTCTACTAAGAAATTTCAAGATAAAAACTTACAAATTTCATGATTTCAAAGAATTGCAACCATGTTCTTAGATGTTTTAAACAACTTCACTTGCTTAAATTCTCAAGTGATTGGCCTCTTTTAACGTCTCGTTCTAACCCTATTCAAAGAACTACTGCCCTAAGAGCGGGTATCCGCAATCACGAAAGTACACTCATGTTGTCTCGCCTGTTGTCTGCTAAAAAATCGGAGACAACAATAACAAAGTAAAGACTACATTTTAGAGAGTATTAGATGTTATTGAGATGGTGGTCGGCCCCCGACCAAAAAAGACTATTTCGATTGTTTTTACAATTCGATGACATATTTCCGAATATGGTAAGAGGAATTACCGGCATCTCGTAGAAAAAGAGTGTAAACAAACAAAAGACATAATAGAATTTACAAGTCGGTTTCACATGTAATTGAAGGGAAAGAAGGCAGAGTTTGCGAGACTCTGTATCTTGATTTCTATTTTTGACAAAATGTTGACTAAGTCACACGAATTCATTTTATACTAACATAGTTAGTCCCTCAATAATCCGAATGTTACCCGGTATAAATTTTCACAACATATAGGCATCATCTTATTGAAATCGGTGCTAGAAAGTCTTCCATCATATTAACACTATCTTTCTTCTTCATAAAACCTTAAAATCCACAATAACCTCCATTATCACCACCCACCTCCACCTCCACCTCCACCTCCATTGTTGTCACCACCACCCATCAAAATTCGGCCACCCTCCACCACCCTGAATATCTAGTCACCCTCCATAACCCTAAACAGCCACACTTGGATCTCAAAAACCACCACTATTTTTCCCAGCTAAAAGCCCATCACTCGGATTTGAAAACCATAAACAACCATTCGATCACCGTGTTTTTTCCGGCTAGGTCACCACCACACCACCTCTATTTTTTCTAACTAGGCCACCCACCTCCGTTCACTACACCTCCTCCAATAGCCCACAACCTTCTGGTGGACTGACAGCCTCATGACTTTTCAAATGGAAGATCATGAGCTCGAGTCTCGCTTGGGATAATAGGTGGGTCCCGGGTTTAAGTCCACTACGATTACAACTTATTAAAAAATATATGCATGACTTACAGGAACATCCAGATTGCTAACAAAAGTAATAAGTGTTTAAGAAAATCGTATTTAAAAAAAATTGTAGTTAACCAGTTATAAATTAAAGGGTCAAATCGAGCACATTCTCTCTCTCTCTCTCTCTCTCTCCAACTTTACTTTGCACCGCTGTCTACATATTCACATCATCGTCTCTCAAATTCATCGACCATTTCATCTTACACAAAACCCATAACTCAAGATCACAACTTACAACACTAATCTACATTCATTCTTGAAAATCAAACATTCAAAGATCAAGAAAACAACACCCACGTTCTTAATTTCTGTAAAGCTTCAATCTTTCTCATCCTACATCACAACCATCACCAATCTTGACCCAAAATGGTAGTCAAGATGATGAAATGGCGCCCATGGCCCCCAATTTTATCAAGAAAATTTGAGGTGAAATTGGTGGTGAAGAAGATGGAAGGTGGGAATTGTGATCCTGTACATGCGGACCCAGAGAAAGATAATCATAGGGTTGTGGAGATCAAGTGGAAGGGACCCAAGATCACTCTGGGTTCATTTAGGAGAACAGTTAAGAGAGAGTTCACTAAAGATGGGGAAATTGTTGATCCAAACGGTGTCGTTTGGTGGGATCAAGAATTCCATTCTGTTTGTACCCTTTCTGGGTATAAAGAAAATGACTTTCTTCCTTGGGAAATTGGGTTCAAAGTCTTGAATGTGAGTTCTTTCTTTAATTTCTTTTTGATTTCTTGTTAAGTTATTTAATTTTTGTTATTAATTTAGGTCAAATTAGTGTTGTTTTGAATCTTCTTTTCATGTGTTTGGAATGAATCATAATCAGATTGTATTAAATTGGTTATTATCCTACCAGATTTGAGTAATTATCTACTTTTTGGTGGGTATCTTGTGGTTTACATATATTATATAGAATTTGTTAGGTTTCTCCTGCCAAAATTTAGGAGTTTTTGGGACCTTTGGTGAGTGTATTTTGTTTTCTTCTATTATCTTGCAACATATGTATATGTATGTATGTATGTATTAAACTATTAATGTTAAAGAACCTATAGTTTGTTCCAAATTCATTCTATTAGCCTTTTTATTCTATGTTATCATATGTCATATGGGATTTTGGTCCATTCCAATGTCCAAAAAGAGACACCCTTCACTTTCAAGATCAAATTGGAGTGCTTCTTGATATGGATTTCAAACTTATCAAGAAAATTTGCATAACTAGTTTAAGCTTTGTAAGTAGTAACCAAAATCACATATTGATTAGCTTGCATCTTGATGGTAAAAGCCTATAATGCGATTATGCTGCAAATCTATGATTTGTTTTTACTAAGAGATTGGATCATTTTTCCTTTGATTCAGGGATCAAACACGGGCCCTAAGAATAAAGTTCCTTTAACTGGAAAGGCGTATTTAAATCTTGCTGAGTTTGCTTCTTCTGCCGGTGAAAAAGAATTTGAGCTTAACATTCCTCTGATCGGTTCATCTGGAGCAACCGAATCTCACCCCTCTCTTCATGTATGTATCATAAGTCCATAAGAGCATTTTGTTAGTTATTATTTGATGTCTAAAGCTAGTTTTTCCCATGAAATTGAAACATTTGACCGAGGATTTAGTTTTTGGAAACCGTTACAAGATAGATGAGTATTTTGGATTTTGGAACTACATTTTTACAATGGTGACAATGGGAAGACAAGAAATATTTTACAAAATCGTAAAAATTAAGGAATTTTCATGGGACATCTCAAAATTGTTGAAATTTCTTTTGGACAGAGGGATTACTGATTAGAACAAATTTATACCCTTTTCGCATCAATGGTAACACTAACTTGGTTTCTTGAAATTTACAACACTTTCTTGTTCCAAAAAAGATTTCAAGTCCAAATTACGTATTTGCTCATCATCACCATTACAAGATTTCAGTTTTGATATGAGGCGTATGGTGCAGATATCACTTAGCTTGGTGGAGTTGAGAGCTGCTCAACCAACTGAGTCTACACAAAGTCATAGTCAAACATCAGAAACTTCATCAGGAGAGAAAGACGAGCATTCTAAACTTAAATCCGGGTTAAAAAAAGTAAAAAACTTTAAGGAGTACGTGTCGATTAGGAGAGGTAAAAAGGCTTCTCATGTGGCTGATCATGAAATTAGTGAAAGCAGGAGTGATGAAGGTGATTATCCCAATCTTGTTGACTTTGACTCGCTTGATGAATCACATGATGGTAACATGGAGAATGCAACTATTAGGAAATCATTTAGCTATGGGACTTTGGCATATGCAAATTGGGCAGGTGGGTCCCTGTTTGAGGACAATGTTTATTATAGTAACCAGAAATCAGATGACGGTTGCTCACCCGAAGAGGATTTGACCGATCCAGTTTTCGAACAGAGTGTGATTCAGAACACGAAACGTAGTATTTTACCATGGAAAAAGAGGAAATTGAATTTTAAATCACCAAAACCGAAGGGCGAGCCGCTGTTAAAGAAAGACTATGGTGAAGAAGGTGGAGATGATATTGACTTTGACCGCCGCCAACTCAGCTCTGATGAATCTCTTGTGGGGGTAAAATATTTTCTCTCCTTTTTTAACTTTGGATATATTCTGTTTATGAGCGGGTGACTTTTCAAACCGTCATACTTGCTTTTGTGATAAAAATAAGGTCATTAGATATAATTGTATAAACTCATGTCAAAATACTGATATAAAAGCATTGGCTAACTCACTTGCAGTGTCATAAATCCGATGACTCGTGTGTGAACCCGCGTTTGGTATCTGAGTTCGGGGACGACAGTTTTGCAGTTGGGAATTGGGAAAATAGGGATATAATCAGCCGTGACGGGTGCATGAAGCTTAAGTCGCATGTCTTCTTTGCTTCAATCGATCAAAGAAGCGAACAGGCTGCCGGAGAGAGCGCGTGCACCGCCCTCGTGGCGGTGATTGCTGATTGGTTCCAAAACAACCGTCATCACATGCCAATCAAATCACAATTCGACTCTCTAATAAGAGAAGGCTCATCAGAGTGGAGAAACCTATGTGACAACGAAAATTACATGACCCGTTTTCCCGATAAGCATTTTGATTTGGAAACCGTTCTAGAAGCCAATTTACGCCCTTTAACCGTAATCCCGGAAAAATCTTTTGTCAGCTTTTTCCATCCAGATGAGTCCTACGAGGATAGTTTTGACTTTTTACACGGAGCAATGTCGTTCGATAACATGTGGGACGAGATTAGCTGTGAATCGGAAGCTTCTACTAACACTGAGCCTCGAGTTTACATAGTGAGCTGGAATGATCACTTTTTCTTGTTAAAAGCGGACTCGGATGCTTATTACATCATCGACACTTTAGGCGAACGGCTTTTTGAAGGGTGTGATCAAGCTTATATCTTGAAATTTGATCAAGATTCAGTGATCTTCAAATTGCCTGAACATATCAGCAATCCTGAGGGCTCTGCAGAGAAGTCAACTGAGGGTTCGGCAGAAAAGTCAACGGAAGAAAATGAGGCTATTTGTCATGGGAAAGAATCTTGTAAAGAGTATATCAAGAATTTCTTGGCTGCTATTCCAATAAGGGAACTACAAGCAGATATCAAGAAAGGCTTAGTTTCTTCTACTTTGATTCATCACAGGCTACAGATTGAATTTCATTACACTCGGTCAACCCCGCCACAAACAACACCAGCCGCAGCGGATGGTGCTGGCGTTAGGGTACTGATAACTGAGGCTGCTGCTATATAGCGGAAATGTGAGTTTGTAGGACTAAAGTTTATAACTTTTTTATCCTAATGTTCTTGTTATCTACTGTTTGAAGTGGGAAGGTCACTGAAAATTGAATGGTGGTTCTTGATTTTCTTGAATATTTTTTAGGGGTCAATGTAAATGAGGGTTTGCAGGTCTTTTGACTTTTTTCGTTGACTTTTCCCTTATTTTGTGGGAAGGAAAGATTTGTAAAAAACTATATAGCTAAACTGTGGATATGTCATAACTTCTGATGTTTAAGATTTTATGTGATGTGATGACTTGTTTTATGTGCAATGGGACTTGTACGTTAATGTAGTTTTCATTATGTTAGTTTCTATTCCATTCATTTTAATGGTGAATATCTTTTTTGTGCTATAATATTATAACCATATCTTGTATACTTCAAAAGTTGTAACAAACCTTTTGAATTGCCAATATATTCTTCCAACTTTTGAGTTCCAAAAGGTGAGGAAATCTAACTAGTAATGATGGCCAATCCTGATTTGGTTAACAAGGAAAAATAATCTTTTTACACTGACTTAATTTTGATATATTAAAATTTTCCAACTTATTTAAAATGCTACTTTATTTTCTTTTTAAAAATTGACAAAACCGAATATGACATTTAAATGTGTAAAATTATTAACATGGATAATTTTTTAAATTATATAAAAATGACTAAAATTTGATGAGGTAACTCAGTGTTACCTACATAGTTAGGTCAAGTGTAATGGATCCCCGTCAAGGGCGTGGTCCACCCTTCACATAAGCAAACAAATTCATGCCCATGCCACATAGCCACGTTTGCCCCAACCCGGTTGTCTGAACCACGCCCTTGCCCCAAAACGCCCCATGGCACAGTGTTCACGCCCGAAAAATGCTGCCACTCTGGAGAGACACGCCCATTACACCCGGCTTACCACATGTAATGATTGTACACTGTCTCACGTCTTGGTTTTCAGGACCTAAAAGCCTTGGAGTGCCTCGTGTTTTTTTGATTTTGAAAACAAGATTGTGTTATTAACCAATTCAAAATTTTTAATAAACTAAAATTTGGTCAAGATGCTTTTTTCATATAAAATCAGGCAATTGGTATCTTGATGGATAGAGATATGTTAGCCGTAAAATTTTTCTCGAAATTGTGGTCTTTGTGCATGTGGAAAGATTCTTCACCATTCTGTAAGTAAAAGTTCCCAAGCAACCTTGTAATTGATTCTTTTATGCTATTCCCAGTGAGTTTTACTTGGAATATATACCTGCTCAAGACTAGCCATTTAACATGCTACATAACCAGAACCGCTATAAAAACAAGTCAAGACAATAATAAGCAACACACGCGCAATGACATCTCTTTTTGAACTCACACGTCAAGTGTCAACAAGTCGACGTGAAGAAGACAATGTTGAAATCAAATTTTATGTATGTGAGCTAGTTTTTGTTACCATCTTTCACCTTTAATGTAAATTGTGTTTGAACCCTGCATTGATCAAACCTTATTTAATGCAAGTGTGTAATGTGTCTAACACCGGTGTTTATCAACACTATTTGATTTGAAATTTTATCTATTGTTGGTGATTTTAGTGTCATCTAGCTATTTTGTGTAATTGGGTTTACTTAATGAAAAAATAAGAAGTCATAATGAAACATCAAACAAGTTGGTAAGTGTGGAGTGTGCACACTTGTGTAGATTATCTTATGACTTCTTGTGCTAATGACACTTTGTTGTATCAATGGGGTAAAGCCCACTGAACAACAAGGGTCTGGGGTCTTGCCCCTAGTTAGCAGGATCCTATGGGTAACGTCCCTGGTGGGGGTCGAGCTAAAAACTGTTAAAGTTAGTCATCCAGACTAACTTGTTCAAGACCCTGGCTCTCTCTTTAGGCCACTAGGTTCAAAACCCCATAAAACAGAAAGAGGCTAACCAAAGCATTTAGACTAACTCTGCAAACTTCTTATCCAGCTCACCTTGAGCCTTAACCACCTCGAGCTGACTAACCAAATCCTTCTCCCGATCTGACAGGACCTCCACCTCCTTACTATTAGCGTAATTATTAAGTTGTAATATTTGTATTTATTTACCGATTGACGTTCCTTAGGTATAGGCTAATCAGTTCTTGATTTCACGTATGCATCAACGGTAAATAGAAATCATCTTTGAATCTGATGGCGGGAGTAGCCCAATAGGCAAAACCAGTAGCCCAATAGCCAAAACTATAAACCTAAGATAAAGTTTAAGCCCAAGATAGGTTTAGCTCAGCCAAGATATCTAAAGCTGGGTAATACACACATTATCCCCAAGAAAGATCTTTTCCAAGAAGGGTTTAGCCCAGCCAAGATACCTAAGGCTGGGCAATAAAGCAACGGTCTTCCCATGAAAGAGATTATGCGCCAAAAGTGAAAAGAGCCAGACCCTCAGAAGTTAACAGCGTTTCCCTCTTTTTGCCTCCATACGAAAGGACAAGTCAGTTGCTATCAGAGGGAGATTAGGCCTGAAACCTATAACAGCCTTATGACAACATGTTTCACACTTAAAAGGGAATCTCAGCAAGAACTAGGCACGGACCAGATAACAAGGGGTTTGACAGTCACCAAAATAGAACACACAGGGTCAAAATACAACCAACCCTGGGCAAACATCACAAGTATAAATAAAAGCATACCCCATCAAGGTAAAGGACTCAGCTTGGAATGCTCAACCCTCTCACATGATTCTCCATCAAGATATCCATCCACACTTCCTTTTCTCCCGGAAGTCCATCTCTCTTACTCCTTAACTTCTTATTCTCATTCTCTCTTATATTCATGTTTACTAATTATATCCATGTATGATATGTTCATCTTTATATAAATGACTGACTTAAGCGTCGGAGGGTGTTCCCGGAGCTCCGCCTCCAGGTCACCTTCTAACGAGTTATTTGTTGTTGCAGCTCGGATTTGGACTTGGGGGATAGCTACGTACGGTTCAACCCAATATCAAGCCCCATTGGATCCGGCCTTGACCTACCCATGTACACACAATTGCGCAATATAAATAAACTCTCATGTAAAGGGTGAGCACCTCATAATACTGCTCCATGAGGTCCGACCTTGACCTACTTATATAAAGATGATCATCTCATTTTTAAACACCTCATGTGATATCTCATGAGGAGGTATATCCTACACTTATCCTTGCCAAAAGGTTAAACACCTCACTTGCTATCGCACCTCGAGATCTAAGCTAAGCTTATTTAATTTTAATCTATGAAGGCCAAATGGTTTGCCCCGTATGGGACCAAGGTAGTCGCAACAATTAAAGACAAGATACTCATACAATCTCGTTTCATAAGGCCTGGTCTTCACTGATACTTGGCTCTATTTAAGCGCATTGTCCTATCGGATGTTGCATCACAAGTATCTATCTCTCATAATATTATAGAACACCTCACACGATGTTGCATCATGAAGTCTAACCTTCATCTATCTTTATAAAAGGTTATGCATCTCACCTAAGGAGGTCTAACCTAAGATTATGTTTATCAAGAAGTCTAGCCTAAACTTATTTGTAAAAAGGTTAAGTACCTTACCTCGTAATATATCAAAATATCTTGATTTAGAAATATTCTTAGAGAAGGGGTCAATATCTGACCTAATATTGCATTGTAAGGTCTAACCAAAATTTATTTTGGCCAAAAAGGTCAAGTAATTTGCCTAATGTGATATGACCCTCACTTGTTAGTGACTTTGAAAGAATCTCACCTAATGTGAATCATCAGGTCAATCACCTTGCCTAATGCCATACTACGAGGAGTGACAATCACTTACTCTTTGATCGGGTCACACACCTTATCCAATGTCGCATTAAGAGGTCTAACATTCGTTGATCCTCATAAAGTTTAAGCCCATTACACGAAAAGGTGAACATCTACTTTCATCTCACCAAAGATGGGATAACTCATCTACTATCACACCCAAAGTTCTAAACTGAGCACCTATACTAAGTATCTCAATGGTGAACCCTCCTAGAACTCATGATTAAAAAAGTCATACAGACTGGCCTACTCATGTCAAGATTAGGAAGTTATAATACATTCATGAAGGCTATGAGCTTTATACTATACCTAATGAGTCTCCACAATGAGGGCTTACTTGATCACATAGATCAAGTCAGGCACAAGCATGCTAAGGACCATGCTCGCACCTGACTGGGGGCTAGTAATGTACGGAGGCTCACAACTTCGAGTAAGAGCCCCAATCTACATGGCATGGCAAGGCCTAACCTGACACGCCCTGCCTTGCTTTTCCTTGTCTTACCCCGGGCTACATGTCATGGCAAGGCCTAACCCGACACGCCCTGCCTTGTTTTTCCTTGTCTGGCCCCGGGCTACATGGCATGGCATGGCCTAACCTAAAATTCCCTGCTTTTCCTCGCATACCATACCCCGGGCTACATTGCTTTTCCTTACCTTACCCTCGTCTACATGACTTGACCTAGCTTTACCTTACTGATCTACATGGCATGACATGGCATACCCTTTACTTGACCACACCTTGCCTTACCTTAATCTTCATGGTCTGGCCTAGCTTTCCCTGGACGGTCCACGCCTTACGTTACCCTACATCTGAATATAGGCTACCTGGTATGGGCTGGTCCTGCCAAACCCCGCCTTCAGAAGTCTCACCTGATCAAAGGCCAAGAGCCATACCTGGCCACATGCTACAAACATTACTTGACCACATGCCAGGGGAACCTTACCTCATCAGAGACCATAAACTTTACCTACATGGTCATTAACATGATGTGACTGCGTGTTATGGAAACTTTACCCCGCAACAGGGCATGACAACCTTATTATTTTAGGTAAAAGAATGACTAGTTTAGCAACCTCCTACTCACAGCCTTTTTCGAAAGAGAGTTAGCTAAGTTAATTTCCCCACGTCTCTCTAATTTACTCATAGCCTTTTCTGAGGAATGACACGTCACCCTCCCCTAGCGCGTTCGATCATTCTACTTTCTCTCTGCCACGCTAGATATTTTGGGCAAATAGTTAAATTGTCTTTGCTTCACTATGTCCGATTATTAAGAATAAGTGACTCACTAAAGTACTTGAGTGATGCTCTCTCAAAAAAACTTGGTTATCCCAACAATATGTTAATTTTTGAAACTCATGAGAAGGTTATTTAGTAAACGTATCTTCTACTAATAACCTTCAGCCACAATGAAGGCGCTAAATGCGTAAGTATTGTATTAATACCGACGGTTGCAATACTATTGACTAAACCACATTAAGATGGTCTAAAAAGCATTTGATATCATATATGACATGACTACTCAAAATTAAATCCCACGTTAGGAACCATAAATAACTTCGAAAGAAGGTATGGGACACTGAGGCCAAAAAAGTATAGATCAAGTCAGGCACAACCATTCGTTGAATCATGCTAGCACCTGACTGGGGGCCTGATGACGGGAGTAGCCCAATAGGCAAAACCAATATCCAAAACTATAAACCTAAGATAAAGGTCAAGCCCAAGATAGGTTTAGCCCAGCCAAGATATCTAAGGCTGGGCAATACACACATTATCCCCAAGAAAGATCTTTTCCAAGAAGGGTTTAGCCCAGCCAAGATACCTAAGGCTGGGCAATAAAGCAACTGTCTTCCCATGAAAGAGATCATGCGCCAAAAGAGGAAAGAGCCAGACCCTCAGAAATTAACAGCGTTTCCCTCTTTTTGCCTCCAAATGAAAGGACAAGTCAGTTGCTATCAGAGGGAGATTAGGCCTGAACTTATAACATCCTTATGACAACATGTTTCACACTTAAAGGGGAATCTCAGCAAGAACTAGGCAGAGACCAGATAACAAGGGGTTTGACAGTCACCAAAATAGAACTCCTAGGGTCAAAAGACAACCAACCCTAGGCAAACATCACAAGTATAAATAAAAGCATACCCCATCAAGGTAAAGGACTCAGCTTGGAATGCTCAACCCTCTCACATGATTCTCCATCAAGATATCCATCCACACTTCCTTTTCTCCCGGAAGTCCATCTCTCTTACTCCTTAACTTCTTATTCTCATTCTCTCTTATATTCATGTTTACTCATTATATCCATGTTTGATATGTTCATCTTTATATAAATGACTGACTTGAGCATCGGAGGGTGTTCCCGGAGCTCCGCCTCCGGGTCACCTTCTAACGAGTTCTTTGTTATTGAAGCTCGGATTTGGACTTGGGGGATAGCTAGGCACGGTTCAACCCAATATAAGCCCGATCCGGTTCAACTCAATAAGCTCAGTGATCTGGGGCTCAGAAGGAGACGGGCTAAAAGGCTCAACAGAAGAACTACCCAACGTCTTCCTCGAACGGCGAGACACAAAAAACCTCTCTACCTTGTGAAGCCCCAGCTCCAGAAACGCTCGAAGAAGTAACTACCCTGGTATACTCCCCAACCTCATAACGAACATCGCGACATCTCCTTCATCAACCAATGATGGTTCAGCCTTAGGATTGGGCCGCCTAACGCTTAGACCAAGCATAACTAAGACATCCTCGGGAAGGGACGAACCCGGGAAGCAAATGAGCGAGGTTTGGACAACAAAACATAGTCTAGTTCCTCCACAGAGGGTTCTTTGTCATTCAAAGAAGCGTCAGACGACCTTCATATAGTCTTAAAAGGGATAATAGTATCGGACGCCCAAAAGAACTGATCCTTCCACGGACCGTTCAACCCAATTGTGGACAAGACCAATCCCTTCTCCACTTGGGTGTTTTTAATGGTAAACCATATACCATTTTTAGCCAAGCGAAAGAAGAAACGGAACATCGCCAAAGAAGTATCGTGACTTTATGCGCGACGGACATGCTCGAAATGAAGAACTCTAGCAACCATGTAGACGCAAATTGGCCCGACCTAAGGCGAAAAGACTCAAGAACGTTAAAAAATAAAATGGAAAAAGGGTAGTGAAGGTTTAAACACTCGAAGTGACGAGTGTATAATACAATCGAACCAAGCGGACATTTACTAAGGGTGAAAGGGGTGTAATACCCGGGTGAAAGGGGGGTTGACCAAGTAGGCCGAGTAGACCGGGGTACACCGCCCCCTTCAATCCGAGTTGGGCGAGTAGGTGAATCGAGTAAAATTACTAGGACAAGGGAGAGAGAGAGAGAGAGAGAGCCGTTAGAGGGATTTTTATTTAAAAAAATCTTATATATACCCATACTCTACAAACATAATTTTAATCTCATTTATATATTTACACTTTTAAAAAACGTTCACCGAATCGCGACATCAAAACGTTCTCCGAATCGCATGATCATCTTATAGAACCGTACTTGTTGATTGTATTGCAACGTAAACGTGAAATTGATGCAAAGTATGGATGGCAATGCACCTTTTAGATTTTTAATTTTTATTAGCTAGCCTTTATTTATTTTGTTAATTTTCTAGTTTTTAAAATTTTTTATTTCTAGGTTTTTTATTTTTAATTGTATTATGTTTATTTTAGTTTAATGAAATTGCCTGTTTTATTTAAATGTTTATTTTTTTTTAAATGTTGGTGAGTAAAATGAGTTAAATGAGTAGGGTGTTTCCAATGAAATCTGAGTAAGTGAGTAAAATGAGTAGTTTTGAGGTGACAAAATTCTATTGTGCAGTTTTGGTGAGTAAAGTGGGTAAATGGGTTGGGTGCCCCCTTCACCCTAACGGGAACACCAAGGCCAGTAGCAGGTCTATACAAGTCATCGAGTCAGGGTGCTTTGCTTATTCTCTAATATCACCTCACGAGAACACATTAACTTATTCTCACGTCAGAGATTGATCGCAGGAGACCACCTCCTGCGGTGAGACTAACGGTGCTTTGCTTCTTAGGAGGTCTATACAAGTCGTCGAGCCAGGGAGACGTCCACACCTTCTTCCAACCCTATTCATGTTGTAGCAACAGTTGATATTTGGGGTCGCTCGAGATTAGACTGTATACGTAACAAATAAATTTCTTTTTCCATAGGTGTCAGACGATCCCCATCGTGGGTCCGTCAATAATTCAACTAGAATTCAAAACCAATTACTCAATCAAGGGGTCCCAAATTTATTATTAAGTGTACAAGGGGCACAACGCTAAGTACCCAAAGTACACTAACGACTCCAATCAATTAGTGACAACCACCTCATTTTTACCCAAAATCCAACACAAAGTACCATGATACCGTTGGAATCCAAACGTTGGACACGGTTTCAAACATTCACACACGGGTACTTATACCCAAAAACAATACCCGCATTGGCACCCACAATAAGAGTTAATTTGATATATTTGATTGTACATTAAGTAGTGCATTATACTAAGCGAAAAAGTATAAGCTTATAAAAATTCAACATGTATAAGGCTATGTGTAATACAAGGGTGAGGAAGGGTGCGTAAGCCACGTGGAAGGGGTGTGGGGCGTGGAACACCGCCCCACCCTAGCGTGAGAGGGGGCGTGGGGACAATTGTGAGAGAGCGTGCGGGTGGTCATAGGCGCGAGGGGGAGAGGCTGTAGCTAGCTGAGGTGGCCCAATGAGAGGAAGGCCTGGGCATGAGGTAGGGCTGACAATTTTAGACACGTACACGAATACACGACAGGAACCTACACGATCTTAACAGGTATTGTGTATGGCTCTATCGTGTTTCGTGTCCTAAATAGGTAGACATGAATATACCTGTTAATTTTCGTGTCTAAACAGGTAAAATACTTGTTTACTAGTTAAGTACCTGTTAAGATTTTTTTTAAATAAAAAATATTAAAAAATAATATTATATGTAGGTTCTTACCTGTTTCACTACTCGAAATTTCTCCCATTTTGGCTTAATTCCTTGATAAAGAAATTGAAACTTGTGTTTACCTACTTACATGTTACTACCAATCTAAACAGCTAAAATACTTGTTTCACTAAACAGGTTATCAAACATGTGTTTCTTATCGTGTTAAGCAGGTATAAACAGGTTCGTGTTTGGAAAAAGTACCCGATAAGTTATCGTGTCGTGTTCGTGTTCGTGTCTTATCGTGTACGTGTATACACAATATGCCAGCTCTAGCATGAGGGCGTGGAGGGTACTACGCATAGTCTAATGGACGTTTAACCTTTTTACTGATCCAACTTTAGTCCTTGGCGAACAGAATATTCACCAACTCTTGCAAACGTTGATAATGTGCTAGTTAGTATAACTAATTTTATATCAAACTACTTGCTTTCAGGCTGATGCGAAAGACTAAAGAATATTCTGATATTTTTTTTTGGAAATTACAAATTTAGTCTTCACTGATTATGAAACCATAAAACATTTTGTATCTAGATGCTAACAAAAATCTATAAAATCCATATGAAATGACTATTTTACCCCTAATAGGTACATGTGATGTGATTGGAAAAAAAAAGCAAATATATTCATAATTTTATATAATCTCTTCAGGGATTTTTACAAAAGTGTAAAGAATTTCACGACACTAAGGTTCACAAAGAAACAGAAAACCAGTTCATAATGCAGCAACACAAAACCTCGTTAAACCTTAAAAGAAACTATTGTATTGGCTCGTAAGAGAATCCTTAAGATTTTGGTAAAGCCCAAATAACGAATACTGACGAAGATTTTCTACCTCGTACCATGAATTGAAGACGGATTCATGTTTATCAGTTCCAGAAAACGCGAGTTGTATTCCGATGCTACAGTCAACGGTCCCACCTCTGTATTTGCATGAATTAGTCCTGATTGCACAGTCCTGATTGTTAAGGCACACAAAGTTGGTTTGGCCTGAACATGAAGCACAACCGTCTCTTTTCCAGTACAAGTTTTGTAGCCTGCCCTTTTGGAACTCCATCACCTGTAAACACAAGTTATGAGCAACTTGGTTATATGGGCTGTTAAAGCGG
The DNA here is from genome assembly GCA_023525975.1 of Smallanthus sonchifolius. NCBI lineage: Eukaryota > Viridiplantae > Streptophyta > Magnoliopsida > Asterales > Asteraceae > Smallanthus > Smallanthus sonchifolius. The sequence continues at coordinate 49,775,333 of CM042046.1, read as the reverse complement.
GTAAAAATGATTGGGTTGACCCGGCTGCCTTTTTTTTTTAATTAATGACTGATTGAATCGTATTTCGAGTAAAACGACTTTTAAGCTGTGTCCTACCCTTTTGACCCATTTTCCCTTGAGTTTTTAAATTTTATCCATTACCTATAAAAGCTTTAAACATAAAAGCCTGAATCAAACTGTCTTCACAAATGGATTGGCGATGTTTAGTCTTTTTTTAATTAATAACTGATATATTAAGCATGATTATAAACCTATTACTACAAAACTAGTTGCATTTTATTTTAAATAAAACAGTTTTTAACCTGTGACCAACCTGTGCGACCCGTTTCCCTTGAGTTTTTAAATTGTATCCGTTACCTTTAAACACGAAAGCCTGAGACAAACCGTTTTCACACAAACAGATTGACAAATTCTAGTATTATATTCAACTAACAAATAAATAAAATATTGAAATTGGTTATTTTTAGAAAAATGATACAACTTTGTTTTGAATAAACCAATTTAAGATGTTATGATTGATTTATAAACACCAAATTATGTCATGGACTCATGACTTTTATCATGTGTTCCAACTGGTTTCCCTTGAGCTTTAGTTTTAACCATGTGGCCCACTAGCGTTAAAATAGAAGCCCAAATCAACCTGTTCTCAAATAAACGGGTTGAAATTGCCATTCCTAAATCTTGGTCATTGAAAATGTTTGCTTAAATCTGAACTCAATACAACAAGGCAGTGACATTTATTGAGGACGCCTCATCAGTAGTATCTTGTATTGAGCCATTTTATGGATCAGATACTAAATACTAATACCTCTGATGATGTGCCACGGTTCATTTATGATCAAGTGGATCTTACCAGTGTGAAACTAGTGACGATGTATGTACTGTTTGCAACAAAAGCAGGGATTGATCTTGCAGCATACTTTCTACCCGCAAATGCCACCATATAACCACCAACAGAATCCTGTTAATTCCAAAGCCAGATGTTAAATGAAATCATAAACTTGTTTTTATTGCATGCTTTTTCTTTTTCGGGAAGCATTATGTTAAAGTACCTACTTGCATCTTATCACTGTTGTAAAAGAAATTGGTATTGATTAGTGTCCACAAGATTACTTGATTTTGTTTTCTTATTGGATGTTATATCATAAAATAGACAATCATTCAAGCATTTCTGTCACACGTCCTGAATGGAAATTGCAATTTTCATGTAAAAGTACTTTTAACTGTATATCCTTGAACTCTAAAAGCATGAATTACTAGCTTTTGTGTCATATCGTATCACCAAATAAGAGGAGGTAAGAGAACTTTCTATGACAAAATCTTGGGGTGGCCATGGTTCTCATAACACGAAGTTGGAACTCGAAAAGATAAATGACAATATGAAGCTCCAATTTCAGGAAATGTTTTTGCAAAAAGATAAAAAAAATTCAAAATATGGTTTACAAGAAGATGCAAGGGACACAATTGTTTTGATCTTCCAAATAACTTCTCATCATCTTGAACTCAACTACACAAGTACCTTCAAATCTCTACCAACACTTCCAAAGTCAGTCACATACCGTATCTTATTTCTAATTAGCTACAATTATCGGTTGAAACATGTACTTGTCATGTTACTTAGCACAATAAAAATACTTTACTACAAGCAGGGATATTGGACTACTTTGCACATGCCAAATAACAATTCAACTTTAACTGTTGATGTGACAAACAGTACAAATCACATTTTACCGAAAATTTGCCTATGATGAAAAACCAAGATGGCTTTATGTGGCCAGCTTAGTACATATCAAACGTATATACTGGTTTGCAAAAATTAGCTAGTCCTCATTTGTGCCTCAATTACAAAATAGAAGCAGCTAAGTGATAGACCAAGAAGTCCACTGTGGGCTTCAACTTCACATTTGCATTTGATGGTCTTTAAGCATAATTAACGCTTCTTGTCTAATTTATGCAGAGTATATAGTGCAGCTAGAGATTGAAGATGGTGGGTTGGCAATATAAGTGCATTTTTATACTTTGCTATAGATATCATTGATGATAAATGTAAATTCACCTTCTATATATTCGCGCCACCATCTGCAAAATCCCAAGGTAAAAATCACCCGAATTATTATTCTAGCAATGCCTGATTTTCTTCTGAATGTTTGATAGATACCGGAAATCGAAAGCTTGAAATTAACGATAGTGTAATCCAATTCGAGAAGGATTAGATCTCCAATACAAGGTAAGAACCCTAATTTTTCAAATAAACATCAACCCCTTCAAATAAACTAACACCACCTATTTAACCAAATACCACATACGGTTACTAAACTGACCCACGACCTTTTCTCCTACAAAATAGTATTGATTTGATTCAGGCGGGAATTGGATTGAATTTAACGGAGATAGGGTTCGTATCAATACATCCGGCCCAGAAATACGACTTTTCCTCAAGTCGAATAAGCTCGGAGTTGTTTTGCCAAGCGATCAACCATTCAATTGAAGGGTGACCCGCTTCATGGACCCCGCAATTGTCTTGGGCTGAATTTTGGACCCAACCATGGTCTTGAACATAATGAAGCTGGTGTTGAGCACGAGTCGGATGAAACATTAAAACGTAGAAGATCGGGTGGGTGCGAGAGCCCGATAGGAGAGCAGGCTCATAGACGACCAGGACTTCCTTACTGATGACACTATGCAACCCAAAAATTCTTGGCGTTAATCTCTCATTCCCGTGTTTTGCTAAATCGTTCCTTGAATGGTCACCGGTAATTGCTTTGATTTTCTCCAAATTTTCGGTCTTTTTATTCCACGGCAATACATTTACAATCAATTGAGCACCTAAAACTTTTCTATTTTGAAATTCCGGATATGGATCTTGTACCAACAGTTCAGGTCGGCGTTCAGGTCGAAAACCCAATAATTGTTGACTGTTGTGCCAAGCGATGAGCCATGCCATTGTAGCTTGATCATTTTGCTAGACCCATCGACATTTGCAAATTGAATGGAGCTGGATATCAATTTCCCCACCTTTAGTAACAGGCAGGTAATTATTCCATGAATCGGGGAGTTTAACACGAGTAGGCTTGAATGTTGTGACCTGGATAATCCGATGGATGCAAGCGCTCCATGGTCCCTTAGGTTCATAAAGTTTTGGGCCTACCTTACTGATGGAATCATGCGGCCCAAAGAATCTGGGCGTTAACATATCACTCTGGTGTTCAGCCAAACCGTCGCTTGAGCAGTTACGTTGATATAAATTTCTGACCTTCAGTTCAACCCCATCTCCGATAATACCATCTCCGATCTTCAATTGACTACCCAAATTAGGCTCAGATCGAACTTTATCATCGCTGGAGTTGTCATCGTCCTCGCTCGGACTGTCGTAGCGGACTTCCTTGTTGACCATATATGAGGCTTCCTCGTTGACCAAGTCCAATAGTGGGTCGTAAGTTTCCTCCTGAGATTCCTTGATATTCCACATAGCCTTGATCTCTGCGATATCCTCCTTCATAGCTTTCAACGAGTCTAATCGGGCTGAGATTGTTACTAATTGAACAACAAGTGCACCCTTCTGATATGTTGATGGCGGATTCGGAATCATCCTCTCATCAGGGGAAATCCGGCGAGGGTTTTTTAGGGTCGCCACATCGTCTTTGAGGGACTCCATGGCTTCGGCTTCAAGGCGTCTGGTGTGGTGGCTAATTGGACAGCGATAGCGTCTGGAATATTGCCGCTACCTATTAAGGATAGACCGGGTTCCCCCCAAAACAGTTTGAAAGTTTGAATATTCAAATTATTGTATCTTTGTTATTTATGTATAGCATTCATAGGTTTATTCTCATTCCTAAATTAGATTGTCAATCCCTGAATATTTGCTCATATTCCTTGTATTTATTCTCAAGAGTTTTATTGAATATCACCACCTCCCTCACCACCACACACCCGTAAAAACAGAACACTAAATCCAAAATATCACAATGAAAATATTCATCTTTACCATGCCACCACACATTCTTCTCTTGAACCATCCAATATTACACAAGCTCTCAAAAATCCGCTTTGGCGTAAAGCTATGCAGGATGAATTCAACGCCTTACAACACAACCACACATGGACTCTCGTCCCACCCGAAACTGCCCCTAATCTAGTAGGGTGCAAATGGGTCTTTCGCACCAAATTTAAACCCGATGGCTCGGTTGATCGGCTAAAAGCTAGACTCGTAGCTAAAGGTTTCAATCAAAGACCCGGTTTAGACTATGTTGAAACCTTCAGTCCGGTTATCAAACCATCAACACTTCGTCTCATTCTCACTTTAGCTACCACCCAAAAATGGTGCTTAAGACAGCTTGACATCAATAACGCCTTTCTCCAAGGTACTCTTTCGGAAGCCGTTTACATGTCTCAACCACCCGGTTTCACCGATCCTTCTCAACCGACCCATGTTTGCAAACTCCACAAAGCCATCTATGGCCTCCGTCAAGCCTCAAGAGCTTGGTATGACGAACTTAAGTCATATCTTCTCTCGAGTGGTTTCAAACCAACTATATCCGATTCCTCCCTATTCGTCAACCGAAACACTCAATCTCCCATCTTTCTTCTAGTCTATGTCGATGACATAATTATCACCGGCCCTAACTCTTCCACCATTAACACCTTCATCACATCTCTTGCAAACCGTTTCTCTCTCAAAGACCTTGGTCACCTCTCTTACTTTCTCGGTGTCGAAGTCCTCTCCCACCCTAACGGTTTGTTTCTTACTCAAAGCAAATACATTCTTGATATTCTACATCGTGCCAACATGAGTGATTGCAAGCCGGCTTCCACCCCAATGTCTTGTTCTACTCCTCTTACCAAAGATGAGGGAGCACCACTTCCCTCACCCACAGATTATCGAGCTCTTGTTGGGGCTCTACAATACTTATCATTAACACGGCCGGACATAGCTTATACTGTCAATAAGCTCTCTCAATTCATGCATTGCCCAACCACCACTCACTGGACTGCTCTGAAAAGAATATTACGGTATTTGCATGGAACCAAGGACCAGGGCCTGCTCATTGCTCACAACTCCCCACTGCAACTACACGCTTTTGCAGACGCGGACTGGGCAGGAGATAAATCAACATACCGAAGTACTACAGGTTATATCATATATCTAGGAGCTAACCCGGTCTCCTGGAGTTCCAAACGCCAACCAACTCTAGCACGTTCCTCCACCGAGGCTGAGTTCAGGGCAGTAGCTTCCACTACCGCTGAAATTCAATGGTTACTTTCCTTACTGTTGGAACTTGGATACAAGTCAAATACCACTCCAGCAATTTTTTGTGACAATCTAAATGCAACACATTACTCAGCCAATCCGGTTTTTCATTCACGAATGAAGCACCTCGCACTTGATTTCCATTTTGTAAGAGAAAAGGTTCAAGCCGGCACGATTAGGGTAACCCATATCTCAGGTGATGATCAACTAGCTGATGCTTTAACAAAACCATTGCCAACACCACGTTACAACACTCTCCTATCCAAGATTGGTCTCCGCCCACGATCGTCCATCTTGCGGGGGCATATTAAGGATAGACCGGGTTCCCCCCAAAACAGTTTGAAAGTTTGAATATTCAAATTATTGTATCTTTGTTATTTATGTATAGCATTCATAGGTTTATTCTCATTCCTAAATTAGATTGTCAATCCCTGAATATTTGCTCATATTCCTTGTATTTATTCTCAAGAGTTTTATTGAATATTACAATTCCATTTGGAAAACTTATACTACCCTCGTAACTGCTCCTGGTTCGCATCATTGTTGCTTCAATTTCCCGGCAATGGAACCATTGATAGATACCGAAAATCGAAAGCTTGAAATTAACGATAGTGCAATCCAATTTGAGAAGGATTAGATCTCCAATACAAGGTAAGAACCTTAATTTTTCAAATAAACATCGACCTCTTCAAATAAACTAACAACACCTATTTAACCTAACACCACATACGGTTACTAAACTGACCCACGACCTTTTCTCCTACAAAATAGTATTGATTTGACTTAGGCGGGAATTGGATTGAATTTAATGGAGATAGGGTTCGTATCAATGTTCAAAACATTAGTTAGTTTGCAACGATGTTCCAAGTGCAACTTTTATAGATTCGATTTCAAGGCAGCTTTTCTTTAGGTTTTTCTTCTACCTATTGTGCTACTATAGCTAAATCATTTAACCCCACAAAAAAGATGTCCAGATCACATTTTACAACAACAATGGGTGATTTTAAGCCTTTTTGCAAGTAAGATGATACGTAATGCAAAGAAATGCCAAGTATGACGACTCATTGATGGCCCAATCAAATGTAAAAAAACTATCATTAGTCAAAGCTCTCTTAAATTCACATACAACTCTCTATAAAGTTGCTTGTCAAAGCAACAGCTACCTGTTGATCTAACTCAATTTTTTTGCAGGTATTTGAACTCCATAATGCGACCGTTAAACTCTACATCTCCAATTTTCCCAGCCCCATAACGTTAACTATCTATTAACCAAATCAAAACCAAAATCATTTTACAACTTCACACACTTACTTCTATAAGATACCAGGAGTGTAGAGTTTGCCATTCCTAAATCTTGGTCATTGAAAATGTTTGCTTAAATCTGAACTAAAAACAAGGCAGTTACATTTAATGAGAAGGACGTCTCATTAGTAATATCTTGTATTGAGCCATTTTATGGATCAGGTAGCAAAATGATTTTGGCTTTGATTTGGGGACTATTTTGTAGTTTTGGCTATACTTAATTTCATAGTTATCAAAAGCAAGCACCTTGTGTGCCTAGGCGCAATTTAAGGTGAGGCGCGTTAAATGCGCTTTGATCTTAAGGCGAGCACCTTGTGAAGCTGATGAAGATTTTGATACTTTACTTTGAACATTTTGTTATTCAAGTTTTGGAAGTACATTTGAATCTTGACTATTTTAGAGCTTTTGGTACTACTTAGATGATATTAAATGTTATACACTAGCTTTTCTTTGTTTTATTTGAAGAATAGTATTATTTTTAAGTATATATTCCTTTCAATTAAGTGAGTATTTTTTTCTCGGGCCCTCGCTCTTTTTACGCCTTCCCCAGGCGAGGCCTATGCGCCTAGCGCCTTTGAAAACTATGCTTAATTTTTACAAGGGTTAGCAAAAGAACAGGGACAAAATCTTCTAAGCCACAAATGTTCATTACAAGAGTTATTCCCATGTAAGAGCAAGAGAATGTACATAGGTCTTTTCCTTTAAGGCTTTAAGTGATACTCATTAATGATCAATATATCACCATAATTAATACCACCATAGGTCTCACTTTGATGCAATAATGTCCCTAAGCAGTTGAAGAGAAATCAAAAAATCAAATAAACCAACAATATTTTCCTCAAAGGAACACACATACACACAGATTTGGATGGCTATGGTGAATGTTCACTGTCACATAATCGACCTAATTTATTGAATTACTTCTACTCCTTTAAGTCGTTTTAGGTCACATTAGGTCATCGATTAAACAGGCTAGGTACAGATCCAAACTCAGTGAATTTACCGGAATTTATCATGAAATCGCAAATTAAATCAACAGAAGTGAACCTACCGGCTGAAAGCCACTGCTGTTGACCGTGAGAAGAGAGATCTCGTCCACCTTAGGGCGAAAAACAGAGAGCTGTGCGCCTGAAGACGAAAGAGAGAGCCTCCTATCGCAAGGTGACAGCTGGACGGAGTTGTTATAGAAAAACGAGTTCCTCGGCGCAAAAGCGATTCCGAAAGTGAAACCGTCGGACCTCTGTATGGTGGTATCCGTGCACGGCGAGAAGACGTCGTTATTGTCGCTGCTCGATTCGACGAAATAGGGCGTGATGGAGAGGGTTGTGACGACGGCGATTAGTAGGATTGAAGTAACCGGAATCGCCATTGCCGGAGAGTAGATCGGTCTAGAGATGTTGACTCTGGTTTTGAAAATTGGGTGCTTTGTAGCTTGGAGCTAATACATGCCGTTGGATGATTGTGGTCCATTGGATTACAGCTATGATGCGATGCGTTGGATTCAAGGCACTTTTTCGTTAATTCGTATTAACCTTATAGTTATATAGGCCTATTAAAAATCAAAATATTGTTGATGATTATAAAAGGGATTTGGAAGAAAATGCCATAATTACGTGTGTTAAAATCGTATGACTTTGAATATAAGTTGTGTAACTTATTTATCTAAACATGTTAAATGAGTTGACGGGTAATAATCAAGTTGTAAACATGTTAAATCGGGTTAGTGTGTTGTAAAAAAAAATGGGTTAAACTAGCCATAAAAATGCTAGTGGGACAACATGTTTAACTAAATAGGTTGTCGGGTCGACTTGTTTACTTAAATGTGTTAAATAGGTCAACCCGAACACATCTTGTTTAATTAAACATGTCAACTCGAACATATCACGTTTAATTAAACATGTCAACCCAAACATGATCCATTCTTAAACGGGTTAGATATAACAACAAATAACCTAATTATTTTCATGTCGTGTTCGTCTCGGGTTTCGGGTAGTGTCGAAAATTGACACCCCTACACTTCATTGCTCCATTTACACGTATTTGCAAATAGATTTGTTGCCCCCCATTGGTTTCATCGTTGATTCTGACAACCTTCAATTGATTTCTTTTGTTCGATTACCTTCATGGTCGCTCCCTTTCGACCTCCATAGCCACTTCCCGAATATCAAACCGATCGAGCTGGGACGAGACGAGAACAAACATATCGAGCTTCTGCGCTTTATCAGGTTAGTTCATGGAGACGAGAACTTCTTGCCTAAGAGCGTCTTCAGTGTCGTAGTTGACGGAGTGCCGGTGGTGATTTGGAAGCTTATAAGTGCTTTTTTTTGGTAATATGGAAGACCGGTCGTTTTTTTCCTATTAGTAAAAGACAATCAGAAGAAAACACTAATGGCAAAGTCAAAATCGTTCATCTTCAATTTTTTGGTAGTTGAAACAAAGAGTAAAGAATAGAACTCATTTTTTTTTGTTAAATTATATCAATTCCAATGGAAGGTTTGAGACTCCATGTGTTCGAGTTAGAATGAATTCCAATTCTAATTCAATATAATTATCAACCAAACAGGATTTTGGATGAAATTAATTTCAGTTTCAGTTCTAATTCTAAGAATTTCACGAACTAAACGGGCCGTAAGAGTTAATTACACGAATAGTACATATGTTATGTGCATATTATGGTTTTGGTTTCAACTTTTCAAAAGTTACACCTTTAGTCCTTATTGTTATTGCTCTACACATTAATTGGTTGAACTCCTAAAAACCCGTAAGTAGTTATAACCAATTTAAAATTTTCAAGAATGTAATAACTTCAAAATTAATCATCAAACACATACAAATTCAAAGTTTAAACATTGATCATCTAAAATACAAGTAAAAGTAAAAATCAGCCATTTAAAAGTTATAAAATCAGAGAAAGGAAAATAATATAGATATAGTGTGTTGTTATTTGCACCATAGTCTACAATACCCTATCATAATATAAAAGCATTAATTATCATCTAAGCATTAAATACCTCTCATTAATTATCACTAAATCATTAAATACTTCACTAATAATAGTTTATATATATAATTAAAAATAATACATATAACTATTTTTTGTGTTCTTAATTGATTGTTAATAAATAAACGTTTATATTTGGTTATTTTCTAAAAGATTAATTTTGTTATAAAAGTATAACGTTTATTACATTGTTAATTTCAATTTTACAATTATATTATTAAAAATTTCAATTTTGCAATTGTATTATAAATATTTTACACTTGAAATTGTATTGTTAAAAACAATTTGTTAAAACTTATGTTGTTCATATTTTTTAGAAAAAGGTTTAAAAATTTTTATATTGTTAATGACATGATTCTTTTATTTTGTTTTGTCAAAAGAATATGTTTTTAATATTAAGAAACATGGATTTTTAAATATCAGTTTTTTTTAATTTCCCAATCTATAACCTGCTTTACTGGTTATTTACGTTTCAATATTAATAAAACTTTGTTGCTGTTAAAAACAAAATAAAAGATAAGTTTTTTTTAACGGCGTGGGCTCAACTGACACGTCACAGATGGGGAGGCTCGTACATCAGTCTACCCGAACATCCCCCAAGGAATTTGAAATCTACAGATGGTGTTCCTAGTTTTTATGAAGTGCACCTTGCAAAATTCGAATCCATGACCTCCACAGAAGGGAAACCATTTGAGAAAACCACCCTGACCACCAAGACAGAACCTTGATAGCAAAATAAAAGATAAGTAAAAGTAAATTAATTTGATGTCTAACATTAAATAATTAAAGAATAATGATTTAATTTTATGTTTTACACGGAAAGTCGTATGCTCTTCTAATAAAGGATTGTATTTAATAACACACTTGAGTTAAATGAATCTTTACTCTGATTGGTTTAGATATAGTAAAACATCAAACACAATTAATATAGTAGATTAGGGTGTAATTAGAAAATAGGTATGGTGCATTTAGAAAAAACCCTAGATATATAATAGGTGGTAAAGGAAACATAGATGGAAAACCCAATGAATTGGAACCTAGAGGTTTCTGATTCAAATAGACAACAAGTTTGAGCATTTAGGGATAGTTACTGTTTTCTGTTCACTACATGAATTGCAGAATTGGTTGCTATTTTCTGTTCCACCTGCATACATTAATTGATGTTTATGTTCCACCCCTAAGTCTTGATTTTCTGTTTAACAACATGAAATGTGAATGATCGGTTTGATCTTCAACTAATGAATTTAGTATTTTAGTCATAAAGTTGTTATTAAGATGACACAAAATTTAGATGGTGTTTGGTGTTGATACTTCGATTGGAGCTTTAGTGATAAAAACCCGTCACAACCCAAATACTCTAACATTTGTTGGTATTTAGAACTTAAAAGTAACAATGATCAGGGACTTTTCGTATTATTGATTGCCAATATTCAGTGCACAATTACATGGAAATAAAGCAGCTATAAATACTTGAAAAACAACTGAAAAATAGAACCCTAAAGACTAGGACTACTCAAAAGAATAGCCGTTAGTCATATTATTCAATGAAAAAGAACAGTTCAAACTACGTGTGCATGGCATGTGCATAAAGCTCCTGATCCGAGAATAGAGGAGTTGAATCATCCTTCTTCACCCTTCCTTGATTCAAACTCCATAACACTCATCATGTGTCTGAAATAAGCAAACTTGTCTCTTGTCAATGACTTTGTTAACACATCAGCAAGTTGGTTGTGGGTGCTGCAGAATTCCAACCTTATCTGTTGTTGCATGACCATCTCCCTTATATAATGGTACTTCAACTCGATATGCTTAGATCGACTATGCATAACTGTATTTTTAGACAGATTGATGGCAGAGTTGTTGTCATAAAATATCACAGTTGAATCATTCTGATTAAACCCAAGATCCTCCAGAATTCTTCGCACCCAAATGGCTTCACATGTGGCTTCTGCAGCTGAAATGTATTCAGCTTATGTACTTGATAAAGCTACAATATGCTGCTTCTTTGATCTCCATGCTACTACCCCACTTAGAAAAGATACGCTGAAATGCTCTTCCGATCATCTGCACAGCTGGCCCAGTCACTGTGACCCACTAGCTTGACTTCTTGACCCTTTTTATACCATATTCCAAACTTAGTTGTGCTTGCAACATATCTGAGAATTCTTCTTGCAGCACCAAGGTGTATCTTGGATGGTTGTTGCATAAATCGAGCAACAATACTCACAGCATAAGCCAGGTCCGGTCTTGAGTGTGTCAAATAAATAAGCCCACCAACTAGGCTTCGGAACAGATCTTCTTTGGCCTTGTTTGCTTCATCATGCATTTGCAGCTTCTCATTGGTGTTCATTGGTGTGAAATCTTCTTTACTATTCTTCATTCCAAAATGACTTCAAGAGTATTAGCATATCTTTCTTGACATAAAAAATACCATCTCAAAAGTATTCATCATTCCACACTTGAATTTCTCCATCATGCTAGAACAAGAAGAAGTATATATAATATCATCTACATATAAACAAACATAGATAACATTACCTGAACTTTCTCGTTTGACATACAACGTGGGCTCATTATGGCTTCTCATGTATCCACTCTCCATGAAGTAGCTATCAATTTTAGCATACCAAGCCCTAGGAGATTGCTTTAGGCCGTATAAAGCCTTGTTTAACTTGTACACCATATCATACTTTCCAGGAATAACAAAACCTTCAGGCTGTTCAACATAGATGTCTTCGGTTAAATCACCGTTGAGGAAAGCAGTCTTGACATCTAGTTGATGAATACTCCACCCCATTTGAGCTGCAACAGACAGGATAACTCGGATAGTTTCAAATCTGGCAACAGGAGCAAATGTTTCCTGATAGTCAATGCCATGCTTTTGAGAGTAACCCTTTGCTACCAATCTTGCCTTGTGCCGTGATATTTCTCCATCAGGACCCAACTTGGTTTTAAATAACCACTTGACACCAACAATATTCTTCTTAGGGGGTAATGTTACTAACTGCCAAGTATTGTTTTTCTCAATAGACTGCAATTCAGTAAGCATTGCTTCCTACCATTCTTTATGTTTTGCAGCTTGCACATAATTGATGGGATCTGAAATGTTAAGAGCAAACTGACAAGTCAAAATATTACCTTCATCATCAGAGAACTCTTCACCGGTATGATAGTCTTGAAGCCACGCAGGAGGTCTAGTCACCCTCCTAGAGGTTCTAGATTTAGAAGTTTGGTGAATGGGATTTGTCATTGGAGCATGTGTAGGACTTTCATTGCTTTCATTGTTTTGGATATGGTGTGGAGGCATAGGGTTGGATTGAGATAAAGTTGATGGACTAGCTAGGGTAGGGGTTGACTCAGAAGAGTTAGGAGAATTAGTACTACTTGACATAATACTTTCAACAGAAGGTTCACATGGGAAAGAGTCAACAAAGGTGTAATTGTAGGCTTTATTAGGTGAGTTTCTCTCACTACTCCATCCCCACTTGGTGTCTTCGAGAAACACAACATCTCTTTTAACAGAAAACTTCTTAGTCTCAGGGTTAATCAGACGGTACCCACTGCTTTGAGCTGAATATCCAATAAAAATATTCTTCTTGGATTTGTTGTCTAATTTCCTTCTCAGTTGAGAAGGTATTAACCCATAGGCTACACACCTAAACGTCTTCAGGTGAGAGATGGCAGGCCTCTTACCGGTCCAAGCTTCCCAAGGAGTACGGTTTGCAAGAGCCTTGGTTGGTGACCGGTTAATAGTGTAAATAGCTGTAGCAACAGCTTCTGCCCAAAGATAATCAGGCAACTCCTTCTCTTGTAGCATGCTTCATGCCAAATTCATTACCGTACGATTTTTTCTTTCCACCACCCCATTATGTTGAGGGGTGTATGGTATAGTCAGCTCCATTTTTATCCCATTTTGTTCACAGTAGGCATCAAACTCTCGAGAACAAAACTCACCTCCACGATCTGAGCATAGAGTTTTAATGTGGGTGCCACACTCTTTTTCAACTAAGGCCTTAAAAATTTTGAACTTCATGAATGCATCATTCTTGTTAGCCAAAAAATAAATCCAACACATTCTTGTCAGGTCATCAATGAACAATAAATAGTACAAGCTTTTACCTAGACTTGGAACCTGCATAGGTCCACATAAGTCTATGTGAATTAGTTCCAACTTGGATTGAGCATGCCATGATAAGGCCTGAAAAGGATATCTGGATTGCTTTCCTTCCTCACATGCTCCACAGAATACAGGGTTGTGAATTTTGGGAAGGCCTATCACCATCTCTTTGTCATGCAGACGCTTGAGCCCATCAAAGTGAAGATGCCCATATCTACAATGCCATCGGAATGCCTCTGAATCATGTACTGATAAATCTTGAACAGAAATGAGGCTTGTAGCATCAAACACAAACATGTTATTGCTAGCCACAGATACTTCTAGGAGGGCCTTTCTTGTCTCTTTGCTTTTTATCACACACTTTCCATCAGCAAAGTGTAGTTCATAACCTTTTCTCATGAGTTGACCAACACTGAGAAGATTACATTCAAGCTTTGGTGCATAGTAGACATGCTCCAATAGCTTGAAAGTATTTTCACCGATTCGAATCTTCACAGTCCCTCTTCCTTCAACATCAAGCTTCTTTTTGTCACCAAGTCGTACTCCCAACTTAAAAGATTCATCAAGGGTTACAAAACTATCCTTGGCTCCTATCATATGGTTAGAACATCCCGAATCTATAAACCATAAATGATTAAAATTACCATCAGGAGCGTTAGTGGTCGCCATTAATAAGTGTTGATCATCAGCCTCTACCAGTTCTTCAATTTCTTCATTTTCGACGACATTCACTTGGGCTTCATCATTGTACCAACAGTCTTTTTAAGATGCCCAAATTTCTTACAACAGTAGCATTGAGGAACCTTACTTCTATCAAGTCCCCCTCTTCCACGACCTGCTCCTCTCCCTCTAAAAGATGCTCGGCCACGTCCTTTTCCACGTGGTGATGTTTGTTCTTGATACACCTGCAAAGCTTGCTCATCTTGTCATTCAATTGGTTTGATGGGGCTGTCAAGAGAGCTTCTGCTCTTTATTCTTTCTTCTTGGGACTGCAAGAGTCCCATAAGCTTGACAGGTGTTATGTCGGATGAATCATAAACCACCTCTATAGATGGTATAACATAATCAAACTTAGGAGACAGGCTCCTAAGTACTTTTTCAACAACCTTTTGATCAGTTAGGTCTTCACCGTATGATCTTTGTTGTCCGACATTGTTCATAACTCGTGAGAAATAGTCTCCCACAGTTTCTTCATCTTTCATACTTAAGTTTTCAAATGCGATGCGAAGCCCTTGAAGTTTGACAGATTGGACTTGGGAATCACCCTGAAACTCCACCTGTAGGGTTTCCCAAGTGGCTTTGGCTGAATCAGCAACAATACGTGAGAAGAGGCTATCATGTACCCCTTGTTGAATGATAGACATGGCCTGGGCATCCTTTTTTTCACTTCTCTGGTGTCGGGGGAACCATCACCAATGGCAGTTACGCCCAGGAACACAACCTCCCAGAGTTCTCTTGATTGCATAATCGTCTTCATACGCAGGCTCCGGTGTTCATAACCCTCGCCTTTGAACACTGGAATTAGAGGAGCATTAGGGCTTGAGGTTATTGAAGTGTCAGCCATGGAAGTAGAGAATTAAACAAACCTGGCTCTGATACCAATGTTGGTATTTAGAACTTAAAAGTAACAATGATCAGGGACTTTTCGTATTATTGATTGCCAATATTCAGTGCACAATTACATGGAAATAAAGCAGCTATAAATACTTGAAAAACAACTGAAAAATAGAACAACCCTAAAGACTAGGACTACTCAACAGAATAGCCGTTAGTCTTATTATTCAATGAAAAAGAACAGTTCAAACTACGTGTGCATGACATGTGCATAAAGCTCCTGATCCGAGAATAGAGGAGTTGAATCATTCTTCTTCAACATTGAGTTGATCGAAATCCGAACACCGAAAAAAGTGAACCGAGACGTGAAATATCCTAGGTCTGCCACTGCTCCCAATGAGAAAAAAGAGAAGGATAGAGAGTCGGTTTAGCTGATATAGAGATGAGTAGACGACGTGGAAGGGTTGGAAGGACGCCCTAGGCCCTTAGCATTGGAGGTCAACTTTAAGATTTTAAAAGACCAAAAGTCTAGTCATCCCACCCTTCTCGAAGAGTTGTTTTGGCTCGATACCTAACTCTCCTTTTGGCCTAAATGGCACCAATCTTGACCATTGTGACCTTTACCATTGGACCAACCCATTTCAACTTTTTTTTGTTATTTGGTTCAATCATGAATTCAAATCTTAACATGAATAACGAGTATGAATTTAAATGTATAGTTGTAACAAAAATATAGCATATATATAGACACATCTCCAAATCAAGAATCTAAATCTTAAAAAAAACAAAAAATATAAACACCAGATCACATCAATCTCACCCACAATAAAATTCCTATAAACAATAACATCGAAAAACAAATAACACACCAAGCGAACCAGTGTCGATCATCAATAAACCATCACGAAAAAGCCCGCTACTTCCAAGGTCTAATCGACAACACAATAATCGCGATTATAATCAACAACAAAAGGATCCCGTAACAAGTCCACTTTCTCGTATTTTTCTGTTTCTTTCTCGCCTCATTCAACTGCGAAGCCGCTCGAGTAACGAACGAGTTGGCCCGGTTCACATGACTCTCGATGTTATCGAGCTGCTCGCCTTGTTGCTCCACCAAAACCGCCATATCCATAAAAACCTGATGCAGTTCTTTCAAGTTTCGTTCGATAACCGTAACCGCGTCGTGTCGTTCCTGGATTTCGAGCACCGTCTCCATCACCTGCCCTCTCCCTTGCTCCCGAATCGCCTTTTGTAAAAACGTCTCGCTTTCTCCGGTCGAGATCAGTTTATCGACGGTAGCCTCATCCGCGTTTTCACCGGTGACGGTGTAATACCGTCGCTGGACGGTCTCCCGGTGCTCCGCCGCCATTCTCTGCCGGAGTTCGTTGAACGATTTCATCGACGACTGGAGTTGCTTGCGAAGACCGTTGACGACGGAGGTTCGAGTCCGGTCGGTGGAGCTTCCCGGTCCGCAGTTTGGGAGGCTCCGGTTCGTTACGTTGGACCGGTCTAGGGCTTCTAGACTGTTCTTAATGAGTTTAGCCTTTTTGAGAGACGAAGCGACGTCGTTGTCCATTTTCGTTCTTAGGGTTTTGATCGAGTTAGCGTTGTGTAGGGTTTTGCTCTGTTCGTTCGACGATTGGAGTTGATTGTGAAGTGATTCGAGGCCTTTGAGTTCTTCCTTGATTGCCTCCACGTCTTGAAAGAACTTGTCGAAATTTTCTCCGGCGCCGGCGTTTCCCATTTCGATGTCGCCGTTACGGCCGCCGGAAAACGAGCGAGATAAGAGATCGTTCATCTTTTTTTTTTTCAAAATTGAAGAAACAAAAACGTAAATGATGAATCGAAATCGATTTTTTGATCTGATTGAGAGGAGATGAATAAATTATTTGTAAGGATTAGGGTTGAAAAACACGGAGGTTGTTTGACTATTCTTCCGTGGAAGATGGCTGCTGTGGTGGACTCGGTCAGGTCGTTGATGATGGCGGGAAACAACTGCGAAATTTCCATACGAATATTTTTTAAATAAAAAATTAATTGATTGAGATTTCTAATTTTTATAGTGATCTTTTTTGGATTAATGTTTGCTAGAAATTAAACCCGTGTGATGTGGCGGGGTTACGAATTTCGTTACGCGTATTGTCGAGGTGACATTAACGTGAATAAATATATGAAAGAAATGTACGAAGATGTTGCACTCGGTACTGAAGATTAAAAGTATATAAATCACGGTGCGAATGAGAGCTAACATTGGAATGACAAATTCGTTAAAAAAGTTAATAACAAAGTAAAAAACAAAATAAAAAATATAAAAACGTAATTTTGACAAATGAATATAAAAAGAAATAAAAGAAAAAAATAAAATTTGACAGGTAAACTTGAGAATTTAGAAATTTAAAGAGTATAGTTAATGGGTAAGTTGAAACTTTAGAAAACTTGAAGGTTATATTTAAAAATTTAGAAAGTTGGGTGATATATGAAACATTGTATGGTGGCGGTGGCTTTAAGTTGATTGGTCACCGACTATGCAATTTAAGGTTTAGTAATTCTTCTTTAGGATAATTTTATATAATATTTTTTATATATTGAAATAGAAGACAAACATTTAATAAGTAGTAGCCTTTATTTTAGTAGTTTTATTGACTTGTATTTAACTATGAAATTTAAGAATTTGAAAAACATGAATGTATTATATTGGGTTGGTAATGAACAATTAATTTCAACCCTATAATAAACTCTCTTCATGGATCAATTTGAAATTGACAAAGAACATGAGGAAGTTCACCGGTTGATCATGTGCTGCTTAATATATTGATTGAAAAATCATCCGATTTTCATGGTTTTAAAGACAAACACATGAGCCAAAGTGTAAGTTTATCGGTTTATAAACTCTTTAAACTAAAACCAAACTGTTTTGAAAATAAAATCAAATCAACGATTAGTTTTCATTTATTAAAGCATAAAATTATCCCTAATTATTGTATTTTCAGGTTTTCTAAGAAAGTTGGTGAACGTATCAATAAAGTATAACAAAGAATATAAAATGTAAGCATGATAAAGAATTAGAGTGTCCTAATCATTTTAAACTAGTTAGGGTAAGAAGGGTGTCGAACCACGAAGAGTTTGTGGTCGGCTCAACTTCAATTGACAATGCGATTTATGAAGTGACAATGGGTCTTTCTAACCAAACACAAGCAATGATTTAGGTGAAACTTATCAAACTCAACAAACAAGGATTATCAACTAACAATTATGACCAATAGTAATCAAGTACTAAACAAACGATTTAGATTGTAATAATAATTAAAATGGAATCACACCCGGCTTTCAAGTTCACAAGTAATTAGGGATTATCACACCAACATATGAGTTCAAACAATCAAATGGTTGTCCAAATCAAATTAACCAAATCTAACCAAGAACATCAACATTCATACATCATTGGCAAATAGTGTAAAACAATATTCACGAATGAAATCGAGACAAATGTATGCAATATAGAATTAGATTAATCAATAGATTCAACACAAATCAAAGTTCATAGAAGTTATTATCTAATGGGGTCAATGGTGCAAGAATTTATCGAATCCCGTGAGTTCATAATCATACTAAACACAAAGATTCAAGTATTTCAAACCAAACGATTACAAGAATTGTTTCTCAAAGCTAGCATATGAGAAAAACCCTAAAAACTTACAAACAATCCACCCGGGAATGATTACCGGTGGATTAGCCGCTCATGGTTGTGGAATTCATCTTCGATTCTTCAATTTCTTGATACCGATCTTCAATAATATGTTTCTAGCCTCCCCCAAAACTCTCCCAAAATCGCCCAAAACTGCTGTTAAAAAGATGATGTCGAATTTGGGGAAGAAACCCCCACTTAAACTCTCAAAATCGGCAGTTTCCCGAAAATCCGCTTCAAAATAACGTAACTGGCGTAAGCTTACGCTGGGGTGGCGTAGGCTTACGCCGCATCCCTGAAACCTGCTGTGAAAGAATTGGTTAGGCGTAGGCCTACGCTGGGCGGCGTAAGCTTACCCTGGGTGGCGTAGGCTTGCGCTGGCTCCTGCATTTTTGCCCCGTTTCCTCCGTCTTCTATCCAACTCTTGCATCTCTCGCATAATATCTTCTAAAATCATACATTAAGCTTCCAACACCTGCACATACATAGCTACACAAAACCTTTGTATTCCCCATATTAATTTGCATAAATATAACATATTGCACCCTTTAATGTATGAAACTTTGGTCACTTATCACATCCCCACACTTGAGTTTTGCTTGCCCTCAAGCAAAGTCTTTTGCTTTAAATTCACATCACAAATTCTCAAATAATTGTTTTCACTAAACATAAGTTAAGGTCCAAAGTCATGCAAGATTCATAAGAATTATACTCTCAATAGATTTACAATCCAACAAACAATCGATGACTCTTTAAACAAAAGGAGACACTTGAACGAGCTTAACTCATATCCAGTTATGGCTTTGCATGCACACACCCCTCACAATCAATCATTCCACTCGGCTTCATATATGGACTAGCGATGATGTGCTAGTATTTTTCACTCGAAACCAAACAATGAACCACATTATCATAGGCTTGCATATTGATCACATCTCCACCTACTAACACAACTAAAATGCACAAATCAAAAGGTCTTTTAAGGGTTGTAATGTAGGCTAGGGTTACGGGTATGGATAAGGATTTTTTTTAAAATGGCTAAATGTGAGTGAAATTCAACTAATGAAACTACAAATCAATCTAAAACTTTCAAATCTCTACTATGGGTATAAATGACCCATCAACACTAAAGTTCTTATTTCTTCAAACTATCAAATGAAACTTGGGCTAAAATTGACCCAATAACATTTTTTTTTGTACTTCAAACTAATCTTAAAGCCTTTGGGCAAATATTGACCCAATACTATTTTTGTATTTCTTTTTCATTCAATTTTTTTTTATCTCAATTGTCACTGCAACTACAACAATCTAAGTTAATTGAATTCCAACTCATGGGTTCAAAAAAAAGGCTAAAAAGGTAAATGGGCTAATGTTATGGGTTTTGTCAAAAGAAAAGGTATAGGCTCAGAGTGGGCATCTAGTGGATATTAACAGGTAAGGGTATAAAAATGGCTAAAAATAAAAACGGTTTCTCCTAATGCCTTTATCATTTTTGTGCAATCAATTGGTTCATGGTCTCAATATGTATCAACACTATGCAAGTTCTAAAATGTGAAACAAAGTGGCCAACCACTCAAATAAGCGAATATATATATCAATTTGGCTCAAAATCCCACAAAAACGGTGGGAATAGGTTACTGACATGTGCATGCGAACCATCACCTTCAACTTTGTTACTCCCGAATTCAACATTTCCAATTTTTTTTTATCATTTGTTGGAAAGACTTAATCAAGTACTTAGTGAATTAACCATGACCAAAGACCTCTACCAAACACTTTGTAAAACAATTATCAAAAAATTTGTATGGTTTCCTAGATTTCCCACATCCCCACACTTGAACCTTACATTGTTCCAATGTAAATAGTTATGAAATATAAAAGTGCGGTTAGTAGGTGCCAAAACACCCAATACCCAATATCTCTAAATATCCAACTCAAAGATTCCCATAACCATAAGCATCCACCCAACACAATCAACCGAGTTTCAAACAAAAAAACACACAACAATAAACAAAAACAAAATAGTTCAATCAAAACAACATAAATATGAGAAATAGTACATGAACCTAATTAGAGGCGATCATAGAGTGCCTGAACCACCACAAAAAATGGACTCGTAAGTCTTCCATGAGTCTTCCCCACACTTGAGTGTTGCTATGGTGATGAAACTAAAACACACAACACAAAACAAAACAAAGACAATCACAAGCCGGGTTGCCTCCCGGTTAGCGCTAAGTTTATTGTCCTCAGCCCGACATTACCTCCTTATGGAGGTTGAAACACAAACTTGTTTCTACTAGCTCTCCCACCACCTTGGTTGTTATCACTCCAACTCCAAGTCTCCTCTCTTGTAAATTCCACATCAAACAAATCTACTTTCTCGTTCGGATGTTGGACATGGTCGAGTGACTTCTTTGCATCTTTTAACCTCTCAGTTTCCTTCTCGATTGCCTTCGGCTCGTCTTTCACATTAAAATTGTCAAACATAATATCTTTCTTTTTGGTGTCACCCTCATTTGCCTTGGCACCAGGATGACACACGTTAGTAGTAACTGGTTTTGAACATTTATTTTCAACCAAATATGTAAATAAATTTGAAAAAATATTTATGTTCAACTTACGATTCCCAAAGGTTATGTCAACAGTGCCGTTTCGGCAATTGATTTGCGCATTTGCGGTTGCCAAAAACGGTCTTCCCAAAATCACTCGTGGCTCCTCCTCCTTAGCAAGTGGTGCATAACCGAGCACCAAGAAATCTCCCGGATAGTAAAATTCTCCAATCTTCACAGCCACTCCCACTAATTTCCCCCGAGGACGCGTGCATGTAGCATTTGCTAACACCAACGTGATGTTGTATTTTTCTAATGGACCAAAATTGTATTGGTCATATACGCTCCCCGGTAAAATGCTCACCCCTACTCCATAATCTAATAATGTCAAATTAGTTTTAAATTCTCCAATTTGAATAGGAACTAAGGGTTCTCCAAACTCAATTTCCTCCTCTTCTCTTTCTTCACCTTCTTCATTACCATGAGCCACATCACTTGAACTAACATGATGTTTTGGGTTCAATGTGGTGTCACTCGGCAATTTACCTTTATTTTGCTTGAATTTAGCTATTTCTTCTGCCAATTTCCTAACTTGTCTCTCCAATTCTGCGTGAGACTTATCTCTCACTTCATTCTCCTTTTTGGATACTTTCATCATCTCCAACAATGCATTCAATTTTGAATTAACCGCATCATCACCCCTGATGACCCATTTTGTTGTCGATGATCTTAATTGTAATTCCTTAGGGGGTAATTTGTGTTCCGGTTATTGTTATAAGAGCCCCTTTGATAACCACCCGAATTATAGTTCCCTTGTTGACACGGTTGATATGAGGTTGATGAGGTGTTTTGATTCACACCTTGAAAGTTGGGGTTCATTTGGTTTGTCGCGTTCCCATACTTGAAGTTAGGATGGTTTCTCAACCCCGGATGATAGTTGTTCGAGTTCATGTCATATTGCTTCCTCTCACCATACACTTGATTCACCTCTTCTTGTCTCCCTTCTTGAAATGGGCACTCCATTGTTTTGTGGCCTAAATCTCCACAATCTTCACAAACGTCGAATCGAGCTTTTACTCCCGCTACTTCTTTCTTTTCGCCTTTCCTCAACAATGCCAATTCTCTCTCCATAGATGCCAACCTCTCTTTTGTTTCATAATCCGGGACGAACTTAGAAATCGGGTGTTTAGTTCTTCGACTAGCCGATGCCTCGGCTTTAGAGTTTTGGCTCATCCTTTCTAAGAAATCCCAATCATCTTCTTCGGGATTAGACAACAATGTCCCATTACTTGTGGACTTCAAGTACTTCCTCTCCTCTTGAGTCAAACCATCCACAAAACACTTCACTAGTTCCCACAACTCGATTTGATGGTGGGGACATTTCCTCAACAACTCTTTGAAGCGTGTAAAGGCTTCATGTAAAGGCTCACCCGTTTGTTATTGAAAGGTCCGAATCTCAATTCGGGAATCACCCGTCTTCGCAACCGAATAGTACTCATCCAAGAAGACTTGTTGCATTTCATCCCATGTGTGGATGCTATTAGTCGGCAATGTGATGAACCATTGCTTTGCTTGATCCTTGAGGGAAAACTGAAAAAGTCTAAGTTTGACCTCGCTTTAATCGAAGTTCTCATCTCCAATTGTGCTACAGATGGCGGCAAACTCGGCTAAATGGGTGTATGGTTCTTCGGTAACCATGCCATGAAAATGTGGGAGAACGTTGATATAATTTGGCCTTGAATTGAATCGACTCATTCCGGGAATTGGTGGAACAATTGGAGAAGCATTCTCTGAAATAGCCGGTCGAAAGTGACCATTAACTCCACCCATAGGGGCTACCGATTGTCTTCGGTTTTCATTATTGTAGCCCCCATTAACTTTCCTATCTTCTTGTCTAGGAGGATAACCAAATCTCTCAGGTCTACCCGTTCGACCCATTGGTTGTCTCGCCCTTTGGTGAACATAATTCACCTCTTCTTCCTCTCCAAAGCCTTGCCCCTCGTTATATTCTCCAAATTGGCTCCTCTCACCATCTTCATACTCGTAATCTCCAAACCCATCACCATTCCCAACATCTTCATTATCATCATACCTAAAGTATTCACCATCGTCATCCTCCCAACTACCGTTCTCATTGTCGTTTCTTGGTTGAGCTCCAAATATGTTTCCAGGAGGGGTTTGATTTTGTTGTGGTCCCTTTCTTCCTTGGTACGCAGGATTGGTACGGATGTTAACGGGTCGGTTTTGTTGAATTGTACCCGACCCACGGGGTTGGTTGTTATTGATAGGTATAGATGAGGTTGGGGTTCGGTGAGGTGGAGTTGGTGCGCGGTTAGGGATAGGGCCTCTGTTTGGAGTTGGGCCACGGTTTCTTATGCTAGTTCCCGAATGACTGCTTCGACTATCCATAGATGATGGTTCCGATGAAATGGGTTGTAAATTTTGTTGTTGGTTCGGTTTTGCCTTGCTATCCTATCAATTTTTGGTTCAAAAACAAGCGGTGAAGTCCTCCCGGATGAACGGGTACGCATGCACTAATCTATCACCTGCGCACACACACAAACACCACGCGTAACACAAAAATAGAAGAAGATTAACCAAACAAAACAAGTAACAAATAGTCACACGAGTCAATTAAAATAAAACACCAAGCGCACACACACTCCCCGGCAACGGCGCCAAAATTTGATCGGTGTCGAAGGGACCGGTCAAAGATAAAGAATTAGAGTGTCCTAATCACCTTAAACTAGTTAGGGTAAGAATGGTGTCAAACCACGAAGAGTTTGTGGTCGGTGCTCAACTTCAATTGACAATGCGATTTATGAAGTGACAATGGGTCTTTCTAACCAAACACAAGCAATGATTTAGGTGAAACTTATCAAACTCAACAAACAAGGATTATCAACTAACAATTATGACCAATAGTAATCAAATACCAAACAAACGATTTAGATTATAACAATAATTAAAAAGGAATCACACCCGGGTTTCAAGCTCACAAGTAATTAGGGATTATCACACCAACATATGAGTTCAAACAATCAAATGGTTATCCAAATCAAATTAACCAAATCTAACCAAGAACATCAACATTCATACATCATCGGTAAATAGTGTAAAACAATATTCACGAATGAAATCGAGACAAATGTATGCAATATAGAATTAGATTAATCAATAGATTCAACACAAATCAAAGTTCATAGCAGTTATCATCT
The DNA here is from genome assembly GCA_023525975.1 of Smallanthus sonchifolius. Taxonomy (NCBI): domain Eukaryota; kingdom Viridiplantae; phylum Streptophyta; class Magnoliopsida; order Asterales; family Asteraceae; genus Smallanthus; species Smallanthus sonchifolius. Next base: position 49,750,659 of record CM042046.1, on the reverse strand, counting down.
AACGGGGTCAATGGTGCAAGAATTTATTGACTCCCGTGAGTTCATAATCATACTAAACACAAAGATTCAAGTATTTCAAACCAAATGATTACAAGAATTGTTTCTTAAAGCTAGCATATGAGAAAAACCCTAAAAACTTACAAACAATCCACTCGGGAATGATTACCGGTGGATTAGCCGCTCATGGTTGTAGAATTCATCTTCGATTCTTCAATTTCTTGATACCGATCTTCAATAATATGTTTCTAGCCTCCCCCAAAACTCTCCCAAAATCGCCCAAAACTGTTGTTAAAAAGATGATGTCGAATTTGGGGAAGAAACCCCCACTTAAACTCTCAAAATCGGCAGTTTCTCGAAAATTCGCTTCAAAATAACGTAACTGGCGTAAGCTTACGCTGGGGTGGCGTAGGCTTACGCCGCATCTCTGAAACCTGCTGTGAAAGAATTGGTTAGGCGTAGGCCTACGCTAGGCGGTGTAAGCTTACGTTGGGTGGCGTAGGATTACGCCAGGTGGCGTAGGCTTACGCTGGCTCCTGCATTTTTGCCCCGTTTCCTCCGTCTTCCATCCAACTCTTGCATCTCTCGCATAATATCTTCTAAAATCATACATTAAGCTTCCAACACCTGCACATGCATAGCTACAGAAAACCTTTGTATTCCCCATATTAACTTGCATAAATATAACATATTGCACCCTTTAATGCATAAAACTTTGGTCACCAAACCTCTGAAAGAAAAAACAGTGGTCTGAAGTAGTCTTTCGGTAGCGTTGCTCCCCCATGACTGACTCAAATTTCTTGTACCACTGTCTTGGTGCTTGCTTCAACCCATAAAGATTTTTCTGAAGTTTATAGACATAGTCTTCTTTAACCTTAACCTGAAAACCTTCAGGTTGCTCCATATAGATTTCCTTATCTAAGTCACCATGAAGGAATGCTGTCTTGACATCCATTTGCTCAACTTCAAGGTCAAGACTAGCAGCCAAACCAAGAATCACCCGAATGGAACTCATCTTCACGACTGGAGAGAAAATCTCATCAAAATCTCAAAATCAATACCCTTTCTTTGACTGAACACTTTGACAACCAACCTAGCTTTGTACCTAGGCCATGAGGTATGTTCTTTAGTCTTCACTTTGTAAACCTACTTGTTTTTCAAAGCTCTCTTGCCCTTAGGCAGTTTCACCAACTCAAATGTATTGTTCTCATGCAAGGAATTCATCTCGTCTTGCATGGCTTCAACCCACTCCCTTTTATGCTCATCTTCCATGGCCTCTGTATAACTCTCGGGCTCTCCCCCATCAGTGAGTAACACATACTCATCAGCAGAAAAACGGGTGGAAGGATGACGATCTCTTGTAGACTACCTGAGTGGGACAAATGTTGACATATCTGGTACTGGTAGTTCAGGGTGGAAATCCTCACCCGGCTCTAACTGCTCTGGAGTATCAACATTATCAGTACCATTTTGAAGATCATCTCCGTTATTTGTCTCAGTTTGCTGAGGAGGAACCGGATCCAAATCAGTAAGATCATCAGTTTGTTGAGGAACTATCTTTGTCTTCTCAATATCTTTCAAACCCTGATCTTCCATGAACACCACATCACGACTTCTTACGAGTTTCTTCAGAACCGGATCATATAGCCTGTATCCAAACTCATCTTGCCCATAACCAAGGAATATACAAGGCCTGGTCTTCACATCAAGCTTTGATCTTTCATCTTTGGGAATATGCACAAAAGCCTTGCATCCAAAGACCCACAAATGACGATACGAAACACCTTTATTACTCCAAACCCTATCAGGAACATTAACAGACAAAGGAACACAAGGAGTTAGATTAATAACATGTACCGCCGTATTCAAAGCTTCACCCCAAAAGGAATTAGGCAACCCTGCATGCGAGAGCAGACATCTAACCCTCTCAGCCAATGTTCTATTCATCCGTTCTGCTAAACCATTCAACTGTGGTGTCTTTGGAGGAGTCTTTTGATGTCGAATACCTTTCTCTCTACAATAAGCATCAAAAGGACCAATGTACTCACCTCCATTATCTGTCCGAATACACTTAAGCTTCTTCCCAGTTTGTCTCTCAACTAGGGCATGAAATTGCTTAAACACATCTAATACTTGATCTTTAGATTTCAAGGAATAAGCCCAAACCTTCCTTGAATGATCATCGATGAATGTGACAAAGTATAAACAACCACCAAGTGAGCTAGTCTTCATGGGTCCACATACACCGGAATGCACCAATTCAAGTATATTTTCTTTTCTAGAGGGAGGATGACTCTTAAAGGAAACTCTAGTTTGCTTACCTTCTAAACAATGAGAACACTTCTTCAAATGAATATCATGCACACCGGACAAAACATTTTTCTTCAACAATAGAGACATCCCCTTTTCACTCATGTGGCCAAGTCTCTTATGCCACAAGTTGGTCATATCAGAATTCATCAATGAATGAACCGAGTCTCTGGAGATCTTCGGATGTGTCATGTATAACTTTGAATTTCTTTTACCTCTTGCCACGATCAAAGAACCATCAAGCCGATGAATGATCAAGCCGTTTGAAAACATTTTATACCTAACATTTGAAAAAAAGATTTTATACCTAATATTTGAAAAAAATGAATTTCTTTTAAAGCGAACATTTTTTCTAGCTAAACATTCCGTCTGATTTGAAACATTTTATACCTAACATTTGAAAAACAAGAACAATCAAGCCAATGAATGATCTAGATGAACTCAACGGTTTAAACCAGACCATGAACAACCATGATTCTAATTAGGTCAGTGATCACTCTTCGCATGTTTGACTTCTAAGCCTAACTTGTGATGGAGTTGGTTCCTTTGTTCATAAAATTGAATAACATTAAGCTCAAGAGATTTAAAAAATAAGAAAGAACATAAAGTGAGGTTTTTCTAAAGCAGTTTATTAGAAAAAAAGCATTTAATATTAAGTTTAGTTTTGTTAATTATAAACTCTTTTAGAAAAATAAATAGACCGTGTCTTATTCAAGACATTTAAAAAATAAAGTGGGTTACATCTTTGGATTGAATGTTTTGGAGTAAAATTGTTAGTCAACAGAAGGATTGAATGTATTAGTGGGTTTCTGGCGAAACAGGGTGCGGCAAAACTACACAGCTTCCTCGGTTCATTTTAGAGTAAGAAATATCATCCTTACGTGGGTCCCACTGCAATATTATATGTACCCAACCCCACCGTTTTGTGACACCTTCTAAGTTTGCTGGCTAAACATTAAAATATTGTATTTTAAAACCATGATTTTTGCTGGGTAAACATTTACTTTTGCCGGCTAAGTCTTTTTAGTTTGCCGGCTAAGCCTTTTTAGTTTGCCGGCTAAGCCTTAAAAAAGCGTCAGACGGCTATAGCAAGCTATTAGCCGCATTTTTTTAAGGCTTAGCCGGACACGTGTCGCAATCCGGTTGGTTCGTGCACTGCAAAAAGGAAATTGGCATGGAATTTTAAGCCGGCTTTTGTGAAGGATGTCCATGTTTTAGCTAGGGCTGGCAAAACAGGTCAATTCGTGTCTAAACAGGTCATAGACGAAGCGAATAACATAAGTATCAAACATGAATACGACTCATTTAACTACTTTATATCTCATGTCTATAAGACAGTTGTATCTTTTATGTACCAAGAAGAAGAAATGATGGAACCTAGTCTCCTAAATTTACTTATTTTTGAAAATGTATAAAATTACACAGTGTACTTTTTATTAAACATGTATAATCGTGTCTTAAACATGTCGGGAATTGCCGGCCCTAGTTTTAGCCGGCTAACTAAGGATGTTAATTTTGAATAACTTTTTTAATCAAATGTTCATTTTGATATTTTTTTTCCCATTTGATATTGTAGGATGCTGACATCATACAAAAGCTACAGTGCAAGTACTAGACAGTCACTTGAAGCTTGGTCTGGTTCAGAAAGTGACTTGGGCCTTGTACTAACCTATTTAAAACAGAAACCCTTAGCTACAGTACAAGTTGGACAGCCAGGCTGATTTTTAAAAAAAATAATAATCATAATTTGTTGTTATATATATAGTTAAACATTAAAAGATTGGTTGGTTTAGTGGTTAGGGTGACTTGTCTCCAACCCGGGTTTAAGTCCCTCTGTAATATTTTACGTCCTTTTTTTTCCATTTGAGTTAAAAGAATCTTTACCGTTTGATGTTTACTTAATTTCGCGTTGGGTTTACTTTAATTTTATTTTTTTATACCTTATGTTTTTTCGAGCAAAGCTAGAACAGATGCTAGTGTTTACAAACTATCAGATTTGTGATCAGTTACGGTTTAAAAACCAGTTTGTGTCAAATATATAAACCCACTGAGATCAATTTATTGATTTTTTTCTTTTGTTTTTATGCAGGTAGAAGCAACAATTGTTTTTTCAACTAATTGCTGAGAGTAGTATAACCATAGATGATGTGGTTTATGTAATTGGCTGTGGAAAGGCGAAGGAGACTAGTTATGATGCTTTGAACAAACCGGCAGCATTCCATCATGGATATCAAAAGCTTCAGCACATCAGGTGTCTACCTACTTTAAAAAATGTATAGATTTCGTCTCCTTACATCCGTTTATGTTGGACGTGGAAAAATGGACGGGTTGATTAACTCATCAACACAGGTAATATCTTTGGTATGGGTAAAATGGGTTGACCTAAAACACTTCTGCCCACAATCTCAAAAAAAAGTTTCTATAAATAGTTGGTGTATCTTATAAAGTTATATTGTTTTGGTAGTAACATGTTTTTTTTAATAAAATGATTTAGGAGGCTTAGTACATTTTGAATGATTTTCAGCTTGTTTGACCTTTTAGACTTGTTTCCTTTAAAGATTCTTTTTGTTAATTTTTACATTTACTCTTTTGAGACAACACAAAATCCAAGTCAACCTGTTTTACCTTTTTGATCTGTTTTCTTTGAACCTTTCTTTAAAGAATTTTACCCGTTTGAAATAATGTAAAATGACCTAGATTGAGTTGTTCATAAGTAAACGGGTCAAAATTGTCACTTGTTTCTGATGACATTTTCTGGTGGTATTGACAGAGACGTGGTCACGCTGGTCGAGTACAGCCGGTAATATGTTATAGATTATATCCGAAAAGGGTCCATGATGCTATGCTTCAATATCAACTACCTGAAATTCTTAGAACACCTTTGCAAGAACTGTGCATGCAGATAAAAAGCTTGCAACTTGGAGCCATTGGGTCCTTCCTGGCCAGGGCACTGCAGCCCTCTGATACCCTCTCTGTTCAAAATGTTGTTGAGCTTCTTAAGAGCATTGGGGGTCTAGATAATGCTGAAGAGCTCACTCCACTTGGTATGATGTGCAATATTTGTCATACTCATATGTCGCTGCTAGTGATGGAAAAGCCGGGTTGATCCGGAACACTTTTTGCCTGAAGTTTTTATTTTCTGTAAATAATTGTGTGTCAAATATGAATACAAGTGTTGTATCTAAGTAATAAACTAATTTTTTGAATAAAATGATATAGAAGGTTTTTTTCAGGGGTGGCAATTCGTGTCGGGTGTGGATTGACGGATTGGTAGCACCCAACCCAACTGAACACATACCCATTTAGCTAAATGTGTCGAAAAACCCAACTGTAATCTGGACACTCTTAGCCCATGAAACCCGGACATGATCCGTGCAAGTGTAACCCATTTATCTAAACCGGTCAAACGGCTTGGTCGGATAAACGGGCTGTAATTGGGCCGATTTGAAAGGATTAAACCCTACTTGCTTGCTGCTTGCCACATTCAGATGTAAAACTTACCCGGAAACAAAAGAAAAACTCCTGTCTTGTTTTCTTTTCATCCGCTTCTTAGAACAAGACCACCTAGAAACCTACTACTAGTTTCTTTCTTTTCTTGTGCCCATATAAGAATTAAATGATGCTACAAACAATAAAAATAAAAATAATTCTCATAAATTATAGTAAAAAATGGGATCTATCTTTTGTCCCACGTACGAGTATAATCTCCTAAAACAAATTTACAAAATCATATCAACAATGAATTTTCTTTTCAAGATAATCAATCACATCTATTTCTTTTCTTTCTAAATCAAATTATAAGTTATACACGGAGATTTGTTCCAAACCCTAGAATGAATCTTCAAAATCTCCATTGCTTTCTCCTTCATCTTTCTTCCACAATCCACCTGCAACACCAACAACAGTTTCTCAACCACCCCCAACTCCAACATCTCTTGTAAAACACGCGTGTTGCCGGAAAACATCGTCACTGAATGCAATATCCTCACCGCCCTCTCACTCGCCACCGGAGACACACCAAATATCATCCTGGAAACCACCGCTAAACCACCGCCATGTTTCACTACCTCAGCTCGTCCGTCAGCAGACTGACAGACCTGAACCAAAACCATTGTAATCATCTCGGAGACCCTCTTTTCTGAAGACTCCAAAAGCGCCTCGATTAGCACCGGAACCACTCCAGCCTCCACCGCTTTTATCCGATTCCGACCCCATGGACAAACGCTGATCAGTAGCTTTAGTGTCGCTTTTGTCGCCTTTTGAGATATTTGATCGATCAAGATCCGTACAAGCTCCGTGAAGAATTTAGGGTTTAATGACGTCACCTGCATGGGCTCCGCCACCTCAAACATAGACTTCAGTAACATCACGGCGTAAGCGTGTGACTCGTATCCATCAGCGCGTTGTATCACGCGCGTCAACGTCTCAACGAAATCTCCCGTCTTTCCAAATAAAGATTTAAGACCGGTGGGTGACAGTTTAAGGTGGTAAAGAACACATAATGCCGTTTCCTCTGCTCCGGTGAAGACTTGTTGTGAAGATGACGTCATCATGCTACTACTTATGATGGTGGATAGGTAATCAGCTGCTCCAACCGATTCCATCAACCGCTTGTTCTTTTCGCTCTCCAAAACGATTGATTTCAATCTGTTTAAACTTTTGATTTGGTGGTGAGGAGACTTTGAGTCTTTAAGGAGTTTGATGATTTGTGTTTTGGAGATTGGAGGGCGTGGTGTTGGGAACCTTTCGACCCCGGATGAGGCGTTGAGGGTGCACCATGATTGGATTAACCGGCGAAGGGTGTGGTTTGGGGTGAGCTCGATGTCAACAACCACTTGTTTGGTTACGGGACAAACGTCATTCTTTCTTGAAAACAACCAGTTTTCGATGCTATCGCGATCATATGTGATTCCTGTGGAGAGTGTTACTGGATCTTTCATCATCTCAAGTGATATCGGGCATACGAAAAAGCGAGGAACTTCGACTTCATTTTGATCAAGATCACCCATTAATTTAATTACTGAATGATCAAGATTATGAAAATTGGAGGTTGAAAAGTAGATCGATTGAGAGGTTTTTTGTTTTTGAATTGGTGAATGATATGATTTGGTTTGTAATGTTTTGTTTATATATAGTGAGTTGTGAGAGGGAATTAAGTTTGAAAAAGAGAAAGTCAAAACACGTAAAGGGTTTGACTTTTATACAGAAGGTGCATGAGGCTCACAGGAAAGGCAACTTCCATTTGGTCATAAATGCATGTGTGATAAATGATAACCCAACTGTATATATGGGCAAGTGGTGTCCATAGAGTTTTCAAGATTTCAAGAATGAGCAATTTCTTTAATAAAATATATATGTGAGCTTTTGACCTTTGTGATTGAAACATCTAACTTTCTATGAAATGAAGTTTGACGTTTGAGGCTTCTCAAAGTGGGTTATTTTTATACATATATTAATTGTATTTTTATACTAGAATAGTAAAAAAGAAAATATACAAATTACTTTAATATTGATGATAAACTTTTATGTTGTTATAAGTGTAATCATATATGATAATACTTAGGACTACATTAAAATTTATGTAATGCTCTTCCTTGAATGTCCATTGCCGTCCAAGACATAGTGGAGAATCATCCCAAGATAACCTAGTGATAAGACGATATAAGCCTGGTAAAACGAGTGGATTGGAATGGGTTGCGTAACGGGTCTGAATGAGTTTGAGTCAAGTTGGGTTCTAGTCAGGATAGGTTATGACCAAAATAAGTTCAGGTTAAAAAATGTCGTTTTCATTTTAAAAAAAAGTATTCATTTGTTTCGGATCAGGATGAGTTGTATCTTGTTAAAGGAAAAAAAAAGTAGAAAGGATTCCCCGTTAATTTTGGATGTAATTCTACTATTTTCCTGTTTATTACAATTAGGAATTAATTAAGCTTGCCAAAAAGGTTGTGGTATAGTGGTTGAGGTAAGACCCGAAGTCTCAAAGAATCCGGGTTCGATCCCTGCCACCACTATTAGTTTCTGCGGCATCGCAAATGAGGCTTTCTTAGGCTGATGCACCTGCGTTTTACCCACGCCAATTCAAGTTTCGAGCCTCAGCTTTCTCTCAAGCCCGGAAAGGGACCGTATTCGGTGGGATTTTTCCTTGGAAGCCCGTAAAGGAGCGTTTTACAGATGTCCTTATATTATTATTATTATTATTATTTTAAATGAGAGATTAAACTTTCTATTAAATATATATCATTTTTACATTTGGACTTGGGCCATTTCATGTTTATATTAAATTTATAACCGAGTCCCAAATCCGATCTTTTAGCCATATCATACTGACTTAATTACTGGGTCAGTCCCAATCCTTTTCTTTTGAACGAAACTCGGTCTTAATCGGACCAACTCTCAACACCGGCGTAGACCAACAAGGTGAGTTTGTTTAAGATGAGCTAGCTTGGTCTTATTAATTAGTATCACATGCGGCTTGGACCGGTTCTCAAATACATACTGATACTTCATATGCACTTATCTTAAAATTAGAGTGTAAATCAAATTCATCGAACCACCACTCTGATATATGATCTAAATTAACTGTATCACATGCAAAAAATACTAGCTGGTACAAGTTTTAAAAATAAATAAAAATATTTATCACACCCACATATATAAATATAATTATATACCTACATATATATATATAAATTTATGATGTTTTCAAATAATAAATTATGTATTTATATTTTGTTGAAAGTTCAATATCTGTCTTGTTCAATTTAAATCCCACTTGGATGCTACATTTAACTTAATTATTTTGTTTTCATTTCATTTAAAATATACATACATGAAATATATCAAATCAATGGCATATGTCATTCTAAAATATAAACCATTTTCTTGAATTTATAGCGAGTGATGTTTTACCAAATGGCTTGCATAATGGTATCATATCCAACGTGTTGGTAAAATTTCGATGTAATTTAAGAATAGATATATATATTATAAGTGGGTGTGTATGCAATTACATGTGAACCGCCGATTTTCTTTAACAAGATGATATTCCATTTAAATAAGTGTTACATTCGAAGAGGTTGAGACAAATAGTAGAATTACTAAAATCTATACTGTATAATAAATAAAGGTTTTGGTGAGACAAGTTTTCTCGTCTCTCTCCTATTAATTACACTTTTTTAATTGTTTTTTAATAATTTTTTGTTTTCCGTCTGCCTCTCCTATTAAATAATAATGATATCTATAATTCTTTTTATAAACGTTTTTTATTTAAAAAAATATAGGTTTGTTCATAAAACATGTTTTAGAAATTGAACATTTATTTCATTCTTTTTATAAAATATTTTTAAAAATTAACTATATGACGTTTATAAAATTTTTATTAAAAAACTATGTAATATGTAAATATTTATTATTAATTATATAACATTGTATTTTATTCAACTCGTGTAATATACGGGGTTTCTAACCTAGTTAATTAATAGAAACAATATTTTGTTTTTTAAATATTTTTAAATTAATAGAGACAAATAGTAAAATTACTAAAATTAATCACTTATTCATCAAATATATTTAAATTACAAATTTAGGAGATTATTAACGCGAGAAAAAATATATATACAAATACAATGAATAAGTTTGAACATAAATTATCATTTAAAAATCTAAAGTTTATGTATATACTATACTAGTTTAGAATCTCGTGTAATACACGGGTTAAATAAATGTAATGTTAAATACGTAGTAATAAAAAGTTTATGTTTTTAAAACCCGTGTAATACACAGGTTGAATAAACCCGTGTATTACACGAATTGAATAAAATATAATGTAATCTATTAACACATTGACTCGTCAAAATGAAACAATGTGAATATGTAAATATATGATTAAAAGTTTTTTATTTGAATCCTAGTTGGCTATAAAATTGTTTTCAATTTGTAGAGTTCATAAAAAATTAAAACAAATAATTAATTTAGTTATCTAAAATAGTGGAGTTTGTTATTATTATGAGAGAGAGACGGAAAAATAAAAATGAGAAGGCCTAGAATTATGACAAGCGTCTTTATATTTTACTTGTTTAATATATAGTATAGATAAGTTTTCACATAAATTAAAATTTAAAATACGAAATGAAAATATTATAAACAAAGTTTATTCATTATGTTAGGCTTTGTGTAATGGTTTCACTAAAATATGAAAAAAAAATGTCCCACCACATCATTGTTGCTTTAGCACGAGAGGAGTGAAATCACTAATCAACATAAATTTTTAATCATTAACAAATCGTTATTTAAATAGTTAATTTTTTAAAATTAATTTCATAAGATAAAAACAATAGAACAAAAAAAACATTAATTTCATACAATAAAAATAATATATTAAAAAAGTTACTTCGATACGTCTATATCTATATCTATACTCTATAATAAATACAAGTTTTGATAAGACAAGTTTTTTCTGCCTCTCTATCATATTATTTACACAAATTTTCTTTAATTGTTTTTAAATAATTTTTATTTTCCGCGTCACTTTTCTATTAAATAATAATGATTTTTATAAAACGTTTTTTATTTAAAAAATATAGGTTTTTTCATAAAACATTTTTAGAAATTGAACATTTATTTTATATTTTTATAAAACATTTTTAAAAAGAAATACATGGCGTTTCTAAAATTTTTATTAAAAAACTATGTAATATGTCATAAATATGTAATATGTAGACATTTATTATTAAGTATATAACATTGTATTTATTCAACCGTGTAATACACGGGGTTTCTAACCTAGTGAATAATAAATAAAAGATAACTACAAATTTGCCAAACGTGTGTGGTTCGTTTGGACTACAAGTTGGAAATTGGGGACGATAAACATAGTTAGGGTTGAAAAAAAAAATTGGATTGAGAAGGTTGTTTGGGTTGTTACGTTGGTTATCGTTAAATTGGCGGTAAACAAAGAATAGATTGTTTGGTGTTTGGGTTCCAAGGATTCATGATTTAAGGTTAGATGAAGATTGCTTAAAGTTTGAGAAATGAGGTTAGGTGTAGATTAGGAGAACAATGTATTGTGGAGGTTGGATTATTTAAAGATTTTTAAATTGGCCAACAAATAGTTTTTAACACCCCCCTCTTCACGCTCATTACACATAACCGAGAAGTTTGGCCAATTTCATTTGTAGTCGCGCGTTATCCAAATAAAATAGTGCATGTTTTTGCCTTTCACTAAAAATCGGTTATCATACACTACTAGAAAACTGGGCAAATGCGACTGAAATTTGCGACCGACATTTTCGGTTTGCGACCGAAATTATAAATTAGCGACTGCACAGGAACCAGTTGCGACCGCACAAGATCAAGTCGCAAAACATTCGAAAAAATTGGGACTGCTCAGTTTCGGTCGCAATTAAATCACAAAATTTGCCACCGCACAGGAACTTGGTCGCAATCAAGACGCAAAACTGCCAGTCGCAAATCAGTCACAGCATAGACCGGTCGCAAATCAGTCGCAACATAGATTGGTCACAAATCAGTCGCAACATAGGTGGTCACAAAACGGTCGCAAGTTTACTACCGGTCGCAATTTCAGTCGCAAAAGGGCTTTACACACGTAGATATATGTGACGGCCATTTCGACCGTAAATCAGTCGTAAAATGAGTATTTGCGACCGAAAACGCGGTCGCAATTGCCCAATTTTCTAGTAGTGATATATTAACCCCACTTTCTACAAGACCAATGCAATTTATATAGAATTATAGATAATAAAAAAATAAATATGTATAGGTAAACTCTCTTATTTGATTATATAACTGGGAATATACATACAAAATACAATAATTCCAAATATATGTTGTCAAAACTCAAAATCTCGTTACAATTATACACAACTCTATAAAAGATTTGTACAAAAATCTAGTAATTAATTACATGAAATCAATTACCTAATTAAGATGGATATGAAGAAATCAAATTCTTAGGTATACAAGGAGAATCCCTCCAAACCCTAGAATGCATCTTCAAAATCTCCCTTGCTTTCTCCTTCATCTTCTTCCCACAATCTACTTCCATCACCAAACAAAGTTTCCCAACCACCCCCACCTGCAACATCTCTTGCACAACACTTCTGTCGCCGGAATACTTCGTCACCGAATGCAATATCCTCACCGCACTCTCACTCGCAACCGAAGACACACGGAATATCTTCTTCGAAACCACCGCTAAACCACCTCCATGTTTCAACAACTCCGCCCACCCTTCCGCACACTGGCAAATCTGGTCCAAAACCATAATTATCATCTCGGATACTCTCTTTTCTTGATGGTTTAGTAGGGTGTCGATTAACACCGCCACCGCCCCTACCTCCGCCACCTTTATCCTATTCCGGCCATATGAACAAACATTGATGAGCAATTCAAGTGTTGCTTTAGTGGCTTTTTGAGAGATTTGATCATTCAAGATGTGTATGAGCTCTATGAAGAAATTAGGGTTTAGTGACGTCACTTGCATGGGCTCCGCCACCTCAAACATGGATCTCAGTAACATGACGGCGTAAGTCCGTGACTCGCTACCGGCGGCGCGTTGCATCACGCGAGTCAACGTCTCCACGAAATCTCCCGTCTTTTCAAATAAAGATTTAATCCCTGTTGGTGAAAGTTTAAGGTGGTAAAGAATACTTAACGCTTCGTCGGCTCCGGTGACTTCTCCGGTAAATGATGACGTCATGACATTAATGTTTACTTTGTTTAAAATGAACATTAGGTGATCAACTGCTCCAACTGATTCCAACAACCGTTTGTTCCTTTCACTCTCCAAAACAATTGTTTTCAATCTCTTTAAACTCTCAATTCGCCGGTGAGGAGACTTTGAGTCTTTGAGGAGTTTTATGATTTCGGTTTTGATGATCGGAAGCCGTGGTTTTGGGAGCGTTTCAACACCGGACGAGCGGTTGAGGGCACACCAAGATTGGATTAACCGGCGAAGGGTGAGGTTTGGGGTGAGCTCGATGTCGAAAACGACTTGTTTGGTTACGGGACACACTTGATCATTCTGTTGAGAGAACAACCATTTTTCGATGCTATCGCGGTCGTATGTGATCCCCGTGGAGAGGGTTACGGGGTCTTTCATGATCTCGAGTGAAATCGGGCACACGAAAAATGTAGGAACTTGTACATTGTTTTGAAGATCATCCATTATTGAATCAAGAATTTTGAAAAAAGTAAACCCTTGAAATGTTGAGATGTTAATGTACTATTGTATGAATGATTGAAAAGTTAGAGAGGACTTGGTTATATTAGAGTTTGGAAATAAATTATTTAAAAAAAGTCAAACACATAACTGTTTGACTTTTCAAAGAGGATTGAAGAGTGGGAAAAGTGTGTTTGTGGAGTGTGGAAACAAGAACCAAGACCTTCTTTATTATGATTTTTACACTTTTGGTCCTTTAACTTTAACACTTTTGTAACAGACGTCCTTATGATTAAAGAAAATATAACAATCATTCATCAAATCCACTTGATGTTCGTCTTCAAGTACAAAACAATATTAATTAAAGGCAAGTAAGATTTAAGATGATTTAAAGTTTGTATTTTAGTGTGGGGGTTTAATATGTAAATAATTAAAAGTTTTGTGGGTGATTCGAAAATTAAAAATTTAAATAAAAATGTGGTATTTTTAAATGTTTTCTTCCTTGGTAGTGGTGGTGCTGTTTGATAGAACCTGGCTGTCGACTTGTCTGACAAATGCCATTTAATAGTTTCTTTGACTTTCTACCTTCATAAATGTCAACTCTATAAATTTAATTTTTTAGAATACTTTTATGTTCCTAAAGGGCAACTTCTTGGCGTGCGGCTAAGATTCGGTTTCGAAGAAATAGTCCTTAGAGAATGGGATATACCGGTGTGATTGTGGTGTGATGTGATAATAAAGTGTACGTCACGTGGCGTCACATCAGATTCTGGAAAAATCACACCATAATCACATGGCAAGGGATATACCCATGTGATTGTGGTGGTGTGATAATTTAATGTTTTTTATTTTATTTTTATTTAAATAAAATAAAACATAATAAAATAATATTCATTAATAAAAATAAAAATTACATTAATAAAAAAAATTACATTAAGTAAAAAAAAACATAACCAAAACCTACGAGATACCATGACGTTCTTTGATCTCCTTTTGTTTTTTTTCAATCAAAAAACGTTGGGCGGTTGTGAGTGAATCAAGATCGACACCAAGAATTTTGATCTCTTGTTTTGTTCGTTTCCAATCCATCCTCTCGTCTTGGGCGTTGTTAAATCTTGTTGATGTTCTTTTTTTGGACGAGCCGGTTCGGGTGGGGGCAATGTATAGTGTTTGCCACTTTGGCGAATTCCTACAAATCTCCCAAAATAAAAAAGGAAAATTTTAAAAAATACAAAACCAAAATTATTGTTACCGATTATTGGATCCTCCGAGACGTCTATAAACGCCTTAACCAATAATAGTGGCTCGTCTTTTTCCCACTTTTTTTTGGTATTCGGCCGGATAGAAGTCTCTTGCGAAACCTTCTTCTTTCCTTTTTTTTGTGAGACATTTAGATTTTCGTCTATGGTTTCTTGTGGCATTTCTTGAGTTTCGGGTACAAATTCTAGTGGTGTACCCGGTTGAGACATTTGGGGTGGGTAGTTAAACATTTGAAAGTTCGGGTTTGGTAGGAAGTTTGGGTTGGATAGGAAGTTTGGGTTGGGTTGGAAGTTCGGGTTGGCCGCAAACGCGTTATCACGAGCCGCGTATTGAGCCCAAAAGTGTTGGTTATGGTTCGGATCATTACTCATTTTTGGGTTGGGGATATTAGAAATGAGTATAGAAGATTAGTAAGTTTGAGTAGAAAATGAGTGTAAATATTATGGAGGAAAATTGGGTATTTATAGTGAGTAAAAATAATATTATTAATTATTATTTATTTATTTTATTCCAACGGTACAAAATACTACCGTTCAACGGTAGTTTTTTTTTTAAAATGAATTTGCTGGCGTGAAAAAAATCACGTCGAGGAACGACGGCGTGATTAAACAAACGAGGGGGCGGTGTGGGTTTAAAATCACGACGTGATTTTGGGCTACACGTAGGACGACGCCGTGGTTTATAATGGTATACCGGATGCCCTTAATTGGTAATTCTTTCTACTTTGAATTATTCTTTATATAGTAAGTGGTTTTTATTATGTTATGCATTGTGGTAATGAATCTGGACCTTTATCTATCAAGGTAGATTAGGGGGAGGGAGTCATGCCTAAAGAAGGGGGACGTACCGCGGCCACATCACCAATCTGCTGTCGTGGGTGTGGTGGGATACCGGTCGGTACTACAACTCCTTGCCGATTCTTGTTCTCTAACAAATCCAAAAACATTAGTCAAAACCTAATTGTTGTGATCTAACAAGCCCAAAACAAATAGACACCTATCCATAACATAAACATGGTTTCGCTAGAGGTGTTCAGTTGTCTTTGGATGTATCTAAAAGCATCATCAACAAAACACGAGCCCTTCACATCCTTCAGCCGTAATATCCAATAGCTTCACGCTACCATCATGGACCTGCACTTAACGAGCACCTAGGATATTCGTTTAAAATAAATCAAGGTCAACATAAAATTGGTGATTTCATAAACGGACTATATTCAAAACTTTTAATCAAATTATAACTTTAACCCATGAATTGAGAGGGTTCTGTCAAATGTGGATCACTAGGAGGATTTTACTTTTGAGACACAAGTCCAGGCGGCTCTAGCACGAGAAATTAATGGGATATTAAAATCCTCTTTGCCTGCCTTACTGGATGATGCACTCAAGAAAGCTAACGAAGAGACTGTTGATAATTTTGGTTCTTGTCCAGCTTTGGACGATGATAGTGATGAGGAGTACATGGGAGGACATGGTTATGGTTGTTCCTACAAAGGGTTCCATGATTGTGACCCACCGATCTTGGATGGCAATAAAGATGCCACTACCATCTTTACCTGAATCAAACGCATGGACGCTGCCATCGACATGAGTGAGTGTCGCAAGGATCAAACAGTCAAGTTTGTTACGCATTCACTCAGAGATGAATCCCTGCATTGATGAGATCTGGTGAAAGAAGCTAAGGGTGATCAAGATATTAAGTTGATGAAATGGGAGGAGATGAAGGAATTGGTGATCCGGAAGTGATACTGACAAATTTTATCAACTTCAATGGACTTACAGAATTACCAGCTTCGGTAATTTTCTCTCTCGCTTTTGATCGTTGGTTTTGGGGTTATTATGGGTCGGATTGCTTCTCGGTAAAATTCATAAAAGAATTGTGTGTGCCAGAAGACAGAAATGAGAGGCTCTACAAGTTTCGTAGAATAATTGGGTCCAAGGAAAGTAAACACTTTCAATTGGCGGACGGAAATTGATCGACTTCCTACTCTAATGGCTCTCTTGGTAAGGAATGCACCTGTATCTTCTTCTACTACTTGATGTATTTGTGGTGATTTGTGTGAATGTGTAAACCATCTCTTCATCTCTTGTTCTTTTGCGGATGTCATTTGGACCCAAGTGGGTGTAAAATCCCTCCGGTTCTATAAAGAACTGATGGAATTACATAAAACGATACTAGTAGACTCAAATAAAAGGAAGATGTTGCAATCTATCATTCTAGTTTTTTGTTGGTGTATTTGGAAACATCGCAATGAGGTTATTTTTAATGTGATGGCCGTCTCTCCTTCTAAGGTGGTTATGAACATCAAGACTCTAAGCTCGTTTTGGGTAAGGAATATGATGAAAGGGAGAGCTTAGGGATGGTTCTTATGGAGTTCTTTTAACACGGGTTAATCTTTGAAGATTGTTTGGTGCAACTTTGTATGCTTGCTGATTTTCATTTGTATGTTTCTTGTTTGATGTTTTAGTATTTTTCTATCCGGCCTGTTTTAAATAAATTTGTTTTGCCTTTCAAAAAAAATATCAAAAATATATTATAATAACTAGTTTAAAACTCATGTATTACATGAGTTGAATAAATAAATTTGTTATAAAATATCAGTTTTTATGATGATTTGTAAATTCTAGAAATGTTATATAATAATTTTTTAAAAATGTTTTATAAAAAGGATGAAGAAATGTTCAAATTATAAAAAAGTTTTATGAACAAACCTGAGCTTTTTTTTAAATAAAAAACGTTTTATAAAAATAATTATAGAAATCATTATTATTTAATAGGAGAGAGACGGGAAACAAAAATTAGAGAAATTTGTGTAATTAATAGGCAATATTTTCAGAACCGGACCGGACAACAAACCGGTCACTCTACATGGTTCACTGGTCGGACCGGTCCAACCGGATGACGTCATAGTTAGTTCAAACTATTTAAAAAATATATATATATATATATATATAACTTTTATAACAAAATATGATAAAAACTTAAAATAGTAGTTATTAGAGATTTGTTTGTGTTAAAAATAGTTATAAAATTAATACTTTTTATTTACAAATTTCAGCATGATAGCTAAAGATCTTATAAAATTTACATATACAATAAAAAACCATCAATTCCATCCTTGTGGAGCTGGCAAAACTTACACTCTTTAAAACTTTGCTTCTTTGTATTCGGTCACAAGTTCGAAACTCATGGGCATATAATTCTCTTTATTGTTTTTCAGCATTCTTACAACCTAATTATCCCACATCGAACCCCTGATGAATTATTCTACAAGCTTTGCTTCTATAAATTGATCCATGCCCATCCCCAATAGAATTTAACCCAAAATACAATGCTTAAACGGGTTTCGGTCCAACCTGGTTCCCGGTCTAACCCGGTCCGACCGCTGGGTCGTTGCAGGACCGTTTCAACATATGTAACCGGACCGTTCGAGTCGACGGTTCCTGGTCCGACCGGTTCAATCGGCCGGTCCGGTCCGGGTTTAAAAACACTGTTAATAGGAGAGAGGTGAGAAATTTTTTTCTAGAATGCATGTGTGATTGAAAAGTGTCTCACAAAAACCTTTATTTATTATATAGTATAGATATAGATTAGAACACGTGTAAAATGTCCACATGATCGACAAAACCAAGGTGCTATGAGATCCTTTGGTAAACAACAATAGTTGTCCGTCGGTAACCCATTTTGACAATTACCTTTTGGTGAAAAAAAAGGTTTGACTTAATTTGTTAGATTATTCATTGGCACACGACCGACAACCGACAACAAGCCAACGCATATACATAATACATGATGAACGTGACCATTCACTTTATGACTTGGTCTCTTTCATTCATATCCCGTTTCTTTTTAGCATGGAGGGGTGAGTGTTACACGCTTTTTAAACTAATTTCTTTATTTTTTTCTAATTCTAAATTATATGAAAACTAGCTTTTATTATTAAATAATTTACAAAATAATCTATCTATGGATCCAAGTTTTGCCGTACCCTTTTTATGATAGTGTATCCTCTACTAGAATGACACCTATGCATACAAGATGCATAAACTAATATTAAAAGAACCACATTAACTAATTCAATTCGTTAAATGATGTAATCTTGAGAATCAATATAAAGAGATAGTAATTATAATCTTTGACAACCACCATGTCGAGCCTTTTAGAACCCTTCACTATGTACAATGTACATTAGGTTAGAAACTGATCGTGTATTATACGGGTCGAATAAATTCAACTTGTTGTATACCAACAGTTTTTATAAATATTTTTATCTTAGATGTATTTTACGAAAAATTATCATAAATTGGAACTCGCACTACACAAAATTCTTATATGATTTATACCCTCTAATAAGTCCTTAAGCTACTTAAAACATGTGTTATGAGTTGTTTTGTCTCACACCTCTACAACCAACCCACAAAACACCCTTGCTCTAATGACATTTCGAAATTGATTAACTTTATTTTAAAACCTTAAATTCATAAAATAATTAAACTGGACTCTTACATATTTAGTAAAACATTATATGTTTTGAGAGTTGAACCGAACAAAATATTCCCAAAATTTTGCTTATTCATTGTTGCGTACTAAGTTTTTGAGAAAATACACATTGAAGTCCATGCATACTGATAGATACAGTAATAATGAATCTATCGTAAAACCAATGTTTTAAAAACCGGTTTAAACCGGCCGGTAATACCGGTTGAGCCGGGTAAATTAGAAAACCGGTATGTTAGTTGAACCTCGGTATTACCGGTAATACCGGGTTATACCGTTGTACCGGTTTTAGTTACAAGTAAAATTTTATATTTAAACTTTAAAAAAAAATTGTTTGTTGGGATACACACAAAATCACAAACAAAAGGCTTATTGATCAATTACCTTACTTACAGCCCAGTTTAGAAAAAAAAAATCAATTGATATGCTCCTCTTCAGAAAATAGCGGCCCCTGTAAAAACTATGTTTAACTATCATCCTTTTGTTTGACGTTAAAAACATTTAAGTGATAAAACTTCTTATTTAATATTGTAGGAAACGAAAATAGTTATGCCCTTGTTAATGAGTAATTATGAAATTAATGCATTCAACACTCTAATGACATAAAACAATTATGCACTTAAATTTAAAAAAAAAACTTTATTAAAATATTGAATGCTTTTGGATTATCTTTTAATTGTGGATTAACTTTTGGATTAATTTTTATCATGGAATCATGTATTTTGGATTATTTTTTGAGTTAGAGTTGTATTTTTATGAAAATATAGGTTTACTAGTTAACCCGTTTGAACCACCCGGTATAACCCGATACAACCGGTTGAACCATTTCTGAGCCTAATCCGATACAATTTAAAAACTGGTTTTTAAAACATTGCATAAAACACATAACAAAGATTACAACTGAGTAAATGAGTCACTCTTGTTTAAAATTTCATTAAAAGCCTAGTCCTTAATTACATGTAGCTAGTAGTACTCGAAAAAAAGAAGTATTAAACGAGTACTTCTTTGGTGGGACATTTCTAGGAATTTTATTGCTTGAATGTTTTTCTAATTAGTCAATTCTTCGTTTTTATGCTTTTGTTGCATTATGAGCAATTGTACTTGATTCAATATAATAATACAAGTAGTATCAGAGTATGGTTAAAAAATCAAAATCTGTATATTCTGATGAGTCGGCATATAATATACTCTGTTGTGGAAATAAGAACCAACACTCTTGTTTTAAGTCCAGAGATTTGAGTATTTCTCTTGTCAAGTGATGGATGATGTGATAATGAAGAGTGTGATGTGGCGTCACGTGTCGTGCACTTTATTATCACTTGACACCCCCATCACTTGTGTATACCACATGATCTTAGTCATAAAGATTTGGTTCGTATTCAATTGAAGCTCGACGCTCGCAATCAATTATAGCTAAGAAGCCAACATGTCGTAGGCATAGGTTGGCCTATTGCGTATGACGATATGTGGTCTGAAGAAGTGATTCTATAGAGACGACATCTATGGCAACGACAATACAAACCTATATGTATGATCTTTTAGCACCAAGACATGTAGCGACGACATTTCGTCCACTTTTTCACTCTATATGGCAATTGCCACAAACCTAAAACATGTCGTCACAATAGGCTTGATTTGTTGTAGTGGAATCCTATTGAATAATAATAATAATAATAATAATAATAATAATAATACACCACGTCATTGATACTAACTTGTGTGGAATTAGTCTTCTAACTTTATTGTGCTAATCAATAGACTCATAACAGTGTCACATGGTATTTAAAACTTATAATTAACTCCCAAGTCCTACTTAATTGAGTTATATAGGTGGACTGGTTTATAAGGCTCAACTTCAATACAATAAAATAAAATAAAATAAAATGACCTAAATGAAAGTTGGTTTAGCTGATAGGTTTAACCTATATTTTAGTTTTTTTTGAACCATTTTTCGATTCGTACGTGTTATCCTTGCGCAGGAGCTATGCTAATCTTAGTTTGAAAGGAAATGACGACAACCTTTAATTTTATTGATTTTGTTACATATATATTTAATTTTAATGTAGTTTTTTTAATGTTTAACGTAGTTTATATATGTAAAAGAATTTATTTTAATGATTAATTACCATTTTTTACCCATACATACACACACACACTTTCACGTATCCAATAAATAACTAGTTTGGTATCATCTATGCTATATAATAAATAAAAGTTTTTTCATGTCACGTGTCGTCTCCACGTTCATTCTCGTCATTTTTTCCCGGCTCTCGTTCTTATTAAATACATCTTCATCTTTTAATAATAATATATATTTAAATAAATTATTAATTATACTAATAAAACACATTTATTTTAAATTATCTGTTATGAAACTTTAAAATTTAATTATTTAACTTTTATTTCCAATCAAATTACATTAATTCATCATCCTTTCTTTTTGTGTGACTGATATCGATGTTGAATATTATGATAGTCATATGAAAGTTCTTGATGAATATATCTCCAAAATAGGTGATAACATTCTCTTTTAACAAAAAAATTAATGAAAATAAAACCCAGTTGAAACCTTCAAAATTCACCTCACCTTGTTAATTTAAACAATCAAAAGATCAAGAAACTCCATTTCTTTCGAAGAAATCAAAGCCCATTCAACACAGATCTAGAACACTCGAAATCAGCAGTTGATTGCTTGAAAAATCTCGCACAAAAAGTGACGGGGTTCAAGATTCAGAGAGAGAGAGAAGAGCTTTTTAGTTCCGGTTCATCTTAAAGGAGATCGTAGGGTTGCTTCAACACAATCGTTTGGGCTATATGTGTCGCCGGAGAGGGGTGCGTGTTTGGCCGGCAATAGGGGCTATATAGGTTTGTTCCGGTTCGTCATCGCCACTACGAGCGGCGGTGAGACGAGTATAGAATTCCGACCGTTTCGGACTGTTTCACTTGACGATGAATGAAATTAGGGCTAGGATTTTGCAACATGGAGAGGAATTCTGGAGAATGGATGATGATTGTGTGTAGGGGGAATGCACGACAGAACAAAGTCGAAGAAGGTCGGTTAACTCCGATTTGGTGGAAATCGGATTTACAAAGGAGACGGTGACGCCGAGGGTAGGAGAGGCGGTTGCCGGAGGCGGAGACGGCGAGGAAATTAGAGGTGGAGGACTGGAGGGTGAGATGCGGAGCTAGATCGGAGGAGGTAGAGTGTGTAGTCGGTAATGGAGAGTGGTTGTGACGGATGAAAGAGGGGAGCCGGTTAGCGGGTAGTTACAATTGAACTGTGTAATTATACCATTTGCAAGTCTTATACCATCTGCAAATTTGGTGACAGGCTAGATCGGAGGATGGAGAATACCACTGCAAAATCTCAATTGAAGTGGGTAATTGCATAAATCCAAAGACGAGAGTAAAGAGTGTTAATTACAAAATAGTCTCTACCCTCATGTGACGAAAAGATTTGACAAAAAAAAAATTTAGTTAGTGAAAATGACAAATGTTTCAAATAAAGGAGATCCAATTTAATTTTTAAAGTCAAAACATATAACTTAAAATTTTACATAAACTTAAATGACATAATTTGAAGTTTACTCTATTTTGAGTTTTGTTTTATATCCTTAGTATATGATATATTTTTACACCTATAAAATATACACATAAAGATTTAAGAATTTTATTTATTAATATTTTTCACTCCATGTATACACGGGATCTAAACTAGTATATAAATAAATAAATAAAAGTAAACTGTCATTTTTGTCCCTGTGGTTTAGCCATTTGTGTAATTTTCATCCAAAAAGTTTATTTTTCTATTATGTATTATTGTGGTTTACAAAAGTTGTCAATTTCATCTCTATTTTAACATTAAATATGGGTAATTGTGTCCAATCACTTAACTCTATCAAAATATTTCTTTTCATATATATTAAAAAATATATAAAAAGACACAAATATCCCTCATTTAACGTTAAAATGTGGATGAAATTAACCAGTTGTGGATGAAAATGACAAGTTTTGTAAATAAACCACTAGGATACACCGGAGAAAAAATAAATTTTTTGAATGAAAATAACAAAAATGACTAAATTACGTGGACGAAAATTGCAATTTACTCTAAATATAATAAGAAATAATGTAAAATAATTAATTTTTATTCTCTATAAACTAAGTTTTGCAAATAATGTATTAGTTTTTTATTCTTTATTAGACATGTAGCAATAGCAATTATATAAAATATTTAATGGATAGTAAAAATATAAAAAAGCAAAATTAATTGAAAGTATTAAAAATAAAATAAAAAATATTTAAGTTTTAGTATGAAGATTAGTTTTGATTATCGGCATGATTTTAATGTGTATAGGTGTTGTTAATATAAAGAACATAATAATACTAAAGTTGATGTAACTAGTAAAAACATTGTTTAGTTATTACATCATAATGGTAAATCTGGAACTTAAATAAAATCATATTTTATAAATTATAAGAGAAACTTAAAACATTTATTAAAATTAAAATAACTAAGGAAAATAAATTAAAAATAATTAAAAAACTTATGATAAAAAAAAGCCGGTTGGCGTCAGTTATGGAGACTGCTATAGGGTCGGCAGTCGAACCGCTCAAAAGGTGCTAGCAATCGAACCCGTGTCGAGTGGGTCAGGGTAGCCCACTCTCTGGTTAGAATCTATGTCCCTATTGTAGAAAGTGAAAATTTAAAATTTTGCAATTAAAAGGGTCACTTCGCATAAAATAGTTTGAACATGTTACTATTCATAACGTAAAAAACTATATATAAAATTGTTTTGCATTTGAACATGTTACTGTTCATAAACGTAAAAAACTATGTATAAAATTGTTTTGCATCATACCAGTAACATAAAGAATAAAGTACACTGATAGTCGTCTATAATTTTTTAAAAATTTGAATACGGTATCTAAATATGGAAAATTTTGGACTATGTATGTAACTTTTTATATTATTTATGAAACAAATAAAAAAAATTTAAAAACCACAGTAACTATCCGTGTATTTTATTCAAACTTCATTTCCTAGAAAGTTGCATGTTAAATCAACCAAGAGGGTCAAAAGCTCACATTTTTTTTATCACATAAATTGTTTATTCTTGAATCTTGAAACACTCCACCCCCACCACTTGCCCACGCAATGGATAATTATCCACATGCATTTATGACCAAAATTAAGTTGCCTTTCTGGCCAACCTCATACATACCCCTTCTGTATAAAAGTCAAACCCTTTACGTGTTTTGACTTTCTCTTTTTCAAACTTAATTTCCCCTCACAAGTCACTATATATAAACAAAACATTACAAACCAAATCATACATTCACCAATTCAATTATTCAAAAACAAATTAAAGCTCTCTACTTTTCAATCTCTAATTTTCAGAATCTTGATTCAGTAAGTAATTACTTAATGGGTGATCTTGATCAAAATGAAGTCGAAGTCCCTCGGTTTTTCGTATGCCCGATTTCACTTGAGATGATGAAAGATCCAGTAACACTCTCCACAGGAATCACATATGATCGCGATAGCATCGAAAACTGGTTGTTTTCAAGAAAGAATGACGTTTGTCCCGTAACCAAACAAGTGGTTGTTGACATCGAGCTCACCCCAAACCACACCCTTCGCCGGTTAATCCAATCATGGTGCACCCTCAACGCCTCATCCGGGGTCGAAAGGTTCCCAACACCACGCCCTCCAATCTCCAAAACCCAAATCATCAAACTCCTTAAAGACTCAAAGTCTCCTCACCACCAAATCAAAAGTTTAAAC
The DNA here is from genome assembly GCA_023525975.1 of Smallanthus sonchifolius. Taxonomy (NCBI): domain Eukaryota; kingdom Viridiplantae; phylum Streptophyta; class Magnoliopsida; order Asterales; family Asteraceae; genus Smallanthus; species Smallanthus sonchifolius. The sequence goes on along the minus strand of CM042046.1, from coordinate 49,725,628 downwards.
AGATTGAAATCAATCGTTTTGGAGAGCGAAAAGAACAAGCGGTTGATGGAATCGGTTGGAGCAGCTGATTACCTATCCACCATCATAAGTAGTAGCATGATGACGTCATCTTCACAACAAATCTTCACCGGAGCAGAGGAAACGGCATTATGTGTTCTTTACCACCTTAAACTGTCACCCACCGGTCTTAAATCTTTATTTGGAAAGACGGGAGATTTCGTTGAGACGTTGACGCGCGTGATACAACGCGCTGATGGATACGAGTCACACGCTTACGCCGTGATGTTACTGAAGTCTATGTTTGAGGTGGCGGAGCCCATGCAGGTGACGTCATTAAACCCTAAATTCTTCACGGAGCTTGTACGGATCTTGATCGATCAAATATCTCAAAAGGCGACAAAAGCGACACTAAAGCTACTGATCAGCGTTTGTCCATGGGGTCGGAATCGGATAAAAGCGGTGGAGGCTGGAGTGATTCCGGTGCTAATCGAGGCGCTTTTGGAGTCTTCAGAAAAGAGGGTCTCCGAGATGATTACAATGGTTTTGGTTCAGGTCTGTCAGTCTGCTGACGGACGAGCTGAGGTAGTGAAACATGGCGGTGGTTTAGCGGTGGTTTCCAGGATGATATTTGGTGTGTCTCCGGTGGCGAGTGAGAGGGCGGTGAGGATATTGCATTCAGTGGCGATGTTTTCCGGCAACACGCGTGTTTTACAAGAGATGTTGGAGTTGGGGGTGGTTGAGAAACTGTTGTTGGTGTTGCAGGTGGATTGTGGAAGAAAGATGAAGGAGAAAGCAATGGAGATTTTGAAGATTCATTCTAGGGTTTGGAACAAATCTCCGTGTATAACTTATAATTTGATTTAGAAAGAAAAGAAATAGATGTGATTGATTATCTTGAAAAGAAAATTCAGTGTTGATATGATTTTGTAAATTTGTTTTAGGAGATTATACTCGTACGTGGGACAAAAGATAGATCCCATTTACTGTAATTTATGTGATATTACTTTTTTATTACATTGTAATAAAATTATTATTTTTATTATTATTGTTTGTAGCATCATTTAATTCTTATACGGGCATTGGGAATTTAAAGTTGGGAAATGAATTACAGGAATTTCTAGGGCTGCTCCCGAATAAAGTTGGGGTTTAACAAGGTGGTCTTTCAAAAAAGAAATTCAAAACAATTTTTATTCTTAAATGCCACTTAATTGTAGGGTTTTGAACCCACGTAACTTTTTGTTAGACAAATCAGGTTTGTTCGCACTGGTCACAGGTTTCCGGTCAATGGAGCTTTGTTTTAGATGGATGGGTCAGGTTATCATTTGGATGGGTTAGAGATTGTCAAGCAGAATATCATCAGTCCAATTTCTCTGGATTATTTTACTAAGTTAAAGGGTCTGAACCAACACTAATTGGTATCTTTTGACCAGGTTAGCTTGCCACTCGTAACCTTAGATCCACATGCTCTCCAATTTAATAACAACAGCTATCCGCATTCCAAGCCCAGCTCCATTATATATTTAAACCCAGCTCTAAGAAGAGCCCATGAATAGCTTAAAAACCCAAACCAAACTCAGATTAATAATATGTAAAAGAAGGAAAATAAAATTGATTAGAATAAAAAATGTTTTTAGTCTTACTTTATTTAATTAATTAAATTAATAAAAAAATAATTATGTAATTATTACAAAACTAGTCATCTTCACCCCCACCATTACACACTTAGGTGAAGGTGAGGGTGAGTTATGGCATTGTCTACGTGACGCCTACGTGACAGAGTGTTTACTCTCATCTTCACCCTAACATTACTCATAGTCTTATTCTTGAATCTTCACTTACTCATAGTCTTATTCTTGAATCTTCACGCCTTCCATCACGACCACTTGCTCACACAGTTGGATGGATTATCATTTCATTTATAACAAATGCATTTATGACCATATGGAAGTTGCCTTTCGGAAGAACCTCAGCCATCTTCTGTAAAGTCAAACCTTTTACGTGTTTTGACTCTCTTTTTCAAAATTAATTTCCTCTCACAACTCAGTACATATAAGCAAAAGATTAGAAACCAAATCCTATCATTCGTAAACCAACATTATGAATATTTCCTGGATTAGCTAACTCTTTCCTTTTGTCCTTTTGTTAGAGTATAAGAACGTGATGAAACTTGAATAATTCAATATTGGCATATCGCATACCTATAACAAAAATTAGAAATAATAGAGTTAGGTCCACAAGAAAATTGCAATATGTTCTACTGAGTTGACACTCCCACTCGATCGCAGCTTGAAACAGGCAGAGGAGCATCAAGAATGGATCATTGAGAAGATCGACGGTACCGATCAGAAATATCATACGCTAGATACCCTTTCTTGGCACAGTAGTATGAATATGTTGCGCCAAGGAAGGGTATCTGCAGTAGTAATATGACAAGAGAGGTATATAAGGACATTGTAGGGTACATTTATCAGGACCCTTTCCAGAGAGCAATAATTACATATAAATACCATCGAGAAAGGGATGTTGGGCATTCATCAAACAATATAAGCCTAAAACTACAAACACCATTTCTACATCCAAACTATATATTTTTATGTTCTAGTTACAAGCCATAAATCGGGTTTTCAACGTGTGGAGGTAACAGATGAAGATCTTTACAATGCTGTTTGCTGTAATCTCGTGTTCCCGGGACTGCACCCGTGCACTGCCTCAAAAACTCGTTACCCGTCAAACAATAGTGTGCAAAAGCTAACCCTCCATCAACCACTGATGTTAAATTTGGTACGGATTTTGACTTTCGAACAATCCCGTTGACTTTATCTGATTCTGAAGTAGAGGTGTTTAGTATCTTGTCAAGTTCAGAATACTCCATGAACCTTTGGGTAGCTGCTTCCCATGAAAGATTATATCTTTCTTCAGGTGTAAGAGGATGAGGGTCACGTGACATGGCTTCATTTATTTTGTTTACAAATTCTTCAGGTGTCTTGTAAGTCAAGCAGTTGGGAAACGATCTGAAGAAATCATTGGACGGATGGTCGGCACACACTACAAATTTCCCCATTGCTAGGGCTTCAGCTGTGGCTGTGCAGAGGACGTCGCTCACACTAGGGTTTACGAACACTTTGTATCTGCAATCAATCAACTATTTAGCAAATGTTTGGATCACAATGAATAAATTGCAATCTCGACCCATTTACTTATAAATGGTCAAATTAAGTTATATTTAATATGTAACGGGTAAACTCAACAACTTTGTCAACAGTGAAATTGGTTGAACAGGTCCCCAAGTGTAATTAAATGCTTACAACTTCTTAAGTCTTTACATTAGAAGAAATTAGATTAATATCTAAATAATATAGTTTTTTAATCACGTTAATATATTTATTATCGATAAAGTTCAAGAACAAATGTATGAAAATTGTGGGTGAGTGAACCAGACCCGTTTTGGCACATATTATGAGTAAACCTTAAAAACTTAGTTAAAAGTGAAAGGGGTTGTATTGGTCGAATGTTACCCAAAGTGTATTTAAATGCTTACAACCTCTTAAATCTTTTCATTAGAAATAACAAGATTTATATCTATTTAGTATAGTTTTTAATCACATTTAATGCATCAAATAATTATCTAACAGAATTCAAGTTAAAAGGAAAAAAAAAGTTTTGTTGTGGGCCAACTTGACCCGTTTGAACCCATGTGATAAAATAACTCGTTTTAACCTGAACCTGTTTTGCGCGTTACCCAACCCACACATTTATCCGTGCAGCACCAGCTATAGAAAAGGAAGTTCAGAATTCTTACCCGTGTAGCAAATCATCAGCATGGTCTCTACCCTTCATAAAATTGACATTTAATTCCAAACTTTTGGCTGCATTTTGTACTTCATGAGCATCTTCTCCATTGCCATAAACATCGAGTTTAAATCCATTAAGATCCTGCTTTTGTTTGGCCAACAAGTCTATTAGCTCCCGGTATCCCTTGGCCCAAACCATCTTACCCAAGAAATATGCTCCTTTTGAGAATTTTTGCTCCCCACCCTCCTCTTTATCTGCAGCCATTCTTTCCCCAATTTCCAAAAACTTAGGGTTCACACCATGAACATTGCATATCACGGATTTGGGTAAATCTTGGGTTGCAGCAGAAAGACGAAGAACCTGAACAGAAAACATAAAACCTAGGTAAATCGCAGATATTATTTCAAGAATAGCAAAACCAGTTTTTAGAACAATAGGTGGCAATTCGACCCATTCACTAATAAATGGTTGAATAGGGACAGGGTTGTGTTTTATCTTTAACGGATCAAGCTGGTAGAATAAAAAAAATTGAACTAAAATGGAAACACTTCAAATGGTTCGAATAGGACAAACAAATCGAAGTTACCCAGAATGTATTTTTAGTGCATAAAACCTCTTGAATCATTTTATTCAAAAAGTTAGTTTATCATTTAAATTGTATATGTTTTATAATCATAATTGACACACTGAATACGTACAAAAAGAATGAAATTTTAAAACAAAAAGTGTTTTGGTTCAACCCATTTGGGCTTGTACAAAGGAATTACCTACTTTGACCCATTACACAGCATGCCCAATCCAATCATTTTGTATTTGACGCCCTAATTATTTATTAAAAAAAAAATCAGATAGTGTGTTTTTGGTCCATGGTTAATTCAAGGCCAGTTTTGCCTTTGCACGAACAAACTTACCATTGCCAAACAAGCCCTACCCACACGTTAAAACAGGCCATGACCATAGAATGAAATGTAATAGTTGTGTACCTTGTCACAATAGGCTCGTGTGACCCAGTTGTTTATGTGTTTGACAAAGAAAGCTTGCAGAGCTCCATTTTTCTCCCTTTTGATATACTCCAAGTAATTTGTATGAACAACACCAACTACATGATTGAATTTATCAGTCCACCGTTTACCATGATGGTACCAGTTTAAATGTTCTGGTTCTTCAAGGATAGCGATATCTGCATCCTTTGATGAAATAAACTGGGAAGTATCTCCTGCAGGTATTATACTTCGCCTTTCTTTTTGAAACTGTAAAGAAACCATACGCATATTCAGTCCAAATTACATCCTCAGGCAAGCTTATATGATTACGGTAGGTTGGATAACTGATCAAAAGGGGCATTTTTTAATGAGGTTGACCTGTAAACACATTTTGTCCATTTTTTCAATTTTATAAGCATTTAATGTATTAAATATTATTATAAAGCATATAGTGTTAAAAATAATACTTAATTTGTTTAAATAAATAATTTTAGGAGGTTAAGAACATTTGAATAACCATTTGACCTGTTTTATTTTTAGGTAACCTTCCAAATGTGACCCGTTAAAGAAGAACTCTAACCCATTTTTTCGTAAACGGCCTGACATTGACGCCTCTAGTGATTACTGGTAAAAAAAGGTGAAGTAATACCTTTCCAGGATAAAATGATATTTTAAAATCGGCATTGAAACCGACTCTTTCCTTAAGCCAGCTACGTATATAAACTTCTTGTTCTTCTGGTGAGCCAAATGTTATATTATTTGGATAAACTAATTCTTGATCTGTTCTAGTAAGCCAAGGTACCAACAGTGTGACACTCTGTTTTTCGGTTTTTGCCAAATATGCTGCTCGAAATAATGGATTTACAGCTGTCCCTGTCATCCAAGGAAGACTAGCAGTTGTGACAATGGCTACATGCCTTCTTCCATCAGAGTCTCGTTTAGTGAAATCGTCCCATAATCCACCTTCATAATGATGACCTGTACTTTGAAGAACACTTGCTATTCTTATATCCAGCTCATCATTTATGTTTTCACCTTCAAGAATGGATGCTTCTCCAGTGGGAAAGGACCGTAACAAAAGTTGATTTTTCTTTTTGCTGCATAAGCTTTCCACAATCTTATCAGATAAGTCTGCCACATAGATAATAACACAATATTTAGTATCGTTTTGGCCTAAATTAATTATTGCAGCAGAAAAATATGAAGATTTCAAGTACCTCTTTTAACACCAAGATGATCTAAAAATGGCCCAGACTGCCTAACCAGACATGCCAGAAGTTCTTGAAAATCCAAAGGTGGAACTTCCTGAAACATTGAAGCAAAATTAAGGAGAATGCTAGCATAAAAATTTTCTACTCCAATACAATTTTAACCCATTTATAAGAAAAAGGTCGATTCAGGTTGTATTTCATTTATAAAGGAAAAGATTGAACAGATTGAAAGTTGCATAAAGTGTATTGTAAAGAACATTACCTCAAACGTTTAGTTAAAAAGAATTGGGCAATTATGTTATAACATATTAGTTCTTAAATATTAGTGCATAAGTACATTACTTATTTTTAAAACTAAAAAAATGGAAAAAAGAAAAGAAAAAAGGTGTTGGTCGGTCAACCCAACCCACTACCATTCCAATTTGCCACCTTTAGTACATCGATATCAACATTGCAAATGTTATTGAACAGAAAATCAAGTAGGTCTATTGCTAGATCGAGATATATACCTTTGAGTACTCTGGTTCCTTACAAATTGCTTTCTGCAAGATGAACAAAAACATTATACAAGAAATATATTTGTCTGGTTATTTTCAATGAAATAAGAAAAACTTGTTTATAAATCCTGATACACCACAAAATTGAAATATAGTTTACTGTTGTGAATTTATGAAATATATATAATGAGTAGATAGAAGGAATTCTGAAATATCTTATAGCATCAATAAACTAGAAACATCATTCATGTTATACTTCAATTTTAAATATTGACAAGATATATGCTCATTTTGTTTTAAGATGTCATATAGTAAACATAAGTAGTGCATCTTTTTTTCCTGTCTATTTGCTATTTCATCTGTAGCTACTATATAGAATATGTGGATTACTATACACGAAGAAAAAAAAAAGTTTTTCGAGTCGGGGTCTCAACAGGAGCAGCCTCTCTATTCCTTGAGAAAGAGGAAAGGTTTGCCCCCATCACACCGTCTCCAGACCCTATCAATAGCTCAGCTATGAGTGGCATTATACATGGTATGCTTGTTTGTTTTGTTTGTTATACCTAAATAATGTTTTTTGAACTCACACTTGTTTTATTTTCACTGTCAGTAAAAACAATTGTTAGCTCAAGCCGTTCCTTAGTACTGAAGTCATTTTTGTTGTAAATGATTTTGAAATTTTATCTATAAGTGTATAGCTAAGGCAACAAAAAATCAGTTAATGACAACTAATCGCCAGCCCTTATGTCATTCTTTCACAACAAAACATACTTCCACATCAGCCATACTCATAAAGTTAGCTGTTCTAAAAAAAATCCACCAGCGAGGCAACAAAGTATATAACTTGGTGAATTTTGTCCAAATATAACCTAAATTTCATGGCAACATGGATGAACAATCATGTGGCCACCTAGTGCAGTTCACTTCTGGGTGCTCAACAGTTGTTATAAATAGATTAGGTCATAAGTCTATGAAGTATGAAGTACACTTCTAAAAAAAATTACGGTCCAATATTGTTTCAGTTTTTACCAAGTGACATGAGATTAAACAAGAGTTTTTTCAATAAAATTTCTGAATACTTAGGACCACCAGTGTTAAGAAAGCTATTAGTTAATAAAATTTCAATACAATTTCTGAGTATTTCAATTAAATGTTTTGTGATATCTAACAACTAAGAATAGACAGTTCAACGCACACAGTGGTTTCATTGTTACATTAATTTCAAATTCCCACAGGTAATTCTGCAAAATCACGTTAGAACACATACCAGACTGGATTTAACTTTCTCCACAAGTTCACTGTTCTTGAGCCCCTCGATAATCTCCGAAGACGAACTCTTCTGCTCCAGCTCCCGTAACCGCGTTTTCAATGCCCTAATTGGCTCCCAATTCCGAGAAAGCTGTCCTTCATCGGCATCTCCTTTCCACTCCCAGCTAAAATCTCTAACCGTCGTCCTCCTATACCTATCTCTACCATCAACCTCCTCCACCTCCGACACAATAGCATTCCTTATCGCCGACAAATCGATCCTTATCTTAGCTCTAGGGCTCCACTTCTCCAAAACTCTCTTACTAAAATCCGGCGACGAGTACGCTCGACGGAACTCAGAAAGCTTCGGCTGCAATTTCTTCACGAAATCAATCTCCGCCGGAGAAAGCGACGACGAATTCGAGATAGCGGTGACCGGAAACGTCGATCTGGACGCTGACGTAAGAAAATTCTCAAACTCCCGGTCAAATGAAGACGCTAGGTTTTTGAACGACTTCGCTCTGTCTTTCATCAATTGTAGATCCGCTTCGGTTGAATCCTTCACTTCTCTCCATCCCTTCGATATGAACGAAAACGCTTTCTCCGCCGTCACGGCGGAGCTCGTCGTCGACGATGTCCGACTCTCCGACGGCCGGAAATTTATCATGCTACCAATTAATTAAAATTCCGGTGAAGGATTTGCCCTAATCAACTACTGTGTGTGTGTGTGTTTTTAGGCGTGAAAACTGAAAACGCGTGGGTGAGAAATTAACGGCTGAAGAAGGTTACTTGATGATGAATTGTTTCGTTTCGGTATCTTATTGTTCGAAGCACCTTGCTGGTGGGCCCGGATGGCATCACATGTGGAATTAGGATTTCTGGCTGACGTGGCAATGATCTATAGGTGTTAGTGGGACCCTTAGGATGAAGAAGATGCTTACGTGGAAATGTTGATGGTTTTTCAATTTTCTTATATCATCTTTCTTGATTCTGCCGGAAGATTCTTGGGCATATCCTGTAGGTGGACCATGATGTGAAAATGAACCGGTCGGGTTCTGTGTGTATCGGTTTAACCGGATTCAACCATTTAATAAAAATATAATTTTATTTATGAATCTTAGTTAATATTACCAGATTAAATATTAATAATCTCGTTTTTTTTATTCTAGAGGGTTTACCCTTGATCAAAAATATGTTTTTTTAGAATAATGTATAAAAAAATGTATTATTTAAGGCAAAGGCATAATATATATTTAGTCACAAAGTAGTAAATTTATTCACAATATCACATAATAGTCTCGTTGAATTGTATTAGTATATGTTAGTATTAATAATACTCCGTAAATCATATTGTAGACAATTTTATAATATGTAGATTTGGCGTCACAGTTTAATCTTTGATAATATCGATGTGTTTATTTGGTGTATTCGTTGACTCGTTGGTTAATTTTATGTGTTCTATGTTTGTATGGTGTTGTATTGAATAATATATTATATAGCATGAGGATGATCAAATAAGAAGTTGTTTTCGGCCAAGAACTCTAAGAAGTGACAAAAACATTAAGAAACGATATCAAACGAACTCGAATTGAGCTCATTCCAGCGGCGTTGGAACCGTATCGTCGAACTCTACTATCTTAGCTTTTAGGGTTTAGATCTTAGCGTTGAATTTTAGGATTTTAGCCATAGGGTTTAGCCTTAAGGTTTAGATTTTAGGGTTTAGGTTTTTTTTGGAGGTGGGGGTTTAGGTTTTGGTGGGTGGGTGGGTGGGGGTGGGTTTAGGTTTTTGGGGGGGTGGGGTGGGGGGGGTTTAGGTTTTTGGGGGGTGGGGTGGTGGTTTTAGGCTTTTCGGGGTGGGGTTGGAGGGGGGTTTATTTTGGGGTTGGGGGTGCGGGTGGAGGGGGGTTTAGGTTTTTGGGTCCGAATTAGAGTTCGATGAGACGGTTCTAACGCCGCTCGAATGAGCTCAATCGGAGTTCGTTTGACCCACTTCTTAGCGTTTCTTAGCGAAAAACCACTTCTTAGCGGAACCTTCCCCCATATAGCATTATATCATATGTTAGAACTAGTATGATCTATGAAAAATATTATACATGTATATATATAATATAAATTAAATTATAATTGATTATAACTCATTGTCATCATTTCTATATTTGTACTTTTCTTATTCAAGTTCAATGGCTATAAATTTTAGAGCATGTAGAATCCATACACTTCAAAGACCTATCACCCCACAATTGTTTTGTCACTAGCATACCTCACATTCATATTTTCAAGTGTTGTCACTTTCTATGTGTGGGTGTTCTTTAATTATCATGGTATGTTTTAAATTTGTAAATTAAATTTGTTGTCAAACTTATTAATATTTGATTAGATGTTGATTTTTGTGCTTTTTTTATATGTTTTATCTTCTCGTCAAAAGTTTATAAGTGGTGCAACATCTAATTTAATGGAAGTGATATGCAAGCATGGGTGGTGTCAATGGGTCACATTATTCATAAGCTATATGATACCTCTATGTTAAAAATTTAAATCAAGTTAAGTTTAAATGAGTTTGAATCGAAATCAACCCTAAAATTTGATATCCATATAATAAACAAGCTTCAACTAAACTCAAACAATAAAAATGAATAAAAGATGTTGTAGAACTTCTTTCTTCTTTTTTGCTATTCTTTAAGCCTTGATCTCTTTTTCAATTGATGTTTGAAATGTGATGGAATCAAGATAGATATGCTTTTATATGCATATGTATTTATTTGAGTAAAAGGGGAGTCGTAAAATGTTTGCACAAGACTTCATTTCAATGGACCAAGACACAAGATTCAAGGAGAAATCCCTCGATCGTGGGCGCCTAGTCTCCATCAACTTGATTTTGTGTTCGGAATGTTGGGAGAAGGTTAGTAGGCAACTTTTCAGAGATTTGAGTTATCTTAACAAGTTAGATAAAGCTTTGTTTGACCCTTTCACATCATCAAAGATTCCTTGCCACAATGGCTTAGTTGCATGTGTTTAACAAGAGTTTACGAGGTGCTTTCCACTCTAGCCTTTTTAATCAATTTTTGAGCGTTTGTCTTCTATGCAAGTGTATGCAAATAACATTAGTTAATGTTGTATTCATATCGTGTTGTATGTTTGTCTTTTTTAATCTTGAACTTTCGTATGAAATAAACAGGTTGCATGACTCGGATATCCGTTTCGGATACGGATTCGGATATCGCTGGTAAATTTTTTTTTTTTTAAACCTCTTTTCCTTTAGGGCCAAAATTAGGGCTTATTTCTCTACGCGGGAAATCGAAATACATCAAATCTGAACTCAACAATTAAAAGTATTCACCACAAAAGATGAATATACAGAAGCGCAATCGCTGAATTGAACATATTTCGCAATCGCAACCAGCTCAAATCGTTATTCCAAGCAACAACAGGTAATGCAATCGAAGATAAATTCATTCTTCAAATCAGCTTCTTCTTCAGCATCGCACAAACAAGCCATAGATCTACCGGAGAATCTGTCCGATGATGAAGAAGACTTCACCAGAGAACCCGAAATTCCGATCATATACACGCGACGATCTCCAAAAACTTATAGGTATACTTCTTATTATCTCTTAGATGGCTAGATTTGATCAAGTATATTTTCCTGTGTGTAGGAAAGACTGATAGTTGCAAAGAATAGAAATATATTAGGGATAAAAAAAGTCTAAGTTGGATTATTGAGGCAGGACGGAAACGATAAAAGTGCTAGATATGTTCCAGCAAACGTTTAGATATAAAAACGGTCTCTAACAATACAATGAGCCTCTGTTTATATTTTACTACTTTAGATCTCGTGTCGACACACGGGTTGAAAAATATTTTTAAATCTTTATGTATATATCTTACATGTGTAAAAATATATTACATATACTAAGAATAAAAACAAACTCAAAATATGTAAAAATTAATATATAATTTGGTTTCGAAAAATACGTTAATATTTAATTTAGTTTGACTTTCATTTATTATTTGATTGAAATGAAAGTTACATAGTTAATTTTCAAAGTTTCTTATAATAAATGATAATTTAAAATAAATGTGTTTTATTTGTATAACTATGTTAGAAACCACGTGTATAACACGTGTTGAATAATTGCAATGTTATATATACTTAATAATAAATATACATATTACATATTTATGACATATTATATAGTTTTTTAATACAAATTTTAGAAACATCATATAGTTACTTTTTAAAAATGTTTTATAAATTGAATGAAATAAATGTTTAATTTCTAAAAATGTTTTATGAACAAACCTATATTTTTTTAAAATAAAAAACATTTATGAAAACAATTATAGAAATCATTATTATTTAATATGAGAGAGAGGCGCAAAATAAAAAATTATTAAAAAACAATTAAAGAAAACTTGTGTAATTAATAGGGGAGAGAGGCGGAAAAACTTGTTTTATCAAAACCTTTATTTATTATAGAGTATAGATTAGTATTTTCTTTAAGTATATATATTATTATTAAAAGATAGAAGTGCATTAAATAAGAGAGAGACGGTAAAAAATGGTGAGAATCAATATGGAGGCGACACGTGTCACTAAAAACCATTATTTATTATATAGTATAGATATAGATGCTACTAGCCCACTCATTATGTTCGGTCAAAGTGACCTGAATATTGATTAGAATCTTAAGTAAAATAGAAAACATAACCACCACTCTAGACTTAATTAAAATAAATAATAAAAACCAAGAGTATAATGTAAAAACTAAATTATTAAAAATGTTTTATGACGATTGTTTTGTGAGTTATGTTATGGGTCGTTTTTCACCCTTCTTTCGGATTCCCACTGGTTCGTTCGAGTTATCGACCCTGCATTAGTTATAGTACGGTTTTTGGCATGCAGGGAGGATGATGGTGTGCTAGAATGTGATGATATGAACAAATTTGGTTTTGGAGAACAGTTGGTGGTATCAAATTCCAAAAGGGTATTAAACAAGAAAAGGAAGTATGCACAGTTTCATCTGGACTTGGGTCAATCTGATTTTATGTTTCGTAACTGTAAAACTTGTGGATTCAAGTTTGTGCCTGGAGACGAAGAAGATGCCAGGCTTCACAAAGAATTTCACAAGACTTACACTCATGGTATTGGATTGAAGGTACATGTTTATGTATTTGATTTGTTTCAGTATATGAGGAACAAAATATGAGGAAAACTATGGATGGTTTACCTATTTACTTTTTTAATGATATTAGTTTTTTTTATGTTGTTTTTACTCATAAATTATTCATGGATTGCATACTTAAGGGTTGGCGTAATGAACGAGTTATCAACATGCACTCCTTAGAAAACTGGCGTGTTATTTTGGTACTGAATGATGATCCTCCTGCTCATGTTAAAAAGGTACAATAGATTCTTGAAATGATAAAATGCTTGCTTAATGTTATGATAAAATTATTGAATTTTTTAAATCAGATCACTCCTGAATGAAACTGTAATGTCAGGTTGAAGAGGTTATTAAGAGGATGGAGATGGAGCTTGGTGATGGATGGATCTTTCATAAACATTGTAAGGTGGTTATTTCAACAAAGTTTTTAATCTGTTATTGATTGTTTGATTTGACTGGTTGACTTGCTGTTCCACATATATGTTCTTGATTTGATCTTCCTTACATGGTTTTTAGTTTTCAATTAAGAACAACCAAACAAGCTATGAAAGACCCATTTACCAAAATTCAAGAAAGCTTGACCTTTTCTTGTTTTCATACTTGTAGGTTTATCTTTTTATTTCATCCCATAGAGTTGCTGGCTGTCTTGTTGCAGAGCCAATTAAAAAGGCGTACCGGTTAATTTCAAAATCAGATGAAAAATCCGATGTAACCACCACAAGGGAGGACAGAAAGTTGACTTCAACCACCCTCCAATTCGGTAGCATTAGTTTCCAAAGAGAGATTTGGAGGAAAAACTCATCAACTGAAAGTGTGAGAAAATCAGAAGATGCCCTGCTTGGAGCCATCATTTGTGAAAAAGATGCAGTCTCTGCTGTATGTGGCATCCGTGCAATATGGGTCACACCCGCTAACAGAAGAAAACATGTTGCCACTCGTTTACTTGAGGCCGCAAGGTATCTTTGATCTCCAAAAGTATCTTGCAGAGGTGGTAAAATGGGCGCGTTGGGTTGTTTTTGTGTTCAGGTTGAAATGCATTGGGTTGGTTTAACCTGAACACTTTTGTCCAAAAAGGCAAAAAATTAGCTTTTTTATTACAAAAGAAATATTGATATTTTTATTTTGTAATAAAAATGGTTTAAGAGGTTTTATGCATTTTGTCATCCCGTTTGACCCATTTTAACCTCTTGCAAAACATGAATGTAGGAAAAGTTTCTGCTTGGGTTTGATCCTTGGACAGTGTCAGTTAGCATTCTCTCAGCCTACCAATGCAGGGAAGTTATTAGCAACCAGTTACACCAACACACATTCTTTCTTGGTCTACACAACAAATCTATTGTAAGCCATTAAGCTCCTGATTCCTGAATATTGAATGCATTACTTGCAAGTTATATCAAGAAACATTCTTTTTTAGTAAAAAAAAAATTTGATGTGATGCTTATGTGCTAGGCCTAGACTTTTTTTTTCTCCAATAGAATAGAATTCTCACACTCCATTTTATTGGCTTTTACCTCGTTTGTTCTTTATTATCATACATCCATTTTATTGGTTTTTAACCTCATTTGTTCTTTATTGGATTACTAGGTTATATACTCATGTATTACACGGGGTTGCATAATAGAAAACTGAAATTTCAATAATATGTAAAAGAAATTTACAATAATGTTAATAATAGAAATTACATAATTCTATAACGTGATAATTGTTTTTTACATAAATGCAGAATTTTTATTGAGATTTAAGGTAAGATTAGGTTCCTCAATTTGAAAACTTTCTTTGTATTCCCCTTCAAATATAACTCTTGTTAGAGTTAAAGCGCACCTTCCCAAGAAATCCTACAAAAAGTCGAACATTGTGAATAGAATTATGTAATTTCTATGGGGATGAATCCCGAATTCATGTTAAAGGAACGATGTGAAACAATGTGCATACCTTCCCAAATGTATCATGGTCCCATACTTCCGCAATAAGCATATCATGTAAACCATCCTCAACAACAAAGTCAAAAGTTCGACTCCAAATTGGATTCAGATTTAAACATGGTCCCAACTAATCCTTCAGGGATGAAACCCGTAAACCCTACTACCCGCAACAACCCAAAGCAACACAAAAAAGATGAGAAATAAAATTCAGATTTAATTCATCAACTTTAACAAACCAAAAGCACTTTAGTGTCTCAAATTTAAACACAAATAACGATTTATTAGGTACTCAGATTAAGAATTTTTGATGTGTAAGATAATAATGAGGTTAATACAACCGTTTTAATTTAAATACGTTACTTAGCAAGACCAATTTTATCTTTGAATACGCAAGATTTTTTCAAGTCAATATATCAAATATTCTTTTTATATTTAATTTAAAACAAGTTTTCTTCTGTTCTACAAAACTATTTAAACATTTTTTTAACTGGTAAAGTTATGTTAAAAATGTACAATTCAATTGGGCTTATTTATTTATATCTAACTTATGTTCTTTTCTAATTTTTTACTTGTTTGTTTTTTTGCATGAATCTCGGGTGTATAATGGGCCATGAAGCCCATTCTTTGTTACTAATACCTTCAAGACTTACAAGTCTCCTGGTCTAAATCAAATTGATCGCCGCCTCAGTCTCTTATGCAGCTAGGGTTCCTATCTCTCTTTGGTCTCTCAAGAAGGAAAGCATCGTATTTTTCTGCGTGATTGGCGTAATGCCGTTGGGTCTGCTCCACTATTTATTTCTATTCTCTTTGCTTCAATCAAGAAACAAGAACGACAAGATGTAGTCTTCTTCTATGTGTCATTGTTTTTTCTTTATTTTGTATGTATTAGGGTTCTTAACCCCTTTCTGATTCATCTATCTTTTTGTAATCATTTTGAGTAATTTCAATAAAACCGTATTTAACTTGTCTTTTTGACATGATGAAACTTGATTATATTAAATATTTTTTTATATTTAAATTATAAGAAGATATAACTCTTAAAAACGTAAAATAGTGACTAAATTACATAATTGTTTTATTTGGATTAAATTACATGAACAAATTAAGTAATTCGTTTAAAAATGTAAAAAGACTTTTGACAGAATAACAATATAAAAGCTGACTACGTTTTTCACCCTATTTTTATCTAGTCGTTTACATCCGGAATTTACCGAGGGGTGAAATATATGTGCAATTTAGAGGAAATGACATTTCAGGATGAATTTTATACGAGTTTCACGCCAAGTACAAGGGTAATCACGTCTTTTCATAATCCCACGCAAAAAGCGATAAAAAACGCTCATTTATTCACAAGAAAAAACCACAAAACGGAAATACAGCCTGAAGCCGTACCAAGTACCCTTAAGCCCCAAGCAACTCTATTTCCTAAAATTACATAAATACCCCCGTCACTTCATCTAATTACGAACCCTACCTCAAAACCCACCGCTTATATAAATACGTATTCCCTTTCATTTCCACGCGGTCTCTAGAACTTTTCCTATCTAGAAACTTGATCGGAAAAAATGGTAGAAGCAGACGACGACGCGGCGGCGACGACCGTGTTTCCGGTTGTTCTATACGACGGCCAGCGCGAGACGAACCTAGGCAACATTAAGATTCATCCGGATCTTGTGTTTAAGCAGTTTCAAAGCAAGCTGAGCCAAATCACAGGCATCTCATACAATAACCTAACTACTTACTTAGTAGATAGCAAGAAATCGAAGACTTCTCCGGACCGACGGAAGATTCTGATCACCGGTAAGGTTAACTTTGCTGTTATTGTTAGAGAACGGAACTGCTATTTCTTTGTGGTCGTGAAGCGATCAAGAAGAGACCGCCGGAGGAAGCCTGGTAAACAGAGCGATTTAGATTTCTCTCTGTCGCCGGAAATATCGCCTGAAGATTTATCACGTATCGATTGGAATCAATACGATTTAAACGAAGCGCAAATGTCTGCGTATAATCGTTACTATTACGACGATCGGTTTGACGATTTGTTGAGGCGGAGAGAGAGGTACATGAACATGATTTTGGATTCTTCCGGATACGGATTCGATTCGCCTTTGAATGTAAATTTTCCGAAGATTGAAGATGCGTACCCTAGGGTTCAGAGCAAGCCGAATCGGTCGTTGTGTGAAGATTGCACGGTAGCGCAAAAGCAGGGGAAGAGAGCTGATTTTCACTTGTGCGTTTACGATGAGGTTGTTGCAGGTTGTTTCCGGTCACCGGCGGGACCGATTTGTCGTCCACGGTAAAAGAGGGTTTAGCGATCTGCTACATTTTTTGATCTAAATGTTCCTTTTCTGTTTTCTCTAATATTCGTTGGGTTGTATAGAAAGGAGAAGGGAGTGCTCCGGTGTGGCGTGGTGTATGGTAAGGATGCATTTCAATTGGTTCATTGTGTCGTGTTGATATCTCAGTTAGTTGATTATGACTTGCTATGAGAATTACCATTTTACCCTAAGGTTAGTTACTATATTCCAAATAAAAGATAGCATATAATCAGACAAATAGTAATTGGGCGGAAATTGAACTATTTTTAGGGGCGAGAATGGGTTGGTGGGTAGGATCATCATAAACTGTGACATATGACACCAAATGAAGTCCTACATGAAACACCCTTTAAAGAGGTGTTTTTAACGTGTAGACTTACCCAGAGGTAACATGTGATATGAAGGTTCACACGTTATGCAATGTTATATCATGTTAAAGAAGTATTGATCCGTCTTAAGTGTTTTTTTTGTTTTTTTTTCTGAAATGATTTTATTCAACAACAAAACATGTAAACTCTGAATATTGACTTCTTGTTCATAATCAAATTGATAGGCGACTTCTTGTTCACACACAATTACCACATTTATTTCCTAATTCATGCTACCTTCATTGTGAAGGTAACGGTGGAAAGTATGTTAAAAGGGGTCAGTTGTAAAGGTGGAAAATATGTTAAAAGGGGTGTGTTATGTTAAAAAGAAGACCAATGTGTGCGAGGAACGAGAGATAAAAAGTTTATTAGGTTTAACGAGTTTATTAGGTGCGACACGTGTTGTAATCGCGATGCTATGGGAGATACAAAACATATGGAAATACATCGGTGTGTAATAGGTGACCGTTACATGGCGTAGGCCAGAAGGAACTCGATGTGTAGGCCTATAAACGAATCGAACGTTCAGTGACTAGTTTGTGAACTGTTTGGTGGAAAGTTTATTTATGTTCGTTCAGTTACAAACAAACATGAACACATTTGTTTCTTCATTTAATTAAACGAATGAACATGAACACATGTCTTCGTTCATTTACGTTCGTGTATATTCGTTCAGTTATGTTCGTTTGTTTACATTCATTTAAATATTCTTTCAAATTTATTTATTACTAATATTAATTTAATATAAATTTAATTTTTCATATTTTTAAAATCATTAAGTATAATATAAAATCAATTTGATATCTTTATTTAGTTTTAAAATATTGGACATAAAGATGATATTTTAAACTTTAATTAATATTCACTTTTACCTTTAATTGGTGTTCGTTTATGTGCATTTATATTTGTGAACCTTTTATTTAGAATATTAATGAACGAACACGTTCATTTTCTTAATAAACGAACACAACAAGAAAATCAGTCCGTTTGTGTGTTCGTGTTCGTTTATTTGTTTTGTTAAAGTTAAACGAATGAATATGAATAAGCCTCCATTCGTGTTCTTTCAATTTATTTACAGGTCTACTGGAATCTTTTCCTTAGTTATGTAAACCATTAATGCTAATAATCAGGCAGGTCAACCTTTTATTTTTGAAGACTTAAATATAAATATAATATAAAATTATGTTCTTTTTTAACATCATTAATGGGAGCGTGAAAGGCAAGGGCGTAATCCACCTAAGCCATTCACGCCTAGGAACACCGCCCTCATCAGACACCCAGTTTGAAAAAATAGACTCGAAGCTTGATAAGTTATTCTCTTTTAGAAAGTATAAACAACAACAAAATCTCAAGTTTTTAACTGTGAACTTCGAGAACCTTACCGGAGGTGCTCGTAATTCGTAAACTAGCGGCGAGGCGAAGAAAAGAAATATACGAACGAAACAATACAAACGATGACGACAACGAGTAGTTTTATGTTTATTTTTTATGAATGTAGTTTTTTTTCTAATTATTATGAATGTAGTTTTTTTATTTTATTTTAATGAATGCAGTTTTTTTTATTTTATTTCAATTATTTATAGTTTATTTTATTTATATTTAGTTAATTATTAGTTAATGATTAAAATTTAAATGTGGACGTGAAACCACTACGGACCTTAGTGATTCTGGGCAGTGATTGCCCATGTGCTGATGTGGCGCTGACGTGGCGGTACGTGAAACCATTACAGATGGTCTTATTACTAGAACCATAAATTCCAAAGTGGGCACACCTTTTTCAAGTCCGCCACTAATGGTCCCTACACTTTTTCACTTTTCATAATGCCCCCTGAACTTTATAAATTTTTAAATATACCTCTCAAGTTTCTAAAGTTTCAAATTTATCCATGCACAAAATTTTTAACTATATCACTCTAATTTCTAAACTTTCAAATTTACCCCTCAAATTTAGTTTATTTTTCTTTTTATATTCGTTGTTAAAAGTTAGTTCTTTTTACTTTGTTACTAAGTGCTTTAATGTTAACTTTCAAATTTACCCATCAAAATTTTTAACTTTATCACTCTAATTTCTAAACTTCCAATGTTAACTTCTATTCACACCGTAATTTATCTATTTTTAGATCTCTAGGTCCGAGTAGTTGAAACTTCATAAAAATAGATTATTTACATAGAGGATAAAGAAACTATGAATAGATTATTTACATAGAGGATAAAGATTTTTAATTATTAATTTCTTTAAAGTTAACATCAAGAGGCTGCTTCTGGTTGTTGACACTATATCTTAACCTCCAAATCCCAACATCACCTCTATTTTCTTTAGCCTCTCATTCAATTCACTTAATAAAAACACAATTTTCTTATCACCTTTAACCTCACGTATCAACTTCTAAACGTCATGTTTAATTGTATGTGTTACTTTTGGTACATATGTTGGTTGCTAAAATAAACTAAAAAAGGCAACTGAAACTAGAACATGTTGTTTCGTGATGAGTAATCTTTATCCTTAAATCTATTTTGCATATACCGTTCAATAGTACAACGTTCTTTGAGTTTATGGTGAATCGTTTCCCAATATAAAACGAAACAACAAGTAGTATATCTTATCAACATTGCACGAGTAGTGATAAGCAAACTGAACTTACGGAGTTCTCAAATATTTCATGCAACTAGAAATCATGTGTGGTACCAAACATAAATATATAATATTATTATATAAGAGAAACAAAATTTTCAGATTTCATCATTGTACATATTGGCAAAATAGTGACGTTTCATAATTGTAACATTTGATCTGTCATACTAACAAATATTTTCCGCTTGGTCCACTAGAAGTTCATGACTTTTGTTTTAGTTTAACCGAGTGGAGACTTTCTAAGATCACCTATCCTGAAATTTCTCACCTAGTCACACTTAACGAGTTAACTGTGCATTTCTTCTCTCGTCCATAACCAAAGCGCCCCAAAAGCATAGATGGTATTTAAGGCCATACATTTTTCACACCCAACACTCACATTTTTTTGGTTACTTGAGTGAAGACATCCCACGAGGTTACACATCCTAAAACTTTAACCGTGGAGTTCTTTTCCCATTCACAAGTAAAACATCCAAAGCATATCCTCTATGATTCTTGTGAATCACTACAAGTGCCAGAGTTGAGTTGAATTAGTTGGAATACAAAGTGTCGCGCAGATGCTTTGAAAGGTAAGTATGTGACGAGTGGTATCAGATCGAGTTCTACCCTTGAGAAGGAGGTGTGTTCATGTTTTCTCAAGTTAACAAAGGTGGTGGTGGTGGGTGCATTGATCCGAATAGGATAGCCGATTATGTGAGTCAAGCTAGGTGTCACTAGGATTGGCATTATGCACGATGATGGTGTGAGTCTAAGGTAAGATGACATCAGTACATCTCAATTACACAAGATGAACGCCGGTCCTTATGGATCTTAAAGACGCCACACAAAGCCCGTCAAAAAGAGTATGCGACGCTATGCAAGATGATGATGACACGAGTAGAATATGAAGATTTTTTTGCTGGATTTTATATTAAAAAAATATGATAGAGTTAGACTCAGGGGCGGATCTATGAGGAGCCCAGGGGTACCGTCAGGTACCCCTCAACTTTCGATGCGTAGTGAGAATTTTCGACGCGCAGCGGGAATTTTTTTTTTTTTTACCGTTTTATGTATTCAGATACCCCTGAACGAAATTTTAGATACCCCTGGATTTTTTTCCTATATCCGCCACTGGTTAGACTTTATATTAGTGCAACACATTTTGAGATATATGTGAGGTTATACGTAGCTTTCATATCATATGTTTATGCCTTTTAAATTTCTATAGGAAATTTGTTTATATAAAAACATGCCACTTTTCTGAAATGAGAAGCTGTCGAGCATAAATTTCTCCAAAAAGGCTGAATATCTGAAAAATAAGTGTGGGTGGTTTGAAGTTTTCTCAAAGTTTATTCTTCCATGCTTTTCCAAAAGATTCATCGGTTTCTCAAAGTTTAAATTTTAATAGTAATAACAATAAAAAATTATTTAAAGAAATATTTTCATGTCTTAAAAGTATGTCTAAAATGCAACTGGCATGACACATTTATGACACACATAACTCTTTTTTATTAATCGTGTTATATAAATGGGTTAATAGGACTTGTATATACGACGCAACATTGTTAGACTTGTTTATCTGAACGACATAGTTATATAATTTCATAAATAACTAAATATATCACACATTTATTCCCATGGTTCTATTATAAGCATTACACACACGCTTAGTTACTAAGTCGTTACTACACCTCTCTCATCGTCATCTTCAAAGAATCAAAGGGCAAATAGTCTGACTGCCAACCCTAAGCTACAAGATTCACGAGACTCATTTCGAGCGAATATACAAGATAATTGGTTATGTTATTCAGTGTCTACAAGGAATTGGTTTCTTGTCTTCGCGACCTCTGTCATTTGGCTTTGTCGATCGGATTCAACGGACGGCCACCTTCAAACAACCTTGATATCAATTATTTTGCTATCTTATCTTCAAACATTTCTAAGATCAAATTTATATAGTTCTAAGCATTTCTAAGATTCAAATTATTTTATTATCTTAGCTTCAAATAAGAATTTAGAGTTGATGTTTACCATTGCTAAAACATTTATGAGATTCAAGTTACTTTGTTTTCTTAGGGTTTTCTCACTTTTCTTTGTTTTCAAATCTTAGTTTTCTTACTTTTAAAAGTTCGTATTATACATAAAAGATGGTCTTAATTGGATTGGTCCAATAACGTAGTGTTTTAACATTTGAAATTTTAGTACATAGAAGATGACACCATGTTGGTGGAAAAAATATCTAAAGTATTATTAGAAAATTGATGATTCCATAAAAAAAACAATAGACTTTCTTTTTTTTCACTTAAATGATTTTCAACCCAATTTTCGGATATTAAATTACCTAAACACTTTAAATAAATTCGAAAAGGTCTATTAACTCAAGTTTACTATATTAAAATCTTAAACATATCTAAATTGCACGTAATTATAGAAAAATATTTAAAATAATGACTTGTTTGTTATCATTAAATTATTCATAATAAAATGGTATGAATTTGTTGTACAAAAAGTTGAATGCAACTTTATTAAATCTTGTCTAATTTAACAGGAAACAAGTTATTAATTCTTTTTTTTAGTACTATTAGTATGTTCATTCTAAATATGTTTAAAGACTTTAATATAACAAAACTGGGTTATAAGACTTCTTTCATGTTTTATTGACATGTTTACGGATTTTAATATATGGAAGTTGGGTTGAGAACTTTTTTTTTTTGGGAAAAAGGTAAGAAAATGTGCTATTTTTGTATTACATTTTTTTTGGAACTGCAAATTATTCATTAAAAACAAAGGGATTAGCAAGGAGCTATCCCAAGCAAAACACCCAAGAGCATTAGTTTATAATAGGAGATTAAAGTTACAGCAATCTCCCAAGAAAACCTATTTGTGTTCGCCCTATTTTTTATCCAAAGAAATGATAAAGTTTTGATATCCTCAAAAATATTGGACGGGTAAATCTCCATCCTTTGAAATACCTTTTCATTCCTCGATCTCCAAATACACCAAAGAGAGATTAGAAAAATTCCTGTGAATAAACTTGCTTTTCTTTTCATTCGAGGAAAATATACATGGGTAATCCAAAAGGTCTTGTATCGAACTGTAGGGAATGGAAGGAAGCCTACACCAATGTTGAATTTTACTCCAAAGCAGTATGGCCAAATCACAATGAATGACAATATGCTCAAAAGTCTCTAAGGAGCCATGTGAAGACAAAGCGTCCATAGTCGGAAGCCTATCAAATGATAGCCTCCATCCATAGAAGTTAAATTTAATAGGAACCCAATTATTCCCCATGTGTTGAGAAACCTGAACTAGTGGAGAACGAGTATGAGTTCGTGAGCTTCCATCTCGAAGTATCCGGTTTCTCCTCCAAAGATACCAAGCTAAGTCTGATCAGGAGCTCCGACCATCCCCTCCATGAACGAGTCGGGTAAGGCACTGAGATTCCAGTCCATATCCCAAGAGTGAATTGGATTGTAACCCATCAAATAATCTGCCACTGTTGCCTCCTTAACCAATGCTACAGAAAAAAGATGGGGAAATAAGCCACACAACCTCCCATCCACAATCCAACGATCCAACCAAAAGCGTAATGTTCTCCCATTTCCTACCGAACCTATAATCAAGTTGTCAAGATGAATGGAGCTTTTTGCAAGCACTTTGTCAATTGAGCCAATGTTTTTCCATTACCGGTGATACTCGGATTAAGGGGAATAGAGGTAGAGTAGTTAGAGATGTGATGAATTTAAAGGATTACCTTGAACCAAAGAGAAGGTCTTTCAATCAAAGCACGACACCACCATTTGGAAAGAAGAGAGAGGTTCGTATCTAGAAGAGATCCAACACCCAAACCTCCCTTATCTTTTGGGGCCATAACTTTGTTCCACGAGATCCAATGTATTTTTTTTTGATGTATTTGAACCGGACCATAAAAATCGTCTCCTGATTTTATCGAGCGTGTTAATGACATGGATAGGAGCCTTGAACAAAGAAAGGTAATAAATAGGTACACTACTTAGGACCAATCTAATTAAAGTGATTCTTCCACCAAACGAAAGTATTTTCGCCTTCCATAGTGAAAGAAGACCTTCAAAGGAATCAATAATCGGTTTCCAATGTTTTATATGATTCATGTTTGCTCCAATTGGTACACCAAGATAGGAAAACGGAAGTGAGCCTGTTTTGCATCGAGTGATGATGAACAAACTGGAAATAACCTTAAAGTCTACACCAATCCCATATAGTTTGCTTTTATCATAGTTAACCTTAAGCCCCGCTAAATAAAAGCAACAGAGCACACGGGTCAGATTAGTGAAAGAGGATGAGGAGACATCACCAATAAATAGATGAGAGATCTTCGGACCATGATTGGGAAGACTAATCCCCTGAAAAACCCCAAGTGACACCGCTCTCTTCATAATAACATGTAGAGCTTCCATAGCCAAAATAAAGAGGAAAAGAGAGATAAGGTCTCCTTGCCAAACACTTCTCCTAATGAGGAATTCTTCTGTTGGAGAACAATTGATAAGAACCGATGCCCTAGCCGATTTTAAGGTTCCCAATATCCAATCACACCAAATAACTGGAAAATTCATGGCCAAACTTCAAATAATAAAAGTTTTGTGATCAATTAAAAAATATAAGTTGATAAATGTATATTGTATGTTTTAAAGTTGGGTGCTATATGGTAATTATTCAAAATAAAAAAACTTTGTGGTCAAAGTGCTAAAGTTTTGTGGTCAATTTAAAAAAAATGAAAACTTTATAGTCAATTTAAAAAATATAAAAAGTACATCATTCGTAACAGTTGCTATCTTACTACTCTAATAATTGAAAATTTTTTCAGGACACGTGTCATTCTCTGGTTACTCCTCCCATTTATTTTCCCGTCTCTCTCTCCTATTAAATAATAATCTTTATATTAATAAATCTAATTACGGATGATTATTGTTTAACTATATAAATAGTTATTATATCATCAATCAAATGAACTTAATATGAACTAACATTTATCAATTAAATAAAAAATTTAATACTCAGTTGAAAAAAATATTTTAAAAAGTAACTTAACAGATCTTATAACTGTCACGACAAATTACATTTTTTAAAAACATATTTTGACAAATGTGTTTGTTAACAAATTACATTATAGTTTATCACACGGGTTTTTAAAAATATAAATTTTTTATTACTAAATATATAACATTTTATTTATTTAACCTGTGTAATACACGGGATTTTAACCTAGTTGATAGCGTGTGTATAGGATATAAAAATATAAATAAATATATTTTTAGGTTAATTGATTTCACGAGATCATGTTTTAAATTTATAAAGTAAAATGATAATTACGTTAACTTAAAACACACACAATAGGCAAGTGTACCTATCGCAACGTAATATAGTCAGGTAAGAACCAAGTATCGAACCAATGGACACGGTCGAGTTCCAATACTCAACTTTTGTTATCGTTTAGCCGGATTAATTAGTAGGTGAGTTTTGTGTGCTTGTGAGACAGAAAAGTAAATGACAGTAAAGTAAATAAAATAAAAGTAAAAATGTGCGTGAAGTGTGTAACAGAAATGTAACTAGCAGAATAGTAAATAGCAGAAAAGTAAATAAAGCGAAAATGATCAGATTACGAGATGTATTGCTTCGGGATTCGAATCAGCTTGGTACGTGATAATGTTAAGTTAACTAATTCATTGGTATGACTACTACAAACTTATGACCCGGGTCACCGCTAGAGCCTCGTTCTCATGACATTTGATTTGCAAATTATATTCTTTAAAAAGTGGTAGTGCCTCCCGTTAGGGACAACATTTACCATCAACCCATCGAATGGTCATCTCCGGGTTGGATAAAGACATCGGACTCAAAATGCTTTATATTAAGTTAAATAGGTGATTATATTTTGCTCACCGGAAGGCGGTGTAACAATGGGACCAAGTATAAAGACGTACCGTTCCCAACATGAGTTCACTAATTCTTAGTCGCATAATAATCTCGTATAAAGACGTACGATCTTAGAAGTATAGACCAAGCTGTGACATCCGGCAAATTCAGGTTAACTCCGTTAACACAAACATCGTTATCTCAAACATTTTTATACAAACTCCGTCATATCAGTTTTCGTTCATGCATTGCACTAAATTAATCCGTTAGTTCACAAACATTCAAGTCAAAGAGGATCGTTAACTCCATTAGTATTCCCCGTTAAAAACCAGTTAGTAACATCACGAGAGTGTTTTGTAAAAAATAATAATAATAATAATAATAATAATAATTTCCAATGTTTGACTTCTAGAAGTCAAATGATAGAGTTATCATCAATTGGATTTCAAATTCGAAGTTGGAAACTAAATTGGCGAATTTTGCGCTCATATCTCGTGTCTCTTAACCCAAACCGACTTATCCCTACATCTAATTCGCTTATAATCAATCTTGAACTCTAATTCTTCCCCATTCGAAGCCGTCACTGCTGATTCATCCCGTACCACTTGGTTTCGAGCGAATTCAGGTTAGATACTTGTATGTTCTTGAACGTTTTTACCTGCTAATCAAAAGCCCTAACATCCCTAACCTTGAATTTTACTATAATCGATCCAATTTTGAAGTTTTAAACCTAAAACTCGTCGAAACCCTAACATGTTTGTAAAACCTGCTCAAATGACCTTCAAAACCAAATTAAATCCATCATTGTACTCGCTTTTTAGTGTATAACAAAACCCCTAAATTACTTTTGGATAATACTAAACAAGAAAAAACGAATTTGTGGATCTAGGGCTGCTGCGATCGACTTGTTCCTGTGCAGTCAAGGATCTCGCAGCATGTACTGTATATGAAAAATGAAACCCCGAATATTTCGCAACAAGAGTCGGGAAGAGCATGCGGAGTATCTGCGTTTGATCCTTGAACTACTGAAACAGGAGCAGCTGTACGCTAAGTTTTCCAAATGCGATTTTTGGATTCGCGAGGTTCAATTTCTAGGACATGTGATCAATGAAAAGGAATACATGTCGATTCAGCCAAAATAGAAGCCATAAAAAATTGGGCAGCACCAACAACTCCGACCGAAGTTTGGCAATTCCTAGGATTGGCCGGATACTACCGTCGTTTTATCGAGGGATTCTCAAAGATTGCCCAACCCCTCACCGCTTTAACCCAAAAGGATAACCCCTATAATTAGAGCGAGACTCAAGAATCAGCATTCCAGCTACTGAAGCAGAAACTATGTAGCGCACCCATCTTGTCTCTACCAGAGGGAACAGATGACTTCATGGTGTATTGCGATGCCTCCATCCAAGGTCTCGATTTTGTGTTGATGCAACGCGACAAGGTTATCGCATACGTTTCTCGACAGTTAAAAATCCACGAAAAGAATTACACAACTCACGATTTAGAGTTGGGAGCCGTGGTGTTTGCACTAAAGATATGGAGACATTACTTGTACGGTACCAAATGCACCATCTACACCGATCACAAGAGTCTTCAGCATATTTTTGAGCAGAAAGAGTTGAACATGCGTAAACGCTTTGGATCGAGCTCTTAAACGACTATGATTATGCAATCAAGTACCATCCGGGCAAAGCTAATGTGGTGGCCGATGCCCTAAGCAGAAAAGAAACCAAACCCCGACGAGTTAGAGCATTACAACTCACTATTCATACAGGACTACCCGAACAAATCCGCAATGCCCAACTCGAAGCCTTAAAAGAGGAGAACTTATCATTAGAATCCACTTGTGGTATGGGGAAACAACTTGAGGTTAAAACAGATGGTATTCGTTACTTCGTGAAACGAATATGGATACCAGTATATGGAAATCTAAGAGATCTAGTCATGGATGAAGCTCACAAATCCCGATACTCTATCCATTCAGGATCCGACAAGATGTATCACGATCTCAAGGTTTTGTATTGGTGGCCGAACATGAAAGCTGACATAGCCACCTATGTGAGCAAGTGTCTGACTTGTTCAAAGGTCAAGGTGGAGTACCAAAAGCCATCCGGATTACTTCAACAACCGGAAATCCCGATGTGGAAATGGGAGCAGATTTCTATGGATTTCATAACCAAATTACCCCGAACCCTACCGGATGTGACACAATCTGGGTGATAGTGGACCGCCTAACAAAATCCGCTCATTTCCTTGCTATCAAAGAGACCGACAAAATGGAAAATTTAACTCGCCTCTGTCTTAAAGAATTAGTATCCCGACATGGAGTGCCAATCTCCATCATCTCCGATAGAGACGCCCGATTTACCTCACGCTTCTGGCAATCATTACAGAAAGCTCTAGGCATGCGCCTGGATATGAGCACGGCATATCATCCTCAAACAGATGGCTAGATTGAGCGCAGAAGACATGCTAAGGGATTATGTGATCGATTTCAGTAACAGTTGGGAGACTCACTTGCCTTTAGTGGAGTTCTCCTACAATAACAGCTATCATACTAGCATCAAAGCAGCACCATTCGAAGCCTTGTACGGGCGAAAATGCCGATCACCAATTTGTTGGGCTGAAGTTGGAGATAACCACCTTACGGGTCCTGAACTTGTGCACGAAACCTCAGAGAAAATCTTGCAAATCCGAAACCGTATGGAGGCAGCTCGTGACCGTCAAAAGAGTTATGCAGACAAGCGCAGAAAACCACTAGAATTCCAAGTAGGTGACAAGGTATTATTAAAGGTTTCACCTTGGAAAGATGTGATTCGTTTTGGAAAACGAGGAAAGTTAAACCCGCGTTACGTTGGACCATTCGAGATAGTGAAAAGGATTGGTCCAGTAGCATATCAACTGAACCTACTAGATACACTCAATGGGGTGCACAATGTCTTTCATGTCTCAAACCTAAAGAAATGCCTATCAGATGAGACACTTGTAGTTCCACTCGAGGAGTTGGAAATTGATGAACATCTACGTTTTATTGAGGAACCAGTTGAGATCAAGGACAGATATGTCAAAACCCTCAAGCACAGTAAGATACCTATTGTCAGAGTTCGCTGGAACTCGAAGCGTGGACCGTAGTTCACATGGGAACGCGAGGATCAGATGATGAAAAAGTATCCTCATCTTTTTAAACAGTCAACGGCAAACACATAAGGTACTAACTAAATTTCGAGACGAAATTTATTTCAACAAGGGGATGATGTGACAAATCCAAACTTTTGTTTCAGACATTTAACGAAACCCAAACTTTTGTTTCAGACATTTAACGAAACCCAAACTTTTGTTTCAAACATTTAACGACTTCGTTTAATTTTCGGGACGAAAATTCTTTCAACAAGGGGATGATGTGACATCCGGCAAATTCAGGTTAACTCCGTTAACACAAAAATCGTTATCTCAAGCATTTTTATACAAACTCCGTCATATCAGTTTTCGTTCATGCATTGCACTAAATTAATCCGTTAGTTCACAAACATTCAAGTCAAAGAGGATCGTTAACTCCATTAGTATTCCCCGTTAAAAAACAGTTAGTAACATCACGAGAGTGTTTTGTAAAAAAAATAAAATAATAATAATAATAATTTCCAATGTTTGACTTCTAGAAGTCAAATGATAGAGTTATCATCAATTGGATTTCAAATTCGAAGTTGGAAACTAAATTGGCGAATTTTGCGCTCATATCCCGTGTCTCTTAACCCAAACCGACTTATCCCTACATCTAATTCGCTTATAATCAATCTTGAACTCTAATTCTTTCCCATTCGAAGCCGTCACTGCTGATTCATCCCGTACCACTTGTTTTCAAGTTAATTCAGGTTAGATACTTGTATGTTCTTGAACGTTTTTACCTGCTAATCAAAAGCCCTAACATCCCTAACCTTGATTTTTACTATAATCGATCCAATTTTGAAGTTTTAAACCTAAAACTCGTCGAAACCCTAACATGTTTGTAAAACCTGCTCAAATGACCTTCAAAACCAAATTAAATCCATCATTGTACTCGCTTTTTAGTGTATAACAAAACCCCTAAATTACTTTTGGATAATACTAAACAAGAAAAACGAATTTGTGGATCTAGGGCTGCTGCGATCGACTTGTTCCTGTGCAGTCAAGGATCTCGCAGCATGTACTGTATATGAAAAATGAAACCCCGAATATTTCGCAACTGCGTAGGCAGAGCAGTTGGTTGTGTGTGTGACCTGCAACTATGAGGTCGCAGGTTCGAGTCCCGGCCTACACAGTTTTAATTATTTTTTCTGTTTTCTAGCTACCTTTCAACCCTTGTTCCAGATTTTTAGTTTCCAAATTTCACTGTTTCGGAAATATATAAAAATTCATTAAGGTTATTAAATACTACCATAAAATCCTTATAAATCGAACACGACCAATAGTAATATTTGGGTATGTTTCGAGAGAAAAGTCGTATTTTATTCTAAAAAAAGGGTATTTGATTATTTTGAATGTAATTAAATTAAGCGTTTATTTTAACTATTGGATCGAGTTAATCGCGCCGTTCATCTTGAGACATGAAAATATAATAAGGATAAATTCTTATACGTGACGTACTTGTGTAGAACTCGTGTATGACGATACCCTCAATCCTCTTTGTGTAAACTTGTGTGGAATACCAATCATCACTTTTATCAGGTGAGTTTCACGGCCCCTTTTCTTATGGTTTAAACTTGGGGGAGAAAACATGGGTACGAACATTTAGATCTTACATTTCTTTTATATCACTTGTGTACTAAGCACAAACATATCATGAAAGTCCTTACTTATCGAACCGTTAGTATATGGGTTAGCGAGGTAATCTTGAGTAGTACTACTGGGCATTGACAAGCCCCACCCGCGTTAGTCGCGCTAACACGACGGGAAGTCGAACGGGTGTAACATTGACCTAAACATTTACCATTGATTATGATAGTCATGGTGGGAGGCAATTCAAACATAAACAGTCAGCTTCGGTGTCGAAACGCTTTAGTAACATGTACTAGGTTAGCTACCTATGATATAAATTGTAAATGGTATTATCTAGTAAACTTTACAAACATTGAAACCTGTGAACTCACCAACCTAGTGTTGACACGTTTTAGCATGTTTTCTCAGGTCATTAAGGTACAAGCCCAAGCTAAGGCATGCATGCATTCGAAGTCCATCATTTTCAAACTCAAGAACTATTTATTTTATTTATTGTTGGATTATAGTATTTTTGGCGCGACTGTTTTGGCGCATGCTTTTCATTTAACTTTTCGCTTCCGCAGTCTTACATTAAATCAGTGTTTTCATTACTAGTGTTGCATCGTGACTATGAGCAATACTAGTGGTCTTCTTAAACTCATATAGAGTCGTTCAAAGTAACTAATGACTGAGATCCTGGTAAGTCACGCTCCTAACGGTAAAACTCCGTTAGTGGATTTTAGGGGTGTGACAGATTGGTATCAGAGCCATTGGTTATAGAGAACTAGGATTGCATACTAGACTATAACCTTACATATTAGTTACACGGCACAAACACTCATACATGATACATATAGCACCTATACATACATTGCATTGCAGGCATGTTGACATCATCCATATTACCCTCTGCTGACGAGGAACACATCATTTGCATTGCATCATCATTCCCAGTGGCGACACTCGGGGAATCACCAGAACAACATCCACTCCCGTCCGTGGGCAGCGAGACGAAGCCTTCGGAGGAGTCACTTACACCACCATCACATGTCGGGTTTGGTGGGCATTCACAGGTCCATGTTATGGACGACACTCAGCTAGCACATATCTCTTTGGGAGTTGGGATCGTCGGAGGCGAGTCCCTACTGTACCCACTAGCAACAATACGCCGAGTGAAGGCAGACCGTTGCACACATTATTGCAAGATCCTTTGGCACGTAGATGTCATCACTTTCCCGAGCCATGGGCTCGCGTCTTTGGTCAATATTCTGTTGAAGATAGATTGACCACAAAGTTGAGAACGCATTGCTCATTGCATACTCAGACCCTACCCTGACTCAGATGGAAGGACGACTACTTTGTTGCTTCCTATAACTTGTATTCATGAATTAGTTTCATTTCTCGAAGTCTCATTTCATGTACATGTTTGTTTCATGCTCTCATCCACAATCCGCTGGATTGGACTCTTGTATTGTGTTTCAACTCGAGTGAATACTTGGATCAAACAATTCCTGCCTACTCGTCCTGATAGGAGTCCTAGCTGATCAACTTATGGTTGATGATTAAGCTTCTCAATGACTTATCATATCTGACAACACTCTGTACTCAGCAATACGAACTATAGGACATTATGACGCAGGACAGGGGAAAACTAGGATGAGCATGCAAAGCAAATTATCATTACGGGTGCACACGTAATAGTAATTTGAGGTGCATGTAAATCCTGGTGAAACCTAGTGTGTGGATAAATGATCCTAATCTGTGATTTGCAAACTTAAGTTTCCACTGTCTGTAGAAATTCTCGTAACCCACTCAACGACTAGTTGGTATCATTAAACTATTCAACAGTTGATAGGCGCGACTATCAGGTTGAAATTGTTTATCTCACTCATGGAAGAGTCCTAGTGAAATTAAGACTCTCATCGAAATGTGATCACAGAAACCATCTTGATTGGAACCCTAATGGAAACTCATGACAAACCTATCGACTCCAACTATGTAAGCGAAATTCTTCCCAAGCTAGCACGTGTTATTCATCTGACCCTATTTCTTTATCTTATGGCTAATCCTCAGTCTAGTTTGACTTATACCCAGGATATCCAACTCTGTAAACATACTTCTTTCTTCACAAAATGAGTTTCGTAGGCTCCCCTATTGCGGAACAAGGAGGAAGAGCCCCTCTACTCTAACTACGAGAATGCTCTCTTCTTGAATGTGATTTCTCTCTGGATTGGTGTGTGGAATGATGAACCCAGGCCTCTTCATTGGGTTGCACGGTCGTGCAAAAGGCACAGGGAATCAAACAGGGTACAGAGGACATGGTACCGGGTCGTGGGGAGCAGAGAGGGCCAATGCACGACCGTGCATTGGGATGCATGGCCGTGCATCCCTCTCTTTTTCCCAGATTTGTCTTGTAGCTTCTTGTTGACTATTGTTGACCAATTTTGACTTCTTGGGGGTCAATGCTCCGGGAATGAACCTTCTAGAAGCTTGAATTCTTGGTGTTCTTGATAGGTGATCGGTGTCGAAGGGACCGGTCAAAAATAAAGAATTAGAGTGTCCTAATCACCTTAAACTAGTTAGGGTAAGAATGGTGTCGAACCACGAAGAGTTTGTGGTCGGTGCTTAACTTCAATTAACAATGTGATTTATGAAGTTGCAATGGGTCTTTCTGACCAAACACAAGCAATGATTGAGGTGAAATTAACAAATCCAACAAGCAATGATTATCAACTAGCAAAACGATCACGAGTAATCAAGTAGTAAATAAACGGTTTAAGTTGTAAACAATAATTAAAAAGGAATCACGACCGGGTTTCAAGTTCACAAGTACTTAGGGATTATCACACCAACATATGAGTTCAAGCAATCAAATGGTTATCCAAATCAAATTGACCAAGTCTAACCAAGAACATCAACATTCATACATCATCGGCAAATAGTGTAAGACAATATTCATGAATGAAATCGAGACAAATGTATGCAATATAGAATTAGATTAATCAAAAGATTCAACACAAATCAAAGTTCATAGCAATTATCATCTAACGGGGTTAATGGTGCAAGAATTTATCGACTCCCGTGAGTTCATAACCATAATAAACACAAAGATTCAAGTATTTCAAACCAAACGATTACAAAAATTGTTTCTCAACACTTGCACATGATAAAACCCTAAAAACTTACAAACAATCCACCCGGGAATGATTACCGGTGGATTAGACGCTCATGGTGCTGGAAATCATCTTCAATCTTTCAATCTTTCGAGTATCAATCTTCAATTGGATGTTAGAATCGTATTTCTTAGCCTCCAAGAACTCCCAAATCGCCCAAGAACTGCCCTGAAAAAGTTGATTTCGAATTTGGGGAAGAAACCCTCACTTAAACTCTCAAAATCGGCAGTTTCCCGAAAATCCGCGTCCAGAAAACGCATCTGGCGTAAGCTTACGCCGCATCCCTGAAACCTGCTGTGAAAGAAATGGTTAGGTGTAGGCCTACGCTGGGTGGCGTAGGCTTACGCTCTCCGTCTTCCTTCCAACTCTTGCATCTCTCGCATAATATCTTCTAAAATCATACATTAAGCTTCCAACACCTGCACATGCATGGCTACACAAAACCTTTGTATTCCCCATATTAATTTGCATAAATATAACATATTGCACCCTTTAATGCATGAAACTTTGGTCACTTATCAATAGGATTTAGCTTGATTTGTATTTTTAACACCGAATAACCTGCAATTATCAAATATTTGTATTTTAAGCACAAATTGCAAAGATTATTATTCAATTTAATACCATAATGCGGGATTATTATGTATGTAAAACATGTATAAATGATGACATATCACTAGTATAGTTATATATAATTGTGAGTTTGTTGGTATATTTACGAATGTCGTGTGTAGCTAACAAATTCATGAGTGTAAGGATAATGCATTAATTTTCAAAAATCAAAACATAAAAACCAAAACCTGACGGGGCCTAGGGGCGGCTCAATCGTATTGGTGGCTTAAAGCGAACTAAAAATTTGAGGCTTCTTTCAACAAAGGTAATGTCATAAGGAAACACTTGAACGAGCTTAATTCATATCCAGTTATGGCTTTGAATGCACACACCCCTCACAATCAATCACTCCACTCGGCTTCATATATTGACTAGCGATGATGTGCTAGTATTTTTCACTCGAAACCAAACAATGAACCACATTATCATAGGCTTGCATATTGATCACATCTCTACCTACTATCACAACTAAAAAGCACAAATCAAAAGGTCTTTTAAGGGTTGTAATGTAGGCTAGGGTTACGGGTATGGATAAGAATTTTTAAAGTGGATAAAGGTGAGTGGAATTCAACTAATGAAGTTACAAATCAATCTAAAACTTTCAAATCTCTACCATGGGTATAAATGACCCATCAACACTAAAGTTATTATTTCTTCAAACTATCAAATAAAACTTGGGCTAAAATTGACCCAATAACATTTTATTTTTTTTAATATCTCAATTGCAAACACAACTACAACTATCTAAGTTAATTGAATTCCAACTCACTGGTTTAAAAAGAAAAGGCTAAAAGATGAATGGGTTAATGTTGTGGGATTTGTCAAAAGAAAAGTTATAGGCTCAGAATGGGCATCTAGTGGATATTAACGGGTAAAGTTATAAAATGGCTAAAAATAAAAACAGTTTCTCCTAATGTCTTTATCATTTTTGTGCAATCAATTGGTTCAAGGTCTCAACATGTATCAACACTATACAAGTTCTAAAATGTGAAACAAAGTGGCCAACCACTCAAATAAGAGAATATATATATATATATATATATCAATTTGGCTCAAAATCTCACAAAAAACGGTGGGAATAGGTTACCGACATGTGCATGCGAACCATCACCTTCAACTTTGTTAATCCCGAATTCAACATTTCCAATTTTTTTTTATCATTTGTTGGAAAGACTTAATCAAGTACTTAGTGAATCAACCATGACCAAAGACCTCCGACAAACACTTTTTGAAACAATTATTCAAAAATTTGTATGGTTTCATTGATTTCCCACATCCCCACACTTGAACCTTACATTGTCCCAATGTAAATAGTTATGAAATATAAAAGTGCGGTTAGTGGGTGCCAAAACACCCAATACCCAATCTCTAAATATCCAACTCAAAGATTCCCATAACAATAAGCATCAACCCAACACAATCAACCAAGTTTCAAACAACAAACACACAAAAATAAACAAAAACAAAATAGTTCAATCAAAACAACATAAACATGAGAAATAGTACATGGACCTGATTAGAGGCGATCATAGAGTGCCTGAACCACAACCAAAAATGGACTCGTAAGTCTTCCATGAGTCTTCCCCACACTTGAGTGTTGCTATGGTGACGAAACTAAAACACACAACAAAACACAAAACAAAACAAAGACAAAATAAAGACAATCACAAGTCGGGTTGCCTCCCAGTTAGAGCTAAGTTTGTTGTCCTCAGCCCGACATTACTTCCTTATGGAGGTTGAAACACAAACTTGCTTCTACTAGCTCCCCCACCACCTTGGTTGTTATCACTCCAACTCCAAGTCTCCTCTCTTGTAAATTCCACATCAAACAAATCTCCTTTCTCGTTCGGATGTTGGACATGGTCGGGTGGCTTCTTTGCATCTTTCAACCTCTCAGTTTCCTTCTCGATTGCCTTCGGCTCGTCATTCACATTAAACCTGTCAAACATAATACCTTTCTTTTTTGTGTCACCCTCATTGGCCTTGGCACGAGGATGACACACGTTAGTAGTAACTGATTTTGAACATTTATTTTTAACCGAATATGTAAATAAAATTGAAAAAATATTTATGTTCAACTTACGATTCCCAAAGGTCATGTCAACAATGTCATTTCGGCAATTGATTTGCACATTTGCGGTTGCCAAAAACGGTCTTCCCAAAATCACTCGTGGCTCCTCCTCCTTAGCAAGTGGTGCATAATCGAGCACCAAGAAATCTCCAGGATAGTAAAATTCTCCAATCTTCACAGCCACTCCCACTAATTTCCCCCGAGGACGCGTGCATGTAGCATTTGCTAACACCAATGTGGTGTTGTATTCTTCTAATGGACCAAAATTGTATTGGTCATATACGCTCCCCGGTAAAATGCTCACCCCCGCTCCATAATCTAATAATGCCAAATTAGTTTTAATTCTCCAATTTGAATAGGAACTAAGGGTTCTCCAAACTCAATTTCCTCCTCTTCTCTTTCTTCACCTTCGTCATTACCATGAGCCACATCAATTGCACTAACATGATGTTTTGGGTTCAATGTGGTGTCATCATTTTGCTTGAATTGAGCTATTTCCTGTGCCAATTGCCCAACTTGTCTCTCCAATGCCGCGTGAGACTTATCTCTAACTTCATTCTCCCTTTTGGATTCTTTCATCATTTCCAACAGTGCATCCAACTTTGAATTAACCGCATCATCACCCCCCGATGATCCACCTTGTTGTTGATGATCTTGATTGTAATTCCTTGGGGGGTAATTTGTGTTCCGGTTATTGTTATAAGAGCTCCTTTGGTAACCACCCGAATTATAATTGCTTTGTTGACGAGGTTGGTATGACGAAGTACCTTGATTTGAACCTTGGAAATTTGGGTTCAATTGGTTTGACGCGTCCCCATATTTGAAGTTGGGATGATTCCTTGAGCTCGGGTGATAGGAGTTTGAGTTTGTATCATATGGTTTCCTATCACCATAAACTTGATTCACTTCTTCTTGTCTACCGTCTTGCATTGAGCAATTCATCGATTTATGCCCCAAATCTCCACAATTTTCACAAACATCAAACCGGGTTTTTACTACCGCTACTTCTTTCTTCTCACTTTTCCTCAGCAATGCTAACTCTCTTTCCATGGATGTCAACCTCTCTTTTGTTTCATAGTCCGGGATGGACTTAGAAATTGAGTGTTTGGCTCTTCGGCTAGCCGATGCCTCGGCTTTAGAACTTTGGCTCATCCGTTCCAAGAAATCTCAATCTTCTTCTTCGGGATTAGATAACAAAGTTCTATTACTTGTGGACTTCAAATATTTTCTTTCCTCTTGAGTCAAACCATTCACAAAACACTTTACCAATTCCCACAACTCAATTTGATGGTGGGGGCATTTCCTCAACAACTCTTTGAAACGAGTAAACGCTTCATGCAATGGCTCACCAGTTTGTTGTTGAAAAGTCTGAATCTCAATACGGGAGTCATCCGTCTTTGCAACCGAATAATACTTGTTGCATCTCCTCCCATGTATGAATGCTATTCGCCGGTAATGTGACAAACCATTGCTTCGCCCGATCCTTGAGTGAAAACTGGAAAATTCTAAGTTTGACCTCGCTTTGATCGAAGTTCTCATATCCAATTGTGCTACAGATGGCGGCAAACTCGGCTAAATGGGTGTATGGTTCTTCGGTAACCATGCCATGAAAATGTGGGAGAACGTTGATATAATTTGGCCTCGACTTGAATCGCCTCATTCCGGGAATTGGTGGAACAATTGGAGAAGCATTCTCCGAAATAGCCGGTCGAAAGCGACCATTAACTCCACCCATAGGGGCTACCGGTTGTCTTCGGTTTTTGTTGTTGTAGCCCCCATTAACTCTCATCCCTTCTTGTTTAGGAGGATAAACAGGTCTCTCGGGTCTACCCGTTCGACCCATTAGTTGTCTCGCCCTTTAGTGAACATAATTCACCTCTTCTTCCTCTCCAAAGCCTTGCCACTCATTATATTCTCCAAATTGGCTCCGCTCACCATCTTCATACTCATAATCTCCAAACCCATTACCATTCCTAACATTTTCATTATCATCATACCTTAAGTATTCACCATCTTCATCCTCCCAACCATCGTCCTCATTGTCGTTTCTTGGTTGAGCTCCAAAGATGTTTCCAGGAGGGGTTTGATTTTGTTGTGGTCCCCTTCTTCCTTGGTACGCGGGATTGGTACGGATGTTAACGGGTCAGTTTTGTTAAACTGGACCCGACCCACGGGGTTGGTTGTTATTGATAGGTATAGATGGGGTTGGGGTTCGGTGAGGTGGAGTTGGTGCGCGGTTAGGGATTGGGCCTCTGTTTGGAGTTGGGCCACGGTTTCTCATGCTAGTTCCAGAATGACTACTTCGACTATCCATAGATGATGGTTCTGATTGTCACACCCCAACCGACGACGGAATACGTCGGGGCGGGACATGTAGACTGTTCATGAGCACAAGGTTGACTATATTGTAATATGTTAAATCATAAATTTCATTTCAAACAACCAAATACAATCAAGTTCAAACAGATACGTAAAAGAAATGCATAATATTCTTTATTTAATTTTCAACTAAGTCCAAGTCCTATGTGTAGCAAGCCTTGTTCAAACTCACACGTTAGCACCTGAAACATGAATAAAATAATGTCAACTAAAAAGTTGGTGAGCATACACAGGTTTGTACATAGATGTGAAAGATCAAATCCTTACATATCATGAATAAATAAGGCATTTATTGGGAGTAACTAATGTGTAACCAAAGTACAATCAAACATTTGTAACTAGCATGCAAATTGTGTTGTCGGTAACAATCACCCCAATCTAGGTGGGTTTGTCAGACTCAATAGATCTATCATTGTTAACCGTCGGCTTGAATAGTTAATGATTGCACATAAATTGCACACAAACAGTTAACACACCTAGCACTCAAACATAAAGCTCAAATTTTGCATACATGAATGTAAAGAGGATTTGTATTTGTGTAGTTTGTGTAAATGAAAGAAATTGTGTGTATAGAGTTCATGTTTCACCCCAAAAAGTGTAAAAGAGTAAAAGGGGCTATGTAATGCTCACCTGTATTAGTTGTGTAGATAACACGAGCAACAAGTAGCACAAGTGAATTTACAAATCACAAACTTAGCCTAGAATGAAATTGCATGAATGTGAATTAATAACACGCCCAAAATCTATGCTAAGGTCTAGGGTTCAACGGGTTTTGAGTATAGGGATTTGTACAAAAGAGTTTGCGTTATGTAAAAGATGTATGTATGTGGGTGTGTACTTAAATAAGAGTTCAAAAAAAATAAGAAAATAAATGACTTAGGGTTTTAATTTGAATAAATTTAAATAAATAAATTCATTTTATTTACACATTTATTACATTAATAATGTACTAAAAAGTAGTGTAAGTATATACTAGTATAATATTTGAGAAAATTATACTAAATATAAATTAAACCCTAATTGGATTTTTAAAGTAAAAAAAAAAGATAACTAATAAATAAATTTATGTATTTATTATTAAAGTAGTATGTTTCAAAAAATTTAATGAATATAAATGTATTTATTAATATATATTAGAAAGAGTTTTTAGTTGTTTAAAAGTGGTTTAAACTCTAATATATATCTAGTTTAATAGAAAACAAATGATTTATAAACTTAATAATTCAATTTAAAATAACTTTTAAATGATTTTTATATAAAAATGGGATTTTAAAACAACTAATTGTGAAAAAAAGAAAAAAATGGTTTTATGTTTAAAATTGTATATTATTGTACAAATTTGTTCTAAGTGGTTTAGGTTTTTATAAAATCATTTTTAATAAGAGATTTGAGTGTTAAAAAGTTTTACATTGTACTAGGTTCGAACCCGGGTTTATCCTGGGGGAGGACAAGGACCTAGCCACTGAATCGTGATTTTAAAACGTGATAAACACATATGAGGCAGGGACTGGGTCTGATATTAGTTAAGACCAAAAAGGCCGAAGGTGGTGGGTTTCGAACCCACGCCACCTGGTTCGGCGGCGCAATGACTTACCGGTCGGACCAGGTGGTTTCGTTGTTATAGTATTGAAATCCAGATATATATATATACGCTAACTGAAATCAATCAAAATCCCCTTTTTGAAAACTCGTAAGAACAGGTTATGAAAATTAACAGAAATCGAATCTGATACACTCGATTTTCGTAAATCGATATGGGGCTTTCGATGTATGAATAAAAACGAATCAAATGATGTAAAACTCACCTGATTTGGTTGGGTATTGAAGGCTGCCGGCTAAAAGTTCAAACCCGCTGTTCTTGGTACTGGATCGGAACGCAGGGGTGTAATGGAGATCGATACAGCGTTTAGCGAGTCTGAATGAGTTTATGCGAAAGTGTGTGAATGGATTAATTGGTTCCATTTCAACCCTAAAGCACGATTTGATTATGAGGTTGAAAGTAACCGCGGTCGGACTAATTACGCGTAAATCGAGTTAATTGGGAATGGATTGAGTCGCGATTTAGGTCTGAATTCACAGGATTGATGACTGTGCGTGATTTGCGGAACTTAACATGCTTTAATTCTGTGATTAGAGACCGAATTGATTTGGTTTGACTTTATGAAGTCAAACTTCGTTCAAATCAGTTTGAAACTCATATTGGTCCGCAAATTCAATGGATTGCCACGATTTATGGGTTTAAAAACAATCCACAATCGTTCTAGTAAATGTAACAAGTCGTTTGATCCCAGCTTTGGTCGATAATGAGTTTCTATTGAAGGATTTTATCCTATATGGCCTTTAAAGTCAAAATATATCAAAATTAGATGAATGGGGTCAAAGTGGGAGTCAAAGGGTTCAAAGGAAATGAGAGTTTACTAGTTATTTAATTTGTAAATATGTGTATGTACATATTTATATTTTGATTTTTGTTACAACTTTATAAAATTTGAATCTTTCTTTTATATATAATTTATAAAAACTAAATATATTATAAATTTAAAGTGATTTATATAAAAAAATGTACATATCTTTATATAGAAATTAATATGTCCAATAAAAGTGAACTTGGAATTTATTATATGATAAAATAATACTAAATGTTGGAGATACGAGTTTGAAATGAAGTCATAAATTCATGGATGTTACACAGATGAAATGGGTTGTAATTTTTGTTGTTGGGTTCGGTTTTGCATTGCTATCCTCTCAATTTCTGGTTCAAAAACAAGCGGTGAAGTCCTCCTGGATGAACGGGTACGCATGCACTAATCTGTCACCTGCACACACAAACAAACACCACGCGTAACACAAAAATAGAAGAAGATTAACCAAACAAAACAAGTAACAAATAGTCACACGAGTCAATTAAAATAAAACACCAAGCGCACACACTCCCCGGCAACGACGCCAAAATTTGATCGGTGTTGAAGGGACCGGTCAAAGATAAAGAATTAGAATGTCCTAATCACCTTAAACTAGTTAGGGTAAGAAGGGTGTCGAACCACGAAGAGTTTGTGGTCGGTGCTTAACTTCAATTAACAATGTGATTTATGAAGTTGCAATGGGTCTTTCTGACCAAACACAAGCAATGATTGAGGTGAAATTAACAAATCCAACAAGCAATGATTATCAACTAGCAAAAAGATCACGAGTAATCAAGTAGTAAATAAACGGTTTAAGTTGTAAACAATAATTAAAAAAGAATTACGCCCGGGTTTCAAGATCACAAGTACTTAGGGATTATCACACCAACATATGAGTTCAAGCAATCAAATAGTTATCCAAATCAAATTGACCAAGTCTAACCAAGAACATCAACATTCATACATCATCGGCAAATAGTGTAAGACAATATTCATGAATGAAATCGAGACAAATGTATGCAATATAGAATTAGATTAATCAAAAGATTCAACACAAATCAATGTTCATAGCAATTATCATCTAACGGGGTCAATGGTGCAAGAATTTATCGACTCCCGTGAGTTCATAACCATACTAAACATAAAGATTCAAGTATTTCAAACCAAACGATTAAAAGAATTGTTTCTTAACACTAGCACATGATAAAACCCTAAAAACTTACAAACAGTCCACCCGGGAATGATTACCGGTGGATTAGCCGTCATGGTGATGGAAATCATCTTCAATCCTTCAATCTTTCGAGTATCAATCTTCAATTGGATGTTAGAATCGTGTTTCTTAGCCTCCAAGAACTCCCAAATCGCCCAAGAATTGCCCTGGAAAAGTTGATTTCGAATTTGGGGAAGAAACCCCCACTTAAACTCTCAAAATCATCATTTTCCCAAAAATCCGCGTCCAGAAAACGCATCTGGCGTAAGCTTACGCCGCATCCCTGAAACCTGCTATGAAAGAAATGGTTAGGCGTAGGCCTACGCTGGGCGGCGTAGGCTTACGCTGGGTGGCGTAGGCTTACGCTGAATCCTGCATTTTTGCCCCGTTTCCTCCGTCTTCCTTCTAACTCTTGCATCTCTCGCATAATATCTTCTAAAATCATACATTAAGCTTCCAACACCTGCACATGCATGGCTACACAAAACCTTTGTATTCCCCATATTAATTTGCATAAATATAACATATTGCACCCTTTAATGCATGAAACTTTGGTCACTTATCAATAGGATTTAGCTTGATTTGTATTTTTAACACCGAATAACCTGCAATTATCAAATATTTGTATTTTAAGCACAAATTGCAAAGATTATTATTCAATTTAATACCATAATGCGGGATTATTATGTATGTAAAACATGTATAAATGATGACATATCACTAGTATAGTTATATATAATTGTGAGTTTGTTGGTATATTTACGAATGTCGTGTATAGCTAACAAATTCATGAGTGAAAGGATAATGCATTAATTTTCAAAAATCAAAACATATAAACCAAAACCTGATGGGGCCCAGGGGCGGCTCAATCGTATTGGTGGCTTAAAGTGAACTAAAAATTTGAGGCTTCTTTCAACAAAGGTAATGTCATAAACCCTGCTATTTTATCCGGGCTTGGACCAGCAATAATAAACTAAAAAGTTTATATTTTGCGGAGTTAAAAAATCAATTTTTTAATAATTTTGTACTTGTATAAAATGTTTAGATTAAATTTATTTTTCTAGCTTTTTTAGAAGCAAACTCTTTAATAAAATTTCCCAAGTCAACTTCTTCTAATAATTTCTTTTTAATTGACAAAATAGCTAACTAATTTAATCGTTCTTGTAACATAGTATATCTTAAATAATTTTCTAACAATTTTAATTTGAAAAAAACTTCTTTATACGGAAGAAACCGTTACAAGAATAGTTAACTTAACTATCCATCCTTAATAAAAAAAAACTAAATATTTTGTCACTTGTCATCACCACATTTAATCTCATAAAGTTTTTCCCTCCAAAATCATATTACATCCTCCATTTAATATTTCCATACTTAATCATTTTTTTTAGAAAATCACATAAGTAACACTTTTTACCAAATCAATTCATTATTATTACTATTGACTCACATTTTTTATTATTAAAAAAACAAGATCTTTTAAATTTAACATATAAAATTTAGAATATTAATTTTTTATTTTAAATAAATATGTGTTAGAATAAAGTTTATTAATATTTAGTTAGTAGCTTTTTAATTAAGTTTGATATTTATAAATAAATTTTTTCGTTTGATTTGTAAATTTTAATAGTTAGTTTTTAACTAAAATTAAGAAACTTGTAAATATTTATTTTTATAAAGTGTGTTGTATTTTAAGCTTTAATTATTTTTTAAATAACGACATTTTTCTTTTCAAAAAAATATGTT
This sequence comes from Smallanthus sonchifolius, assembly GCA_023525975.1. Classification (NCBI taxonomy): domain Eukaryota; kingdom Viridiplantae; phylum Streptophyta; class Magnoliopsida; order Asterales; family Asteraceae; genus Smallanthus; species Smallanthus sonchifolius. The sequence continues at coordinate 49,681,297 of CM042046.1, read as the reverse complement.
TTGATTCAATTCTAATTTATTAGTTTTAATTTAGAAATTTTAAATTTAAATTGTGTCAATATAATAATGAGTGTGATTTTTAAATTTTGAAGTTTTAAAATTTTAATTTAAAAGACGACATATTGTTCAAATTTAAATTTTATACGTGTCTTTTTTTTTTAAATGAGAGATTTAGTATTAAAAGTTTAGCGAAATTTTTCGTATACAAGTGCTACTAATGTCACACCCCGATCGATGGCGGAATCATCGAGGCCGACAATGGAATGATTGTTCAAAAGCACATGATAACTAAAATGTTGCATAATTCATTAATTAAATTTAAAGACAACAAAGATCCAAATACAATACATTTCAAATACCCTAGTCGAGTTCAAAACATTGATTTATTTAACTAGGTCCATAGTTCTGAAGTGGAGGAATCTTCGGCAAGCAATCACATATCCAAACCTGAAACATTATTTAAATCAAGTGTCAACTAAAAAGTTGGTGAGTACATAAGTTTTGTAGTTCCGATAAGTAGTAGATAAAAACGTTTTGCAACTCATTGTTTATCTTGTTAAACATAGTATATATATGGTGTATCATTTATCTAATCACAATTCAAACCTTGATTGACGCGCTTGAACATAGCACAACAGCTAAGTCCGGTATGTTTGAATATAGTTACCCACTATATCCGGTATGTTTGAATATAACACGCGGCTATATCCGAGTATGCAGTAATAAACACCCTAACCGGGTGGGCTGGTCAGGCACAATAGATCTATTAATATTACTGTTGGTTTTCTTGTGTTTAAATGTATGTACATCCAAGATAATAAGCATATAGTCCACATGTATAACACGTATAAACAATGTGAGTAGCATGTATAATGTTTCACCCCAAAATGTGCAAAAATGTAAAATAGGGGCTATGTAACTCACCTGGCTAGCTGATATGATAATCCACGAGTGCGGGTGATAAGGACGTTGAAACCTAAGCACGATGAAATCCTATGTGGATAGATAAGTATTATTGTATGTTTTATTTGTATGTGCGTATTCGTATTTAAATGTGTATGGGTTTTATAATAATATCCTTTAATATTTATTTGTATAAAATATGGTAGAAAATAATAATGACTTGGTAAAACTTTAACTTAAAAATTATATATATATATTGTTAAAATATTTCATTTTTAAATAAGTAGTTATTATGTATTTATAAAAGTTCCTATTTATTTATATTATCATTATTATTATATATATATTTTTTTGTAAGTTGAAACTATTTTAACAAATTTATAAAAATATAATATTTATTATTTTATAAAAATTTTTGTGGGTTAAATATGTATAAAAGAATTTTAGTGGTTTCCGGAATAAACGAACGAGTAAACCGACTCGTTTTAGTTTTTATTGTATAAAAAGAATGTTAAAATAAGTTAAAATAAATAAACAGAATAAAAAATTAGGCCGAAGGCCAACCGGGATCGAACCCGCGACCTCTGCCTTAAACACACACACGCATAACCAGCCGGCCTACTGCCCATCGCTGGTTATGTGTGCATCAGTTTATTTAAATACAAAGGCAAAACAGGTCGCTGGTCCTCGGTAACCGCCAAACCGTGTCCGAGGACACTTGGTTTGCCCGGTAACTCACGGGCGATGGTCGTGTTTTCAATTGGGGTTGATTACCAGTGGCTAACAGGAACTAATGGAACCAAAATAAAGCTCGAACCTGGTCACGAAGGGCCTGGTCGGCAGAAGTTTAAACCCGAAAATGTCAAGAATGGGAATCGATCTTCTAGATGGAATTAGCCTTTAAAAACTTGGTCACAGCTTCACTCGGAGACGACGAATGCAATGGTGCCTTCAATTTGGAGTGAGAGTGGGTGGAAGAGGGGTAGCGAGCTCGAGCAGGTCCGAAGATGGCTATTTATAGCCGAGCTCAAAACCTTATGACCAAACGTGCAATTAAGTATGTCCAGACATTCGTCTGGACGAGACGAAGCTAACGAGCTATCAAGCACGCGTGGAGGTTGACTGTCGGGCTCGAATTCGTGGCGTGGGTTCTCGGCCACCAACAGGATCAGACTATCCGTATGTTGGGGAGACCAATTGGTCGGGGGCTTTTGCTCGCGTGGGAACGACGAGTTCAGGGATGCCTTTAGCGGCTGTCGAGGTGCAGGGAACAGGCTTGTCGGGGTGTTCGCCGGAAACTGGCTTGGACCGCCGGACAAACGTAGGGGGTGACCGGAAAGTCGATTTGCAATTTGGCAGTTTCAGTCCCTGTAGTTTGATTTTGTTTTAATTCGACCCTTGAGATAATTACGGATGAATCCTTGTAGTTTGATTTATACAGAAATAGTCCATCAACAGATTTTATCTTAAAACCTTCTAGTTTTAAAATTTTCAAAACAACCCCTCAACTTTTATAAAAATAAATTTCTTTAATTTCTTTTAATTTCAAATATATTTTATAAACTTATTTTATTATTATTATTATAAATAATTTTTATAAAAGTTATTTATCTTAATTAAATAGGTTATTTTATTAAATATGCAACCTTTAAATTTAGATTTTTTTATATAAAATTTTATATAAGTTTTAAAACTTATAAAATTTTAATTAATTTAAATTCGTAAAATGAAAATACCTATTTGTATAAAACTAAATAAAACACTCGTATTTTATTTAATTTGAGAATTATTACACGATAATTATATTACAAGTGCGCGAATGAAAAATCCGAAACGTCACAGTCTCCCCATGTTAAAGGAATTTCGCCCCGAAATTCAACTAGTGGAGGCTATGAAAAGAGATGTGGATACTTGGTCTTCACGTTCCCAAGTGAACTCGGGTCCACGTTTAGACTCCCAACGGACCTTGACAATGGGGATGCGGCTACGCTTGAGTTTCTTGACTTCTCGGTCCATGATTTCCACGGGTTTTTCAACAAAGTGCATTTTCTCGTCAATACGCACTTCATCAAGAGGGATGTGGAGATTTTCGTCGGCTAGACACTTTTTCAAATTAGATACATGAAAGGTCGGATGAACGTTGTTGAGTTCTGAAGGAAGATCGAGTTTGTAGGCCACTTTTCCTACCCTTTCGAGTATCTTGAATGGACCCACATATCGAGGTGCAAGTTTTCCTTTCTTTCCAAATCGGACTACGCCCTTCCAAGGTGATACCTTTAGGAGAACCATATCTTCAACTTGAAATTCCAAGGGTTTTCGTCGCTTATCAGCATAGCTCTTTTGCCGACTCCTTGCCACCCGAATGTTGTCACGGATAAGAGAGATTTTATCGGTGGTCTCTTGGATAAGCTCGGGACCGGTGATTTGTGCTTCACCAATTTCGTTCCAACAAATCGGTGAACGACATTTCCGTCCATAAAGAGCTTCAAACGGTGCCATGTTAATACTTGTGTGGTAGCTGTTGTTGTAGAAAAATTCGATCAGTGGTAGGTGAGAATCCCAATTGCCACCAAATTCAATGACACAAGCTCTAAGCATATCCTCGAGAGTTTGGATTATTCGCTCGGTTTGTCCTTCAGTTTGAGGATGGTAAGCCGTACTTAAATCCAAACGAGTACCAAGCGCAGATTGTAATGATTGCCAAAATCAGGAAGTAAAACGCGAATCATGATCGGAGATATGTTCAAAGGGATTCCGTGACGACTTACAATCTCATCAATGTAGATCCGAGCCAATTTCTCGACTCGATAGTCCTCACGAATAGGCAAGAAATGAGCAGACTTTGTGAGTCGATCGATAATAACCCAGATACTATCGTGTCCACTAGGAGTGCGTGGGAGTTTGGTGATGAAGTTCACAGCAAGGTTCTCCCACTTCCACATGGGAATTTCATGTTGTTCGAGGAGTCCGGAAGGCTTCTGATGTTCGGCCTTCACTTTAGAACAAGTTAAGCATTTTGCCACAAAGAGGGCAATATCCTTTTTCATGCCGGGGCACCAATATTGTTGACGGAGACCCATGTACATCTTATCAGCTCCGGGATGTACCGAATATCGAGTTTTGTGGGACTCGTTCATCAAAAATATACGAAGGTCGTCACGATAGGGAACCCAGATACGATCCAAGTAATACAATAGGCCGTTGGCTTTGGTCTATAGCAAGAGTTCTACACCACATGCCATTTCTTGGTACATGTTTCCCTCGGTAACCGAGGTGTGTTGTGCTTGGAGAATGCGGGCTTGGATATCGTTATGAATATGAACACTATGAAGCATGATACGTTCCTTACGACTCAAGGCGTCGGCTACAACATTTGCTTTGCCGGGGTGGTAGCGTATCTCGCAGTCATAGTCGTTAAGAAGTTCGACCCATCGTCGTTGCCTCATATTAAGTTCTTTTTGATTGAAAATATGTTGGAGACTTTTGTGGTCGGTGAAAACCACACATTTGGTGCCATAAAGATAGTGTCTCCAAATTTTCAAGGCTAAAACGACAGCACCAAGCTTGAGATCATGGGTCGTATAGTTCTTCTCGTGGATTTTGAGCTGACGTGATGCGTATGCAATCACTTGGACACGCTGCATAAGAACACAACCAAGACCTTGGTTGGATGCATCACAATAAACGACAAAGTCGTCATTACCACTAGGAATAGTTAGAACAGGAGCATTGCAGAGTTTGTGCTTGAGAGTTTGAAAAGCTTCCTCTTGCTTGGGTCCCCACTCGTAAGGTTTACCTTTGTGAGTCAAGGTAGTGAACGGAACCGCAATCTTGGAGAAATTTGAGATAAAGCGACGATAGTAACCCGCTAGTCCAAGGAAGGAACGAATCTCGGTAGGAGTCTTAGGAGTACTCCAATTTTTTACCGCTTCGATTTTTGCCGGGTCCACATGAATTCCCTTATCGTTGACTATGTGTCCCAAAAATTGAACCTCCTTTAGCCGGAATTCACACTTGGAGAACTTGGCGTATAGTTGTTCCTTCTTCAAGAGCTCCAAAATCAAACGAAGATGTTGTTCATGCTCCGTTTTTGTTTTAGAATAGATGAGAATGTTGTCAATGAAAACGATCACGAACTTGTCCAAATAAGGTTTGCATACACGATTCATGAGATCCATGAAAACCGCAGGTGCATTAGTCAAACCAAAGGGCATGACCATGAACTCGTAGTGACCATATCTAGTCCGAAAGGCAGTCTTAGGAATGTCTTCATCGAGAACACGAAGTTGATGGTATCCGGAACGAAGGTCAATCTTGGAGAAACATGTTGAACCTTGAAGTTGATCGAAAAGATCGTCGATACGGGTTAAAGGATAACGGTTCTTGATTGTAAGCTTGTTGAGTTCACGATAATCAATGCACATTCGAAAGGATCCATCCTTTTTCTTTACGAACAGCACGGGAGCACCCCAAGGTGAATGGCTTGGTCGGATGAATCCTTTGGATGAGAGTTCTTGTAATTGACTTGCAAGTTCTTGCATCTCGGAAGGTGCAAGACGATAGGGAGCTTTTGCCACGGGAGTTGCTCCGGGCACAAGGTCAATACGAAACTTTACTTGTCTAGGGGGAGGAAGACCGGGTAAATCCTCGGGGAATACCTCAGGAAAGTCTCGAATGATCGGAATATCTTGCAATTCCCTACCCTTGTCTTTCGTGTCAACTACGTGGGCCAAGAAGGCAACATACTTTTTTCGCAAGTACTTTTGTGCCAATGTGCAAGACATGAGTTGAAGACCACGACACGGTTTTTCACCGATAATAACTAACGTGTCGCCCGAAGGGAGAGGTATACGAATGCACTTTTCGTAGCAAATAACCTCGGCATGGTGCTTGGATAACCAGTCCATGCCAATTATAATATCGAAGCTTCCTAATTGCATTGGAAGGAGATCAACAGAGAATTCATGATTATTAAGCTCGAGATTGCAGTCGCGAATAACATAATTTATAGTAATAGATTTTCCGTTTGCTATCTCCACGGAATAAGAATTGTCAAGTTTCGTTCTTTGTTTAGCAAGTCGAGATTCAAAGGTGAGAGACACAAAACTCCTATCGGCACCGGTATCAAATAAAATGGATGCATAATGATTGTTTACGAGAAACGTACCGTTTATCACGTCGTTGTTTGCTTGTGCCTCATTAGCGTTTATATTAAACGCTCGTCCTTGAGGACCACCTTGATGATGAAGTTTTGGGCATCGGTCACGAAAATGGTTTGGGTCTCCACATTCGTAACATGCCCGACCATTGAGAAGTGTCGGATAGTTTGGACGGTTGGCTGGAGCAGCTTGATTGACGGGAGGACGGGTACGGCAAGTGGTGACCACGTGTCCATATCGTCCGCAGCTTGAACACAATCGGCATGGTAAGTTGGCAGGATGGTGGTACTTGCAGGTCTGACATTGGGGATTTGGACCCAAATAAGGTTTCGGGTTTTGACCCAAAGGGGCCACTTGAATAGCAGGTACGGTGGGAGTTACGGCTGCGAAGTTTCGACCCTTTCGTTTCTTGTTGCGGTTAGAAGACTCGGGCTTTACATCTTTGACGGCCGCAAGAGTAGAAACAACCTTCTTGGAACCCTTTCTTGTTAAGGTTCCAGCTTTGACGTGGTTGTCGGATAGCGTAGCGGATATGCGAATAGCAGCTTCAAGTGTAGGAGGATTGCTTCCTAACACAGCATCCTGAATTTGCATAGGCAGCCCGCCTATGTATTTTTCAATTCCCCGAGCAAGGGGAGTGATCATTTGAGGTACCAGTAGGCTCAGCTCTTGAAATCGGGTGGTGTAAGCCAAATTATCCCCGCTGTCTTGGGAAAGATCCCAAAACTCAGTCTCGAGCTTCCTCATTTCATTTCGAGGACAGAATTCATCAGTCATGGCTTTCTTCAGATCATCCCATGATAAAGATGTAGCAACCTCAACACCACGAGTGCGTTTCTCACCGTTCCACCAGGTGAGGGCTCTCTTTTGAAGTACACTTGTGGCATAGCGAACCCGAAGATTATCGGGACAGTCACTGTTTAGGAATGTGCTTTCCATGCTTTCAAACCATTGTAGTAGGCCGGTAGCACCTTCAGTCCCGTAAAATTTTGTAGGGTTGCACGAGTTAAAGTGTTTAAACGTGCATTGAGGCGGGTTGGTACCACCGTTTCCTGGGATGTTGTGAGACCCGTCACTATTGTTATTGGCTTGGGTCATTTGTCCCACCAATTGGGCAAGAAGAGTAGCAAGATCCGGGTTGGAAGTGCTAGAGTTTGCACGTCGAGGAGGCATTCTAACACCATAAGAAAAGACAATGATATTTTAGATAAAGTGGGTATACATGAGCTATAGTGGGAATAATGTAAGCAGAAAATGCGGGATTCATTATGTCGCGTGCCAATGTATGTGTATTTATTTGACGGGGAAAATAAGCCATCTATTCCGGGTAGGAGATGATGTCATAGATCATTATTCGCGCAATAGGAATTGCCGGGATTCGCATGCACTACAAATCGTTATTACGTGTGCACCCGTAATAATGATTTGCTTTGCATGTTCATCTAGTTCTTCCTATCTTACTATAATGTCCCCAAATTTTGAGTTTGGATCGTATTCTTACGAATACAATGACTTATCAACGTTAAGTAATTCCTCAAAACTTTCAAGGAGACATGCTTTAGCCTATAGGTAAACACTCACTTCGGGAATTCCCAGGAAAGCATACGGGTCCGTTTATTTGGATTTATACGAAATGCTTTCCTAGACAGAAAACCCAATGTACAGGTGTCACCCTTCCAGATTGCACATGTCATTTACTGGTTTCAAGAAATTAAGTCGTTGACAAGATTTTCAAGATTTTAATAGACTTGAAAGTCTATGAGTATAAAATGTGTAGAAATGTTGCAAATAGTATGGAAAGAGTATGGATAAGGATGGGTAGTGTATTTGTTTGCATATGTTTATTTGTCAAATGTGTATGTAAAGTATGTATTGTATGTTTAAGGCCTTGTATGTATGTGTATAAGTCTCATGCACTAAACTTGGGAAAATTCAAATAATACCTAACTACAAATAATTCACATAGCAATTAATCATTTAGCACGTAACACATAAAAGGGAGTCCTAGGGTTATAGTCTAGGTCATCGTGTCTAATAACCTAATTCCCTATAACCATGGCTCTGATACCAATCTGTCACACCCCGACCGATGGCGGAATCATCGGGGCCGACAATGGAATGATTGTTCAAAAGCACATGATAACTAAAATGTTGCATAATTCATTAATTAAATTTAAAGACAACAAAGATCCAAATACAATACATTTCAAATAACCTAGTCTAGTTCAAAACATTGATTTATTTAACTAGGTCCATAGTTCTGAAGTGGAGGAATCTTCGGCAAGCAATCACATATCCAAACCTGAAACATTATTTAAATCAAGTGTCAACTAAAAAGTTGGTGAGTACATAAGTTTTGTAGTTCCGATAAGTAGTAGATAAAAACGTTTTGCAACTCATTGTTTATCTTGTTAAACATAGTATATATATGGTGTATCATTTATCTAATCACAATTCAAACCTTGATTGACGCGCTTGAACATAGCACAACAGCTAAGTCCGGTATGTTTGAATATAGTTACCCACTATATCCGGTATGTTTGAATATAACACGCGACTATATCCGAGTATGCAGTAATAAACACCCTAACCGGGTGGGCTGGTCAGGCACAATAGATCTATTAATATTACTGTTGGTTTTCTTGTGTTTAAATGTATGTACATCCAAGATAATAAGCATATAGTCCACATGTATAACACGTATAAACAATGTGAGTAGCATGTATAATGTTTCACCCCAAAATGTGCAAAAATGTAAAATAGGGGCTATGTAACTCACCTGGCTAGCTAATATGATAATCCACGAGTGCGGGTGATAAGGACGTTGAAACCTAAGCACGATGAAATCCTATGTGGATAGATAAGTATTATTGTATGTTTTATTTGTATGTGCGTATTCGTATTTAAATGTGTATGGGTTTTATAATAATATCCTTTAATATTTATTTGTATAAAATATGGTAGAAAATAATAATGACTTGGTAAAACTTTAACTTAAAAATTATATATATATATTGTTAAAATATTTCATTTTTAAATAAGTAGTTATTATGTATTTATAAAAGTTCCTATTTATTTATATTATCATTATTATTATATATATATTTTTTTGTAAGTTGAAACTATTTTAACAAATTTATAAAAATATAATATTTATTATTTTATAAAAAATTTTGTGGGTTAAATATGTATAAAAGAATTTTAGTGGTTTCCGGAATAAACGAACAAGTAAACCGACTCGTTTTAGTTTTTATTGTATAAAAAGAATGTTAAAATAAGTTAAAATAAATAAACAGAATAAAAAATTAGGCCGAAGGCCAACCGGGATCGAACCCGCGACCTCTGCCTTAAACACACACACGCATAACCAGCCGGCCTACTGCCCATCGCTGGTTATGTGTGCATCAGTTTATTTAAATACAAAGGCAAAACAGGTCGCTGGTCCTCGGTAACCGCCAAACCGTGTCCGAGGACACTTGGTTTGCCCGGTAACTCACGGGCGATGGTCGTGTTTTCAATTGGGGTTGATTACCAGTGGCTAACAGGAACTAATGGAACCAAAATAAAGCTCGAACCTGGTCACGAAGGGCCTGGTCGGCAGAAGTTTAAACCCGAAAATGTCAAGAATGGGAATCGATCTTCTAGATGGAATTAGCCTTTAAAAACTTGGTCACAGCTTCACTCGGAGACGACGAATGCAATGGTGCCTTCAATTTGGAGTGAGAGTGGGTGGAAGAGGGGTAGCGAGCTCGAGCAGGTCCGAAGATGGCTATTTATAGCCGAGCTCAAAACCTTATGACCAAACGTGCAATTAAGTATGTCCAGACATTCGTCTGGACGAGACGAAGCTAACGAGCTATCAAGCACGCGTGGAGGTTGACTGTCGGGCTCGAATTCGTGGCGTGGGTTCTCGGCCACCAACAGGATCAGACTATCCGTATGTTGGGGAGACCAATTGGTCGGGGGCTTTTGCTCGCGTGGGAACGACGAGTTCAGGGATGCCTTTAGCGGCTGTCGAGGTGCAGGGAACAGGCTTGTCGGGGTGTTCGCCGGAAACTGGCTTGGACCGCCGGACAAACGTAGGGGGTGACCGGAAAGTCGATTTGTAATTTGGCAGTTTCAGTCCCTGTAGTTTGATTTTGTTTTAATTCGACCCTTGAGATAATTACGGATGAATCCTTGTAGTTTGATTTATACAGAAATAGTCCATCAACAGATTTTATCTTAAAACCTTCTAGTTTTAAAATTTTCAAAACAACCCCTCAACTTTTATAAAAATAAATTTCTTTAATTTCTTTTAATTTCAAATATATTTTATAAACTTATTTTATTATTATTATTATAAATAATTTTTATAAAAGTTATTTATCTTATTTAAATAGGTTATTTTATTAAATATGCAACCTTTAAATTTAGATTTTTTTTTTATATAAAATTTTATATAAGTTTTAAAACTTATAAAATTTTAATTAATTTAAATCCGTAAAATGAAAATACCTATTTGTATAAAACTAAATAAAACACTCGTATTTTATTTAATTTGAGAATGATTACACGATAATTATATTACAAGTGCGCGAATGAAAAATCCGAAACGTCACAACTAAGAAATGCGGGTAAAAAATGTTTATGTAATGGAACAAGACCTCTTGTCAAATCACTATGTAATTACTTTATAGAAGCGAAGATTATATCTAGAAACAACATTGGTTATCACAATTTTATCTCTGAAATTTAGTTAATACATTCATACAAAATAACTTCATTTAAATTTTAAAAAAGAAAAATATACAGTTGTTGTATTTTTGTCATGACCATGAATAAAAGCTTAAGACAATCACTTTTAAATGTTGCATTGTATTTAAAAGTTTCAGTGTTTATTTATAACCAGCTGTATGTTACATTATTAATAGTTAAAAGTAGAGATAGACTCAAACTATTAATCTTTGGTACACATGGAAAAGTTACCACTATCATGTCAAATATTGTGTACAATGAAGTATTTTCAAATTTGTAAATCATCATTCTAAGGTTTCATTTTACATGTAATTTAATGTATTGTAAAATCTCAAAAGTACACCTCTTAAAAAATGTATTTTCATGTTTTTTTTATATTTTGATTATTCTAATCCATATAATCTTAACATTTAACAAATTGGAAAAATTACCAATATAATATCAAATTTGTATAAGAAAATGTGTTAAATATTTATCAATATAATATTAATGTTTCATCTTGTGTAACACATAGGGTTAAAGCTAGTATAGGCAATATAAGCATTTGGAAAATAATTATTTTTTAATATAATTAAGTATACTAATAAGAGTGTCGCATTCTAAATATATAACATGTTTTAAAATTTTAAGTTCGTGAAATAAATCCATATCATCGATATCTAAGCTAGCATCATGTTTTAAAGTTTTTTCAAGATTAATATAATGTTGTTTTAAACAGTTATCATTGAATAATTTTAATTTCTTTATACTAAATAGAAAACCAAAAATACTTTCAAACTTTTTAAATCAATCAAATATACTTTTAGTTTAAGAAATAGCTTAATCTACTACATGTAAAAAGTAATCAGTTTTAAATAAATTAATAGAAGTTTTTATGTAAAAAATAAAATAAAAATTGAGGCCTTTAGAATTTGATAGCTCAAAGATAGGGCTTTACTTGATTTACTCAAGGGCCGTCACTGACGGGCCCCACAGGTTTACCGTGTAAGCGATTCCCCCAAATACCAGAAAAAAAATGCTTTGATGGTTGAATTAGTTTAGCAATTTTCCACCACATTAACATGGTTATTATTTAACGATAACAATGAGATGGCATTGGTAATCATATTCTCAAACCCAATTGTAAATTGTGCCCCATACTCATATCCGTCAGACACTCAATTACTCAATACATGTCGGGTATCGGGTATACCTGCAGGTACCATGCATGCATGTTAATTTGTTAAAAAAATACCTGTCGTGATTCCCAAGTACATTTCTTACTATTCTAAATTTTTATATAAATTTATTACCCAAAGAATTGTAACTACACAAATTAAAAGTCGATGGTTTCATAGATTACCCGAGAACAGTCAAAAATAAAAATAAAAATAAAATGTTTACGAGTATATTTTGATTCGGGTATCACCTAATACAATACTCGTCTCATACCTGCAGAATTTTATAAAAACTAATCAAATACACAAGAAATTTATTAAACTAATCCCATATCTAATTACTTGTCCCAAAAGTTTTGCTTTTTAGATTTCCGTGTATGGTTGATGTTCGTTTGTCATATGTGCTTATTTTTTTTCTAAAAATATACCGAGGAAACATGTAGCCGCTTAAAAGATTGTATGTCATAAATAATCAAAAGAAAGAAGTTGTTAGGAGAATTACAGTTAACGTTTAATAATTTTTTTTTGCAAGTGAATAAACAAGGAGAAATTAAGGAATTGTAGTAGGGGCGAAGGGTTTTAATTGTTGAATTAGTTTTAAATTACTTTTCGATATTTCTGTCCTTTTAGTTTTTACATATAATTAGATTAGTTAAAATCCTAAGATTAAAAAATAAAGGGTGAACCTTAATGAAAAGATTCTTTATGGATTGTTCTTATGCAAGATGTTATGAATTGTTTTCTTAAGGATATTTATATATATTTTTCTTTTAAAGAATTTATATATTACTTTTTAAGGGCTCTATAGATTACAATTTTTAGTAATTTTTATTTTATCATGTTAATTGTATCTTTCATCATTCGTGTTAAAGGAGTGGTCGTGTCAATAATCGTGTTATGTAATTCGTGTAATTGAGATGCTTATATTTAATCGTTTTAAACATGCCGTATTATATGACCTACTTATTAAAAATGTTTGTGTTAGTGTTTAAGTAAATGATAGGCTTAGTAAAACATGTTGTGTTCAGGTTGAGCCCAACGTATCAATAAATCCGAAACCAATCAATAACATTCATTGGTTAAAATTAAACAACTCAATCCAGATAACCTAAATAACAAAGAAAATCAGGTCCAACCGAATAATGAACGGTAAATTAATAAGATCAAGTACGTTAATACCATGACTAGAAAAGTACATCTAAAGCAAATTAATGGACCACAATCATCCCAAATAAGTATAATAACATATAACTAGTGTTCGTTTGTTTATAACTTTCTGTGCTTAATGTTGTATATTATAAAGAACTCAAACTTGGTTAATGAGTGAAGGGAGAATATATGAGTTTAGGGTTTTAATTGTTAATTTAATATAATGTCTTACAAAGAATATTACTTAAAACCGAGTTGATTGTAGTAGAGAATGCTCAAGAGTCATTCCAGTTTTTATTGCTTTCTTTTACCATATCGATTTGAGTTTACCGGTGACCGATAAACACCGTGAATACATTTAATACTCGTATAATATAAATTAATATTAACAATAACGACAAATAACTTAATAAATTGCAGTGATGAAATAAGATTAAATTCAACTTAATTTTTGAAAATTTCAGTAAGTGTGACATTGCGAGAAAATTGTGGTAAATTGTGGTGAGTATCACATGGATTATAAAGTTATATTGTACAACATAATACCATATATTATATTATAAATACAATAGTATATTAGTATAATGTAGATTAGTTAAAATTGAAAATAAAAGCTAGGATATCTAATAATTTCACATAATCTGAAATATGTATTCAATATATCAGAAACTGAAGAAATCATAATATTTTTATTTCAAATTTACAAGCTAAATAAATTTAGTTATCGTTATCATTACAATAAATTGATATGGATAAACTTATTGTATATTATTATCTCATTTTTATCCTTAATAAAATAGGTTTATAAGGCCGATATAAAATTTTGACACTTAAACTTGTACGGATACCCAAACTTAATTCTAATTAAAATTTTTACATTTCTTAATAAATTATGTTTATTATTATTAATTTTTTTATCAAACAAGAGAAAATGACATTTTTTTCCTAATTATATTTGTAATTATTTTCTTTTCTAATTTTCTTCAATAAATTATTTTCTAATAAGCATTTTTTTATCGTATTTGTAACACGGTACAAAATCAAGGTAGTCAAACTCAAGTCAACTTACTTTTTAATTAAGTGAGGCGGTCCTACAAGTCAACAAGTATCCTACGTGGCGAGTGAGTCATCAGTCACGTGACTTCCATCATCCCACTATACTTGATCACACACTTCTCTTTGCCTCTTCCCTATAAAATGAATTCCGCATGCTTTCACCATCACAATTAACCTCCCAAAATGTCCGGTTACTTCTCCGGCTACCACCACCAACAACCATGGCCTCGCCACTGGTCCGAGCGAAATGTCGTATTCAATATGCCTTTTGTTTTCAACAGCTACTACTACTATGATCATTTTGTCATTAACGGTGGTGGAGAACATCTCCTCCACCACCGTCACCAACCCAACAACAGTTTTGCCAAACTACCACCACTCACCACCAATCTGGTATGATAATTTTTTTTATTTATTTAAAAAAGTTCTTGTTCTTTTCTCTCTCCCTCTTCTTTTTTCTTCTTCTTTTGTTAAAGGTTAAAAAAAATTAAATTTTTTTAGTCATGGTTTATTGTAAGTAGTTTTTCGGTCTCCTCCTCACACCCTACTTTTGAGTAGGATATTATTAGTATGTTTGCTTTTTTACACAAATTAAATTTTAATAATTTAAATTATAACTTATTGGCTGATAATAATCCATACTAATAATTTGACTGTTGACAATTCAATTTTTACTTTTGTTGTAAATAACAATCCTAATAGTATAATCATAATAGATTTTCATTTGTTTCGCTCAAAATTATGATTTTGAATGAAATAGAGATACGTACAAGCGAAATCAAGTGGGAACCGAGTATAAATCGATGTAAATCTATGATGATTATGCTACAGGGACTGACATTGACAACAACCAAACTGTTATTATTGATTTTTATCTATCAACCAATAACTCATAATTTAGATTATTAAAATCTAATTTTCCTTTTTTTATAAACTTGTGCATGGGTTGATCATAAATTGTTTTTCAACCAACCAGCGCGGTGGCGCAAAGGCTTACTTCTATTTTCACGGCGGAATAGGTGACGGATGTTGTGGCATAGCTTGCCGGAATATCGAAAAGAACACCGCTGCTCGCCCGCTACAACTGTTTGATGCTCTGGGTCCGATTGATTTTCAGGTGTGTTTATTAACTTCGGTGCTAAATTTGTTTTCTTTAAAAAAAAATTGCAATAATTTCTTTTTTATTTGTTTCAGAATGATATGTTTAAGATTCCGGTGATCGGACCATCGGTTCTGCCGGCGGAAGCAAGCAGTGGTACCGGAGTGTTCTTACCCGTGTATCCGAAGAGGATCCGTGCCCGCAAAGGTGATGATGTGAACAACAATGTCGGTTATTCTAAATCTAGTTGTTGATGATCTTCTCTTTGTTATTAATAAAAACTTAGAAAATCTGTATAAATCATAAATTTTAAAATTATCATCATGCAATAGCTATAAATATCCATGTTTTTCAAGTTTATTTATAGCTTATTATAAGCCAAAATGGTTTTTATTTATATATTTAAATACAATGTTACAAAATATGAGTAAAAGAAATATGTATATTTATTTAATATGGAGAACTTTATTTAAATTAACAAAAAAAATGAGATGTGATCTAGTGTCACATATTTTGTCTTATTTTTTATTTTATATTTATTTTGTAGCATATGGTTTTACTAATCATACAAATGGTGTTTTACATATCAACCAATTATGCATGTAAGATATGTTATATAAAAGCTAGGACAAATGAAAGTTCTAAAAATTATAACCTTTCGCTAAATAATCTCATACGTGTTTCACGGGATTAAACTTTTTATTACGTCATAATCGATTTATCATCTATTTTAAAGTAAACTATTCATGCCATTATTCGGTATGTTACATTAACAATTCTAGTTTTTGATGTATGTGTTAAACGTAAATATAAGTAGATTTTGTCGTATTGGTGATGACATTATTACACATTTAATACGATAAATAAGTTATTTTTTCATAGTTTATATAAAAATGTGCCAATGGTCTTGTGGCATAGTGATATAGGTGATTGTCGCTCATAAAAGCGGTGTAGGTTCGTATATATATAAACATGTAAAAATAATAAGTTTTTAGTACACTTATAAGTGTGTAAGTAAATTATTTTCATCTTCAAATGGATAACTAATTTCCATTAAAAAGTGTGGATTTAGATAATTTCTCAAAAAAATTAAAAAAAAAAGTGTAAAAGTTTGATAATTCCAAAATTTTAACTTGTACTCATGGAAACTTTATTCCTCACAGTTTCTCTATTTTTGGTGTAACATTTACATGTGTTTGATAGCTTATTTTTGTTGGTCAAAAGTCATCTTATTATTACTTTGATTGACCTCTCATATACACTAAATCAAAGATACTTATAAAAAAAAAATGAAACCTAATGTCACATATATCTTATAATGATCACTATATGTTATCAAGTTCAATATATCTAATACCATTCTTGTTGTGACAGTCATGCGTGTTCGTGGTGGCCGTGGCGACGGTTGGCAACATCGTCGTGGTAGACGAATGAAGCAAAAAGACACCTTCTCAAAGTCTTTTGTAGGTGGTGATGCGGTGGAGAAAGAAGAGTGTAAGGAGATCGATGAAATTCCTATAGAACTGCTTTTACCTTCGGAATGGACATACTAAGCGTATGTCGAAAATAAACCCTATATGTATGGCCATTTCCTATGTGAATAGGAACAATTACAAAATAAAACAATGGCTAAAATATACATGCAAACTCTTGGTAAAGAAATCCACCTCTGATTATATATTTTTGTTAAGACGTGGTTTAATATAATCTGGTTAAAATAGGTAATATAATATGAAAATCTAATTAAATTATATTTTAAAGAGTCCAATTAGAAAGGTAATATAACTTCATTTATTAATCGGGTCCTTAACTAATATAACCCGACTTGTAAGATGGTACTGAACACTATTACTCTTCATATGATCCAATAAGGAACTAAACAAATTATGCTTAGGGGAAAGTGAATATGGTGTTGTTAAGTATGTAAGTTGTATGCAAAACCTATCAAAACAACGTCGTTTTGATTAAATCTAACATAAATTTATTTAAACCACTTCCCGTTGATAGATTGGTTTCCGTGAAATTCTATACGTAATCAGAAGCAATCATTTAGGACTTGAAAGAATTTGAATAGCAAATGTTTGTTCATTCTAAATGATGCGATGTATTTCTTCATGAAATCACCAATATCTATTTAAAGTTAAAATTAATTTTATGGCAATTGTTTATTCATTCACCAAAAGTAGCAAATGGCTTATTTATATATTTATTTTAGTTTACGATTTAGTTTTATTTTACTTTACGATTCTAGTGACGGTAGGAAGAAGGATGCATATTGGTTCGGAGATCGCTAAACAATTTTTGACGAAAACAATGGAGTATAATGAGTTAGTTTTGCAAAATAAAAAAGAATTAAAATTAATTTTAGTTAGATTTAATCAAAACGATATAGTTCTGATAGGTTTTACATACAACTTACATGTCTAACAACACAACATTCACTTTTCCCTTATGCTTAATATATATTGGCTTTAAAAAGAAATTATGTTCTATTTGACATTTTAAAATAATAAGTTTCTATGTTATTTTAATATATTTTCAGTATTATCTCAAATAGAAAGTTTCCATCCAATTTTTAAAAAATAAGTTTTTATTAAAAATGGCATGTTTTCCTTTTTTTACTTAAAGAAATTTAATCAAATTTCAACACTTCACAAATAAAAAAGAAAACATATACCTTATTAAAGTTTTTAATGATAAATAATATCATTTCTCATCTTTATTCTAAACCTCTTTGACACCACCATTGATATATTGGTAATATGGGTAGAGATATTTAATCGAATATAGGGTTTAAGAAGACCAAATGAAAACGTCAAAAGGGGGTGGGGTGGGGTGGGGTGAGGGAGGAGGAGGTTGATTGAAAATCATCATTGTAAATAGAGTATATATTATTGTTTTGGTTCACGTGGTTCGGGCACTTTAACAATAAATTATTTAATAAACCATGCCTTGTGGTTCGCATTCTGTAACGGTTTCAATCCCTGTCACTAACTCTGTTAGATTATCCTGTTAAGGCATATCACATTCAAGGGACTAGTTACGTAAATTACATACGAATAGAGCAATTTGTGTAATTTTTTAAACTAATAAAAATTTAAACACAAAATCGTTAAAAATCTCACTCCTGTCAGCGATCATGTAGTGCCACCTCATGTTATATACTTAGGGTAGAAGGGGAACCCAAAACTATACCGCAACCAACTAAACCATGCAGTGCCACCTCATATTACCCAAATGAATTTTAAAGTACTTGAATGAGTTGTGACAATGTTCCCGAATAAACCCCTTGAACCAACCGTGTTTATGTAACAACTCTTGGTAAGATTATGTAGAAAACCCAAGTAGAGGGTCATTTTTGTACACTAGAAACTAGGTGGACCTGGTCAACTAAAAAAAGGCCCTTACAAAACTGGTTGTGCGTTTATTATTATTTTTTTAGAGAATGACTATTTGGATATCCCTTGATTTTATTTGGACATCCTGTGTGCCTATACGGGCCGTATAGGGTTCATTAATTACCTCGTACATCGTACCTATACCGGCCTGTATAGAGCTATACGGGTCGTATAACGTGTGCATTTAATGCTGATGAAAACTGTATACGGGTAGTATTAGGCTATACGACCCGTATAAGGGATGTCCAACTACTTTTCAGGGTTGTTCAAATAACATCACCCTTTTTTTTTATCTATATTGTCTCATCATTTTATCTTTATCTTTATCCCATTATCATAAGCCACTTGCGTGTCAACAATTTACTAATAACAATCAGAAGTGTCGGTGGCCAATTAATGGTCACCAACTCAACCACTCATCTAATATTTAATAATATTGTTTTCCAAATAATAAACGGAATGTGAATTTGGTTGGAGTGGTAACTTGTTACATGTTTGTAGTTGGTGTCATGGTTCAAGTCCTATTGACACCATTTTTTTTTTCTTTTCTTTTCAGCTTTTTTTATATTATAATCTTTTCAATTTTGTACCGACTCGGCGCAAGTTCATAGGTTTCCTTTATTTCCTTAACCACGTCAAATAACTTTTTTTTTCAAATAGCTTCTTTTTTCTTGAGCGATTTTGTTATTTCAACATTACGTCATGTTTACGCTACACTTTTTTTCAAATAGCTTAACCACGTCAAATAACTCTTTTTGTTTACACTATACTCTTTTCTGTTTATATCAAACCGTCACAAATTCGTAAGTTTATTTATGTTCTTAACCACGCCAAATAACATTATTTTTACTTTTTTTTTCAAATAGTTTTTTTTCTAGAGCGATTTTGTCGTTTCAATGTTACGCCATGTTTACGCTATACTATTTTCTATTTATATTGAACCGCCACAACTTCGTAGGTTTCTTTTATTTACTTAATCACACCAATGTCATTGCCGCATCACGTGTAACTAGGTTCGCCGACATGCCGCATCACACGGGCTTAATTACGTGTTTAACCATAAATCTGATTGTATTTGGTGCGGAAAAAGCTAGAACTGCAATCCGACTGCATACTTTGACTTTTCAGAGTCAAAACTTGTAAGCAAACTTGTAAGCAAGTTGTAATATAAAAAAGTTGCAACCAAAAACATGCTTCATAAAATCTTATCTTTTTTCATTTTTGAAATATAATAACTATTTTTATTAAAAGTATTATCATACAAACTAAAAGATTTTGGAAAAACAAACAGTTTGGTGGCCTGTCTAGCAATCCAGCTAAATTCGACTGGTTTAGTTTGTTATTTTCTGAAAAGTATCTGGTGTTCCATAAAGAATTTACATCAGAAACAGCCAAACCAAATACTTAAATAAAAATGATCTATATTATTTGCCCTTCAGGAGTCGAAAGCTGCTTCTTGATAACACTCGTGCAAGACCCGCAAGATTTCTTCCATCGACGGGCGATCCTCATATTGTATTTGCAAACAGTTTGAAACAAGTTTAGCCAACATGAATGCTCCCTTTGGAGGATGATTATTATCCTCAAGTTTAGCCCATTTAACCAAATTTTCCCTTGCCTTCATTCCTGTTAGCATTTCCTGCAGCACTACTCCAAAAGAATAGATCTCACACTTCACTCCTGAAGCTGCCAAAGTGGTCATTCATTGATCAGTCATCGACGCGTGCACCACTAGCACGCGCTTTTAGCATGCAGGCATAATTGTGTAATCTATGAAGATAAAACTAAAAAACCAATTTCAAAGCAGAATGTACCGGATTTGTAAGGTGAATCAAAAATGCCATCTATTACTACATCGTTTTGGTAACTAACCAACTCAGGCGCGGCATAAGGTCCATACCTTTGGATAAAGTATGTACCTCGAACATCAAATGAGTCCTCCAACTCAAAATCCCGAAGTCGAGCATTATAATCCTGATGGGGCATATATATAAAAAAAATGTAAAATTGATGTTACGTTGAAATGAAAACGCAAGCAAGCGTACAGTCTAATTTACCGTGTCCACCAATATACAAGCGGTCTTAAATTGGTTATACGCTTGATGTCCCTTCTTATGCAAGAAAGACAGGCCCTCAGCTGCTCCTACTGCTATTTTCAGCCGTGCAACCCAAGAAAGTGAAGTTGTACCTGGATCAGCATATATAGATCATATAATTGTGCAAGACTACAACATAATGATTCCAAACCAGAGTCACATATTTTGGAATATAAGTTTTGGTTCAATGCGAGGTTCATCAATATATATACACAAATTGTGATATTGAAATGCGTATATTCTTCGAAATTACAACTAGAAGATGTCCTTACCTCCAAAAAGAAGTTCATCTAAACTCGTGTCGGGAGTTAGCTCGTACACACAAGACAGTTCTTGCTTATTCAAGCAATATCCTAAGAGTTTGATAAGGTTGGGATGATTGTACTCTTCAGGTTTGAAATCCAACTGCACATCAAAAATTTAGTAAACTTATAAGCTTGCACCAACTAATCAGGCAAAAACAAAAACAAAAACTATTTTCAAGTTCATTCATTATGCTATCCAAGATAAGTCGCACATGATCGTTTTTAGATTGAAAAGAGGTGCCTGTTTAAGGTTACCTTAGATGTTCCAATATGCCTCGTCCTAACGTACATAGCCAAACCAACACCAGGTTTTGTCGGGGCATATGTCAATTCATCGACCCAACCTTTGTAAATGGCTTCAAGTGAATATGTGAACTTCTTGTCATTGCAATTATTTGTTGCATTTACCAATTCATCATATGTGAAAGTTCTTATACTTGGATTGTAAGATTTTTGAAGATACTCAGCGCTGATTTCAGATTGGCTTCCCTCTGCATGAGTCGGCATCAAGTCAGCTTTGTTTCCCTCTGCATGAGCAGGCTTCAAGTCAGCTTTGCTTGTGAAAAAATATCTTACCTTGTTAAAGAATCTTCCATCATCAACACCAGAACCGATGTTTCCTCTTTCTCGTGACATAATAGACTCGAGCTTGACCACAACCTCCGCCATTGTAGGGCGTTGTTTTGGTTGATCATGTAAGCAGAGAACTGCCATGTTTGCAAATTCCTTCAAGCAATATTTTGAGATTTGTCCCCTCAGTCTATGGTCAATAATTTCATTCAATCTTCCCTGTTTGAAGTGGTGTTTTACCCAAACTGCTAAACTCCATTGATCTTCATCAAGTGTTGGATCTACCGCTTTCTTCCCAGATAACACCTCAAAAAGGACAACTCCAAAGGCGTAAACATCAGATTTCCTTGTCAATTGTCCACTATGGATGGAAGTAGCATGGATCCATATATCCAAATGTCCCTTTGACTAAAGTGCTCACATGAGTTCGTGTCTGATTTATTGTGCCCACTTTTGCCAATCCAAAGTCGGAAATTCTAGCTGCAAAATTTGAATCCAACAAAATATTGGAAGTCTTCACATCTCGGTGTATGACTCCATGTTGAGTTGACGTACCTGTGTGAAGGTAGTCTAAACCACGAGCAGCGCCTACACATATCTTTAGCCGTTGTAACCAGGATAACTCTGTATCACCTTGGTGGAGATGATCTTCAAGGGTCCCATTGGGCATAAACTCATAAGCTAATACCATCTCCTTTCCTTCACAGCAATAACCAATCAGCGGCACCAGATTACCATGCCGCAGTTTAGAAAGGAGATTAAGTTCTGATTCAAATTCTTTCGCTCCTTGGCTGGATGTGGAATGCAATCGTTTAATTGCAACTTCGTTTACTGACCCGAACTTGGTGAGAGATTTATAAACGTTGCCGAATCCCCCACGACCGATGACTAACGCATCATCGAAGTTGTTGGTTGCCAATTCAATCTGTGCAAGTGTAAGACGTTGACATGTTTGGTCTGGCAGTATGAATGAGGAGTTGATAGGTGCAGCTGTTATCATTCTTTTGAACGAGCCTTGGAGTCTGCAAGATATCTGTTTACTGCGTAATGAAGGTTCAGAATTGCTGGTGAATGGATGTTTTTGTCTGGTCTTCGTTGATTGTTGGCAACCGTTGATTTTTTGGTCTTCGCCTATTTTCCTTTTTGGAGGCTCTGATTGTCTTTAATATCACTTGACTTTGTGCAGCATCCTGTACACTAAAAAAAGGATACCATTTTCTCCAACCAAAATCCAGCATTAGGATAGGAATTAATTAGTAATTCGTGTTTAATCATCTTCCCCTGTCACTTAATATGTGTAAATATTAGCTTAATTAAACGAATGTTTTTAGTAAATTACACCTTATTTTCAAAGAAAAATGCAACTTGCTTATATTTATGAGGTACCACCACACGTAAGAGGTATCTCGCGCGTTGTCGTGGAGAATTGCACGTCCTACAAAAAGTAAAAGACCTTCAAAATTTGTATATAATTAACAACTAGTTTTATACCCGTCCGGTGGCCGGAGGGCGCCTTACATATTTTTTTTAATATATTTATTTTTTTTTATAAAAAGGGTCGAAATGCACATTTTACTATACAAATATCTTATATAGAAGGCTTTATTTACTTTACATGTATAAGAATTATTTTTCTGTATATATATTAGTAAACTCGTTAATAATATTTTATGGTTGCATAATTCAAAAAACGAAAATTTAATGTTTTTTGTAAAACCAAAACATGACATTTACAAATCTTTACACACAAGCTTATACATAACAACATCAATTGCTGAAAGTCTTGACAATATCTCCAACGTTATTATGACAAATGAAAGTTCTGACATGGTTGATTATATCTACAACATGTAATTTGAATAAAAAAATACAAGTACACACAACATGAAAACTAATAGTGTCACTTTAAAAGTACATTAAATAATAAAATAATACTATTAGTAATTAATGGCATTACTACGTATAAATTTGGATTGTGACGGATTTGGGATTGTGCGGATAGATTTGGGATTGTGCAGATTGTTGCTCAAAAGAGACATTGCAAGACCAATCTGACTACATGGGAAATAGACCATCAGATATGCTTTTAGTCAAAGACCAAAAGACAAAAAGAATCAAAAAAGGAAAAAAAAAGTCCCAGATTAAAAGCAATACATACCTCACCACACAATGAGGGCGGATTCTGATGGTAGTGATGCCTTTTGATTCATGAAGCTGTGACATAATATCAATGAAGTCCCAAACGAATTTTTGATTAATTGAATTCTACTATTTTGTTCAGATACATCTGTTGGCGAAGTTTGATTTTTTTTCCTATCGGGTGGCCGGAACTATAAAATTTTTCGGCCGAATACGCATAAGTTAACACTACTGAGCGAAAAATCGGGGGGGGGGGGGGGGGGGGGGGGTTGACCCTTTATATACAAATTCAATCGGTGTGACCTAGCGTTGCAACTCTTCAGAGAAAAGCGTCTAAGACCTAATTACATTTAAAACCCTTCATATTTACAATATGACACTTAACACTAAAACATACTTTAAACTAATGACACAATAACCCCTATACTTATAGACAATAAGTTTAGTTTAAAACCAATAGATAACACTCATGCAAGACTTTTTTCATTGACGGGCGTTCATCTTGTGTTGGTTGAAGACAGTTTAAAACAAGCAGAGCCAACTTGTATGCTCCTTTTGGAGGATGATTATTATCCAGAAGTTGTGGGTCTAGAATCATTCTCAAATTTGCCACATGTGCTAGCAATGGTGTAGCCCATTTTACCAGATTTTGCTTTCCTTCTCGTCTCTTCCTGTCAAACACCTTCATTCCTGTTAGTAATTCTAGTAGTACCACTCCAAAAGAAAATATCTCACTCTGCACTCCAAAACCTGCAAAAACAGACATTCATTGCTCAGCCATTGACGCGTAGCATGGAGGCATAACTGAGTTGATTGATAAGGATTTGAGTAATCTATGATCATAAATTTTGGGAATATACCGTCTTCGCAATGATGTCCTACGTTAGTACCCTCTAATTTTACATCTGCTTGATAACGAAACCACTCAGGCGCGGCATAATGTGCATCCATTTCGAACGAGTATGAACCATGAGCCACGAAGGATTTATCCACCTCAAAATCCTGAAGTCGAGCATTATAATCCTAGGAGGTTTATAAAAAGAATGTAAAATTGATGTTACGTTGCAATGAAAAATGTAAGCATGTCAAAAACAGTTTAATTTACCGTGTCCACCAATATACAAGTGCAGTGGCGGATCCAGTAATTTTTTTCAGGGGGTTCACTCTATGTTTTTTAAGGGGTTCACCTCAGTGCTTTTACATACCGTTCTATATAAATTTCGAAACTCGGGGGGTTCCTGTGAACCCCCTCGGCTCTTACTAAGTCCGCCCCTGTACAAGTGGTCTTGAATTGGTTATATGCTGGATGTCCCTTTTTATGCAAGAAAGACAAGCCCTGAGCTGCTCCTACTGCTATTTTGAGCCGTGCAACCCAAGAAAGTGAAGTTCTACCTCGCTCTGCATATATAGATTAATAATCGCGGATTTTTTCGCTCAATAGTGTTAATTTATACGTATTCGGCCGAAAATTTTATAGTTCCGGCCCCCTTGTAGGAAAAAAAATCCCGGCCCCCCTGCGTTTTTCTTGGCAGGCCGCTTAGGTAAGTTGGGTTTGAGAATTGAGACTTCGAGGTATTGGGTTTTAATAAAACATTTGGGCTGGCTAAAGACCAAATGTTTTACTAAAACTCAATACCTCAAAACTTGTAATAAAATGTGGAGATTTTTTATAAAGTATTAAAACCCAATACCTCACAGTTTCCGCTATCTGTCTTTCTTCTTGGCCGGCCGCTTAGGTAAGTTGGGTTTGAGAATTGAGACTTTGTGGTATTAGGTTTTAATAAAACATTAGGGCGGGCTAAAGCCAAATGTTTTATTAAAACTCAATACCTCAAAACCTTTAATAAAATGTGGGGATTTTTTTTTTTTTAAGTATTAGGTTTTTTATAAAATTTTGAACTTTTTATAAAGTGTTAAGCTTTTAAAAAAATTTGAGGGGTAACCGGATACATAAAACCATAAAAAAATGCACAGCGCGTAAAAGCTGAGGGGTAGCGGGGGCTACCCCTACCCCTACCCCTACCCCTAGGGTAGGGTAGGTCCGCCCCTGTAGATTATAAACTTTATGCCTCAACGACTCAAAGCCAGTCTAATTGTGCAAGACCATGACATAATGATTCCAAAGCAGAGTCACATATTTTGGAATATATTTAAATAAGTTTCTGTTCAATGCAAGGTTCATCAATATATATATATATATATATATATATTCAAATTGTGATATTGAAATGCGTAGCATTCTTAGAAATTGCAACTAGAAGATTTTCTTACCTTCAAAAAGAAGTTTATCTAAACTCATGTCAGGAGTTAGCTCGTAAACACAAGACAGTTCTTGTTTATTCAAGCAATATCCTAAGAGTTTGATAAGGTTGGGATGATTGTACTCTTCAGGTTTGAGATCCAACTGCACATCAAAAATTTAGTAAACTTATAAGCTTGCACCAACTAATCAGGCAAAAACAAGTTGCACATCATCGTTCTTTTAGATTGAAAAGAGGTGCCTGTTTAAGGTTACCTTAGATGTTCCAATATGCCTCGTCCTAACGTACATAGCCAAACCAACACCAGGTTTTGTCGGGGCATATGTCAATTCATCGACCCAACCTTTGTAAATGGTTTCATGTGAACATGTGGACGACTCCTCGTCATTGAAATTATTTGTTGCACTTACCAGTTCAGCATATGTGAAAGTTCTTATACTTGGATTGTAAGATTTTTGAAGATACTCAGCACTGATTTCAGATTGGCTTCCCTCTGCATGAGTCGGCATCAAGTCAGCTTTGTTTCCCTCTGCATGAGCAGGCTTCAAGTCAGCTTTGCTTGTGAAAAAATATCTTACCTTGTTAAAGAATCTTCCATCATCAACACCAGAACCGATGTTTCCTCTTTCTCGTGACATAATAGACTCGAGCTTGACCACAACCTCCGCCATTGTAGGGCGTTGTTTTGGTTGGCTATGTAAGCAGTGGGCTGCTAAGCTTGTGAATTCCTTCAAGCATTTTTTTGAGATTTGTCCCATCAGTCTATGGTTAATAATTTCATTGAGTCTTCCCTCTTTGAAATGGTCTTTAGCCCAAACTGCTAGACTCCATTGATCTTCATCGAGTGTTGGATCTACCGCTTGCTTCCCGGATAACAACTCAAAAAGGACAACTCCAAAGGCGTAAACATCAGATTTTCTTGTCAATTGTCCACTATGGAAGTAGCATGGATCCATATATCCAAACGTCCCTTTGACTAAAGTGCTCACATGAGTTCGTGTCTGATTTATTGTGCCCACTTTTGCCAATCCAAAGTCGGAAATTTTAGCTGCAAAGTTTGAATCCAACAAAATATTGGAGGTCTTCACATCTCGATGTATGACTCCATGTTGGGTTGACGTACCTGCGTGAAGGTAGTCTAATCCACGAGCAGCGCCTATACATATCCTTAGTCTTTGTAACCAGGATAACTCTGTAACTCCTCTGTGGAGATGATCTTCAAGGGTCCCATTTGGCATAAACTCATAAGCTAATACCATCTCTTTTCCTTCATTGCAATAACCAATCAAAGGCACTAGATTTCCATGCCGCAGTTTAGAAAGGATCTTAACTTCAGCCTCAAATTCATCGGCTCCTTGGGTAGATGTAGAATGCAACCGCTTAATTGCAACTTCGTTCACTGACCCGAACTTGGTGAGAGACTTATAAACCTTGCCAAATCCCCCACTGCCGATGACTAGTGCCTCATCAAACTTGTGGGTTGCCAATTCAATCTGTGCAAGTGTAAGACGTTGGCATGTTTGGTCTGGCAGTATGAATGAGGAGTTGGTCTCTTTTATAGGTATCATTCTTGGAATCTGCAAGATTACTTTACTGGGTAATGATGCCTCAGAATTGCTTCAAGTCTTCGTTGCTAGCAAGCGTTGACTTTTTGTTCTTCACCTAATTTCTTTTCTGGAGGCCTGAATGGCTTCATATCCTTGTCTTAGTACAGCATTCCAGAAAAAAAAAAAAAAAAAAAAAAACGTCAGCTTTATAAAAAAAAGCTAGTGGCCTCTATCAACTATAAATATTTTAATCATTTATAACCATATAACTAAAAAAACTTTAATTTATCGTTGTCCGTCCTAAACCAGATAAAGAAGGAAGTTTGTTACGTTAAAAAATTTTTAACTCTCAAACTTAAATGGACTGTTATCTGTGTTGATAAAAATTTCAAACATGTGATGGAAATTATAAAAATCTTTGGAAAATCCCATATCAATTGTGGTCATGAGAAATGTTTGTTTGATAATGAGTGTTAGACCTCATATATCAACTTATTTTGTGCACATTGGTTGTATATGAAATGAGAACTTCACAATTAAACGTGTTTGGGTGGGAGCAATCCAAGGACGGGTCATCTCTCACAAGTTTCTACCCGGAAAACCAAAAATAAACATGTGAGCTTTTGTGGTAAAAAGTGGACAATATTAGTTAGTATAAGGACCACATGTTGCAAAAATGAAAAAGGAAGCAATTTAGTATGTTTTCCGGTGTTATTGCTTAGAAGGCAGTCAAATACGAGAATATATATGTTGTAAAACATTTATAATTTGACGCATATCACATGTCAAAATATACTTTTTAGGACCGAAATGGCTAAAGTACCCTAACCACATGGATCAAAAGCATATTTTTACCATCAATAAATTCATAAGTTATGTTTAGATTCATCTATTCAAAATTTCAAATCCATCAACCCACCAACTCATGATCCTGACACGATCAATAAAACATACACTTAATCGCCATCCGCGTAATTACTACTAGCGGGGAACCCGTGCGTTGCGGCAGAGTCAACAATTTACAGTGTTGTACCCGAATTCTATTTGTTTGTCAATTCATAGCTCCGTGCGGCACCGAAGGTCTCCCTTGTGTTTTTTTTTTTTGTGAGATGAAGCATGAACTAAAATACTTACATAAATTATAAGAAATACGTATTTTTCATAAAAATTTAAGTTATTGGTATATATAATCCGCATTTGAAAGTTCTGATCAAATGTTTGAAGTTTTGACAAACCTATCCAGTCCAATAACATTGAGCTCAGTTTGGCTGAAAAAATGAACCATATATGAGTATAATCTAATGTTTGTTGGGATGAAATAATGAACCAAAAATGGCTAGATGTAATTCCAATGAGTATTCAATGAAATTTGAACAAGTTCTCTTGGTTCTCGAGTAACCGCAATCAAGATACACATTCTCTGTTCTTCATTACACACTTCAAAAACCTTCTACATAAAGTAATTCCCAAAAAGGTTGATCATAAGGTCACCAACATTCCCTATGATCAATATCCTTAATTTTAAGAAAAATAATCTCATTTAAAATTGCACATCCTTAATAATACAAATCACAATCAAATCTAATCTCTATATCATTTAAAGCTAACATCCACAATGAAGTTTACCTCCGAACTTTTACAATCACCAAAAACAGAAAATCCTTTGATGTCAAACTTCAAAGTGAAAGAAAGTTATTTCAGCCTCAAATATAAACTAAATCTATTAAGAAATTTATGACCTAACTGTTGACTTCTGAAAGAGTCAAACGAATAAAACATTTTATGAATTACGTGGAAACAATCCATCCTTTTGCCAAGCTATGCCAGCATTCCAAAAGAAACATAATAATCAACTTTCAGTAATCTAAACGAAATAGGTAAATAAATAACCCATCCTGATTTAACCTCTCATATGAACTGATATTTGATCCCCTACTAATCAAACAATAAGAACTTACTACGCAGAATAACAACTTGAGAAAGCACATAATAATGGTAAAGATAACTTCTAACCTGTTGGTTGTTGCACAAAAAAAGTGTTGCTGGTTTGAGTTTTCCAACATACATGTCATCTAACAAACTGCACCTGCACAGTATCTAGACAAAACAACAAACATAAAAGAATTAACCAAAAAAAAGTAAAAGTAAAAACTAAACTAAATAAAGAATATATTATGCAGTCAAAAAAGATGCAATTGACTTGCTGTTTTAGGTGGTGTTGTGTAGCATTTTGAGCCTTGCTCGGTGATTCTGACACTGTAGTATTAAATGTTCTGTTAGTATTTGTTTAAAATTATATTCTATCTTTTGTGTAACGATGATATGTACCTGGTGAAAGCTGCAACTATCTTTTTTGTGGATAAACCGAGCGTGACAAAACTTGACTGAAAAAGAAAGTAACAAAAAAATCAAAGAATATTATAACCCACATATGTAACTAATATTATTATATGTGCCTGAGCCTATTTAAATTGAACTAAATGGCAAATGGGTTTGAATGGTTAATAAAAAAAATCAAAGAAAAGAAGAATAAAATGTGCAGTAGAACTCTCTGTGGCTAGGTATTAAAAGAAGTATAACTTGCAAGCTCTACCAAACTGACAGAAATCAATTTCGAAGCAGCTAGCAGGACTAATATGTTACGAATTTACACTAAGATGCATCATAAGCAACGATTTTGTACTTAGGCATTAATTCACACTAGTAGGGAACCCGCACAATGTGTGGCTCCGACATAATGCAATCCTAACAGGTTAGAAATAGTCAATTTTTAATAAATCGTATGTACATACCATGTTGGGTTGACCTGTAAACAGTTTTATTTTTTTATTTTTATTACTTTTATTATTTATTACCGCACGATGCAGCGGCATGAACAAAAGTTTATCACCACCTATACAATGAAGTTTGTTGCTTACCCAAAAGTTGCATTTTAACACTAGACCTTGGACGATGAGCGTCTAAACATGCTTCTTTGACAAAGGAAATGTTGCCTCTTTTCCCTTCCCTAAACCTATAGTTAAACAAAATAAAAATTCTAAATTTAACACTCAAAACTTGCTATTGCGACTTCAAATCGCATTATTTATTATATATTTACATTGATGTTTTCTATTTATTTGGTTCCGAGTTTAATTATTGTAAACGCTTGTTCCATAGCTCATGTAATCATTAATTATACAGTCTCAATATCAGATAATCAACTGCAAATTTAAATATCCTCAAACAGTTTAACAGCAAATAGTAATTTCCCATTGACTACTACTACTGAATTTTTTTTACTCCAACTTCTTAAAACTCTTTGTAAAATTGATTGTTCAAACATGTTCGATGTTAATACCTATACTTAAAACACTTCAATATATGAAAATTATCTCAATGAAATTATAATTATATGTTCAATATTCCAACTTACCCAATTCCAGCAAAATCAAAACGAAACGCGTTGAGCCCTTCCTTCTCTAGTGCAGAAGCAAGGTTCACAATGGTATTGCTTTCCTGCATTCATACAAAAATCAAGGACAGTTCATCTTGATTTGGATTACAAGTCAACAACAATTTAATATTGGTTTGGATTACATCTTGATGAAACAATTCATCAGTGAGAATAGAATATGAGATTATTTAGAATTGAACTTCATTTTATCAATCTAATCCATTCAGATAGGTTTTAACCCCAAATATAATTAAGTTAAACATATGCCTAAAAGTATACCTTAGTTGATTAAAAGCCATGGCACAAAATTTTTATTTGAACATAATTCCTAAAAAATCGAAGAAATTGAGGTGAACATAATGCCTAAAAGATATTCTTGCAGCTTTTTTCTTTGTTCTGACCTGATACCAACCCTCCCGACCGCACATTTCACCACCTCTAATCAGAGGAAAGAACAAACCTCAAAACAGTGTCATCACCTATCCTTCCTCTAACATTATCACGACTCTCTCTATGCCTTGTAAGCAAAACCGGACGGGGTGTCAAATGAGTATTCACCTGAAAATCATCTTAGAAATATTATGACATAATTAAAGCAAGTAAAAATTAGCAAAAGTTTAATTTATTCTTTTATCAATTGGCCTTTTTTATCTGCAATTTGTTACTGTAAATCTGTTTACCGCAAATTTGCATGTTTCTTTTACTTCAAATTTATTTTTTTTACTGTATTAGGATTACATATATGCATATTCCTCACTTAATTTGTTTATTTGCACTAATGCAAATAAGAACATAGTTAAAACTGTTGGTTCGGTAGACTACAAATAAATCAATTGCATTGTAAAATAAACTTAATTTTTTCTTAAACAAACACATTAAAAAAGTTGATTTTTTTTATAAACAAGCAACACGGGTTAATTGCGTGTTTAAAAACACTGGTCATTGCTACTTTAAACCTTCGTTTGAGGCATGAAATATCCTATACTATTCATTGTTGTATGGTGGGATATGGGTTTGAAATGGTTAAGATAAATAATTCATAATTAGCCTGCTTTATATAAAAGAGTGGTATGAATGTTTAATTTGGTGTATCATACATTCCTGCAGCCAACTATAAAAGGAACAATCAAAACAAGAACATACATGACCAAATGCAATGAAATATAGCAAAAAAAGGGTACTGACCTTAGATGCAATAACGTGTTTTCTTTTGATTAAATTCACTCTTTGTTCCCTTGTACACACGAAGCAAATCTTTGTCCCTGCTTTGCAAACAAAGCATTTTATGAAGATATACTATAGAATGTTTAAATTAAAAAAGCAAATAATTCATCCAATGACGATTTAGCATAGTAACACTGAAAAGGTTCAAAACCTGTTAAATCAAATCCATAAGCACGAATCAGTAATTAAAAAACA
This sequence comes from Smallanthus sonchifolius, assembly GCA_023525975.1. Lineage (NCBI taxonomy): Eukaryota > Viridiplantae > Streptophyta > Magnoliopsida > Asterales > Asteraceae > Smallanthus > Smallanthus sonchifolius. Next base: position 49,648,866 of record CM042046.1, on the reverse strand, counting down.
CAAAAACGTTCCTAAAAATATAAACAGGTCAAGCGGGTCAGAATCATCAATAAACTTAAAAAGAAAACAGGAAAATTATTGCCCAATTCAACTCGTTTTGAGCCATATTAAGTTTATTTTTTGACCCGTTAAACTCTATTGTTTCAGCATCCAAGGTTATTAGAATAAGGCAAACAAATAGAAGATAAAAAAACAATATTTAAATAACCAACATGAAGGTTTAAAAAAGTTTAAAACGTCTAACTTTAAGCTATAGAGAGCTTTGTACCCGCAACCTTTAAAAGCAAACATAGAACTTCAACCTGCAAAGCCAAAGCATTTTATGAAGATATACTATAAAATGCTTAAATAAAAAAAAACAAATTATTCTTGCAATGATGATTCAACATAATAACATTGAAAGGTTCAAAACCCATTAAATCAAATCCATAAGCACGAATTATTCAGACGAATCATGTTTATAGTTTCAGCATCAAAAGCTTCTTAGAATACGACGAACAAATAGAACATAAAAAAAATTATTTAAATAAATAACATGAAGGTTTAAAAAAGTGGGTATAAAAGTGGTTTTCCGAAAAGAGACTTTTTTTAATATATACACACACGGCCAAAGTGGGTATAAAAGTTCTAGTAGCTGGAAAAAAAAATTTCCCTGTTGATTCTTGTGTTTCTTGATCTTAAAATGTATGTTACTATTATTTTAGTTGAGTACAAAAAACAAAATACACCAAAAAAGTAGTTAGATAAAGCTGGGAAAACAAGATATGAAGAACCAATAAAAGACGGTTAAAAAGATTACAATTTTTCTGCATATATCTAACATTAGCTATTAGATAAGATAAGAAAGACAAGATGTGGACACAAATTTTACCTGATATTTTTGGGTTTTGGATATTTGAAATTTTCTTTTTGCTGCTGGTGTTTGGATGATAAAGAATCCCCTTTGAAGATCAGGAAATTTAGCGTCTCTCCAATGTAAAGTAGATAAAAGTTCCAAACATCCAAAGTTTGATCCAACCACACACTGACATTCATTTCCATACTTCTTGTCAAATTCCTATCACCATTCATTCATTTTCATAAGTAAAAATTAATCAAAAAAACCCTAAAAAAGTATAAATCTTTCTTCAAGATTCACAATACCCAGATGCATATATACACATATACATATATACATACACACATAGAGATGTACTAAACATCACACAAATCTTCATAAAAAAACCCTTAATTGTAATGTAAGCATCCAATTTACATCATCTGATCAAAATTTAGGAACAATAACAATGATATGAACTAAACACTTCACGCAAATCTTCATAAAAAAGCCCTAAATTGTAATAAAAACATCCAATTAGGGTTGTACATGAAATTAGGGTTCGTACTTACCAAGAGTAGGTGTCCACGAGAACTGAACCAACCTAAATCGGAGCCTTAACCAAGCGAAATCGCAGAACTGTGATGAGATCAATTTGAGGTTAGTAAGAAAGATGTTAACCTGGGTTTCTACATGGAAAACCTTGATTTTGAGAAAGCAAACCGTAGAAAAGAGGGATTGGTGAGGAACGCAAAGGAAACAGCGAAAGGAGAGTGAATTGAAACAGGTATGGTAAGTAACTGGTGTTTTGAATTAGGGCGTAAATAGGATTGACTGTTGGGGTGAAGAGTCGGTTATAGAGGAACGGTCTCGTCGGTGGAAAGGAAGAGTCGGTGGAAGGGAGGCGTGGTAGGATACAAGCGTTTCACAGCAACAGGCGTCTTACATTTTGAGTTGCAAGCAGTGATGAATGGTAAGATGAAGAGGGCAATGAACAGCTTCCCCCACATTGAATGGGGGTTTTATGGCGTGGGCGTTTAGGATGATCAAGCGTCTCCGGCGATATTGAACCCCCACGGTCCGACGTCCGGCGTCTGACAAAAGGGAGAAACCGGCGTCTTAAAAAGTTGTGTATTATAAAGGAGTATAGATATAGATAAACGGGTCAAAATGGGTTTGAGCCATGTTCATAGCAATTAAAATGCATCATATTCACATAAACGGGTCAAAATGGGTTTGAGCCATGTTCATAGCAATTAAAATGCATCATATTCACATAAACGGGTCAAAATGGGTTTGAGCCATGTTCATAGCAATTAAAATGCATCATAAGTAATGATTCAAATTCAAACGTAGTATTGTTTTTTTAGATATGCATTGAATTAAATAAAAACAAAAATTATACAACGGGTATGAACTATCAACTCACAGCTAAATGATTCTAGCTTGTTAACTAAACTCAAGAAATTATCAAAATTCATAATCTTTAAAGGTACAAGAATCTTTGGCTATGTTTATGACCTTACAATCATTACTATTACAAAAAAAAGAGTAAAAAAACATGAAATAGATAGAACTGTAAATATGAACTCTTTGCAAGCTCTACTATACTGACAAAAATCGATCTCAAAGCAAGTAGCAGGATTAATATGTTATCAATTTACATATGCTGATTTTCATAGCAATTAAGATGCATCATAAGCAACGATTCTGTACTTAGGCGTTAATTCACATAAACGGGTCAAAATGGGTTTGAGTCATGTTCATAGATGTTAAAATGCATCATAAGCAATGAACTTGTACTCAGGTATTAATTCATATGAACTGGTTAAAATAGATTTGAGTCAAATAGGGCAATTTTAAAAGCCAGTTCATATGAGTCATGGGTCTAAATAAGCAGTTAGGTTCTATTGACACGTTCATTTTAGTAGTTAGTGCAGTCGAGTACGCATGTAATAACCTCTTTTAGGAGATGTATAATATCATTATGCAATGCAAGGGTAAATAGGCGATTTCATGTTTTGTTACCTAGGTATTCAATGACTCCCATTGCTTGCTTGTCAATCCTGTCACCGGATGTTATAATCTCGTTGGTTTTGCCTGTAATTATGTTTAATCCCCAAACCATTTCCGATAATGTTTAGATTATTATTGTAATAGAAATATAAAACAATTTTTCTCATAATGTTTGGCACGATAACTATTTATAATAAAAAAGAAGGGAAAGTGTGTGGACCAACCCAACCCGCCTGACCCATCTGTTTTGCCATCTCTAGGAAGCAGTAAAAAGAAAACTAATTGGCATAATATCTGCTAGGTTACAAATTGTTGACTTACCCATTATAGCATGAAACACCCTCAAATGTATAAGCTCTTTCATCTGATTTCTTGAGGTCCAAATACCGAGCCAGTTCTTCTGCTAAAACAGCATCTCCGAGATACTACAATGATTCATGCACAGCCATAACTAATGAATAAACAGAAACGGGCCATAAACAAATATAACAAACTAAATACACTATATATATATATATATATATTGGTTAACTTCTTTCTACAAACTGCTATCCAGGCATCCAACCCTCTTGGTTTTTTGGAGTAATAATTAATCTAATAGCCTCTTCATCAAGGGAGAGGGTTGGGTAACAAGTCAAAATAAACCGAGTTAGGTTGACCCACCAACACTTTCTTGTTCATTTTTGAAGATTTTCTAAAAATTGACAAAATCTATATAGTTATCTTAAATAAAACAATTAAGAATGGGAGGCGATTTTTGACCCAGAGTTGCGACCTCTACTTCAATGAAACGAAATGACAGAAAAGGACAACTGCATTAGTACACCCAATCACCCATTTCAAATTAATGAAATCCTGAACATTAAGATATTGTTTAAACTAAAAACAGCCTTAAAAGTAAAGCATACCCCGGATACAAGGTATTCCACTGGTTGAAGAACCAGAGCCGACGTCTCAAAATTCAGCCAATCACTTTCTTTGATGGTACTTATTTTTATAACTAATCTTGATTTGTCCTAACACATGATAAATATGCTTCAGTATAGACGATCATTTACATTTTTACATCCTGTAAAGTTGTTATGCATGTGTGTGTATGTGTGTGCAGTTTGATTAATTAAAATAAATAATAAAATATGTGTGTGCAGTTTGATTAATTAAAATAAATAATAAAAAGGGAAACATACATTGGGGCCAAGTTTTGGGTGCACCACTTGCCACATTAAGTGCATGCATTTCTCAGTTTCTTCAGGTTCATTCCCACCAACAAAAGCAATCACAGCCAATCCCTCCAGTAACTACAAATCAATTTTGTCAAAAGAATGTTAAGTAAGAATTAAATTGCAACAGGAATAAATTACACAAGTAAATGTATAATTGTGTATATATACTGATGCTATCTTGATGCTTCAGAACGGGATCTCAGAACCTCTGAGATAGGGGTAACCAATTCTTCTAATAATTCTTGTGCTTTCTAACCCGGGCCAGCAATTAGAGCTAGTAATCCTATATAGATTTAACACTGTTTAGGGATCTCAATTAACAGATTAATCTGATTAAAACAAAATGAAAATTGAAGTTACATAGTATATACCAATGGCATGAGATGCTAAAGATATCTCTTTTGCAGACCCCTTCTTCACAGAATTCAAACATTGATGCAGCAATGTTGCAAATATATAGACAAAAAGTAATACACAAAATACATCAATCCATCATAATCAATGAAACTGAAAAACTTACATCACATAACGTGCTTGCTTTTTTCAACAAACTCGAGCTGTAAGCTGCTACTAAACGCCTCAATAGTATCCGCCAACGCCTTCTCCCTCGTGGACCCTCTTTAAAAACATAAAAAATCCAAGTAACCAAGAACTAAACACGAAGATCAATAACACAATAAACCAACAGTACTTAGTAATATAATAGCACCTGTGTATAGACCCTAACATTATCATCCAAGAGAAAGTAATAACTAATTAAGATCCACACAATTAGAACAGATTATTGAATTATTAAATATAAATCCATCTGCATAAACACACTTACAACTACAAGAGTAGTAATTGAGTCTACATGCACGGGTTTGAAATTACCAAACTGAGGACGTAAATTGATGGATAAGGTTTCCAGAATTTGAAGCTCGAATGCAAATTTCGAAGAAACGTCAACAACATTAGGTTTTCAGTCTCCGGAGGAGATGAAGAATACTACCTGTTATTAGATATCGAGTGGTGACGAAGGAGGAGAGTGGTGTGACGGAGGCGGCGATGGCTAGGGTTACGGGAGAGGGAGGATGGGGGTGCTGGTGGGGAGGGAGAGGCTGCGACCTGTGTTTGAATTAGGGTTTTGTAACACGGGTATATGATCCGGTGTTTTGAGTTGAAGTCTGTATTAACTTGAATTAATTTCAAGTGTTCGGATAAAATGGTAATTACACATTTTTCATGCATTGTTAATGTGTATTTTATGCAAACAAATTTGTAACAATTGTCTTGATTTTTTTTTATAAATTACAATCATATCCTTCTAATCTATACTAATAAATAAAGGTTTTTTAGTGCCACGTGTCGTCTCCACATTCAATCTCATCATTTTTTTCCCGCCTCTCTCTCTTATTTAATGCACTTCTATATTTAAATAATAATATATATTTAAAGAAAGTACTAATTGTATTAATACAACACATTTATTTTAAATTATCCCTTATTATAAGAAAACTTTAAAATTTAATTATGTAACTTTTATTTCAATCAAATAGTAATTGAAAGTGAAATTACATTAAATAGTAATTAACGTATTTTCGAAACCTAATTATATATTAATTTTTACATATTTTGAGTTTGTTTATATCCGTAGTATATGTAATATATTTTTACACATGTGAAATATATATACATAAAGATTTAAAAATTTTAAATATTAATATTTTTCACCCCGTGTGTAGACACGGGACCTAAACTAGCATGCATTATATAGTAGTATAGATATAGATATAGATTAACTTAACTTCAATTAAACCAGGTGTTTGTAAAATTCACAGTTTATGAAAACTTCAGTTTTCGTCCTTGAGGTTTGAACTAAACTTCAGGTTTCGTCCCTCTATAACACATATCATCTCTGACGGTTTATGTTTTAACAGTTTCCATCCCTGATCCTTAACTCCGTTAAAATTTCTGTTAGTTTTTATATGAAATTGCTAGTATACCCCTTTCTTCTTCAAACATTAAACCCCCATCTTCAAACATCGGTCCCTGTATTTATTTGGGTAAAATGGTATAAACTTGATCTTGCATCCCCTAACCAAAATTGGAGTCACTCATCGAACAAAATTACTGGAAGTGGTTGCAGCCGGCGGAGTGGTGGTAGCCGGCGGAGTGGTGGTGGTGGATGGCTTTTTAAGGTTTTCAATAGAGAGAGAAGGGAGTAGAGGGGCTGTGTAGTGGTGGTGGCCAGATCAAATATGTTATTATTGTTTTCAACTGCATATGTGAACAGAGGCCGGCCATTCTTTCTAACTGATTGAAAAATAGCTTGTAGTGTTGATGTTGATTCACGCATGTCGGTTCTCAAATCCAGCTTTAAATTTGCTTCTATTTTTGAATCTTAACGGCGACTTCCTGTAAATTGGTGGAAATTTGTTGCTTTTACCGGGAAGAGTGGTTCAAATAACCGTCTTAACGGGCTTGGATGAGCGTGGATCGGGATGGAGACACGCGCATTATTATCCGTGGTTGTTTTTCGAGAAACGGGGGATTTGGTTCTTTTTGTGCTGCTAAAGCTAAATCGCCGAAGCGGAGACATACTTCTTGGTTTACTAGCGGTAAGATTACCTCCATCAAGATTCGAATTCTTGGTATAAAAAGATGATCTTTTTTCATCTTTTTCACTATTTTCATGTGAAATTGCAGGCGAAAGAACAACGGTTTTTTTTGCCTTTTGATCTGATCAAAATCTCGTGTTCTGTAAAATGGATCTTGGATCTCCATCTTAAAGGGGGTATGATGTTTAAAGAAGAAGGGGGTATATTAGTAATTTCATATAAAAACTAAAAGAAATTTTAACAGAGTTATGGACTAGAGACGAAAACTGTTAAAATATAAAACGTCAGGGATGATATGTGTTACAGGGGGACGAAACCTGAAGTTTGGTTCAAACCTCATGGACAAGAAGTGAAGCTTACTCTTATCAAAATGTACAATCAAATAACCACAACGTACAAGTATGATGCATGGATAAAAGTTACAAGGTGGCTTCATTAGTCATCCGTTACATTTTTAGTTCCCCCACTCCATCAAAAACCCCTCCTCCACCATAAATTCACATCACCACCATCCAATTTTCTCCACAATTCCGATAATGCCACCGACGCCGGCACAACCAAATCTCAACGGCGCCTTCTACGGCCCTCCGATCCAACCAAAAACCAAATCCTACCACCGTCCCGGCCGCCGAGGCGGCAGCTGCAACCCTATAACATGCTGTTTCAGTTGCATCTGCAGTTGCATCTTCAACCTCATCTGTCAATTCCTAATCACCGTCGCAATCTTCCTCGCCATCATCGGACTAATCTTCTGGTTCATCTTCCGCCCAAACGCCCCTAAATTTTACGTCGATGACGTCACCCTCACTCAATTCACCCTCTCCTCATCCAACAACACTCTCTATTACAACTTCGCCGTCAACATGACGTTCCGAAACCCTAACCGCCGGTTAGGAATCTACTACGACAGCATCCAGGCCAACGCGATGTACCACGGCCAGAGATTCTCAACGGCGGAGATTACCGGTTTCTATTTAGGGCATAAAAACGAGAATAACATCCGTACGGTGTTTAAAGGAGATCAATCGGTGATTCTCGGCGTTGCTGAATCGAAATATGATTCGGAGAAGAGTGATGATGTGTACAGAATTGATTTGAAGCTGAGATTGAAAATCAGATTTAAAGTTCTGTGGGTGAAAACGCCCAAATTTAAACCTAGATTCGATTGTGATTTGAAGGTTCCGTTGAGTTCTAAAGGTAGGGTTTCAGGTGCGAAATTTGAGAGGACGGAGTGTGATTTCGATTGGTCCAGTCGAATATGGTGATGGTTGTTTAATCGTTTGATTAATATGAAATTATAGAAGTGGTTATGATAGTAATCTTGATCCTGGATATGATTCATAGTAATTCTGTTTTTGGTTTGTTTGATTGTACAGAAAGTTATAAATTTAAGTTTTGAAGTTGAAATGTGTGCATTGTGTGCTTGCTTTTTTTAGCTTTTAAACGTTAAGATATGAAATGTGGGACCCTTGGAATCGTGATTTTCTGTGACGTATCTTTAACCAAAGAGGCTGATTTTTAGCTTTTAGATTATAATTTAATTAAACCACACACGGAGAATGCTAATCGGACTTGGCCATATACGCATCGTATAGGGCAATACGATGCGTATAGCCCTTCACAATTTCCCATGCCCGACATTCTCTTACAACCTGGTCATTCAAACATCGTATACGCATCGTATAGGGCAATACGCTGCAGTTTAGGGTACAATGTTCCTTCTGCCACTAATCACATCACCTCGTACCCTGTACGCATCGTATTGGGCTATACGATGCGTATAGGGCCCAAATTTTGTGTATTTAACCATGCAGAATTCTCATTCGAACCGAACGTATGCTTTCAAAATTCAAAAATTACACATGTCTTGGTGGTGGGATGGTAACTACGGTTTTCAGGTATATTCTAACGAGTCGGTGGAAAACAATCCGCAAAGTTTTGGCGTTCAAGAGATGAACCAGGAGGAGGTCTCGTCCAACGTTTATTCTCATCAACGGGTAAGGCTTCCAGATTTGAACGAGCCACTAAGCAATCCCGAGTTCGTATACGGTGAACCGTCTTACCTTACACAACCCACAAACGAATACGTATACGATGAAGTCTCTTACCCGACACAACAAACCGATGACTCCGAAGACGAAGAACAAAATAATCAAAATATGTCTTATAAAACTAACCAGAATTTTCAGTCTCGTGAACAGTTGGTTGATTGGGCTATCCGTAGAGGACGTGATGTGACACCCGACATTTCAGGTCAATATCCGTACATGTATTAAACAATTTTACATTATAATTATTCTTGTGATTTACTTAAATTCACAAACAAGGACATGAAGGACTAACAAAAACCGAACATTGTCTCATTTCATATTTTGGTAATTCTAAGAGTTACTGGTTCACGTGTCATAGAAACCGAATTTATTTACCCCCTTTAAAACTCTAATAGATGTTAATACCATTAATAAATTAGTGGTAAAAACAAATTGTTTGATTTATTTTGACCCAAACCACCCACCCTTGACTATTCGGCCGAAATGCAGAGAAAACCATTCCCCCCATTCTCACGTCCCATTTTACCATATTTTCAGATATAACCCATACCCTTTCACTCAAAACTCTCACAAACCTTTTATCTCTCTCATTTTCGTACGAAAATCTTCTCATTTCTCTTCAAAATCGAAGCCAAGTTTTAAGGTAAAAATCCACCACAATCCAGTGTTTTAAGAAGATTTCAAGTGTTTCTAAAGAAAGTTTAACAGAAGATTCGAGACCATTCTCTGTTTTCTCTCATCATCTTCATCACTGTTTTTAAGGTAAAAACTCGATATTTTTCATATTATGTTCTTTAAAACCGTAACTAAACTTACATCTTATTTAAACGCAAGAAAGATAACAAGAAGAGTGTGTCGAATTCAAGTTTAAAACATAAAAATATGCCGGACTGATTCTGTCAAAACAGAAGTCCAGTAATCGAAACTAGGAGTTTCGATACCTGTTGCTCAATCGAAACTAGGAGTTTCGATACCTGTTGCTCAATCGAAACTAGGAGTTTCGATACCTGTTGGTCAATCGAAACTAGGAGTTTCGATACCTTTTAATCAATCGAAACTAGGTTGTTTCGACTCCTGACCACTCCATCGAAACTAAGTAGTTTCGACACACATATACCCAATCGAAACTAAGAAGTTTCGACACCTGTACAACAGTCCCAGTTGGGCAGTAACTCAAAACTGTTTTATAACAAAACATGTGTTAGAAAACTAAAACGATATTTAAACAAACACAATCAGAGTTACAAGGTCGGTGAACAATTTACAATTAAGACGTTGGTCTTAACAACAATTTACCCTTGGTATCTAGGGTACAAATAGTCAAGGTTGACTACAACAAGTATCATACAAGTATACACAAACTCAAGGTGAGTTTCACGGCCCCTTTTTACTGTTTTTCTAATATTTGGGGGAAGAACATACTTCAACTATTTTATGGGATAACAAGAGAATAAGACACGACTTTATGTTTACATGGGATGAGAACAACACATTGGAGGCCGCTAAAGTCCCCTGGAACAACATAGTAACCATTAACTGTAGCCTAGGGTCCTATGAATAGTACTATGGAGAGTGACGTCTCCCGGTCATGGTTAGTCGCGCTAACCACAATCTGGAGGATTTATGGCCGCATAGAACCTGATAACGCTTATTAGGGGCTCACACATGTCATGGTTTGGTTACGCCTCATGTATGAACATATTATTTGTAATCCTAGCTAGTTTACAAATGGGTCAAACACTTCTTATTCTGCTTATCTCATGCAACTGAATTATTTATGAACAAATGAAGTTTACAAAGAACAATTTGATTAAACCTGTGAACTCACTAACCTTGTGTTGACGATTTTAAGTATGTTTTTCAGGTAACTGAACGTGATTTCAAGGTTAGCAATGTAGATTACATGCATGCACGATGGATACTACTCAAGGAGGATTTCCCTTGTATAACTCATTGAATTGAATCATATTTTGTGAAATCTTAACTTTTTGTAAACTCAGATTACATTTTTGTAATGAAAAACTTTAAATTTGTTTATGTATCCATTTATCATGTATGTGTTTGCGGTAATCATATGTTTTGGAAACCATGAACGTCGCGCCTCGCGTTTCCGCCTTGGCGGGGTGTGACAGAACTTGGTATCAGAGCCATTGATTATAGTGAACTAGGAATCTAAATTGAAACCTAGTCTATAATCTAAATGACTCACTAAAGCGTTTTCATTGCATAAGTTTTGCATAACCAGTCATTTTGTCATATGGATATTGTAGTCACAAGCATGTCGTCACATTCACATTCTGATCCCGTCTCCGACACTGAATCAAACGAGGAACTTTCCCCCTCACATCCCAAAAATCGAGTACAAACCCGTAGCTCCACACCACCTAATGTCGCCTTGGGAGAACCGCCTATCATCTATCGAAAGAAAAGCGGAGGACCAGTCAAGGTGCAAAGTGCTAGGAAAAAGTTTCGACTTCCGTGCAAGAGAAACTTGGCAGCCCGTGACCCGAAAGACTTGGAGACCGATGAGGAACCATCTAGGAAACGACCCTGTTACCACCCTACTGTGGGAACTATCCGTTGGATGCCCAGTACTTTGGCACGATGGAGGGAGATGGAGAGCATTCCATCTACCTTTGAGCTCGGAGAGTCTTCCAATTCTCCAACACCCCTACCCCACACTGGGGAAGCCATGGAGCTCACAGTGCCTACCTTGGTAGCTCGCGTTCGTACACACTAAGAGCGTCTTGATGATCTCCTAGATGACATCCGGGCACATGGGGATGCAGCCACGCGACTTCGTCTAGGGCTCGGATCTCGAGTTCAGACTCTGGAGGACCGCACCGAGACATACAGGGTGCCACAAACTATCTAGAGTTGAGAGCTGACATGGACTGGCAGTTCACTGTTACGGTCCGAGACATGGTGGAGGCGCTGGAAGAAAGGACGTTGGCTGCAGAATTTGTGGCGAGAGCTAGCTTTGTTATGGCGGGACTTGCCATGATGATTGGATTGTACTCTCACTTCTTCTTTTAAACCTATTACGGGCGGGTTGTGCCCGTAGTACATTATGTAGTTTAAAAACTTTAGTACTGATGTGGTCATGTGAACCCATCCCTTTTGTATCCTTATCTTTTGGGAACAATGTACTATATATGTTTTAACTATGTATGTAATGGTTTATATTGTAATGATGGTGGTTTACGTTTGATGTTGTTGTATCCTTATGTCATGTGCTATCATTATTGTCATATAATGTTGTTTCTTTTTAATTGATATGTTAGAAAGAACGTCATGGCACCTAAGCGTAGGACAACCCGTAACACTACTGGTGACAACAATGAGACGATTTCCCCAAATGTGGAACAACTCATAGCACAACGAGTAGCTGCTGCTATGGAGCAGTATGAAGCAAACCGAAACAGTGGTGGAGGAAACGGCAGTGGTACCGTCGGAGGAGGTGCAGGAGGTAGCGGTACAGCCGGAGGTTCCGGAGGTTCTGGAGGTAATAGAATAAATAAGCCGTAACACCTAGTCATGATCCGAATTAATGACGTTATGACTTGTAATTCTACAGATGCTCCAATTAGGAAATGCTCCTACAAGGCCTTTCTATCTTGCAAACCCCGTAACTTCAATGGCACCGAGGGTGCAGTGGGACTAATGAGATGGATAGAGAAGATGGAATCGGTGATTGATATTAGTGAATGCACCGCTGACTGCATGGTGAAGTATTCTACATGCTCACTTACCGATAAAGCTTTAACTTGGTGGAATTCACAAGTAAAGACTTTGGGAAGGCAGACAACATATGAGTTGTCATGGGAAGACCTAAAAGCCATGATGATCGAGGAATATTGTCCTCGAAATGAGTTGCAAAAGATCGAATCGGAAATGTGGAATTTGCAAATGATAGGAGATGATGTTGCTGGCTACACCGACCGATTCAATGAGTTAGCAATCTTGGTTCCACACATGGTCACCCCAGAATACAAGAAGGTTGAAAGATACTTGTGGGGTCTCGCACCTCAAATCCGAAGTCTAGTGACTTCATCGAACCCTATGGATGCCAAGAGTGCCATAACTCTAGCATTCAAGCTAAGGGATAATGCTGTACGTGATGGGTTGTTTGAGAAGAAGGAGACCGAAGAAGGGAGGTCTGGGGAAAAGAGGAAATGGTTTAGAAAACCAATTAATCAAAACAAGAATCAAATTTACAAGAGACCTGAAACTATGAAAGCCTTTGTCGCCAACACTGTGGAACAAAATGGATACCTTGGAGCACGACCAAGGTGTGACAACTGTGGATATCATCACAGTGGAAAGTGTACCCAATGTGGAAAATGTAAAAAGTATGGACATCTAGCCCATAACTGTAGGAGCAATGCGAACCCTAACAAGATGAATCAAGTAGCAGGAAAAGTCAACCCAGGAACAGAAAGGATGAATCAGGGATGCTTTGAGTGTGGAGATCCAAAGCACTTCAGAAAAGACTGTCCAAAGTTGAAGAACCGAAACGACAATCAGGCCCGTGGAAGAGCATTTGTGATGGGAGCTAGTGACGCGCGACAAGATCCAAACATCGTCACTGGTACGTTCCCGATAAATAATCACTATGCCTCTATACTTTTCGATACGGGTGCTGATATGAGTTTTGTGTCAAATGACTTTAAGTCCCTACTCGGTATTAAACCCAGCAAACTAGAACAAAAATATACAATTGAATTAGCAAACGGAAAATTAATTAATACCGGGGAGGTCATTCAAGGTTGTACCTTATGTCTTAAAAACCACACATTTAGTATAGATATGTTACCTGTTGACTTAGGAAGCTTTGACGTTGTTATTGGCATGGATTGGTTGTCAAAGAATCATGCAGAGATTGTTTGTTTTGAGAAGATTGTCCAAATTCCACTCCCAAACGGAGAAATTCTTTCGATTCAAGGTGAGAAGAGTGGAGTAACGTTAAGGATGATAAACTGCATGAAAGCTCGTAAGTATCTACGTAAAGGCTATTACGTATTCCTGGCTCACGTCATCAAGAAGAAACCCGAGGAACGTCGACTTGAGAATATACCAATCGTTAAGGATTATCCTGAAGTTTTTCCTGAAGACTTACCTGGATTACCACCACCGAGGCAAGTTGAATTCCGAATCGACTTGGTACCAGGAGCCGCACCGGTTGCGCGATCACCATATCGATTAGCACCTTCTGAAATGCAGGAATTATCAAATCAACTCTAAGAGTTGCTTGATAAAGGTTTCATAAGACCGAGTTTCTCACCTTGGGGAGCTCCGGTCCTATTCGTAAAGAAAAAGGATGGAACCTTTAGGATGTGTATTGATTACCGAGAATTAAACAAGCTTACAATAAAAAACCGATACCCACTTCCTCGAATAGATGATTTGTTCGATCAACTACAAGGTTCTAGCTTCTACTCTAAGATCGACCTACGTTCGGGATATCACCAATTAAGAATCCAAGAAGAAGATGTACCAAAGACAGCATTTAGGACTCGATATGGCCACTACGAATTCCTAGTTATGCCATTTGGTTTGACGAACGCACCAGCTGTCTTCATGGATCTCATGAACCGCGTGTGCAAGCCATACTTGGATAAATTCGTGATTGTATTTATCGATGACATATTAATATATTCACGAACCAAGGACGAACATCATCTGAAATTAATTTTGGAACTACTCAGGAATGAGAAACTTTACGCTAAATTCTCTAAGTGTGAGTTTTGGATCCGAGAAGTGCATTTTCTTGGACACGTCATCAACAAGGAAGGAATTCACGTTGATCCATCAAAAATTGAAGCGATCAAAAACTGGGAAGCACCAAAGACTCCGACAGAAGTGCGTCAATTTTTGGGTTTGGCTGGCTATTACAGACGATTCATCGAGAATTTTTCAAAGATAGCCTTGCCTTTAACCACATTAACCCAGAAAGAAAAGAAGTATGATTGGAGTGACAAACAAGAGTCAGCTTTTCAATTACTGAAGCAGAAGTTGTGTAGTGCACCAATCTTATCCCTTCCTGAGGGAATCGACAACTTTGTTGTATACTGCGATGCATCACACCAAGGACTTGGTTGTGTGTTAATGCAAAGAGACAAAGTCATCGCATATGCCTCACGACAACTAAAAGTACACGAAATGAATTATACGACCCATGACTTGGAATTGGGTGCAGTTGTGTTTGCGCTCAAGATTTGGAGACATTATCTTTACGGTACAAGATGCACTATCTTTACTGATCACAAGAGTCTTCAACATATCTTCGATCAAAAGGAACTTAACATGAGACAACGTCGTTGGGTAGAACTACTAAACGACTATGATTGTGATATCAAGTACCATCCCGGAAAAGCCAATGTCGTAGCAGACGCCTTAAGTCGCAAAGAACGAGTTAAAACTCTCCGTGTTCGTGCCCTAGAATTGACAATTCATACAAATCTCACTACTCAAATTCGGATGGCACAACAAGAGGCAATTAAAGAAGAAAACATTCAGAATGAAGCTCTACGAGGAATGATAAAGCATTTGGAGTCTAAGTCAGATGACACTTTATACTTCATGAATAGAATTTGGGTGCCATGTTTTGGTAACTTACGGGAGTTAGTTATGAACGAAGCCCACAAGTCCAGGTACTCCATTCACCCAGGTTCAGATAAGATGTATAAAGATTTAAAAGAATATTATTGGTGGCCCAATATGAAAGGAGATATTGCCACATATGTCAGTAAATGCTTAACGTGTTCAAAAGTAAAAGCCGAACATCAGAAACCATCTGGCTTGTTACAACAACCTGAAATTCCCCAATGGAAATGGGAACAGATTTCTATGGATTTTATCACGAAATTACCCAAGACATCCAGTGGTTATGATACCATATGGGTAATTGTCGACCGTTTAACAAAATCAGCTCATTTTCTACCTATCAAAGAGACGGATAAAACCGAGAAACTTGCAAAACTTTATATCAAGGAAATTGTGGCTAGGCATGGAGTACCAATTTCTATTATCTCCGATAGAGACAGCAGATTCGTGTCTAGAATCTGGAAATCATTACAAGAAGCCATGGGCACACGTCTTGACATGAGCACGGCATATCACCCACAAACAGATGGTCAAAGCGAAAGGACCATTCAAACTTTAGAGGATATGCTGCGTGCGTGTGTAATTGATTTCGGAGGAAATTGGGATACTCATTTACCATTAGCAGAGTTTTCCAATAATAACAGCTATCACACGAGCATTAAAGCAGCTCCGTTTCAAGCTTTATATGGTCATAAATGCCGCTCAACGCTATGTTGGGCGGAAGTTGGTGAAAAACATTTGACAGGCCCTGAGATTGTCCAGGAAACCACTGATAAGATTTTCAAAATTAAGGACCGTCTGAAAGCGGCCCGAGATAGACAAAAGAGCTATGCTGATAACAGACGAAAACCATTAGAATTTCAAATTGGTGACCGAGTAATGTTAAAAGTCTCACCATGGAAAGGCGTTGCGAGGTTTGGTAACCGTGGTAAGCTCAACCCTAGATACGTTGGACCGTTTGAAATACTGGCTAGGATTGGCCCTGTAGCTTACAAGCTCAAGTTGCCACAAGAACTAAGCAATGTACATGATACGTTTCATGTATCAAATCTCAAGAAGTGTCTATCAGACGAGACTTTGATCATACCGCCTGATGAAATTCACATTGATGATAAACTTCACTTCATCGAGGAACCGATTGAGATTTCAGACTGGAAAGTTCAAAGGCTGAGACGTAGTCGGATCAAACTGGTTAAAGTACGTTGGAACTCAAAACGTGGTCCTGAGTATACATGGGAACGAGAGGACCAAATGAAAACAAAATACCCATCCTTGTTTAAGGATACACCAGAAGATGACACGAATTGAATTTCGGGACGAAATTCTTTTAACAAGGGGAGAATGTGACACCCGACATTTCAGGTCAATATCCGTACATGTATTAAACAATTTTACATTATAATTATTCTTGTGATTTACTTAAATTCACAAACAAGGACATGAAGGACTAACAAAAACCGAACATTGTCTCATTTCATATTTTGGTAATTCTAGGAGTTACTGGTTCACGTGTCATAGAAACCGAATTTATTTACCCCCTTTAAAACTCTAATAGATGTTAATACCATTAATAAATTAGTGGTAAAAACAAATTGTTTGATTTATTTTGACCCAAACCACCCACCCTTGACTATTCGGCCGAAATGCAGAGAAAACCATTCCCCCCATTCTCACGTCCCATTTTACCATATTTTCAGATATAACCCATACCCTTTCACTCAAAACTCTCACAAACCTTTTATCTCTCTCATTTTCGTACGAAAATCTTCTCATTTCTCTTCAAAATCGAAGCCAAGTTTTAAGGTAAAAATCCACCACAATCCAGTGTTTTAAGAAGATTTCAAGTGTTTCTAAAGAAAGTTTAACAGAAGATTCGAGACCATTCTCTGTTTTCTCTCATCATCTTCATCACTGTTTTTAAGGTAAAAACTCGATATTTTTCATATTATGTTCTTTAAAACCGTAACTAAATTTACATCTTATTTAAACGCAAGAAAGATAACAAGAAGAGTGTGTCGAATTCAAGTTTAAAACATAAAAATATGCCGGACTGATTCTGTCAAAACAGAAGTCCAGTAATCGAAACTAGGAGTTTCGATACCTGTTGCTCAATCGAAACTAGGAGTTTCGATACCTGTTGCTCAATCGAAACTAGGAGTTTCGATACCTGTTGGTCAATCGAAACTAGGAGTTTCGATACCTTTTAATCAATCGAAACTAGGTTGTTTCGACTCCTGACCACTCCATCAAAACTAAGTAGTTTCGACACACATATACCCAATCGAAACTAAGAAGTTTCGACACCTGTACAACAGTCCCAGTTGGGCAGTAACTCAAAACTGTTTTTATAACAAAACATGTGTTAGAAAACTAAAACGATATTTAAACAAACACAATCAGAGTTACAAGGTCGGTGAACAATTTACAATTAAGACGTTGGTCTTAACAACAATTTACCCTTGGTATCTAGGGTACAAATAGTCAAGGTTGACTACAACAAGTATCATACAAGTATACACAAACTCAAGGTGAGTTTCACGGCCCCTTTTTACTGTTTTTCTAATATTTGGGGGAAGAACATACTTCAACTATTTTATGGGATAACAAGAGAATAAGACACGACTTTATGTTTACATGGGATGAGAACAACACATTGGAGGCCGCTAAAGTCCCCTGGAACAACATAGTAACCATTAACTGTAGCCTAGGGTCCTATGAATAGTACTATGGAGAGTGACGTCTCCCGGTCATGGTTAGTCGCGCTAACCACAATCTGGAGGATTTATGGCCGCATAGAACCTGATAACGCTTATTAGGGGCTCACACATGTCATGGTTTGGTTACGCCTCATGTATGAACATATTATTTGTAATCCTAGCTAGTTTACAAATGGGTCAAACACTTCTTATTCTGCTTATCTCATGCAACTGAATTATTTATGAACAAATGAAGTTTACAAAGAACAATTTGATTAAACCTGTGAACTCACCAACCTTGTGTTGACGATTTTAAGTATGTTTTTCAGGTAACTGAACGTGATTTCAAGGTTAGCAATGTAGATTACATGCATGCACGATGGATACTACTCAAGGAGGATTTCCCTTGTATAACTCATTGAATTGAATCATATTTTGTGAAATCTTAACTTTTTGTAAACTCAGATTACATTTTTGTAATGAAAAACTTTAAATTTGTTTATGTATCCATTTATCATGTATGTGTTTGCGGTAATCATATGTTTTGGAAACCATGAACGTCGCGCCTCGCGTTTCCGCCTTGGCGGGGTGTGACAGAACTTGGTATCAGAGCCATTGATTATAGTGAACTAGGAATCTAAATTGAAACCTAGTCTATAATCTAAATGACTCACTAAAGAGTTTTCATTGCATAAGTTTTGCATAACCAGTCATTTTGTCATATGGATATTGTAGTCACAAGCATGTCGTCACATTCACATTCTGATCCCGTCTCCGACACTGAATCAAATGAGGAACTTTCCCCCTCACATCCCAAAAATCGAGTACAAACCCGTAGCTCCACACCACCTAATGTCGCCTTGGGAGAACCGCCTATCATCTATCGAAAGAAAAGCGGAGGACCAGTCAAGGTGCAAAGTGCTAGGAAAAAGTTTCGACTTCCGTGCAAGAGAAACTTGGCAGCCCGTGACCCGAAAGACTTGGAGACCGATGAGGAACCATCTAGGAAACGACCCTGTTACCACCCTACTGTGGGAACTATCCGTTGGATGCCCAGTACTTTGGCACGATGGAGGGAGATGGAGAGCATTCCATCTACCTTTGAGCTCGGAGAGTCTTCCAATTCTCCAACACCCCTACCCCACACTGGGGAAGCCATGGAGCTCACAGTGCCTACCTTGGTAGCTCGCGTTCGTACACACTAAGAGCGTCTTGATGATCTCCTAGATGACATCCGGGCACATGGGGATGCAGCCACGCGACTTCGTCTAGGGCTCGGATCTCGAGTTCAGACTCTGGAGGACCGCACCGAGACATACAGGGTGCCACAAACTATCTAGAGTTGAGAGCTGACATGGACTGGCAGTTCACTGTTACGGTCCGAGACATGGTGGAGGCGCTGGAAGAAAGGACGTTGGCTGCAGAATTTGTGGCGAGAGCTAGCTTTGTTATGGCGGGACTTGCCATGATGATTGGATTGTACTCTCACTTCTTCTTTTAAACCTATTACGGGCGGGTTGTGCCCGTAGTACATTATGTAGTTTAAAAACTTTAGTACTGATGTGGTCATGTGAACCCATCCCTTTTGTATCCTTATCTTTTGGGAACAATGTACTATATATGTTTTAACTATGTATGTAATGGTTTATATTGTAATGATGGTGGTTTACGTTTGATGTTGTTGTATCCTTATGTCATGTGCTATCATTATTGTCATATAATGTTGTTTCTTTTTAATTGATATGTTAGAAAGAACGTCATGGCACCTAAGCGTAGGACAACCCGTAACACTACTGGTGACAACAATGAGACGATTTCCCCAAATGTGGAACAACTCATAGCACAACGAGTAGCTGCTGCTATGGAGCAGTATGAAGCAAACCGAAACAGTGGTGGAGGAAACGGCAGTGGTACCGTCGGAGGAGGTGCAGGAGGTAGCGGTACAGCCGGAGGTTCCGGAGGTTCTGGAGGTAATAGAATAAATAAGCCGTAACACCTAGTCATGATCCGAATTAATGACGTTATGACTTGTAATTCTACAGATGCTCCAATTAGGAAATGCTCCTACAAGGCCTTTCTATCTTGCAAACCCCGTAACTTCAATGGCACCGAGGGTGCAGTGGGACTAATGAGATGGATAGAGAAGATGGAATCGGTGATTGATATTAGTGAATGCACCGCTGACTGCATGGTGAAGTATTCTACATGCTCACTTACCGATAAAGCTTTAACTTGGTGGAATTCACAAGTAAAGACTTTGGGAAGGCAGACAACATATGAGTTGTCATGGGAAGACCTAAAAGCCATGATGA
Organism: Smallanthus sonchifolius; assembly: GCA_023525975.1. NCBI lineage: Eukaryota > Viridiplantae > Streptophyta > Magnoliopsida > Asterales > Asteraceae > Smallanthus > Smallanthus sonchifolius. Next base: position 49,628,545 of record CM042046.1, on the reverse strand, counting down.
TCGAGGAATATTGTCCTCGAAATGAGTTGCAAAAGATCGAATCGGAAATGTGGAATTTGCAAATGATAGGAGATGATGTTGCTGGCTACACCGACCGATTCAATGAGTTAGCAATCTTGGTTCCACACATGGTCACCCCAGAATACAAGAAGGTTGAAAGATACTTGTGGGGTCTCGCACCTCAAATCCGAAGTCTAGTGACTTCATCGAACCCTATGGATGCCAAGAGTGCCATAACTCTAGCATTCAAGCTAAGGGATAATGCTGTATGTGATGGGTTGTTTGAGAAGAAGGAGACCGAAGAAGGGAGGTCTGGGGAAAAGAGGAAATGGTTTAGAAAACCAATTAATCAAAACAAGAATCAAATTTACAAGAGACCTGAAACTATGAAAGCCTTTGTCGCCAACACTGTGGAACAAAATGGATACCTTGGAGCACGACCAAGGTGTGACAACTGTGGATATCATCACAGTGGAAAGTGTACCCAATGTGGAAAATGTAAAAAGTATGGACATCTAGCCCATAACTGTAGGAGCAATGCGAACCCTAACAAGATGAATCAAGTAGCAGGAAAAGTCAACCCAGGAACAGAAAGGATGAATCAGGGATGCTTTGAGTGTGGAGATCCAAAGCACTTCAGAAAAGACTGTCCAAAGTTGAAGAACCGAAACGACAATCAGGCCCGTGGAAGAGCATTTGTGATGGGAGCTAGTGACGCGCGACAAGATCCAAACATCGTCACTGGTACGTTCCCGATAAATAATCACTATGCCTCTATACTTTTCGATACGGGTGCTGATATGAGTTTTGTGTCAAATGACTTTAAGTCCCTACTCGGTATTAAACCCAGCAAACTAGAACAAAAATATACAATTGAATTAGCAAACGGAAAATTAATTAATACCGGGGAGGTCATTCAAGGTTGTACCTTATGTCTTAAAAACCACACATTTAGTATAGATATGTTACCTGTTGACTTAGGAAGCTTTGACGTTGTTATTGGCATGGATTGGTTGTCAAAGAATCATGCAGAGATTGTTTGTTTTGAGAAGATTGTCCAAATTCCACTCCCAAACGGAGAAATTCTTTCGATTCAAGGTGAGAAGAGTGGAGTAACGTTAAGGATGATAAACTGCATGAAAGCTCGTAAGTATCTACGTAAAGGCTATTACGTATTCCTGGCTCACGTCATCAAGAAGAAACCCGAGGAACGTCGACTTGAGAATATACCAATCGTTAAGGATTATCCTGAAGTTTTTCCTGAAGACTTACCTGGATTACCACCACCGAGGCAAGTTGAATTCCGAATCGACTTGGTACCAGGAGCCGCACCGGTTGCGCGATCACCATATCGATTAGCACCTTCTGAAATGCAGGAATTATCAAATCAACTCTAAGAGTTGCTTGATAAAGGTTTCATAAGACCGAGTTTCTCACCTTGGGGAGCTCCGGTCCTATTCGTAAAGAAAAAGGATGGAACCTTTAGGATGTGTATTGATTACCGAGAATTAAACAAGCTTACAATAAAAAACCGATACCCACTTCCTCGAATAGATGATTTGTTCGATCAACTACAAGGTTCTAGCTTCTACTCTAAGATCGACCTACGTTCGGGATATCACCAATTAAGAATCCAAGAAGAAGATGTACCAAAGACAGCATTTAGGACTCGATATGGCCACTACGAATTCCTAGTTATGCCATTTGGTTTGACGAACGCACCAGCTGTCTTCATGGATCTCATGAACCGCGTGTGCAAGCCATACTTGGATAAATTCGTGATTGTATTTATCGATGACATATTAATATATTCACGAACCAAGGACGAACATCATCTGAAATTAATTTTGGAACTACTCAGGAATGAGAAACTTTACGCTAAATTCTCTAAGTGTGAGTTTTGGATCCGAGAAGTGCATTTTCTTGGACACGTCATCAACAAGGAAGGAATTCACGTTGATCCATCAAAAATTGAAGCGATCAAAAACTGGGAAGCACCAAAGACTCCGACAGAAGTGCGTCAATTTTTGGGTTTGGCTGGCTATTACAGACGATTCATCGAGAATTTTTCAAAGATAGCCTTGCCTTTAACCACATTAACCCAGAAAGAAAAGAAGTATGATTGGAGTGACAAACAAGAGTCAGCTTTTCAATTACTGAAGCAGAAGTTGTGTAGTGCACCAATCTTATCCCTTCCTGAGGGAATCGACAACTTTGTTGTATACTGCGATGCATCACACCAAGGACTTGGTTGTGTGTTAATGCAAAGAGACAAAGTCATCGCATATGCCTCACGACAACTAAAAGTACACGAAATGAATTATACGACCCATGACTTGGAATTGGGTGCAGTTGTGTTTGCGCTCAAGATTTGGAGACATTATCTTTACGGTACAAGATGCACTATCTTTACTGATCACAAGAGTCTTCAACATATCTTCGATCAAAAGGAACTTAACATGAGACAACGTCGTTGGGTAGAACTACTAAACGACTATGATTGTGATATCAAGTACCATCCCGGAAAAGCCAATGTCGTAGCAGACGCCTTAAGTCGCAAAGAACGAGTTAAAACTCTCCGTGTTCGTGCCCTAGAATTGACAATTCATACAAATCTCACTACTCAAATTCGGATGGCACAACAAGAGGCAATTAAAGAAGAAAACATTCAGAATGAAGCTCTACGAGGAATGATAAAGCATTTGGAGTCTAAGTCAGATGACACTTTATACTTCATGAATAGAATTTGGGTGCCATGTTTTGGTAACTTACGGGAGTTAGTTATGAACGAAGCCCACAAGTCCAGGTACTCCATTCACCCAGGTTCAGATAAGATGTATAAAGATTTAAAAGAATATTATTGGTGGCCCAATATGAAAGGAGATATTGCCACATATGTCAGTAAATGCTTAACGTGTTCAAAAGTAAAAGCCGAACATCAGAAACCATCTGGCTTGTTACAACAACCTGAAATTCCCCAATGGAAATGGGAACAGATTTCTATGGATTTTATCACGAAATTACCCAAGACATCCAGTGGTTATGATACCATATGGGTAATTGTCGACCGTTTAACAAAATCAGCTCATTTTCTACCTATCAAAGAGACGGATAAAACCGAGAAACTTGCAAAACTTTATATCAAGGAAATTGTGGCTAGGCATGGAGTACCAATTTCTATTATCTCCGATAGAGACAGCAGATTCGTGTCTAGAATCTGGAAATCATTACAAGAAGCCATGGGCACACGTCTTGACATGAGCACGGCATATCACCCACAAACAGATGGTCAAAGCGAAAGGACCATTCAAACTTTAGAGGATATGCTGCGTGCGTGTGTAATTGATTTCGGAGGAAATTGGGATACTCATTTACCATTAGCAGAGTTTTCCAATAATAACAGCTATCACACGAGCATTAAAGCAGCTCCGTTTCAAGCTTTATATGGTCATAAATGCCGCTCAACGCTATGTTGGGCGGAAGTTGGTGAAAAACATTTGACAGGCCCTGAGATTGTCCAGGAAACCACTGATAAGATTTTCAAAATTAAGGACCGTCTGAAAGCGGCCCGAGATAGACAAAAGAGCTATGCTGATAACAGACGAAAACCATTAGAATTTCAAATTGGTGACCGAGTAATGTTAAAAGTCTCACCATGGAAAGGCGTTGCGAGGTTTGGTAACCGTGGTAAGCTCAACCCTAGATACGTTGGACCGTTTGAAATACTGGCTAGGATTGGCCCTGTAGCTTACAAGCTCAAGTTGCCACAAGAACTAAGCAATGTACATGATACGTTTCATGTATCAAATCTCAAGAAGTGTCTATCAGACGAGACTTTGATCATACCGCCTGATGAAATTCACATTGATGATAAACTTCACTTCATCGAGGAACCGATTGAGATTTCAGACTGGAAAGTTCAAAGGCTGAGACGTAGTCGGATCAAACTGGTTAAAGTACGTTGGAACTCAAAACGTGGTCCTGAGTATACATGGGAACGAGAGGACCAAATGAAAACAAAATACCCATCCTTGTTTAAGGATACACCAGAAGATGACACGAATTGAATTTCGGGACGAAATTCTTTTAACAAGGGGAGAATGTGACACCCGACATTTCAGGTCAATATCCGTACATGTATTAAACAATTTTACATTATAATTATTCTTGTGATTTACTTAAATTCACAAACAAGGACATGAAGGACTAACAAAAACCGAACATTGTCTCATTTCATATTTTGGTAATTCTAGGAGTTACTGGTTCACGTGTCATAGAAACCGAATTTATTTACCCCCTTTAAAACTCTAATAGATGTTAATACCATTAATAAATTAGTGGTAAAAACAAATTGTTTGATTTATTTTGACCCAAACCACCCACCCTTGACTATTCGGCCGAAATGCAGAGAAAACCATTCCCCCCATTCTCACGTCCCATTTTACCATATTTTCAGATATAACCCATACCCTTTCACTCAAAACTCTCACAAACCTTTTATCTCTCTCATTTTCGTACGAAAATCTTCTCATTTCTCTTCAAAATCGAAGCCAAGTTTTAAGGTAAAAATCCACCACAATCCAGTGTTTTAAGAAGATTTCAAGTGTTTCTAAAGAAAGTTTAACAGAAGATTCGAGACCATTCTCTGTTTTCTCTCATCATCTTCATCACTGTTTTTAAGGTAAAAACTCGATATTTTTCATATTATGTTCTTTAAAACCGTAACTAAATTTACATCTTATTTAAACGCAAGAAAGATAACAAGAAGAGTGTGTCGAATTCAAGTTTAAAACATAAAAATATGCCGGACTGATTCTGTCAAAACAGAAGTCCAGTAATCGAAACTAGGAGTTTCGATACCTGTTGCTCAATCGAAACTAGGAGTTTCGATACCTGTTGCTCAATCGAAACTAGGAGTTTCGATACCTGTTGGTCAATCGAAACTAGGAGTTTCGATACCTTTTAATCAATCGAAACTAGGTTGTTTCGACTCCTGACCACTCCATCAAAACTAAGTAGTTTCGACACACATATACCCAATCGAAACTAAGAAGTTTCGACACCTGTACAACAGTCCCAGTTGGGCAGTAACTCAAAACTGTTTTTATAACAAAACATGTGTTAGAAAACTAAAACGATATTTAAACAAACACAATCAGAGTTACAAGGTCGGTGAACAATTTACAATTAAGACGTTGGTCTTAACAACAATTTACCCTTGGTATCTAGGGTACAAATAGTCAAGGTTGACTACAACAAGTATCATACAAGTATACACAAACTCAAGGTGAGTTTCACGGCCCCTTTTTACTGTTTTTCTAATATTTGGGGGAAGAACATACTTCAACTATTTTATGGGATAACAAGAGAATAAGACACGACTTTATGTTTACATGGGATGAGAACAACACATTGGAGGCCGCTAAAGTCCCCTGGAACAACATAGTAACCATTAACTGTAGCCTAGGGTCCTATGAATAGTACTATGGAGAGTGACGTCTCCCGGTCATGGTTAGTCGCGCTAACCACAATCTGGAGGATTTATGGCCGCATAGAACCTGATAACGCTTATTAGGGGCTCACACATGTCATGGTTTGGTTACGCCTCATGTATGAACATATTATTTGTAATCCTAGCTAGTTTACAAATGGGTCAAACACTTCTTATTCATGCAACTGAATTATTTATGAACAAATGAAGTTTACAAAGAACAATTTGATTAAACCTGTGAACTCACCAACCTTGTGTTGACGATTTTAAGTATGTTTTTCAGGTAACTGAACGTGATTTCAAGGTTAGCAATGTAGATTACATGCATGCACGATGGATACTACTCAAGGAGGATTTCCCTTGTATAACTCATTGAATTGAATCATATTTTGTGAAATCTTAACTTTTTGTAAACTCAGATTACATTTTTGTAATGAAAAACTTTAAATTTGTTTATGTATCCATTTATCATGTATGTGTTTGCGGTAATCATATGTTTTGGAAACCATGAACGTCGCGCCTCGCGTTTCCGCCTTGGCGGGGTGTGACACGTGACAATGGTTACGTCATTGTCACCCGACGATCGAAAAGAAAAGGCGACGATACGACGGAACCGTTTATCAAGGTGTGGCTTGTGTGTGACCGTCACGGCGAACGTGCGTCTACTGCCACGGTTAGACGTGCCGGTAGCAAGAAAATTGGTTGTCCCTTTAAATTGGAAGGAGGGTACCAAGAAAATACTGGTGATTGAAAATTAACGGTGAAGGATGACAGTCATAACCACGATCCTAGTCAACATCTTGAGGCGCACTCGTTTGCAAGGAGACTGTCTCAGTCGGAACAACTTTTGGTGGGGAAGTTGTATTCGCAAAACATGTTGCCACGAAACATTCTAGCAACTATAAGGGAACAAAACCCAGAGAGTAGTTGCATTAAAAAAGACATTTATAATGCAATACAAAAGATAAAAAACGAAACGAGAGTCGGTGAAACTCCAATACAGATTCTGGAAAACCTGCTTTCTTCAAAAAAATACGTCTACTATACTCGAGAAGAACTTGCCACAAATAGTGTGGAGGAGATATTCTTTGTTCATCCGAAATCGTACGAGATGTGGCGTGCATTCCCGCACGTGTTGATGATCGACGCGACATACAAAACAAACATGTACAAACTTCCATCATATCGCAAAACATTGCAGGGCATCATTTACAGACGAAGACTGGAAAATTTTCAAGTATTCATGGTCGGTATTATGTGAGTCTCTCACGCCAGATATATACCAGTACAACTTCAACCGACTTTACGAACGTCTGTACGCAGCCAAACGAGGAAGTAAGTTTTAAATATTAAATATATAATATTTTCAGTATTTAAATATTTATTCAATATTAAATATTTTTCCAGGAGTTATTGATTATGTGACTAAAAATTGGCTGGACCCGTATAAAGAAAAGTTTGTATCCGCGTGGTCCAACAAAAACCTCAATTTTGGTCAACATACAACGAACCGAGTCGAGAGCCAGCATTCGCTCTTAAAGAGCTATCTTAGAAACGCTAACAGCTCGCTAGATAGACTTGTTGGGTTTGTTGATGAAATTGTATCAGATCAGTATTATCACTTACAGTTTGGGTTTGGAACAAGCATCATAAGGAAAATGGACAGCCACATAGCTGTTCAATTGTTTGATATCCTGCACGGTAAAGTTTCACATAAAGCTCTAGATTTGATAGAAAACGAGTGGTACAAGTTATCAAATATACGGAAACAAAATGCAACGTGTGGGTGCCAACTTTTCAGTAGTTGTGGGTTGCCGTGTGCTTGTCGTCTAGCAAATATCGAAGCTACAGGTAAACTGTTCTGACTATTTAATTATTATTATTATAAATTAATTCAATTAAAAAATATATAATAAAAACAATATATTAATATTATTATTATTATTATTTATTATTTAAAATAAATACAATATATTATTATTATTATTTATTATTATTTAAAAAAAAATATTATTATTATTTATTATTTAAAATTTAAACAATATATTATTATTATTATTATACAGGTGGCATAATCCCTCTAGATGCAGTGGACGTCTTCTGGAGGAAACTTGATTTAAAACCGTCGTTTGTCGATGATGAAAATGTAGACGTGGATAAGGTACTGGGTCAAGCGAGAAACAAAATTATGTCACAACTCGATCAGGTCAAAAGAAGTATGCTGTCGAGAATTGCAGGGGTTGTCTTTCCGAGCAAAAGTAACAAGAAAGCGCCTATGGTACAAGAAGATACTCGCGGTCGTCCAACTTTGAAAAAGCAACAACAAAGGAAACAGGATGTCGCGAGAAACAACTCATTCACAGGATCCCAACAAAGCAAATGTGACCCTGCGAGACACAGCTCGTATATTGCGTCACAAGACTCTATACAAGCGAGTTCGGTCTTTCAACACAGTCGTTCAATTAAGAGTAAAGGAAAGCAACCGCAAGATTCTTGGGTTTCCATTGATTACGGGGAATGATGCGGTTAACAATATAAAATGTTTTAAGGATTCGATACCCTCTTTATTTTATCCGTACATTTCACATATACAGGATGTAAAACCCGATGGTAACTGTGGTTTTCGATCGGTAGCTTTGGGCTTAGGGTTAAATGAAAACCAGTGGCTCTTTGTCCTACAACAACTTCTACATGAGATGGACAATAAAGAGGAATGGTGGAGAATTGTTTTTGGCAGAGTCGCCTTTCAAGAGTATGATAAGCTACGTCACACAATAGATTGACATGATGTGAAAGCCGCACCAGTTAGTCGTTGGATGTCGATGCCATACACAGGACTCCTAATTGCTCAAAGATTTGGGGTGATTGTTCATCTTTTAAGCATCAACGGTAGTCAAACATTTTTTCCATTGTGGTTTGGTCCTAACGTTCACGCTCAACATCAAGTCTTATCGTTAGTTCACGTCAAAAATTCTCATTTCATCCACGTCAAGTTAGACGGAGAATTTCCGATTCCTACGCCGAATGCACTTTGGAATTTGCACCGAAATGATGATGCAGCAAAATGGGAAAATATATACAATGATCGTATAGAACGATTTAAGAAAATAATGGCCACTAATAGATATAGTTTTCCACAATATTTCACGAATCTCGGATGATATTTTTTTAAAATTGTATTGTAATTCTTTTTAAATTAATTTTATTGTCATTTTAAATATTTTTATTTAATTATAACTAATTATAATGTTAATTAAATATAATAATTAATTTTAATTCAAATGTTTCAAAATTCAAATTTTTTCAAAATTCAAATTTCTATACGCCACGTATAGATCAATACATGGCGTATCCTCCTTAACCTTTGGTATTCTATACGCCACGTATTGCCCTATACGTGGCGTATATACATTTGATTTATCTGGTTTTTATGTTAGGTTTTTATTGAATATTAGCGGGTAAAACTGGGTAGATTAGCGATTTTTAGGTTTGAAATTAAGAACTATACGCCACGTACAGGACCATACGTGGCGTATAGTTCTTCTGGATTGATCTAAGGAAGAAGATGAAGCCATACGCCACGTATAAGCCTATACGCTGCGTATGGCTCAGTTTACCCGGTCACATGCCTGCGTATGGCCTAGTTTGGTCGCGTATGGCTTGGTTTACCCGGCAACTCGCCCGCGTATGACCTATTTGGCCTGCGTATGGCTTTGTTTACCCGGCAACCGCATATACGCCACGTATAACCCTATACGTGGCGTATAGGTTTTTAATTAATTTTTTTTAATTATATAAATTAATTCAATTAAAGAAAATATAATAAAAACAATATATTATTATTATTATTATTATTTATTATTTAAAATAAATACAATATATTATTATTATTATTACTATTTAAAAAAAAATATTATTATTATTTATTATTTAAAATTTAAACAATATATTATTATTATTATTTAAATTAAAATATTAAAAACAATTAATTATTATCAGATATGGCGGATTATGATGATGATATTCAGATGGATCAGCTAGACGATTTTGCGCACTATCCTTTTCTAGATTTTCCGCCCGATACAGAGGCTTATTCCCGGTGCCAGAAGCTCCGGGGGGTGCAGATGGGTCCGGGTACGGCGGTGGATTGGGTCCTCCTCGAGGAGGTGTATGAGGCCGAGCGAGCTAGGGCCATCATCGGTGAGGACACGCCATGGTCACGTCTTTTTTACCTTTCTTTTGAGAAGACATACCGAGAGCTTGTCGTCGAGTTTCTTTCGACGTTCATCTATTCAGAGACTGGGCTGCAGCCTCTACCCGGGGAGGCGCCAGATATTGAGGATCCGGATCGTATTTCTTTTTCTATTTTTGGGGTCGTTTATCGTCAGACCCTCCGTCAGTGGGCCGTCACGACGGGCTTGTACTACGAGCCTGAGACGGTCTCGCCGCTATTCACCGAGGCGGTGACGGAGGTTGACAAGGAGGAACTCCTTTTTTTTGGGGCTTGATTTCAGATAGTCCTTGGTTGGGTACCAAGGGGAGGGTCTCGGGTATTAGAGACCCTTTGTATAGATATATGCACCGGCTTATTTCGACGTCGATCGCACCGCGTCTGAAAAGCCGTGAGTGGTGCACTGATAGAGATCTTTTCTTCCTTTTCTGCCTGCTTACTGGGAGGCGGTGCGACCTGTCCACGAGCATGGCGCTTTATTTTGCTTCAGCCTATATGCGACAGAGGCGCGGACTTTTATATGGCGGTGCATTCATCACGCATATCATGCGGTCGGTCATACCATTTGGCCACCAAGAGCCTCAGATGTTACCGGCCATTCCCCCTGTCCGATTAGATCGTCGCACGGCGAGCGGCATGCGCATCACGCACCGATTCCCGCAGGGCCTTCGGTTCGTAGGGGCCGTCCAGGACCAGGTTTGGGTCCCGGTGTCGTTGCCGCTGATGCCTGGACAGGGGGACCCGCCTATGCCTCAGCCGCTGCAGGGTATGGCGATTGAGGACGAGCCGCCACACGTCGAGCAGGTCCACGAGCATCCGCCACAGCATCCCCGACACGTACGTCGGTCTGTTAGGCTGGATAGGGCTACCCAGGCATTGCTTGATGGCCTTGTTGCCGACTCACGGCGACAGGGTCGTCAACTCGATCGCATGGAGGACCTGATGACGTGGGCGGTTGGACAGCTCGTGAATCAGTCACGAGCCGCCGGCATCGAGCCACCCCCACTACCACCGCCACGTCATTATCCGGACGACCCCGTTCAGGGTGAGGGCGGGGCAGGTCAGGGTGACGCCGGAGCCGATTAGGTTTAGTTCTTTTATTTGTATTTTGTTTATTTCGTTGTTATGTATGTAAAACATTTTGATGTATATATTTAATTTTATGATGTAATGTATATAATGTTTAGTTTACTTGTTTGGTTGTAATGTTTAATATTTTGTTTGGTTTGTAATGTTTAATATTTTGTTTGGTTTGTAATGTTTAATATTTTGTTTGATTATACTGTAAAAATATAATAAATGTTTAAAAAAATATAAAATATATAAAATTTATAAATAGATAACAAACTTATATTAACAAAATTATATAAATTAAAATACAAAATAATATATTATTATAAAAAATATATAATTAAATAAATAATCCTATACGTGACGTATAGGTCTATACGCCACGTATAGGATTATTTAACATCAAATCTTCCAACTTTTGAAGAAAAATATTGAGCCCTGCCTCATACGAGGCGTATAGGGCAATACGAATCGTATGGGACACAGAGAAAGACACGTGTCATTCTGGTGTCAGAGACTAAACCCTATACGCCCTCGTATTGACCTATACGAGGGCGTATCGCGCGACGGCGGGTCCAATTAGCAATATTCCGTGTGTGGTTAGAATCGGCCTTTTTTAATCATGAGTCTTTTCTTTATTATTTTTTTTCATGTTTCATTTTTTTTTACGGCAAGCAATAATAAAATATCATAAAACAAACTCTTTCAACTTGCAAGACACTAGAGAAAATAACAAAGCGACTGTTGGCCGAGACGGGCTAAGTTCACGACTCGTGGTGCCTATGGGTTAAGATGATGGGCCGGGTCCAAGCATATGAATTTTGGGTCTTAAGTAACTAATTAATTAAGTAAATCAATTAGAGATAATTAAATAAGTTGTTTTTTTATTTATGATGGCTAGTTAGATGAGTAGATAAACATATGGTTTATTATTTAATTAGGAGTTCGTGTTGTTCTCCGCTGTGTTCCCGAGTATCATTTAAGGAGAGAAAAGAAGGAAAAAAAAGAAAGGGGAAGGAAACTTTGTTCCAGAGTTTTTTTTAAAGGGAGAAAATAAATGAAATAAGAGGAAGTGTGTTCCAGAGATTTTTTTAATGAGGGAAATGAAAGGAAAACTATGCTTATTTCCATCCTCCCATTTTGGAGAGAAAGGAAAAGAAGGGAAAAGAATCCTTTCCTTTCTTTTCTTCCCTCTAGTAAACTCGGGAACACAGCGTAATTGTAACCGAGTCATGGTCTATGTAACCTAATCAAGTTTGTGATAATGCTTATGAGAGTTAAGCTAGTTTTGAGTTATTTTATAGATTAATAAAGATGGGAGAGTTTATTCCAAATTGTGTGTTTGTTTATACGATTGGGACTTGAATTGGTATCAGAGCCAAATTCAAACCCATCGGTAATCGTAGACTGTCGACTGAAGATCGGCGGACAGGTGTTCACGAGTTCGACGAGAAAAACAACAGTTAGAAAAGAGTAAGGCAATAAGATACCTCTTGCGACATACAAGGGGAGAAACAAGATGGTTGAAGGTGGCGGTGATCGTACGAGGTTAATGTTAAAGAGACCAATTCTGATTCACTCACATGCCCCATGTTGACTCAGACTAATTACACGATATGGGCTATTTGAATGAGAGTTATTTTTAACGTTCACGGGGTTTGGGAGCAAACCGAACCGAGTACAGGGATGGATGCTAAGAAGAATAACATGGCTATAGTGTTACTATATCTATTCCTGGAAATCAGATTCTACAGGTGGGTAATATGCTTGTAGCCAAGGAGATGTGGGAAGCTTTATTCTACAGGTGGGTAATCTGCTTGTAGCCAAGGAGATGTGGGAAGCTTTAAAGACTTTAAATCTTGGGGCTGACAGGGTTAGAGAAGCGAGGATACAAACCTTAATGGCTAATTTTGAAAACTTGAAAATGAGGGATCATAGTACAGTGGACAAGTTTGCCTCTTTATTATCTGGTGTCACATCTAAATCAGCCTAAACTAGTCAAGAAGTTTCTAACCTGACTATCGAGACAATTTATTTTTATGGTGGCTTCGATTGAGCAAGTAGTTGACCTTAAAATGATTAGGTTTGATGATGTCATGGGATGGCTAAAGGCGTATAAAGAACGAATCAAGGAGCAAAAAGATTCGGTTGACAATCAGAGTTGGGACATGTTTTCTTGTGGTGACTCGTCTAATAAGCACAAGAATTCGGGTCAAAGGGGTAACGATAACCGGTAGAAGGAGAAGAAGGATAAATATGAAATTAAATGTTTCATGGGTGACGAGCTTGGTCATTACGCTTCGAAGCAGGGGCGTACAGACTCTGATGATTTTTTTTCTATTTGTTATATATACGATATAATCTTGACCGCCCTCAAGGAATTTTGACACCTACCCCCATAAAATTTTGACCGACCCCCCAAAAAAAATATTTTTTAACACCGACCCCAAGAAATTTAATTTTTAACACCGACCTCCATTTAAACTAATAACTTAATTGGACATTTGGAATAAAGTGGACTAAAAACTTAGTCATTTAATTAGCTCATTACCCATTTATACAATTAAGCTCATATTTAGTTAACCCATTTAAATTTTTAAACAATTTAACCTGATAAAAAATCTAAGTAGCGACAATCCTGATCCATCAACGTCTCGACATTTCATGTTCACACTTCACACAATCTGAAGAACAACAATTTGCTAATCACGATTCTCGATATGCCTCTTCACGATTTCAAACCTCTTCTCTAATCACGAATTTACGATTCTAGCCCTACTAGTCGATTCACTATTCACAGCCTTTTGTCGCTACCTCTTCACGATTTCAGGTAACTATTTTTTAATTTTTCTCTAAGTTTTGAATTTTGCTTATCATATTATTTTGTTATAAGCTATGTCATCTAATATTTGCTAATTGTAATTAGTGATAATATTTGTACTAAGTGACCCGACCCGACTCGGACTGAAAAAAAAATATTATTTAACGATATACAACCGACCGCAAAAATTTCCGACCCCCATGAAAAAAAATATTGGGTCCGCCACTGCTTCAAAGAGTCTAGAACGATAGAGAAATCAAGAGGCTAATCTCGCAGAAACTAAAGAGCTTGATCTGGTCCTCTTTATGATGATGTGTACAAGCAAATCGGTTTACTTGCATGAAGAAAAGGTGATCTCAATAAACTTTGAATCCGAGCACATTGAGAAGAATCTGTGGTAGGGATGAGATCGGTATCGTATCGGTACTGAACTGTTACTGTTACCGAAAATACCGGCACTGAATTTATGAAAAAGTGGGTACCTGTACCGGTATTCGTTACAAAATGTTCATCTTTTTCGGTACTGTAACATCCCAAAATTTAAAGGAAATAAAAGTCCAAGGGCTTAAAGAATAATTACCGCAAGGTTGGAGGGATAAAAGTGCAAAAATATGAAAGTTGGACCAATAGTGGACCACTATCGGGTCCCATAAAGGTCCGCTACGTGCGGATAAAAGAAATCAGGAAAATCGAGTCGGTAGCGGACCGCTACCAAGCTCTTAGCGGTCCGCTAGCCGCAATTGGTTCGGACAAGGAGGAGGCGACATGTGTATGGTGACTCGCTGAAAAGGATTGGATAGCGGACCACTACCCAGAGCGTAACGGTCCGCTACGTGGTGAGCACGCGGAACAACTGGCAAGAGGCGGTAGCGGACCGCTACCCCCTTGCTTAGCGGTCCGCTACGAGTGGCTTTTCAGCCCTATAAATAGTTGAGTTTGTCGTTCAAATGGGAAAACAATGTCACACCCCAACCGACGGCGGATTATACGTCGGGGCGGACGCGGTTGTTCAATAGCACAGGGTTGACTATTAAAGTTTCAATATTTTATTGATGAATAATTTAAGATTCAATACAAGGAAGAAATCAAATACATAGCAAGAACACAAGTCTAATTGATTAAGCATCCTAGGTCCAAGCATCCTATGTGATCACGATAAAGTCTCATGTTGTAGAACCTGAAACATGTGAAAGAATCTGTCAACTACAAAATAGTTGGTGAGATACAAAGGTTTTGACACAGTTTAACAAGTATTTGAAAAGTATTACAATTCACTATGATTTGCGCATTCTATAATGTAAGTATGAGAAAACAAGTATCTTAAACATTGTGCACATTAACCCTCCAACCAAGTTTAGGCATAACCCGCAGGTTACCCTTATAAGTCTCAAGTTTAAAGTTTAATGTAGTAACAAACACCAAGGGCTCCCCCCGAAGGGGTCAATCAATCAAGGTGGATTGGTCAAATGCAATAGATTTATCATTGTTACTATCGGCTTGATCAAAGTTAATGAATGTGCTAGTTTTAAGTTTAATCTAAGCATACAAGTCTCAAGTTTAACATAAGAATAAACACGTAGTCATAGTTGTACAAGAATTGTATAAGTTTAAGAATTGTGAACATGTTTCACCCCAAAAGTATAAAAGGAAAAAGGGGCTAAGTATACTCACTTGGATTTGATGAAAGAGTATCCGACAAGAGTTAGTTTGCAAGACTTGGAGAGGGAGAATATCCTCACAATAAGCCTAAGAATATAAGTCTAAAGTTTCAAGTATGATCTTATAAGTCTATGACAAGAACCTAGGATTTTAAGATTGACTAGGGTTCCAAATGGGAGACGGGAATGATTTGTGTTTATAAAGTTTATATTGAAGTTTCAAATAGGAATTTCGAATGACATAAGACTCCAGTATCGAAATGTAATAAGTTTATTAGTTTAGAATAATTATTAATTACAATGATTATTCAAAACGTCTTTACACAAAATAGGTAATAATAATCCATTAAAGTTTTCTAAGTATTTATAATTCAATAAATGTAGCGTAAGGCTAAATAATTATTTAAGATTTATAAGAATCGTTTAAAGAATAATCTTAGATTAAAGTGTACGGATAAATAAAAATTATTTAACAAATAAGTAGTAATCAAGGATTTATAATAATTGGAAAGATGGATAATTATTAAGGTAAAATAATTACTCATAAGGATAAATACCCCTTTCTTTTAATCAATATAGTTCATTACGATTTATTAAAGTATCTAAGTGTTAATCATTTGATTCACAATGTAACTTTAAATAATATTTAGAATGTAGTTGTATGTAGTTATAAGTTTATATAAAAAGAAAAATAGAATTTCTTATAGAGTTTACATCCTAAAACGTGTATAAATATTTAAAGTTTAAAAGAAGCTATAAGCTTAATAAGCATTAGATTATAAGTTTATAAGTGTTTAAAATAAAGTTTGTGTTAAAAACTATAAGTTTATAAATATTCCAATTGTTTATAAATTTATAAATGTTTTGAATAAAGTTTCTTAAGGTATTTAAATAAAGTTTATAAGTTTATAAATGTTTATTTATTTTCTTGAAATAAATAATTAAATAAGTTTTCTGCTTTATTTAAATAGATAAGGAAGTTCAAGTTAAAATATAAAATTTATAAATGTATAAGTTTATTGTTTATTTTAAAGTTTTAAACAATTAAATGTATTATTCCCGAAAGGAAATAATAACGAATTAAAGTTTCAACTTTTATAAAATATCTCCTGTAATAGGTCTTTGTAAAGTTTAAAAGTATTTATAGTTTTTAAATGTATAAAACTATTTTTAAATAATTATTTATTTCAAGTTTTAATCATTTAAAATAGTTCCAGAATCTAAAAGTATAAATAAAAATCATCTTTGAGTTTATAAAGGTTTAGCAGAATTTATAAACTTTATTAAAAGTATTAAAACTGATTAAAAGGCTAAAAATATAAAAAGGGGCGAAAAATCGGCTAACCTGTAGCTTTAGCATAGGTTTGTAAATTTTTTTGGACGTCGGCTTGGAACCCAACCCAATTCTGAGTCAACTCGTATGGTGAAAGTGGTTTTGAACCCAACCTTGTCCGGTTTGGCGATGTGAAACCGATTTCAAACCATACACGAGTCAGTGAGAAATGCACCGTCTTCGAGTGCAAGTAGTAGTCAAAATCCAATATATAATTTATTTAATACTATAATAAATGAAAACATTGAACGTCAACGGGGTAATACTCCAAGTAATGAGTTGGGGAGATATACTGGATCAAATTATTTAACCATTATGACTCCATACGAATTTGAAAATTTTGATATCTTGACTTGATGAAAAGGAAAGTAAAACCAATTTCCTGTTATATCCACTTTATCCCATAATCTACTAACCGTCGGAATCTGCGGTATCTTCGGAATCTGCTTATTCTACTAGTGGTAGGGTTATTTCTCTACGAAGAACAATGCTCACTCCACAATCGGTTTCACCATATTGTGTTCTAATAATATATCATACCCAAAAGGTTAGAAACTTGTAGTGATAAACGAAAGTGCATAACTTTAAGAAAACTATAATATTATTACAAGTAGTTGATTGCAATTTCAAGCTCAAAGATGTAAATGTTATGTAAGATGCCAATGGTAACTTTGTACAAACACCATCTTTTTATGATCAATGAAGAAAATGACTAAGCGGTAATTAATGTACTAATCAACCGTTAATATGACTTGATTGTTAGCTGAAGTGTATAACAATCAACAGTTAGGTGTCCTAGTTATTACCATCTCAAAAATAGAATCAACAATGCACTCATAGTCCCCTAGATCGTTTGAACCTTAGCCAAACGGGTTCTCTCTGACCCGGATTCAAACCAGGTCTACTTGGTGATCCGGGATTCAAAGCGGGCCTACTTGGTGATCCAGGAATATGCAACTCCTCCAGATATACTGGTTGACGATGGCTAACATCTGGCAGCGGTGGAGCAGTCGGTACCCACCTATCAACAGCCTGATCTGGTTGGGGAACCGATGGTGGAGCAACCATGGGAGGTGGTGGAGGATGTCCCTCCCTGGAGTTTTGATGGTTTTGCAATACCTAAATAAAAGAAAATAAAAAGAAAATTAGTGGTACAACCGATTTGGTCTCAAGTGCAAATTTGATATTTATGTTGGTTAATGAACATTTTTAAAAAATAGTTTAGTCATTTTTTATAACTTCCTTTTTATCGTTCGACTAAAAGGGGGGCGGGTGTTTGGATAGGCTTTTTTTATAACCAGGATCATTACATGTCACTAGACGGATTCAAGATTCCTTTGCAAGAAAACTCTCCAATATATTTCAAAAGATTAAAAGAACATGGTATCACTATATCATCTTTGGTTTTTGCTTAGTGGTTTTCTTTGAAAACGAGAAGGAAAAAAAATGATACCTCGGATCTTGGCCTCGAACGTTTTGAAGTTAAATAATGAATAATTTCAAAAAATCTAGTTTGACCCAACTCAGAGGAATTGTGCCAATAGTAAACCGCGACATCCCATGCTTTTGCTCTCATTTCCAATAAGCTTCTTTCTATATCGGTCTCATGTCGTGCTACAAATGGCCTCAACATGGCATGATATACATACCCTGTTCCCTGAAACATCCATAAAACACACCTATAAAGTTTCCATTTTTATAAACCAAAAATGGTAACATTTCATTTCATAGAACTAAATATGGTCATCTTTTACCTTAGTTTTAGGAAACCATAAGTAGATGATGAGGGCTAGCTTCATTTCTCCATACATTGGCACCCTAAGAAACATTATTCACAATGATTAATGGTCAATTCATGTGTAAACATGCATATATACATTAAATCATCGTAAGCGATTAGCATAGCAAATTCTGATACGTACCATGAAACAAATATATCACCTATTCTTTCAAAAACTGTAAGAACCGCGATGATGACCCTGGGAAATCATAACGAATAAACCAAGATTCGGTTATTGAGATAACAAATCAAACGCTTGACCTTTATAAAAGTCAAAATTTGACCAAGATTTTTCTTTGAATAAGATATGTTATCTTTATCTTATCTTATCTGTAAGATTAAGACATCAACAAGAAACTAAAACCTAATGATGGAACATAACTGTCACATTCAATAATCAAAACAAAATGGGTTTGTTCTAATCCTAAAAATATAGTTGACTAAACAACCAATAGTCAACCTTTAAATTCTTGAATTTGTTAAAGATGGAAAGGAAATTACCAATATTGACACCAAAATCTTAATTCTGCATTTCCTGCACCATGCTTTTCAATGGTTTTAAAACACTCAAAAGCTGGATATGCATATCCAAGAATCAACCTGAACCCATAACCAAACATCATCAAATTTAACCAAAACAAATCACAATTTCCCCAAAATATATCTCAGACAAATGGAAGTTGCTTACACAAGACTGTTTATGATGAGTTCACCCAGCATCTTCTTCCTGCTAAAGTGACAGCAAAATAGAAAGTAAAACAAATTTAATCTTCATGGATTGGGGAATCTTGGTCAAAGTTATGAACTTTTAAGCAAGGATTAACCTAATTGGATTAACAGGCAAGTCAATTTACAGAAGTACCCACTTGGGATAAACCCATAACCCGATCGAATCTGATTAGAAATTGGAATTGATTAACTCCAAGATTCATTTTCTTGAAATAGAATAAAGAGATCTTTAATGGGGGAATCTTGATTATTAATAAGCAGGAAGAACATTTACCTTTTTAAGAAGGAATATATTCGTTGATGCTTTCTGGGTACTGGAAAAGACTAATGAAAAGAGAGGGGGTTTCTTGAAGAACAAGATCTTGGTTGTGTCTGCAACTGCAACAATGGCGAGTGTGTGTGTGTTTTTTGAAGGGGTAAAACGTAGAATAGAGAAAGGTGAATGTGGTACATGCTTGGAATGGTGACCTTATATTATTATTATTATTTTAATTTTTTTTAAAGGCAAATTTCTTGAACACCCAGACTTAAACCCAGAATCTTGATGTTAACTTAAACCCAGAATCTTGATGTTAAGAGACTTTATTCTTACCATTGGCCACCACCCCAATGACTGAATGGTGACCCTATATAAGTAATTATTTTCATAGTTAGAGTTAAAAGGGGAAATAACTAAAATGGGTTTTGTCTTAAAGACTTTTATCATGTGTAGGTCCTAGTTCAGGAATACTCTTTGTGACAAGACTTGAACTCTGAGTTAGATGAGGTTAATGATATCCTAACTGACATACCGTTCTAAAAAAACTAAAATCTTTAACTTGGATTCTTTTGTTTGTGGATGGATTTTTTTTTTTTGGTTTGTTTAAGTGGCTCTTATACGGCGAGTATTCTCCTTAGTCAAACTAATTTGTTATTCACACAAAATCAATATGGGTCGTATTGTATTAGACGACCCGTATTCTCCTTAGTCAAACGACAAAGCCAAGTCATTCATGTCTACAGAAGGGTTGTACAGTATAATGCGGATGCATGATGTACGGATCGTAATGTTGGATACGATCCCATGACGTTGTCTCATACGGGTCGTATCATACCATACGACCTGTAATGATGTTGAGTTATTGATGTATTTATGTTTTTTTTTATTATTTGACACGACGTATTATTCCTCGATATGTATGCCAATTATTTGATCGTAAGAGTCTATCAAAATTACTATATAAGTTGTTATATGTTAATTCATTTCATCGTTCAACTTTCTCTATTCATTTCGATAATCTAATACAAAAAGGGTCTGAGATGTCGTTGTGGGACATCAACTATTTATTCGGTGATGTTTCTAACTATTAGGGCGATGAAGCTTCTAACTATCACGGGGGTGATGACGACGTTCAGTCTCCTCCTAACTATAACGGCAGTGGTAACGATAGTCAGTCTCCTCCTAACAATAACGACAGTGATGACGGTGACAAATCTTCTAACAATAACGACAGTGATGACATCAGTAAATCATGTGGGGGAGAGGGGGTTGTATGACTCCGATCAGGTACAACGTATATATTCGTTATTATTGTTAGCTTTATATATCGATGGCGATGGGACAGGTTTAGGACAAGTTTTAGTAATCCCAACCCTAGAGAATATAAGGTTTTCATCAAACACAGAAAGTTTTATTTCAAGATTTAAAGAAAACTCAAATGAAATAAGAATTGATTTGACTTTATATAGAAACCTTTGTAGTGTATATTGTCCAACTATTCAAACCATGTTGATTCTGGTTAATTTCATGTATATTTCATAAAACCATGATCAATCAACAGTAAAATCCACTATTGTTAGCTGTTAATTTATAACTTTTCACTATAGAAAAAAAAATATAATTAAAATTTAAAAAGATATAGGAGATACGGATCGTGTTGCACCATACGGGTCATATGCTCTTAACCGTAATACACCATACTACCCGTAATGAGTTACGATTATGTATACAAATAACACTTGGATGTGTACAAATAAGGTCTCCTTTTTAAATATCATCTATTTTTATATGAGATTATAAAATAAAAAATATAGTCAATGACTTAAGGACTATGAAAAATCCTTTTAAATTTTAAGGATTCATTGTTTCTTTTTGACGAAATATTTTTGTCAATTTAATCATCAACTCCTTGATTAAACAATAGGTTAAGTTTTAAAGTTTTACTAAAAACATTTTATCAACTTCTTTATTTAACTCATACATAAGACTTTAAAGTAATTTTTTTTTGTCAATTTAATCACCATCAACTTTTTTATTTAACTTATAAATATTTTTGACATTTTTTTACCGACGAACGCATATTCTACTTTAGATCTACTTTACTTTTAAAATCACCACACTTGCATTCTATAGGATTTGAACCCGTTCCATTTGATTAAAGATTACATCATTTACCACCAGAATGCCATGCATAATTTTAGTTAAGGAATAATAATCTATAAATATCTTGTAGATTATTCAGCAACAGTATGGATGGTATTGTAATGAGGTTTTGGTCCAAGTAGGATCAGGATAGTAAAAGTTGATTTCTACCCAACTCAATCTATGTTTCTACTAAGCGATATGTATAGCTATGCTTTAGTCTCAAGAAGGCTACATTTCTACTACGTGATATGTATCGCTATTCTCGTGTTTTAAGAAGGCAAGGCGCTCTGATATGCTTATGTCTGGTAGTCGAGACGTAAGGCACTAATCGGCAAGGAGGGCCCTTGGGGGTAGGGGGCGGGAAGGGTGACCGTTCAGGGCCGTTCTCCTTAGAGGCCTGAAGTTTTTAATTTTTTTTTTGTATTTTATACATATCTATATTTATAAAAAATTCTATATATTTTTAGTTTTAAACTCAATCCCATTAGTCCATTACTAGCACATGTGACACGAATTGTTTAAAAAAAACCTTAAGTTGTAATTAAACCCATATAAAAATTAAAAGGCCCAAACATATTTTCAAACTCAAGAAAAAATAAGAATTGTATTATGGTTTAATGGTAGTATGGTACCGTGATGATGTATGTGACATGGGATGGAGAGGCTTGAATTTACAAGATGCAATCTGATGTGTGACGGCATTACCGGCGGGAACACCGCCCCACCTTCATTACCGCCGAAAATGCTTCATGCCAAGCGCGCAATGACACTCAGAACCCTTATAAAGAGAACATACAATTTAATAGTATAAAAGAAATATTACGAGTCGTGCATAGTAATATTTCGGCCCCTAAGACCCAAAGCTTTATTTTTAGTAGGATCAGTTTTGCTATTCAAAAGGGGGTTGCAGCGCAACTTGTTGCCCGTTTACCTGTCACTTTATTGTAATCGTCCTTCTTTTCATTAATGGATTGAATAACATAAAAAAAAAATTCTATGTTAAAACTACTTCAGTTCAATTTATATAAATAAAAATTAATTTATACAACTACCAAGTTTGCACAACCATTCACTATTTTTAATTATATCTAAATTAATCCATATTTCATGTTCCTTCTCTCTGTTTCTCTCCTACTTTGTCCTTTCTGATCATGCAGATTCACCTCAGGTGCACTCTGCCTTGACAGCACAAAGACAACATCAGAATGATAAAACAAAACCATCAAAGCGATTTCTGGATCCGACCCAGGGAAAGAAGTGCCGCCTCAGGCCGCTCTGTGTGATCGCGTCACACCTCTAAAGCACTGCCATTGCCGCCGCAAGTCTGAGGCGCGCTTGGTAATGTAATTTACAAACTGTGCCCCTTTACTAATTTGACATAAATAACAGCCTTCACTTCATTGAACTTCAGATAATACAACAAAAATAAACAGTGTTGAAATATAAAGATTTATAAATAGGATTGAAAATGAGTATATGGCTGAAAGAAAAGAAAGACATGGAGAAAATGAATTTGAATATCATTTTAACCTTCATAACCAAGGAGAGAGTGTGTGTATGTGTGAGGAGAGAAAGAGGGGGGGGGGGGGGGGGGGGCTAACATAAAACACACCATCCATAACAAATTAAGTTTTTATACATCTGTATTCCTCATCCTACATACAAAAAGTATATAACTTTAGGAGACAACTCTTTCCCCTTAGCTTAAACCTTAAAATAAATACATCCTTAACATTTAAAGATTATTCAATAGCTTGTTCTCAACTTTTAAAGGAATCTTTACTACCTATCTTTTGGTAAGCATAATTCAAAAAGACTGGTATATCATGCAAAAGGGATACTTTAAGTTGTATCATGCAACCTACAATTTTAAAGGAATCTTTACTACCTGTCTTTTGGTAAGCATACTGGTAACCATAGGAGTCTCAAAGCGCAAAGGGTGAGTCTGTCGCCTAGGCGCAAGAAGCTTAAAAAGCGAGGGCTTTTTTAAGCAAGGACGTGCCATTTTTAGGGGTTTTAGACATCTTGTTTTAGGTTGGTTTAGGCTAGTTAAGACACGTTCCATGCCATTTTTAGACGTTTCATACTAGTTTTGTTTGGAATTCAGCCGCGATCCTCACCTGAGCACCTTGATGGAGGCAAGGCGGCATGGATGCACCTCGCCTCGCCTGAGCACCTAGGAACAGCCCAAGTGCTCTGAGCACGTCGACATTGATCTAAAATAAAGGTGTTGGCTAAAAACGTGACCTAGTCTGATCTAACAAGATCGTTTGGTGGTGTTTGGTGAGATGGTAAAGAAGATCAAGAAATAAACCGATAATTTCTTCAAGAAGACAGAACTTTTGAATAACTGTAACTATTGAAACTTCAGCAAATGTTTAACTGGATACCAGCTAGACCAATGATATTCATGACTGCATATTCCAGGAGGCCCTTGGGAGGGGAAGTGACCACCATTTGGGATTTGCAATGTCATGATGATATGTTGCTATGCTAATCATAGAATCAATAAAATTAACATCACCAAGGATAAAATATTTGATTGTTTTTTCTTGAAGTTATGCATGAATTTATGGTAAAACCACAGAAGAAAGGGTGCACGGAGATCACACTAATAAGATTGAATAACTCTTGAAATCAACAAGAATATTCTTGTAGCAATAAGAAAAATGAAGATATGGAGAAGAACAATCGTACCTGAAAGCTGATGTGAAAGCTTGTTTTATAGGATATCAGCAGCCCACAAGGAGTAAGAAGGCAGACATAGTGACAGCAGGAAGGATTTCTTTTCGTAACCTAAGAATGCCACCAATTTAGACAATCATAACTTTGTAATTTATAAAGATGAATGCCTTATATAGTTTGTAAGTTGTAACAGAGGGCAATCCTTATATATTATTCAACTAGCTTAGAATCCCGCGTCTACACACGGGGTGAAAAATATCAATATATAAAATTCTTAATTTTTTGTATACATTTAAATGTGTAAAAATGTATTACATATACGAACAATGGAAAACAAATTCAAAATATGTAAAATTAATTTCTAATTCGGTTTTGAAAATACATTAATTCATATTTTATCTATTTGACTTTCATTACTATTTGATTCAAAATAAAAGTTACATAATTATATTTCAAAGTTTGTTATAATAAGGTATAATTTAAAATAAAATGTGTTTTATTACTATAATTAGTATTTTTTTTAAGATATATTATTATTAAAATACATAGGTGTACTTAATAAGAGAGAGAGGCGGGAAAAAAATGATGAGAATGAATATGGTGGCGACACGTGACATGCAAAAACCTTTATTTATTATATAGTATAGATTTATAAGTTTTACCTTTACATGTAAACATATAGTTATTGCTACGTCAGCAAAGCCCAACCAAATCAACTAATGTAGACTGTAAAAAGCTTCCGTATTTCAAGTATCAAACATAGAAATAGAAGACTTGGTTAACATTGTTTACTAACAAAGCATGAAAGAATAACATGACAATAGAGTTTATTATATTGGTTGTGTTTATTTAGTTAAAGTTTTAGTATAAATAGGGGTAAAGTTTATTCATTGTTCATGGTTGATAAGAAAGGGTCGTGGCGTGTTACCACAAACGATCGAGTCTTAGCAATTGTGTACATGGATACCAGCTACACCAATGCTCTTCATGACTGCATATTCCAAGCGGCTGTTGGGATGGAAAGTACCACTAAACCAACTGTGTACCTGGATACCATCTAAGCCAATTGTCATGATGATATATTTCTATGCTAATCATATAATTAATCAAATGAGCAACACGCCAACACCCTGACCAAAATATATAATAATTTGTTTTTTCTTGAAGTTATGCATGGACTTATGGTAAAACAACAGGAGAAAGGGTGCAATATCACTCCTGAAGTCAACAAGAATATTGTGGTAGCAATAAGACAAAAAAGAAGACATGGAGAAGAACAATTGTACCTGAAAGTTGATGTGAAAGGTTGTTTCATAGGATATCAGCAGCCCACAATGAGTAAGAAAGCAGACATAGTAACAGCAGCAAGAACCTTTTTTTTTGTAAAGATGAGTGCTTTTTATAGTTTGTAACAGAAGGTAATCCTTGTATTGTATTCAATTTATAAGTTTTACCTTTAGATGTAAATATACAGTTATAGACTTATAGCTACATCAGCAAAAGCCCAACCGAATCAACTAATTCAGATTATATAAAGCTTCCATGTTCCAGGTATCAAACATAGATATAGAAGCCTTGGTTAACATTGTTTAATATCAGAGCTTGAAAGAATAACATGACAATACCCTGACTCAGGTTTAATTCCTATTTTCCAAACATGTAAGGCTAAGCACACACGGAGACAGAAAAAAAAGAACAAGCCCTAAGGGGGTGTCTGGTTGACGCGATCTTTTTAAAGGAACTGGAATTTAAGATTGGATTTGGAATTGAAATTTGTCAAAGGAACTGAACTGAATTCAGATTCCAATTCCAACAAATTTTGCGAACCAAATAGAATAGTATTCAATTTACAGTTCCACTGAATTCAAGCTAAACCAAGCGCAAACTAAAAGTTATATGGTTTTCAAAAAAAAAATACAATCTGAGAGACAGCATTACCCTGCAAGAAACATTTGACAATGAGTAAAATTTATGCATCCATGAGCAATTTGAAACCTAGACACATTCGACTTGTTGATGTTGCATTATCATGACCAGATGAGTTGTTCTTCATGGTATCATGTACAAGCACCTGTAAGGCTGTAACCCTGGCACCACCCTAATTGCTACCATGAATGTTCAACTATAACTCTTAAAGAAATCAAAACAACAAAGAGAACAAAAATAATAATAGGCACCATCTGCGATAGTCTACAATTATATCGATTAATTATCAAAAACTTACACCAGACAACAAGAAGTTGATTTACCGGCAGACAACAGGGAGAAGATAAGAAACTTACCCATTGCCAAGTGCCAAGGTTCATATAACGTTGGGTGGAAGCTTTTAAGTCTAGGGGCATGTTCTTTTGAGAACCAACCATATGTTGAGAACCGAAAGAACCGCACAAAACGTGTACATATCGCTTTAGTGAAAAAAGTAAAATTCAACAACAATGTTTTATTTATCTCTTCCCACTCTTAGTTTGAGTTTATCTCCTCTCTCCTGAATTTTTTTAAGAAAAGTATAAAAATATGCATATATGCATTCATTTGTGCATATAGTGTGAGTGCATATATGCATTTAAAAAAACGACTATAAATTCGAGGTCTTTTAAAACCAAACCTTAAACATATTGAAATGTACATGAATTCTAGTCAATTTATATTATAAATAGAGGAAGAGTTAATGCGGTTCTCACGGTTCTTAACATATTGTTGGTTCTCAAAAGAACATACCCCTTTAAGTCTAACTTGTAAAGCATTCGCCTTTTTTTCATATAAGCATATTCCTCTTGCAAAAGCAATTAGTCTATGTATGATGTCATGTTATTATGATTGACAACAGTTTAAGATCACCTCCATCCAACATTTAAAAAAAGCATAAACCTTTGTAAGGTGTAAAGATGACTTTCCTAGGGTATCATAATAGAAATCATTGTTCAACATCCACCAAAAAGCATGTAAATATCACTTACTTATAGCAAACAGTAACACCTTCTAACCATCAACTTCAGCAAAAAACTTGTAAATCAGATACGCAACGACTTTCTCTGCTTAGAACAACTAAAACTCCAATTGCATATATGTGCAGTGTATGTGTGCATTACTATTTATACAACATATTACGCGTGCTTCGTGATACATAACACATTAACACAGATAAAGGAGATACCAAAAGCAAATTGATATTAAAAGGCCAACAAATTTACAACTATTGATTTCCTACAAAGATGATTGCAAAGGGGAAATTCAATTATCTACTATTCTACCATAACGAAAAGATTTCATAAAACCTCCAGTCCATAGAGAACACCAGCATACTTCTCAGGTCCACCAATGCAAAGATCCTTGATCTTCTGAAACGCATGCCACGTCAGCAAGCTGTCTGAACCCGCCTGATGACACTTTCCGACCGCCCGCTCCACCTCCAGAGTCTTAGCCACCCGGTCCAATCCACCGTACAGACCTTCACAGTACCTCGTCAGATGCTTAACATCATACACCTTATCACCAAAAAACACTCTCAAAAGCTCAACAAACCGACTTAACTCGTCCGGCAACACCTTCCCAGTCAGGACCTTAACCAAGTAGCCGAAATCATAAGCGCTATGAAACGTCACCCAACTAACAAGCTCGTTACAGACCAAACCAGATGACATCATCAACTGCGAGAATTTCACCGTGTCTATACCACACTCATGATTCTTATCAAAATCAATCCCTTGCCGTTTCAAAAGCTCGACCGATTCCGACGCGTACTGGTCACGCGCCGGATCGAAATCTTTGAAGTTGAATTCCCAAATATACCGTGTATTGGTGCCGGATTCACCGAGATCCGGTAAATTACCATCGGCGTCGGTGAAGGTGAGACCGACCTGAATCAGTTTCAAAACATCAACATTCGATTTGAGCAGAAGATAGTGCTCGGTAGGGTTCTGGTGCCGGAGGAACTCGTAACCGGCGTTAGGACGAACAACGACGCCTGGAAACTCCGTGTCCATTGAAACGTAAGGGTAATCGTCCACAATTGATCCAATTAAACGAAACTCGGATTCTACGTTATAATCCCATACAGATCGTATCACAATCGTCGGCGGTGGTGATGAACAGCTCTTCGTAGGCATCGTAACAACCACCGGATCTCCAGATCTAGTTAATTTTACAGATTAATTGTGTGTTACGATCTTCAAAGGCGGTGATCGGCAAGCGCTAATGGTAGATTTGGATTAGGGTTGATGGTGGTTTATAAAAGGGGAAAAAAGGACGTGCAGAGTGAGTGGGAGAGAGAAAGGCTGACGTGGAGCCTAAAAGACAATTGGGAAATGGTGAAATTAATTGTTGTGTTGTACCATGCGCATGAGTATTTGTACCTATTCTTGTATACGGTGTACGTATACCTTTCTTTTTCTCCAAGTTACTACCCTTCTTTCCTTAAATAAAGTTATTATTATTGCGTTAAATCTGAACAAAATCTGTATCAAATTATGTAAACTATTTTGTATTTAACGATTTATATATTTATTTGAAATCTTAAATAAAGAAAGTAAATATAGTAGGATCGTCGTTCCATGAGTGAAGATAAGTTGTTATATAAATATAAACTCTGTAAAAAAACACGTCATTATCGGACTGAATAAATAAAAAATTAAATATTAACTATAATGATTATTTAGAAATTATAAAACGATTGAACAATTTAATTGATGTTAAACAAAATTTTGAATTAAAATATTTATAGATAAAAAATGAAACGAATTATTAATCTAGTTGTCTAAAATAATGTAGTTTATTAAAATAGAAAAACAGTTTTAATGATATAAAAACTAAACCATAATACAAATTTATTTTTTGAACTTAATAATTAACATCAGAAATTATAATCATTCATAATTAATTTCATATTAAATTTATTAATATTTAATTAGATATATAACAACTATCCATAATTAAATTTATATTAAACTAGTAATTATACACGCGTTTCGTGGCGTGAGCGTGATCGTTTTCCCCCATTACGCGGCAGGAGTTTAGTCGTTATCGGTTCATCTCGTCAAAAACCATAGAAGCGAGCACCGATATCGGTTACGATAATAACAAAACACCGGCAACGATGTTTTTCGCTCATAAGCGGTTGGTTCTGTCACGCCTACGCAACTTTAATGTAGCTTTATATTAACTACGATACAAAAGATATACATTATTTTGAATACAATTACGTTTAAAAAAAATTATACCGAAACATTAAAAAAACCTACAATAAACAGTGAATTCCATTTTTTTAAGTTAATGAACGAAATCTATTATAGAAAAACAAAATTAATTGAAAATCAAACAGGTTAAAAGTGTATATTATATATAGTAGAGGGGGTGAAAACGAAAATTAAAAAAATATATATATATAAAAAAAGAGTAAATTTCGTTTTGAGTCCCTGTAATTTGTTCAAAAAATCGCTTTGACTTCAATGGTTTCAATTGGACTTTTTGAGTTCTTGTGATTTCATTTTTGTTTCAATTAGGCCCAGGCCTCTAACGTCATCCAAAATTTATGTTAAATTTTTGTTAAAAGACCAAACTATCCCTGGTATTAAAATAAAATAAAAAAATAAACAAAACCCACTATATATACCTTCTCTAACAATCCCAACCCAACCCTAAATCCACGTAGACCAGATGATGACCAAAATAAGACCACCTCCATTAACCCTAGACCAGGTAGGCGGCGATAGTGGTGGTGTATTCAAGCAGGAAGGCGGAGACAGTGGTGAGGACAACGGAGACGGTGGTGGGTCTGGCCCCCATCAATTCAACACCAATTATTCAAACCTATACCTAATCCTAGATCCAAAAGGTAAAACTAACAAAGGGAAATTCTAACCACACACGAAATATTGCTAATTGGACACGCCGCCGCCCTATACGCCCTCGTATAGGGCAATACGATGGCGTATAGGGTTCAGTCTCTGAATACAGAATGTCACGTGTCATTCTGTGTCAGTCGGCTGGTCCAATACGTGGCGTATTGAGCTATACGCAACGTATGAGGCACGAGTTATATTTTTGCTTCAAAGAGTTGGAAGATTTGGAATTTATGTATCCTATATGTGGCGTATAGGGCAATACGCCACGTATAGGTTTTTTTTATTTAATTAATTTTTTTTAATTTAATTTATATTTTGTTTTTTAATTTAATTTATATAATTTTGTTAATATAAGTTTGTGATCTGTTTTTCAAATTTATATATTTTTTATTATTTTTAAACATTTATTATATTTTTACATTACAACTAAACAAAATATTAAACATTGCAACCAAACAAAATATTAAACTTTACAACCAAACAAATAAACTAAACATTATATGCATTACATCAAAAAATTAAATATATACATCAAAATGTTTTACATACATAACAACGAAACATACAAAATACAAATAAAACAACTAAACATGACCGGCTCAGCCATCATCCTAACCCGCCCCGCCCTCATCCTGAACGAGGTCGTCTGGATAATGACGTGGCGGTGGCTCTATGTCGGCGGCTTGTGACAGATCCACGAGGCGACCAACCTCCCACATCATCTGGTCCTCCATGCGATCGACTTGACGACTCTTTCGCCGTGAGTCGGTAAGAAGTCCATCAAGCAATGCATGGGTAGCCCTCTCCAGCCTAACACCCCGAAGTACATGTCGAGGATGTTGTGGCGGATGGTCGTGGATGAGCTCGAAGTGCGGCGCGTCCTTCATCGCCACACCCTATAGCGGATCAGGCATAGGCGGGTCCCCCTGTCCCGGCATCTACGGCAATGGCACCGGGACCAAAACCTAGTCCTGAACGACCCCTACGAACCAAAGGCCCTAAGGGAATCGGTGCGTGATGCACATGTCGCTCGCCGTGCGACGGTCTAATCGGACAGGGGGAATGGCCGGTAACATCTGAGGATCATGCACATGAAATGGTGTTACCGCACGCATGATATGAGTGATGAACGCGCTATCATACAAAAGCCCGCGCTTCTGCCGCATATAGGCAGACGCAAAATAAATAGCGAGCCATGTGGATAGGGCGCACCGCCTGCCTGTAGGGAGGCAGTACAAAAAAAGAGGTCTCGATCGGTGCACCACTCACGAATTTTCATACGCGGTGCGATCGACGTCGAAATAAGCCGGTGGAGATATCTATACAAAATGTCTCTAATCCCCGAGACCCTCCCCTTGGTACCCAACCAATGACTATCAGAATTCAATCCCCAAAAAACAAGGAGTTCCTCTGTCACCGCCTCGGTATAAAACGGCGTGACCGTCTCGGGCTCGAATTACAAGCCCGTCGCGACGACCCACTGACGGAGGGTCATACGGTAAAGGTGGCCAAAAACAAGGAAAGCCACCTGATCCGGGTCATCTCCTACTGCCTCCCCGGGAAGAGGCTCCAACCCCTCCGGCTTGTAGACGAACGTGGATAGGAACTCGACGACCATCTCTCGGTAGGTCTAGGCGAATGATAAAGCAAAAAGACGATCCTATGGAGTGTCCTAGCCTATGATGGTCCTCGTTCGCTCCGCCTCCTGGACCTCCTCGATAAGCTGCCAATCCACCGCCGTCCCTAGCCCCAACCTCACCTCCCGAAGCTTCTGGCACCGGCTAAAAAACTCTGAATCGGTCGGCAAATCTTGAAATGTGTAGTACGCAAGATCATCTAGCTGCTGCATATCAATATCATTCTCATGATCCGCTATATATGAAAATAATAAATAATAATAAATTGTTTTTTATTTTTTTTTTATTTTAAAAATAATAAAATATTGTTTTTAAAAAAATAATAAATAATAATAATAAATTATTTTTATTTTAAATAATAATAATAAATTGTAATAATTTAAAAATAAATAATAATAATAATAATAAATTGCAATAATTTAAAAAAAGAATTTTTTTAAATACCTATACGCCACGTAGGCTGTTACTGAGGAACCAAGTCATACGCAGGCCAATCTGACCATACGCAGGTCAGTTACCGAGCAATCAAGCCATACGCAGGCCATACGCGGGTCAGTTGCCGAGAACACGAGCCATACGAAGCGTATGGAACCATACGTGGCGTATCGATTCATCTTCTTCCACATATTAACTATACGCTACTTATGGAGCTATACGTAGCGTATAGCTCTTAAGTTTCAGTCATTTATCACACTAATCTACCCAGTTTTACCCGCTAATAATCGATATAAACCTAATATTATTAATCGGGAGTTTGAGATACGTATCTTTACGAAGTTTTTATGAGACGACAATCGCAATCAACAATCAATTTGGCCGGCTCGCGTATGTGTTTGTTTGTGTGAGTTTGGTTTGTTTAGGCCAATACGTGGGATGGATTGGGTTTATCAGAAGGCTATACGCCACGTATAGGCCAATACGTGGCGTATAGCTATAAAATATCTGAAAATTTGAAAATCCCTCCATTTTCAGATATTTAATAGCTATACACCATGTATAGACCAATACGTAGCGTATAGAATACCAAATGTTGGAGGCTATACACCACGTATTGGCTTATATGTGGCGTATAGTATGTTTTAATTAAAATTAATTAAAAATAATCAAATAAAATACAATTTTAAGCAAACATCATCCGTGATTCGTGACATATTGTGGAAATCTAGATATATTAGTAGCCATTATTTTCTTAAATCGTTCAATACGATCACTGTATATATTTTCCTATTTTGCTGCATCATCATTTCGCTGCAAATTCCAAAGTGCATTCGGCGTGGGAATCGGAAAATCTCCGTCTAACTTGACGTGGATAAAATGAGCATTTTTTACGTGAACTAACGATACAATTTGATGTTGAGCGTGAACGTTAGGACCAAACCACAATGGAAAAAATGTTTGATTACCGGCGATGCTTAAAAGATGAACAATCACCCCAAATCTTTGAGCAATTCAGAGTCCTGTGTATGGCATCGACATCCAACGACTACCTAGTGCGGCTTTCACATCCTGTCAATCTATCGTGTGTCGTAGCCTATCATATTCTTGAAAGGCGACTCTGTCAAAAACAGTTCTCCACCATTCCTCTTTATTGTCCATCTCCTGTAGAAGTTATTGTCGAATAAAAAGCCACCGGTTTTCATTTAACCCTAAGCCCAAAGCTATCGATCGAAAACCACAGTTACCGTCGGGATTTACATCCTGTATATGTGAATTGTACGGATAAAATAAATATGGTATCGAATCCTTAAAACAATTTATATTGTTAACCTCATCTTTCCCCATAATCAATGGAAACCCAAGATGGGCGTTATCATCTTGTGATTGCTTTCCTTTACCCCTTCGTTGAACGACGGTGTTGAATGACCGAACTCGCTTGTATAGAGTCTTGTGACGCAATGTATGAGCTGTGTCTCGCAGGGTCACATTTGCTTTGTTGGGATCCTGTGAATGAGCTGTTTCTTGCGACATCCTGTTTCTTTTGTTGTTGCTTTTTCAAAGTTGAACTACCGCGATTATCTTCTTGTACCACACGCGCTTTCTTGTTACTTTTGCTCGGAAAGACCACCCCTGCGATTCTCGACAACAGACTTTTTTTGACATGATCGGGTTGTGACAAAGTTTTGTTTCTCACTAGACCAAGTAGTTTATCCACGTTTACATTTTTATCATCGACAGACGACGGTTTTAAATCAAGTTTCCTCCAGAAGACGTCCACCGCATCTAGCGGGATTCTGCCACATGTATTAAAACGAAATAGTCAGAACAGTTTGAAAATAAAAAAAAAACAAGATAAATAGTCAGAACAGTTTACCTATAGCTTCGATATTTGCAAGACGACAAGCACACGGCAACCCACAACTACTGAAAAGTTGGCAACCACACGTTACATTTTGTTTCCCAATACCGGTTCACGTGGAACTAATATATCTATTTTTATACAACAATTGTTTTTGATGGATTTTTATAAACTTTTGATTTAGCTTCCAAATTTATTTTTAAAAAGTAATATTTATATAAAAAGTGAGGTCTGAAAATATTGGTAACTAAACTATTTATAGATTATTTATTAAAATTTTTACAAGTTTAATACATGGAAATTTAAGAAAAATACTTCTGAGTATTGAAAAATTATAAAAATTGGACAGTGATTGTTATATGATGAACTAAGACTCTTGTACAAATTTTATGAAAATTGGAGTTGTTTAAGTATGTGTTTAGTATTTATAAAGTTTAAACGGATGATTTAGGGTTTGTATACTTTTGGATAAAATCAGGAGTTGAAACTTGGTATGAGATCTTATATTGACTTAAAACTAATATGATAAAAATTTGGTGAAGTTTTAATGTGTTTAACTATTTTCCCGAATTTGTAAAGTTTTAACAATATTAAATTCATATTAAATAATATGGATATTGGACAAATATGAAAATTGGTCAGAAATTTTTATTTATATATATGATCAATTGGTATAAATTTCAAGCAGTAACTTTATGTCTAAGTATGATTTTTTAATTATGGTCCATTTAAATTTTATAAAAAGTTATTAATTTTGGAAATTTTTATATAAAATTGATTTTATAAAAATTCTAGTGGATTTTGGACAGAAGTATAACCCCATCTAAAACATAAAATTTGACTTTTAAATTGGGTGTTAATATCACACTAAAACCCTAATTTCGGATGAATAGGATTTTTAAACCGTAAACCGGACTTTACGCGCGTAACCGCGTTTTTGGTCAAACGAATATGTGACTTGAGATTTTATCATATATGACATTATAACTACTTCATTAATAAAATCTAAACTTAAGGTTTCAAAGTCAAGAATTTATATAAAGGCTCGTTTTACAACTTTTGAGCGGTTCGTACGTGTGTGCACGGGTTTTGGGTATGCAACCGATTACATAGCCACTTTTGAGTAGTAGACTCAGTTTTATACTTTAGGGGTCCTAAATGCTATTTTTTTATGTCTACTTGGTTAGTAGGACTCGGTTAGGACACATGTTTTTGCGGTTCTTGCGGATTTAGCCGTACCTTGATAGCACTGAGTTGCTAGCCACACTTTGCTTGCATTTGGCTGCTGACCTTGGATAGAATTTGGATGTTAACCGTACTTTGCGGTTTTTGTTGACTATGTCACACTTATCACCGACGTTGTTCATGTGAGTTTCGCGGCCCCACTTTTCATTTTTACTGTTTTACGGGGGGAAAACTGTTTCACTCTACACGTTGTTACTTGGAATTATGGTTACCTGGGTTTACTTATGGATGTATTAAGTCCCCACTTTAACGCAATCAATTAGCTTGGATAGTCGGTGAGAATTATGAATAGTACTATTTGGGTTGACACCCCCGCCCAAGGTTGGTCGCGCCAACCAGACTTGTAGGGTCATTTGGGCGCATAATTAGCCATAGTAGGTGTTCACATTCGACACCTGGATACAGGGGCAACAACTAGTATGACGGTTTTGATTGTGGCTCAGGGTAATTATATCTTAACACGTGTACTTGATCATCTGCGGATGGTTACTATTACATTTTGAAATTTATTTACTTACTTTTTATAGAGTCGCAAAACCTGCGTACTCACCAACTATTTTTATAGTTGACCCGTTTTCAAAACTTGCTTTTCAGGCAAACAGTTATGGGGATCACGAGCTTTAAACGGCTTGCTTTTGGGAAGAATTATTATTGTGTACCTTTGGTTGTAGTCATGCATTTTGGTTTTGTTCACCGTATACGTAGTCGTTCGTGGGTTATGTAAGGTAAGACGATTCACCGTATACGAACTTGGGATTGCTCAGTGGCTCGTTCAAATTTGAAAGCCTTACCCGTTGATGAGAATAAATGTCGGACGAGACCTCCTCTCGGTTCACCTCTTGAACGCCAGAACTTTACGGGTTGTTTTCCACCGACTCGTTAGAATATACCTGAAAACCGTAGTTACCATGCCACCACCAAGACATGTTTATAGTTTTTGGGAGATTGTTTGAATTTTTTTTGAAAGGATACGTTCAAATGAGAATTCTGCATGGTTAAATACACAAAATTTGGGCCATATACGCATCGTATAGGGCAATACGGTGCGTATAGGATTCTGGTCAAACCTCGTATACGCATCGTATAGGACAATACGATGCGTACATGGTACGAGATACTTTTTGCAACTAGTCATCCGTCGCATCATTATACGCCGCGTATAGACCTATATGAGGCGTATAGCGAGGTGATGGATGACTAGTAGTAGAAGATAACTCGTACCCTAAACTGTATCGTATTGAACTATACGATTCGTATAAGGTTGGAATGACCAGGTTATACGAGACTGTCAGGCATGGGAAATTATGAAGGGCTATACGCATCGTATTGACCTATACGATGCGTATATGATGTCACACCCCAACCGACGGCGGAAACGTCAGGGCGGGACATGTAGACTGTTCATGAGCTCAAGGTTGACTAAATTGTAATATATTAAATCCATTTCCATTCAAACAAACATGAATCAGTTTCAAAGTACATAATGAATTACAATTTGCTTTTGAATTGAAATTAACTAAGTCCAAAGCCTATGTGTGGCATGTCTTGATCAAACTCATATAATAGCACCTGAAACATGAATAAAATAAGGTCAACTAAAAAGTTGGTGAGCATACACAGGTTTGTATGTAGATAGCATATAGTTTGTAAATAAACAAATCCTTACATATCATGATAAAACAAAGCATTTATGGGGAGCAGCTATTGTGTAACCAAGTACAATCAAACCTTTGTAACTAGCATGCAAAATTGTGTTGTCGGTAACAATCACCCTACCTGGGTGGGTTTGTCAGACTCAATAGATCTATCATTGTTTACCGTCGGCTTGAATAGTTAATGGTTGCATATAATCGCATACAAAAGTTAGCACAACTAGCACACGTGCATAAAGCTCAAATTGCACACATGAATGTAAAGGGGATTTGTATTTGTGTAGTCTGTGTACATGTAAATAATAGTATTGTAAAATGTTCATGTTCCACCCCAAAAAGTGTAAAAGAGTAAAAAGGGGCTATGTATACTCACCTTGTATCAGTTGTTGTAGATAACACGAGCGATACGTAGCACAAGTGATTGTACTAATCACAAGATTAACCTAGAGTTGAATTATGGATTTGAATCAACGCTAAGCATAAAAGTCTAATTGAATAAATGCGAGGATTTGTACAAAGGGTTTGTGTAATTTCATGTAAATAGTATGTGTGGATTTGTGTTTGTATTTGGATAAATGCTAAATGTTTAAATGTGGTATCAAAGTATATATGACTTAAAGGAAATAATAATTGTTTCAGAGTTTTATGTAAATAAGTAAAATAATTTAAATAATTAAATTATTTCTATTTATTTAATAATATAATAACATGCCATAAAAAAAAGGGAGAATATATATTAGTATATATATATTTAATAAATTATATTTATTCAAATATAAATTAAACTTTAATTAATAATGATATTGATTAAATGAAAAAAAAGAACTATATAAATAAATGATTTTCTTTTGTTTGTAAATATATGAATAAATAAACAGTGTTCTTTTGACCGTAAATAAATGAATAACTAAATAATAACTTAACAAATAAATAAATAAATAAATAGATAAATGCATAGTTTAAACCTTTTTATTTATTTATAGTTTGAATTCCATGAATATGTAAACGGTTTTAAAGATAACCACATTTATATCCCAAATATAGTTTATAAATTAGAGATTTCAAATAATTAATTTGCTAAAATAATTGTATAGTTTAATTAAAGTTATATTTAGTTTTTATCCTCAAAATATTAAATAAAATTGTTTTCTTTAAAAACTTATCCATTTAAAATAATAAAACTGATCTGAGTTTCATAAGTTTATAAAATAAATTTTATAAAAAAATTTTATATGTGAAAATCGAGTTCTAAAAATAAGTGGAGTGGTCCGGAATCGAACCCGTGACCTATCACGTACAGGGGTAGAGCTTTAACCAAATGATATGGGCGAAAGCCTTGTAGGTGATTCGATTTTTAAATGTTTTATCCAACATAAACCCAGATTCCATCGTCCCCGAATACGCAAACATAACCCTAGCCCCAATCGAACCCAATTACGCAGAATCAAGCACCTAAACCATGGGGCTTTTGATCCTTAGATTGAAACGAAACTATTGATGTAACATTTACCTGAAATGGTTACGAAACAGAGGCGATCGACGAGGAGTATGAATTCGGTGTTCTTGGAGCTTGACAGTGATTCAGAGGTGGAATGACGACCGATTGGCGATCGAGCGAGGTTCAGAGGGGTGGTGCGACGGTGAGGGAGCGTTTTAGGTGAATCAATTTCATCTTGATTGTTTGATTTAATTTATCCGCGTAGAAGGCAACCGTTAGCACGATTTTTACGCGTTAAATTGATGATTGATGGTGAATTGAGTCACGAAACTGGCTTGGATACATGTCCAAATGGTCAGTGCGTGATTTCCGGATCACAAACGCGTTAATTGCAGGAATTTGTTACGAATTGATACGGATTTGACTTTGTGAAGTCAAATTTGTTTGAATTCATGATTATCCGCTTAACTGATCAGTTTTGCATGTTGTTTGGGCCGGGATTGGATCGATTTTTGTTTGTGTAACCACAGTAGTCCAATCCAGCAAGAACCCGACCAATTACAGCCTTGGATTATCAAGAATCGGTCTGCTTTGACTTTTAGAAGTCAAAGTTTGTCAAATGTTCTTGAATTGGGGTCAAAATTTAGTCAAAGATCCAAATTCACGAGTGCGGGTTCAAATTGAGGGTTCAAGGGACTAAAGGGTTCAAGTTCAAAATGTGGGTTCAACTAGTTTATCTTTAATTAAATTTTTTTTTTTAATTATAAATATATACATATGTATGTGTACATATAAGTTTTGGGTTTAAAATAAAATAAGTTTACATATTTATACTTAAAACATAGGTCATATATATATATATATATATACATATATATATTGTATAATATTTTTCATATTGTATAATATTTTTCATAACTGATTATACACGCATATATGCATATATGTAGGTATATATATATATATATATAGTAAAAAAAATACTATGTTAAAATGAGAAAACAAATATTTTATGTGATGGGTGTGGGATTAAACTGAGGTGTTTTTATTATATATTAAATATATAATAATAATAATTAAAATAATATCAGAAAATTACATATGACCAACTGAGTTCTCTGGTTAAATACGGTTCATGACCCGGAAATTAGATTCGAGGATTTGGACCTTAAAATGCCACCACCATCCTTGAGTGGAAGGGGTTTTAGATTTGTCTCTTCCCCTCATTTGTTTCTCTCTTGAAGCTGGAAGATTACCTCACCACCCCAAAAAAATGCCTCTGCTCTAATATCTTCATATATCCGTCGTTTTCATTTGGTACCTCACCACCCCAAAAAAAAAACCTAACTTTGAACTGTAAAAAGAAATCAATTGCAGACTCAATAAAAAGAAATCAGCCCAGGTGGAGTCAAAGGTGAAGAATAAATCTCCACGTCGGAGCCACGGCGGTATGAGTCGCCGGAGACTATGGCGGTGCTTGTTTAACTGTTTCTCTCGCACTTGACCGACGAACATGACTTTAGGAGACGATGGCTCCTGGTTAGCTTCGTTACCTATGTGGCTGAAGAAGAAGAATGGGCGGCGCTGTTGTTATTCGGTGATGGAGGCGTTGTTGTTTGCCGGAGATGGAGCAACTGGTGTTGGCGGAGATGGAGGCGGTGGTTGGTAGAGGGAGAAAGAGCAGAGAGAGTGTGTGTTTGGACTTTGGAGAAAGAGTCATGGTAGTTTTTTTAATTTAATTATTTAATAGTAAGGAAATTTTGGTTTTTTCATATAAAGTTAACAGAATCATTTTAACGACGTTAAAGGTCTGACTTGAATTGAAACAAAAATGAAATCATAAGGACTCAAAAAGTCCAATTAAAACTATCAGAGTGGAAACGATTTTTTAAGAAAACCACATGTAACAAAAATGAAAAATTCTACTCACAAGATGCACGTGAAAATTGCCACCTGGCCCAATGGCCAACGGTTCTGTACATCCCGTTTGTAACTAGATAGGGTATATAATATTTTAAAATATATATTATTTTAATATTATCATTATTTAATATGAAAGAGAGAGAAAAAATAAAAGGAGTAAACTTCGTTTTTGTTTTATATGGTTTGATCATTTTAACTCTTTTGCTTCATTAGTTTGAAAATGACCAAAACACTTCTTGAGGTTACCATTTTGTTGTTATTTTGCTCATTCGCACTAACTCTGTTAAATATTTCAGTTAAAATTAAGGGTATTTTGGTGTGTATATATATAATCTTACATTGTAAAATTACCAAAATACCCTTAATTTTAACTGAAATATTTAACGAAGTTAGTGACAAGGAGCAAATTGGTAACAAAATGGTAAACTCAAGAAGTGTTTTGGTCATTTTCAAACTATTTGAGCAAAATGGTTAAAATGGCCAAACCACATGAAGCAAAAATGAAGTTTACTCAAATAAAAGTAAGTAGGTATCAGAGAATGACACGCGTCCTTTCGTTTAATAAGAGAAATATGTAGGAAAATAAGGGTGAAAATGTACCAGAGAGTGACACGTGTCTACCTAGTTATTTATTTGTTATAATAAGAATTATTAAAAAAAAATTAATCGGCTACATTCTTGCATTAGATTTAAAGAAAACAAAAATGATAGAATTTTTTTAGTATTTAATATTCATGTTGATTTTTAGACTCTTTGAAATTGAGTTATGGGTAAAGAGAATCTCAACTCTTAATAAATTTGTAAGTGAGAATTCTTGATACCACATGAAAACCCATGAATTCGACAGGTAAGGAGTAATCGGGTATCCTACAGAATAGGAAGAAGATGAATAATGCATTAAAAAGGAAGTTCTTGTCCGAAATGCATGTAAGAGCATGAGGTATATCTAGTGAGTATGAGTTGTGAGTTTTGTCACTTGGATGTCACATAAGCATTGCCACTCATTCACTGTATACTTAGGGATTGTTTGGTGTAAGAATTTATGGGATTTTAGTGGAATTGTAATTTAAATTTATTGAAAAGAAGTTGCTATCGATGCTGATAATGCTACCAACAAAGAGTTTATGTCGATAAAGATGAAGATAAAGGCGAGATTGTTCTTTATTCCATATTTTAATTAAACATTTAAATGTAATTATCTTTTAGATATTATGGGATAATTAGCTATAGACATATAACATAAGAGATTGTATATCTTGATATTACGATTCTGAATTATGTAATCTTGATAATTTACTATTTAATTGTGTGTAACACTTTTAAGCACTAAGCTTACACACATAATTAAATACAATAATACCGAGTTTTTTGGTTAAGTTGTAGACTCATGGCTTTTAAATGAAAGGTCACGAGTTCGAGTCTCGTTTAGGATAAAATGTCCTAGGTGGCGTGAGACCTGGTCACCACGTTTTTGATCTTTGGACGAAAGAGTGATTCGTTTGTCAGGGTGATCCCAAGTGTTCGGGTCTTTGCTGTTAAAAAAATAAAATAAATAAAATAACATGTAAATCCAATCCTTTAAAAAGTTGTAATGATTGGTTTATTACAAAACGAAGTGCCCGATCAAAAGGGAACCCGAGGTGAAGAAGTAGGACTAAACGGGAGAGAACTTTCCGGGTCAAGAGGCCCATACCCTTCTCTTTGTTAGATCATTGGATCCTTAGAGGTGCACAAAAAATCTGATTCGGGATTCCAGACGGTTCTAAAACCAATTTGAAACCATGGCGAAACTGATTTGGGTGAAACATGTCTTAATCCAACCCAAATCTACAAGTTTTATGCCGGTTTGAATTGTGTACGTTGAAACCAGTTAGGGAGAAATTGGATTTAAAAAAAAACTAGTTATATAATACGTTAATTCCGGTTTAATCCAGTTCTAATCTAAATGTAAACCAGTTCCTATCGCTTCAGATTTTTTCCCTTAAAACAGGTTCAAAACCGGACCATAAAATCCGATTTTGACTTCCATTGACAAAAACCGAACCAATGTGGCCTAAATTCCAGTTTGTACCCCTCTATTTACAAATTATAATGCTCCTATACTTGGGGTTTAATGGAATTTTATTCTACCACCCGTCTAGGCCCATGTAGTTTTTTTTAGAGCGGCATGTCGGTTAGGATGTCGCTAACCCCTCATAATCTAGGGTTCAAGTCCTGCCATAGAGGGTGTTCCTGACATTATGAAGTACACCTTGTGAGTAGAGGTGTACAAAAAACTGGTTTGAAAACCCAAACCGGTTTCAAACCGATACCCGAACCGGTCGTGAACCGGTTTAGACTAAACCAGTTTCAAACCGATTCAAACCGCCGGTTTAAAACCTATACATTTAAACCGGTTTGAAACCGGTTTAACCCGAACCGAACCGCTTAAAAATTGGTTTCAAACCAGTCTTAAACCGGTCAACCCCGGTCAACGGCCATCTCAAACCAGTTTTGACTTTTTTTTGACCAAACCGGTTCAGTTCGGTTTAACCCGAACCGAACCGTTTTGTGCACCTCTACTTGTGAGGATTGAACCTGGGCTGGGACCTCCACAGAAAGAAAGTCTTATGACAAAACCCCCTGATCACCCGACCAAAGGCCTAATGACCTAGGCCCATTTAGTTGTGACAGGCTTTCCATTAAAATTAACAAATTAAGAAAAAACTTTAACGAATTGACCCATTTCTGCATACTGGGCCAACATCCCATTTTAGCCTTTTAGTGTTTACGTATAAAACATGTACTTTTCTGTTTTACAAATATGCTCCTAAAATTGTTAAAAGGGTTCATTTGAAACTTTTTGTATAATGAGATTACATGCTAACAAAAGGGATTGTTTATGGCAGCGGTGGTTGGAGGTGTTTTGTGGTGGCGGTGGGGCACTGCTACCACCAACAACACAACACACTCCTGGCAACATAATAACACACAATCTCAATAAAATCTAGAGAAATTTACTAAAAGAAATTACATATATATCAAACATTTGACACAAACAAGAATCCCATGAATCAAACATGATGCAGAAACAGCCATGACAGTTTTCAAAGCATCATTCTCTACATCCAAACCATTAGTTTGCATATAGAAGAAATATGCAACTATCATATCGATATAGTATAACCTAGAAAAGTGTTCCTTCCGGTGGCTGAACAAGCTTCCGGTTGTGTGGGGCCGACATTTCTTTCTTCAGTTGTGTCAGTATATCTTCCATTGTGTACTCTCTCTGCCAATTCGACAGTATCCCAAACTTCTTTGGCTCCACCTGCAAAATTGTTTGGTCAAACAAGAACTTTGACCCGAACCCACCACAAAATTTGAATCTTTAAAGCTGTAAAATTCATGAAAACGACACTTAGTCATGCATTTTCAAGGTACATGTACAAACACATACACGACCCTTTTAGAGATTATTAAGAATACTCTGTATATATTTGTATCCCCGTTGTTGCAAATAGTCAATATTTTGACCTTTTAAAGTCGTCTTAATACTATCTCATCATCAAAATAAACAAATCATATAACTACACGTACAAACACAAAGATGTTGAAAGGGTTATAAGCCAACAAGTATGATGTGGACTTTTTCTTATGAGGCACAATTCGCAGGTCTAATATGACTCTTCTATGCGACATTAAACAATGTTGATTTCGTAAAGATGAAATTAACATTTAAAACCTTTTAAGAATCATAACTAAATGAAAGCAAGAAAATTTTGATAATTCTCATGATTTTCCTGACCACAACTAGAACTCCATTTTGAAAACAGCATACCGTGAAAATTGGTTTGCCTTGACATATAGTTTAAGTAAAATGTTTCGAATGTTTGTTAAACATCTATAATACCCTGCACAGCAAAAAAAATCCTATTTATTGATTTTGGAGTCAAAAGCAGATTCTTTTCTAGGATAACAGAATAAAAAAGAAATAAGCTGCAAATTTAAATATTCATGTACCACTCCAGTCTCATGGTTGACACAAGTCATGTTGACCCGAGAATGAAAACGAACAGTAGGAGACTTCTCTGGGTAATCTTTGTCACAAAATAGCTTCAACTGATAAATTCGTCCTTCATGTACAGACTGAAGAACACCACAAAAAATTATCAGAAATAGTAAAGGAAATAACATTAAATTTAAGTAAAATGTTATGCATGTAACATTTAGTTAAATCTCAGTTTGCAACTTTTCCCTTTTCAAATAAATGAGCCTTTAGTGTAAATGAAATAATCGTGTTTACCACTCGGTCAAGTGTATCCTTAATTTGTACAAAATTTGCAGGAGTCCAAAACAATCACCATTTAAAATTCCAAGTGAGCATCAAGTCCAGTTTCACACTGGTTAAAAGTT
The DNA here is from genome assembly GCA_023525975.1 of Smallanthus sonchifolius. NCBI lineage: Eukaryota > Viridiplantae > Streptophyta > Magnoliopsida > Asterales > Asteraceae > Smallanthus > Smallanthus sonchifolius. The sequence continues at coordinate 49,583,919 of CM042046.1, read as the reverse complement.
GCCCAGAGCGTATTTTTATTTATAAAATCCCCTTAATCTATATTTTTATTCAAAAATATAGATTATTAACCGACACGATACATTTTTGTAAAAATAGCTGACACGCTAATTGATTAACAAAAACTCAAAACGTTTTGACAAAAAAGTGTTTCGAATCATCCAACCCAAATAGTTTCAACCTGCACAAAATTACCTATGACCCGCCCAATTTTCTATTGCTAACTTAAAGTAAAGCTCAACTAAAGTTGCAGCGTTGCACAACAAATGGAACTTACATTGTGAGGCCCAATAATGGTGCCCGTCCAAGAACGCATATAAATGTCATCACCATCATCCATACCATAACTCACGGTACCATCTCCAATACCCTTTTCTCCACGCTCAAGTTCCTCCAATAACCTGAAATTCCGAGGTACTGCAACAGAATTCAACAACTTGAGCAACCAAATTTTTCTTGATTTGTTATTACTTTAAATGTCGAGAGTAAGTTACACAATTCAATCGACAATTCATACATATGTTCCATGATGCTTCTAATTTAATCTATGATTGACATGCATGTAAGAGTTACACAAGAGTGACTCTGAACTTAGAAATCTTAAGTTTCATTTGTTTTCGTTGTCTAATATTTTTCATTCTGGTGCACTATGTATAATGGTACAAAAAAATGTGGCTGCAGGCCTCAATTTATTGATGCAGGAAGAAGTGGAATTGGGATTTATCTGTTTTTGTTGTTTAATAGGTTTCACACTTTTTGTTCAGTTCTAAAAATAAACAATGAATGTGTTAGTAGTGATTACAAAATAAGTATTATTACAATAATAATCCAAATCTTTGAATAAAACAATTTAGGAGGTTGTACGCGTTAAAAATAGACTTTGTGTGACTTTCAACATGTTTGACCCATTCGATCCATTTGAATAGTTCCCCCATTTAGTTAAAAGATTTTAATCTGACCCTTATGTGATAAATCACAACTCATATCCTAGTGATAGTGGATGTAGACCAACTGCTAAACAACTTAAAAATACTGAGTGCGTGATTTTTTGTTGCCTATAGTCGCAATCATGTATATAAATTGCTGATCCTAGCAAGATGATGTGAACCCATAATTACTTGAATAAGATTTAGACGCATAAGTATTATTTAAACTCACATCACCATCAACAAAGATACCAATGGACATCACAAGTAAAAAAATCAAACCAAACTCTGCATGTGTTGTGTAATCATAGTACGAACTAGGGTCCTAAAACTCCAATATCGAGCATCCTTTGGGCACAAATCTATACTAATAAATAAAGGTTTAAGGTGGACACTTTTCACTTCCTTATGCCTCCTCACATTGATTTTCCCGCCTCTCTCTCCTAATAAATGCACATACATCTTATTAAATAATAATGATATTATAAATATGTTATTATAAATATGCTATTAAGGAAGAATACTAATTATATTAAATTAGAATATATAATAGGAAATTAAAATATAACTAATTTGTTATATACACACACATTTCCACTTGATATATCTCGAGACGATCATAATAGTTTGACAAGTTATGACGTATTTACAAATTTATAAGTTTTATCTTTTTTAATATACAATCTCGTGTAATACACGGGATTCTAACCTAGTCTTACTATCAAACAAACTCGTTATTATTAGAGAAGGTGAGTTTGCAATTCAAAGTTTCTTTAGATGTGCAAAATGAAATACGCTCACAATCTTAAGAAGACTACATGCACAGAAGTAAGATCGTATAAATTATCAGCCCATCGCCCATATAAAATTCATTTATCTTTCAAAGAAACACCATAATTTCTTCAAACAACAATGTAAAAATAATCCAATCTCTCTAAATTGAACACCATATCTCCCACTCCCTCCTCCTAAACATATTCCATATTCCACCGAAGTAATTGGCTTTATAAACCGAGTTCTTGAAAAAACTGAAAAATGCAAACAAGCACTCGTGAACACAAGTATCAGCAAACATTTTCGCAACAGTCACCATCTATTTGCGATCAAAATTCACATGCCAAAGTCAAAAGTCGATCACAATATTTGACTTTCTAGTTTTCCAATGAACTACTTTCCAAAATCAACTGTAAACTCACCCTTTCAGGGACCAACAAGAATCAAGAACCATAGTTCCATCAATGAATTGAACACTCCACTAACAAAATATCCCAATCAAACCCTAGTAAAGCCCTAACATAAGGTATGATCAAATATAAGCTGACAGAAAACAAAATTAAGATTCAAGACAAGTCACCAAAACATATCAATGAACGAATTAACAATCTACATATCAGAAGAATGCAAATTTGAATTATCAAAACATATCAATAAAAGAAACCCTAGCAGATCGAATATGGAAGTAAAGATGTTTTGAGAAACTCACCGACTACACTGGATCCTCCTGAGCCAAGCGTCATGAGTTGAGTGAACAAAATGGTATTATATATGCGAAGATCGATCTGACCGATGAGGTGCAGAGATGATGATGAACGCAGAATCTAAACGAGGGCAAAGGGGGTAGAGAGGGTACAAAGATAATTCACTTCGTATTAATTAGCAAATTAGGTTTACTCATCAGGTCATAAATGTACAAGCATAACAGCACATAGTACAAGCAAGTAATGCATATTTTTTTTTTCCGATTTTACTCTGTTTCATTTTCTATTAATTTCGTTTTCCTTTAATAATTTTCATTCATTAATTTTTTTTCAGAATACAGAGTGCGCGGCTGTTTTTTTTTGTCAATGTTCCGATATAATTTTTTTTTAAAACGGAGTTGTATTCAAAATGGAGTTTTTTCATATCGTTGTGTATAGCGAGTGCCGTTACCGTTTTTTCTTTTTTTTTTAATTTCAACCCTTATACTATATATAATATACGATTTTAGTCCGTTTCATTTTCTATTAATTTCGTTTTCCTTTAATAACTTTCGTTTGTTAATTTTTTTTCAGAATACAGAGTGCGCGGCTGTTTTTTTTTTGTCAATGTTCAGATATAATTTTTTTTAAAAACGGAGTTGTATTCAAAATGGAGTTTTTTCGTATCGTTGTGTATAACGAGTGCCGTTACCGTTGTGGTACCGTGCCGATTCGAACATATTATGAGCGAACAACATCATTATTGGTATTGATACTATCGGAACCCATATTGGTATTCGATTTTATGGTTTTCGACGATCCGAACTGGTAAATTTTTATTTTGTTTTTTTTCCTTTTTATTATTTAGTTTTATGTTTCTTTTTTTTACCATTATTTTTATCATTACGTCTACGTCTTTATTTAAATGTTTTTTTTTCTTTTTTTTTCAATTTCAACCCTTATACTATATATAATGTACGCTTTTAGTCCGTTTCATTTTCTATTAATTTCGTTTTCCTTTAATAACTTTCGTTCGTTAATTTTTTTTTCAGAATACAGAGTGCGCGACTGTTTTATTTTTTTTTTTGTCAATATTACGATATAATTTTTTTTAAAAACGGAGTTGTATTCAAAATAGAGTTTTTTCGTATCGTTGTGTATAGCGAGTGCCGTTACCGTTGTGGTACCGTGCCGATTCGAACATATTATGAGCGAACAACATCATTGTTGGTATTGATATTATCGGAACCCATATCGATATTCAATTTTATGGTTTTCGACGATCCGGACCGGTAAAATTTTATTTTGTTTTTTTTCCTTTTTATTATTTAGTTTTATGTTTCTTTTTTATTACCATTATTTTTATCATTACGTGTACGTCTTTATTTAAATTTTAGTAACAATGAACACGACATCCGCCGCAAAGCGCGGGTATAACCATCTAGTTTACTTATATTTACGGAAGTTTTAAGCCGGCGCGCTGCTGCTTGGATTACCGTTGACAATGAAAATAAAAGTTAAAAGTGTCATTGGTTAAATCGTCATCATACAATGAGTAATACATTCATTTTTTTGTTATTAAAATCCAATTTACCTTCTAATAAAAAATAAAACAAATGAATTTGTAGACATAAACTATTAACGTGAACGGTGATGAAAATATAGAAACACATGATTCTCGTACGTATTGTAAAGCGAAAAAAGACAACTTATGTTAAAGAGTAAATTACTATTTTCGTTCGTGTGATTTAGTTAAAATTGCCACTTTAATCCATTTTTGAACTGAAATGACAAAAACCAGAAACCACAATGTCTTATAGGTAAAAAAAAAGAATTAAAATGACATGGACAAAAATTGTATACACGAATTAAAAACGTTATAACTTTTATCAGCGATAAAGTCGGGACTCGGGCACAAATGAACATGTCTATTGATAAAGTCGGGCACAATCGAACGTGACAATTTGACTACTAGTACATGGTTTTCAGAACATGAGGACAACTAGATGACTTTATCTCGTTTTAGCTTCTAGGTGAACCGAAAAATAACTGGATAGTAATTTAAGGTAAACCGAAAAATAACTGGATAGTCACATCTAGAAAACAAATAGAGAAAAGTTTTGGTATAAATTTATTAATTTATGATAAACACTAAATTTAAAAGTAACTAAACAATCATTTTTAGAAAGTGAAACTAAAATAAAACTTGAAACCTAAACGGGTTAGCGGGTCAACCCGTTTATTAAACATGTCAACCCTAACCTGACCTGTTTTCTAAACAGGTCAACCCGAACACGACCCGTTTTTTAAACGGGTTATATTGTCCAACCCAAAACCTGTTTTTTTCATTTTGGGTTCGAGTTCGCAGGGCCGGCCTTGGGGTAGGCCAAGCCGGGCCGCCGGCCAGGGCCCGTTTTTTTGGGGGCCTAAAATTTTTACGGGGTCTGTATATATATATATATGTGTGTGTGTGTGTGTGTGTTTTATAAAATTTTAAATACCTATTTTATATATTTGGTCCTTTTATAAAAACTTAAAAATATATTGGGCCCTTTTTATAATGGGTGGGCCATTTTACTTTTTGTAATGGTTGAGCCCTTCTAAGTTTTATAATGGTTGTACACTTTTAATCTTAATAATGGTTGTGCCTATTTAAACTTAAAACCCAATATCAATGGTAGAACATTTTTAATCTTTATAATGGTTGGACGTATTTACTAAACCACATTTTGCATGGTTGGTGAGCCTCCCATCGTAGGCCACGTGGCTCATTAATATTGTTCCGATCAATTTTTTTTTCTTTTTCTGGAAAAAATTAGTGTTTAAATATTTTTTTCTCATATTAAAACAAAAAATTGTATTAGAGGAGTTGGTAAGTGCTATGCTATTGAAGTTGGAGGTCACTGTTTCCATCCCTTCCCATACCCATTTTTTTTTCCTTTTGACTTTTATTCTATTAAATTACCTTTTTAAAATTCTTAAACCACGACGTTTGGGATATAATAATGTATTCTATAAATGTTTCAATCTCCATAACCGATCTGTCGTAACTTCATACATTTCTTTTAATCGCACCACCCCACCGTAACGTGCGGGTACCGTAAAGAATGAGACCGAGACCGACACCGATTGAAAAACATCAATACCATTATATAACTGTCTTTTATATATGTTTCGATCTCCACAGCCAAGCCATCGTAACTTCATACATTTTTTTATGTATTTAACCATGAATCTTTTTTCTTTACTTAGCCACGTTAATGACACCGGCTCAACCATTTAAGGTCCGTCTTTCGCCGCGAAGCGTGGGACAAAATTTTTAGTTTAAACTTAAAGCCCAATATCAAAGGTTTTTTTTTTAAAAGGCAAATTGTTGCTGTGATTTTTTCTATGTTTATTGCTATAACGTTAATCGTCATTTAAAAAAATTTAGTTTATATATTTTGTTCGTATTGGTCTTTTTCCGTCTCGGCTGAGGCAATTAAATTCTCAGAACTGACCTTACGAGTTTGTGTGAGGAATTGACACCACTAGTAGTAATGACGAGTGAGGAAGCCCAAAGATGCCTCACTACGTGGCTACCTCTGGACATATGTGGGATGGATACCAAAGTTTGGATTATTATTATGATTATTATTTTACATTATTTTCCTTTTTAAGTAAAAGTTAAGTCACATTTATAAAATTTGTATTTATATATAAACTTCTAAAAGGTTTATAAAATTTACAACTACGTAAACATATTAAAGTTTTATAAGTTTTTTTACGTTATGTCCGATTTTCCAAAAAAAATTTGTTATCTTTCATTTTTATAAACTTTTAATAAATTTAAGAATTTAAGAACTTTTTAAAAATATTTTTAATACATTTTTATAAACTTTTAATAAATATATTGATCTATTTTTAACTATGTAATATTTAAACGAAATTTATTATAATAAATAAACTGGCATTGAAAAATAAATATAACAATTGTTGATGATATGGAGAAAGCAAGGATGTTTGTGGGATAAATGTAGTTTTTAGCAAATTTTTTTTGCAGAATTCTATAGGTGTTAAGATGACTAAACATGAGTTTGTGATTTGAAACTCCTTATGACTTATTCAAAAAAGGTAATAAGTCATAAGTCATAAGTTACAATTTGTAACTTCTCAAAAACTTTGGGATTTTCTTTGAAAACTACTTATTGACTTATGCTATAAGTTAATAAGTTATAAGTAATAAGTAAGGATGGACTTACTTCTTGAAAAATGGTATAAGTAGGCTAAATAAGTAGCTTTCCCAAACACCTTATTAACTTATATAAGTTAATAAGTTAATAAGTAGAGTAAATAAGTAATCCCAAACACCCAATAAATTAAGTCTAATGTAGTTACTAGTGCAAGGCAAGTTGTAACCAAGCAATCTTTAAACATATTTCACATAGTGAACTTACTAATTTAACCATGGTACATCTCACTTCTATTCGTCTAACTTCTAAGTTCATAATAACGATTCTAAACTACATAACTAGAAGGGTAAAATGGGTAAATGTTGTTTAGAGTCCATCCATTTAATTTAATGTTCCAACACGAAGTACAAGGTGAAATTAAATGGAGTGTAAACAAGATTACCCATTTGGAAAAATATAAATAAAAAAAAACTAAAGCAAAGAAACTAAGAAAAAAGACATAATTTCCTACGGATTTTTAAAAACCCTTGTCTTTCCCATTCTAACTCTTTTTTGTTTTCTTGTCATTGGCATCGACAACGTCAAGTAGAACCGTGCTTTTGCATTTAGGACACTTAGGGTAGTCCTCAGCAATCATGATATACATGAGACACCGAGGACAACCAACCAACATCATAGTTGTGGCCTCCGGGCTCGACGAGTACCGGAGGCCAGTTTCATCAGAACCAAGCTCTGAAGACAGACAAGAGCTTGTAGGAGACGTGGTGATTGATCCATTTGGTGATATCGTCATTGGTGTACGAGCTCTTGGCGGCGAAAGATGCAACTTCAAGTCAATCTTAGGCCCTCTACCGCCACCACCACCACTATTTCTCCTACTCATGTTTGCACTCTCTGAAATATTATATCATATAAGTTAACTTTCCTGGAAATTAAAACACAAACAAGTCAAATTTCATTATCAAATTCTTTTTACTATAAACAAAAGGTTATATCATTAGATGCTTATGTTATCAACAATCATCATATATGCTTACCTTCGGATAGCTAGCTCCTCTTCGAGAAAAAGAAAGATATATAGATATATGTATATATTTATAGAGAGAGAGATGTGGTTGTGGGTTTGGAGGCTCAATGGCCGTGTATATATAGCAACCCATATAGGAGACAGATATTTAAGTGAGGGGCAGGAAATGAATTAATTGTTGGAAACATCCCAATATCGATGGAAAAGAGAAACCAGGTGTAATATATTCTAGTGTGTGTGGAGGCATATATTCTAGTGTGTGTGGAGGCGGCTGGTGAGAAAAAAGTCCTACAATCAAGAGGTTATGGGTTTAAATCTTGTTTAAGACAAAAAAAAAAAACTCACCGTTCAAAAAAATAATGGTGTAATACATTGTAATTATATATATATATATATATATATATATTTATATGTACTAGCTTAGAACCTGTGTATTATACATGAGATGAAAAATATCAATACATAAAATTTTTAAATACTTATGTGTATATTTTAGAGGTGTAAAAATGTAGTAGATATAGTAAGGATAGAAAATAAAATTCAAAATATGTAAAAATTAATATATAGTTGGGCCTCGAAAATACGTTAATTACTATTTAAATGTAATTTGACTTTTATTTATTATTTGATTGAAAATAAAAGTTATATAATTAGATTTTAAAGTTTTTTATAATAAAAGATAATTTAAAATAAATGTGTTTTATTAGTATAATTAGTATTTTCTTTAAAAATATATTATTATTAAAAGATAGAGGTTAATTTAATGGGGCATTTTCATATATAATACCCCTACAAACTTGAAAAATATCATATATACCCAACAAAAACTAAAAATATCATATATACCCTACAAATATGTAATAATATCATATATACCCATTTCATTAAAAACAATTTAAAAGGTGACAATTTTACCCTTATTTTTCTAAACTTTAATATTTTATATTTATCAATTTTTAACATTGAAATTTCATATTTACATATTTTCAACATTAGAATTTTATATTTAACCATAAAAAATAGTTTTCTCAAAATACTATTTTGATTTTTTCTCAATTTTTTTAATAATTTTACCAATTTTTTTATAGCATTAGCGTTTTGTAACTTTCTCGCAATCATTCCTTCTGAATCGATGCCTTCTGAATGAGTTTGGAGAATCGCGATAGTCGTCATCATGAATAGGAGAACGAGTGATCTTTTACGTATTGGATTAAACTAAAAAAAATAGATTATAAAAAATCATATAATGGATAAGGGTAGAATAGTAAAAAAATAACAAATTATTTAAATTGGGTATATATGATATTTTTAGTTTTTGTTGGGTATATATGATATTTACCCATGTTTGTAGGGGTATATATGATATTATCCCTAATTTAATAATAGAGATAGTCAGAAAAAAATGATGAGAATAAATATGGAGGCGACACGTGACATGAATTTTTTTTTATTTTATCATATAGTATAGATATGTGAGATGGATATACTATAAAGGCTTAAAGCTTTAAAAAGTGTAGGAATTCATTAGGATACATCACGTGTCCTAAGCGTTGAGAGGTAAATCCGTCAAACAAAACCTAAAATTCTAGTAGCAATAAAACACATGTCTAACTCACTGTAAAAAGAAGGTGACCTACCGTTAAAAACCTGGTTTAAAAAATGGTGTAACAAGAAAAAGGTCAACAGATAGTGACTATTACCTTTTTGTCCTTATCGTCAAAGCTGGCCTGAAAATCAAGTCTATGTGCTACACCTTCATCATAGTACTTGATTACCCTTGATCAATGACTAAGATTTGTTTTTACACTTTTTAGACCTTTTGGCTTTTTTTATTTAATCCTGATTCTCTTTATATATGTATAGGGGAGAGACCGAACAATCAAAATCATTTATTTATCTAAAACACTAGCATTACTATTAAAATATAACATTATTATATGAATTGATATGCACTCGTATATTATAAACATCTACAAATGTGTTAGTCTCTTATTTACACATGTGTACAAAACATGTTAAGAGTAAGTTAGAGAGGAGGGACGGATAAATCATTTAATATTAGTAAATTAAATTTTAATAATTCAAACTATGACCTATTAGCAAATAATAACCTTTACTAACAATTTAGATGGTAAATCAATTTTGTTGTTAAGGGTCGTCATAGTAGCATAATTATCATACATTTACACTTGTTTTGACGACTTTGAATGAAATAGAGAAACAAAGAAACAAAATCGAGTGAAAAACAAGTGTAAATCGAATTTAAATTTATTATGATTATACTATATTGGGACTGTCCTTCACAACAAAAGTGAAAGTTAGAACTATAATCGATCAGATTATTAGTATTGATTATTATTGACAATCGGTCATAGCTTGGAGTATTAAAATCCAATTTACCTTTAACATTTTACATTTATACACTTTTTATAATAAATAATGATTTTGATTAGTTGTCACGAGTTCTTACGGTATTTAGATTTTCCATTTTATTCTTCCTATGTACACAAATACATACATGCTGTAGATAAACCTCTGCATTCAGTCCTTGGCCTGTTAGTCATTATTATTATAGGTCGTAACTATCAGCAATAATATTATGTTCTATACGTTTTACCGTTAGAAAATATTGGTGTGCCTGTACGTTTTTTCTAAATGGTCTAACGAGTAATAAAAAATATCTATCATGAGCATACTTTCATCTTCTAACAATATATTTATATAATAGATTAATTTCCTTATTTTTATAACAGATTCGATCCCGCTTTGATGTGGGACCGGACCATCTACCCTTGTTCTGACAAAATTTCTATAAGTAGGGGTATTTAACGTCGCCACTTTTTTCGTTTTTAGTCTCGTAGATTCATCGGTAGAGTTATTAAAACGAATACAATAAAAGTTTTATGTTTTGCTTCTGCTAGTGTATGGTTGTTAAATTTATACAACATATTGATTATTATTATTATTTTCTTTTTATTTCCAGCATGCTATATATAAGGGTATCCGGTATACCCGGTAATCTCATGCCGTGGGTGACGTGGAGGGCATAAGTTACGCCGTGACCATAAGGCACACCGCCCCCTTGGTCGGCGTGACCGAGGCGCGTCGGAAAAGTGACGCCTTTTATCTCCAAAAAGTAGCCGTTTGATCTCCAAAATATTACCGTTTAACGGTAATATTCCCAAAATAGATTTTTTATCTCTTATTTTTACATTATAAATACCACAACTTTTAACCTTAAAAATCACTCTTAAAACACACAAACAAATACAAACTTGCATCCAAAATGAATCCCGACCAACAACGAGCCTTCTTCCAACAATTCGTCCAATACCAAAACTTGTCGTCAGGTCAAAACCAACCGCAATTCCCACCACAAACGCCACAAATGCCAAACCAACAATTTTACCCGCCACAACCATTTTTTCAAAACCAATTCCAATCTCCCAACACGGGTTACATCAACCCCCGACCGACGACAACCCCGTCTACTCCACTCATGCCCGACTTTGATTTTCTAGCGGATTCTCAAACGATTCCCGACTTTGTGCCCGAAACCCAACAACCAACCGAGCCATCAAACAAGCCAAAGTAACGTGCTCGCAAGAAGAAGGGTAAAGAAGCCGTGTCAAAGGAACCGTCCAAAGATTTGCATAAATAGAGTGACAACGAGGCGGACACGTTAGTTAAGAGTTGGGTCGAAACGTCCGAGAACCCCATTATTGGTAATTATATTTTTTTTAATTTTTTTTAAAAATTATATTAGTAAATAAAACAAAATATTAATTATTTTTTATATGTAGGCACCGATCAAACCGGAGACGCATTATGGGTTCATATAGGAGAAACGTTTTTTCAACAAATGGGTAAAGGTGTATACCTAACTCTCGATCGACTTAGCTCCAAGTTTACACATATTAACCGAAAGGTTAAAAAGTTCAATGGAATTTTTGATCAATGTACCCGTTCCAAGCGTAGCGGTGCGGGTGACAAAGAGGTTATGGCGAACGCGTTGACACAATATGATATAATTGAAGGTGGAAAACCGCCTTTATCCCAATGGAGTTTGCTAAAGCCCAAAGTGGCAAAAATTGTACAACTCGGAGAGTTATGTATCTTCACGAAAAAGAAGCTCGATCGACATGTCGGATAGCCCGGGGCCGAGGATATCGGACACAATAGGTCCTTTTTACGATCTCAACGATGACGCACCCGCAGACGAGGAAGAAATACCTCACCCGATCGGGAAAAAACAAGCGAAGGCAAAGGCAAAAGGCAAAAGGAAAAGCAAAAGGCAAAAGGAAAAGCAACGGGGTCGTCGCTTGACGAGCAAACCGTCATAGGCCGAGATTTGGTCGATGAGATTCGTAAATTTAATTTGGTCGAAAAAGAGAAAGCGGATTTGAAGATCCTTAGCATTGATACGAGTAAGCTCGGACCGAATGCTAAAAAATATATCGAGCGTAAACAAAAGGAAATTGAGGATGCGCTCGAGTTGAGCGATTAGTTGTTTTTTTAGTTTTTAAGTTTTTTTTAGTTTTAAGTTTGTAATTTTTTTTAGTTTTAAGTTTATTTATTTTTAGGTTGTAATTTGTTTTTAAATCAATAGTAATTTTGGAGTTAAAAAAAGTGTTGATGATATGACAAAGTGATGACAAGATGATGTAGAAGAGTATTTCCCTTGCACCATCACTTTCCCATCACTTTTCTAATTGTTAATGTGGTGCACAGTTGACAAAGTGATGGAGGAGTATAACCCTTGCCTTAACAATACAACATATATAGCCAAAGTTTGGATGGATTTGTATCGATGACTAGTCTGTTATTTTCATGGTGGCAGGATGGTGGTTGGGCATAACAGTTAATCAATACTTGGTTTTAAATTTTAAATATTATATTTTTATAAGATTGTAATACATATAAAGGAGAATTAAATATGCAGTTATTAGAAATTTAATAAGAGTGTGGTTGAATTTATTGGAAATTTAGTTTGAGGTTAAATAGCATTTAATTTAACATTTATATGTAATACTTTTTCGTTAAAGGTCAATCTTAGATCGATGAAATTCGTTGTGGTTTTTTTTTACTTGTATTATAACCTTGATTTTAGATTTTGAAGAAATAAAAACTCAATTGTGTTGTGACATTTTTTTAGTTTCCTGTACTGTTTTAAAAACTGAATTTGTAGTTCGGGAGTTCACGTGGTTAGCCGGGTTTCAAAAACCAGTTTCTTAAATTAAAGTTGAGTGCATACCATGTATTATTTACTAGGTTAAAATCTCGTGTATTACACGGGTTAAATAAATAAAATATTATATACTTAATTAGTAATAAAAAAAATTATATTTTTAAAAACACATGCAATACACGGGATTGAATAAACCAGTGTATTACATTGGATAATTAAAATATAATGTAATTTGTTAACACACACTCGTCAAAATATGTCTTCAAAAAATATAATTTGTCGTGACAGTTATAAGATCTGTTAATTCATATTAAATTCATTTTATTGATGATACAATAACTATTTATAATGAAAAATGATAAAAATGAACCACAAGGTAACATGTGTCCATAGGATTTTTATTTATTAATAGAAAGATTATTATTTAATAAAAAAAGAAGCGGAATAATTAATAATTAATAGTAGAGAGAGAGACGGAAAAATAAGGATGAGAAAAAATAAAATAAAAAAATACAATGTATTATTTACTAATTTAAAATCTCGTGTATTACACGGGTTAAATAAATAAAATGTTATATACGTAATTAGTAATAAAAAAAATTATATTTTTAAAAACCCATGCAATACACGGGATTGAATAAACCAGTGTATTACATTGGATGATTAAAATATAATGTAATTTGTTAACACACACTCGTCAAAATATGTCTTCAAAAAATATAATTTATCGTGACAGTTATAAGATCTGTTAATTCATATTAAATTCATTTTATTGATGATACAATAACTATTTATAATGAAAAATGATAAAAATGAACCACAAGGTAACATGTGTCCATAGGATTTTTATTTATTAATACAAAGATTATTATTTAATAAAAAAAAGAAGCGGAATAATTAATAATTAATAGGAGAGAGAGACGGAAAAATAAGGATGCGAAGTAACCTGAGAGTGACACGTGACACAAATTTTATTTATTTATTATGTTAGTAAGATAAGATTTATACCCATCTTTCATCTTTCACTATCTTTCGTCATTTTAACGGCAGGTCACCATCTTTCTACATCTTTTAACCTACATTATATTATTTTTCATCTTTCACCTCTTTATTTATGAATTTTTTAAATACAAATAACATTTATGAATTTTAAAACAGGTGCTTACTAAACAAAAAGAAAATATATTCATAAGATTAATTTGAACTAAAATTCAAAACGTTACATAATAAATTACTTAACAATGATTTTTTTTCAATAATTCATTTAAAAAATAATTTGATATTTCTATAATAACTTGTAATATTATATATGGTTACGTAAAAATGTCTTCATCATTCTTATATATGGTCACGTAAAAAAATAGGGGTAGTGGTAAGCGATGAGTCCCACAACTAAAAGATTGTGGGTTCAAACATTTTTATAAAGAAAAAATAGTAATCACATACTAGACGTTCATTAGCAGCTTGCCGATCTCGCATTATTTGAACTCGTCGTGTTACTCGTTCTGAACTTTTGGCTTCTTCGGCTAGTACGTACGCGAAACGAATCATTTCAATTATTACCTCATCTTAAACCCAACGACTAAGATGACCTATCCATTTTTAATTGGTTAAGAGAGAATAAAAATTTATTGGTTGAGAGAATAGAAAGTTTTTGATAGAGAGTAGTGATTTATTGGTTGATAGAATGTGGTATTTTATTATAGAATAGAAATTAAAAGCGAGTTTTTTTATAAGTATAACGGCTACTTTGACCCTCCAACACTCCTCCTTTGCCCGTGAAAGGGTCAGGTGGCTCACACCTCTCGGTAGGGGGTGTGCATTAAACGGGCCAGCCCGACCATGAAACCCCGTAGGACTGACCCGTTAAACCTGAGCCCGGCCCGTAATGTGTGTAATTGGTCTGGTCTTCGGTCCTCTTTCATGGCTTAATGGTTATGGGCTCGGTTCGGGCTAAGTTCGCAGGATTTCAAAAAAGCCCGTAAAACCCACATATATATAGAGCAATTACTATATGATTTACCATGTATAATAAAAAAACCCTAATTAAATATTACAAATTCGACAGCGAAAGAACTAGCGATTTCAGGTCCTTCATGTTGTTGTGTCTGGTTTGCTCGGTTCATCATCTTCTTCGATTACAAGTCCTTCGTTTCGACACTCGTTCATCAGCATATTTTTTTTATGTTTAGGTAACTTTACTTCTGTTTATGATGATGAGATTATTTTGGAATCATGTAACAAAATTCTAATAAATAGTTTGATAGCAACTAAAAATCAAATCTCAACATATTTAGGTTTGGTCGAGATTCAAATTCTAATAATCTGTGACAAGATTCTAATATTTTGGTTTGGTCTAAACACCGAATCTCAGCATATTTTAGAATCATTTAATAAGATTCTAATCAATTGTTTGTGTTTGTTAACACAATTGGGTTTTCAACCGGAAGTCTTGGATCCAAAATTTTATATATATTCAATTAAACGGGCTTTAATGCTAAAGCCCAAGACCGGCCCATTAAATCCGGATAAAACCCGGACCGACCCATTTACAAATGGTCCGGTCCTTAGTCCAGGTAACCCGGTCAAAGCACGATGCTAAACATGCCTATTTTACTATTTATTGAATTAATTTGATTTCTTTTAACAAATTATAGTAATAAATTTAATTCTAAATAATTAAAGTGATTAATTAGTTAGATAATAAACATTTTATTAATTTTTAAGCTCCATAAACAATTAAAGTGGATAAAAGTTATAACATATATGTATTATATTTGTACGAAAAACTAACTTGATCCGTTTTTTCAGAAAAAACAACTTAGGGTGCGTTTGGTTTGATGAAATTAAAAGGAATTGGACGGAATTAGAATTAAGATTTTATTCTTTATTGTGTTTGGTTTGCGTAATTTATTTGAATTGGAATCTAAATTCATTTTCAACATGTTTGGTTACAGCAACAATTGGAATCGGAATTAATTCCAACACATTCCTTTAAACAAAGGATTTCAAATTCCTTCCAAATTGTGAAGTAATTCACCAAAAAGAAATGTAATATTCTACCACTCACCGTTGTCGCATCCGTGTCCCTTAACCCCGCATTCGTCGCCGCCCCTGATCCGCGATTGCCGTCGCCCCAACCCACGACCGCACCTTCCCCCGACTCTCGACCGCTGCCCCCCGAACACCGACCGCCGCCGCCCCGACCCTCGACAACGAGTCCCGACCGCCGACCGCTGCCCCGACCCTCGACAGTCGCCGCCCCTGACCCCGACTGCTGCCCCCGACCCCAACCGCCGCCGCCGGACCCCTGACAGTCGGGGTTCGTGTGTCGCAACTGTCAAGGGCATCGGCGGTCGTGGGTGAGGGGTGGTCGGGGGCGGGGGTCGGGAGCGGCGGGGTCGGGGTCGAGGGCGGCGGTCGGTGGTGGTTGGTGGGGCTGACTAAATTAGGTAAGTGGTGGTAATTGTGATTGATTTTAATTCCCTTGTGATTGTTTTGTCACTCAAATGGATTAGGAATTAAAATTTCTTTTAATAGATTCCAAATATTTTAAATTCAAAATCCTTTGGACAATTATAATTTCAAATCCAATTCTTTAAAATTCCAATTCAAATTCCGACGAATTTCGCGGACCAAACGCACCTTAACAAGTAACTTAACTTGAACTCCTTTTACGTGGTTAAAAAATATATATAAAAGCTCGAGTTTTAAATTTTCTTACCATATAGTAAATTTATTTCCAAACAATAACACTGATTAGATAATTACATAACTTATTTTTCTTGAATTTTTAGGGTTTTTAAATTATTAAAGTAATTAAAATTTTAAGTATAACCCGACTCAGTTTGACTGAGTTAAAAACTGACCTAATGAAGACTAAGGGGACAACTTGACTTGAAGAATTTTCACGATTGCTGAAGCTCTTAATAGTGGAGGTAAGATGAAAATGCAATGTCTTGAGGTGTACAAGTAAATATATCGTGTGAAAAACTCGTAAGATTCAAAATAATAACAGATAAGCTTAAAGCAGAAGAAATATCAACACAAAATCACAAAGGTTTATAATAGTTCAAGTATATTCACGATTGCATGTTACTTACAATTCCTTGGTCTTCACCAAGAGTTTGTCTTCACTTAGAATGTATCTCTAAGTAGGTAGACCACCTTTACAATGTCTCACGAATAATATAATACTAAACTTTGAAGTGATTACTAATTTCACATCAATAAACTTTGGTAGTGATAATCACTATGTTTTCTCACCAAAATTGGTAGTGATTATACACTATTCTTACTAATACATGTAGTGGTCACTTTTTACAAATCTCATAATGTTAGAAGGGGTGACCACTCATAAGTTACAACACAAGTGGTGAAGAGAATACTACGCGAAAAACATTTAACACTTATTCTCTGTTAATCTATGATCTTTTCTAATGTGAAAAGTGTTTTAAAGAGTTTATTGGTCACTTAAACATGACTTAGAACCATGGAGTTTTAGTGTTCACAAGGGTTGACCAAATATAGGAAGAATGCTTGCTTAAATAGTGAGAAAAACCAAGTTCTCAAAAAAAAAAAATCTGATTCTTCATGATGGCTGCCACAAATTGGTCGTGTTTCTACCATCTTTTGACAACACTTAGTCTTTTTTTAAGTTTTGCCATTTTTTGTGTTTTTCTAGTAATTTTATAAACCATTTAACTAAGAATTGACATATTAGAAAACATCAAAGTTGTCAACTTCTTTGGGTATTTCCAAAATTTTTGGATATGTTTTAAAAAGAAAACTAGTGCCAAATATCAAAATAGTTAAGTCTTGCATAAGTATGTATTATTGCATTTTCAAGACTTGAAAATATGTTGGAAAACTTGTTAAGATGGAAGATTCTTCCAATCATGTTTGAGCCCAATTACAATTTTAGGTTAATAGACCACCTTGAACCTAGCTAGATCTTTGAAAACTTAAAGACTAATTGTCTATCTATATTTATGTGGTACAAACCCGTTTGCTATTCGTGTTTCAAAGTCGTAGTCGTCATATATCATTTTTTGAGGCTTTGTCTTAACCTAATTAACAATTTGGTCAGGATGAAAGGTTTAGTGGTTTCACACGTATGTCGAATAATCAGATAAGTTTTTTCTTAAATATGGTTTTAGCTTTTAGGGTTTTCTAATTCGTCTTGAAAAGTACATAAATAAAATTGTGAAGGGTAGAAATGACACTACAATGTAGAAATTGCCATTCTCATACATAGAATTGAGGAGGGTCAAATGCCATGAATTCATATGTGACTTCATTCATGAAACTTAAATTAATCTCTCAACCTCCCCACATTTAAGATTCAAATGCATTTAAACACACATTAAGACTTCCATTTCTAAGTGCCAACCAAACTCCACAATAAAAGAACACTCTGAGGTATTCAACCCTCTCTGGCTTAGCTATTATGAACTCATTCAAGTGCCTCCTGCCCATTACTCTTTTTTATGTACTACCTTCTTTATTTTCTTTTAAGATATGAAGGGTGAGTAAGTTCAATAATTATTTAAAATTCTCATTTATATAATTAAAGATAATTCGTTTTTGGTTATATTTTATCTCGCATGATGTTTTATTTAATATAACGTATAGAAACTCCAAAACTCGTATAAATAGATCGAAACAGGTATGTGTCTAAAGGAAAAAAACTCGTTTGAAGTGTTTTAAATGCTTAAAAACTTTTAAGGAGCTTTTTAAAAATAGACTATTGTTTTAAAAATATAGGTATTATACAATCAAATTTTATTTAGTACATTAACGAAATATACAACATATCAATGTACAGAAAGTGTCGCCTTGTTGCCTAGTACTACTTCAATATATTCGTGTTTAAATAGTACCCAATAACCCTACCAGTTTATGATTTTTATCACATCTAGTGAAAATAATATCCAGTGTCTTTTGAAATATTTTTGGGACTTCGCGAAGGATACTGTTTTTTTTCTAGTAGTGTCGTCTAAGGGTATTTCACGCCGTGAGAAATGTGGGAACACCGCCCCCTATGGTGTGTTGGGGGGGGGGGGGTTTGAGGAAGTTCAAGTGAAGGGCTTCACAGGAGAATGGTGGATCGTTTGTGGGTGTTGGGTGGGTCCCCTAATGTGGGTATAGGTGTTGGGTGGGTTCCCCTATGATTAAATATGTAGTATTTCACTTATTTGGGTATTTTACTCATTTGGGTATTTCATTTGCCATGTGAGACCCAAGTGAGGAAACAATCAAGCTAATGTGACGTCCATGTGACAGAAAATGTACTATTACTCGACTCTCCCAAGAAAGAATATATCACATACTCTATCAAATTGTAAGTATAGAATTTGAATATAATCTGATCATGGGTGGAACTAAACACTACTAGAAAATGGGTGTGTTTGCTAAGGAAATTTGTGACGCAAATTTTTGCGTCGCAACTGTGACACATTTGCAATGAAAAAGAAAACCCTAATTTCTAACAAAATGAGTCGGAAATGTGTCGGAATTTGCTGGTAGTTAAAATCTTCGGGTTCCATCACTCAATGTATTTCAATGATAATACTCACCGAACAAGCTCTACTTATAAAATCGGGTTTTAAAATCTTTTTAGTCGTTCTAAACAACTTTTAGTTAAGGCATCTCATATGATAATCTTTCTCCTTGAACATATTAGGAAATTACTTGAATTCTCTGACAATCGTGATAGTTCACTTTCAGATCGAATTATATCACGGGTACACGAATATTTAGTCAGATAAAAATCAGATTCAAGAACATAAAATATGAAAGACAGTTAACAATTTCGTATAATTGATACTGACCAAATTCGCATGTATATATGGGGTAAACATATGCAGTGAAACGTCATGAGGGTTATTGGCTAAAAACTGTCATAACTGTCAATCCATAACTGCTACGTCATTCTACTCGATCTAGAGAGTCAATCTATTCCGTAGGAACAATTTACTCTAGAGAGGCAATCTAATACGGATGACTAATTTTACTCCGGATGAGTAAACTGGTCAGCATGACCAAACTGGTCCAGAGGATCATCACCAGCTTAACCCCATGGGCATTGCCCCTTGGACCCCACTAAGGGTTGCTACCCCTACGACCCTGCTAACCATGGGCGCTGTTCGCGAACCCTGTTGTTTAGTGGTTTTCGCTCTCTTATACAATAAGGTGTATTTAGCACTAGAAGTTATAAGATTATCAAACAATCGTGCACTCTACACTTACCAAACTCATTTGATATTTCATAATGACTTCTTATTATGTCATCAGGTAAATCTAACTATTATGTCATCACGTTCCAACAATCCATTGAAATTGAAATTAAAATGAAATCTAAGAAACTATATGTTTGATTAATTAGAGATATAGTTACAACTGTAATTCCTTCCTTTAGATTCTCAAACTAAAAGAATGCAAGATTACATTATTCAATTGAAGAGACGTTAAAATATTCCAAAGAAATGTGTAATTCAATTGAGCTAAAAAAATTACATATCTTTATTTTATAACAAATTGTGAAACTTGCACGCTGGTCTCGTCGTTTAATAAATAGTTGTAATTTTTTTAAGAGTTTAAGAATTAAAAGATATAATTAAACGATTTATAAATTAAGTTTTTCAACTTAAAAATGTTATAATGACTTAAAGTTGATAACTCTTTTATCAAAATGAAATGCTTATAGAATAAAATTATTTAAAAACAAATCTATATTTATACTATATAATAAATAAAGGTTTTGGAATGACATTTGTCACTCCCTCATATATCCTCATCTTTTTTTCCGACTCTCTCTCTCCTATTAATTATAGTATTATTGGATTTTAATAATCTCAGCTTTTACCAATTGACCAATAATAATCCCAACTGAGAATATTCTTACTACCGGTTCCTACTTTCAAACTATTTTTTTACATTGGACCCCCCGTTAAAAAAATTTAACGCCGTTAGAGTTTATATGACGTGGACATCTAGAAACCGTCGGAAAGTCGAGCCAAGCTAGCAGTGGTCTTGTGTTGGCTTTTGAAATTGGCTTTGTGTTTAACTGTTCTCGTTAAACACCATCGTTATCTCTGTTTGGACTTTCCGGACCCACGAGACCAGTTAAACACCACCAGATCCAATTTCAAAAGTCACCACGAGACCACTGTTAGCTTGGCTCGACTTTCCGACAGTTTGTAGATGTCCACGTCATATAAACTCTAACGGCGTTAAGTTTTTTTAACGGGGGGTCCAATGTAAAAAAATAGTTTGAAAATAGGGACCGGTGGTAAGAATATTATCAGTTGTGATTATTATTGGCCAACTGGTAAAATGTGAGATTATTAAAATCCAATAATCCTTAATTATACAAGTTTTTTTAATTGTTTTTTATATTTTTTTCCCATCTCTCTCTCCTATTAAATAATAATTATTTATATAATTCTTTTTAATAAAACGCTTTTTATTAAAAAAAAGTTTGTTCATAAAACATTTTATAAATTAAACATTTCTTTTATTCTTTTTATAAAACATTTAAAAAAATAACTATATAACATTTCTACAAATTTCAATATTATGAAAACATCATTTTGAATCCTTAACTTTTAAATTATGCAAATTTATGAATTATACTTATTTTTTTCCTTTTCAGTATTATTGATTTATTACTTAAAATCATTACTTATACGTAATTTTAGTCTTAAGAAATTCTTTTAATTTTATGAATTTTATTATTTTTATTGTTCGACTCGTGTAGTACACGAGAATCTAACCTAGTAGCTTTTAACAGGTTATAAAAGACTAAACATTTATCATTATTTACATTATATATAATCATTTTAATAAATTTATAAATCAGTCATTTAATATCAAAAAGATTAACTAATTTCTATTTTATTTTGCTAACCGAAACACATTACAGATTTTTATTCTTTAAAGCAAAAACCAAACGACCTTAAACTTCAAGCTAGATTTTAGGGTTTCTTCTTTAAAAATTACCCTTTATATTACGGAAATGCATTGTAATTATCCTATGATTCATGTGGTCCTAACCTTTTTAACGTGGTTTTGTTATTCATTGTTAATAATGCATGGATAATAAAAATATCAATAAATAAACTTAAATATATGGTGTTTAAAAGCAAGCATTCATATGTGACAATCACTATGTTGCATTTTCCTTCATATGTTTAATGGCACATTGATATATATGTTGTATAAAAGAGTCATTTTATATTTATAACATCTTTATGTTCCATAAAAGTTCAATAAGTACCTTATGGGTCAACTTGTTTTATAAAATGCAAAACAAGATGTGGTTTTTGACTTTTTGGATATTACTAGAAACTTTACATTTACGGTGGTGCCAAAGATGGCTAGAGTTCTGACTGCAGTAACGAAAAATTGGTCAAAGATATACACTTGAGACGAAACATGGATGAACATGGCTAGGTTTCTGTTAACTTAATAGTAGGCTTCAAAATGGTGGGCGTCTAAGAATAATAATACTAAGTCGTTTACTTTATTAGTTTTTTTTTACAACAACAATGAGAGATTCTCATAGAAAAGCTAGCAAAAAACTAACAAAACCTTAATTACAACACCCGTCCAGAGGACATATACACCACTACTTTATTAGTTGATGTTTTCTTTCAATCATGATTAAAAGTTTAGCTTGTTTTTACTGCAGTAATGAGAACTTGGTCAAAGATATGTATGATTTATTATGTTTAGAATAAAACCGCTGCTAAAGTATATTATGTAATATTTATATTATTTTTAAAAGAAAATCGACGTTAAAGATACCATACTTGTTTTCTTGAAATCTTGTACATGTATGATTAGTAGAATTACTTTTATTTTTGGTTTAGAGGCATAAATAAAAGTAGGATAAGATTAGTACTTGTGGGAAGAAGAATCATCTAAGAACATTAACTAAGAATCTGTAGCAGTAAAGGAAGGAGGGACGTCAATGACCTTTTCAATGCCCGGTTCTTAACTCTAAAAATTATACGATATGTGCTGTAAAGATTAGACCAATCTTTAACCTCCATGGGATCTGGAAAGCAGTGGAACCAACCAAAGGTACTGAAGTCGATCAAAAGAAGAACAACCAAACAATTGGACTACTGTACCAAGCAATTCCATAAGATATGGTCTTACAAATTGTTAATCTTACTTTAGCCAAAGATATTTGACATACATTAGGTTTGACATGTAGGAGTTGACAGTGTTAAAGAGGAACGGTTAATTATAAACACTTGAGTCAGATTTTGAATCTCTAAAGATGGATGTTACCGAGCCACTTGATATCTATGCGGGGAAAGTTAGTGAGATTGCATCACAAGTAAGCAATCTTGGGCATACATTGGATAACAAAATACTAGTTCAAAAACTACTTGGTTATGTACCAGATAAATTTATTCAAATAGTTGTTGCAATTGAGCAGTTTGTGGATCTTAATACAATGTCGTTTCAAGAAGTCGTGGGAAGATTAAAGGCTTTTGTAGAACGCACCAAGAAGCAAACGAAGGAGGAAGACGTGTCTGGTAGACTTCTATTCACCAAAGCAGACGAAAAAAAGGACAAACACCATAAGTGTGCGCATTGCGGTTGTGGAAACTCAAATCAGGAGGACTTTGGACGGGGCCGTGGAAAAAGTCGGTGGTCCGGTAAAGGTCGAGGCGATAGTCGAGCATAACGAGACAAGAGCCAAATAAGATGTCATAAGTGTAAAGAACTTGGACATTACAAAAATGAATGTCCAAATTTGGAGAAGAAAGAGGGGGAGAATCTAATCCGACATGAAGACGATGAACCAACATTGATGTAACCAGATCTTGAAGAAAAATTGAAGATCTCACTTAAACTAAGTTTAGTTTAAGGGGGAGTATTGATTTTAAACTAAACTTATTATTTTATAAGGGTCTTCATGTAATCGTTGTAAACTAAGTTTACGGGTCAAAGTGTCATTGTAAATAGTTAGGGTTTAGATTGCACCAAGTCATTTAGGGTAACCGGCCGTATGTTTTCTAACCGGTGTGTTGATTGAAAGGCACCGGTTTAAAACCGTATATGTACACATGTACAGATTGAACATTAGGGTTGAACAAAATTCAATCAAAAATCACTTTTGTATTTATCAATCTCTATTCATTTCATCCAAAATTTTCTTTGATTACCAACACTCTTGTTGTCATCTTCGAATCTTTAATTTCCCGCTAATAAGTTTGACTTCTGAGAACGATTGTGGAAAATACAAGAATTCTGTTGAAGTTGTTAGAAAGTTTGTTAGACTTTCCTAACATTGATTATCAACACTTATTAGAAGTCTTATAATAAACCTTATCTCTCTGTGTAACTGTAGATCTCATATCTCTTTATCACTGACAACACATACTTACACTAACTACCCTTGATTCAAAGTACCAAAAATGCAATCAATATTCATCAACCTCATTTTTAAGTTGGATACGCTTTTAATCCTCTTCCCCACATTTCTTTTAAAAATTTATATTCATCTAATATCTAATAATAGAGATATTACAACTTTCCTCATTGATTTGAACCAAATCGATTAAGGTTTTGTCTTCCTACTAAGCACATCATATTGGTTTTATCTACATGGTAAGAGGGTTCATACTCTTTTTGTTAGTACCGGTCAAACATGTCGTTTTGTGTTAAGTGGGATGTGTTCGACATGTTGTGTTTAACACGACTAGTGAACCTGAAATGACACATTTAACTAAACATGTAATTTTTTTAAAACTAATGCGGACATGTAACTTTTAATATGATTAAATGTATTTGGTTTGATAAAACGTGTAAGACATGACATATTTAACACGGTTAAATACAAGACATGGTGTAATGGGGCGTGAGTGATGTGGCACCGTGAGGAGCGTGGAATAGCGTGCCGGTCCTTCGTGAGAAGGGCACGCCCCGGCCACCGTGAGTGTGGTAAAGGGCGTGGGGAGAATTGAGTCGTTCGTAAATGGCTAGTTTAATTAAAAAAGTATTTTAAAATTTAAAATTAAATTATATATATATATATATATATATATTATTTTTTAACACCTCTCATATTACAACTTCATTTTTTTCACACCTCTCGTATCTTATTTAAAAAAAATTGTCGTCCTCATCATCGGATTCATCTGCTGACGATGATACTTTCATTGGTGCGGTTGAAGTCACGGTCCAAATTGTACTTCATCATGTTGAAAATTCACTTCCAAAACAAATTAACCGGGATCGTTTGAGCCTACTAACACATGCCTTATACAATATTATTTTTGTGACACCTCAATGTATGGTGATAAAGCGTTTAGACGTCGTTTGCGCATGAATTGACAACTATTTGTACGAATAGTTGAAAATTTGGAGCGAGAGTTTGATTATTTTCAACAAAGATATGATGCAATAGACAGACGAGGTTTCACCACTTTATAAAAGTGTACGTCTATAATTCGTCAACTAGCGTACAACACTAATAGCGACTCATGTGATGAATACTTAAAGATGCGGATAAAACCTCACGAAATAGTCTTTACAATTTTTGGGAATATGATTTATTTATTTAAATGTTGTTATAACTATTTTTGTAAATGTGTGATTAATCTATACGACAAGAGATATTTAAGAAAACTCACGTGGAGTGACGTTCAACAAATATACGAGGTGCATCAAGTCGTACACAAATTTCCCATGATATTTGGTAGCATTGATTGCACACACTGGGAGTGATTAAACTGCCCCACAGTTTTGCAAGGTCATCAACAGCGAGGTGATTATTCATTCTCGACCATAATGCTTGAAATCATGGCATCACATGATCATTGGATTTTGTATCTGTTCTTTGGTGTTGCTAAATCAAACAATGATATCAATATTTTCGATCAATTGGCTACATTCAGTGACCTCATTGACGGAATTGCACCTGGGACTTTGTTTTATGTTAATGGAACGGAGTACAAGTACGTGTATTATCTTGTCGACGGTATTTATCACGAATATGTTACAATTGTCAAATCGTTTACATGTATGCAAGAAGATGATATCAAACGATGCTATTTTAAAAAAGCTCACTACGTGGCGAGAAAGGATGTCGAATGGGCATTCGACGTGCTGAAAAAAAAAGGGCATATGGTGACCAAAAAGTTACCATGACCTTAATTTTAGAGACACGGCGTGCCTATGAGATAACCATCAGAAAATTGTCTTTGATATTTTTCTTCCTTCTCTTATGTATTTATTATGACATCTATTCATCTAATACCTAATAGTAATTTCAGATTTTGACCCTTCATAATAATAATGATGTAACTTCTGATTTTGACCCTTCAAAGAACCAATTCTCATCTTACTTTAAATTCTAAGGATGGTGCTTATAAGCACAAAATACATAGTGTCAAAGAATTGTTGGTTGATTTTGCTTAAAGTGAAAGAGTGGTCTTAAATTTTAAGGTACACAAGTTAGAGGTATTCATTAAATGATCCTTAATTAGTGTGCAATATAGATACAATGGGCAATGTGTTATATGTATCTTGCGATAGGTGATTAAATATATGATGGTTACGTGCTACCAACATTGATTAAAACGACTCAAAACGCATCTTGGGTTCATCATACATGTAACTCGAAACATTTGTAAAAAATATTTGGGATTTTTTGAAATTTTCTACAAGGATATATAGATTGACAGCATAGAGCGTTGAATGTGCACATGTAGATTCAAAACCCTTTAAGTATTGAGACTGCCACCTATTAATATTAATGTAATGTTAATATTAAAATTTATGAGCACAACCCATTCTATGGTTGATGCAATTAAGGCTCACTATAGTTTGGTCCTAAAATATCATCATTAGAGTAGTTGAAACGAATGTAAAAATATATTTTGTTGAGACTCTTGATCAATGCTCACTATGGTTTTGATGACTGGCATGTTTTAAAAGTACATTTTTATCAAACCGAGAAAAAACTAACGGTTAACATTAGAGGTTATCATCAGAAGTATTTGATGAAGAAAGCAAATATGAGAAACTAAAAGCATATCAAAACTGTTGAATTTTGATACAATCAGGGAAAATTAGAGTGTTTTTAAGTCAATTTAGACATGTGATCATATGGGTGAACTTAAAGTCAAAGGTCAAAATTACTTGCACAAAGAAAGCAATCTTGAATACTCAATAAATTGGTGAATTTTAGTGTCATTCACAAAGTCATCTTTGCACTTGCATCACACCAGAAATTGTTTTGAACACTGCACAACTGTTTTAAGTTTCTGAATGTGTTTCTCTTTCAATAGGTGAATAAACTAATAATCGTTTTACGAAACGTTCATGTTCGTTTATTTAGTAGATGAACAATTATGAACACCATTTTTCTTTATTTAACTAAACTAACGAACATGAACACACGTCACTCATTTACGTACATGAATGCTTATATAATGTATAAACATTTGATGGTTATGGGTCAAATGGGTACGGGTCATGGAGCTGAACCGGGTTTTGTTTGAACCGGCCAATGTAGCATGTTTTTTTGTTGTAGTTTAGGTAGTTCATTTGTGTTTTAGTGGGTATCAAACGTGGGTCTATCATCTCTCTTGTAGGAGCAATTTTATAAAGTTTTCTTTTTTTACTATTTATGTAAGTAGCAAGTACTCAGTTTTAGATCTACTTATGTGTAAGCCGTTGTGCACTAGGGCTGCTCGCCACTCCTCCAATATCTCAGTCATGTCTTGGTTATTTTTCACCATTAACACAATGTCATCTGCAAGGAGCATTTACCACGGGATGACCTCCTGAATAGACTTTAACAATTCATCCTTTTGATTGGGGCAAACGCAAAGGACCCAGGCGGGAGATAAGGAAAGCATGACACGGTCATGGTGATTTTTATCGGAACCATAAGGGCGGGGCGGTGTTCCCGCCAGTACCACACCCTCCAGAAGTCTCTCATGAGAGCATACTGTTCACCCTTACAACAAAGTTGTTACAAATTTTGTACATATGTTTTTGATTTACATGAAACGGTAGATTTTTTTAACGTTTCAATTGATGAAATACTATTTTTAAAATTTTTTTTTTGAAGTTTCAATTGATGAAATACTATTCGACAGTCGATTCTATTTGGCATATAAACCAAAGCACAAAAATTGATCCCACTATTGAAAAATCAGTTTCAACGGTTCGGATTGAAACGGGTTTCAACAAAATATTCTCAAACTGGGGGAACAGTTTCACTTAAACCGGTTTCTGGATCAGTTTCAAATCGCAATTCAATTCAGATGCATTTCTCTAGGCCTGCCTGCTATAAATTTTTTGAAGGGCCTAGCTTAATTTGTTAAAAACATTTGGGCCAACTTATAGACTGCTGGCTGGCATGGCCTTAGGCCTAGCTTAATGTTTAGTGGTTTATAAATGGAAAATTATCGAAAGGATGAAAATTGTGTTTATGATTTGGGTTATTTTGGTGTGATAAAAGGAGAACAAAATGACCAACATGCCAAAGATTAATCGCTCATGCTTACCGGAGAGATGAGAAACACCGTCACCTACCGCTGATCTTCGTTTTACTTGAAACGAATGCACATGTGAGTAAGAGCATTCACAACCGGTTTGGTATATGTTTATGAGTAGGTTTGATATGATTTAAGGAGTGGTTTAAAGGCCCTTTACAAGATATCTCGTATTCGAATCCAACTTACAATGATTTTGTGCCTTTAACTCACTCAAATGCCACTTAAACTCGATCTCGTGGGTTAGCATGGTGAAATTGATAAGGCCCCGTGAAGTTTCTAATAACAGGTTCTCACATCACCCGACAGCCACATTACCGTTGCTACAAGGCTCGCCCCTATTTTGATACTTAGGGAGGTGGGAGTGATACCCTTCCACTTCAAACTACACTCTCAAACCCACCAATGAGGATATGTCACCTCAATTTAACAAACTACCCTTCTTGGTGGGGTGATATCCTCCAAACTACCCTCCCAAACTTGGATTTCACCCTTCTTCTCCCCTTTCTTTCGGCGGATTTAAAAACCAGCTAACCTTACCCGCAAACTTAGCCGCCGAGAGTAGGAATGGTACCCGCTCCCTACACGCTGAGCACTCCAGCGTCCCTTAAATAAAATATTTAATTCTACTCTCAAGTAACTATAAACAAACACTTTATCTTCATATTGTCAATAAACCCCTACCAAACCTAGTTTCAATACTAACTAAACCAGCAAACTCATATTCAAAATTAAGCAAAACAAAACTTGATTCAAAAATGAAATTAAATCAAAAACGAATCCATGACAAATACAGTGCATCAATTTTGTATTCAAAACCGTAATTCATATAAATCACTCATAATTAACCTAAAATTTTCAAAATCAGTACCTTCGCCCAGATCCACCACCATATCCACCGCGGCCACCACTAAATCCACCGGGAATCGATGTGGAAACCATCGGAGTCTCCTCCTTGAGCACAATTCCAGGAAGTTCACTCATACCGAGAGATGCAAGTAGATCAATAGTCTCCTTATCTACCTCAATGCGATCGGTTTTAATGGAGAATTCATCCGGAACAAAATCCATACGGCGTTCTCTCTCCTCCTCTTGCAGCTTGAGCGAAATGCCTCTCACCGGTCCTTTCTGGATTCGTTTCATCAGGTGAGTTCAGAATCCGGCGATCTTGTTGCGGAGGCGCTTTGACGGAATGATGGCGACTTCTTCTAGAATCTTCTTGTTCGTGTGGAAATCGAGTGTCATTTTGGAGTAGTAACGTTCGATTACTTGGCAAGATGATTTCTTCACGGTTTTGGTACGAACTCTACCCATTTTTTTTCCGGCGGAGATGGATGCACGGAGGCTGTGCTGCTGATGCGGGGAAGAACGGTTAGGGTTTGCGAGGGGAGGTTTTGGCTTTTATAGATCTGTGAACTTGGGCCTAATGGGCTACGTTTGGGCCGTACAAAAACTACAGGCCTACAGCACATGATAACGAAGATTATGGCCCCCAAGGCCCAAACCTTTTTTTTAGACTTCATCTTCTTGAATAAAAAAATTTAACTGATGAAGAGGTTCAAACAGAGCAAAGGGAAAAGATTGATAAAAGGACTTGGTTTAAGAAACTAGAAGTAAAGCCTCTAGAAAGTCCAATTGTTGAAAATTTTAAAAATGAACATGATCTAGTGAAGCTACCAAAGAAAGATCTGATTAATCTTACCACAAAGAACATGTTGAATCCTCAATCACATCCTAAATGTGTTGAAATTGAAATATTTTTGAGAAGGCAAAGGGTTGAAGGATTTCCTACTATTAATCCTAAAACACCAAAGTGAAAATGATGATTAATCTTGACAGAAGATCCAATAGAAGAGCCACAAGAATTTTCTAATCAAGTTCTTTAAGATGTTGCTATGATAAGATCAAGATTTACCTATTATCTACAACCTTTCAGAACATGTTACTATGATCATAACACTTCATAGTTACTAGTTGAAAGAGATAATGATGAACCAATTAGAATTTCGATTATGATTACCCTCCTTGGCTTATGTTTTGAGCAGACTAATAAGATATACTAGTAATCCAAGTTCCGAACATTGGAAAGCTATAACAAGGGTGCTAAGATAATTGAGATACACAAGAGATTATGGACTACATTATGATAGTGATCCAGTTGTGATAGAAGGATACATCAAAGCTAGTTGGATCTCTGATATAAAAGATTCCAAATCAATAAGTGGGTTTGTCTGCACACTTGGTGGTGCAGTTATAGCTTGGAAGTCATCTAAGTAAACATATATAGCTAAATCCACAATGGAATATGATTTTATCGCCTTAGAAAAAACTGGTGAAGAGGCAGGCCACGTCAATTTGTGGAAGATATTCCAAGATGGCTGAAGCTTTTGATGACTATTTGCATACATTGTGATAGTCAATCAATGATTGGTAGAATTAATAGCTCAATATACAATGGCAAATCAAGGCACATTAAACATAGACATAACATGGTACGCAAACTACTCTCAACGGTTTTATCACGATTGACTACGTGTAGTCAAAAGATAACATTGTGGACCCATTTACAAAAGGCTTATGCAAAGAGTTAGCTCACAAGTCGTCAAGAGAAATAGGACTAAAGCCAATGGAGCAAGTTAATACAAAGGAAAACCTAACATATGAGATTGGAAATCCCAAGATCTAGGTTCAA
Source organism: Smallanthus sonchifolius (assembly GCA_023525975.1). NCBI lineage: Eukaryota > Viridiplantae > Streptophyta > Magnoliopsida > Asterales > Asteraceae > Smallanthus > Smallanthus sonchifolius. The sequence continues at coordinate 49,552,929 of CM042046.1, read as the reverse complement.
TAAGAGAATCTAATTATATAAACTAAGGTCACTAGGGGGGGGGGGGGGGGGAGTGCCCAAACAAACGAATAAAGGGGTTAACCTATAATAATAAGTGACATGTTATGAGGTTAAGCATAATGTGGTTAATGATTTGTGTAAATCATGATAGCCAAATGCTTTTAATGATTTAAGTCAATCACCTATGTGTGAGAGAAGTGGGGTCCTTTGAATGGAATTATGGGGCGTGCAAATCCTAGAGCTCTCGAAGAACTAGGATAGTGTTCCACGACCATAATGGACACAAAAACGAGGGGTTAACCAAACCAACGAAAGTATTATGTGATGTGTATTGTTGTCTGCAAAAACTATGGTTGGTTCATGGACATCGCATCTACCAAACCGCTAGGACACTAAGTATGCATCACAGCGAAAGGTTCAAAGCTAACACCTACCTATCAGGAAATATTCAACCACTGAAATTGTATCTTGATATGTAAGAGAAGGATCAATCTCCATTCATGTGGGAATTAATGAAAACTTTTCACTAAGTTACAAACGATGTCCATTTGCGTATTTCTTTATGGGTTTGTGTTCTATGGTGTGAGTGCTTCGTAACGAACTAAACCACGTCTAAAACGGTGCTAATATGAATGAGATATCGATGCTCAAAGTTGTGTGTTTATAGCTGTAAAAAAATGGAAAAAAAAAGTGAGGAACTTGTCCCACATAGGTGTGAGGGACCAAACTTTGAGTGGTATATTATGCTAAGTGGTATACTCCACATTTCCACACTCATCCACACTGTCAAATTAGTGCCACATCAGATTCCAAAACTTTTTCACATTTTAGGGAAATGATTTTACATTTTCACAATGTCAAATCATTTTTTTTAGTTTTAATAAAATTTAATCATTGATTTATTTTACTAATTAGTAAAATGAATTAATAATTAAAAAAAGTAAATAGTAAAAGTATATTAATGACTAAACAAAATAATAAAAATACATTAATAATTAAAAAATAAATAATAAAAATAGATTAATAACTAAAGAAAATGGAATAATTAAAAATTCAACTAAATAAACTAGACTTGATCGTTGGCCGGTTGCGGGTGAAGTAAGGCGAGATGTTACACCAAATCATGTCGACGATTTTGTGTATTTCGCGGTTGTGTATATACCGGTCATTAACACTTTGTTGGGCGTCACTAACTTACTCTAATCCGATTGTGGCTTCAAATTCATATTTTTTTGAATTCAAGTGTCGCATGACCTTCATCCTCTATGATCATGTTATGTAGGATGATGCACGTGTACATTACACATCGTACTTTATCGAGCTTCAATGCATGTGCCGGGTTTTTCATTATATGAAATCTTTACCTGAGTACACCAAATGCACGTTAATATCCTTTTTTTACTGAAAAATTTCTTTACATAGTGGGACTTGAACCCATGACCTTTAGGTCTTTTAGGTGTTTAACAGGCTTTGTCTCTACCATTGGACTACCACCCTAATGGTGTTCAATGTCCTTTCTAGCAAATTCATATTTTTTAATAAATATTTTCTTATATCATCTTTCGGATACGTAAACGATTTGACAAAAATAGCACAATCGTGATAAATACCATCAACGAGGTAATAGTCGTACCTATATCTTGTTCCTCTAAGATCAAAAGACGCGTATGGTGCGGTTTCGTTTATCATGGTGTTGATTAGTGGAGACTGATTACGGATGTTTATGTCGTTTTTTGAACCTGAAACTCCAAAGATAGCATGTCAAAACCATAGATCTTGTGATGATACCGCCTCGAGCATAATTATTGGAGTGGGATGGTCAGCTCTCGTGTATTGTCCGCGCCATGCATTTGGGCAATTACTCAATTCCCAATGCATACAATCTATGCTACCAAGCATGTCGGGAAGTCCATGCACCTCCTCATGCCAATTGTATAGTTGTTGAATGTCTTTTGCGTTCGGCTTGTGTAAATATTTTGGCTCTTAGATAAACCTTTACAAAATTTACATAAACAAATCCTTGATGTTTTCTTATAAATCTTCATATATGTTTATTGTAAACTTTCGGCTATTCTATTGGTTGCTGATTTGAGGCAACTTAAGTTCTATAGAATGCAAATTCACACAATAAAACCACCATACGTACATCATTTATTGGGTCATAGTGTTCAAAAGAAAATACAATTTATTGGGCTTGCCTTCTTGAAAATACATAATTATATCAAACTAGTTGGCTTAAAGATTGCCTCATGTTTATTATTTATTTTAATGACACATAATGTACTCCTAGTAGCTAAACTCATCAAACCTGCACAATGCAGGATTCAAACTCTCACTAGTTGGTGAGGAAAATATACCATTTACCATCATCTTTAATGATGGAATAGTAATGCTGAACCCACCATCAATAAATAGGTTTTGTCCGCTAACGTACTTTGCTTCATCACTAGCGAGGAATAGAGCAACCATGGCAATATCATCTGTTTTCAACGTGACACCCTTGAGGTTCCCTGTTGAGTTTATACATTGCTCAACACTCTCCGGTTCAAGCCCTAGGTAAGTTTTCGTTAGTGGCGTGGCCACTCCATGAGGCGACAAACAGTTGACTCGAATTCCAAATTGTCCAAGTTCTACGGCCAAATTCTTTGTCAAACCGACCACAGCATGCTTTGCACTACAATAAGCATGTGTCGCGACTCCACCAACATTTGAAGCAACACTAGTCGTTGATATTATCGAGCCGGTTTGTGTAGGAACCATAACCCTAGCAGAATGTTTCATGCCTAGAAAGACACAAGTCACATTTACATTAAGCACACGTTCGAAGTCAATTTTTTCATTATCAATGATGTGTGGTTTCATATGGTCTATAATGGCTGCATTATTGAACATGATGTCAAGTTTCCTATAAATGGTGATTGCAGTATCTATAGCGTTTTTGACATCTTCTTCATTGGTTACATCACAATGGACGTATGTCGAGTTTGATGAGCCTATGGCATCACAAACCGCTTTACAAAGCCCGTCTTGGATGTCCGCGATTATGACTTTGGCTCCATGTTCAGCAAAGAGTTTTGCAGTACACTCGCCGATGCCGCTGGCTGCTCCTGTTATCAGTGCTACCTTTCCTTCCAACCTACTCAAGTTGTATCAAGTAAATTTTATATAAAGCAAAAGCAAAATTACGGTTACATAGTCCCAAGCCAAATCACTTTAATTATATTTTGTATGCTACATTATGGATTTAGAACACTTCAAACTTTTTTTTAATAAAATCATTAAAGTTTAGTTATAGATATATTTTGAATAAATTTCGAAAGTAATATATGAATTGACAAACCATTATATGTTACTTTGTATTCAGGATTTTAAATCGATAACCGCACAAACATAAGTTGTAAAACACGCGTAAATATATAACTTTTGTAAAATGACGCAACTTATATTAATAATCACTCATTTTGTCATACCCGTTGTCAACGAAATTTTTAAGGGTAAATTAAATTAAAAAAAAAGTGTACTCATATCATTCTAAATTAAAAATAATAAAAATCTTGATTTTTTTACACAACTTTTTTTAATCAAACAAATATAACTATATAAAAGTTAAATACTATTAAAAATGATAGAACTAGATTATAACTCAAGCAAAAGTCGACAAAGTAGGTTTTTCCGTTTTTGTTCTTCCGCTATTTAACATTTTTCTTTATTTACGATTTTTTCACCGCCTTTATCTTGACCATCGTAACAACCCGATTCTCATACGGACTTCATACACTTCACACAAAAAACTCTATATATATAGGGGAGAGATTTATACCGAAGAATATTTATGCGAGAACATGCATAACAAAATGAAATATTCATTTTTTCAATTTAAAATATTTAAAAATAAAAGAAAATGATATAAATGTAATATTTACTGTTTCTCACTCATCTCATTTGAAATTAAAAAAAAACATATGAACTTTATGTATATAATCTACACATGTATAGGTCAAGTGTAGATTTATACCGAACAATAATAATTAGTGTTTTGTAATGATTTTCTCATGTATATAATATAGCTAGAAAGTGTTTGAGTTGGGAAAAAAAGGAAAAATATACATTTTACAAATTCTCTTAATATGCAAATAAATTAGTATAATAAAAAAAGGTTGTGTGATATTAGAACTAACCTTCTTGTAGGAGTTGTCATTGTATATCTTAAAGAGTGAGTGTGAGAGGATTTCAAAAGAAGGTAGTAAGCTCAAGAGTTATATAGTGAAAAAAATTATTGACTTCATTGCCCCCAATTTATTTGATTTTAATGAATTCATTAAGGATGTTTGATATTATTATGTAAAAGGTCTAATTGTAGGAAACAATCCCATTGCAATTTTTTATTTTTACTATTTTTGTGTTATCACTGAGTAAAAATCCTGGATCAACCACCGCCTGTTGGCTATTTTGTGTGACTTCAACCCGTACTATTTGGGTGGGATAAACACCAGGTGCCACTATGTCAAGAAGCCATCGACAAAAAAAAATAAGTTTGCTATTAATTTTAAAGTCTTTGTTTATGTTAAATGAATTCAATAACTCTTTTGTGTTAAAGTCTTTGTTATTTGCAATTTGTTTTGAAATCGGATCCAAATGACTATTTGTTGAAGTCAAATGACCAAAAATCAAAATTTAATTATTGCCTACATAATCAATTTATTGTTTTATGTTAAATTCTTTGGTTATTTTGAATGCACTTTGTGGACAATATGGAAAACACGAAATAGTTGGATTTTCTCGAAGCCTAAGAGGACGATCGAAAGTATGATATAAGACATAAAAATAGTATCTTACAAATGGAAGGAGTTACGGGGGAATAATAGCGAAAGCTACTGGGAAGATTGGGTAATGAACTCGGTAAAAGGTATTGGCTAAGATGGAGGAAATAAAGTTTTATAATGGGTGTATGTGGGTAATTCTGGGACTTTTGTATTTGATTCGATTGTAATTGGGGTATTGCTAGTTCTCCGCTAGCTTTTCTATGAGAAGATGCTCATTGTTGCTGTTAAAAAAAAACATAACGTGTCCTTTAAACTGAAATGATGGACTCACCCTTAATCAAAATCTTTTAAACAATATTCTAGGCTTGGTCATATGATTTGCAAACTCAAGTTTTTAACTTCAAATTAAGTAAACTTATCTAACGTATGATACATTGATAACAGTTTTTCACACATCATTGTGAAATGTAAATTGTTTCGATTTTACTTAAAGTTCCAATATGATGTACACATAGAGCTCACAAATTAGGAATCCAAGTTAAATCAGTCCGGATCCATTATCAAGTACTAGATGTGCATCCAAAACGCATTTTGGCTTTCACATGACCCATATGAATGATCTGCTAGACAGTGGAGGATATAGGAAAAAAATTCAGGGGTATCGGTCCAATTTTTTTTTCCTGTACATTCAAGTAAATAAAAAAAAATTGGTATTGAAGTAAATGAAAGAATTTTTTTTTCCGTACATTCAAATAAATGAAACAAAATTTTTTTTCCGTACATTCAAGTAAATGAATTTTTTTCGTACTTCATCTACTTAATTAGGATGATAACTAGCAATAGGTGGTTTCATCTTCCCTATAATCAAAATATCAAATACACAATAACAAGTTATAACAACTAAACTTTATTCTAAAGTCCACACCCAATTGCACATATAAACCCTAAATAAAAAATTGCAAATAAACCTTAAATCAAAATTAGTATAATACCTTAATGATGATTGATGAATTGATGGGAATAGCGGTGTGCGACGGATGACGATGGTGTGCGACCCTGCTGGCCCCTGTGGTGCGTCTCTCAGCGTCTGCTTTTGGCCTTCATCGTTCAGCGACTAAAAAATTAGGCCGATGGAAGGTGTAAATGGATATGGATTGAGTATTTGGATCAAGAATTTGGGTATTGGGCTTTTGGGCTATAATTAAAATTTTTCATGTAAACATTTGAGCATTAAATTAAAGCCCAAATGTTTAATTAAAGCCCAAATGTCAAGTTTAATTAGTTAAGTACTGTTTTTATTAAAATTTCTTGGGTTTTTATAAAGTTTTATGATTTTAATAAAATTTTAAGTTTGTGTTGAGATTTGTAAGAAAATTTTAGGGGTATCTAAAATTTCGTTTAGGGGTATCGGGAAACATAAAACGGTAAAAAAAAATCTCACTGCGCGCCGAAAGTTAAGGGGTACTGACAGGTACCCCTGCCCTAGGCATAGATCTGCTGCTAGACTGCTACTTTACCATCAATATAACAACCTATGTTAGGATGAGTATTTGGCACCGAGTATCCATACTGGTACATGTACCGTACCGATAGATTTCGGTACAGTTACTGCTACGGTACCGATACCATCTAGATATGAGCATTTTGTAGCGAGTGCACGTATCATACCAAATCGGTACCATACTGATAAATTCAGTACCAGTACCACTTTTCTATAAATTACCGATCTCATCCCTACCCTGTGTATGTTCATCCCAATATATGTTCAATAAACACCTTTAACCAATAACAATATTCTATAATGTGATACCGTTATCACTGTTGTTGAAATTATGGTTAACAACTTAACAATTCAAATGGTTAATGGTTGTGTGTTTAAGTTGTTTATTGTATGATCAGAAAGTGTTCAAGATTGTTGGTAGACAAAAGAATTGTTGAAGGGGTTGTTTTAAGAGAGCACAAAAGTTGAGGGATGAAAGCGGAGAGATGCAACTAAGGAAGGACTTAAGTGGTAAAGTTGGGAATATTGCAAGGGCTTTTATGATATTTTGGAATATTTAGTTAACATAAAAGATGACGCTCTCTCCTCGTTGACAACTTCTTTCGTATTTGTATAGCTCTCTTAATGAAATACTAATTTTCATCTTTTCATATTATATAAATTCATACAAGAAATAACAAATATACCCTTACGTAGAGTGATTTAACTGAGAAAACAAACAGCAATCCAAGTTAGGAATAATCATGTTACCTGCTTGAATAGTTTGAGACTGCTAATGTAGTTTCTTAAAGTTATGAACCAAATCCAAAATATGAACATAACACAAAGGCCATTCGTGTACTTAACTCTTGATATTGATTTGAACTTGTTTCGACTTTTATCAAGTTAAATTTTAGTAAGCTTGGTTTTAAATATAAAAATGAGTAATGATTAAAGGTTGAAATAATAATCCGAACACGACACATACATTTATCCGTTTTATAAACATCAACAACTAGAGTTCTGGCATACTAGATAAATTTTATTGATTGATGCCCCTTCCCTAACTCGAATACACTTAAAATTGTGTAATTTGAACAAGATATGTGTAACTCATTTATCCAAACGGGTTATAAATGGGTTATAGTCAAGTTTTAAACATGTTATAATCAAGTTGTAAATGGGTAAAATGGTTTGGCAAGTTTTAAACTGGTTGTAATAAATGATCTAAACGGGTTGTTGGGTTATAAACGAGTTGTAATAAATTGATTAAACATGTCGTAAAAGGTCAACCTTGTCAAGTATAAATTTTATTCTAAATTTTAACAGGTAACAAGTCTACTTCTTTAATTTAACGAGTTAAACATGTCAAGTGAACACAACTTATTTGATTAACTGAGTTAATTAGATCAACCTGAGAACGACTAGTTTAAATTATTTAAAATGTTAGACATGATGACCGAAAAATTAATTATTTTCATGTCATATAATGAATTACAAGGACAAGGCCTAGAGATATATAGATACATAATGCAAGCTAGAATTTTGTGATTCAACAATGAACAAAGTATCTTTTAACTTCAAAGTATTGCTCAATATCTTCTATCTTTTGAGACAATCAATTTAGTAAACTAATGGGTTGTAACATCGGGTATAGGATCTAATATTTAGGGGAATGTTTCGCTAAAAAGTGGGTTTTCGTTTTGAAACGCTAAGAAAAGGATCAAACGAACTCCGATTGATCTCATTCCAGCGTCGTTGGAACCGTCTAATCAAACCCTAACTCGCCCCCAAAAACCTAACCCCCCCTCCAACCCCACCCCGAAAAGCCTAACACCCCCCCCCCCCAAAAAAAAATAAAAAATAAATAAATAAATAACCCTTAAAATCTAAACCGTAAAGCTAAAACCGTAAAATTCAACCCTAAAAGCTAACACAAACTTTTACCTATACGGTTAAAAAAATCATGAAAACTTAACGAAGACTTTTTTTAAAATAATTTTCATGATTATAAAGGTAAAATTTTGTTTCTCATGAACGTTGCTGTATAATATAGCCAATAAATAAAGATTATTCAGATTAATGTTAATTGATTCGATTATTTTAATTTGAAGTCTTGAACACAAATTTTCATTTGGGCTAATATCTTGGTGGGCCTATAAATGGACTTACTTATAATGGTCCTAATCTTATTGAATTGTGTAATTATTTAACCATGTTGGAATTCCGAAATAATCCCAAAAAAAGTTTTCTGGGCCGGTGATTACATCTTGTTGCTCCAAATCAACCCCCCGTACCATCTTCATAATACTTGAAAAAACATCATAGATTGAGTTTCTCAATACCAAATTTATAGCAGTTGCAATGTTGTAAAACAAGCTCTTTGAAGCCGAGTTCTCTCCGAGTAATCGTTACAAGGTAGATTGTCGAGGCCCGAGTACTCTAGGCCTAGGACGAGTACTCTAGGCCTAGGACGAGTACTCCATGGGTACTCTCCGCCTAGGCCGAGTACTTCCCGAGTACTCCCGACTCCGACTAGGGAATGCCTGGAGACTTTTGCGACCATGAGCAGTTGTTTGTTTAATTCCATCTTCTTCCCCCTCCTCTGGACATACACAACTATCATCGGTGGATTCAGTAGATGTGGCAGATCTAATGAAACCGTATGGCCTGACAACCTAACCCGATAGTTACCCAAACCGGTTACAACCTTCAACCTGTAGGTTCACAACCGGTTCTAGCCTTCCATATACAAAACCGGTTTGAACCCGGATTCTAGCCTTCAAATGGTAAAACGGGACCCGTTTTGACCCTCGACCGACCCGACCCGAAATAACTGTTGCCAAAAGACAGTTTATGATAAACTAAATACGGCGTTTCTTGTTCATTCTAGGGTACGAAAACAAAAAACGCATAGAAACTAAATACGGCGTTTTTCTTACCCCGTGTGTAGTACACGATTTTTAAACTAGTAACGTTATATATCAAGATCGTTACCTAACTTCTTTGAGTGGCAATATTTTTTATTATTTTTTATTTCACTTTACTCGCAGAATTGGTGACTATTTTTATATGATATAAAACATGATAATTCAAAAAGATGACAAGGTTTTGAGTCCATAATGTTCAACTAGTCTTAATAAATAAGGTATAAGTGTGATCAAATATAGTTATAAATACATGAAATAACCCCTTAAACAACTCCAACTTATAAAACTAATATACATATATTATAAGTTCAACTTGACAACACAATATGTCAATTTATAAGCAATTTATAATATGCGGAGGATTGGCTATTCAGTACAAGCAACTAAAGCAATCGTTTTAGACCCCTAAATTTGAGGGCTCAAAAGATTGAAAAACTACTTTAATTTGTATTCTTAACTTTTATGTTTTCAGAGAGAAATGATAATTTCACAACTTTTATGTCAACATTATACGTTTTGACGCTCCATTAAATTACATTTAATTTTTTTATATATTTACAAAACTTTCACAAAAAACTTAATTTCAATGTTCGCTTTAAACCACAAAATATATTGAACCGGCCCTGAATATGTCAACATGTTTATATCATCAATTAGATAAATAGATTATCTCAGTTGTAATGTTTATATCATCAATTAGATAAATAGATTATCTCAGTTGTGTCTATATTGCTTGACTTTACACATGCATGTATATATTTTTTTGTTTCGAAGAGCAAATTTTATTAAAACATTCCAAAAAGAACAGTGGCAACCACCAAAAAGGAACTACTAACATAATTACAAAAAAATGAATTCACACAAATTCTTTCAAAGAAACGATTTACGTTTAGACCTAGGTTTTAACCACATGAAATTGAAGGGTATTATGTCATCAACAGTTTCCCGCCTTGATATCTTTATTGGAGAATATAAGCTCATTTCTAGCCTTCAAAATACTCCAACAAGTGATCAAGATAAGACCGTGAATTATTTCCTTCTGATTATCGTCTTTCGAAAACGTCGTATGAAGCTCGAACAGATATTTAACTGGAAAATATTTGATTGATCTTGCACCAGATTCTAATTTATTGCCAAATATCCATACCGATATAACACGAGGTAAATAAGTGTTCCACCAACTCCACCGCGTCACCACATAAAGGACAAGACAACGAGCTAACCTGAATATTCCTTTTGTTTAACGCCGCCAAGGTTGTAAGACGACCATCTCCTCCCTCCATCCAAATATGTTAACATTTGATAGGGACTCAATTACACCATTTGAAACTATACGTGGTACATGCTCATGTTTCTTTAGCTATCCAATTTTTTACCGACTTAACCGAAAATTGATTTAGAACTATCCCACGACCATAACCATTTGTCGCCTTCGTCTTTAGGATTAACACGACTTAACAAAGAAAAACATTGTTGCCACTCCGTGATCTCGATTGGAGACTGAGAAGTAATGCTAAAATAGAATATTAAACTAATATATGACACAATAATATTGTATTTGATAATATTTTTTATATGATTGTTACGTTTATTTCAAAACATGAAACTTGGATTGTATTTTACTACTTATTATACAATTGTTGTGTTTATTTTAAGCAAAATATCCGGCTATGAACATTCAAATAGCCGGTTAAGGAAAGTCAAATAGCCGGCTAAAATCAAGCCAAGCTGGAAATAAAAAACACGCCGGCTAAGCCGTCTAAATAGACGGTTTTAGCCGGCTAAAAAGTCACTGCCGTCACGTGTCGAGATCTGGTTTGTTAAAACTCTGACAAAAAGGTACTTGACACGGAATTACGAGCCGGCTAAACTAGTCGTCTATTGGACTAAATGACCATGAATTAGTAGGCTAAAAAATCTGACAATTTTTATAAGTTTGACATGTCAAACGAACATTTTCATAATTTTCCCTTAAAAAATCATACTAATACTTTTGTTACTTTATAAATTACTTTAAAATCTATACTATATAATAAATAAAGGTTTTTAAGTGACACGTATCACCTCCATATTTATTCTCATCATTTTTTCTCGTCTCTCTCTCTTATTTAATGCACTTCTATATTTTAACAATAATATATATTTAAAGAAAATACTAATTATACTAATAAAACATATTTATTTTAAATTATCCCTTATTATAAAAACTTTGAAATTTAATTATATAACTTTTATCTCAATCAAATAGTAAATAAAAGTCAAATTATATTAAATAGTAATTAACGAATTTTTGAAACCCAATTCTATATTAATTTACATATTTCGAGTTTGTTTCTATCCTTAGTATTTGTAATATATTTTTACACTTGTAAAATATATACATAAAAAAATTTAAACTTTTTAAATATTGATATTTTTCATCCGTGTGTAAACACGGGATCTAAACTAGTTTAAAATATAAAGATGTATTATTGTAACTTATATTTGTAAGGTAATTTTTGTATTTCAACATACAAACAAGCAAGTATATATACACCAAACCACTTTCATCACTCCATCAAACTACTAAAACCGAAATGGCACCCACCACCGTAAAACCACCACCGTCCTCCGCCACCGGAATTTCATCACTGCCCACCGACATACTAGACTACCACATACTAACTCGCCTCGACGCCCCGACTTTAGCGTCCGCCACCTGCGCCTCCACCTCCCTCTCCGCCGCCCACCACAACCACCTCTGGTCCACCATCTGCCACTCAACATGGCCCTCCACCGGAAGTAACCAAATCACCAAAATCATATCCACTTTCTCCGGCGACGGAAACGGCTACCGGTCGTTCTTCTCCCAGGCCTTCCCTCTACCCTTACCGGACCCCACCACCTTCCCCCCGACACCACAACTTCCAACATCTTCATCTCCGGCGAACGAATTAATCTCCGCCGTCGATATACACTACCGGAATAAACCAATTTTATCAAAAACTGAAATAACAGAAACTACCAATAACTGGTTCCGGTGCTCGCCGTTCAGAATCGATCTGTTGGACAACGTAGTCGGAACACGGATACCACATCCCGCCGGCGAAGTCACGTGTACGGCGTTGATGGAGGACGTGACATTAAGCTGGATATTAATTGATCCAATTAATAAACGATCGGTGAATCTTTCCTCCGTTAAACCAGTCTCCGTGCACCGCCACCGGTTGTCCGGCGGAATTTTTTTTCAAATTAGTATATTTTGGAAAAAGATAGTGGCTAATAGTCTGTAGGTGAGTAAAATTTGGTTGAAGGTAAAACCGGTACTACCAGTACCGGTTTCAGTGTTAATCGTTTCAACAAATCATTGGGTGTCAGAGGGGTGACAGAGTTACAGTGAAACCGGTACTGCCAGTACCGGTTTCAGTATTAATCCACTAACAGAGCTTTAACGTTACCGTTTGAGTAAGTTTGTACTGAAACCGGTAGTACCAGTACCGGTTTGAGTTGCTTTTTGGTGTTTGTACTTAAACCGGTGGTGCCAGTACCGGTTTCAGTTGCTTGTTGGTCAATGATATGTCTAGTCATTGCTTTTTGTGTTTGTACTGAAACCGGTGGTACCAGTACCGGTTTCAGTTGCTTTTTGGTCAATGGAGAACTGTACCGTGTGTAAGTAATGTGTTATAGAAAAAGTAACTGAAACCAGTGGTGCCAGTACCGGTTTCAGTTACTTTTGTATAAATTGTACCATTCGAAGTGTCATTAATCCATACCTACCTACCATTCGAATATAAACTCTCATATACTATATCTATACTATATAATAAATAAAGGTTTTTGCATGCCACGTGTCGTCTCCATATTCATTCTCATCATTTTTTTCCCGCCTCTCTCTCCTATTTAATGCACTTCTATTATTTAATAATAGTATATATTTAAAGAAAAAAATACTAATTATACTAATAAAACACATTTATTTTAAATTATCTCTTATCATAAGAAACTTTAACATTTAATTATATAACTTTTTATTTTCAATCAAAAAGTAAATAAAAGTCAAATTATATTAAAAAATAGTAATTAACGTATTTTCGAAACCCAGTTATATATTAATTTTTACATATTTTGAATTTTTTTTCTATCATTACTATATATAATAAATTTTTACACATGTAAAATATATACATAAAAATCTAAATTTTATATGTTTTGATGTATTTCACCCCGTGTGTAGACACGGGATCTAAACTAGTATATAATATATAAAGTAAAAATTAAATATGCTGGACAGTACAAAAATATAAAAAAATATGCTGGACAGTACAAAAATATATAAAAATATGTTGGACAGTAAAAATTAAATATGCTGGAATTTAAATTAAATAAATAGTACACGTACATAAAACAAAAATATTGAAATACAAAATACAAAGTCTAAGTGTCACGACTAACATATGCTGGACATCAACTAATGGTTCCCTGTACCACAATTAGGTCGTCTCCTATTCCGATTAGGTTGTACGCGTCTTTGCATGGTTTGGTCAGGGACATCATTTTGTGACTGAGTATTTTCTTCGTTTTCGGGACTGTGTGGGTATTGAGTCATGTTTTGACTCACCTGATGATGTCCAAAGTCTATCTGTATCGGTGCGACATCTTGATACCGCGGTGGTTGCTCTCCGCTTAAACCGGTATATGAGTACGTTGGGTGATTGTGAGGTCTTTGAGAGTAGTCTTGGTAACTCCAAGGAATCATGTTCTCTCGGGGAGTGTTTGAAAATGAAGGTCGATAACCTTCATTTTGTGAGACACCACCCTGAAAATTTGATGTACCCTCACCAAAATTGGATGTACTTCCACCGTGCAAATTTGAGGTTCCCTCCCCGTGATTTGATCTCCCCCCTTGCCTTTCACGATGTAACGTTTCCCCTTGCGGTACACGTTGTGGTACCGTGTTGTCTGTTGCAAGTTGACCGGATTAGTTTGTAGAAATGATGGATAAAATAAGTTTTCAGCCTGATTAACCATCCCCATCATGTTAACCGCCGTGTTTCTGAAAGACTCAATATTTTGTGAATATTGTTCAAGTTCCACATCTAAAAATCTGTTTGCTTCATGATAGACGTGGCTAAAGCCATCTACCTACAAAATCAAACAATTATTAGTTTGGTATATTAAAAAAAATATTTTTTTTTATTTAGTAATGTACAAACCAATAATTGAGATCTTCCTCCATAATCTTGAAATCCAGTAGGGATTACACCTGCAATGTTGGCCGGGTTTATCACGTATTTAACAGTGTGTAAATTATACCACCCTGTGTAATCTGGGTCAACCGTAGGCCTATCACTTCGTTCCCCAATGACAATAGTATCATGTCGATTATCCCAGTTGTTTACATACTGGTGATGGCGTTGAAGCCAGTTTGTGTATAACCTCCCGGCACGAGTAAGACTATGGAGAGCCAAATGGTCTTCACGTGACATAGGAATGGTCCGGGGGACGGGTTGAATAAACCCAAACTGTCTCATAACCCTTTCGGGTGCATGATACTCCACAACATCCCAAAAAATCATATAACACCTCGACCTCCAACTACGTCTGCCCGATATGCATATATCGGGTACATTCACACCATCATAAGGTGTCCAATCAAACTGTGAAAACATTACTCAAATAATTATGAGTCATAATAATTAAACCAATTTTTTATCGATAATAAAATGACGGATAAACGAAGCCTAAAAAAAGTAAAAAGAGATTTCTATACTCTTAAAAAAAATAAGTTACTGCAAAATTATTATTCAAAGAAAAATAAATTACCTCCCTCTCTTGTAGTGATTGCAATACTGTACGATAAGCTTTGAGTACGTGTGTAGTCACTTCTACGTTACTATGCGCATTTAGCCACCTTTTAAAATAAACATATTAATTAAATTAACAACTTATTTTATCAACAGTTAAATTAAACACAAGAATATATCAATATTACCTCGCACCATATGGCTTTTCAAAATCAATATCTCTTTCTTTGATCCTTGGTGTCATAGTACGAATTCGTGTCCACGCCCACATCTGTAGAAGTTCTAACGGGCCGGAAATTTCTTTGGCAGAATTAGAAGTAGCCTTGCATAGGTTTCTATATAACAAGGCTAGGGCAGCACTACCCCAACTTAGTTTGGCACAATCTGACAGGTTGTGCAAATGACTTAATAACTGTAAGGGAGCATGCGCATTATTTTGATTAATAAATAATAAAATAGAATACAATACGAGAATAACACATCTTGCACGCTGCATGCATAACTCTTCTCCCGCGTTGTCCACTAAAGGATTCTGTTGCATATGGTTTACAATAGTAGTTAATTTTAAACCATTTCCCTTGAAATCTCCATCATTTGTTGTAATACCCAAGTATAACGCACATAATCCAACACGTTCTTCAGTTGTGTACGAACAATCGTAGCCGGTTACGACAAAACCCTCTATGGGTAACCCCCAGAGAATGTTAACATCTTGTAATGTTAATGTAGCCTCACCAAATGGTAGGTGAAATGTGTGTGTCTCCGGCCGCCACCTTTCGACTAGTGCCTCGATCAAGTGATGGTCAAGTTTCCTCGACCCACATGCTAATATCCCACCAAACCCAGCAAGGTTTATGTAATGTTGAACACTTTGAATAATTTGAATTTGACCCTTCTTAAGTTTGTTCCAGAAAGATTGACTCCCACGATAAATTTTCAAGCTACATTCATTCCTATCTTCCGGATTTTGAAACAAATGTCTAGCACGGTGCTCGCCTTCTAGATACAAAACGTCGTTGTTTAATGGACCTGGGTTCAAATTCATTGTCACACAATGAAAATGGCAATTTTTTATGGTATATATCGATGAAAATGGCAATTTTTTTAGAGACAAATTTTTTTAGATTGAGAAGAGGTTGTGTTAGGTTATTATCTATACATACATATATATACATCGAGGTGTACTATATTTATGTTATGGTAGTTTGTTGGTTTGTTTGTTTGCTTATTTAATATGGTTAGGTAGATAATTAATAATCTGTACTAATATATATTTAATATTTATGGTAGGTTGTTGGTTTGTTTGTTTGATATTAATAAAATATTTCGTTAACTCGTCCCCGTAATATCACGTGAGGTGTACGTAATGGTCATGTTTTTTTTGTGTATATATACCATGTTTGTTCTTCTCATTATTACTAAAACATGTTCTTTAAAACCATCAAGAATGGCTTCATCTTCCATCTTTGTTCCTTTTCTAGTAAAATTATACTATGGGGGTGAAGTGTTATATAACCAAGGGGTTGTTACATGTGATGAGGTTACTCGTACTTGTTCGTTTTTTGTAACATATCAAATGAGCTATTCAGATTTTATTGATCTGATCTATAGTTATGTTCAAGTCGACAAACAGTCTTATCGTTTGGAGCTTACACTATATTTTGAATATGGTGGGTGTTCTCATAATGCATTTATTAGAGAACCGAATGATATGAACACGATATATCATCTAGCTACCACTGTTAAAGATTACATGTGTCAAGTTCATGTAAAATGCTCGCAAATATTCCAACAAGATAGTTGCATGGATCTTTTACGAGGTTTTTCTTTATCTCAACCTGCAACATATCAACACCATCAAACAAAGTCTCAGTTTGATGTTAATGTGTCAACATACAACAACCTAGATGAAGGCAATGTCTCTTATGATTATAACAATGAAGGCAATGTGTCTAATGATTCAGAAGGTAATTTAAATATTGTTACTGGTTTTTATTAGTAAATAACTTTTTAATAATTTTATTAATTTTAATCACAATTTTTATTATATCTGAAGGTAATTATAGCGTAGAAGAAACGAAAGAAAGTGAACCTTGTCCTTCAGACTATGAATCAAATGAAGATGAACCAATCCCTCCTTTACCAGATCAATACAGTCAGGGATTCCATACCGGATTCCCTGATTTGAATGTTGAAGGTACTGGAATGGATGAGGATTATATGCCCCTTGATCATTTTCATGAAGATGAGATGCACTTTTGGAACGAGGAAGCAAATGAAATATGTTTAAATATGTATTTCACGTGCAAAAAGCAAGTGGACAACGCGGTTCGATTATGGAACGTTGCACAAAACCGAGAGATTTTCATGGCGAATAGCAGACCAGATGTATACAAAGCCAGATGTCGTAGCATAAAAAATCCAAACAACGACACACCCCAAACTCCTTCCTTATGTCGTTGGACTATATCGGCACGACAATGTAAGAATTCACACATGTGGCGAGTCACTCAATGGACACCTGCGCATAGCTGCTTCACCACCGTGACGCGCAACAACAACCGGTCTCTTAGATCCAAAGTTGTCGCATCCCATATCTATTCACAAGTTGTTGCAGATGTATCATTTCCGGTAAAACAAATTCAAGCTTTTATCAAGGATAAGTTGTATGTTGATATAACGTATGGCAAGGCGTGGGCCGCTAGAAGAAAAGCTATCGAGAATATATACGGTAGCTGGGAAGATAACTTCAATGCTTTACCAAGCTACGTTATGGCGCTAGAAGCCTCAAACCAGAAGACCGTTGTCAAGTGGTTACATCATCCGTACGGGCCAGTAGATTGTGAAGTATTCAAGTATGTGTTCTGGACCTTCGGTCCAAGTATTGAAGCTTTCAAGTACTGCATTCCTGTTATCTCTATAGATGCCACTCATCTAAAGGGACCCTACAAGGGGAAAATATTGATTGCTGTTTCAAAAAATGCAAACAATATGATATTGCCGGTGGCGTACGCGCTTGTGGACGAAGAGACTAATGAGAGTTGGATGTGGTTTCTTCAACAGTTTCAAGAGAATGTTCAGGATCCCATGGAGCGCAAGTTGTGTGTTATATCCGATAGACATGCAGGGATACTACATGCCATGGAGAATCTGAATGCCTGGAAGGAGCCACACGCCTACCATCGTTTTTGTCTACGACATATTAGAAGCAACTTCATGAAAATAGCAAAGAGTGTGAGCCTCAAGAAGTTGTGTTGGGATATTGGAAGCACAACGCAAGAAAGAAAGTATGAACGTTGTATGGCTGAGCTGAAAAAAGCAAATAAAAAAGCGTGGCGGTACTTGAAAGCAATTCCAAAAACCAAGTGGACTCTTTTGCATGATAGAGGAAATCATCAATGGGGTAACCTAACCACGAACATATCTGAAAGCATGAATAACGTGTTACGTGGTGCCCGGATGCTCCCGATAAAGGCTTTAATTGAATACACGTTTAAGAGAGACGTTGAACAGTATGCCAAAAACTTCCACAACGCGTCTAACTGCTCAACGACGTTAACCGACCGCATGTGGAAATTGTTCCATCAGCGTGAACTGCGAGCAAGAGAACACACGGTATTCGTTTATGATGTACAACAACAAAGGTACATGGTGGAGACGAGGATTGAAACTGATGAATCAGGTGGTGATACTTACACCGTAGAATTCAGTAAACGCACATGCTCGTGTGGTAAGTGGCAAGTTTTTCGTTTCCCATGCAACCATGCCATTGCTGTTTGCCATTGGATACATGAAGATCCTAAAGTAACTGTTGATCCCCAATTCTACTCGGATACATACCGTGCACAATACAACAACCATTTTTACCCGCTGCCTCATATCGAAGAATGGGAACATGCTGGTTGGTATCTTATTGGGGACTCATCGAGGATTACCGTCCTACGAGGCAGGCGACGTGCAAGAAGAATGCGTAACGAGATGGATGCCACTTATCCCGAAGAAAGGACACAACGTAGGTGTTCTGGTTGTAAGGAAACAGGTTACATGGTCAACAAATGTACAAACCGACAACGTTGATTTCCTAGTTCATTGTGTGTTGTTTAAGTTAATTATGTAATTTCTATCCTATGTAACTTATTTTTTCTATCTTAAGTAATTTAATATTTATGCTACTTTTCTTTTTTAATGTAATTTTCTCTTTAATGAATTTAATATCTTTCTCAACAAATAATTGCATATTTCCATCTATTTCTCAATATAAATGCATGTCTCCATCCATCTCTCAAGAAATACTTCTCTTAAATTTGAGCCATGGAAAACCACCATGAAACAATAAATGCTCAAGATCAATACCACTCCCAGCCAATACACAAATCATCGAACTGGATGTCACAACCTTGGAGACGTCTTCGTCTACCAAAGGGACACAAAAGATATTGGGGCATCATCTTCGTCGGTCCAAGAGAATCAACCGGTTAACCAAGAAGATAACCCTCCTAAAAAACAAAAATGGGCGACATCGTGTGAGGAGTCGGAAAACTGGTCTGAAAATGTTATCCAGTTTTATAAACACGGAGATGCAGAGGTCTGTTATTTACGTTTATTTGATCATGCTGTAGCGCTTGATAAAGTATTTTGGGGTACTCTTTTAGGGTGCCAAAACTACGGTTGTTTATCTTCAACGGTAAGATTAAATATTTTTGTATCTTTTAAATTATATTTTTCTCTAAAATACTCTGTCTTAATTTTTTTATAGCATATCGAAGCGTGGGTGCAACGACTAATGATTTGGAGACATACCAAAGTACTTAAAAATAGTCCTTTAAATATGCGTTGGGCTATATTAAAACCACAGTTTTACAATCACCTTTTACTAGAACCGGAAGATACATATGCAATTTCAATTGCAACCGGTATAAAAAGATTTTTCCCTCCACTTTGGGAGGTTGATTATATTTATCTTCCACTTTTAATTAGTGCAAGTGAATGGTTACTAATCGGAGTTGATCTCATCAGTATGCATTTAACACAGTACCATTATGGTGGTTTTAGTCGCCCAAAATATACAGAGGTTGTTTATCCAGTGTTGACAAAATTTATTGTGTATTTTGGTGCGTTGTTGGTCAACATTGGGTACTGGAAGAAGTCTGGGAGGGAAGAAAAGGTAATCCACATTTACGATAATGATGATTATAAGCCGCGACACACTGGTTGGACACATCAAAATTCTGAGATACATGCTTGTATGGTAATGGAACATATGGTTATGGGTAAACAACTAGATATACCCATTGATTTTCAAGAGACGGCTATGAAGTATCGACGTTCTATGGCTGAGAAATTGTATTATTTTCGATGTCCAGCATATGTTAGTCGTGACACTTAGACTTTGTATTATGTATTTCAATATTTTTGTTTTATGTACGTGTACTATTTATTTAATTTAAATTCCAGCATATTTAATTATTACTGTCCAACATATTTTTATATATTTTTGTATTTTATATATTTTTGTACTGTCCAGCATATTTATTATATATAGTAATGATAGAAAAAAATTCAAAATATGTAAAAATTAATATATAACTGGGTTTCGAAAATACGTTAATTACTATTTTTTAATATAATTTGACTTTTATTTACTTTTTGATTGAAAATAAAAAGTTATATAATTAAATGTTAAAGTTTCTTATGATAAGAGATAATTTAAAATAAATGTGTTTTATTAGTATAATTAGTATTTTTTATTTAAATATATATTATTATTAAATAATAGAAGTGCATTAAATAGGAGAGAGAGGCGGGAAAAAAATGATGAGAATGAATATGGAGACGACACGTGGCATGCAAAAACCTTTATTTATTATATAGTATAGATATAGTATATGAGAGTTTATATTCGAATGGTAGGTAGGTATGGATTAATGACACTTCGAATGGTACAATTTATACAAAAGTAACTGAAACCGGTACTGGCACCACCGGTTTCAGTTACTTTTTCTATGACACATTACTTACACACGGTACAGTTCTCCATTGACCAAAAAGCAACTGAAACCGGTACTGGTACCACCGGTTTCAGTACAAACACAAAAAGCAACGACTAGACATATCATTGACCAAAAAGCAACTGAAACCGGTACTGGCACCACCGGTTTCAGTACAAACACCAAAAAGCAACTCAAACCGGTACTGGTACTACCGGTTTCAGTACAAACTTACTCAAACGGTAACGTTAAAGCTCTGTTAGTGGATTAATACTGAAACCGGTACTGGCAGTACCGGTTTCACTGTAACTCTGTCACCCCTCTGACACCCAATGATTTGTTGAAACGATTAACACTGAAACCGGTACTGGTAGTACCGGTTTTACCTTCAACCAAATTTTACTCACCTACAGACTATTAGCCACTATCTTTTTCCAAAATATACTAATTTGAAAAAAAATCCTTGTCCGGCGAGGTGCAACTCCGTTTTGTAACAATCCTCGACGGAGACGGTGGGGCGGTGGTGCAGTGCCGGATAGTGGTGAACTGCGGTGGGTCGGAGGACGGGAAGATGCACATGCGGGTGGTGACGATGGAGATGGAGGATATGGATGGGAAATATTTGGACGGTAGGGGTAGTATGGTAATTCTGCATAGGGTGATGGAGGGTAAAAAAGGAAATGGTGTAAATAGAGAGGAGGGAAGGAAGAGATATAGGAGGTTTGAAGAGATGAAGAGAGAGAGAAGAGAGAGAAAGTTAAGGGTAGAATGGACATTAGATATTTTATCTTTGGCTTTTGGGTTATTTATTTTTGTGGTTATATTTTTAAATTTATTTAAAAATTTTCATATAAAAAAAGAAAAATAATACATTGAAGTTGTATTTTATTTTTAAACCTTACATATGTCCATGTCACTCTACATCTTTGGTACATCACTTGGGCGGTCTATTATTTTGGTTAAAAAGTAACTTAAATACAATATGATATCTAGTCAAATATTAAAAAAAAAATTGAAAAAATTGTTTTGATTCCAATGGTTTCAATTGGACTTTTTGAGTTCTTATGATTTCGTTTTCGTTTCAACTAAAGCCAGACAACTAACTCCGTTAGGATGATTCTGTTAAATTTATATGAAAAAACCAAAATACCCTTATTATAATAGTAAAAAAAATAAATAAAAAACCCATATCTTCATTTTCATAAACAAACACAAACAATATCACTGACTGGCATCCTCATCTTCGGTGGACCACATCCCCACTCGATTATCTCATTCCATATATTCAATGCCCCAAATTCAGTTCTTCTTTTTCAATCAAGATCATAAACAGAAAACTCACGGCTGAAGGAATACAAACAATCTTCTATTGAATTCAAACGAAACCCTAACTTTCTTCAACACATCTAAGTTTTGAAAAATCAGCTCCGTTGGACCTAACTCAATCACCCCATCGACGGAAGGAATACAAACAATCGTGTGTAACCCAAACCCTTGACATTGCCGAGCTCGCTCGCAGTGTGGCGTCATCGGCCGTTCACATCCGGCAACCCACGCCGGTTCATCTGGTAGTGCTTCTCGGCCATAGAAGTCGCTGACGGCGTCGGCTTTGCCTTGTTCACCTCCCCTTTGTAGTACCCGTTCGTTCCCCAACCTAACACCGATGGACCGGAATAATCGACAATGGAAGATTGCTAGAAATAGCGTAAGCCCATGGCTCTCGCGCCATGTTAATCAAACCCTGGAGTCTTCGCCGTCACTGGTTAGGTGCCGGAGATGAGGCGGTGAGGAGCAAAGATAAAAGAGTGTGTTTGGAGAAAGGGAGTGTGGGTAGGGTTTTCAAGGTGAAAGAGAGGGCAGGGTATTTGAAACGTTTCTGATTTTTATTACTTTTATTCGATGTAACACAAATTGAAAACCCAATTCCAGTGCAATGTTTTATTCCATTCGTACGATCAACTAAACCCTAATAAACAATGCAAATTTCAATTTAATTTAGTGCAAAAATATATATATATATATATATATATATATACACACATAAACGCCTGTTTGACTTTTAAATATCCATACCTCTTCATAAATAAATAAATAAATAAAGTAAAAAATATTTATTTAATCCTAAATATAAATTGAACACTATTTTATTAAACTAAATAAATAAATAATAATTATTTAAGTTATTTAGTTATTCAAACATAAACCCTAATTAAACTAATATTAAACTATTTATTTCAAAACTTTTAACACTTTTTCAAGTACAAATCATAAATTCCTACGCTGTCATACAACCTTTCGTACACGCATCCGATTAAATCCTAGACTTAGACCTAGACTATCGTACACGTTATTAATTTAATGTATATTACACTCTAGGTTAACGTGGTGAATACAAGGACCAAATTTGCTATCTAGTCTCGTGTGCTAGCTACACCTTTGAATCAGGTGAGTATTACATAGCCCCTTTTACTCTTTTACACTTTTGGGGTGAAACATGAACGCTATACACACAACTATTTACACTTACACAAACTACACAAAACACAAATCCTATTTACATTCATGTGTGCAAAATTTGAGCTTTATGTTTGAGTACAAATCATAAATTCCTACGCTGTCATACAACCTTTCGTACACGCATCCGATTAAATCCTAGACTTAGACCTAGACTATCGTACACGTTATTAATTTAATGTATATTACACTCTAGGTTAACGTGGTGAATACAAGGACCAAATTTGCTATCTAGTCTCGTGTGCTAGCTACACCTTTGAATCAGGTGAGTATTACATAGCCCCTTTTACTCTTTTACACTTTTGGGGTGAAACATGAACGCTATACACACAACTATTTACACTTACACAAACTACACAAAACACAAATCCTATTTACATTCATGTGTGCAAAATTTGAGCTTTATGTTTGAGTGCTATACGTGTTGACTATTTGTGTGCAAATTTCATGTGCAATCATTAACTAATAAGCCGACGGTTAACAATGATAGATCTATTGAGTCTGACAAACCCACCCAGATTGGGGTGATTGTTACCGGCAACACAATTTGCATGCTAGTTACAAAGGTTTGATTGTACTTTAGTTACTCATTAGTTACTCCCCATAAATGCCTTATTTATTCATGATATGTAAGGATTTGATCTATCACAACTATATACTATCTATGTACAAACCTGTGTATGCTCACCAACTTTTTAGTTGACATTATTTTATTCATGTTTCAGGTGATAACGTGTGAGTTGATCAAGATATGCTACACGTAGAACATGGACTTAGTTAAAAATTGAATAAACAATATTATACATTTCTTTTCGTATTTGTTTGAACTTGATTGTGTTTGGTTATTTGAAATGAAGTTATGATTTAAAATATTTCAATATAGTAAACCTTGTGCTCATGAACAGTCTACATGTCCCGCTCTGATGTTTCCGCCGTCGGTTGGGGTGTGACAGATTGGTATCAGAGCCTTGGTTATAGGGAACTAGGTTATTAGACACCCTTGACCTAGACTATAACTTTAGGACACCCACTTATGCCATGCTTCATGTTTATATGATTATGTGCTACATGCTATTTGTTACATGCTATGTGTTACATGCTTACTATATTAGTTAATATTTTATTTGATGCTTTACTTGTTAAAAATAAAATAAACAATACTTAAATAATAAATTAAATAAACAATATCCCTACCCATACCCTAAGCCTCATAACCTTCTTACCTGCTTCTCTATCATTCCCGTCATAGCATGTGGAAACTTCATGAATCGAAATCTATAAAATTTATTTATTTCTTCGTTAAGGTTTTAAACTTTGTTAATTATTAGAGGACACGTGCAATCTGGAAGGGTGACACCTGTATTCTGAGTTTTCTGTCTAGGAAAGCATTTCGTATAAATCCCAATCAACCGAGGGACCCGTATGCCTTCCTGGGAATTCCCGGGATGAGTGTTTACTTATAGGCTAAAGCACGTCTCCTTGAAAGTTATATAAGTTTAATTAACCTTAATGTGTCATAGTATTCAAGTGATTATGTCACTATTTGAGTACAATCCAAACTATGATTAACCATTTTATTTATTATCTTATCCTTTTAAAATCCAAGCAACTCTCATAAGTTCTTATATTTTTTTTCTTGTCTTGTGAAAATCTGTAGAATGCCTCCCCGTCGTGCTGCCGTGACCAACAACAACACCGACATTGCTGCTATCCTTGCACAACTTGTAACTCAACTCACCCAAGCTAATGGAGCCACCAGTGTTAACCATGGAACTAATGGTGGTGGTGGTGCCAACCCACCACAATGCATCTTCAAACACTTCAATTCATGCAACCCTCTTAAGTTCTATGGTACCGAGGGAGCCACAGGACTCCTGCAATGGTTTGAAAGTATTGAGGGCACCTTCCTCAATAGTGACTGCCCCGATAACCTCCGTGTTCGTCATGTCACAAGTGTCTTTCAAAAACGGGCACTCACGTGGTGGAATGGAGAAAATAGGACTAGAGGTATGGAAACAGCAATGGCCTTACCGTGGGATGAGGTTAAGAGATTAATGACCGAAGAGTTCTGTCCTCGGAACGAGGTGAAAAAGCTGGAAGCTGAGTTTTGGGATCTTACCCAAGACAGTGGTGAAAGTTTGGCTTATACAAACCGGTTCCATGAGCTGAGTCTCCTTGTACCTCATATGGTCACACCGTTATCCCGCTGCATTGAGAAGTACATTGGTGGATTGCCTAGGCAGATTCAGGATACTGTCTTAGGGAGAAATCCCGCAACACTCGAAGATGCTATCCAACTATCTGCTACTTTGACCGACAATCATGAAAAAGCAGGAACTCTTACTAGAAAATGCACCAAGAAGGCTCCCGACACCACAACCCCTCCTACACACAACAAAGAAGCCAAAACTGAACCGTGCCACAATAATAAGAAGAGAAAGGCTAAGAATTATGTTGTGGTCACTCCTGCTACCCCTGTTAATCAAGTTGCCCCCATGGCTCAAGCACCAGTCAAGAAGCCATATGTTGGGGTCTACCCACTCTGTGCAACCTGCAATTATCACCACCTCCAGAACATCCCCTGCCGCCTTTGCACCCACTGTGAAAAATATGGCCATACGGTCAATGTTTGTAGAGCCAAGGCACTTGCAGGTCAAGTCAACCCACCAGCTTGAACCAACCAGCAAGTGGCTAATCAAGGTGTCCCCGCTATTGCAACTGGACGCGCTTGCTATGAGTGTGGCAACCCGAATCATTTTCGTGATCAGTGCCCGAAGCTTATCAATGCTAGGCAAGGCGGAGCTCGTGGGCGTGCTTTCAACATAAACGCCAATGAAGCTCAGGCCAACAATGATGTGGTCAATGGTACGTTCCTTGTTAATAGTCAATATGCCTCCATTTTATTTGATACCGGTGCATATAAGAGTTTTGTGTCACTTAACTTTGAACCCTTACTTGCTAAAACACGATCCAAATTAGAGAAAACCTTCACCGTAGAAGTAGCAAATGGTGACTCTCTTACAATTGACTCCATTATCCATGATTGCACACTAGAACTCAATGATCATACATTTCCAATCAACCTCGTACCAATGCCACTGGGAAGTTTTGACATCATCATAGGCATGGATTGGCTGGCGAATCACCATGCCGAAGTCATCTGTTTTGAAAAGTACATCCGAATACCTTTACCGTAAGGAGAAACACTAAGAGTCTTTGGTGAAAAGCCTTGCAAAGGACTCAATCTAATGTCATGCACTACTGCTCAAAAGTACTTACGAAAGAAGTACATGGCTTTCTTAGCCCATGTTGTTCAAAATGATGTCAAAGAGAAGAGTATTCAAGATGTCACACCCCCAATTTCAACTAACGGAGTTTTACCGTTTGAAAGGTGACACACCAGGATCTCAGACACTAGTTACATCAAACGACACTATATGGGACTTGAAATGTCAAAACATAAAAGTTCAGAGTTAATGCGGAAGCGTAAACGTTAATATGAAATCAAAAGTAATTACACGCAATAGGCGTCAATCAATGTAAATAAGTAAACTGTTTCAAATGTTTGAAATGGATAATATGACAGTAGGACTCCATGCATGCCCTAACGTGCACCTGTGTCTTAGCTTAGCGTCCTGAGAAAACATGTAAGAAAAAAGTGTCAACACGAGGTTGGTGAGTTCACAGGTTTCAATATATAAATAAACGTTTACCAGATTTATTGTATAATCAACTTATATACCAATGAGTAGCTAACCCATGTTCATGTTTGCTATTACGCTCGCAACCGTAAACTGACTGTTTGTATTGCCTCCCACCAGGTCTATCAACCACGGTGCACGTTTAGGTCAATATTGCACCCGTTCGATATCCAATCGAGTTAGCGCGACTAACGCGGGTGAGGTTTGTCAAACCCAGTAGTACTACCCAACATACCTCGGTATATTCATATTTAAACGGTTCGATGTGAGGACTTTCATGATAGAGTTTACGCATAGTCATAACAATTGATATAAAATGAAGTACAAAAATCAAAAGAGTTTGTATCATGTTTTCTCCCTCAGTTTAAAAGCAGTAAAAAGGGGCCGTGAAACTCACCTGCGTTGCGTTGTAGGTAGTATCACACAAAGAATAAGTTGGAACCACGTGTGTAAGTCTCAAAAGACTTACGAATGCCCTAAAATTATAAACACATAAATTAGGGATAAAAAATGGGAATATGTGACGACGACACGGAAGTTGGAACGTCCTAAAATACGCTTAGGAAACAACGAGTAGACGAACGCGTCCATGGTAATAGGGATTTCTTAATTTGATAATTAAGATATATACGTTTTGTGTCGAATGAATAATAATAATAACTAATTATATTCGTACGTTCGTGCCTTTTAAATTGGTTAGGAAGGTAATATAATTTAATATATTATTTTTAAGTTTCCAAGATTTATAAATAATCATTTGTGTCAAAAATAATAAATATATTATTTTTAGATCGAGGATGAAACATGAGCAAATAATACAATAAAATCATATCATTTATTAGTCTGAAAACGTTTCATAGAGTTTATAAACTTCGAGGAAATAATATAAAATATATATTATTTTTGGCTTGGAAGTCACGGGTTAAAAATAGTATAAATATGTAATTTATTCGGAGTCGTGGTTTGAAAATAGTATATATATTATTTAAAAGTGGGGAAAAAAATGTTAAAATGGTTTATAAATCAAACCCGAGCCTACGGGTGGTTTCCCGGGCTAAAAACCATTTAATATATTATCATAATAGTATTAGAATATATTTTATATAAAAATATAGTCTCAAAAGTGGCTAGAAAAATAAATGGTGCTAGTGAGATTCGAACCCGGGTCTCACCTACACCAACACACTGCCTTAACCAGTCCCGCCCGCTAGGGATTCGCAACAAAACCCAGACCGAAATGGTTTTAACACACAAACCCAATGTGTTCTTCCCCTTAGCGCGAGCCGAACCCAATCCCCTATCCCAAAATCATCGAATTCGGTTCTGGTTTAACAAAAAGATATAGGGGTTTTGTTTATTTGCATTAGGAGAATCTGGTGTGAAGTTTAATTGAGAAAACATCGGGTTTAAGTTCGTTAATTATCCAGTTTAGAAACCGAAACCCTAGATTAGAACCCTAGATCGATTTGCTCAATTTTTGAAATAGCAGTTGTTGGATTCATGGGGCTATTGATCAGTGGAAGATTGCGATTCTAACCACCCAATTTAATTTGATTAATACCACGTCTAGGTTAGGGTTCGATTAAACCCGAATAGATATGAACCCTAGAACCCGATCGTGATCAATTCAGTGTTGTAAGTCGCGATTATGATAGGGCTTTCAATATATGCATTGAGACGAAGCTAAGGGTGTGCTAGATTTCAATATTTGATATCGAATTGTTAGGGTTCGATTAAAACGAAATAATATGAACCCTAGCTATTCGATCGAGTTAAATCCGATAACGTGAACCCTAATTAGGTTAGGGCTTTTGATTATCAGGTTAATACGAAACTAATTATGGGATCAATTACCAGAACGGGTGTCAGATGGATGGTGAACGACTAAATCGAGTGTCGATGGCGGCGGGGTTGATTTCCGGTGACTCCCGTAGCTTCCTCGATCGAATCAGCGTGTGCAATTGATTAGCAGAGGTGCGACTAAGGTGTAGGAAGTGTTTGATTTCAGAATGATAAACGAATTGGTCGCAATTGAAGGTAATCGATGAGAGTTCGACGATTACGACTATAACGGAATTAATATGGTTTAATTACAATTATAAGGGATGTTAAAACGTATGCAAATGATTATGATGAGGTCGAAGTCATCAATGCCAGCCATAACAGTCGCTAATTTGAATCGATTTGCCGTTTTACAATTTGAATTGGATCATATCTCACGATGTTGACTTTCCAAAGTCAAAGAGTCGATTTTGGGCAAATTACAGCTTTAGTCCCTGAGATTTCATGTGTAATTGAGTTTCAAAAATGGTAGAATTGGTCCTTAAAGTTTTATATTGAGTTAACAGGGTTAAAACTTAACAGAAATTTAACGGGAAGTTTAACTGAGTTAATTTGAAAAGTCGGATTGTCACATCATCCTCTAGTTGAAAGAATTTTCGTCCCGAAAATTAAGATAAAATAAAAAAAAATTTCCGGATGTCACATCATCCCATAGTTGAAAGAATTTTCGTCCCGAAAATTAAAATAGTACCTTAAGAGTTTGACGTGGAGTACTTGAACAGATTAGGATATTTGCGCATCATCTGATCCTCGCGCTCCTATGTGAATTCCGGTCCGCGTTTCGAGTTCCAACGGACTCTAACAATAGGGATTTTACTGCGTTTTATCGTTTTGACTCCCGTATCCATGATTTCCACATGTTCTTCGATGAAACGCAACTGTTGATCGATGTGTAGTTCCTCAAGAGGAACTGCGAGTGTCTCGTCTGTTAGACATTTCTTCAAGTTTGAGACGTGAAAGACGTTGTGTACACCACTAAATCCTTCGGGTAGGTTTAGTTGATACGCCACTGGGCCAATTCTCTTCACTATCTTGAATGGTCCAACATAACAAGGATTTAATTTGCCTCGTTTCCCAAAACGAATGACACCCTTCTAAGGTGAGACTTTTAATAAGACCATGTCGCCTACTTAAAACTCTAATGGTTTACGACGCTTATTGGCGTAGCTCTTTTGACGATCACGAGCTGCGGCCATACGATTTCTAATTTGAACGATCTTTGTAGAAGTTTCGAGTACAAGTTCAGGACCTGTAAGTTGGCTATCCCCCAACTTCAGTCCAACAGATAGGTGATCAGCATTTCCGTCCATATAATGCCTTGAATGGTGTTGCTTTGATAACAGTGTGATAACTATTATTGTAGGAGAACTCCACTAAAGGTAAGTGAGACTCCCAAGTGTTACCGAAATCGATCACACAAGCTCGTAGCATGCCCTTTAAGGTTTGGATGGTACGTTCTGTTTGACCATCAGTTTGATGATACGCCGTACTCATGTCTAGACGCGCACCTAAAGCTTTTTGTAGAGATTGCCAGAAATGTGACGTGAATCGAGCGTCTCGATTCGAAATGATAGAAATTGGCACTCCGTGCCGAGAGACTAATTCTTTCAAGTAAAGACGAGTAAGTTTTTCCATCTTGTCAGTTGCTTTGATGGCTAAGAAGTGAGCGGGCTTTGTTAAACGATCAACGATTACCCAAATGGTATCACATCCGGTAGGAGTTCGTGGAAATTTCGTGATGAAGTCCATGGATATCTGTTCCCATTTCTACATGGGAATCTCTGGTTGCTGGAGAAGACCGGAAGGTTTTTGATATTCAATTTTGACCTTCGCGCAAGTCAGGCACTTGCTCACATAGGTAGCTATATCGACCTTCATCTTTGGCCACCAATATAGTACCTTTAAATCGTGGTACATCTTGTTAGAGCCTGGATGAATAGAGTAACGAGACTTATGAGAGTCATTCATGACTAGTTCCCTTATATTCCCGAATACTGGGATCCATATTCGTTCAGCAAAGTAATGAATACCATCTGATTTGACCTCAAGCTGTGCTTCCATACCGCGCATACCTTCTAGCGGTAGATTTTCCTCTTTTAAAGCTTCAAGCTGAGCACTGCGGATCTTGTCGGGTAACCCGCTGTGTATGGTAAGTTGTAGTGCTCGAACTCGCTTGGGTTTTGTTTCCTTACGGCTCAGGGCATCGGCTACCACATTAGCTTTCCCCGGGTGATATTTGATTGCACAGTCATAATCGTTCAGAAGTTCAACCCAACGTCGTTGCCTCATGTTCAACTCTTTCTGTTCAAAGATATGCTGAAGACTCTTGTGCTCGGTGTAAATTGTGCACCTGGTACCATACAAGTAATGTCTCCATATCTTCAGTGCGATTTTTACGGCTCCCAACTCTAAGTTATGAGTCGTGTAATTTTTCTCATGTATTTTCAGCTGAAGAGAAGCGTAAGCGATGACCTTCTCGCGTTGCATCGGAACACAACCAAGTCCTTGAATTGACGCATCACAATATACCACAAAATCATCCGTTCCCTCCGAAAGAGATAGGATAGGCGCACTGCAGAGTTTCTGCTTCAGAAGTTGGAAAGCTACTCTTGGTTATCGCCCCAATTATAGGCTTTTCCTTTTTGAGTTAGAGCGGTGAGAGGTTGAGCAATTTTGGAAAATCCTTCGATGAATCGACGGTAATATCCAGCCAATCCCAGAAATTGTCGCACCTCAGTCGGAGTCGTCGAGGCTGCCCAATTCTTGATGGCTTCTATTTTGGATGGGTCGACATGTATCCCTTTTTCATTTACCACATGCTCTAGAAACTAAAATTCCCGGATCCAAAATTCACACTTGGAAAACTTAGCATATAGTTGTTCTCGCTTAAGTAGTTCTAAAATTAGGGGGCGTAGATGCTCCTCATGTTCCTCCTTGTTCTTGGAATAGATGAGGATGTCGTCGATGAAAACGATAACGAACTGTTCAAGGTAAGGTTTACACACACGGTTCATGAGATCCATGAATACCGCAGGTGCGTTGGTTAACCCGAAAGGCATGACCATAAATTCGTAATGGCCGTACCTTGTCCTGAAAGCAGTCTTAGAGATATCCTCATCTCGGACTCTTAACTGATGGTAGCTCGACCTAAGATCTATTTTGGAATAGAAACTTGATCGTTGGGGTTTATCAAAGAGATCATCTATGTGGGGTAGCGGATAACGATTCTTGGTCGTCACTTTGCTCAACTCACGATAGTCGATGCACATGCGGAAAGTCCTGTCCTTCTTCCTGACCAATAGGGCTGGAGCTCCCCATGGCGATGAGCTAGGTCGGATGAAACCTTTATCTAACAACTCTGGCAGTTGTGTAGATAACTGTTGTAACTCACTAGGTGCAAGTCTGTACGGTGCCCGAGCAATAGGTGTGGCTCCGGGTGCTAGATTAATTTGAAATTTGAATTGACAATGAGGCTGAAGTCCAGGAAGGTCTTCGGGAAATACTTTCGGTTAGTCACGTACAATTGGGATGTCGTCAATCTTCTTCTCCTCAGATGGCTGCTCGGCGACGAGAGCCAAATAGCAGTATGACCTTTTCGAAGACACTTTTGTGCTTTTATTGTATGATATGATGCCCACGACTGCACCACTCCTTTCGCCTTGGACAGAAAGGTTTTCTCCACTCGGGAGAGGAAGGCGAACGATTTTGTCACGACAAATGATTTCGGTTTGGTACTTAGATAACCAATCCATACCGACAATCATGTCAAAACTGCCAAGTGTGACTGACATGGGGTCAATGTCAAGTTTATGACTAGCTAATCCGAGTTTACATCCTATAAAAACGTGAGTCGCTTCGATTATCTGACCGTCTGCTATCTCTATGGTATACCTAAATTCTGATAGAGTTGGAGTACGATCGCACCATCATGAAGTTTGTGGAGTCATGCTGAGACTTCTAGTGAGACCTGTGCTTAATAGGTAAGCATCAGTCAACTCAAAGGCTAAGAGAAGAGGTTCATATGTAAGAAAGAAAAGTCTAATGAGATATAGATTCCAGTAGCATAAGAGATAGGATGTATGTTTGAGTAATTGCGTTCAACAGATGGTTGGTTAGGTTAAATCTTCGTTTCCTAATGTCATTGGATCAACGGGATCATTTCGTGAAGAAAGAAATCCGTTTACAGGATTGAATATGCTGGAGTAAAATTCGAAGTTAGACTAAAGATTAGTCACAGGATGAGGTAACAAGTTCAAGTGGGATCTATTGTAAGAGTGTAAGGAATAACGCGTTAGCATAGAAAGAATTCCTCAAATTCTGTGTACATAGTTGGAGTCGGTGGTTTTACTCTGAGGTTCTACTAGAGTTTCACTCTAGGTGGTTCTATCGATTAAGTTTGAATGAGAGTCGTAAGATCACTAAGACTCTTACATGAGTGAGATAAAATGATGTATTTCATTAATGATAGTCCAGTGTGTTCGTAAACACCTTCAACTTGATACTCGCGTCTATCAGTTGTTGAACGAGTTTAACTATACCAACTAGTCGTTGAGTAGGTTACAAGAACTTCTACTGATAGTGGAAGTTTAAGTTTGTAGATTACTGCTTAGGACCATTTATCCACACAATAGGCTTCACCAGGACTTACATGCACTTCAAATTATTATTACGTGTGCACCCGTAATGATAATTTGCTTTGCATGCTCACCCTAGCTTCTCCCTACCCTGTGTCAAAATGTCCCTCAATTTGCATTACCGAGTACAAAGTGTTGTCAGATATGGTAAGTCATCGAGAGGCTTAGTCATCAACCACAAGTTGACCAACTAGGACTCATATCAGGATGAGTAGTCAGGAATCGTTCGATCCGAGTATTCACTCGAGTTGAAACACAATACGAGAGTTCATTCCAGCGGATTGCAGATGGAATCATGCACATGAAGCAAACATGTATATGAAATGCGACTTCAAGAAGTGTAATTATTTCATGGATATGTGTTACTGGAAGAAGGAAAGTAGTTGTTCTTCCCACTGAGTCAGAATAGGGTTTGAGTATGCATTGAGCAATGCGTTCTCAAATTTGTGGTCAATCTATTCTCAACAGAATATCGACCAAAGACACGAGCCCATGGCTCGAGAAAGTGATGACATCTACGTGTCAATAGATTCTGCAATAATGCGTGTAACGGTCTGCCTTCAATCGGCGTATTGTTGCTAATGTGTACAGTAGGGACTCGCCTCCGACGATCCCAATTCCCAAGGAGATACGCATTAGTGCTGAGTGTCGTCCATAACATGGACCTAAGAAAGCCCACCATACCCAACAGGTGATGGTGATGTAAGTGACTCCTCCGAAGGCTCCGTCTCACTGCCCTCGAACGGGAGTGGATGATGTTCCGATGATTCCCCGAGTGTTGCCACTGGGAATGTTGATACAATGCAAATAATGTGTCCCTTGCCAACTGAGGGTGATACGGATGGTGTTACATGCCTGCACTGCAATGTATGTATAGGTGCTATATGTATCAGATATGAGTGTCTGTGCCGTGTAACTAATGTGTGAGGTTATAGTCTAGTATGCAATCCTAGTTCTCTATAACCAATGTCTCTGATACCAATCTGTCACACCCCCAATTTCAACTAACGGAGTTTTACCGTTTGGAAGGTGACACACCAGGATCTCAGACACTAGTTACATCAAACGACACTATATGGGACTTGAAATGTCAAAACATAAAAGTTCAGAGTTAATGCGGAAGCGTAAACGTTAATATGAAATCAAAAGTAATTACACGCAATAGGCGTCAATCAATGTAAATAAGTAAACTGTTTCAAATGTTTGAAATGGATAATATGACAGTAGGACTCCATGCATGCCCTAACGTGCACCTGTGTCTTAGCTTAGCGTCCTGAGAAAACATGTAAGAAAAAAGTGTCAACACGAGGTTGGTGAGTTCACAGGTTTCAATATATAAATAAACGTTTACCAGATTTATTGTATAATCAACTTATATACCAATGAGTAGCTAACCCATGTTCATGTTTGCTATTACGCTCGCAACCGTAAACTGACTGTTTGTATTGCCTCCCACCAGGTCTATCAACCACGGTGCACGTTTAGGTCAATATTGCACCCGTTCGATATCCAATCGAGTTAGCGCGACTAACGCGGGTGAGGTTTGTCAAACCCAGTAGTACTACCCAACATACCTCGCTATATTCATATTTAAACGGTTCGATGTGAGGACTTTCATGATAGAGTTTACGCATAGTCATAACAATTGATATAAAATGAAGTACAAAAATCAAAAGAGTTTGTATCATGTTTTCTCCCCCAGTTTAAAAGCAGTAAAAAGGGGCCGTGAAACTCACCTGCGTTGCGTTGTAGGTAGTATCACACAAAGAATAAGTTGGAACCACGTGTGTAAGTCTCAAAAGACTTACGAATGCCCTAAAATTATAAACACATAAATTAGGGATAAAAAATGGGAATATGTGACGACGACACGGAAGTTGGAACGTCCTAAAATACGCTTAGGAAACAACGAGTAGACGAACGCGTCCATGGTAATAGGGATTTCTTAATTTGATAATTAAGATATATACGTTTTGTGTCGAATGAATAATAATAATAACTAATTATATTCGTACGTTCGTGCCTTTTAAATTGGTTAGGAAGGTAATATAATTTAATATATTATTTTTAAGTTTCCAAGATTTATAAATAATCATTTGTGTCAAAAATAATAAATATATTATTTTTAGATCGAGGATGAAACATGAGCAAATAATACAATAAAATCATATCATTTATTAGTCTGAAAACGTTTCATAGAGTTTATAAACTTCGAGGAAATAATATAAAATATATATTATTTTTGGCTTGGAAGTCACGGGTTAAAAATAGTATAAATATGTAATTTATTCGGAGTCGTGGTTTGAAAATAGTATATATATTATTTAAAAGTGGGGAAAAAAATGTTAAAATGGTTTATAAATCAAACCCGAGCCTACGGGTGGTTTCCCGGGCTAAAAACCATTTAATATATTATCATAATAGTATTAGAATATATTTTATATAAAAATATAGTCTCAAAAGTGGCTAGAAAAATAAATGGTGCTAGTGAGATTCGAACCCGGGTCTCACCTACACCAACACACTGCCTTAACCAGTCCCGCCCGCTAGGGATTCGCAACAAAACCCCGACCGAAATGGTTTTAACACACAAACCCAATGTGTTCTTCCCCTTAGCGCGAGCCGAACCCAATCCCCTATCCCAAAATCATCGAATTCGGTTCTGGTTTAACAAAAAGATATAGGGGTTTTGTTTATTTGCATTAGGAGAATCTGGTGTGAAGTTTAATTGAGAAAACATCGGGTTTAAGTTCGTTAATTATCCAGTTTAGAAACCGAAACCCTAGATTAGAACCCTAGATCGATTTGCTCAATTTTTGAAATAGCAGTTGTTGGATTCATGGGGCTATTGATCAGTGGAAGATTGCGATTCTAACCACCCAATTTAATTTGATTAATACCACGTCTAGGTTAGGGTTCGATTAAACCCGAATAGATATGAACCCTAGAACCCGATCGTGATCAATTCAGTGTTGTAAGTCGCGATTATGATAGGGCTTTCAATATATGCATTGAGACGAAGCTAAGGGTGTGCTAGATTTCAATATTTGATATCGAATTGTTAGGGTTCGATTAAAACGAAATAATATGAACCCTAGCTATTCGATCGAGTTAAATCCGATAACGTGAACCCTAATTAGGTTAGGGCTTTTGATTATCAGGTTAATACGAAACTAATTATGGGATCAATTACCAGAACGGGTGTCGGATTGATGGTGAACGACTAAATCGAGTGTCGATGGCGGCGGGGTTGATTTCCGGTGACTCCCGTAGCTTCCTCGATCGAATCAGCGTGTGCAATTGATTAGCAGAGGTGCGACTAAGGTGTAGGAAGTGTTTGATTTCAGAATGATAAACGAATTGGTCGCAATTGAAGGTAATCGATGAGAGTTCGACGATTACGACTATAACTGAATTAATATGGTTTAATTACAATTATAAGGGATGTTAAAACGTATGCAAATGATTATAATGAGGTCGAAGTCATCAATGCCAGCCATAACAGTCGCTAATTTGAATCGATTTGCCGTTTTACAATTTGAATTGGATCATATCTCACGATGTTGACTTTCCAAAGTCAAAGAGTCGATTTTGGGCAAATTACAGCTTTAGTCCCTGAGATTTCATGTGTAATTGAGTTTCAAAAATGGCAGAATTGGTCCTTAAAGTTTGATTTTGAGTTAACAGGGTTAGAACTTAACAGAAATTTAACGGGAAGTTTAACTAAGTTAATTTGAAAAGTCGGATTGTCACACAAGACATCCCCATCATCCGGGATTTTCCCGAAGTATTCCCGAAGACTTATCCGGCCTTCCACCCGTCTGACAAGTAGAATTTCGCATTGATCTTGTGCCCGGAGCTAACCCCGTGGCTAGAGCTCCATATCGTCTTGCACCTTCCGAAATGCAAGAACTTGCAAGCCTACTCCAAGAGCTCTCCGACAAGGGCTTCATCCGTCCAAGTCATTCACCATGGGGTGCACCTGTCTTATTCGTCAAGAAGAAGGATGGATCATTCCGCATGTGTATTGACTACCGAGAACTCAACAAGCTTACCATCAAGAACCGTTACCCATTGCCTCGAATTGATGACCTCTTTGAACAACTTCAAGGCTCTACTTGTTTCTCAAAGATTGATCTTCGATCTGGTTATCATCAACTCCGTGTGCAAGAGGAAGATATTCCAAAGACTGCCTTCCGAACAAGATATGGCCACTACGAGTTCATGGTTATGCCTTTCGGGTTAACCAATGCACCCGCGGTTTTCATGGACCTCATGAATCATGTGTGCAAACCGTATCTTGACAAATTTGTGATCGTCTTCATTGACGATATCTTAATCTACTCCAAGACTAAGGCCGATCATGAGCAACACCTTAGGTTGGTTTTGGATCTCTTGAGGAAAGAGCAGCTATATGCCAAGTTCTCCAAATGTGAATTTTGGCTAAAGGAGGTTCAATTCCTAGGTCATATCGTTAATGAAAAGGGTATTCATGTTGACCCTGCTAAGATCGAAGCTGTTAAAAATTGGAATACCCCTAAGACCCCTACTGAAGTTCGTTCGTTTCTTGGTCTTGCGGGATATTATCGTCGGTTCATCTCAAATTTCTCTAAGATTGCTGTCCCCCTCACCGCTTTGACACACAAGGGTAAACCTTATGAATGGGGACCAAAGCAAGAAGAAGCTTTCCAAACTCTCAAGAAAAAGTTGTGCAATGCTCCTATACTGCCTCCAACCAAGGTCTTGGTTGTGTTCTCATGCAACGAGGCAAGGTAATCGCTTATGCATCAAGGCAACTTAAGATTCATGAGAAGAATTATACGACGCATGATCTCGAGTTGGGTGCGGTCGTATTCGCATTGAAGATTTGGAGACATTACCTCTATGGCACAAAATGTGTGGTGTTTACCGACCACAAAAGTCTCCAGCATATCTTCAACCAAAAACAACTCAATACGAGGCAACGACGTTGGGTTGAACTCCTTAACGACTATGACTGCGAGATTCGTTACCACCCTGGCAAAGCGAATGTTGTAGCCGATGCTTTGAGTCGTAAGGATCATATCATGCTTCATTGTGTCCGAATTCAAACCGACATTCAAAATCGTATCCTAGAAGCTCAACACGTCTCGGTCACCGAGGGTAACATGTACAAGGAAATGTTGTGTGGTGTGGAACTTCAGCTTAAATCTAAACCCAATGGCTTGCTTTATTATTTGAACTGTATTTTGGTCCCCGATCGCGATAATCTTCGTGCATTTCTCATGAACGAGGCTCACAAGACTCGTTATTCTATTCATCCTGGTGCGGATAAAATGTACCAAGACCTTCGCCCGCAATATTGGTGGCCCGGTATGAAGAAAGACATTGCTCTTTATGTTGCCAAGTGCCTAACTTGCTCCAAAGTCAAAGCCGAGCATCAACGTCCTTCCGGCTTGCTTGAACAACCGGAAATTCCCGTGTGGAAATGAGAAAATTTAGCTATGGACTTCATTACTAAACTCCCTCGCACCTCAAGTGGTTATGATAGTATCTGGGTGATCATTGACCGCCTCACCAAATCTGCTCACTTCTTGCCTATCCGTGAAGACTATCGGGTTGAGAAATTGGCATGAATTTACATTGACGAAATTGTGAGTCGACATGGTGTTCCACTA
Organism: Smallanthus sonchifolius; assembly: GCA_023525975.1. Classification (NCBI taxonomy): domain Eukaryota; kingdom Viridiplantae; phylum Streptophyta; class Magnoliopsida; order Asterales; family Asteraceae; genus Smallanthus; species Smallanthus sonchifolius. The sequence goes on along the minus strand of CM042046.1, from coordinate 49,513,638 downwards.
AACATAATTTCCGATAGAGATGCTCGTTTTACCTCCCGTTTCTGGCAATCTCTCCAAACTGCTCTTGGTACACGATTGGATTTGAGCACGGCTTACCATCGTCAAACTGATGGTCAGACCGAGCGTACAATCCAAACTCTTGAAGACATGCTTAGATCATGTGTAGTTGATTTTGGTGGCAATTGGGATTCACATCTATCCCTAATTGAGTTCTCTTACAACAATAGCTACCACACAAGTATCGACATGGCCCCATTTGAAGCTCTCTATGGTCGTAAGTGTCGTTCTCCTATCTGCTGGAACGAGATTGGTGAAGCACAAATAACCGGTCCCGAGTTAATTCAAGAAACATCCGATAAGATCATTCAAATCCGTGACAACATTCGAGTAGCAAGGAGCCAACAAAAGAGTTATGCCGACAAACGTCGAAAACCCTTGGAATTCCAAGTCGGTGACCTTGTTCTTCTAAAGGTATCTCCATGGAAGGGCGTAATTCGTTTTGGAAGGAAAGGTAAGTTAGCACCTCGCTACGTGGGTCCATTCAAAGTCATTGAAAGAATTGGAAAAGTGGCCTACAAGCTCGAGTTACCCCCATCACTTGGTAGTGTGCACCCTACATTTCATGTGTCCAACCTAAAGAAGTGTCTTGCTGACGAAAATCTCCATATACCCCTCGACGATGTGCACATTGACGAAACGATGCACTTCGTTGAGAAACCGGTGGAGATCATGGATCATGAGATCAAGCAACTCAAGCGAAGCCGTATCCCTATTGTCAAAGTTCGTTGGGAATCTAAACGTGGACCCGAGTTTACTTGGGAGCGTGAGGACCAAATGAAGCTCAAGTACCCACACCTCTTCGCCGATTCAGTAGCCCCAACTAGCTAAATTTCGGGACGAAATTCCCTCAACATGGGGATACTGTAACGTTTCTGATTTTTATTACTTTTATTCGATGTAACACAAATTGAAAACCCAATTCCAGTGCAATGTTTTATTCCATTCGTACGATCAACTAAACCCTAATAAACAATGCAAATTTCAATTTAATTTAGTGCAAAAAAATATATATATATATACACATAAACGCCTGTTTGACTTTAGCAGCCCGATATATATATATATATATATATATATATATATATATATATATATATATATATATATATATATATATATATATATATATATATATATATATATATATATCAAACAGGGCCAAATTCATCAAAATTCAAGCCCGATATCGACTCCTGTGGATTGACATCTCGTATTCAAGCAATAATCGACCAAACCCAAGCCCATACAACACTGATTTAGCAGCCAATTCAAAAATTCAAACGAGTTTGACTTAAGATAGTCAAACCCGTATCAATCTCCATTCAGTTCAAGGAATTGACACGCTTTAATCCCGCAATTTACTCCCATCAAATCCTCGTGGGTATTCAAACCAGAAACGTGACCAAATTCACCCGGATTGGAACGAATTGGTGCGTAAATCATGATAACAACCGTGAGCTATGAAGTCGGATCTAAATCGAGTGTTTTAATCAAAATTCAAACAAATAGAATCATTCCTTAGTTGCGAAAACCCTCTCAGAAACTCTCTAATCTCCCTCACGATCGACATTACACCCCTGGAGTGCGATTAAGCTCGAAGAACATCAAACCCTAACTTCGTGTCGTTCGTGCTCGTCTCATAACCAAATCAGGTAAGATTAACTTCATTAGATTCGTCTTTTCTTTCCAATCAAAAACCCCCTGTCAATTCCAATCGACAGAGGGAATCGATCTCAAATGAATCTAGACTTTGAACGATCTGCGTATATAATCGATTTGGGATTTTGATTCATCTGAGTCTACGTATTTAAATTTCTAGTTTGTTTTTCTTACCAGCGAACCACCTAGTTCAGCCAGTTAAAGCGCACGGACCTGAACTAGGTGGCGTGGGTTCGAAACCCACAACCCACACTCAGCGGACCTTTTTTTTTTGCGTGTTCAGTAAACCCAGACCGGTCCCTATGCAATTACAAGTTAATACAATGTCGAACCAGATCTGTATCAAGGATGAGTCCCTGGTCTAGTGGTTCGTTTCTTATGGCCTTCACAGAAGTGACCCGGGTTCGAGTCCCTGCGGTCTGATTAATTTTTTTAACCCATTTTAAGGCTCCGAAAATTTTATAAAAAATTATTTTTATAAAACCAACGTTTATTAAAACAGAATAAAACCAGATTTACAATTTTTGCATAAAAAGTTATATTTTTTTTTATATAATTGCTAATTATCCAATTTAAATTACATATTTTTGGAATAATTCATTTAACAAATATTATAAATGTTACGACAAGCTTCCTAAAATGCTTCTTGAAAGGTTTTATAAAATTTAAATTATATATGTAAAACTAATAAAACTACATTTAAATATATATAGTTTTATATGTTTAAATAACACATATAAATTTTTAATTAAATTTATTTATTTAAAATACCCATTTCAAATGATAAATAAATAAATAAATTTATTTATTATTTATTTAAATTACTTTTACCAACACACTTAGAGTTCGAATTATATTTAAGATTATTATTGTGACTAAATATCCATACCTCTTCATAAATAAATAAATAAATAAAGTAAAAAATATTTATTTAATCCTAAATATAAATTGAACACTATTTTATTAAACTAAATAAATAAATAATAATTATTTAAGTTATTTAGTTATTCAAACATAAACCCTAATTAAACTAATATTAAACTATTTATTTCAAAACTTTCAACACTTTTTCAAGTACAAATCATAAATTCCTACGCTGTCATACAACCCTTCGTACACGCATCCGATTAAATCCTAGACTTAGACCTAGACTATCGTACACGTTATTAATTTAATGTATATTACACTCTAGGTTAACGTGGTGAATACAAGGACCAAATTTGCTATCTAGTCTCGTGTGCTAGCTACACCTTTGAATCAGGTGAGTATTACATAGCCCCTTTTACTCTTTTACACTTTTGGGGTGAAACATGAACGCTATACACACAACTATTTACACTTACACAAACTACACAAAACACAAATCCTATTTACATTCATGTGTGTAAAATTTGAGCTTTATGTTTGAGTGATATACGTGTTGACTTTTTGTGTGCAAATTTCATGTGCAATCATTAACTAATAAGCCGACGGTTAACAATGATAGATCTATTGAGTCTGACAAACCCACCCAGATTAGGGTGATTGTTACCGACAACACAATTTGCATGCTAGTTACAAAGGTTTGATTGTACTTTAGTTACACATTAGTTACTCCCCATAAATGCCTTATTTATTCATGATATGTAAGGATTTGATCTATCACAACTATATACTATCTATGTACAAACCTGTGTATGCTCACCAACTTTTTAGTTGACATTATTTTATTTATGTTTCAGGTGATAACGTGTGAGTTGATCAAGATATGCTACACGTAGGACATGGACTTAGTTAAAAATTGAATAAAGAATATTATACATTTCTTTTCGTATTTGTTTGAACTTGATTGTGTTTGGTTATTTGAAATGAAGTTATGATTTAAAATATTTCAATATAGTAAACCTTGTGCTCATGAACAGCCTACATGTCCCGCCCCGACGTTTCCGCCGTCGGTTGGGGTGTGACAGTGTTGTAGTCAAATCATACAATATTTAACGGTAGTAATGGATGGTGTTACAGACGTGTAGTTGATTGAGACAATTGGCAAACCACGAGTACTCAAAAAGTCCAATTGAAACCTTTGAATTCAAAGCGATTATTTGACCAAACTATCCAAAACGAAATTTACTCTAAAAAAATATTGAAAATAAAATTTTAATTATAATCTAGTAAGGTTATTCGTAGTGGTTTCACATTCACGTCCGTCACATCACTGTCATATAATACGGGGCAATCACTAAACCAAATCACTAAGATGTATAAGGGTTTCATTATTCACACACAAATATATACATATAATGGTTTAGAACCCGTGTATAACACACGAGATGAAAAATATCAACACATAAAATTATTAAAATCTTTATGTATATATCTTTTAGGTATAAAAACGTATTACATATACTAAGGATAAAAAACACAATTCAAACAATGTAAAAATTAATATTTAATTGGATTTTGAAAATGCATTAATTATTGTTTAATGTAATTTGTCTTTCATTTATTATTTAATTGAAAATAAAAGTTACATAATTACATTTCAAAGTTTCTTATAATAAGGGATAATTAAAGTAAATGTGTTTTATTATTATAATCAGTATTTTCTTTAAAAATATATCATCATTAAAAAATATAGGTGTAATAATAAGAGAGATACGAGAAAATAATGATGAGAATAAATATGAAGGTAACACGTGGCTTGAAAAACCTTTATTTATTAGATACTAGATTAGAATCTCGTGTATTACACAGTTGAATAAATATAATATTATATATTAGGTAATAAAAATTTTATGTTTTAAAAACTCGTGTTTAACACGGTTTGAATAAACTCGTGCATACAGTATAATCTGTTAATACATACACTCGTCAAAATATGTCAACAGGTTTATTAATATAAAGATTAGTATTTTCTTCAAAAATATATTATTATTAAAAGATAGAGAAGTATTTAATAAGAGAGAGACACGAGAAAAAAATTATGATAATTAATATGGAGGACACACGTGACATGAAAAACCTTTATTTATTATATAGTATAGACTATAGATATATATATATATACACACATAACACACACACACACATCACCAACCCCTTTACCCGTGAAATGCTTCAAGCTTAATGTCCCATGCCTTCCTTCATGTCTATGAGGACGGTGTTTCACGTCAGTGAGAGGGCCACCTGGCTCACACCCTAAGTTTCATGCCTTCATTACGTAGAGACTAAACATGTATTATTTAATAGAAGAAAACAAACATGGCATCACAAATCCATAAAACGGGTTGTTTTGAAATTATTAACTAAATTAAAGACCAACGTGTGAATAGTGAAGCAGACAGGCTGCTGAATTTTTTTTCTTTCATTTTTAACCCTTATAGTATATATAATATACGCTTTTATCCTATTTTATTTTCTATTAATTTCATTTTCCTTTAATAACTTTCGTTCGTTAGTTTTTTTTCAAAATACGGAGTGCACGACTGTTTTAGTATTTTTTTTGTCAACGTTTTGGCATAATTTTAAACACGTTGGGGCGTGATCCAGGGCGTGGGGCTCCGACGTGAGCCGGTTCACCGAAACCATTAATGTGAATCACTTGGGTGTGAAACCACTACGAACTGACTTAGAATCTTAAACACAATACTCTTTTTACGAAAATTGCATCGATTTTAAAATCGAGGTCCAGAAATATCGGGAGATCTTGTTACAAGTTTATGTTCAAAGAAAACCAACCCGCACCAAAGACTTTATGTCAACAATAACTATAGATTCGAACTGTCTTGTTGTCTGAACAATTGAGGGAGATAAACATGCCATGTGCTCCTGAAAACTTTCTCAAGTCGCTTGACATCACCGAAAAATTTACATTTTTATATATACTTACATATTTTTTTTACTAAAAATAATAATTACTAAATAATATTTACTAAAACCGATAAAATAATATCGACCATACAAGTTTAAAATGGGAAAAGAATATTGTACCAACCACAACCTAATGATGATATGAATAAATATATATATTATACTTGCACATGTTTAGTAAAATATAAGAAAAATATGACACTTGAGAAAAAAAGTTAGAAAATTTAATATTTTTTAATAGTGGTTGTTTTGTTATTAATTAAGAGGATAAGTATAAAGATTGATAGAACATTTATATATTGACATATCTAATAAATGACGATATCTTACTACTTTTAATAAATGAAATTTTTTTCAGGATATGTGTCACTCTCTGGTTATCCTTTATCTTTATTTTCTCGCCTCTCTCTCCTATTAAATATTAGATTTTCTATTTCTCTCTCATATTAAATAATAATCTTTATATTAATAAATCTAATTACGAATATTTATTATTTAATTATAAATAGTTATTATATCATCAATCAAATGAACTTAATATGAACCAACATTTATCAATTAAATTAAAAAATTAATATTCAGTTGAAAAAAAATGTTTTAAAAACTAACTTAACAGACCTTATAACTGTCACGACATTACATTTTTAAAAACATATTTTGACAAATGTGTTTGTTAACAAATTACATTATATTTTATTCAACCGATGTAATATACTGGTTTATTCAACCCGTGTATTACACGGGTTTTTAAAAATATAATTTTTTTTAAATATAAAAGTTTTATTACTAAATATATAACATTTTATTTATTTAACTCGTGTAATACACATGATTTTAACCTAGTATATATATATATATATATATATATATATATTATAGTTGCCCATGTTTAGTAAAATATAAGAAAAGTTATGACTTTTGAGAAGAAAAAGAAGTTAGAAAATTTAAGATTTTTTAATCGTGGTTGTTTTGTTATTTTTTTTTGAAAGGCGACTTTCATTTTTAAGTGGCAGTCGCATCTCCGAATCGGAGACCCGTTACCCCTCAACCTGACCACTACGTTGTCTGAACCGGGCCCGCGGGTTCAGAACGAGAGGCTTAGGCTTTCACCGGGAAACCATGGAGCCTGCTGTCACTTGACAGCAGTTGCGCCGCTACACGGACCAAACCCCGCTAGCGTAACGCACTCCGAACTAAAACCCGGTTTGGCTCGGATTCAAACCTGCGTGGGCAGGTTGAATCTTCATCGCCATTAACCACTTGACCAAAGCCAGTAATTAAGAGGAAAAGTATAAAGATTGATAGAACATTTATATATTGACATATCCTTAATAGTTTATTGAACAATGATTTTTATCATTATGACGTTAAGTTATTTAAAATATAGTTTTGTCTATACATACAAGCAATTGTTTTTAATATCTACAAACACACGTTTTGTTTTGTTTAACTAAATTTACCCATGATAATTTGTGTCCCATTTGAATTGACGAATCGACTCAAACTTCATGTCCCCAATTTTAGTTTAATTTGCCTTGATTAAATTTTTGTTGTTTAATTTAGTTCTAGTTTTATCACATCATCTAAAATATGCGTAAGAGAGAACCATAAGAATCGCATTACCATTTGTACTGTAGTGTTTGCTAGTAAGTATGTAGTGTTAGTTTGCAAGTAAGTACGTAGGTCGTCAGGTAACTCACACGTATACGTGAAAGATATTTTTTGCATACTAGTATTTTGCTTGCGGTTATCTCAAGTACTCCAAAGTGGCATTATGTATATTAGTTTATGTTTGGATCAATATTTCATATAGATTTAAATAGAGTCGTTCTTAAGATTTTGGATGCACTTTTAAAATGGCTCCCTAAAATATAAAGTTATATATATACATACATATATAGGGGAAGAATCATAAGAAAACCACCATGTCCTCACGCCCGTTAAACCTCTCGCGCCCCCTTAACGCCCCGTATGTAATTGTGATTGACACTGAGGTGGCTGGTGTTTTCAAGCCACTACATTTGGTCTAATGTTATTTAAATGTAAGCTAATCTTAGTGACATGTACCACATGTTCAACTTTCCTTTAAACACAGGCTACTTTACGTAAGGAAATATACACATAATTATAAATTTGTGTGAAGTGGTATGAGTTTAATATCAATCATTTTTTTTAAATGACAATCTTTTTAGTTCTAAATATCAATCACCTAACTTATATTTGTATGATTTGAGCTTTATTTTTATAGTGGCAATTATTATTACCACTATATCATTAAGCCATTGACTGATTAATTAATGAAAAAATTAAAGTAAAAGTAATTAAAGAATACTTGAAATTCCATCTTTCCACACCTAATTTGATAGGGAAAGTTATGTAAATCGATTCATGACAATGCTAAAAGATAGTACTCTTCTTTTTTAACGACAATTTGGATTACTGACGGGCCACTGGCCCATTCGATCATCTCCACCCTCTCATGAGGAACCCATCATAGGTGAGAAAACCCTCTGATCCAACCTAAACTCCTTTTTTTTATCACAATTGGTACTTGAATCCAAGTCCTCTACACTTTAGTAAAGTTTTAAATATACACATTTACCACTAGACTAAACTAGTGGTCGTAAAAGATAATACTAGTAGATGTCATAATCTCTAATCTCTATATCCAAATAATGACATGTACTAATACATATTAAATTTTGTCGGACACATGCATTGCAAACGTAAGATAACAATCAATATCATTATCAACATTGTACTTTTTAATTTTTAATTTCTTTGAAATATAAGCTCAAGTATTTGAACCAAAACAGAAATTTTCGTAGCTAATGTAGTGTGAACCTTGTATATTAAAAAATAAGAAAGGTTTTCTGTGTAACCAAAAGATAAAATATAATATATACGAAAAATATCGATAATAGCTATGTATCTTATTGGAAGACACTACGGACTTTCGCTTTTTAGTATGGTCATGGTCTGAATATGAAAGTACTCCGAGAACAAAGGATACAACCTATCGTTTAACATTTGGTGAGTTCATGTCTCGCATCTCTTTTCTTTGTATTATTTTATTATTTACGTATTATTCGTTGGATGTTTCATAATTTATTCAATTATCAAAAACATAAGTCAATGAGCTGGTGGTGGAGTGGTAAAGGAGAAACCTGGTGTTCCTTGTGACCCAGGTTCAATCCCTGCCCTACCCATTAGTTTCTACGGCATGCAAATGAGGCCTAGCTCTTATGCTGATGCACCTGGGTTTTACCCATGCTGATCCAGGGTTCGAGCCTCGGCTCTCCCTCAAGCCCGGAAGGGGCCGTATTGGGTGAGATTTTTCCTTGGATGCTCTCCAACTCTGACGCCAACTCTGACGCCAAGTGGGCCGGTTAAGACAACATATTGGCCGAAGTTGAACGAGGCTCTCCCATGTGACAGGGGTTGCGACGTCACAACATTCAATGTTCGTCGTTCAAAAAAAAATAAAAAAAATTCAATTTTAATAATAATCAATATATTTGCAACGTTTTTTTTTAAATTGCAAGTGTTCATAAATTATAGATACTGATTATTAATATTATTAATTATAAACTTAATCAATTTCATAGAGATATATATTAAGATATGTTGATTTAATAACATGTTTAATATCATAGATGAAAATTCATATTTACTTATAATATAAAGACAAAAATAATTAGTTAAATAGTTATATTTTAAATATTTTTTAGATAACGATATAGAAATGTCAACCTTTAATAAAGTATAAATACTTCATTAAATTTTATAAACCATTTATAGGAACTCGCTTAATTTTTGTTAGAATGGCAACGGAATTTTATAAAACTGAAAACCAACTAGCAAGACGTTAGAAGTCAATCAACAAACAACATTACATGAAATTCAGAGAGTTTTTGTAACCACTGTCCAAGAGAATCCTACAATTACTTTTCCTATTAGTAAACCAAAGAAAATAAAATGTCACCATTTCATCGAAAAGTAACGCATTTTTACTCTGATTTTTTCAAGAAGACTACATTATTCCTAAGGTTCCAAACCGTCTACCAAACCACAAATACAATCGAGCCAACATGATCCTTCTTATCCCTCGTGAGATTAATATTATCGAGCCAATCCATTAGATTTAATGAGAACTTGATCGGCGGAAACGAGACATTCAACCAAGTAGATACCAACTCCCAAATCCTCTCCACGATAGCACACACACTCACAATATGATTAACTGCCTCGGAAACATCATTACAAAGCGAACATAACACAGTTGGAACATGCATACCTTTTATACCTAGATTACTTCTTGTACGCAACCGATTACCTAGTACTTTCCAAGCACAAATGTTAACCTTCTGAGGTAAATAACAAAACCATATCGTACGACTCGGCCCAATTAGAAGCAAAACCCCATCGATCCTCTCTTGCCAACCCCTAACCGAGAAATCGTTCATACCATCCAACTCCCACACCCAACGATCCAAATCCTGAGACAAGTTTAGTTAGTCGACAATCGACCTAAGCTCCACAAACTTCTCCTGCTCCACCCACCCCTCCACCCACCTGATCTGTGACTACACACCCTTTGACCTCCTCTAAGGAAATTAACCTCGGGAATCTCTCAGCTAGACTTCTAACTCCCGACCAACAATCTTGCCAAAAAGAGCATCTTTCCCCCCACCTATAACTCTTTTAATCGAAGCCAAAGCTCCTAGATCGTTAAGCTTTAAGAACGACCTCTACATTCTTTGCCAAGGGCTAAATCCAAAACCATCCGAGTTGGCTCGTAGGCTCTCGTCTATAGCGACTTCCTCATTGGTAAGTGCGGTCAACAGTCCTCCTTCTACTAGGTTTTCACCTTCAAGTGCTGATATATGTTGTATTCGTTCCACCGCGCCCAAGTAATCGTTTAAGCAAATACACATTTCCACTGATTTGTGGAGTGGGCATTGTTTTTCGTAGATAAATAACCCTATTACTAGTAGAAAAAAAAACATATTTCAAAGCTACCATAGAAGCTTGGACGGTTAGTTGATCACAGGCCAAAATAGATAGGACCGGAAATTGGTTTTCCTTTCCTTTCCACCTAGCCAAGATATCAAAATTTTCAAATTAACGTGGAGTCATATTGGTTAAATAATTCGATCCAACATATCTCCCCAACTCGCTACTTGGAGTATTACCCCATTGACGCTTAATGTTCTCATTCTTTATAGTATTAAATAAGCTATACATTGGATTCCGACTACATTTAGGCAATGAATTTAACACGACGACGCAAGTAATAATCGGAGACATTTTTTGAAAAATTTTCTAAATTTTTTCTTTCATCAGTGATATCATGTTGGAAAATACTCCGCCTCACATTGAATATTAACTTAATTTCCTACACGTTACATATATTTGGTTAACATTAAATGACTCGTGCGATAATAAACTCCCGATAAATAAGTTGTTGCGATTTTGAACACATGAAGCATAGCGGATACTTCTTCAATTAGCCTAACCCTATGACGGAAATGGTGAAACCTTTTTGTTTCTAGCAAGTTAGTTATGAAACATTTGCAAACTTCGTTTTTTTGAAATAGCTTTTTCAGGTTATATGGTTTTTCAAAGTCGGGTTGTTTTCTTTTGTAAAAAGTGACCACACAGCTCGCTTGACATCTCACACAAATCATAATGTTCACCAATTATTTCGGTTCCTAGTTGTGCGAACAACTCTCATAGCCGTGAGGTTAGTAGAGAAACAAACTTTAGCAGTAGAATGCCCACTTTCGAAATCAATTTTGAATTTTTAAGAGCTCTTTTCTAAACATTTTTGAGAATATTTCACTGCTTCAGTTCTCACTTTATATACCACCCAAAGACATTTGAGACAACCCAACACTATATTTTTTTTGACCCCTTATCCAACAACACATTTACACAACAAAAAGAAACCGAAAATAAAATTTCTTATAAGATTCTCGAAGAAACTTAAACAAAATAATGACTTATATACCGACTATTAGACATGATTCAAACCCAAATATAAAACATACTAAAGACATAACTCTACTCGGAAGATCATATAACCTGTTGGGATCGACTTCATCAACTTCCTATTTCTATCAAAAAACGACCACCAAGATTCATATCGAACAGCTAGCAGCAACAAAATGCTTCAAGTATACAAAAACATGATTTGGCTGCCATCTATATTCAAATTAAACTTACAATTGCTTCATACGCATAATACATATGATACTTTCTGCTTCTGCTGCTTTGACCATGTCATTATCGATGTACTTTGAGTAATGCTTGGTGGAACATATCGATGAATTGATCATCCTGATTTAAAAAAATTCAGAGATGGATATGGATTACAAGCAGTTTTATAACCAGCTTATAAAAATTAAAATGTTCACTTTGGTGGTCAAGATTAGATACTTAGATGATGTGATTTGGGCACCGTTTACTGAAAGAGGATTCAAGATGGGCCTATAGATATAAAATGAAGTTTAGATGTGACAAGATAGGCAGGGTTGGTTAACGGGTCAAAATGGGCAGAGTCGGCACACACACACACACTTATTTGTCTGTTTTTTAAACTTTGTATGGATAAATGATGTGTTAAATATTATTATATAATTACAATAATAACATAAATCTTTAAATTAACAGTTTAGGAGGCCATATGCATTAAACTAGACTTTGGGTATTTTTGGCCATTTTGATTTGTTTCCTGTTTAGCTAAAAAAAACTTTTGACATTTAGACTGTTAGAGATGAAACATAACCCGAGTCGAAAGCGCACCCTCTATAGCAGCTGAATGCAATTTATCATTTAAAGTAAACGAGTGTTTGGATCGTTTTTAAACAAACAGAAAATGAATTCAAAACTCACCCAAAACACCCATTAAGTAAAGGTTAATAAACAAGGCATACAAAGTTGCACATAATCATTTGAAAACAACAACTGAGACAAACAGATAAAGTAGAACATCAATACCTGAGCAAGCATTAGAAGTGCATTATGAATTTTTTCCCTGCTTAATGAGCCATAATTTGGAGATGAGGTGGGACCCGGGTTAAAGGATGGAGGTGGTGTGGGTGGGGGAAACGGTTGGAGCAATGGAATTCCATGGTTTTGTTGTGCATTCAAAGGAGGTTGAAAAGTAGCAACAGGTGCAGATGAAGGAACGGGTTGTGGTATCAATGGAGATGGAGATGGAGATGAAGATGAAGAAGGGGTGAAAAAGGAAAGTGGTTTTATAAGGTTGGTGTGTACATGGTTACCTCTGTTGACCAGGTCAAAATTGTCATGGAGAGTCACAGTTGATGAAGCAAATGATGGGATTTGTGGCGCTATATTGTTAAGTGCAGGAGATGATGCCACACGGGAATGTAAATGGAGTGGTGTAGAACTATTATGGTATGGCACCGGATTGGAAGCATGATGACCTAAATTCATAGCAGTCTGCAATGAAAGAGTTCAATTTATAAAAACAAGTGATTCGGATGAACCTTTATCCAATAAAACAAGAGGAAAAACGGCTAGACAGATGGGCCAAGTGAAGAGTAAATTCAGGTGCAGAAAAAACGGGCTGGGTTGGGTCGACCAAGACACTTCGTCAAAAATATTAAGTTATCTTTTATAAATATTTAATGTCAGATATAATTATAAAATTTTATCATTTAAAAAATAATACGATCTTTTAGCTAACTTTTGACTTTACCTGCTTGACCCGTTAAAACATAACTTGAATTGACGCATTCATAGTGCATGGGTCAAAACTGCCACCTACAAATAATAAAACTTGTAAAAGTCTTTTTTCAAAAGGGTGAGAATACATACACCAAAGAAGTTTGAAAACGAAGATTCTTCAGGGACGTCTGTAGTAGACCCAGAAGTAGTAAAAGGTGGCTCTAATGGTCCTTCAATTACAGCAGGTGTAGGTACAGCTTCAAGTTCCTCAAACTCACTACACACCAAAATATGTAACAAAATTATTGTAAAAAGATGTGGTGTGATTACGATAATAAAGATGATGCATTTCAAATGGGAAATACAACCAGACTGCACATGGGTATTTCCCACACAGCAATTGGTAGCAAGTCTTGCTTTGCAAATTTCTATCATTTTTTCATCCCCAACATTTTATTAAATAAACTAATACACAGAATTTATGATGTGCAGATGCTATAAGATGGTCCTAGCTACCTTTTGTTCACTTTTGCCTTGGGAGGGACCTTTGAATATGCACCTAGTATCCTGCACAACATATAAAACAAAAGCAAAAGAATTTTAAGTAATGTTATAAGACTTTAAAAAAGAAACACAAATATGAGGTTTTTCAACCAAAATCCCATAATAAGAATGCAAAATGACAAAAAGAAAGAAAGAAAAAGGTCTGAGCAAGTTGAGAACCTTGCTTCCTGAACATAGGGAGATTAGATTTCAAGTAGCAGCCAGATTCAGACTGATAATAATATAATGATAAATATACCATCTAATCTACATGTTTCATATTTCAAAAATAATTTTCTCAAATGCAAATGTCACTGGAGTGTTATACCTCTATTTCAACTTGTATATATTTCATAACTTAGGATTTAAAAGTCAACATAATTACAATGTCTTTAGGCAACCGTATCCAATTTCCATAGAATAACTTCAGTGTGTTAAGAAAAAGGATGAGAAATACCTAGTAAACAGATTTGCAACATCTTCACACTCACGTGGATTGTAGAACCAAATACCATTGACTTCTTGAGAAGCATTTCTATACAGTAGATAAGGAACTTGAAGTTCATACTCAAAATCCCCTAAAAGATCTTCAACAAGATTTTCTGTTGATAGAATAAAATAATCATATGAAGCTACAGCACTGCACGATACACAGGCTAAAGTTTATTTGTATAACCAACTCTTAGATACCAATAGTTAGATCATTGACAGTTGGAATTTTTTTTAAAATTAACAATTTAACATATACATTAAGATCATTGACAGTAGGATATTATCTAAACTTAAAACGAGCTGAAGGAAGCTTGCCTGTATTTCTCCGGTTCATTACTATAAATTGAAACCTTGGCTGGGCATTCCTGCAATTTGATCAAAAATAAGTATGCATAAATTTGATTGAAACTGACAAAATAGCATTAGTTACATTGATCACCACCTCTTAACGACAAAGAGAGACCCTTCAACATCCTTGCGGCTCTGAAAAAAAAAATGAGGAATGAACTCACACTCTCACAGAAAACATAGATAGGTTTGAAGAATCTCAATGCTTCAGGTTTACATTAGAGATCAATGTATAGGTAGTTTAGTTAGTTATAACTTCTTCAGCTTAAGCATTTTGATCTAATTTCCCAATGTGAGTTCTGGCTTGAAGAATCCCAATACTTCAAAGCCCCAAATGAAGCAAAATGTTTGAATAATTTGCATACACAATTTCAACTCCCTAAATAATCGAAATTTCAGAATTTTAATTTCTAGATAACCTATATCATAAATCAATTCATCCTCAAACCAACATATGACCAATCAACAACGAAACAGAAACAATCAATTCACCAATCAACAGGCACGATGAGCTACAACAAAAAACCCTAAATCACCACACGAAGAACATAATCAACCAAACACAGAGTAGCGAATCGATGCATAAAAGCTAAACGAATCAAAATCAAAAGAGAATACGAAAGCAGACCCATTGATTGACGTCAACGTTGAATTCGTAGAAGGTAACATGAGCGGCGGTGATCAAAATCTCCTCGATGTACGGATCCATTCTCTGAAGTACAGTAAGGTTAAGGATTTTTGTGCTGTTTTGATCCAGATTTGGAATCAATTTTCCATTCTGAGACATTTTTGCTTCTGTTGAATTCGATCGAGATGAATCAAAGGAAACCCTAAACCCAGGCCGGAAGGAGAGACGTCTAATCTGATGAAAAAAAAAAGTCCGTTAAATGATTTTTATTGGCGCTAAATAAGTATACAGAATCATACATATATTTTTTTATGAGTATAACGGTTGCCTATATTTTTATACTTTTATGTCATATAAATAATAATAAACTTTTTAAAATTATACAAATCAAATCTACTTTATAAAACGATATAATAAACATGTAAAATTAAGATAAACATACGAAAGTCCCTTAATAGTTTTTTACATATAAAACCAACATACTTTCTGTTTTTCTCTCACAAAAGTTAGTTAACAATTTTTTTTATCTAAAAAACCACCATACTTTATGTTTTCTTACAAAAGTCACTCAACAATTCTTTATACAACTATTACCTTAGCAAATGAATCGACAGAATCAATGTAAAGGATCGACCAACAAAAGCAAGAGCAAAGTAAGCAATTCGATTGTAAAACGATTTGATTGTTTGTATGTTTTCACAAATTTTATAGGTATTTTTACAAAATGGATTCAATTTGATTACACATTATCTTTTTATATATTGGATTTCATTCTCATAACAAAGTTTAATATTTAAAAAATTGTTGAGTCACTTTTGTAAGAAAAATAGAAAGTGTGTTGGTTTTTATATGTAAAAATTGTTGAGAGACTTTTGTGAGAGAGAAAAAACATAAAGTATGTTAGTTTTTAATATACAAAAAATTGGTAGGTGACTTTTGTAAAAAAACATAAAATTCATGTTTTTTTTATGGTATTTGCCCTTTTATTTATTACTACTTAATTACAAAAATATGTAGAATGATAAAAAAAGAATTAGCCTTCATCTGCTAATTTTTTATTTTAGAAAAAATCACTAGTATCAAGAATCACTGGACATATATTATGATAGCTTTGGCTGATTTTTTTTCCCATATTGTAAAATGTTGTATGCTATAAAACAAATTAGATTAATTAAAGAGTTAAAAAGATTGAACTGTTAGAGTTTAAAAATAAAATAAAAGTTTTGTAACCAAACATAACTAGTTTTATGCCCGTCCGGTGGCCGGGATGCTTTGATGTATTTTTTTAATATGAAATAGCTATCTTTTTTTGAATTGTAAGCAACAAATAACAACATAACTCATTCGTAACTTTGTTATATACCAAAATAACATTTAACAGTAAAACCAAAACATAGAAATACCAACGTGAAATTCTATAAAGTTGTCAAATGAAATAAAAGAGCACATAATTTTTTTTAACACGAACATAGACCGTAAAATCGACCCATCAATTTAATATCACTGGTCTCCGAAATGTTTGGTTTGTACCCGATTGAAGTGAAATTGGTAGACTTCAAAATATTCACTAAAAAAACATAAAATGTATAATATTAATTATCTTATATGCCGCCTTGAACAAAAAGATTAATTTAAAAAATATATAAGTAAATAATAACATATTGTCAGGTAAATGAACCAATATTATTTTATAATTTTATAGAATAGTATGATTAACACAACTTACAAGGTTAGAGGATGTCATATTGTTTATTTATGTTTGAGTTTAAATGGGCAAATGATGTAAAGTTGAAAACCGTTAGGCCATTTGGTGCAATGATATGTAGTCCCAAGACTTCCCATAGTGGAAATCTTGAGTTTGAATCATGGCAACAATGAAAAAGGGCTCACTGGCCAGCTAAGGGGGTTTACTCAGTTGAGTGGTTCCTCCTGTGGTGGGCTGCCCTAGATGTTCTAGGAGTTGCCGTTAAAAAAATGTAAAGTTGAAAGGTAGTTGGTTAAACAAAAGGTCTTGATATGCACGAGGATACAAAGTTGGAGGGCTTAAAGTGTAAGGTGTTAGCTGGGTATAAAAGCAATGTTTAGTGTCCAAAAACCCTAATCCAGATATTTTTAGAGTGGCTACTTCATCCACCCAACTTTGAAGCACCGTTTATTTTAGGGTTTTCATCCTTCAGGGACGTGTTAAGTTTCTGAGTTCTTGATTCTTTTAAGCATAGTTCGTTTGATGATTTTTGCAGTCGATTTGGTTGTTGAACCATTGCCATGTTTGAGACAGAGAAGGTTAGTTCCATGGGTACATAGGGTTTCAAATTCGAGGGTTTCCCCGATCTTGTTTAGTGTGGGCTTAGATCTAGGGTTTATACATTCGATTGTTGGTGCGTAGATCCAGAAGACTGAGACCGATTCATCGATAGATCTAGGGTTTCACCGTTCTTATTGCGCATTGAATTAGATCTATGGTTTCTACATCCGAGAGTCGGTGCTTAGATACGGAATGATGGCCCGAATCATGTCGTGTTCGCAAACCCTAACCATGGGTTACTCATCCTTGTTTTATCGATTGTTGTGGGACTGGTCAGTTCTTTTGCTGTGACTATCAGACACTTCGATTGGCGTCTAGTAAAGAGTTGAAAACATGTACCCCTAAGTGAATGGTATAGGATATCAGGTAATCTTTGACGATTCTCGAAACCTTAAGTGAAGGTTTCGTGGCTTGTCCCTTGCACTTCTACCAACATACCACAGTAAGTCTTCTTAAAACGATATATCTGATGGAGACTTGTAAGTATTCCTTCACTGTCTTGTTAATAGTCAAGTATCACGACTGTATGACCACCTTAGGGTAGGCATTCTTGTGGTATTGACGGCGACATAACACCGTTTAGGTTACATCCTTAGTTGGATTATCAGTCAGCATTGACATTACAATTCGTTGTTTTTTATGTTGTTAGTGTGTGTGTGCAAGCTTAGCAAAAAATAATGACTCTTTTTGGGATTATCAGTTTAAAGTCAAAAGGATTGAAGGATCTAGAATTACCACTAGTAAACATCAGTTACAAAAAAAAACAAAACAAAACAAAACTACTTCTAATAATTAAATTCACTTAAAGTTTCATTTTGTCATTGATATAGCCAAAATGAAAAGTTAGAATCACAAGTTCCTTTATTGGTCCATATCTGAATTACAAAACCAAAATTTTGAGCTAAATGTAAACAAATCATGGAAGACACACTCTTCTTGATCTGAATGAATCAGATTAGCTTGTACTCCTTGGGTTTTTTCTTGTTAAAATAATAAATAATTGCACATAAGTTTACACATCTTCAAATCTGTACATTTTATGTTTTTGCAAACATACTGTGTTACCTTTCTTGAACAGGAAGAGCATTCCTATAATTCTACACAAAGAAAAAACATACACAAAAAAATCATGTTACATATGATCAGAAATTTGGAGTTGAATCAAACCTTATATGTTAGGTCTTCTGGTAGCATCAAAATTCCATCTATGCAAAATTGTGTGTAATTGTTTATGCTAAAACATGATCAGTTAGAGGATATATAGGGTAGACAAATTGGAAGACCATTCATATTATTCTGAAAAAGAAACATACATATAAAAAAATTCATGTTACAGCTGATCAGAAGTTTGGAGTTGAGTCAAACGTTTGCAGTAGTAGGGATTAAAAAGTCGACCATGCTCATTGATATCTATGTTGTCATCTTCCTCCGATAACATAAATTAGTTGCCCATACCTTTGGTACATGATTAGCAGGAAAGTTCATCTGCTTCACAAACATATAAAGTTTGAAATTGTATCAGTAGTTTGTGTTATAACTGAGTTTTTGTAAATCTAATTGAGTTTTGTAGAAAAATAATACATAGAAGAATGTACTTACATGGGCTCAAAAGGCTGTGTGTACATGATTTTTTCGATATGTTTTCTCTATCACACTGGACATTGTTCAAACTGAAGAAATTTTATGAAATCTTTTCTGTTTAGAAAACTCATTTCTCATCTTATTTATAATCGTTTTTACAATACATGATCACACCCGCATCCCTGAATTTTCGGAGCATGTATGTTTTCTTTCCCACTAACTTTTAAACTTCACAAAATGCTTGAGTTAACCGTTTTTATGTTTTGAAATGCTGTGATAACTGCGTAATAAGTGTCACTAAAACGGATGTAAAATGTACCTTAAAAAGTTTATATAATATTTTTCAAAATATTTTTTTTATAAACAAAAGATTTAAATTAAATACATTCTTTTGTCTTTAATTCAAAATATTTTATTTTATAAACAAAAGTTTATTTATCAGTAATATTCTAGGTAAATTTGGCGAAGTTTTTATTTAATATGTCTAGTGAAGTAGCCGATATAGTAGGAAGAAATACAAACGGGTTAACTGTTTAGCTAAAAATCTGGAGATAATGGGACAACCTGAACTATTTGTTAATATAAAAAAAGATTTAAATTAAATATATTTTTTGTCTTTTTATTTTTTAATTTATATGTTATGTAGCGAAAATTGCTTTACTATAATTGTTTTTTTTACTAAAATTGTTTTTTTACTAAAATTGTTTATGTTTAACTTTTATTAAATATTTTAGTACGTAAACAAATTTAAAAAACTGGGTATATATTTTCTGACTTTTTTATTCTTTATATTATTTCATAAGATTTATAAACATAGTTTTTACCTTAAGTCTATGTTTAGCCAACATACCAAGCTTTTTGTTCTCACCAGGTAAGTGTTTTTTAACTAAGGTTTTTTTGTTTGCAGATTTTAAAGACGATGTTGGATGTAAATATGGAAAACGTGTTTTATCAGGTAAACACATTTTGTTATATTTTAAAAGTTTTTGTACAGCTTTTAACCGAAAATTACATAATGATTACATTTGGTTCTTTTCATTTTTTTGTAAAACTTTTAAAAGTTTTTAATTTTATTTATTTTATATAGAAAGCAATTGGAATTGGTTCCGGATTTTTCTCCAAAGTCCTTTATAATCAGAATTTTAAATTTAAAATCTGTTATCTTTTTAATTCTTAATCCGTGTGATCATAATCAAACTGCAGTTTTATTTAGTAAAACAATCCTGACCGTTTATTTGAATAACATAACCATGACCAGGGGTGTAATCTGTTGTAAAACACTGGTTTGTAACTGTTTAATATTAAACGGTCAGGATTCATCATTCTGATGATCAAAGGACTCACAGGATCAGGGGGAATAACCGCAATCTGGCGGTTTGAATTAACACGGCTGAGATATTTCCTACTTACTTCCAACGGCTCAGATCATCTTGACAGTTTACCTTCAACATTCGCCGTAAACTAATAGGAGTAATAAACAAAAACTAGATCATCAAGTACAATAATAAACAACTTTACAACCATTTCAATTCACACTTCAGTTCCAATCAATGTTCAAATACAAATGAGGAAAATGAAAACTAAACAACCTTGAAGAATTTCATGTTTTTAAAGAGAGAATGCAGATAAGACGACCAACACCATGAGAACCACGACGGTTAGAAAAGATGCCACCACGGCCCCGCTGGCTTCCTGACAGAAATCGTTGAACTGTTGACAAATCGCCGACCAGTTGGCATCCGAGTTTCCGTTATGAGCCAAGTAGACTATAGATGCAGCTCCACCGGCTGCCGCGGTGGTCAAAGCAACCGCAACCTGTAGCCAAAACCATAGAGATTATGAATTGTTAGCAGTGAGAATATATATTATACATTTCTTTCAACAACCTTCTAGTGATTTTTAACTTGTATAAAAATGGGACAAAAGATTTTATCCCAAGTATGTTCCTTAAATCCATCACTAATCCGTTGGTGATTACCGACATTATTAAAAAATTACTTCTTTTAGATTGCTTATTTTAAATGAAGTGTTAAGACACTGTGTATTTTTGTGACAATAGGGCTTTTATTGTGACAATAGGGCTTTTATTTATTCAAGTCTTATTTAAATGAAGTGTTAAGACACTATGTATTTTTGTGTGTATGGCCTGTGTTCTTTGACAACAAAATAACAAAACAAAGAGAACCGTGTAGAAATACAGTTTTAAATTCATAAATATACGACCGTTATTAAACTATTTTTATGGTAAAATCATAAAAAATCAACATACTTTTTATTTTTTACTACAAAAGTCCCTTAATAATTTTTTTCATATAAAAAACCAATATATTTTCTGTTTTTTTCTCACAAAAGTTAGTTAACATTTTTTTTTCATATAAAAACCCAACATACTTTCTGTTTTCTTACAAAAGTCGTTCAACAATTTTTTATACAACTATTACCCTAGCAAATGAATCGTCGAAACCAAGGCAAATGATCGACCAACAGAATGTATTTTTACAAAATGGATTCAATTTGATTACAAATTATATTTCTATATATTGGATTTCATTCACATAACAAAGTTTGATATTTAAAAAACTGTTAAGTGACTTTATAAAAAAAAAACACAGAAAGTGTGTTGGTTTTTTATATGTAAAAAATTGTTGAGAAACTTTTGTGATAAAAAAACATTTGTTTTTTATGTGCAAATGTAAGGCCCCAAACCCGGGAACCCGACACGTTGGAATCGTAAGCACAGTAGTAAATGACCACAAATAAACTCAATTAAATGCAGCAGAAAATCAATAGTCAAACAAATGGTCAACAACCCGACCCAACATAATCCAAACCGAGTACTAATATTTAAATGTCTTAACAACGAATAGCAAAAAAATGTCATCACCAACACGCGCGGTAACCAATCGCCATCCAGAAGCCGTCAACTCACATTTTCTCCTTACCTGAAATACATGCTAAAAAGTCAGCTACGCTGAGTGAGTTCTATAGTAATTCGTTCGAGGATATTAGATCCCGAACCTTTATTAAAAACGATTTACGTCACAAAGGCTTTTCACATTTCTTTACCGATTAACCAATTATATATTTTATCGACATACACGAAATCATGTCGACTGGTCTGAAGACTCGTACGATCATGACTCGTTGACCGATCATCGTCAGTCATAACACCCACCGACCAACACCGACTTACTATCACGCTTAAGCAACCCATTTCATCAGACTAAGGTCAGACTCAATTCCCGTCGACTAGAGTCGACCCGATAACGATTAATCTCTCAATAACCAAGCACTGCATTAAATAGTCGACACCAAATCCTACGCATACAATTATACTATCATTTCATACACAAATATCATCGTCAAAACCCTTATCATTTCGTGTCCTCACTATAAGACACGTTGCATGTATTCGAGCCCAAAACTACAAAACACTTAAACGTGGGCGATAGAAACTCACCTTTGCTAGACGCAACTTGATCTCTAGAACCCGCTAACACCTCGTACTCGCTCTTCGACTTCGCACCTATATTAAACACAAATTTACGAATCAATGACCCGACATTAAACTTTCACCTACGCACCTTAACACTATGTCGCGCAAGGCCACGTCTACGTGCATGGCACCATGCATGGTGCGCATACGCTTCTAGCACCCCTTGTCCACGCTCCCGACATCTAAGTTCACATTTGGTTCAACACCGGGTCCTCGAACTCGCCTTGTTACCGTGCCATAATTCATCATTGCGCGTCACCCGTCCTTGGTCTTCTTCGCCGTGACATCTTCCGGAACCACCTCAGCCGTCGCCGAGCCACCACCGTCCCGCGAACGGCTTGAGGGCCTTCTTTTGCTGCTGTCGCAACCGGCCATCACCATTTCCGGCGTCCATGCGTTGTTCCGAGTCCACCCGCAGCCGCGGTGGTCGTCTCCTGCCCCTGTCGCTGTCCGAACAGCCGTGAACAGCCCTTCGGGGGACTGTCGTGTCCGCCCAGCTGCACCGTCGACCGCCTATGCGCGAACACCGGCTGCCTCGTCCCTCTCCGAATGCTCATAAACCCTCATCTCGCACCCTTAGGGTTTTCGGCTAACATCCACTCAACACTCACAAGTTTTAAACGACCGAATGATTTAACGAGGTTAAATATAGACGTTATACCTTTGATCCGAGTGACTCGTGCAAATCGAATCACCAAGAACTCGTCTCCTCTTTCGCTACTCGTCGCCTACGAAACCCTAGAACCATAAAACGATTATTACGATTAACCGAAACTTAAAACACATACACGATGATTAGAGGCTCACGATTATACCTTGATCTTGACCAAATCACAATGAACGGCCTCTCTCCCTCTCCCTTCTTGCTCTCGGCAGCCGCAACCTCCAAATGGAGGTTCTCCATTTGCGTAACACCCTAAAAGGGTGTGTATGCCGGACCGGGCTCGGCCCTAGCGTCCCAACGGCCCCCCACTCGGGCTTGGCCCGTCTCAATTCCTTTTATAAAATGTACCCGCAAGTCTTGATAGTTATATATTAACCCCTGACTAATTATTTATAAAAACGACAGCGCACTAACTCCGTCAAGTCTCCTATCCTTGTGAACAGGTATTTACAATATTTACAAACCCATTTTCTAAACGAAAAACCGGGATGTTACAAGTATTCCCCCTTAAAGAGGTTTCGTCCTCGAAACCTGTGTCATCCGAAAACAAATGCGGATAATGTTCACGCATATCTGCTTCCGGCTCCCAAGTGGATTCGGATCCCTTACGATGCTTCCATTGCACTTTAACAATAGGGATCACTTTACTTCGCAATCTCTTTTCCTTTTTATCCAGTATAGCCACTGGTTCCTCCACATAGTTTAGCTTGTCGTCCACCACAATGTCGTCTAACGGTACGTGTTCTGTAGCATCTGCCAAACACTTTCGTAGATGGGACACATGGAATGTTGGGTGTATCCCTACCAATGCATCTGGAAATTGCAGTCTGTACCCGACACTACCAACACGTTCTTCTATCATAAAAGGTCCAATATAACTCGGACTAAGCTTTCCCCGTTTCTAGAAACGAATAATGCCCTTCTAGGGCGACACCTTAAGTATCACATAATCTCCTGCATTAAACTCTATAGGTCGCCGTCACTTATCGGCGTAAGACTTCTGCCTATCCTGAGCGGCTTTCATCCTTTGCTTCACCAATTCAAACTTCTAGGAAATTGCTTTTACAATGTCTAAGCTCCCTAGCTCTTTCTGTCCGATATATCCCCAGCATACTGAGGTTCTACACCTCCGCCCGTAGAGCATCTCGTACGGTGGCATCTCAATAGTCGCATGATAACTATTGTTATAAGAGACCTCCGCCAACGTTAAGTGACCATTATTAGGTTTTTGCCAGTGGTGATCAGTTAGATTAGTTATCAAAAACGGTTGATAAATAATTTTAGATTGATAGTAATTATTAATACGCGGCGGAAAGAAACCGATTCAACACAAAATAGAAACCCGACAGGATCTGGGTTACAAAACATACGAATACGGAATAAAATATTTAATCTACCAATGAGATTAATTATACCTTAGTGGTTAATAATTAACAGATCGAGACATCGATGTACAACAAACTGATGCTAGATCACAAACCATGCGAGAAACAGGGTTGCGCCGGATGGGGATGTCCGGAACAGACTAGGCGGCGGCGACTGGTCTGCCGGAGAAACGCAAGCGGCGACAGAATGAGGCTGTGATTAACAAGCGATCTAGAAGGATAGGAGAATTCTTCTCCTTCTTGTGGCGACTGTGTTCCTTGACCGAATTGGTCTCTTTTGCGGCCAAGATTGTTAGGTTCACATATAATAAGATTAATCTTATTATATATAATTACAAACCCTACTAATTTTTTTCCGGGCCCAAAGTCCAATACCAGAAGAAAAAGCCTGAACCCGATTAATTGTTTTAATAAAAGGATTAAAATAATAAATGTGAATTATTATTTATAAACTAGTATAAATAATAGTTCCCGTCTAACTAATATATATAAATATATATCGTCTCGCTAACAGCTCGTAATTACCATTTAAGCGGGTTAAGTGGATTTAATGTTCATTGCCCAAGGTGTAACTCTTACGGGTCACAACTCAGTTAGTAGCGTTAAATAATCGTGATCGGACATATAATTCCAACAGTCTCCCACTTGGACGTCATTCGATTAAGTTCCTTAACACAGACAGCCAGCGGTGTTCTAGCTACACATGGTTGCCCCTAACAAGTTATGACACTTTAAAGTCATTAACCAAAACATCTTGCTATTAGTAATCTTTTACTATCGCAAGACAATAGACTTATAGTAATTATCGTCATTTATCCTTTCTGTAAAAGACATCAATTGAATCAATGAGACATGGATTAGATTCATTCTCATATAGCGTTCAATCATTATTGTGCTCGTTCAAGATTCATAGTGGTCCAATCAAACACACAGTCAGTTTGGGTAAGGCCTTACATTTCACCAGTTTGAATCACGAGGGCGCCACGATGCCTAACTGTTACATATCATGTAAGAGTACAGAATCCCTTATCGACCACATACAGCTCCCACTGAACTTCAGATCAGTTCCTAACCAATGCCTTTATGACTGACAGTTACGCGACAGCGGTTGACAGTGATTAAAGAACAGTCCTTGGTAAACGAAAGTTCTAGTATGCGTCTCAAGTAAGAGGATACTAAATGAGTATACCAGTATCAAAAACATCTTATGATTAAAATCCATGAAGATGATTTGAAACGAGTTACATCCAACGTCATCCAAGATGAGGTCTGTGAAGTTGGAAGTCAACTACTTGAGTCCAAGTTCAGAATAGTCTTAATTCAGAGTCGTTCCCACGATTCTGATCGACTACGGATAATTAAGAATACAAGATTCATGGATTAAACGTATTAAAATCAAACACAGTTATAAGATTCAAAGTTGCATTTAACTAGTAAATCAAACTGAATTCAAAAGGTATAACTGTTTAATGTTTGTACATCCAAATACTAAATCAAAACATATCGCTAGCAAAACTAAGACCAATAGCATCTCTATGAAGATCATGCTTGTCCTGAGTCATGGGCTTAGTAAACGGGTCCGCTAGGTTTTGATCTGTGTCTACTTTGCTTATCACGATGTCACCACGTTCCACAATTTCCCGTATATAGTGGAACTTTCTGAGAATGTGCTTGTCTTTGTGATGAGATCTGGGCTCTTTGGCTTGAGCTATAGCACCTGTGTTATCACAAAGTATCTCGATTGGTTGGCGAATACTCGGAACCACATCGAGGTCAGTAATGAATTTCTTCATCCAAGCAGCTTCCTTAGCAGCATCTGATGCAGCTATATACTCAGATTCGGTGGTTGAATCCGCCACCACACTCTGCTTGGAGCTCTTCCAGGAGATAGCTCCTCCGTTTAGAGTGAATATGAATCCTGATTGTGAGCGAGAGTCATCTCGGTTAGTTTGGAAGCTGGCGTCAGTGTAACATCTTACAGTGAGCTCTTCTTCCACTCCTCCAAATATTAAGAACATGTCTTTAGTCCTTCTCAAGTACTTCAGGATGTTCTTGACTGCAGTCCAATGGGCAATGCCAGGACTTTGCTGAAAACGACTAGTCATGCTTAAAGTATACGAGACGTCAGGCCTGGTACATAACATAGCATACATGATAGAACCAATCGCCGAAGCATATGGAATTGCTTCCATACGCTTGGTTTCAATGTCCGTTGAAGGAGATTGCGATTTGTTCAGCACGGTGCCTTTAGTCATAGGAACACCTCCTTTCTTGGAGTTTTCCATATGAAAGCGTGCCATGACTTTGTCTATGTATGTGCCTTGACTAAGCCCTAGAAGCCGCTTAGATCTATCCCTGTAGATCTTGATTCCTAGAATGTAGGCTGCTTCTCCAAGATCTTTCATTGCAAAACAAGTTCCCAACCGGTGTTTAACATCGTTAAGCATAGGGATGTTGTTTCCAATGATAAGTATATCATCCACATACAAGATGAGGAATGATATAGTGCTCCCACTAGCCTTTCTGTAAACACAAGGCTCATCTTCATTTTTGACAAAGCCAAACTCTTTAATCTTTTGGTCAAAACGAAGATTCCAGCTTCGAGATGCTTGTTTGAGTCCATAAATGGACTTATTCAGTTTACACACCCTATTAGGATATTTTGGATCAACAAAACCATCAGGCTATACCATATAGACATCTTCAGAAAGATGCCTATTAAGGAAAGCGGTTTTGACATCCATTTGCCATATCTCATAGTCATAGTACGCGGCTATGGCAAGCAATATCCTGATCGATTTGATCATAGCAACGGGCGAGAAGGTTTCATCATAGTCAACGCCTTGAGTCTGAGTAAAACCTTTCGCAACTAGCCATGCTTTATAGGTGTGTATATCTCCATGCGTGTCGGTTTTTCTCTTGAAAATCCATTTGCTCCCTACTGCCCGAGATTCGGGGGGTAGCTCAACCAAGTCCCAGACTTGATTGTCACGCATAGATTGCATCTCGGCGTTCATGGCTTCTAGCCATTTTGCAGATTCTGGATCTGAAATAGCAGATTTGTAGTTAGTAGGTTCGTCATTAGATTCGGCTACTAATAGGACCTCGGTACCCTCAAGATGCCATAGGTATCTGTCAGGTTCTTTGCGAGTCCTTACACTTCTGCGAACGCTTGTGTTTATGTCTGATTCATCAGCAACAACTTCTTGTTGTTCAGACGCTCCGACTTCATCAGCGGTTGTTTGTGGTTCTCGAATTTCTTCAAGATCCACTATATTATCTCCAATTCCTCGTTCAAGAATTTCTTTCTCGAGGAAGTGACCCTTCCTTTTGATGGAAATAACATTTGCATCAGGATGGTAGAAATAATATCCGCTTCTGTTATAGTATCCAACGAAAACGACCTTTTCGCCTCTAGGATCGAGCTTGTCATCAGAATCGCTGGTGACATATGCATCGCATCCCCATACTCTAAGGTAATATAGATTGGGTTTAGACCCATGCCATATCTCATATGGAGTCTTGTTTACCTTCTTAGTCGGTGCCAGATTGACAATGCGAGCGGCGGTCATAAGAGCATAACTCCAGACGGAGTGAGGCAAGTGTGTTCTACACATCATCGATCGAACCATATTAAGTAGTGTTCGATTTCTCCTCTCGCTCACACCATTAAGTTGGGGTGTGCCAGGTGGAGTAGGTTGTGAAACTATTGCACGCTCCTTGAGATGATTGATGAACTCTGTGCTGAGATATTCACCACCTCGATCTGATCGAAGTGTCTTTATCGTTTTACCGAGTTGGTTTTCCACTTCGTTTTGAAACTCTTTGAACTTTTCAAAAGTTTCATGCTTGTGTTTCATAAGATAGACATAAGCATATCGACTATAATCGTTGATGAATGAAACGAAGTATCTTTCATGATTTCTAGACATGGTTCTGAAAGGGCCACATACATCAGTGTGTATGAGTCCTAGCAGATCCTTGGCTCGTTCACCAACGCCGGTGAAGGATCCTTTAGTGAGTTTGCCAGCTAAGCAAGACTTGCAGTCTTCAAAGGATTCTTGTCCGGTGGATTCAAGGATCCCTTCGGATTGGAGCCTTTTCATGCGTGCCTTGCTTATGTGACCAAGTCTACAATGCCATAGAAATGTATCATTAATGCTAGATTTGATACGTTTAGAAAGATTGTATATGTTATTATTAGTTTGAACATCAACCTCATAAATTCCATTTCGAGGTTTAGCTTCAAAATAGAAAATATCATTTAAGTAAGTAGAAATATTAATTCCATTAAAATCGTACTTAAAACCTTGTTCAAACAATAAGGAAACTGAAATAATGTTTCTGGTTAAACCAGGTGTAAACAAACAGTTATTTAAGATAACTACAAGGCCAGAAGGACATGAAAGGTGAAATGTTCCAGTTGCAAGAACTGGTACTCTCTTCCCATCACCAACGATGAGTTCCATGTCGCCTTGTTTAAGCTTCTTCCACTTTTCAGGCTCGTGCAATACATTAACGATGTGATAAGCACATCCGGTATCAAATACCCATGTGTCGCTAGAGATAGTGAAAAGTTCAATAACATAGATAGAAATACCAGAAGAGATGCCTTCACCATTTGCTCTCTTCGATCTCAGCTTAGCTAGATATTCAGGGCAGTTACGTTTCCAGTGCCCCATATTGTTGCATTCAAAACACTGACGTTCCTTGGGAGGGGGTGCTTTTACAACTTGCTTGTTTTTGTTGGTGGCATTCTTGGCAGCAACAATAACTTGCTTCTTACCTTTGCTGTTATAACCCCTTTTCTTGGTTTTGGGCTTGTTAACACCAGCAGATTTGACCATCAACTCTTGATTAGTCTCACTTGATATTCTCATCTCGGCCGTTTCCTGCATGCCGTGCAGTTCGGGCATAGTCTTCTCCCATGTGTTCATATTTAAGTTCATTACGAAGTTGTCATAAGAACTAGGGAGAGAGTTCAAGATGAGGTTGGTGTTATTCGGTTTTTCATTCTCAAGCAAAGACTTGAGAGAGAAGGAGAAGCGGGATTCTTTTTCAGTAGACATCCGTTAAATAAGCAAATTAAATTTTAATTAGTATTTTGGATGTAATAAATTCTTATATTAATGACCCATGGCAAGAATAGAATAAGAATAGAGAATCTGGTTATGTCAATTAGTAATGGCGGCTGTGGCACGCAACATTAATAAGTGATTTAGGCAGACTGACAACAATTGCCAATTGTGAAAAATGCACAATTCTCAAGTATGAGGCCGCTAAGACAACTCTTGTCTATGCATTGATACGTTTAGCCTCATCTATGCCCACTTTTGGTCTACATACAGCTGGGGCATGTAATGGAGAGAAAAGTAATAGTCGCACTAGTACAGGTACATTTGGAAGGGCCGGATGTGTCAACGAAACCATTGCACCTTGGTGGGATAGGTTACGCACCAAGTGCGGTGCTGTGGCTCCAAACACTGGTGTTTCACGTTATGCCCCAAGTGTTCCTTATAGTAGGATGGCATAGACTAAAGATTTTAAATATGGGATTTAATTTTAGTGTTTACCGAATAGGGTCAAACACAACGAATGATAAATCATACGTGTGTTGTAAAATCCAGTTTTACTATATATTAGATCGTGACAACGTGATGAACCCTTTCATCTCTCAGTACACTTAATTTTAAATAACCTATTAAAACTAAGTTTGTCGCGATGTAATTAACCAATTAAAAGTTAATAGTTTAAATGAACTATTAAGTTATTCGTTTTGAAAATTTAAAATTAGTTTAAATTGCAAAACTTTATTGGTTATCATTTATTTTAAAAACAAACCTTTTGTTTTAACATAAAAATCCACAAGTTGTAAAAAAAATTAGAACTTGTTGTTAATTTGATTTTGAAAATTTTTGGTATTTGGTTGGTATGTTATAACATTTATAAGATAAAAGCAACCACAATAACAAACACAAAAATATGTAAATCATATGGCCAAGGAAAAAGTGTTTGATCTTGCTAGAGCCTAATAACAAGACCAAACTAGGTCACGGGGTCACAACACACAAACAACCACAAGGATGAACTTCGTGCATGCATCTAGCTGTTCCGTGTGACTCCCACTAAATCCAAGATCCTGTCTCCGTCTTCTGTTTTGTCTTCGGATCTTTATCTTTACAATATTTATACAGAATACAAAAAAAATAAAACCCTAAGCTATTACAACTTTGAGCCATCAAAGTGGGCCAAAACATAAAAGCTAATCTATTACAATTTTGAGCCATCAAATGGGCCAAACCATAAAACCAAAAACATAAAACAAACACAAGACAGGGTCGGGCCAGATTTACATATTTAATACAATCAAATAACTGGCAATCCTTTTGGTCAAATAAAAAAAATAAAAAACTTTGACCAAAATAAATAAATAAAAATTGCCCTAAAAAGATCTAGATCAGAAACTTTAAACAAGTTAAAGTTTGTGATCTATAACCGGTTAAAAGACCGGATCCGATTCGTATGTCGTAACCAAGACTCTGATACCACTATTGGGTTTTTGCCAGTGGTGATCAGTTAGATTAGTTATAAAAAACGGTTGATAAATAATTTTAGATTGATAGTAATTATTTAGTAATTATTAATACGCAGCGGAAAGAAACCGATTCAACACAAAATAGAAACCCGACAGGATCTGGGTTACAAAACATACGAATACGGAATAAAATATTTAATCTACCAATGAGATTAATTATACCTTAGTAGTTAATGATTAACCGATCGAGACACCGAGGTACAACAAACTGATGCTAGATCACAAACCATGCGAGAAACAGGGTTGCGCCGGATGGGGATGTCCGGAACAGACTAGGCGGCGGCGACTGGTCTGCCGGAGAAACGCAAGCGGCGACAGAATGAGGCTGTGATTAACAGGCGATCTAGAAGGATAGGAGAATTCTTCTCCTTCTTGTGGCGGCTGTGTTCCTTGACCGAATTGGTCTCTTTTGCGGCCAAGACTATTAGGTTCACATATAATCAGATTAATCTTATTATATATAATTACAAACCCTACTAATTTTTTTCCGAGCCCAAAGTCTAATACCAGAAGAAAAAGCCTGAACCCGATTAATTGTTTTAATAAAAGGATTAAAATAATAAATGTGAATTATTATTTATAAACTAGTATAAATAATAGTTCCCGTCTAACTAATATATATAAATATATATCGTCTCGCTAACCGCTCGTAATTACCAGTTAAGCGGGTTAAGTGGATTTAATGTTCATTGCCCAAGGTGTAACTCTTACGGGTCACAACTCAGTTAGTAGCGTTAAATAATCGTGACCGTACATATAATTCCAACAACCATCCCATGCACCTCCGAAATCAATCACACATGCACGCGACATGTCCTCCAATGTTTGTATCGTCCGCTCTGACTGTCCATCAGTCTGAGGGTGATACGTAGTGCTAATGTGCAATCTCATCCCCATGGCTTCATTGAACCTTTTCCAAAGCTTGGATGTGAATCTCGTATCCCGATCGGATACGATAGAAATCGGCACTCCATGCCTAGAAACGATCTCATTAATAAACACTTCGAATAACCTTTCTGATGAGAAAGTCTCCTTAATCGGTATAAAATGAGTGCTTTTCGTCAACCGATCCACTACTACCCAAATAGTGTCGTGCCCCTTACCCGTCTTAGGTAATTTCGTAATAAAATCCATGGTGATATGCTCCCACTTCCACTTCAGGATCTCTAAAGGTTGGATCTTGCCATAAAGCTTCTGATGCTCTGCCTTAACTTGCAAACATGTCAAACACTTGCTCACATACTGGATCACGTCATGCTTCATTCCTGGCCACCAATAGTTGCCTTTCATATCCTGATACATCTTTGTTGTTCCTGAATGTATCGAATACCTTGACTTGCGCGCTTCGTCAAGTACCTGCTCTCTAAATCCACCAAACTTTGGTATCCAAATACGGTCATTCTTGACCCACACCCCTTGACTGTTCTCAGTCAACAGCTCACGCTGTCCAAAAATCCTTTCTTCTTTTAGCCTTTCATCTCTCAAGGCTTCCGTCTGTACGTCCTTTAGTAAGGTCAGAAAATCTTGCATTACTGCTAGTTGACACGCTTTAACTCTAATTGGCGTGTGTTCTTCCTTACTACTTAACGCGCCAGCAACCACATTTGCCTTCCCTGGATGGTAAAGGATCTCACAGTCGTAGTCCTTGATTAGCTCCAACCACCTCCTCTGCCTCATGTTCAACTCTTTTTGCTCGAAGAAATAATTCAAGCTCTTATGATCCATGTAGATTGTACACTTGATTCTGTACAAGTAGTGTCTCCACAACTTGAGTGCAAACACCACCGCCGCTAGCTCTAAATCATGTGTAGGGTAATTCATTTCATGCGTCTTCAACTGCCTCAACGCATACGCTATCACTTTCCCTCGTTGCATTAATACGCAACCTAACCCCAAATAAGACGCATCCGAATACACGACTAAGTCATCCGTTCCTTCCGGTAACGTTAACACTGGTGCTTCAGTCAACCGCTTCTTTAACTCTTGAAATTCACTTTCTTGATCCGGTCCCCAAGCAAACTTCACTCCTCCGTTGGAGTCTTAGGAGCGTTCCACTTAACCACTGCTTCAATCTTTGCAGGATCCACCATGATCCCTTCTGGGTTAATAACATGCCCCAGAAACTGAACTTCCCGCAGCCAAAACGCACACTTTGAGAACTTAGCGTAAAGCTTTTCTCGTCTCAGCGTCTCTAACACTTCCCGTAGATGATCTACGTGCTCCTCCTCACTCTTAGGGTAAATTAGAATATCATCGATAAACACAGTCACCGATCTATCTAGCATTGGACGGCACACGCGGTTCATTAAGTCCATGAATGCTGCCGGAGCATTCGTCAATCCAAAGGACATAACCAAGAACTCGTAATGTCCATAGCGTGTCCTAAATGCCGTCTTCGGAATATCTTTTTCTCTAACCTTCAGCTGATGATATCCTGACCTCAGATCTATACGTGAAAACCAATTTGCTCCTTGCAATTGATCGAACAAGTCATCGATACGCGGTAACGGATACTTGTTCTTAATCGTCAACTTATTGAGCTCTCGGTAGTCGATGCACATGCGCATGATACCATCCTTCTTCTTCACAAACAAGACCGGTGCACCCCATGGTGACATACTTGGTCTTATGAATCCTTTGTCCAACAAGTCTTGAAGTTGCTCCATGAGCTCCTTCATCCCTGTCGGTGCCAATCGATATGAAGCTTTAGCAACCGGTAAGCTCCTGGCTGTAGATCGATCTGGAATTCGATCTCTCGCTCCGGTGGTACTCCCGTCAAGTCATCAGGGAAAAAGTCCGCAAATTCCTGCACCACTGGAACCTCTAATAAATCCACACTCTTTGTTTCTGTATTGGTGACATAAGCTAAGTATGCCCCGCAGCCATGCCTCAATGACTTCACTGCCTTCATCATAGAGATAACTCTCAGTAGAGAGCTCACTCTGTCACCATACACCGTCACCACCATTCCTTCTAAGGACTTTAACCTTATCATTTTCTGTCAGCAAACAATGTCCGCATCGAACGCGGCCAACCAATCCGTCCCCAGCACAACATCAAATCCTCCTAACGCAATAATAAATAATCTAGCAGGGAACCTATAACCCTCTAGATCAATAAAACAATCATCTAACGCTTCAATGACTCTGGTGGGCGTTCCCACCGCGGTCTCAACACTAAACGAATTTTCAATCATTCTAGCCGTCCTACACAAACTCTTGCAAAAAGATGGGGCTACGAAGCTCTTGCTTGCCCCTAAATCAAATAAAACCGAAGCTGGTACGTTATTAATAAGAAAAGTACCTGAAACAACATCAGGGTCATTCTTGGCTTCAGCTGCAGTCATGGTGAAAGCCCTAGCTTTAGCCTTAGACTTTTCATCTTCTTTCTTAACTGGGACTGTTTCCCTGCTTGGTCCCGTACCCTGTGCTACCTTACACTCTTTCGCCAGATGGCCTAGGCCCCCACACTGGTAACACTTAGGACCGCGCGGGTAGTCTCTAGCAAAGTGTCCCGCCTTGCCGCACCTATAACAAGATCCCGCATCAGCCCTGCACTCACCCGAGTGAATCTTACCACACTTGCGACATGAATCAGGTTCGTCGGTCCTAGCCTTCTTCACAAACGGAACCTTCAAATCTTTACTGAACCTTTTGAGGGGTACGGTCCACTTCTTATCCTCTGGTTTCTTCTCTTGCACCTCAGCTCCCATGACATCATCATACAAGGTCCCACTAAGCTCCACCGCACCGTCAAAACTCGAAGGCTGCTGAGCCTTGACTAAATGCCTAAATGATCCGGTAGACCGGCTACATACAACTTCATCCACCGCTCATCATTTCCAGCTAAATGTGGCACCAGACGTGCCATCTCTATGAACTTCGATGTGTACTCACGATGAGTCGATTTACCAGCCTTGAAAGTCAGAAACTCTCTCTCTACTCTCTCCAGCTCTCCCGGAGCATAAAAATTCTTCCTAACCAAACCCTTCAAATCCTCCCAGGTCATAGCTTCCAACTCCTGAGCTGTCTTCCTCTCTTTCACCGAGTTCCACCGGTGAAAAGCCTCAGCAGTGAAAGAGTGAGAAACGAACTTCACTATCTGCTCCGGCTTGCACTCACTGATAGAGATAGTGGACTCCATCTCATAAAGCCAGTGATACGTGGCCACTGAATCCTTCAAACCATCAAACCTCGGCGGATCGCACTTCTTAAAGTGCCCGTAGTCACAGCTGCCACTAGTTCCAGTTGATTTCTTCTTCTTTTTCCACCTCCACTAGCACTCTCGTCTCGAGCTCCTCAAATGCTGCCTTCACTATATCCGGCAGATACTCATGGATCATCTCATCCACTTCCTTCTTAACTACTTCGCGAACCTCAGCTTCGAACTGGAATCCTTCATTGTACTAGGAGTGCACCGAAGGTTCAGTACTCACTGACGGTTCAGTATGAACCGACACCTCTTCATGATTAGCATTGTCGTCCTGAGCGTTCTCACGACGCCCCCTACCAGTAGCATTACCCGCAGTCTGTCTCTTAGGTGCCATCAGTTACTGAAATTAATAACAAACAGAGCAATACTTAGGTATCATTTAAAACAATCCGAGCAGTGCAATTAGTTAATGACGGTGGCCAATCACCATTACCCGCTTGCCTTGCCTTTCAGGTTTTAAACCATCCCTATACTGCATCTTGGCATAACGCCCCTGTCTTAGCCTACTAACACACACATTTATACTGACTCGTACCTGGCGCTTCTGGCTTTTGGTTACGCGTGATGACATTCCCTACACATTGGTCCCATTCTCAGTCTAAGTCTAGGCATCGAGCATGCCCAGATTATTTAAACCACCGCTCTGATACCAACTTGTAAGGCCCCAAACCCGAGAACCCGACACGTTGGCATACACGTAAGCACAATAGTAAATGACTTCAAATAAACTCAATTAAATGCAGCGGAAAATCAATAGTCAAACAAATGGTCAACAACCCTACCCAACATAATCCAAACCGAGTACTAATATTTAAATGTCTTAACAACGAATAGCAAATAAATGTCATCACCAACACGCACGGTAACCAATCGCAATCCAGAAGCCGCCAACTCACATTTTCTCCTTACCTGAAATACATGCTAAAAAGTCAGCTACGCTGAGTGAGTTCTATAGTAATTCGTTCGAGGATATTAGATCCCGAACCTTTATTAAAAACGATTTACGTGTCAAAGGCTTTTCACATTTCTTTACCGATTAATCAATTATATATTTTATCGACATACACGAAATCATGTCGACTGGTCTAAAGACTCGTACGATCATGACTCGTTGACCGATCATCGTCAGTCATAACACCCACCGACCAACACCGACTTACTATCACGCTTAACCAACCCATTTCATCCGACTAAGGTCAGACTCAATTCCCGTCGACTAGAGTCGATCCGATAACGATTAATCTCTTAATAACCAAGCACCGCATTAAATACTCGACACCAAATCCTACGCATACAATTATACTATCATTTCATACACAAATATCATCGTCAAAACCCTTATCATTTCGTGTCCTCACTAAAAGACACGTTGCATGTATTCGAGCCCAAAACTACAAAACATTTAAACGTGGGCGATAGAAACTCACCTTTGCTAGACGCAACTTGATCTCTAGAACCCGCTAACACCTCGTACTCGCTCTTTGACTTCGCACCTATATTACACACAAATTTACGAATCAATACGTGACCCGACATTAAACTTTCACCTACGCACCTTAACCATATGTCGCGCAAGGCCACGTCTACGTGCATGCATACGCTTCGAGCACTAAGTTCACATTTGGTTCAACATCGGGTCCTCGAACTCGCCTCGTTACCGTGCCATAATTCATCATTGCGCGTCACCCGTCCTTGGTCTTCTTCGCCGTGACATATTCCCGGACCACCTCAGCCGTCACCGTCACGTCGCCGAGCCACCACCGTCCCACGAACGGCCTGATGGCCTCCTTTCGCTGCTGTCGCAACCAGCCAGCACCATTTTCGGCGTCCAAGCGTTGTTCCGAGACCACCCGCAACCGCGATGGTCGTCTCCCGCCCCTGTCGCTATCCGAACAGCCGTGAACAGCCCTTCGGGGGACTGTCATGTCCGCCCAGCAGCACCGTCGGCCGCCTATGCGTGAACCCCGGCTGCCTCGTCCCTCTCCGAATGCTCACATAGGATTTTCGGCTAACATCCATTCAACACTCACAAGTTTTAAACGACCGAATGATTAAACGAGGACAAATATAGACGTTATACCTTTGATCCGAGTGACTCGTGCAAATCGAATCACCAAGAACTCATCTCCTCTTTCGCTACTCGTCGCCTACGAAACCCTAGAACCATAAAACGATTATTGCGATTAACCGAAACTTAAAACACATACACGATGACTAGAGGCTCGCGATTATACCTTGATCTTGACCAAATCACAATGAACGACCTTTCTCCCTCTCCCTTCTTGCTCTCGGCAGCCGCAACCTCCAAATGGAGGTTCTCCATTTGCGTAACACCCTAAAAGGGTGTGTACGCCGGACCGGGCTCGGCCCTAGCGTCCCAATGGCCCCCCACTCGGTCTTGGCCCATCTCAATTCCTTTTATAAAAGGTACCCACAAGTCTTGATAATTATATATTAACCCTCGACTAATTATTTATAAAAACGACAGCGCACTAACTCCGTCAAGTCTCCTATCCTTGTGAACATGTATTTACAATATTTATAAACCCATTTTCTATACGAAAAACCGGGATGTTACAGCAAAAAACTATTAAAGGACTTTTATAAGAAAACATAAAATTCATGTTGTTTTTTTTATGGTATTTGCACAATTATTTATTACTACTTACAAAGATATGTAGAATGATAAAAAGGAATTAGCCTTCATCTGATAATTTTTTATTTTATATAACAGAAAAATTCACTAGTATCAAGAATCACTTACATATATTATGAGAGTTTTGGTTGATTTTTTTCCCCCAAATTGTAAAATGTTAAATCTATACTACATAATAAATAAAGGTTTTTGTATACAACCTGTCGCCACCATATTCAATCTCATCATTTTTTTTCGCTTCTCTCTCTCTTATTAAATGCACCCATATCTTTTAATAAGTTACTAATTATACTAATAAAACACGTTTATTTTAAATTATCCTTTATTATAAAAACTTTGAAACCTAATTATGTAATTTTTATTTTTAATCAAATAGTAAATGAAAGTCAAATTACATTAAATAGTAATTGACGTATTTTCGAAACCAAGTTAAATATTATTTTTTACATTTTTTGAATTTTGTTTTCTATCCTTAATATATATATAGTAATACATTTTTACACTTGTAAAATACATAAATAAAATTTGAGAAATTTATGTATTAATATTTTTCACCCCGTGTGTATTACACGGGGTTTAAGCTAGTTAAACTAATTAAAAGAGTTAAAAAGATTGAATTGTTAGACTTGAAAAAGAAAGTTTTGTACCAAACATAATGAACAAAAACTAGATCATAAGTACAATAATAAACAACTTTACAACCATTTCAATTCACACTTCAGTTCAATCAATGTTCAAATACAAATCAGGAAAATGAAAACTAAACAACCTTGAAGAATTTCATGTTTTTAAAGAGAGAATGCAGATAAGACGACCAACACCATGAGAACCACGACGGTTAGAAAAGATGCCACCACGGCCCCGCTGACTTCCTGACAGAAATCGTTGAACTGTTGACAAATCGCCGGCCAGTTGGCATCCGAGTTTCCGTTATGAGCCAAGTAGACTATCGATGCAGCTCCACCGGCTGCCGCGGTGGTCAAAGCAACCGCAACCTATAGTCAAAACCATAGAGATTATGAATTGTTAGCAGTGAGAATATATATTATACATTTCTGTCAACAACCTTTCTAGTGATTTTTAACTTGTATAAAAATGGGACAAAAGATTTTATCCGAAGTTTGTTCCTTAAATCCATCGCTAATCCGTTGGTGATTACCGACATTATTAAAAAAAAATACTTCTTTTAGATTGCCTTTAAAGAATTTTCTTTTTGCTCTTTTCTATTGATTATTATTCGATTCGTTGTTGATATGTCGGTGATCACTGACTGAACTAGTCGTCGGTAGTTTTTTCATCGATGAAAGTCACTTTTCTAGTAATGAATATTAAACTCTTCTTACAGTGTCAAGGAAGAGGAGTAAGACACGTGGGGCCACCAAATGCGGGCGAACAATGCACACAATAGAGATGGGAATCGAGAGGGCAAGGTAGGCAGCGGTGATGGAGTTAGCGACCACAAAAAACCTGTAATAATACAATTCGGGTTGTGTTAACTCACTAATAACTATAACTGACATTTAAGACATTTAAGTAAAACGACTATGTATTTTATATAAAATAAACTATTATATAACTTTGATTATGACTTACGTAAAAGCTTGTAAATCATCAAACTCGGCTTTGAACTGAAAGAACTGAGTGAAAAAAGGGAGAGTTTGGTCCGTGGAACCCATGGCTATCGCGGCTCCTAGAGCCGCAGCAATGCCAGCTAACCTTAGAACCACATCAAATACGGCTAACCCTCTTTTGTACCCTCCCTTTGGAGCCTTTTGAACCACGGGTTTGATGCTACTTGAGGCCGGTGGTGCAGACAAAATCGGTGCTTTTCCCTTCCTTTCCTTGGGTGTCTCGGTAATGTTGATCGTGGTTGAGTCACCTTCCATTTTAGAGTGAAAAATAGACTGAAAACGAGAGCGTAAAGTGCGGTCTAGAGAAAGAAAGAGATCAATGGAGAGGTGGTGAGGAAAATGGTTGATGAAAGAAGGTATAAATAGAATTTGAAATGAAGAAAGTAATATGAAGTTGGAGGTATAGACAGTTGTTGGTGCCTTCTTTTGTTTCTTAATGCTCAATACGAGAATATTGATAATCATGGTTTATTTTAAACGTGTACTTTTTAAACACGTTTAAACAAGTATCCAAACACTCCCAAAGTGAATACGCATGTAGAATAAAAAGTCAACTAAATAACAAAGCTTTATTTCCGTATACGGTCAACTAAACAACTAGAGTCCCTACTCCACTAGGCCCCAAAAGGGTACTTAGCTAACAAAACCCCTCTGGTTTTTTTATTTCAATTTTCCTAGGATGTTGATCAACTATTATACATGAAGATAATTTAATATATGTTTTTTTACACATTGTATGATGCTATATCTATACTATATAATAAATAAAGGTTTTGGTTATATGTTTTCTCGTCTCTCTCTTATTTAATGGTGATATTAAACTAATACATTTTTTTAAGTATTTAATATAAATATATTTATGGATACTTATTAACCAAATAAAGTTAATATAAATTAACATTTATCAATTAATTAATACCCAGTTGAAAAAAAATATTTTTATAAATTAACTTAACGTAATTTATAATTGTCACGTCAAAGTACATTTTTTAAAAACATATTTTGGGGAATGTATATATGTTAATATATTACATGTTATTCAATACGCATAATAAACGAGTTTATTCAACCCGTGTAATAACAAGTTTTAAACAAATACAATTTTTAGTTCTAAGTATATAACATTATATTCAAATTACTCGTGTATTACACGGGATTCTAACCTAGTTTTATCTAATAAAAAATTAAAATATCAAATATACATATTATTAAATTTAAAATACTTCCTCAAAATAAGTAGTCCAGTTATTTATCAAATCATCATGTTCTTTAAAATTCAAAGGTATCTTTAAAACTATAAGTTTCTAACCAAACTTAAAAGAATAACTCTTAATGTATACTCTTTAATCTAATACCAGTATACCACTGTTTAATATAGGGGTGTGTCCGAGGCGGTTTGGTTCGGTTTTAGGCTTTAACCGAAACCAAAATGAAATGTTCTGTTATTGGAGTCTCTTAAGCAACCGGTTTCGGTTGAATCGGTTAATTCGGTTCGGTTTATTTCAAGTGCATACTAGTCTAAGCATTTATGGCATTCGGTTCGGTTACTCTCATAACTCA
Organism: Smallanthus sonchifolius; assembly: GCA_023525975.1. Lineage (NCBI taxonomy): Eukaryota > Viridiplantae > Streptophyta > Magnoliopsida > Asterales > Asteraceae > Smallanthus > Smallanthus sonchifolius. The sequence goes on along the minus strand of CM042046.1, from coordinate 49,472,276 downwards.
AAAGAAAAAAACCAAAACCAATCTTTCAACTTCCTTAATACCCGCCTTTGAGATCATTGACAACATCATTCAGGATGGGGTTAGTGTCTCTTGAGTAGTCCCATCAACCATGAACCCTGGATTGGGACCCAATGGTTGCCTCTTGGTTTCTTATGATCACCTTGCATTTAGCTTTAGCCTTGGCCTTCAACTCATCATTCTTTTTAAACCCTCACCTTGATGGCATCACATGTTCCACTCGAACATGAATCCTTTTTCTTGATGATCCTATTACCAACCTGCAACACATAATCAATCATTAACATGAAAAGAACCGTTAAGTAAAACCTAAAATCATCATCAAATCTTTTCTTTAACCTATGTACCATAGAACTAGGGGGTGTAAACACGCTGAACAGCTCGTGTACTATTTGAGATTAACTCGCTACATATTCATATCAAGCTCGATGTCATTTAACAAATGAGCTCGAGCCTTCAATTTATATAAAATGTATTTATTTTATTGTTATAATAATATTTAGTTGGCTCATTTAACAAACGATCTCGAGCCTTTCATTTATATAATTTGTAATTAATTCATTAATACATGTTTATTTAATATCATTAGAGTTAATTACACGGATAGTACATGTTGTTTGCGGAAAATAGCATGTTTAGGAAATAAGGGTTTTGGGTTTAGTAGTTTCAGTTTTATAAAGAGTATGGGTATTAATATTTCGTTTAAGTTTAGAATGAAATGACTAAAATACTCTTTACCGAGCATATCAAGAGGTTTGTGTGTTTTCAATTTTGTAAAGAGTTTGGGTATTAAATCCCTTGTTCTCGACCCCAATCCATGGCCTGGCCGTCATTGTTCTCCCTTCCGGCCGGTAGATCGAAAAATCACAAAGGACCAACGGACAGCGTTCGGTGTTGCAGTTGAGATTTTGGAATTTTGTAATATGAGTTTGCTGTAGGATCCGGCCCAGTGGGCTTTTTGTCAATAATTGGGTCGTTTCAACTTTCAACACCCTTATTTTTTGAAATAGAGTTAATTGCATAAATGATTTATTCGGTTTGATTAATTTGCATGTTTGATCAAAATCATTAAAAATCAGTAAAAATTATTAGGCTTTGGGTTCCTGTATATGTGCTTTGTTACTTCTCATTTGTGTGGCTAATCTTATTGCATCTAATTTTGATTGGGCTTTCTTACTTTGAGGAAGCTCATCTCGACTCGAAAATTTGTTCGATTCAACTAGCTCACGCCAAAAAAAAAATATTTGACAACGTATTTCCGAGCAAGTTGCAAGCCACGTGTTAATTGAATAAAATCCTTCTTGATCACATTTGTTTCTCTATTTCCTTTATCTTATATACAACACTAGTTTACAAATCCATGTTTTACACGGACTGAATAAATGAAATATTAAATAGTTAATAATGGAGATTTATAAATTATAAAAGATATTAAATAATAATAAAGATTTATAAATTATAAAGGATATTAAATAATAATGAAGAGATTACCATAGCTTAAAAGTATGGTCATACTTTTTTGGTTACGAGAGACAACTCTTGGTTTTTTGTGCTTTATCTTTGGGATGTTTCAGTTAAATTATATTAGGTTTTGGGTCAAGTTTTAACATGTAAAAATCACTTATACAAGGCACATAACTTTTTCTAAAACACAACACGCTAACCTACGATTCAAGCACTTGTAAAACATAACACACTAACCTACGATTCAAGCACTTGTAAAACATAACACACTAACCTACGATTCAAGCACTTGTAAAACATAACACACTAACCTACGATTCAAGCACTTGTATAGAGCGATAACAAAACAAGAGAGCGCGAGAAGTGTTCTTGCGAGTTCTCCCATACCATGTGTATGGAAAGTGTTTCCATCTTCACCCTTATCATATTGTCAAAGATTCTTAGAGTTTTCAAGCTTGAAGACCAAAAAGGGTCGAGTGCTAACACCTTATTGTCGTTGATAATCTTAGTTGTGGTGTGGATTACTTGTATATGGAAGCTACTTTGATCCCAAAAATCCAAGATCATCTATAAACCAAGTGGATTTCAACCGTATATCAACTAGACTATTTAAAAAGGTCGATTTCTCAACCCCTTGTTAATAATTTCCATAGTTAGCATGCATATAGATAGAACTTTAAAAAATGTTTTAAAATCTTGTTTTGCTTCTATTGCTTCCACAAAACCTTTTAACGAAACCCCAACAAACTTAAGGTCACAAAACTAACGATACACATGCTTTTTTAACGATATTTTTTTACTTCTAAACACCACTTAAACCTATACTTGCAGGATTTAAACTCACATTATTTTTATGCAGAACAATAACAAGGGTTAGCTTATAGTAAAAAATGTTTTAAAAATAAGAAGGGTAAGAAGGATTCTAAGCTTGACATGTGTCATTTTATTGTTTTTAAAGGGAGGGCATAATGGTCAATGTGTAATATACCAGGTCAATGTGTAATACATCAGGTCAATGTGTAATACAATGTATGATATTACACAATGTTCAGACCTGATATTACACAATGGGCATATTACACAATGACCTGACATATTTGAGCGAATTACATAATAATGAGCAAATTACACAATGAGCTGGAAAACGTAAAACACAATAATGAAAACATATAACACAATGATGAAAAATATTTGACATAATGAACTTGTATTACACAATAACCTGACTAGTTACACAATGAACTTGTATTATATAATGACTTGACTAATTACACAATGGACTTGTACTACACAATGACCAGACGTGGTATTACACAATGAACTTGTATTACACAATGAACTTGTATTACACGATGAACTTGTATTACACAATGAGCTGACTAACTACACAATGAGCTGAAAAACGTAAAACACAATAATAAATACATATAACACAATGAACTTATATTACACATTGAACTTGTATTACACAATGACCTGACTAATTACACAATGAACTTGTATTACACAATGACTTGACTAATTACACAATGAACTTGTATTACACAATGAACTTGTAATACACGATGACCTGACTAACTACACAATGAGCTGGAAAACATAAAACACAATGATAAATACATATAACACAATGAACTTGTATTACACATTGAACTTGTATAACACAATGAACTTGTATTACACAGTGACCTTACTAATTACACAATGACTTGACTAATTACACAATGAACTTGTATTACACAATGACCAGGCGTGGTATTACACAATGAACTTGTATTACACAATGAACTTGTATTACACGATGAACTTGCATTACATATTGACCTGACTAACTACACAATGAGCTGAAAAACGTAAAATACAATGATAGATACATATAACACAAGAACTTGTATTACACAATGAACTTGTATTACACATTGAACTTGTATTACACAACTAACTTGTATTACACATTGGCGTGACTAATTACACAATAAGCTAAAAAACGTAAAAAAAAATTCGTTTTTGTTTATAACGACACTATATTCGTTTTAAAGATAAAAAACGCTCGTTTTTATGGTGTAATTTTTTTGAAAAAATAATGTCGTATGTAAAAGTTATGAACGTTTAAAAATGAGGATGGGAACTTGATAAAAAGTCAACAAAAGTGGCCAAGACTAAAATACCATTCCAACAACTTTTTCTCCTATAATTTAATCTCAACCATTAAATCTTTTCTACAATTTAATCTAATGACCCTAAATCCTTCTCACCCTTCTTACAATTAAAATCTTTTTTATCTGAAACTAATCCAGAATAACAATACCACTAGTAATCATATCTATAACAAAACAACATATCTTTTTTTACTCGTTTTTTTATTTAATTTGTAGTCTAGGAAAGATGGATCTAAAGTTATGATGATAACGGAAAAGGCTCCCACTTGATCACATTTTTTGGAATAATAGAAACAAGTCAACGATTTAGAGGAATTATTTATATTGCTATGGGAATTAAATTAATTCTTTTGTGCTAAACAAACACAATATGGTATTATTATTATTACGAAAGAAATTGATTCTGACAACGTCTTTACAGAAAATATTTGAGAAAATTATTGAAATAAACATAGTTAGACCAATTTTTTTCAAAAGTAGACATTTGACTTTAGCTGACGGATACATAGACATCATCTACGTGGCCCAATCAGAAATCGCCATGTCGGTGTCGGTGGCTAAGGCTTAGCCATCCTTTTTTGGCATTGAAACTCATAAAAAGTACAGGGGCCCGCTTTCTGATCAATCAGAGTGTGATACGTGTCTCTCGTATACTAAATTTAGCCTATAACACGCCGACTAAGCTTACGAATTAAATTTAGCATACATTTTCAAATTTTAGCCTACAGATTAAATTTATAGCCTACAGATTAAATTTAGCCTACTCAAATAACATGGCGAATTCTAATCAAGCCACATAGAGGATGTCTATGTATTCATGGGCTAAAAGTCAATATTTATTTCTGATAAAATTTTAGTCAAACACCTAATTTTGCTAATTTTCCCAAATTATTTTATCATGCAACCTGGGATATAACACCTGGATTATGCTTATTTATGATATATATATTTTATTAGTTTAATATTATATAATGCAACTAGATTTTTATGTCCTTAACTCTATATAAAGAGGAAACACCACCATCATTCGACACATCTGTCTAATCTCCCCACAATGGCTCAAATTCTCCAAAAACAAAAGCATACCATTGTTACCATTTTCTTGTTATTGGCACTTGTCATTCAAGCACAATCCCATCAATTCTCACAAAAGTTACTACAAAATCACTTGGTTTGAAGAAACAAAAACTAACCCACCTTCACTTCTACTTTCATGAGATACTAAGCACCGGTCAACCCACCTTGGTTCGCGTGGCTCAGGCTCCCATGACCAACACCTCCAAAACCGGGTTTGGAGCCATAGTCGTGATGGATGACCCCATGACAGTGGGCCCTAAACCGACCTCCAAGATCGTGGGTCGAGCACAAGGGATAGTTGCATCTGCTGACTTAAATGAATTTGGGTATTTATATGTGTTAAATTTCGTTTTTACTGATGAAAAATACAATGGTAGCAGTTTGAGCATCTTAGGGAGGAATCACTTTAAGTTGCTTGTGAGAGAGATGCCGATTGTTGGTGGGACTGGGCTTTTCCGGTTTGCGAGTGGTTACGCGCTCGTAAATACTCGGTTCTTGAATGCTAGCAGCGGTGATGTAACCTCTGAGTGCAATGCTTATGTCCTTCACTATTAATTATCATGTTCTAATGGCGATTAATCTCTATGGTTTAACATGGTTACATTTATTGTATTTCAAGAGCGTGGTTAATTCACAAAATTACTTTTTTCAGTCGTAAATGTCCAGTTTTTTAGTAATGTGTATGAGATATGAACGGTTATGATATAATAAGTTATTTGCATTATTTTACTATTTACTTTATAAATTGAAATATCAAGAAAATATAAAGATATAACCATATACTAAACTGTCGGTTTGGTAAAGAAATTAAAATATAAATATATATTAACGACTTGAAAAAAAAACCTTTGAAGTGCAAATGTTACACATTGAAACTTTGGTTTTATACTTAACCAATGAATTATTAGACTTCAACTTTCGAATCATTCCAACCCTAAATTTTTCTGATTGTGTGATACACCATTTAACTTAACTAGTAGGATGTTCTTTTTAGGAAAATAAATATATTTAATAACTATATAAATTCAAAATATTTCGTAATATGTTATGAGGTGTTAAAATGGCTCTAGACGATATAGTTATATATAACTCCGGGAAAATCTTCCTTCATTTATATTTATACTATATAATAAATAAATATTTTTCTTAACACGTGTCGCCTTCATATTCATTTCATCATTTTTTTCGTTTCTCTCTTTTATTAAATACATCTATATCTTTTAATAGTAATATGAATTTAAAGAAAATACAAATCTTTATATTAATACAAATCAACCTTAACCGTTGTTTCAATTTGATTCGAATGACCAAATGTTACTCCGGATTAACAAGTTAGTCCGGATGACAAACTTACTCTAGATGAGTAGAATTACTTTGGATGAGTAACTTACTATGGATGACCATTTTTGCAATTTTCCACTTCTGACTCCATTTTAGCATCTTAACTAACTAAGGGTGTTACCCCTTGGACCCCACTAAGGGTTGTCTATCGCCCCTAAAATCCTGTTAAGAATGACGCTGCCCTCGGACCCCGTTGTTCAATGGCCTTCGCTCCTTTGAAACAACAAGATATCTATAGCAGTAGAAATCATAAATATCATCAAACAAGTTTGCACTCCACACTTTCCAACTTTTTTTGAACAACTTTTTTGGATCACTAACGATCCACTGGCTGACCCGATCATCTCCATTACTCGAGTACAGAACCTTAGGGCTCTAGGCTGGCAAGCTCGTACATCAGTTTGTCTCCATCAGTCCCGAACCTGAGACAACCTTTAGGAGGAAACCCACCTTATATGAGAAAACCCCATGTCTCAACCTAGAACCCCTCTTTTTTATCACAGGTGTGACTTGAACCCACAAACTCCCCATTTTAATAAAATCTTGGGTACATCACCTCAACTCCACAGTTTTCAACTTACTTGATGTTTCATTATAAATTTTTATTTGATCAATAAGAAAACCCAATTACAAAAAATAACTAGATGACATTAAAATCACTAACAACATACATCACATTTAGTTGGTATATACTTCATTACAAACTAAATCTGAAGCTAGAACTAAAATGTAATATAGTTAATAACAAAATAAATAAAAGACCACTGACGATGATTGAATGTAGCACTCGTATCAAAATGAATAAAATTTGTATCCCATGTTTATACTTTTATCATCTACAAGGTACCGTTAAAAAAAACAAGGTAAAAACTCTATTTTACAATGTCTGACACGTGTGCAGCAACGGTTTTGAAATCCTTTTGCGATAATTTAGGATTGAATATGATTTGCTATCCAAAGGATACTTTTAGTTTTGGCATCGAATCGTTTTTCAAACTCTGGTAGTTTTTTTTTAATGGCGAACATTGAATTTTGTGACGTCGCACCACCCGGTCACATGGGAGAGACTCGTCCAACTCTGGCCAATATGTTGTCTTAACCGGGTCCACTTGACGTCAGAGTTGGAGAGCATTCAAGAAAAAATCTCATCCAATACGGCCCCTTCTGGGCTTGAGGGAGAGCCGAGGCTCGAACCCTGGATCAGCGTGGGTAAAACCCAGGTGCATCAGCCTAAGTTAAGCCTCATTTGCATACCGCAGAAACTAATATAGAGAGCAGGGATTGAATCTGGGTCACTAGGTACCCCAGGTCTCTCATTTACCACTTCACCACTAGCTATTGACAACTCTTTGGTAGTTAAGAAGTCATCATATTCCTTCGGTAACCGCGTCCTGCGTCCAATAAAAAAATATATATCTAAGCCAATAAAAAATAATTAAGTTCGATGATTATATATGTGGGCCAATTTTATAAATTCGGTAACCAGGTTAAACAAATTAAAGTAAAGATCGGGGGTGTTTGGGATTACTTGGCATGTTTGGGATTACTTTTTAAGTTCCTTATTAATTTTTTTTTGAGTTAATAAGTTAAAAGTTTGTTTGGATAAACCAAAAGAAGATGAAAAAATAGAAGGAAATAAGAAGTTTTCAAGAAGTAGCTCTCACTTACTTTTCAAAACTCTGCATTAACTATTTTGCAAAAGTTAATAAGGAGTTTTCAAAAGTAATCCCAAACATCATTAAAAACAAGTTTTGACTTTTTTGATAAAGTAGGAGGGGACCTACTTTTCATAACTAACTTTTTCATCCTTATAAAACTAACTTTTTCACCCTTTATCCAAATAGATTTTTGACTTATTATGTTTTTAAAAAAGATAATAAGTCAATAAGTAGTTTGAAAAGTAAATCTAAACTTTGGGGGATAGTAAAGTTTTGATTATTTTCATTTTGGCCACCAAACGTTTTTTTTTTTTACTTTTTCAACATTTTCATTTTCAACCCTTATACTATATAATATACGCACCGTTGGCCATCTGGTGCAATGGTAGCCACAAGACTTCTCATAGTGAAGGTCTTGGGTTCGAATACTAGTCACAACAAAAAAATGGTTTGTGACCAGGTCAGGGGGTTTACCCAGTTGGGGGTTCCTCCTGTGGTGGGCTGCCCTGGATGTTCTAGGTGTTGCTCCGGGGAAACACAATTATCCTAGAATATCTAGGTGTTGTCGTTCAAAAAAATATATATAATATACGCTTTTAGCCCGTTTCATTTTCTATTACTTTCGTTTTTCTTTAATAACTTTCGTTCGTTAACTTTTTTTCAAAATACGGAGGGCGTAACTGTTTTTAGTTTTTTTGTCAACGTTCCGATATATTTTTTTTTTCGTTTTCAACCCTTAAACTATATAATATATGCTTTTACGGAGGGCGCGGCTGGTATCACACACTATAACGAGTCTACGATTCGATTTAAGTTTTATCCACACAAACGTGTCATACCAATAATGACCAGGCTCCCGCCGCGAAGCGCGGGAGTTAAAAACTAGTTATAGTTTAAAGATGGATCTAACGTAAGCAATGAAAACGGGAAAAACTCTCACTTTTATTTTAAACGACAAATTTACCATACTTCTACTTACTATTAAATTATACCAAATAATTTATCCAATGCCTAAGTTTAAACCTACAACCTCTCATTAAAGACAAAAGACTTTACCAAGTGCGCTAGTCCCAGATTAGCTCAGACTTGATCAATGTTTTATAGAAAATTCGTGGTCACTTTGAAAGCTCCGGGCCAATTAAAAAGCTCGCACTTGATCACCAGTTTTGGAATAATATGTAAAAAGTCAACGACTTAGAGGAATTGTTAATTGACATGGATTACACTAATCCTTTTGTGTTAAACAAGTACAAGATAATATTGTATGAAAGCAGCTGTGTTTGTGGCAATTGTTTTATAGAAAATTCGTGGGTAAAGGTTGAAAGTAGTTGTCGATAATCCGATGATACAATGCCGACGGTAAAGAAGTACGTCGGTAATCCATTAGCATTAACTCCCTAGTTGCGACGTAAACAATTGTCGGTAATCAGTTATCCTTGGTAAATTCTATCGGTAAATACATTACCATCGCCCTATTTTCCGATGTGCATTGGCGTACCCACACCCCTATGGGGATGAGTCACCTGACACACTTGAAAAAAATAATTTTCACCACTAGCATGCATCTTTTTTTATAAATAATTTGATGGTCATAAACTAGTTAACAAATATAAACCTATTGTAAATGAATTAGTTAATTGGACATACACATTAATCCTTAGGACATGAGGCATATTGAGAGTGAGTGAGACCTGTGTGGAAAAAAGTGCATGCCACCTCACAATCAACAACTTTCACGTGGAAAAGGGTATATCCATGTGAGTGGTGTGAGTAGTAATTATTTTTATAAAATTTAATTGAGTAGTGTTAGTGTAATATGTGTGTTTGTGTGAGAGAGAGAGAGAGAGAGCCACACACCCCATGAGCATTCACACGCCAAGGGCTTTCACGCCCCTTACATGTTTCACGGGCACTTCACGCCCGGTATATCGGACACCCTTATAAACAATTAAGCTCACTAGGCCACTAACCATTTAGCCTAATAACTGTTTACGATCTTTGTTAATTTGTGTATCTCCAGAGCTATAATCTATTTATATTGTATTTGTAGGTTGAGTCCTCTCGATTCTTGTTCGTATAAACATATTTGTATTCAAACGTGTTGTTTTACGGTAATAAAATCATTCGATCTTTACGCTTTTTACAAAAATTCCTAAGTTGTTGTGTCGTTACCAAACGATTTCACAACCAACATCATCAAGTCGGTAACGATGTTGTAGGTGTCGACGACTATGCCACATTGTAACACTAGAATTATGCCTCCAAACTCCCAAATTCAGCCTCCGGTTATTTGATTATTATTTTCTTGATGATTTGCTTTCTTGGAACGAAAATAAAAAATAAAAAAATGAGTACAATAGACATGACCAAGATGGTGTAAGACGAGATTTAATATGTGCCTCTTATAATCATTTATCTTATTATTAAATGATCAAATATAATTATTCATTTATTTAATAACCTATGGCTAGTAATTAGTCGATAAACCTAATTACTCTTAATGAGCCACTAATGGGTTTCCCCTTGGGTGTACATATAAATAGAGAGTTAATTAGAGGGAATAGACTAATCGACTATTTTATTCCATCGCCACTAAATCGTCCATCTCTCTCTCCATAACCGTGAGCTCTAAAGAACTCACCTAATATCATCCTAATCGTACACCCTAAATGGGAACCCGATCCAGATCAGAGATCATGACGTCTTCCCTATCATCAGTAAATTTAGCAGGTATGTTATTATTATTGTTTTTCATTACATAGTAACAAGAACTGATCAATAGATGGTTGTTACCCTAGTTGTTCTATATTTGAATAAAGTTGAAGCTAAGGACAATATATGAAGAGCGATCAATATAGGCCCAACCAAAATGACATGATGATGTGTACTCATTGTCGGTTTTAAGAAAAATTGATTAATGGAGACAATTATTTAGATCAATTTTCAACATATTTCATTAATAACTAAACAATTGCCTTTTATATAGGCTTACAAATAAAAAGAAATTGACTACTAAACCACTAACCACTATTCCACTACTACTAGACTTTTAGTAAAAATAACCATCAAATGACTAAATAAAGGAAATATAGTTTAAGTGGGGTACATGCAAGTGCTTGGAGTACGTAGGTCTAGGCAGATTGTTGAAAAGTGATTCATAGGCAAGTGTTGGAAGAATCTTGGTCAATGTTACATGCGAGTCTTTTGCTAGGTCAGAAGTGTGTGTAAGTGTTACCACTAGGGTTGGTGTCCTAATGACAGACACAAAGCCTTTAGCAGCACCTAAGGTTTGAAGGTTAAGGGTTCAAGTCCCACTACTGACAGGATTAAAAGAAATTTTTTGTTCTAAAAAAAGTAGTGTGTGCATGTTTGTTGAATTGTTTGAATAATACTAAGTCAAAATATGAGTCCGAGTGTGTAGTTGTGCGAATCTAGTCCCCAGGAATGTCGAATGGTTGTTGTTTTTCTATTTTCACGTGTGTTTCCTTCTTGTAATCGGTTGTCTATATAAGCATCCTTTTGTGATATGAATAATATATATCCGATTAGCAAAGATATGATGTAGTCTTTGGTATGCTTTATCTTCGATAACTCCAAGATGTATCACATGGCGATGGCAGATCCAAGGGCTCGTGTATCACACGGCTATGAACGTACATAAGGTGACGAAGTGTCGGTAGCGGTGACAACACCTTTGACGGACGGCAACAAAGTAAACCGGTGTATGTACGGGGGTTGGATATTTGTTTTAGATTTAGTTTTTAAATAGAAAAAGATAATTATTATTTCAGATCAACTTAATACTTACTTTTAAAGTCTATTTGTTTTATAAAAAATGACGTTACAATGTAATACATAGTTGACATTAAATTCGTATTTTTCAAAAGTACCAAATCTACTACTATATGAACATATAACATTAATTATATATTATATATCTATATAATTAATAAAAACTATTGGATAAAATTATACCACGTTACTCTATAAAATCTCAAAAGATAAGTTTCTAGAAAACAAATGATTTCAATCAAGCGTAATATATATTATAAAAATATAAATATAATACATTCATCAAACAAGATTACATACTATAATAAAGGGGACTACTAATCACACACGGAGAATGCTAATCGGACTTGGTCATATACGCATCGTATAGAGCAATACGATGCGTATAGCCCTTCACAAATTCCCGTGCTCGACATTCTCTTACAACCTGTCATTCAAACCTCGTATACGCATCGCATAGGTCAATACGATGCAGTTTAGGATACGAGATTCCTTCTGCCACTAAACTCATCACATCGTACCTTATACGCATCGTATTGGGCTATGGTAACTACGGTTTTCAGGTAAACATGTCTTGGTGGTGGGATGGTAACTACGGTTTTCAGGTATATTCTAACGAGTCGGTGGAAAACAATCCGCAAAGTTTTGGCGTTCAAGAGGTGAACCAGGAGGAGGTCTCGTCCAATGTTTATTCTCATCAACGGGTAAGGCTTCCAGATTTGAACGAGCCACTAAGCAATCCCGAGTTCGTATACGGTGAACCGTCTTACCTTACACAACCCACGAACGAATACGTATACGATGAAGTCTCTTACCCGACACAACAAACCGATGACTCCGAAGACGAAGAACAAAATAATCAAAATATGTCTTATAAAACTAACCAGAATTTTCAGTCTCGTGAACAGTTGGTTGATTGGGCTATCCGGAGAGGACGTGACAATGGTTACGTCATTGTCACCCGACGATCGAGGAGAAAAGGCGACGATCCGACGGAACCGTTTATCAAGGTGTGGCTTGTGTGTGACCGTCACGGCGAACGTGCGTCTACTGCCACGGTTAGACGTGCCGGTAGCAAGAAAATTGGTTGTCCCTTTAAATTGGAAGGAGAGTACCAAGAAAATACTGGTGATTGGAAATTAACGGTGAAGGATGACAGTCATAACCACGATCATAGTCAACATCTAGAGGCGCACTCGTTTGCAAGGAGACTGTCTCAATCGGAACAACTTTTGGTGGGGAAGTTGTATTCCCAAAACATGTTGCCACGAAACATTCTAGCAACTATAAGGGAACAAAACCCAGAGAGTAGTTGTATTAAAAAAGACATTTATAATGCAATACAAAAGATAAAAAATGAAACGAGAGTCGGTGAAACTCCAATACAGATTCTGGAAAACCTGCTTTCTTCAAAAAAATACGTCTACTATACTCGAGAAGATCCTGCCACAAATAGTGTGGAGGAGATATTCTTTGTTCATCCGAAATCGTACGAGATGTGGCGTGCATTCCCGCACGTGTTGATGATCGACGCGACATACAAAACAAACATGTACAAACTTCCATTTGTCCAAGTGGTCGGTGTGACCTCCACACACCAGTCGTTTTGCGTTGCTCATGCATTTATATCAAAAGAACGGGAGGAAAACTTCGTCTGGGTGTTACTTCAAATAAAAGCAATGTTGCAAAAGTGTATGGAGCCGCGTGTGATAGTAACAGACAGGGACAAAGCTCTTATGAACGCGTGTGATAAAATATTTCCGAGCTGTTCCAAGAACCTATGTCGGTGACACATACACGAGAATATCGCAAAACATTGCAGGGCATCATTTACAGACGAATACTGGAAAAATTTCAAGTATTCATGGTCGGTATTATGTGAGTCTCCCACGCCAGATATATACCAGTACAACTTCAACCGACTTTACGAACGTCTGTACGCAGCCAAACGAGGAAGTAAGTTTTAAATATTAAATATTTAATATTTTCAGTATTTAAATATTTATTCAATATTAAATATTTTTCCAGGAGTTATTGATTATGTGACTAAAAATTGGCTGGACCCGTATAAAGAAAAGTTTGTATCCGCGTGGTCCAACAAAAACCTCAATTTTGGTCAACATACAACGAACCGAGTCGAGAGCCAGCATTCGCTCTGAAAGAGCTATCTTAGAAACGCTAACAGCTCGCTAGATAGACTTGTTGGGTTTGTTGATGAAATTGTATCAGATCAGTATTATCACTTACAGTTTGGGTTTGGAACAAGCATCATAAGGAAAATGGACAGCCACATAGCTATTCAATTGTTTGATATTCTGCACGGTAAAGTTTCACATAAAGCTCTAGATTTGATAGAAAACGAGTGGTACAAGTTATCAAATATACGGAAACAAAATGCAACGTGTGGGTGCCAACTTTTCAGTAGTTGTGGGTTGCCGTGTGCTTGTCGTCTAGCAAATATCGAAGCTACAGGTAAACTGTTCTGACTATTTAATTATTATTATTATAATTTAATTCAATTAAAAAAATATAATAAAAACAATATATTAATATTATTATTATTATTATTTATTATTTAAAATAAATACAATATATTATTATTATTATTATTTATTATTTAAAAAAAATATTATTATTATTTATTATTTAAAATTTAAACAATATATTATTATTATTATTATACAGGTGGCATAATCCCTCTAAATGCAGTGGACGTCTTTTGGAGGAAACTTGATTTAAAACCGTCGTTTGTCGATGATGAAAATGTAGACGTGGATAAGGTACTGGGTCAAGTGAGAAACAAAATTATGTCACAACCCGATCAGGTCAAAAGAAGTATACTGTCGAGAATTGCAGGGGTTGTCTTTCCGAGCAAAAGTAACAAGAAAGCGCCTATGGTACAAGAAGATACTCGCGGTCGTCCAACTTTGAAAAAGCAACAACAAAGGAAACAGGATGTCGCGAGAAACAACTCATTCACAGGATCCCAACAAAGCAAATGTGACCCTGCGAGACACAGCTCGTATATTGCGTCACAAGACTCTATACAAATGAGTTCGGTCTTTCAACACAGTCGTTCAACTAAGGGTAAAGGAAAGCAACCGCAAGATGATAACGCCCATCTTGGGTTTCCATTGATTACGGGGAATGATGCGGTTAACAATATAAAATGTTTTAAGGATTCGATACCCTCTTTATTTTATCCGTACATTTCACATATACAGGATGTAAAACCCGACGGTAACTGTGGTTTTCGATCGGTAGCTTTGGGCTTAGGGTTAAATGAAAACCGGTGGCTCTTTGTCCGACAACAACTTCTACATGAGATGGACAATAAAGAGGAATGGTGGAGAACTGTTTTTGACAGAGTCGCCTTTCAAGAGTATGATAAGCTACGTCACACAATAGATTGGCAGGATGCGAAAGCCGCACCAGTTAGTCGTTGGATGTCGATGCCATACACAGGACTCCTAATTGCTCAAAGATTTGGGGTGATTGTTCATCTTTTAAGCATCAACGGTAATCAAACATTTTTTCCATTATGGTTTGGTCCTAACGTTCACGCTCAACATCAAGTCTTATCGTTAGTTCACGTCAAAAATGCTCATTTCATCCACGTCAAGTTAGACGGAGAATTTCCGATTCCTACGCCGAATGCACTTTGGAATTTGCACCGAAATGATGATGCAGCAAAATGGGAAAATATATACAATGATCGTATAGAACGATTTAAGAAAATAATGGCCACTAATAGATCTAGTTTTCCACAATATTTCACGAATCTCGGATGATATTTGTTTAAAATTGTATTGTAATTCTTTTTAAATTAATTTTATTGTCATTTTAAATATTTTTATTTAATTATAACTAATTATAATGTTAATTAAATATAATAATAATTAATTTTAATTCAAATGTTTCAAAATTCAAATTTCTATACGCCACGTATAGATCAATACGTGGCGTATCTTCCCTAACCTTTGGTATTTTATACGCCACGTATAAGCCTATACGCTGCGTATGGCTCAGTTTACCCGGTCACATGCCTGCGTATGGCCTAGTTTGGTCGCGTATAGCCTATTTGGCCTGCGTATGGCTTTGTTTACCCGGCAACCGCCTATACGCCACGTATAAGCCTATACGTGGCGTATAGGTTTTTAATTTAAAATTTTTTTTAATTATATAAATTAATTCAATTAAAGAAAATATAAAAAAAATATATTAATATTATTATTATTATTTATTATTTAAAAAACTTTGAAAAGGCACTATCCTTTTCTAGATTTTTCGCACGACACAGAGGCTTATTCCCGGTGCCAGAAGCTCCGGGAGGTGCAGATGGGTCCGGGTACGGCGGTGGATTGGGCCCTCCTCGAGGAGGTGCATGAGGCCGAGCGAGCTAGGGCCATCATCGGTGAGGACACGCCATGGTCGCGTCTTTTTGACCTTTCTTTTGAGGAGACATACCGAGAGCTTGTCGTCGAGTTTCTTTAGACGTTCATCTATTCAGAGACTGGGCTGCAGCCTCTACCCGGGGAGGCGCCGGATATTGAGGATCCAGATCGTATTTCTTTTTCTATTTTTGGGGTCGTTTACCGTCAGACCCTCCGTCAGTGGGCCGTCACGACGGGCTTGTACTACGAGCCTGAGACGGTCTCGCCGCTATTCACCGAGGCGGTGACGGAGGTTGACAAGGAGGAACTCCTTGTTTTTTGGGGCTTGATTTCAGATAGTCCTTGTTTGGGTACCAAGGGGAGGGTCTCGGGTATCAGAGACCCTTTGTATAGATATCTGCACCGGCTTATTTCGACGTCGATCGCACCGCGTCTGAAAAGCCGTGAGTGGTGCACTGATAGAGATCTTTTCTTCCTTTTCTGCCTGCTTACTGGGAGGCGGTGCGACCTGTCCACGAGCATGGCGCTTTATTTTGCTTCAGCCTATATGCGACAGAGGCACGGACTTTTATATGGCGGTGCATTCATCACGCATATCATGCGGTCGGTCATACCATTTTGCCACCATGAGCCTCAGATGTTACCGGCCATTCCCCCTGTCCGATTAGATCGTCGCACGGCGAGAGGCATGCGCATCACGCACCGATTCCTGCAGGGCCTTCGGTTCGTAGGGGCCGTCCAGGACCAGGTTTGGGTCCCGATGCCGTTGCCGCAGATGCCTGGACAGGGGGACCCGCCTATGCCTCAGCCGCTGCAAGGTATGGCGATTGAGGACGAGCCGTCACACGTCGAGCAGGTCCACGAGCATCCGCCACAGCATCCCCGACACGTACGTCGGTCTGTTAGGCTAGATAGGGCTACCCAGGCATTGCTTGATGGCCTTGTTGCCGACTCACGGCGACAGGGTCGTCAACTCGATCGCATGGAGGACCTGATGACGTGGGCGGTTGGACAGCTCGTGAATCAGTCACGAGCCGCCGGCATCGAGCCACCCCCACTACCACCGCCACGTCATTATCCGGACGACCCTGTTCAGGGTGAGGGCGGGGCAGGTCAGGGTGACGCCGGAGCCTCGTATCAATACGTGGCGTATCTTCCCTAACCTTTGGTATTCTATACGCCACGTATAAGCCTATACGCTGCGTATGGCTCAGTTTACCCGGTCACATGCCTGCGTATGGCCTATTTGGCCTGCGTATGGCTTTGTTTACCCGGCAACCGCCTATACGCCACGTATAAGCCTATACGTGTCGTATAGGTTTTAAATTTTAAAAAAAAATTATTACATAAATTAATTCAATTAAAGAAAATATAATAAAAACAATATATTAATATTATTATTATTATTATTTATTATTTAAAAAACTTTGAAAAGGCACTATCCTTTTCTAGATTTTTCGCCCGATACAGAGGTTTATTCCCGGTGCCAGAAGCTCCGGGAGGTGCAGATGGGTCCGGGTACGGCGGTGGATTGGGCCCTCCTCGAGGAGGCGCTTTATTGAGGACGGTGCGACCTGTCCACGAGCATGGCGCTTTATTTTGCTTCAGCCTATATGCGACAGAGACGCGGACTTTTATATGGCGGTGCATTCATCACGCATATCATGCGGTCGGTCATACCATTTGGTCACCATGAGCCTCAGATGTTACCGGCCATTCCCCCTGTCCGATTAGATCGTCGCACGACGAGCGGCATGCGCATCACGCACCGATTCCCGCAGGGCCTACGGTTCGTAGGGGCTGTCCAGGACCAGGTTTGGGTCCCGGTGCCGTTGCCGCAGATGCCTGGACAAGGGGACCCGCCTATGCCTCAGCCGCTACAGGGTATGGCGATTGAGGACGAGCCGCCACACGTCGAGCAGGTCCACGAGCATCCGCCACAGCATCCCCGACACGTACGTCGGTTTGTTAGGCTGGATAGGGCTACACAGGCATTGCTTGATGGCCTTGTTGCCGACTCACGGCGACAGGGTCGTCAACTCGATCGCATGGAGGACCTGATGACGTGGGCGGTTGGACAGCTCGTGAATCAGTCACGAGCCGCCGGCATCGAGCCACCCCCACTACCACCGCCACGTCATTATCCGGACGACCCCGTTCACGGTGAGGGCGGGGCAGGTCAGGGTGACGCCGGAGCCGATTAGGTTTAGTTATTTTATTTGTATTTTGTTTATTTCGTTGTTATGTATGTAAAACATTTTGATGTATATATTTAATTTTATGATGTAATGTATATAATGTTTAGTTTACTTGTTTGGTTGTAATGTTTAATATTTTGTTTGGTTTGTAATGTTTAATATTTTGTTTGATTATACTGTAAAAATATAATAAATGTTTAAAAAAATATAAAATTTATAAATAGATAACAAACTTATATTAACAAAATTATATAAAGTAAAATACAAAATAATATATTATTATAAAAAAAATATAATTAAATAAATAATCCTATACGTGGCGTATAGGATTATTTAACACCAAATCTTCCAACTTTTGAAGAAAAATATTGAGCCCTGCCTCATACGAGGCGTATAGGGCAATACGAATCGTATGGGACACAGAGAATGACACGTGTCATTCTGGTGTCAGAGACTAAACCCTATACACCCTCGTATTGACCTATACGAGGGCGTATCGCGCGACGACGGGTCCAATTAGCAATATTCCGTGTGTGGTTAGAATCGACCATAATAAATTACTAAACACGTTGGTAGTTGATGTCCCCAATATAGTATAGAAAAGTATGGGCTATTGATGTAATTTCCCACACACCTTTAACACTTTTTCACTCTTTATAACCCCCAAAACCACCACTATTTGACAACCGGCAACCCTATCTCTTTCATCTACATCATGGCCAAAACTCACAAATATACCATTTTTACCCTCTTCATACTTTCATCTCTCCTTCAAACACAAACCCATCAATTTTCAAGAAAACTATCATCAAAATCACTTGGTTTCAAGAAAGAAAAGCTAAGTCACCTCCACTTCTACTTCCATGACATAGTGGGTGGTGACCACCCCACCGCGGTCCGGGTGGCTCAGGCCAACATGACCAACACCTCCCGGACCGGGTTTGGTGCCACGTTCATGATTGATGACCCGTTGACCGTGGGTCCAGAACGAAATTCCAAGATTGTGGGAAGAGCTCAAGGAATATACGCGTCTGCTTGTTTGACCGACACCCGGTTGCTAATGGCTTTGAATTATGTGTTTTTGGAAGGGAAGTATAATGGTAGCACTTTGAGTATTCTAGGGACGAATCATGTGTTCTCGTCAGTTAGAGAGATGCCGATTGTTGGTGGAAGTGGGCTTTTCCGGTTTGCTCGTGGCTATGCGCTTGCAAAGACTCACATGCTCAATTTTAGTAATGGTGATGCGGTTGTTGAGTATAATGTCTATGTGTTACATTATTGATTATCATTATTATATTGTGTTTGATTAAGATTGATGTTATGAAACATTTGCTTTTCTTTTCTAGTTTTTTAAATAAGAAAAGATGGAATACACTTATTGTGAGGAAGAAATTATGATGTGACCTAATGTGGTATGATTTCTTGAATAATATTTTTGTTATTTAGTTTATATTATCATCCAATAAAAAATCAAGTTATATATAATAAATATTGTGAATTTGGTTAAGGTCACTACACTTAAGTCTATTAGAGCCAAGCATAAGGGTGAAATAGTATTGATGGGTCGGCTTCACGTTCATCATGTTCCATCAATCTTTTAATATGCTGATATCTTCACCATGGATTTGTTGTCATCTTTGTTTATCGATTTCTGTAATGGAATCTTTTAATATGCTGATATCTTTACCGTGGATTTGTCGTCATCTTTTTTATCGATTTCTGTAATGGTTTAAATGTCCGTCTTCCTCTCGTTCAAACTGTGAAGGCATAATAAATGTTTTTAACTAAGGTTAATTTCATTAAATCCGATTGTTATATTATATTTATTATTATTTCTTTTGAAAAATGGAATGTATGTAACCGCATATATGCTTCTTTTAAATATAAAATAAAAAAAAATTAAGAAAAGGGAATCGGAGATAACTTCTTTTGAAGTTTGTGGAACAAATACTTGCGGTTCCCATTTACTCAAGAATCCGAAGTGGTCCAAGTTAAGAATGACAAATTATTCCGTAAACCCTTTTTTCATATATGGGGACAAAGATTTATATTCGTTTTCCACACGCAGACAATCATTCTATGTTAGAAACCCGTGTTTATTAAAAAATATATTAACCATTTAGTAATCAATATATTTGAGAATTATAAAGTTTTGGGTATAATCAAAGAATCCTTTTCTTACTCATTGTTAGTTACGTTTAGTTGGTGTATTTATTTATGTATTTGAAGTTGATTACAATTAGCGTCTAACTATTACGGATTTTAACTATTTAGCCATTTTATATCCCAAATTCCATACCCTTAGCCCATGTCACGTTATACTCATTTAAAGTGCTATTGATTTATGCATTTTCTCATGTTAATTTGTGAATATTTGATCTCTTTGTAAGCTTATGATTACATTGCTTCATTGTTTGGCATTGAGTGATTCATTTATACACTTGCACATATAAATAACCGAGTGTTGAGTGAACTTTTGTGAGAGGTTTAAGCTCATGCATAAAATTTAAGATCTAATAGACTTGTTACGTTTGAATAGATATTGCCAAGTTTCAAAAAGAAAACGTAATAATACTTTGAACTCGTTTGCTTTCTTCTTTTGACTGTTGCATTGTCTGATAATATTTTATGAGTTTGGATCTCTTACTAACTTATGGATTGCTTCTCGCCTTATATTTTGCCAATGAGATTCTTTTAAAACTTTTGCATTAAGTGTGGGGATGTTTGATATGTTAATAATCATACATATAAGTAATGCATATTTGTAACGAACCAACTTTCGGTTTTGCCCTATAATATTTTAGTTATGTTATAGGGGGTGTTTTTAAATAAAAGAAAGTTGGAGGGTAGTATTCTTATAATGGAATTATGTAGTTTTGGAAAAAGGGGTTAAAAGGGGAAATGCAGGGGCTATTCTTGCCAATTCCTAAATCTGAATTGGGTATGTATGTGTGTAGCGACACATACATTATAATCAGAATGTGTGTGTGTCATGATTCACAAGGGAGTAAGGAAAAGAAGCTTCAATATGAAATTGGAAGAGTTGCATGCTTAATTTGTTGATTTAGAAGTGTTCTTTACCTTCAAATCATCAAGTAAGTATCTCCTTTATCATCAAATCCTTCATGTTTTTGTTCTTGATGGGTGTTGGTTTAATGAACCTTAATTAAGAGAAATTGGGGGTTGTGGTAGGTTCAAGGTTGGTTAGGGTTGTTAATCTAGCATTACTAAAGCTAGAGGTTCAACATATTCATGTTGATTTCACCTAATTGGAGATTTTGAAAATTAGGGTTCTTGAGACCCAAATTAGGGGGTTTTGTAATTAAAGGTGTTTAAATGATGAATTGAGTATGGATAAGTGTTTATGGTGTAATATAAACACATTTTCAATTATAAAACTCAATTGAGTTGGTAATTTCTAATTTGATGAAATTGTGGAATTTTTGTTAAAACCCAAACGGGTCAACTTGGGTGTGTTGTTGATATTTGTGTTTATATGGGCGAATATTGTGGTTGGAGCTACGACTAATGAGGATGTTAGTCTTTTAGTCTTAGAAGAGTGTAGTGTCTCAAATAGTGTAAGTTGAGATATTTTGATTACTAAAGAAGATGAATTATTTAGGTGATCAAGACGATGAAGGCGTTAGCTATGATGCCCGATTGAAATCTTCATTGGCAAAGGTAAGTGTTTTGCACATACTTAGTAATAGATAAGTAGTGGTTACATGTAAATAGATGTATTGTCATTTTTATTTATATGTTGTATGTTGATTTCGAGTTATGTGATAAATGGTCAAAGTAAGTGTGGATGTGGTAGGATTGTTGTAGTTGACTTAATGAGGAATTAGTCAAACTGATGAATGACATTTGGTAAAAGTGATGTAATTGTACCATGTGGAATATAGCCAAACTAAACGTGGTAAATTTGTGTAATTGGCTAAGTATGGCATATAGTCAAACTAAAATATAGAATGTGGTAATAAGATGTATATTGACTTATTGTGTATTAAGTCAAACCATTATGGATAACGGTGAAATTGGTGTAATTTGACCTTAGGGGCATATGGTCAAACTATTATGTGAAATTGGTGTAATTTGACCTTAGGGGTATAGGGTCAAACTATTATGTGAAATTGGTGTAATTCGAACTTAATGGTACAAGGTCAAACTATTATGTTGAAATAGGTGTAATTAGACTAGGTGATTAATAGTCAAACTTGAATATGCAAATGTGGTAAATAGGTGTAATTAGACTATGTGATTAATAGTCAAACTTGAATGTGCAAATGTGGTAAATGTGTGTAGTTAGATTTATGTGGTTAATAGTCAAACTTGATAGTGCAAATGTGGTAATTAGATGTAAATTGACTTTTGTGGTTAATGGTCAAACTAATTGCTGATATAGGGTTAAATGGTGTAAATGACTCAATGTGCTCAAGAGTCAACCAAAATATAGAATGTGGCAACATTAGACTAAAATTGACTTAATGTGGTGAAAGTCAACCGTTGGTAGTAAAACGGTAGATTGGTTGACTACATGAAGTGTGGATACTTCATGGAGGTGTAACGCGAAGTGTGGATACTTCACGGGTGGTAGTGAGGTTAAGTACCTCACGGGTGAAAGTGAAGTCAAATACTTCAAGGATGACATGAAGTGTGGATACTTCATGGGTCGGCATGTAGTCAAATACTTCATGCGGAAAAGCGAGTGGTGGTTCTCGTAATAGATATGTGGATGTGTCAAATTGATGAATGGTGAAATGTTAGGACTTGTATGAGTCATTACATATCTTAAGTATGGGTCTTTGTATGCCTAAACGATTATATGATTGAACTTGAAGTTAACCATTTCAAAAGTAGAAAACGAGTAGTGGTACTCGGGTTTGGGGATGGATAATTAACCAATTCATGTTAGTAGATGTGGGTGATCATATATGTGGTTTAAACATGAGTTTATGAGGGTTAATAGTCTAAATATGCAAACGGGTCACTCGACGGGGGGTTGCACAGGCTGAAAAACAAGATTTGGGCATTTTTAATCTGCTGCCAGCGCCTCATACGCCCAGGCAGCGCCTCATACGCCCGAAGCGTATGATACGCCCATTCGAGTCTGATAGACGCTGGGATTTTCGGGTTTTCAGGGTTTTGGCCTGTCGTTGTTGTAGGGACTTGTGGGAGGTCCCTAGGGCTACTTATCTTTACTAACCATGTTCAAATTGATGTTTTAAATGCAGGGAAAGCTCCGAAGTGATCTCGGGTCTCACATCAAGTGGATTGGATTCTCGTGGACATGTTTTGTAATTAGTTTTCGTTAATCTTCTCGTATAGAGACTTTACAAACTATTTAGGGTTGTACAAGTTGTGGATAATTTGTTGGTAACTTTTGCTAAACTAATTTGTGGAAATTATGTTAGCTTAATACGTGTTTGTAAAACTTAACGTGTGGATACGTTAAATGTCGTTTTGGGACCTAACTCCCGCATTGTTTTAAAAGTTTAAATTGGGTTGGATTTTTGGGTGTTACAATATTTTCCCTCATTTTGAATATTTTTTTGTTACAAATCCTTCGATTCAGACACTTATTTGTGTTTTAGTTTGAATATTGAAGCCCCCGGTGGGAACGTGGTGTGACTTTTGTCTTTTGATGAAAAACTCAAGACTTGAAAAAATATCGAAAAAGAAAATTTTCGGACATGGCCATGCAAGCCAATGTTGTCGAGAACACTGCTGGAAGTGTTGATCAGATGGTCCACATGAGCATGTCATTTTCAGACATGGCCATATGCAAACACATATTTCTTTTTTTAACCCCAATTCTCCCTCATTTAAAGGGGATTCCATTTTTTTACTAAAAACCCTAGTTCTCTCAAGTGCTTTAGGTGATTTTGAGATGGTTATTGGAGGTTGAAGGCCAAGATTGAAGATCCAACACATTCAAGGAAGATTTAACCTCATACAACCCACCTTTTCTCATTTTCTTGGTTTGATTACTAGATCTATCATGTTTTCATCCATTTTCTTGAGTTTGGTTCTGGCTTTTGTAAGCCCCATGAGCTAAACTCGTTCTATCACTTGGATTAGATGAAATTTAGCATGCTTTAACAACTTGTACACAACTATTGGTGTTGATTATGTCAATTTCATGATGATGCTTGATTACTCTTCAATGAATGTGTGTATTTGCTCTATTTTGATGATTTAGTTAACCTTGTGGATGTTGTAACCATATTATGTTGGAAAACGGTATGTGTTATAGCATTTATTAACATATTTGCATATCTTGTAGGTATTTTGTGGCATTCGACTACGAATGATGGATGAAAGTTGATTATCTAGTAAGATTGGACAAATATGTATCCTTATGCTTATGTTTGAGAAAACCATGGTATATGTTATGAATTTCTCATGTCATTGTTTATGAAATTCTTTGGTTTATTGATGCGTGTAAACTATATATATATATTTTTTAATAAAGAATTTTCACACAATATGAGTTTTAAAAAGGGTTTTCACCAAAAACTAATCACACACACATCGGGCAGTGTACCCGTCGGATAGCAATATAGTAAAGGTAAGAACCGGATATCAATCCGTGGACACGGTGGAATGCGATAATAAACCGGAACTAAAATCTAATCAAGTGAGGGTATAAAGATATTTTGGAGAGTTTTGTTTAATTAACTAACATGCAAATATATAAAAACTAAGCTAAGGTCACAATTCAAACAATTAGGGAGAAAATATCACTTTGGTGTCGAATCCATCTAGAATACATTCAATACACTCATAGAAACATGGCAAATACACGAAACATAAATTGACTAAATTCTCGTCAAAGATATCCAATCAAATGACCATTCGGAAGCTAGCATGAATTATACAAACCAACCACCTAAAATCATACAATGAAGCTCACTTGTTTAACAATCATGTCAATGTTTATAAAGATTGAACTAGCTTCCGATTAAGGTATACTAATCCAACAACTAGTTGGAAAGATAATATGAACAACACACTACCCACCTCAAGTTGATTAAATTAGACAACAATATGCATTTCTTCAACATACAATGTTCATACAAAGGTTATATAAATTAGGAGAATGTGTCAACAATTCCTAGATAAACATAAGACTAAGCATGAAACATCATAACAAATACTTTGTCTTTCCAAACATAAGCATAAGGATACACATGCAAATATAATGACTCACAAACAAGACTTCATTCACCATTCCTAGTCAAATGCCATAAACTAGTATAATTACATACACCAATCCATGAATATAAGTATAAACCACAAGTTTTCCAACATAATATGGCATACACAAATACAAGTCTTGTAAACAACTCAAAATACTTGAATACATAATTTCATCAAAGAATAATCATACGATTGTCATAACATTAACACAATAATTGCCAATAATCCATGAATGTTGTCAAATGTATCTAAACTTCATCTAAACCAAAGTGAACAAGAGTTTTAGCTCATCATGAGCACCAAAATTACAAATAAGCAGGGAAAAATAGTGTGAAACATGATATGAAAACAAGAATCAAACCACTCCTCCAAGCCTAGATGTTGTTGTTGATGTATGGTGATCCTCTTGATGTTGTATCCTCTCCAAGAATCTTGAAATATGGCTGGAACAAGAGAAATACGAGTTGGAACAGTAGACTTTCTCCCCTGGTTGCTTGATGTCTGAATGAGAGTTTAAGTTCTGTTTAAATAGAAAGTGGGAAGCACGACCGTGCCTAGAGAGAAGGCACGACCGTGTGAGGTACAAAGGCGTGGTCGTGTCTAGGTCTTAGCACGACCGCGTGACAGAGGGTTGACCGATCCGGAGCTTCCATTGGGTCTCTTGCTTCGAGGTGTCAGACTCACGGGTGTTCCCGCGACCGTGTGGAGGCAGGCACGGTTGTGCCTTGCCTTTTGGCTTGGCGCGGTCGTGCCAAGTACCGGGCGCGACCGTGCTTAGGGTTTGCAAGTTAGGCACGACCGTGCCAATTAGGGGCATGATCGTGCCTTCATCACAGAAACCCTAAAAACTTCACTTTTTATCCTGGAATCTTCTTGTTTGTTCACAAGCTTCACAAAAACCTACAAAACAGGAAATGAAGCAAATAAGTGCCTAAACGTTGAATATAACCAAGAATTGATCGTTAAATGAGCGAAGTTTTGTGCCAAAAAGATGTGTAAATATTAACACATCATTTATTAACATGAACTTATAGGTTTTGTAATCGTGATATGATGTTCATGAGTTGAAGATTGGTCATAACTTTGTCTACTTTACGCATTTTGAAGTGGTTACCATGTGTTTATTGTGCTAACTTTCTAAAGATTTGTGGAATTTGATAACCCTGACGGGAGTCTTGTTCATCTTAAATCTTGACATAATTGTATCATTGGTTCTTCATTGCATAACTTTAGGTGGCTATTGTGTGTTTATCGCTTTAGCTTTTCGAAGAGTTATATGATTAGATAGCCTTGACGGGAGTCTAGTCTACCTCCATGTACCATGTGTAGAAAATGATCTCACCATAAGTTTGTGCTTGTTGTTATTGTGTTGTTAAGTGGATTAAAAGTCCAAGTGATATCTTCCCCTAATTTTGTTTATCTTCATCTTTGTCTTCTTTCTTTAATTAGTTAGTTGTTTGTTATTTTAGTTTAAAAATACAAAAATATCAGATCTTCCACTTTGATCGATTAGACAGTGACAAAGGTTTATTATCAGGAGTTATCGTTTCCACGGATCGATATCCGATTCTTGCCTAAAATTGTACTACTTATGCGATAGATGCACCTGCCTATTGTGTGTGTAGTTAGTCTTAAGGTGATAATCGTTTCTTATTTTAAAACCTAAGTATGAAAAACTTTATTAAATTATATATATACACTTTACACACATCACACACCCTCTAATTATACTCTTAAAATCTACGTTTTCTTGTTCATCGTAAGACTTAAACCTCATACATTTTGGAATGAACACCTTTTTATATACACTTTGATACTGCTAGACCACATGTCATTTAATGTATATGTGTCGTGTGCGTGAATATAAATACGGGAAAAGTGAATATTAGGCTCTTAGACATGCGAAACTTTGTTATCAATTTCTTATACCTAATTTTATCCGGTACTACCTTACCGTTTACTTTATATCATCACTAGATTAGAATCCCGTGTATTACACGGGTTGAATAAATGTAATATTATATACTTAGTAATTAAAATTTATGTTTTTAAATACCCGTGTATTATACGAGTTGAATAAAATAAAATACAATATGTTAACACATAAACTCGTCAAAATCGCAATTTCAAATTCAAAATTTTGTAGATACAAATTAAAACAAATAATTAATTTGATTGTCTAAAATAATATAGTTGATTATTAATAGGGGAGAGATGAAAGAAAATAAGAATTAGGAGGCCTAGAAATATAACAAGTGTTATCTTATTTTACTTGTTTACTATGTAGTATAGATGTGTTTATTTTTTTTTTAGTTTTAGATTTGCATACAAGGTGAACCAGTAGTATAGAATATGGACCCATTAGACAATGACACGTGGATGTCTACATCATACTTTTGGGCCATCAGCTTGTGCACTAGGCTACGAGATGCTCGTGAATTCTTTGTTGTCAATTTTTCAAACACTACACGCATAAATAAAGTTACAAAAACGTTCTTTAAAAATTTAGAATTATATAGATATTTATAGTATAAAATATCATGGTGATTAGATTTTTAAAATCATCATTTTACTTATTTCTTAAATTACACTTTGACCATTCCTAATAGAACCATGGTGATGGGAGGGGGGGGGGGGTTGATCCACCTCACACTTTCACGTCCATGAACACCATGCCTATATAAGGGGCATTATTAGGTGGGACCGTGAGGGCATTCACGATGGAAAGGGCAAAAGTCACAATGTATTCTTCCAATCAAAATAATCCACCTCATTATTTTTTTCTTTTTTAATTAAATAAATTTAATTTGGTTTTGTCAAATAAATAATTCTCGGTAATTATTTAGAAAAAAACGAAATATAAGGGCTTGCTTATTTTATTTTTCTGAATATCCATGTATAAATTTTAACGAAAACGTAGTTGTTTTAAAAAAAACTATTTTTCGTCACGTAAGTGATTTTTTAACGTGTTTGGATCGATATTTCAACTAATAAATAATTGTTTTAAAAAATAAATATCAATTGTTTATAAAAATTAACAAAATAAAATTAAAAAATTCACTCATTAATGCGGGGCGTGAAACCACTACGCACCTTAGTTATTTTTGGCACCAATTGCCCTTGTGCTGATGTGACAGTGACGTGGCGGGACGTGAAAAAGGGGGACGTAAAACCATTACGGATGACCTTATGATCAATAAACTTTTTTATTAGTTCTAAATTATTAATTAGCTACTTTAGTTATCACTCACCACCACTTTGCACCACCATCTTACCATCTTCGGCTACCATACGATTTACTTCTACCCATATCTTCGATTGTCAGCATGCTCACAAACCTAGATCGTAACATATAGAACACCCTTCACCCAACCACAATCATTATTTCACTTACGCTTTTCATCCAGAACAAATTTATAGACTCATCTCATCACAAGTGATATGTCATTGTCGTAGTCACCATCGTATTCAATTGATGCCCTCCCTCTCTCCTCGTCTATTGTTGCCTCATCCTCTTCTCCGTCCATTGTGTGTGGCATATGCATATAATAAAAATAAAATATTTATAGTTTAGTAAATAAAAAATAGGAACCGTAAGTGTGATTTATCAAAAGGATAAATGTAAAATGGTTATTTTGAAAATTTAACATATTTGTTAAAAGGTTGTCTATTTTAGGTACTATAGATGTGACATGTTCCGAAATTAGATATCATTGTGTTTCTTTTAACTAAGGACCATTTACATAACTTAACATATACCACAATGACTATTTTTATAATTTACTATTTCAAAAAAGAAATAGCATGCAAGAAGTTGAGGTCTTTTTTTAGTTTCTTAAGTGTGCGTGCACTTTATTATCACATGACATCCCATCATTTGGGTATACCACATAATCTAAGTGTGTGTTTTGTGGGTTTAAGATGAATCCCTTGATATTAGGAGAATTCATATTTGAAGCTTAGCAAGTTAGCATTATAAATCTTAGTTGATTTGAGAGTGAAGAGTCTTCGTGTTCGTATGTAAGGATCTCTTCACTCACTTTCCAATTTAAAGATTTTTTTTAATGGGTTTTAGCCCAAACATAATTTCTAGACATTAAGCATATAGATTTGTTGAATAGCTTATAAATATCTTGTTGAAAAAATTGTGAAATATGTCTTTTGTTCTTTTATTCTTAAATCCATTGATGAATTATATGGTGGTTTTCGTTTGTCTCATAAATCCATATTAAGCTACTTTATTTGTGATTAATACAAATTAAAATATGAAGTTATATGATATTAAACTAGTTTAACTGTGATTAATAAAAGAATAAAGATGGAGTCTTCATTATTTTATGAGTATAAAATGAACCTTATGATTTTTTTTCAAGTGATAAAAGAGAGAAAAAACTATAGATTTTTTGTATCAATTAGTTCCATATAATTTGAAGAGGAACATTTTCTAATTCTTTTATCATCACAAACTTCATATTTTTCTACCATTTCTTAACACATAGTTTACACAGTAAAACCTCGGGCGCATGAGCCTTCTCTGACAGTACATACTGCTTCGGTTGTTGCACATTTGAAGACAGACGCGTTCGTCTAAGAGGAGGCGTGAAATCTGTTTTAAGGGGACTCGTGCTAAATACGAATCCTCAACCAAAACGTCAACGATTTAGTGTGCTCGTTGTTGCAATCAATGAACATAGTTGAATACTCAACATGGTGAAAACCCGAGTTGAGAATACTACAAGAAGATGTGGTTGAAGTCATCTTATGAAGACACCGGTTCAAATCATTTATTTATATTAATTTGTATTTTATATTTATTTTTCATTCGATTTTTTTTGTACGGTAAATCCACCCTTGACATCTAATCATGACCAAGTGATCGATAACTGAATTTGGTTGTCTGTAACAAAATTAGCTATGTGACAAATGAAGTTGGTCACAAACAGGGGCGGATCTACATAGGGCCGAGGAGGTTCACCGGAACCCTCTGAGTTTTGAAATTGTAGTAGAAATGTATATAGAAAAACCAAGGTGAACCCCTTCAAAAAAACAGGGTGAACCCCTTAAAACGCCTTGTGGCAGTCCAGGCGAGTTTCCGTCGACTCCAACGACTTTCCGACGACTCTTCGGAAAGATTCTGTAAATTCTGGGCAAAATTCTGCAAATCTGGTCGCCTGAAGTGGAAATACCCGGAGAGAATAGTTTCTCAATGAAAAAATGAAGATGTACTATTTGTTTTATACTATTTATTACCTATTTTCAATCAGTCACACAACTCCCTAACACTTTTTGATTAGGTTTTACTTTTGCACTTCTCAATAAAAGATTGCAGACCTTCAAGTATTACTTTTAATCTCCATTGGTCCTTTAATTTATATTTTATTTTTAGTTTAATTTAAATTACCTTTAGAGTTTTAGTTTAGTTTAACGTTTAAAAGTTTGTTTTATTGATTTTTTACTATGTATTACTAGTGTAGCTACGTTAGATTCTTTTAATCTAATTAGTTTAAAAGGGTTTTAACATTTTTTGTATTAGGTAGATAATTTAAATTGCAAATTACATTAGTTTTTTAATTATACTTGGGAGTAATACTAGTTTTAATATACTTATTATATATTTTTAAATTTTTTTGTTATTGCGCCTTAATAGTCTGGGGCCCTCGCTTTTTAAGCACCTTGCGCCTATGCTCAAGGCTCACTATTTGCGTCGTGAGTACGCGTTGCGTCTTTGACAACTATGAGTGGAATGATGTGTTGATGAACACCATTTTATCTATATTCTGTGTTTTTTAATTTCTAATAACGATGTTTTTTTATTATTGTATCGTATTTTTATTATGTGATGAACCTTACCCGACCCGAACAATCGAACCAAACCGAAATTTTTTATGTCCTGCCCTATAAAATTGGAACATCTAAAAACAGCGAACCCCTTAGAAAAAATTCTTGGATCCGCCACTGGTCACAAAACCTTGTAATGGAATTATTGCCAAGATTAGCGTACTTAATGAATTTTGGTTAACCATTAGTTGTTTAACCAACTAAGGACAAGCATTGATTATATTAAGAGCCTTGTTTAGTGAAGAGAATATATGGGACTTCCAAACAAAGTATACAACTTAAATAATTTATTTTTTACTTGTTTACAAGGCATGCAAAATGGTTACTACTACTTGTTACTTCAAGACGAGCACTATTTGTCCTTAAAGCAATGTCGCCCCTGATTTCCTTACCTAATTACATCAGGGTTTGTTGGTGAATTGTCTCCCAAACGATCAAGCAACGCGTGTAAATTGATAATCAACTTTTACACACAGGGTTAATGGTAACTTGATGCCATGGGTTATGGTATATATTGATGATTTTCATATGGAGGACTCGCTCCTTAAATGTTAATTAGACTGGCATCAGAGATAACATACTAGACTTGTTCATTTTGGCCTTTCAGCTTTTCAGATGAACCATCATAATCTCACTTGGATATCTTCATAATTTAAAATTGATAGATTTAGTAAACTTGAAGTATGTATAGGGTGCATGACACACAATTATATATCCCAAAAGGACATAGAAGTGTTCAAGTTAAAAATAAGTATGTACCTGCCTAAAGGACATAGTCGTATTCAACAGGCCCGCCTCAAAGGGAGGGCCAGAGTAGGCGACGGCTCCAGGCTCAGTCTTTCTAGAGGCCCGAAGTTTTTAAAATTTTTGTATATGTTTTCTATAATATATTTAGTTTATTATTTCATGTTGTGTACATCAAAGTTTCCTTAGTGCAATTGAAAAAAAACCATTGCAAGAGAACGTAAAACTCATGGGTTCAAGTCTTGGCAATAACACTATTTATTTTTCATATGCTCTATTTCTTCTTTTCTCTTCTCTTATTTTTTTTTTCTCTCTTTAAAAGGTTGTGCCACGAAAACTCATAATTGTTTAAACTATGAAACTAAAACTAAAAAAGACACAAAAATGTATATATTTAAACTCATTACATATAAAAAAAATTGAGACTCACTTTTTTATTACTTGTCCCTGGCCCAAAACGTTTCAATGATTTTCGGGAGCGGCCCTAGTATTCAAGGCTTCAGGCATACAACAAATTCTAGATTTTTGAATATCTAGACATTGATGGCTTCTCCCATGGTAAATTGGAACTCTCCCGAAGAGCAAAAGAATGATAAAAAGGAAGGGGCTTGTAAGTTCATTGCCTTTTAAGTTCTTAAAATGGTCTACATTGTTTCAATCTTGGAACAAGTCCATGAATATCTTTTTCCCCTTTAAATTCAAGAACCTAAACATTGAAATTCCTAAGAATTTATATGTAGGGGAAATAATAACAAAGTTACCCCATTTTGGCACAAATGCAGTAAGAAATTGATGTATACATCAAAAGACTTAACTTTGTATTAGATTAAAAAACAGTTATGGGTTGAAAAAAAATTATTACATGTACGAAGAATCTGAATGGTGCATAAACTTCTAAGGGGGCGTTTAGTTCGCGGAATTTGTTGGAATTGGAAATGGAATTGGAATTTGAATTGGAATTTTAAGGAATTGGATTTGGAATTGTATTTTGTTCAAAGGATTTAGAATTTTAAGGAATTGGAATCTATTAAAGGAATTTGAATTACTAATCCATTTGATTGACAAAACAATCATTAAGGAATTGGAATTATATTTTTTTAAGGCAAAAAAAAAACCCCTAAAAAAAAGATAAAGAAAAAATATAAAAATAATAATACAACAAAAAAAAATAAAATGTTTATTTCGTTTGCCTCGTTTTATAAAAAAAATCTCAAAAAATAGTCGGGGTGGCGGCGAGGGTCGGAGGTGGTCAGTGGTGGTCGTGGTGGCGGGGGCAGTGGTGGTGGTCGGGCGTGGGAATCGGGGTCGGGGGCGGCGGTCGGGTGGAGTGTTGGTCGGTGGTCGGTAGTCGGAGATTTCATTTCTTTTTAGTGAATTCCTTCACAATTTTGAAGGAATTTGAAATCCTTTATTTGGTGGAATTTGAGGGAATTCATTTTGATTCCAATTCCTTTCCCAACCAAACACGTTAATAATGGAATTTAGATTCCAATTCTAACGAATTCTGCATCCAAACGCATTGAGAAATGGAATTCAAATTCCAATTCCATTGAATTACAGCATACCAAACGCACCCTAAGGTTTAAGGCAGCAAAATGAAGGCTTTGTGGATTCCCTTAACACAAAACACACACAGAAAGACAAACAAACCTTTGACAGACGTCTTTCTACTTCAGGTGTGGCAAAAAAGGTTGTTGTATGGAAACAAAAAAGAAAATGTTATCAAGAAATTAAACACTTTCAGAAAACACTCATGGTCTCGAAATATGAACATAAGCGTGATTCAAGAGAGACATATAACAAGTGTTATTGTCTCGAAATATGACATAAACGTGATACAAGGTGTGAGTTTCCTTTTTGATTCAAATTTTTGGTGTTGAATGTTCGTCTTTCTATTTATGGCATTATAAATAAGACACATTAATAAAAAAAAGAAATACATGTGAAACCAATAAATCATTTTATATATCAGTGAACACAAAACATAATGATAAATATGACAAATGAAAAAAAAAACGTTTTTCACTTAAACAGTCGTCCCAAATGCTCAAATTAGGCTATCCATAACGGGTCGGCCGTAGACATGTCTGACTGTGTGCATTTTCAAGGCAAATGTCTATGGCTACGGATTGTCACACCCCAACCGACGGCGAAAAACGTCGGGGCGTGAAGCTGTGCAGACTGTTCGTAGCTCATGGTTGCTAAGTTTGAATAATTAAGCATTCATTTTCATTACACGAAGCAAGTTCATACAATACAGAAATACATGTAGCGAATACAAAAGACAACAGGTTTAGATTAATTGCTAGGTCCAAATCCTATGTGTAGCAAGCTTGTAATTCTTCAAACATTATCACCTGAAACATGGTTAAAAACAATGTCAACTAAAAAGTTGGTGAGAATACATAGGTTTTTGTGTCAAGTAAGAGAATATAGTGTTGTGTGCATACAATTCATACAAACATGGCAATTAAGGCATTTATGGAGAGTTACCATCATGTGACCAGATAGTACAATCAAACCTTTGTAACTAGTATCCAAAAAGCGTGTTGGCAGTAACAGTCACCCTACCTGGGTGGGTTTGTCAGACTCAATAGATCTATCACTGTTTACTGTAGGCTATAAAATAGTTAATGATTGCACGTGAATGGCTAACTGCGCGTTGGTCTACACACCTAGTACTCAAGCACAAAGCTCAAAATTGTAACACATGATTTGTAGGGTGGAATTGTATTGTGTAGTTTGTAACATTTAGATCGAACTCATGTTCCACCCCAAAAGTTTGTAAATAGTAAAAGAGGGGCTATGTAACTCACTTGTGTTGGATAGTGTTGTTTGCACAAAAATCAACCAAAAATGCCAAGCGTGTTGTAGGTCGCTACGTTTGACCTATTGGATAAATGTAATACGCGTGTTATTGTTTGTGTTGTTTTTTTTTGTCAGAAATGGATTTGTACGTTTAGGGTTTGTTTGAAATAACAGATAAATAAATAATTTTTATTTATTTATTTAGAATATTTGAAATAGTATTGATATATATATATATTTATTTAAATACAAATTTAAATAAATGATTTAAATATAAATTTAAATAAATCATATTTGGTTTGAAATATGTATTTGCGTAAATAGTTTATAACAATAATCATATAAACTTTTAATTAGAAATTCATCGGTTTTGAAACTATCGGGAATTAATCAGTTTAAATTTCTAAATCAACGATTCGGTTTATAAATGATTCCCGGGTCTTGGGATTTTTATAACCTAATTTTTTTATAAATAAATAAATTTTGAGATTTTTAATAAAACATATTAAATCAATTTTGAAAATAATAAAATCTAAAGTTTCTGGTCAAGGAGCACGACCGTGCTCGCGAGAGGCATGACCGCGCTCGTTGCCGGGAGTGACCGTGGTGGTCTGGAGCGCGCCCGTGGTCAAGTCAGAAGGTGCTACTTAGTTTTTGGACATAGAGCACGACCGTGCTCGTATCTGGCACGACCGCGTCTAGTGTTTGTTTTTGGTCAAGACTTGTTTCCTCGGTAAGCACGATCGGGCCACACCTGGAGCACGATTGTGCTTGGTCAGGCACGACCGCGCTCAATGACGAGCGCGACAGTGTCGAGTCTTTTTCAGACTCAATTCGATCGAGTCTTATATTAAAAGCTTCTGGATTCTTAGGGCTTTCACTTAGTGGATGATTTCGAATGTTTATACATGGTTTAATTGTATTTATATCGTGTCTAAAGTGTAGTTCGAGTAAAAGTTATGTTTCGGCTTTTATGTTCAAAATCGAACCGATTTGAGTGTTTCTACTACGAATTGGCATAGGGCTTTCGTAGTAGAGGTAGATGCGAATCTAAACGCGTAATACTTACTTGTTATAATAGGGCAATTAATGCAGTCGACTACGGGTTGTGTGGTCGCGTTTCTCGGTGATCGATCGGACTCCAGGGACGATGTGAATGTCGAGCGAGCGTTCTAAGTGGTTGAGTGGGTACAAATGAGGGTGTAGAAAGCATGGAAGTTGCTTTATATCGACGAATTCAGGAGATATGGATAGAGGTAGGTATGGGATTAAACAAATGGCAAATTGGATGACGATGGAAGCGTGTTTCAGTGTGGAATCAGTCGCGTATGGTCGAACGCGTGAAAACCGGTTTTTCTCTATTTTAAATTTCGCGAATTCAGAGGGTATGGTATGGTTTGACTTCTGCAGAGTCAAGTGGGTTCATCAGCGCGACCGTGCTTAGGTCGGCAGGCGCGACCGTGCCTAGTCCTAGGCGCGACCGTGCTTGACTAGTTTTGTAGTTTTTGAGTTTTGTCAGTTTTGGTCCTCGGGGCTTGTGAGATAATTGCGTTTTTGTTTAATTTGTTATTGTAATAGAATAGTTTGTATATGTAACTGCATCGTAGTTTGTTTGTACACGAATCGAAACTGAAATGTGTTTGTTTATTGAAATCAAACGATTACATGATGAAAATCAGAAATGTTACACGGATGACCACATACGAAGAAAGGGATAGAAGGAGAGACAATGTGTCAAATGTATATTATTTTTTTTAAAGGCGAACATTGAATTATGTGACGTCGCACCCTCCGTCACATGGGAGAGTCTCGTCCAACTCCGACCAATATGTTGTCTTAACCGGACCCACTTGTCGTTAGAGTTTGAGAGCTTTCAAAGAAAAACCTCATCCAATACGGCCCCTTCCGAGCTTGAGGGAGAGCCGAGGCTCGAACCTGCATCGGTGTGAGTAAAACCCGGTGCACCAGCCTAAAAGCTAGGCCTCATTTGCGATGCCGTGGAAAATAATGGTGGTAGTAGGGATAGAACCCGGATCCCTTGAGACTTCAAACCTTACTTCAACCACTACACCACATCCTCTTTAGACAAATGTATATTTTTTTTTAGAATAACATGTCGGTTAGAATATCGCTAACCCCTCCTAACTCAGAGTTCAAGTCTTAACACAGAACGTGTTCCTGAAATTATAAAGGGCATTTAATTAATAACAGCATAGCATAATAAAAAAAATCTACTCTAAAACTAATTATTGCGCAACCCCAAAAGGATGATAGATGCTTTTAGAGTAGATACCCTATAGTGAATGCGGTAGACGGTCGTACCTTTTTCCCTTTTTTTAACTTTCTCCTCTTCTTCCCATGTAAGATTGGAAAGGTGCGGTCTCACTAGTCTGCTTTCACGGAAGCTCATCACTTCAAACGCAACAACAATTTCTCCATTTCATATCATTCTCGATTATCTCCGTCAGATCTAATCAATTTCTACTTCCGATTCACAACAAACATCGGAGGTATGGCTACATTCACATGATTACTGATTTGATTCTAATAATTTGAACCTCAATTCAACAATGGAGTCGACGCAAGGCGGACTGCAAGCAACGAAATCCACATCGAAGTACGCGAATTCGCCTTCTTCTTCGACGACGTCGTCTTCGAAACAGTTTCCGGAAGCTTCTGTTGATAATCTCAGCTCTCCGGCTTCATCTGCTAGAAGCAAACCGCAGTACTTTTACTCTCCGAATATGCCGCTAGGCTCCGAGAGATCGAAGGAGAATGTCACGGTTACCGTCCGGTTCCGGCCTCTCAGGTGATCGATTCGTGTACAAAATTCTGATTGATTATATTTAATTATTTATACATATTGCGAGTGATTTCCGATGTAAAATAACTTTCTGACGAATAGTCCGAGGGAAATACGGCGAGGAGAGGAGATTGCGTGGTATGCCGACGGAGAAACTATTTTACGGAATGAGGAGACTCCGTCAATTGCTTATGCGTATGGTATGGATACATTATTTATTGACTTCTTATAGCATGATTTTGATATAGTACAAAAGAATGCCAAATTTAGTAATCTGAAAAGTACTCAGTTAGGGTAAGTTATGTTAGTGAAGGGAGACAGGGATGCTGTAAATTATAGTTGTTTATGGGGAAAGTATTAAAGTGTGAAATTTAGTTGGATTGCTTTTCTCTGATTTCCATATCCAGCTTGGCCAATACCACTGCATGTATTTAAATGTTAGAACTCTGCTGGAATTGGCTTACTAAATGACAGTTACCACCTACCAGAACTAGAGGTTAGTCTAGTTCCTCTTTATTGTTACATGAGACTAGGTTTGATTTGAAGGTTGGGGCATTCAGCATTGACTGAAAAGCTTATGTGTGTGGAATGAGAGTGGTTCCTTGAAAGGCTGGCATGTAACTTATAGAGGCTGATAGACATATCTCCATTTTTGATAATTTTATTTTTTCGTGATTCGTATTTAGATTGGTGTGTGGTTCTATATGTTTAACATAATTAGGGATCTTTATTTTACAATTTGGAAATTTTGAGGTTCATGTATCTTGACTGGCCATGTAAGTCTCATTTTGTTTTTTTTTTCTTTTGTCATAATTCGTATCTAGATCGGGTGTTTGGGCCTACAACCACAACACACCATGTATATGATATTGCAGCCCAACATGTTGTTAGCAGTGCAATGGAAGGTGTTAATGGTATTATCTCTCTTCCTTTTATGTAGTTTTCTCTTTTGTTTTTTATTTATATAGAATTTTCAAATTGTGACATGGAATCTGCAGAAATCAGATATTGCATTTCTTAGTTAGAGTCAGCATATTGCTTTCTGTAGCTGTGTTATAATGTTCTTGATATTTTTTTCTATTTGAAATATCATGCTGCATTTTTTGTCCAATCAAGATCTTGGTGGCAAAGGATATGACTATGGCATGTGAGACTTGAGATAATGTTTGCCCTTAAATGTAAGTGTTTGAACAACATTGCATTTAAAGGTATGCATCATTCTGTTAAATTCTTACAGAGCCAGAAAAGATTGTTTTAACCTGCCGACCTTTGACAAGGAGAGAAAAACTCCAAACACAAGGGGCAGCTTGCAACTACAATTATAGATGTACAACTCTCATGAAGTATACTGATCAGATATAAGAAAGAATCCATAAAAAGACATGAGACCCTCATGACTAGAGCAGTTGCGCAAAACAAGTTCCAAATTATGACCACAATTACTCCATAAATTAATAAGATATGTATGAAAACAATACATTTTTTTTCCAAATATCATTAATTCTAATAAACTACATCCCATCCATGCTTTGATTTTTATAATTTTACTAAGCCATCCTGATATCAGTGTCAGTTCTCATGTTACAGCTAGCATGATCTTGCTCCTTCTCCTTCTCTCGCGTAGGGTGTGTTGTCATCATATACCATTTTTTACATATAAATCCTGCATGATCTGTTTCAATTACAGGAACTATTTTCGCCTATGGTGTAACAAGTAGTGGAAAGACTCACACAATGCATGTAAGTATATCACCTTTTACTGTCAATTTATTGCTGGAGTATTTTATGCTGTTTTGAGTTGTAGAAATCTGTTTCAGCTAGCTATTAGTCTTGTATTACATGGAACTAATAAACGTACTAAGGGGTGTTTTGATGCGTGTTTTGGAACTAATAGATGATTTTTGCGGCTTGAAGCTGCAGTAATCAGTTTTTGATGTTGGACCAAATAGTCAGTTTCATACAACAATACTGATCATCACAGGGTAAAACAAAATTACCTATTTATCCCTTCTTTAACCTGATTTGAGAGACTTTTACTCCCATTTCACTAGGATGCATCTCCTGTTATCACAACAATGTCATTTTTAGTTATTTTATTCCTTTGTTCCTTAAATGATTATAATTTGCCAACCACTTAAACATCTGATTGTTAGCATATCCAAACACCATCTCTGACTATAGGTTTGATTTTGCATATGTTAGATCTCTTTTCTTAATTTTTTTTGTAAGTTTTACATCATATTAAGAGTCTTCAGTGTATTTATTTTGGTATTTTGATCATATACACACAAGACAGGGTGATCAGAGGTCTCCAGGAATTATCCCCTTTGCTGTAAAGGATGCGTTTAGTATTATTCAAGAGGTATGCTTTGTTGTGTGTTCTTGTACCATCTAATAAGTTAATCTTCTATAAGGAGGAAGATCAAATAGTTATTATTTATTTTGCAGACTCCAAATCGTGAATTTCTTCTTCGTGTCTCATACTTGGAAATTTACAATGAGGTGAGAAATCTTTACCCTGATTATATTGTTTGTACTTGCTGCATAACATAACC
Source organism: Smallanthus sonchifolius (assembly GCA_023525975.1). Taxonomy (NCBI): domain Eukaryota; kingdom Viridiplantae; phylum Streptophyta; class Magnoliopsida; order Asterales; family Asteraceae; genus Smallanthus; species Smallanthus sonchifolius. The sequence continues at coordinate 49,432,224 of CM042046.1, read as the reverse complement.
GAACCTGACCTGCTATTTATGCCCCTTCAAGTTCCAAAAAAATCAGTAGTCTTGATTCTTTAAATGGTCAAACATGTAAAAAAAAGCTTGTGGCAAACTTTATAATTTATATGTCACCATCAGATGATTTTTAATGTCCCATTCATTTATTTTCCCTACCTAGACTTTGTTCTAGCATTTATTTCCTTCCCATATCTGTGGACCATTTTCTTTTTTTCTTCTTCCTGTTTTAAATGTGTATTTTCTCAGGTTGTTAATGACTTGCTAAATCCAGCAGGGCAGAATCTAAGAATACGAGAGGATAGTCAGGTAATCCATGTAAATCATCTTCTGATTCTTGTTTTCATATATCTCGATATATATCTCTTCCCACCTATGTTAGTACCTGTGTTGTGCATATGTGTGTTTTTCTCTCTGGATAGTGGATCAATCAAACTGTACTGTTGACCAACCCTCACTAGCTATTTGAGCATTTTGATCACATATTTTTAGAGGACTTGTGAGATTTCTTTGAATACCCCATTAGTTTGACGATGTCTTCGTAGTTTCTATGCAACTTAGTATTCACCTGAAGGATAGAAACATCCTGAATTATCTTGAATTTGTCTTTGGTGGTGTAACTAAGTTCGCACATTAAAGAATCTCAATACAACATTTTGATGCAAAACATGGAATGCTAGAATCATTGTTTGCATTTTAAGTTGAATTATTAATGTTAATGAAAAAAGAATTACAAAGTTTTTGCTAATCATTTACAGTTATTAGAAGTGGAGCAAACTATAGAAATTTGGAATAATCTGATAAACAAACTAGTTTGAGTTAGCTTAAACAAAAGAGGTTAAGCATCTAAATATAGTACCATTCCACACTTAATTCTTTTATATGAATACCTGCTATTTTAACCCTGCAATACAATTCTTCAATAAAATGTCATAATAATTGTCAATCTGACAAATTTGTGGAATACTTGTTACTTGCAGGGAGCCTTTGTTGAAGGAATAAGTGAGGAAGTTGTGTTATCTCCTGCCCATGTTCTTTCTCTTGTTGCAGCTGGAGAAGGTATTCCTTTTTTGAGCACCGTGACACTTGGCTAAGATCTTAATATTTCTCATGGAGCATGTATAAACCAAATAATTTTGGGTACTCCATTATTCTTTATGTGTGGTTACATGAAGTTGTCAAGTTCTCTTATTTTTTCTTGCAAGCTGCAATGGTTTTGCCTGACCTTTTTTTTTGTTTTCCTTTTTTGGCATTGGGTAGGTTCCTCATCATAAGTGTGAGCACTATTATTTTTTTTTGGCATTTATGTTAAAATATCATTTTCAATCAGTGATATGGCTCCGAGCCTTAGACATGTAATGTGTGATAATTTTGTCATTTTTGTGCGTCATGTGTGTGTTTGTTTCATATAAGTTGTATACAACTGGCTTTATTGACTGAGAACTTGCATTTGGAATCGTACAGTTAAAATAAAAACACACATAGTTTACTACCTTTCCCCTTTGCACCTTTTCCCATACCATATCACAGCTTTCAATCACTGCATGTGACACATAGTGGTATTATGTTTATTTGCTACTATTTTGTTTTCATTTGTTGGAATCTAATTGATCTTTTGGTATTTTGTTATTCCAGAGCACAGACATGTTGGTTCAACAAATTTTAATTTGCTCAGCAGCAGAAGTCACACAATATTTACTCTGGTAACCGTCTGTCTACTGCAAAGCTGAGTTAGCTATTTTGATCATTGCATAATTGTACTGTCTGTTTGCTTCTAGAAATTACTTGCTAAGTTCCATTTTGCCATTGTAAGTGTCAGTGTAATATGCATAAGAAAACACAGTTCAGATAGATGCTTATTGCAGATACGACCGTTAAAAATATCCATATGTCTGAGCATACTGTTTCTCATGATATAGTAGAAGACGTGCAATAGGTTCTCTACTATTTCAAAAGTCCAACCAGGTTGTTTTTGTTACTTCTTATGTAATTTTATTTAATGAAGTAAATATATGCATAGTATTCTTATTGGGTTGTTAATTTTGTCTGGTGGTGCCTCGTTTTTTGCACTTACAAGTGCGATAATAAACTTGATCTTGTTCAATCATTGGTCACTGCTTAGTATTATACGTATCTTAGCTCATGTCATTTGTTCTACTATATGTCCCAGAATTTCCAAGAGTCCTGTCCCTGCTTATGAAATAGTTATAAATTCATCTTTTATTATTTTTCTTCTTTGATATAGAGGCTGCAAATCTTCATAAAGGGAACATTCTCTTTCTTATTTTGGAAATGTTTGCTAGTTCTTTCTGAAGTATGTTACGTGTATTTGGTTCGCCATTTCTTTTTTGAGTTTAAACATGTTTCCATATTCTTTTACCTTTTAACAGACAATAGAGAGCAGCCCATGTGGTGAAAATGGTGAAGATGGCACTGTTAGCTTTTCACAGCTGGTATGTATCTGAACCTCATCTTAGATTTGTAACCGATTCAAACTTGCTTCAACTTAATAGTTTTTTAGTATTTTTACCTTTTAACCAGCGTAAATGGTCAATTTTGTAGTTTGGTTTAACCACTTGTATTTATATCACTTTGAATTGCAGAACCTTGTAGATCTGGCAGGTTCTGAGAGCTCCAAAGCAGAAACCACTGGTGTTCATAGAAAAGAAGGGTCGTATATTAATAAAAGCCTGCTATCTCTTGGAACTGTGAGACCTCAACCATTGCAAATATTTTATCTGTGTAATATTGCTCTATAAATGTTGACTTGTCGTTGTAGAACGGTCCTTAAAAATCACTTTTACTTATTTTTGCTCTATTTAAATTGTTAACTAACTTTTGGAACTACCACAGGTCATATCAAAACTAACAGATGGGAAAGCTTCCCACATACCATACAGGGACTCAAAATTGACCAGGCTTCTTCAGTCTTCGTTAAATGGTCATGGAAGAGTATCAGTAAGTTTTCAGTTTATGAAAAAAAATCCATATAACCACTTAACCATATTGTTATTTGCGTATGGATGATTAATTGTTTCCTTCTCTAATCCAGCTTATTTGCACTGTTACTCCTTCATCAAGCAATTCAGAAGAAACACATAACACACTAAAATTTGCCCACCGTGCAAAACACATTGAAATTCAGGCTGCTCAAAACAAGGTATGTTCATTTAATTTCTTTGCATTTAAAGATAAGTATTCCTAAACAGTTGCTGGAAATAACCCTTTAAATTGTGCAGATTGTTGACGAGAAGTCCCTTATCAAGAAATATCAAAATGAAATTCGATCTTTAAAGGAAGAGTTGGAACAATTAAAGGGGGGCATTTTAACAGTTCCTCAACTGAAGCATGGTGGAGGAGATGATATTGTTATCCTTAAACAAAAGGTACCCTCATCGGTTAGATTAGGTCAAGGTGGAAATTTCGACCCATTTGCTTATGGATGGGTCGATTTGGATTGTTTTGTTTGTCAACTTAAAAAAATTTAGCTAAAAATGGAACATGCCAAACAAAGAGAAAATTGCCCCGTCTATTTTTAATGCATAAAAATATAAAATCTCTTGAATCATTTTATTCAGCAATCAGATATTGCTTTTTTTCCTATCATAATTAACATACCAATTTTTATTAAAAAATAAATAATGGAAAAGAAGTGTTTGCGGGTCAACCCAACCTGATCTGGACAGCATTCCAAACTGCACTAAAATTGACCCGTTTGACCCATTACCTGGCCCACCTGTCTTGCAATGCATGTAACTGCTGGAATCAAGTGAGTCAGTTAAGTTGGTTGGAGCTTCTAAATCCCATATGGCCATATGTCTACTTTGTTAATTATACCCAAAGTTATATAACCGTATGACCACAAAATTCCTTGACAGGTATAATCATTCATCTGATTCTTTTGTATTCATGTAATGTGTAAAGCTAGAAGACGGTGAAGTCGAGTTGCAGTCTAGACTGGAACAAGAAGAAGAAGCTAAAGAGGCTTTGTTAAGCCGGATACAAAGACTGACAAAATTAATCCTGGTCTCCAACAAATCGTCACACACATCTAGATTTTCTCGTCGCCCTCATAGGAGAGAACATTCCTTTGGGGAAGAAGAGGTCAGATTGCATCAACTGTCATCTTTTTTCTTTTTATTATAGGTGGCAAGATTGGCGGGTCGGACGAGTTGGGTAACGGTTTGAAACAGGTGCAGTTGAAACGGGTCATTTTCTAGTACGGGTGGGGTCAGGTTGGGTTGAATCATTAAATTGTTTTGTCCATTTTTTCTAAATCTTTTATAAATAATCAAATAAAATTCTTTTATAAATAGTTGGGCGACTTTCAACCCATTCGACCTGTTTCTTTTTTAGCCCAATATTTTTATTCTGACCCGTTTGAGATAAAAACATCGACCCATGCATACGTAAATGTCAAAATTGCTATCTGTACTTTTTATTATCCTCACAAAACTTAGTGGTAAAAATTCTGAGTCTGAAGATTGCATTTAGTTGAACATGCAAATATTGTAATTGTAATTCTTTTGCAAGCATATATCTGAAACATACTAACACAACATAAATGCTCTCTTTAAATGAGAAGCTTGCTTATCTCCCTCACAGAAGGCGTGACGTAAGTTTGGATGATGAAAACATTGAGTTACATGTTTCTCTCGAGGAAAATGTGGAAATGAACAATTATGTAATCAAGGAGGAGAAAAAGATCAAGAAGCCTGGATTGCTTAACTGGTTAAAACTGCGGGTTAGTCTCCTATATTCCGGTCATATCAACTTCTATTTTCAGGTTGAACTAGTGATGTCAATTTTGACCCATTTACGTATGAATGGGTCAATTTGGATTCTGTTTTGTCTCAAATTGGTTAATTGGAATAAATTAGCTTGAAGGGGAACAAGTCAAATGGACTGAATGGGGCATGTAGGAAGTATGTTTTTAATGTGTATAACCTCCTACCTCGTTTTATTCAAAAAAATATATTCCTTATGTAAGGGTTAATGTCATAGAATAATGTCCCGCTCTGGTGATAGTTCTTTTATGGTTGGAGTAATTTGGTAATTTGATCACCTGACCAGTTTCTTGCTTATGTTGGATTTTTCCTGATGAGGTGGCTTATCACTAAGTCACCAAACTAGTCCATTTAATAAAAAAAGTATAATTATCAAACTAGCTCATTGCATAAGAGTATAAAATTACCAAACTAGCTCACCTTATGTTGGATTTTTCCTGATGAGGTGGCTTATCACTAAGTCACCAAACTAGTCCATTTAATAAAAAAAAGTATAATTACCAAACTAGCTCATTGCATAAGAGTATAAAATTACCAAACTAGCTCACCTTTTGATGGGGTGGCTTGCCACATCTTTTTTACTTGGCTATATTGCTTGTCTCTATACTAAATTACCAAAGTAGCACATTCCAGAAGAATATAATTACTGGGTCGGAACATTATTGAGTATAATTACCGAAATGGACCACCAATCTTATTGTAATAGTGTTGCTTTAGTCATCATAATTAGCGCATTAGTTATAAATAGATTTAAAAATGGACAAAAAAAGTGTTTGTGGGTTACCCAACCTGCCTAACCCACCCATCTTGTGTTTGAATTTTGAAGTTCTCTATGTTAGCACTAGTTCAATTTATGATCCCGCTTATAACTTTCAACTTCTTTGATAGAAACGAGATAGTCTCTCTAGGGCTATGACCAGTACAAGTGATAAATCAAGTGGAGGCAAATCTATTAGTCCACTTTCAACTCCTCCACCGGGTAACCATAATCCTCCAATCGAATCCATACATTCACACTCTGTGCCTACTGAATGCACATCTGCTGAGTTCTTATTGGAGCCCAAACTAGATCAACAAATTGATGATCATAATTTTTTGCTACAAGAGACTCTTCCGGTATGCCCTTTTATATATACGTAATGGAATGTTTTAATGATTTTAGAGGATGTTTGATTTTGGAGTTATGGGTTTGATAGTGTTAGTATGTTTGATTTGAGGGTATGAGTTTGATACCTAAAGATTGGGTATCCTCCATACTCATCTAAATCGGGGGGGGGGGGGGGGGGGAGGGGGTTGGTTATAAATCCGTACCATAACCAATGTAATAATTTGAATATTTAGTAACCAGGAATCGCTGTTGGTATTCTGCTAAAAAAATTTCTTTTATTATGTTCATATACATAGGTGGAGATAACCAGATTAAATGATGAAGTCAAATGGAAGAATGAACAAATCTCGCTCCCGGAAACCAAAATTACTGATTCGGTGACATCATCTCAAAAAACTGAGGAAGTTGAACAATCACAAGTGAGTGCTTCCATATTTAATATGTGCGAGAAATCCTTGTTATTTTATTATTTTACTCTAAGCCAAACCTAATGTCTAATGCAGTCTATTAATGAACTAGAAACAAAGTTAAACGAGAAGTCCTTTGAACTTGAGGTATTTCATCTTGCAAGATTTATTTGTTTATTATATTATTATTTTTGCATAGAAGACATGTTTAGACACTCGATATACGTCATAACATTTTACTAACAGGTGAAAACCGCGAAGAATCGAGTAATTCAAGAACAGCTCAACCAAAAGGTGCAACTGTACAAACAAGTGCAGATTTTCCCCCGATGAACTTCTGTTGCTTCTTGATTTTCCTTGTTTTCTGATCTATTAATTTTTTTTCTTCAATTTCTACCAGATAAATGAATGTGAATTGCTACAAGAAACCATTGCATCCTTGAAACAAATTCTTTCAGATACACAATGTGAACCTCACACAGAGAAAGAGTTTCCAAAAACAGAAGAATCAAAGGAAGTTTTGCTCCGTCAGGCTCAGGTTCGTTAATCTTTCACATGTGACCATTTCTTGTAGAGGTTCCATTTTCTTTAAATTAAAAAAAAAAGTTGTTAATCTATATAATAAAATTACAAAGACCATATTATTATAACAAATTAACTTTTCTAGCAAAACACAACCCGCAAACACTTTTTTTTCAATTTTTTTGATTTATTTTAAGTAATCATGCGTTAAATATGATTAAAGAAACTATATTATTACTATGATAATCTTAATTTTTGAATAAAACACATTAGGAGTTTGTTTTTATTTTTTGGATATAGGGCATTGCCCGGAATCATTAGGAGGTTGTTGTATGCATGATGCATGAAAATACACTTTGGAAGGTTTTTGACCCATCTGACCCACTTGACCCGTTGGATTTCAGCCAATTTTTTTATTTGACCGTTTGATATTAACCATAACCAAAATCAATCCAAGTATATACTAACGGGTCGAAATTGCCACCTCTAATTTCGTAGTATGTTTTTTTTAAGTTGAAAAATTTAATATTCCCTAAAACCAGGCCTACGAGATCGAAGAACTCAAACAAAAAGTAACCGAGCTGACCGAATTAAAAGATCAGTTAGAAGCACGAAACAAAAAACTAGCAGATGACAGCTCATACGCTAAAGGATTAGCTTCAGCTGCAGCAGTCGAGCTCATGTCTCTATCTGAAGAAGTTGCAAAACTACTGAACCACAACGAGAGACTAACAGCAGAGTTAGCAGCCGCACCCAAACACTCACCGACCACACGTAAAACAACGGGTCCCACTAAAAACGGACGGAATACAAGACCAAAAGAACAAAGTCCCACTCAGTTAGAATTAAAAAGAGAACTTGCATTGAGTAGGGAAAGGGAGATGTCTTATGAAGCAATGATATCCAAAAAGGATAAAAAAGAAACCGAATTACAACAAAGATTAGATGAATCGAAACAGAGAGAAGCGTATCTTGAAAACGAGCTTGCAAACATGTGGGTGATGGTGGCTAGGCTTAAGAGACCACAAGGGGTGGAAACCGAGCCATCTGAGTCGAGTAGAGAGAGCCAAAGGGTTGATGGTTGGGACCTTGTATCATGCCGGTCACCAACAGGGCTTTAGCCATGTGTGTGAATGGTTTGTTGGGTGTCATATGAGAGTCTTGGGGGAATGTAACTAAGAGGTTCATTTGTGAAATGGCTTTTTAAGGAGTCCTAAATTATTCTCTGAATTATATTTGTAAGTATAACTATATGGGTTTTTATATTTTCTTTAATTACTCTAAAAAAAAATAATTTAAGAGGTTAAACTATGAAATAGAAAAAAATAAAAAGATTTAACCGGTCAAAAGTTTAACAAATCCTGGAGTACCCCACATGTAGACATGTAGTTATCAACTTAAATAAATAATTATATATAATGATTTGTTTGGAAAGATAAAGAGTTTTATATTCAAAATTAACTAAGAAATAATACCCAATGCAAATGAAAAATCATGAAATCCTTTCGTCTATTCTTACCAAAAATGACGACACAATGTCTCATATATGGATTTTATAACAAATGACGACATTATTCCTCATTTATTCAACTTATAGTAAACTATAGTGGTTTATATAGCTATAAAAACCGTAGATAAATATAAAAAAAATTATCTCTCATTTGAAAATTAATCACTTGTTCTGATACTAAAATGAATAGACGTTTAACAATTAGACTAGTAAGGGAAATTTTTAATTTAGTAATTAAGTTTTTTTTAAGTGTTTCATTAAATAATACAGTTTTTAAAAATAAAAGTCACTCAAGCTTCAATAGTTTTCCAATCTTATAACATTTGTTTAAATATGTTGAGATTTTTTTAAACTAAATGACTTAAATAAAAGATATATGAAACTTGCTTCAATATTGTTCTAATCTTGTGAAACTTATTCAGAAATATTATAACTTTTTAAAATCAAGTAACCTAAATAAAGATATGAAACTTGGTTCAATATTGTTCTACTTCTAAACCCTTCTCACCACCACCTGTTTGTGTTTTCTTTATTTTGCTCACATTTGTCCGATAAAAGACCCTGGAATTATTCGATTCGGAATCGGATGGATTGGAGGAATTCTGAGCCACAAGGATCTTCAACGGGTTCGAAAGTCCTTTTTCTTGGATTTCCACACCTAATGTGAGGTTTTTCAATATGGGGTTTCTTGATTACATTTGTGTTTTGAAATTAATATTGACACAAAACAATCGCCCGTAATCAAAGACCTGACCTATGAACCTCATTCGGCAGCGATATGGGGCGGAGAGGAGATGGCCAGAGTTGGGGGTTTGTTTTGTGTTTGGTGCAAGGTAAAGAAGCGGGCAGAGATGGTTACGGTGGCGGAAAAAATGCGAATAAGAAGAGGAGACATGCTTTAGTTATAAAACCGAAAACAATACAGAAAGTGCATCAATATAGAGAAAGAAAGTCAAAATATAAATCAGAAGAGAGTAAGAGAAATATGAGATCAGGATGGGGGTTATAAAAACTGCAAAAATATAGATCAATTTTGATGTATCGTGGGTTGTAGACGAGAAATACAATATCCTTTTGGTGTTGTCACTTCCATTGCGAGGAGCCTTTGTTAAAAAAAAGTTATTGATAAGACTAGAATGTGTTACAACTTGAAAACCACATACTTCAAATATGCTATTTTTTTTAAACTATACTCAAAGGTGTTATTTTTCCTAAACCATATTAATTAGTTACTTAATTTACTCTTGTTGTTATTTTCTAAAAATCTAACATGCGTGTCTATCTATTTTAAGGAAAAAATGTCATTTAAAAATTAAGGATCATTTATATAGTTTTTTAGTATTTAATAATCGTTTCCACAAATTTATATAATTAAATGGACATTTATATTGATTTTATGATGAAAATGAACGCCATTTTTTCCCTTGCAAACATAAATATATGAAAATGAAAGTAGTTCCCCCACAAAACCAATCACAAGCACAAAAAGTAACTAAAACAAAAGTCACATAACTTTAGAATAAAAATATGTGAATGCACGTGAATTAATGGTCCAAATTCACATGTTAACTTGTTAAAACAATAAATTACTTTAGAAAAAAATAATAATAAATAAATTACTTTAGAAACTAGGAAGGTATTCAACACCTATACGAGTCTAAGACCATAACTTTGGCTTATTCCCCTCACCAAATTATTCCTTATTAATTAATTTAAACAAATCTAAAATATTTTTAATGATTTTGATCGGAATGGCTTCACTATCAAAGCATCTTACTATCTTGTATCACAAATCCACTCAATCCGGAATCAAACTTGTCTTAAGGATCGCAACATCACAAAACTGTTTGGTACTTCGATTCCGGTTATGTTTCTAGAAAGTTCTTTAAAGTGATTAATGTTGTAAAAATCGTTAGGCGCTAGTCGATGGTGGGACACCGACTAGCGATTGATTGGATTGGAATTTTTGTATGTTTTTATAATCATTTACCAAAAAAATAGCTATAAATAAGCTTTATATGTGTTTTAATATATATGAACAACCTAATTATCATTTTAAACATGCGTTATTATAAGTCTTATTTATAAAACATGCGTTACTATTATGGCGCGGACGGATTTACCCCTCGCTCACTAAACACGAGTAACACACTGGTGCCTTCGTACCAGTGGCGGATATAGAAATTTTTTGTAGGAGGGGCAGAATACGGGTGGGTAAAAAAGGAACGGAGGAAAAAAAATGAAATGACAATAAAATAATATAGTTCATCAAATATTTAAACACAATATAAAAATACATCGATTACAATTGTCCTCTACGTGTTTTCATCTTTCGGAAACGCTCGATTACATCCTCATTAATAACATTGAGAAGTTCATTTGCCTATTAAAACCTGCTATTATTTTGGACCGGACGGTGGGCATTGGCCCACCCTCTTTTCTAATTGCATCCGCCTCTGCTTCGTACGCTTCATACGCTTTTGAGTATTTTTACAATAACCAACCCATACACACACACTCATAGAAGTTTAATTATAAAGGCTTTTTTTCGTGCTAAATTACGAAGGATTCTAGATCATTGATCTGAGAAATCAAGAGTTAAGATCAAATATGTGCCTAATCAGCTTGTTTTAAAACGTGAAAATAGTCTGGAGGAGTAAAACTGGAATAACCTACATTTGTTAACTTTTTGCAAGTTCCCCATTTTTTTTAAAACATATAACTTTCTAAAAAAATTATACTATAAAATCAAACATTATTGTTCTCTTTAATTTGAGTTTAGTCTTACTATACTTTTATTTAAAAAAAATCGACTCTTTTTTTTTAAATGTCAATTTGTTGTGCGTATAACATTCGTAATTATGGTCATTCTTTATTATAAAACTTGCATGATTATGCGTATAACATGCGTGATTATGGCGACGCGTTATTATAAAACATGTGTAATTATCAACATTGGATGACCAAATCTACTCAGGAGGAGTAATTATTATTTAAATATGCGTTATTATAAAACATACGGGATTATCATCATGCGTTATTACAAAACATGTGTAATTATCATTTTAAATATGTGTTATTATCATTTTAAACATACGTAATTATTTATAAAACATGCATTATTATTATTATGACGCATACGAGATTTACCCCTCGCCCACTGAACACGTGCCACATCATGGTGCCTTCATACGTTTCGTACAATAATCGGCCCATATCCTTATTCTAACAAACCACTAACTATTATGCCACACGTCCTTTTTCTATGCACTCAGTTTTGGGTTTAACGCCTCTCTCTCCTCCTTACAATCAATCACTTTGATTCCTAAACTTACTTTACTAATTTCATCAATTAATTTCCGTTCAATCTTCGTTTTTTTTCTTTTTCTATGCACCCAAATGAACTTAAAAAAAGTGTATGAACTTTATAATTTTCTAAAAAAACTAATTATTGTTCATATTCGTTAGTTAACAACTTTGTTTGATTCTAAATTATGTTTCTATACTCACAATAATCACTTTGAATACACGAATCCACACACTTGTGAATAATTAATTTTAGCTACTGTAACATCCCGAGTTTTAGAGCACGAGAGAATTCACGAGGAATTAAAACTTAAATAAAAAGAAAGGAAACGGGCTTGGGCCGGGGTGAATGGGCCGAAAGGGGAAGGGTTTGGGCCCTTATAGGCCTCAAGAGCAACCCAAAGGCCCCATTTCCATCCTCATTTCCGGATTCTAGAGAGAGAGGAGAGAGAGAGTCTAGAGAGAGAAAGTTCCGGTTTTCGGATTAAAGCTTCAAGGATCGTTAGCAAGAGTCTCGTGAGTGTTTAGCAACGAAAAGGAAGTGATTACAGGTAACCGATTCTCCTAGATCTGAGTTTTAGTTCGTTTTTGGGTTTTTCGGGTTTTGGGTGAAAAGGAGATGTTAATCGGATGAAACTGAAAGATAAGCATAGATTTGAGTTCCTTAATGGAAAACGAACGTTTTGAATGCAAACAGGTTCGGGATCTTGAAGTGATCAGACCCGAATGCGAAAGTTAGGGTTTTCGCCAAGAACAGGTCGTGCGCACTTGCTAAGTGCGTACAGAGCAGGTCCTGCGCACTTGCTAAGTGCGCAGGAAGAGGAGCCTGCGCACTTGCTAAGTGCGCAGGAAGAGGAGCCTGCGTATGTGACAACCCAAACTTTTTGTTTTAGACAACTAGCAACTTGGATTAATTTTCGGGACGAAAATTCTTTCAACAAGGGGATGATGTGACATCCGATATTTTTCAGGTTAACTCCGTTAACTCAAACACGTTATCTCGAACAGTTATTTATTCAAACTCAGTTATCTCGAACATTCATTCATGCATTACATTTAATTAAGATTAATTAGATGTGTCAGTTTCGCACAAACACTCACGTATCGGTAATCTGTAAAATTACCGGATCACACACGAGTCGAACCCGGAACGTTGGTGAACTAATAAAAATAATTAAGAATAATTATTTTATATATAAATTATGTGTATTTATATGTTCTGTGATTATTCTGTGAATTATGTGACTTTCATGAAATCGCGTACTGTCACGCGAAACAGTCTGACTTTTACTGGTTTTGTGATTTTTATAAATGAGTTTTATAAAAATTAATTATTTAAAAATGATATTATCTGGTGGATGTAATTAATTAGTTTCTTTTCAAATTTAGAGATTATCCATTCTTGTTTTAAAAATAAAATGCATTTAAATTTAAATAAATAGAATTACAAAAGATAAACCCTAAGCTAATCTCTAATCTCTTTCTCTCTCTATCAATTACGATCCCAAACCCCCACCCTCACCATTTTCGTGAACCAAGAATCACCAAGCACCCCTCATTCGATCTCCGATCTTGAAATTAATTGCGTATTCGGACTCTCCTCGACGTTTCTAACGCTAACACGTAAGTTGTTTCGTTCAATTTTGAGTTTTTATGATTTCAAGATTTTGAATCTAAACCCTAGTTCATCCAAGCTTTGATTTTTATGAAAAAGATTCAAACTTTATTGTTGATTTGTTGATAATTGTTGATTTTATGATCGTATGCAAAACCCTAGTTCCATATGTTTAGTAACTTGTTAGATAATTAGATTTTTTGATTATGTAATGGTACTAAATCGCATGTTAGAGATGTTATATGATTTCTATTGTTATAATCATGTTAGATGAATCCTATGGAATTGATTTGTGGTGTTGAAATTAGTTAAACAAGCATAAAAACCCTAGCTTTCCTATAATAGTAACTTTTTATGATTTCTATCTTGCGTATTAGAACTGATTATGATGATATGATGATGGTTATATGTTATTTAGTACAAGTATTAGTGATCTGTGAAGTTACATTTCTAAAACCTAGCTCGGTTTTGCAAACTTACTAAAAGAGGAAACTTTTTAGGTTTTGAAACTTGCATGCTAGACTTGAATTGCATGAGGTAGAAGTTGTTATGTATTACTTGATGCTTGGTTAGATGAATTATGAAATCGGATCTTTAATAGCTAACTCGGTTTGGTGAGCTTTCCAATTAAGGAAACTTTATTTTGCAAAAGTAGTCATAACTTGCTATTTAGACTTGCATGATTGGTTTATTGGATTTGAATATGTAGTATGAGACATAGTAACATGTTGAAACGTGCTAAGCGATGTAAAACACGCATGCTAGTCGTAGGTTACTAAAGATGGCAGCTTTATGTGAATTTATGAATTGCATGTTAGAGTGGTCTTATGAACATGTTAACAGTAATAGTTTCCAAGAAACACGAATCCCGAACATGCTTGCTAGTTATGGAAACTTTCTATTTATAGAAACCTGCTATTTATGGAAACATGTTATTTATGGAAACCTGCTATTTTTGGAAAGTTGCTATCTTGCTAGAACAAATAGGATTTGTTGCTAAGTGATACAGCATGATCATGTGTGTACTATGTGTTAGTATTCAATTCGAACATTAAATCACAAACGTGTCACCAACGGGTCGTCGTGTCAAACTCGAGTCAAACTTGCAAACCTTTTCTAAAACACTTAAACAATAGTATTGTTTGGATGCTAAGGGTTTATATCAACTTGCACGAACACGCACTTATAGACTACGATTATAGGTGGCAGTTAGAGGTTCAGCTGTTTCTTAGCTTTCATTTGCATTCACACTCAGGTGAGTTTCATAACCCCTACTTTTACTTGTTTTCCTTTTTGGGGGAGAAAACATGCTTTCAAACATTTCAAACATTTTGGATTTTGTATTACTGTTTTACCGCTTGCGTACTGAAAGTGCACAAACATACCAAACAAGTCCTTACATTTCGAACCGTTAGTATTGGGGAGTAGCGAGGGGATTTTGAGTAGTACTACTGGGTTTTGACAAAGCCCCACCCGAGTTAGTCGCACTAACTATGATTGGAGGTCAACGGGTGTAAAATTTGCCTAAACATTTGCCAGTGTTCGGTAGACATGGCTGGAGGCATTCAAACATACAAACAGTCAGCTTCGGTTGCGAACACTTAAAGTAGCAATGCATTAGACTAGCTATCTATCGGTAAACAATAATTACTTTATCTGACAAACATTGAGCATGGGATGCTTGCGTTAAACAATTGGATTTACTTACATTACTTTATGAACTCACCAACCATTGTGTTGACACTTTTTAGCATGTCTTTCTCAGGTCACTAAGGTATCCAAGCACGAGCATAGGGCATGCATGGAGTCTTATCACTATCGAACATTGAATTTACGTTATTTACTTAAACTGCATGGTTTTGGGCGCTTTGTTTTGTGCAACTTACTTTTACTTGCATTGGTTTATGTTTACGCTTCCGCAACGTTTTCAAACTTGAACTTTTGTTGTCTCGTGACTATGAGCAGCATTAGTGGTTTATTTAAATTCATATAGAGTCGTTCCGTGTAACTAATGACTGAGATCCTGATGTGTCACCTTCCAAAACGGTAAAACTCCGTTAGTGGGATTTGGGGGTGTGACAGATTGGTATCAGAGCCATTGGTTTTAGTGAACTAGGAATTGCATTGCATTCTAGACTTTAACCACACACTTGCATTAGTTACACAACACTTACACTCATACAGTACACTGACTCATCACACTACAGGAAATGTCTCATTCACCCAAGTCACCAGATTCCCCGATCGAGCAGGAACCCGAGGTTCCAACAGTACCTTCACCCGAGCCAAAGAGGCGAAGGATGACGCCCATTGATGATACTAGAGTGTATGGCGAGCCATTCCATGTGCGTATTAGAGACGACACGGAGCATTGGGATTGGTATCCCGACATGATTAGGAGTTGGATCCGCGAGGAGCAGGTTCCACCTCCACTTGCTGCTGACATTCCTACTTCTTCCTCTTCTACTTCGCGAACTTTGCCACCGTTGAGATATCCACCTGAGCAGGTTCTAGCTGCATTTGTAGCTAAGATGGACCGAGAGATCAGAAACATGCGCGAGGCTGCTGGTGAGATCACCGGGCTACTACAGCGTGGATACAAGACTGACCAGAGGGTGGAGAAGCTGCTTAACAACTAGGGAAGGTTGAACACTGTGCAAGACCAACTAGCAGCAGCATACTATGAGTTACGAGATCAAGTGAACGTCCAGCGCCTTAACCTCGAGGCAGCAGAGGCTAGGATTGAGCAGCTGGAGGAGCAGCTTGAGGCTGCCAATGCTGCAGAGGTTGAGCAGGAGGAGGAGCAGGGTGAGGATGAAGAGCAGGGTGATGATGAGGAACAGGATGAGGATGAGGATACTGTTTCTGATGTGACTTCAGTTGACAGTGATGATGACTGATAGACTATCTTTTGAGTTATTTTGCTTTTATTTAAACCTAGATGGGCAGGGTTGTTCCCATCCAACAGATATTTCTGGATTTTGATGTTTGATTGAAAGTACTTTGTAGCCTTTACAATTTATTTTATCAAGTATTATTATTGAAATGTTAGATGTTGTGGTTTAATTTTCTGTTATTTACTTATACTTGTATGACAATGATATGCGATGTATTTTTGCTCAAGATTTTGTATTTGTGAATGTGAAGAACATGTCTGGACGAAGAGGTGGACGTAACGCCGGGCGTGGTAGCATCAATCTGACCCCAGCAGAGCTTACTGCTATGATTAACGAGCGTGTGGCTGAGGCTTTGGCAGCCAACCCGAATGGAGGTAAATCTATCATCTGTCGACTTTAACGAGTCAACATTCATTCTGAACTCACTTCCGAATCTTATTTGTCCCTGAACGCATTCTTTATATTTAATCCAGGTCAGAACAACCACCAACAGGCCTGCACTTATAAGACATTTATGGACTGTAAGCCCCACACTTTTAGTGGAGCCGAAGGAGCTGTAGGTCTACTCCGCTGGATGGAGAAGACAGAGTCTGTCTTTGCTATGTGCAACTGCCCACAAGCCAACCAGGTGAAGTTTGCATCTGGCACACTGGAGGGTCCAGCCCTCACCTGGTGGAACGCCCAGGTACAAATGCTGACTCTAGAAATGGCAAATGCTTTGCCATGGAATGAGTTCAAGACTATGTTAACAGAGGAGTACTGCCCTCGCGATGAGGTGCAGAAGCTTGAGGTCGAGTTCTGGAACCTCAAGATGGAAGGGTCAGAGATCGAAGCCTACACTACCCGCTCTCATGAACTAGCTACTTTGTGCCCACAGATGGTGACTCCAGTGTACAAGCGCATTGAGAGGTTTATCGAGGGTCTAGTCCCTCAAATTCAGAGTATGGTGACATCATCCAACCCCACCACTATCCAGCAAACCATCCGTTTGGCTCACAGGTTGACCGATCAGGCGGTCGCACAGGGTACACTTCCTCCCAGGAGAGCACTTTCTAAGCTGGCAGATAATAAGCGTAAGTTTGAAAGTCCACATTTCAAGTCTTCTCAGTCCAATCCGCCTCAACAGCAGCATCATCAGCAACGAAAGTTCGAGCCTGCTAAGAGCCATTCACAGTCTAACTCGGCTCAGCAGAATCAGGGATCTTATGCTGGTAAGTACCCTAAGTGTAATAAATGCAACTTTCATCATACTGGGGCGTGCGACAGGTACCGTTGCCAGAGGTGCGGGAAGATGGGCCATTCGGCCAAGGATTGTAGAGGGGATCTACAAGCTAAACAGGCACTGATGTCAGTCAAACGGCCTATAAAATTAAACACACATTAACCTAGACACTCTAGTTAAACTCTAGACAACTCTACTAAACTAGACCACAAAGACAGGCAAGTGTACCTATCAATTGTAACACAGCTAAAAGAAGTCCGGATATCGAACCCACGAGACACTGACTCTAACACAAATTAGACTCTAACTAGGACTTACTATTTGGTTTGGTTTTGGGGGGGAATCTACGAACTAAGATTAAACTAGACAATGGATACTAAAGAAGACAAAAGACTGAAATAGCAAAGACTTAGAGTGAAATCAGCAACTAGACAAAGGACCACCTAGGCTATGAATCATGGATATTAAGAATGATTTCTACTGATTATGGGATATGACACAAACTGGGGTTCTAAAGATGAATCTCCTATAAGATACCTAATGGATTCCCGATCACTCTCGGTCTCAGGATGTGGCCAGAAAACAACTCATGGATACTAAACTTACCAGTCAATGGATTCACCTTTCGGTATCACCACTTATGCTAAAGACTCGATAGATAAGCTCACCTCTCGGTTATGCAATCTCAATACATCAGAGATGCAAGGAGCAACCTGAATTCAATATGCTTGACACGATATAGCAACAACACCAGAATTCTAAGGAAACAACCTCTCGGAAAGTTCACACTCAGAAACCCTAATACTGACGACTAATCGATTACCTATCACTTTTTAGGTTTTTAGATAAGAAGAACACTTATTATTAATTGATTATAATATGAGTATCCCATGGTGACTACGTCTAGACAACCATAAACTAATCGAAAACACAAAGTAGACGATCTACTACACACTAAATCATGAAAGACATTCACTTTAGCATGTATGGATAAATCAAACCACAAACAACCATTCATAAGCATGCATAATCATCAAACAATCAAACTCAGATCTGGACATTAACATAAATTCATAATCAAAATCCCAAAATCAATAAAAATCCAAACTTTATCATCCAATCATCGAAAACCTAGGTAGTTCTAATGGTTTTAGCCAAGAAACATCATAAAGACAAAAGAAACAAGTTTAATCAGAGAAAACATAGTTCAAATAGCAAATATCAAACGTAACCGAATGATTAAGCGTGATCTAAAGATTAATCTAACCGATATCGCTTCCAAACCTTCGATCTCCAAGCAAAATCCAATCTTGAATGCCAAAATCGCCCAAAGTTCCAAGCTTTTTCGTCTACAAGTCGATAATGATCAAGCGTAACCGACCAAATCTTAAAAAACCCTAAAATTCCCAAATTCTCGGTATAACGGACCTCTCGCGTACCGCGAGAGGAATTGGGTCACTACCTCGCGTACCGCGAGAGACAATTTAATCGGGTTGCTTTCTGGATCCCCTCGCGTACCGCGAGGGACTTCTCTCCTTTCTCTCGCGTACCGCGAGAGACCTACCTTAACAGAAAATTAATATTATTTATTCTTTTTGGCTCCAACTTCTGTGTGCTCGATACTTCTACATTTTTACTCGGTTTTCCGCTTCCTTAGCACACTGTACCCTGCAATTCTAACCCAAACTCAGTATGAACTTAAAACCACACAAAACTAATACAAAATTGGACAATTATACACAATTATACACGGATAAATGCATGTGTTTTGCAACACATCAAACATCCCCACACTTACACTTTTTTCGTCCTCGAAAAAGATCTCTGCAATGGAATCATAACTGGACAAAGCTTTATTATTCTTTAATTATTTCCAACATATATAATAACGCATTAGAGTGCAATAACCGGTATTTCTATCCGACTAAACCCAAACACCAAAAATCAAGCCCCCGAAGAAGTGTTCTAATCCCATTTATACAGCATATCAGTCAACCTATGGATCTCACACTCAAAAATTACACTTCCACCTAATCCTGTCTCACGGTCATGTTTAGGTCCGGTTTTTAGATCATATAGATCTTCCCACCACAGCAGCTAAAACGTTTATGTTTCCCAAATTCATATGAATGCATGGAATGAAATGAAATGAGTATTATTTTACTTATGAATCAACCTTTTCCCAGTGGTGCATCTCCCGGGTTACCATCCCAGAAGGAAGCGCGTAGGATCAAGTCATATCATGAAAGCACGTAAGATTTTAGTTCAGAGGCGTATCCACAGAGTCACTATCCCCATGGGAAACACATAAACAAAACCCTAATTATCCCAACCATCGATTATTCAAGTCCCGACCCATGGGTGTATCTCCCAAGTCACTATCCCGGAAGGAAACACGTAGGTTAGAAACTCGAACTCTCAATTCTAAATTATACTCATGATGTGTATTATGAATGCGGGCGCCATCAACTCTCGGGTTCATTTGCATAAACAGAGAGTGATGTGCCAAAAATATTTAAGAAACATAAAAATCTCAGCTTACCGTGGTACCTATCACCCTATATTGACAGTTTCAGCTTCACTGATACCCTAAGATGAGAACCCACAAGATTTCATGATTTAATTCAGTTATTTCCTAATTAACACTTTTCAGGATATTTAAGCTTTTCAAACTGGCTGAGTCTACCGATTCATCACAAATTAGACACGTTTTCTATTGTTCTATTTCAATTTATTTTAGCATGCTATGACCAGTTGTACTATCATTTTCCATGTACTTGCAAAAAAATTTGTATTTTTTCGAAGGACTTTTTCAATAATTTTCTACAATTTACAACAACAGACTCAAAATACAGAAATTAGACGAACGTCTCCCATCCCCACACTTAAACTCTACATTGTCCTCAATGTGGACCAAGAAACGACGGTAAAATAAAACAAAAAAAAAAAAATAAAGCAAAATAAAATAAAAGCACAAAAATCGGAACAGACTTCCCTGGTGATATGGTTATGAAATTCCTCGTAAGTCGTGCTCCCTAGCCCTCCATTCGAACGCTAAGCTTATATATGTTCCACGTATTCCTCACGAACAAAATCGGCCAACTTCTAACACATACTAGCAATCACGTCAAATATAAAATATATACATCAATCAACACAACCAACCCGTGCCGAAACCCCTAAATATATATACAAAAAGAAATATACAAGAGTTAACGTACAGGACTGGAAATAAAGAAATGAAATACCCAAAAATAAAGCAGAAATAAAAAAATACATGAACTAACTATATACAACCCGGCATGCGGTGCTGAAGATCACGGCTGGTCACCTCCCGTCTCTGGCTGATCCGGCTGCTGCTGGTCTGGTGCCCTGAAGAACGGTGGGATCTCTACGCCCTGCTGTGTCATCATATACCGAATGGCATCGTCCTGCCGATCCAGACGGTCAAAAATCTGATCTCGCAACGCCTCGAGAGTAAGAGGTGCTGGTGGCCTCATCCTCAGCGGGTGCTGAACCTGGGGGCGCTCGATATGGTGTGGAATCCTCTGGCGTGCTGTCGGCGCCCCCATCTCTATCGCTGCCGCGGCAGGCGTCCCGGCAGGTGGTGGGACCTGCGGACCCTGGCGGATCTCCATGAATCTTGGGGGATCATCCATCGTGATGATCCCTGCCAATCTCAGCTCAACCAGACCGTATGGAAAGGTATCCGGGCCCGGTGTAAGTAGATGGCCCGGATAACGGTCAAAAACTCCTAACCGCTCAGCCAGCCTGCTGATGTAAGGCCCGAGCTCTAACCGCGCATCCGGTCCACCGCGACGACCCCTGGCAATAGATGATATGAGAATGCTGGCCAGGTTGGCCTCACGGTGACCAACTATGCAGAATAAGCAGAAAAGGTCCAACTGGTTGCACTTCTCAATGCCGGATCGTCGGCCGATGAGAGTGCAAGCCAGGATGCGGTGTATGTACCGGATGAGGGGGTCGCGAATGGACGACTCGACCAAGGCGGAAGAGTACGGTCCATCGGCGATGGAATGCCAAAAGTCACGCAACTGACTGTCGCTGACCCCCTGATCATGCTGCCTCCGGAAAAGGCCCCGAAGGCTCTGCAAGAATGGCGGCGCTGCCACCTCCTGCTCGGTATACCACCCCGTGGCAACCGCAAACTGCGGGACCGACAGCTCATAAACCTGTCGGCCCAGAGAGAAGGAAACGGCGGCTGGCTCAGAGAACTGGCCTGTGACGTACCGGAAAGTGGAGAAAAACTCGACAGTGAGCTCATGGTACTGAGTGGCGTCACAGGCCAAGGCCAACCGCCATCGGGCATCCAAAAGCCCCTCTAAACGCTGGAGCTGTCCAAGCTCCTCCACCAGTCCCCAATCAAAAGTCCGGTGCTGATACGGCTCCATGTCGACGAACCTCGCAAGGCGAACCGACTCCTCGGTCATCAGCTCGAAGCGCAGAAGCGTGTGGTGCTGCAAAATCCGGTCCTCGATCGGCGTGGGCTGCGCATCGGGCGCGGGACGGACCTCCGGAGCCGCGTATCGGATGACACGCGGCGCCCTACGGATCGGGCGCGGCTCCTCGGCCTCTCCCCTAGGGTGGGGAACTGGGCCCCGCCTGCGCTTGGGCGCGCTAGACGACTCTCCACGGTCAGACATACCTGCATTTACAAGTTAGTAACACAAATATAACAATAAGATAATACAACAGGTCGAACAACCGTATAGCATTTCATTCGCAGTCGTTCGACTTGTTCAACAAACTGTGCAAAACTACTAAAAAATAAAATAAAATTAAAAAAAATTGAAAAATTCGGGATACCCTATTTGTTTATTAAAAACCAGACAACCTCGCCCGAATGGAGATTGAGTACGGGCGAGGCAGTCTAAACCTGCACAGAAAACAATAGGCATATCCCAAGACACCGTTTACAAATTACTGAACCTGTACAATTGACTCGGAATACAAACTAAAACAACGTCTCCCTATATATGTACAAAACAACAATTACTGACATGAGTAGCATGAGATACTTGTATACCATTCTATCTAATTCAATTGTAATCCAAAAGTAACTCAAATGACTACGACACGAAACTCATACAACCCAAACGTCAATAAAACGACTCATTGTACAACCTGTGCATATCCAAGTGACTTATTATTCAACATAACTGACTTTTTTTTTTTTTTTTTTACAAATTGAAACCTGCAAACCCAACGACACCCGAACCATATAAACATTAATCTAACCGACTCACATTACACTAAAATAGACTCACATACGCAACGACACTTGACTCGACTACAATGTATGCTACAATCTATGCGAATTCATAACGAAACAAGGAATCTAACCTCAATGACGACCGAAAACGATGGTGATGACAGGTAGAATCCCGGAGACTCCCAAATCGACAGTAGTGACGGCGGCGGAGGGTGGCGGCGACGGTGGTCGGTGGTGAATGGCGGCGATTGGCGATGTGGGCGGTGGTGGCTGGTGATTGAAGATGGGGGATAGGGCGACGGCGGCGGAGGGTGGCGGCGACGGTGGTCGGTGGTGAATGGCGGCGATTGGCGATGTGGGTGGTGGGTGGTTGCGATGGTGGTGTGGTGATGGAATGGCGGAGGCAGACAGGGGGGGCTCTTAAACCCCGCTTATTTTTTTTTCCGGAATTTCCCCTCTCTCGCGTACCGCGAGAGGATTTGAAATAAAGTCTCGCGTACGGCGAGAGGTGGGTAGGCGGTTGATTGAATTTTCACTACCCCGCGTACCGCGAGAGTATCATAGGTTTATCCTCGCGTACCGCGAGGAACAAAATACCTGTTGTTGACTCTTCAGTTCTCCGCGTACCGCGAGAGTGTTGGTAAATTGTCTCGCGTACCGCGGAGGACAGAAATTTTTGCAAACTTTATTTGTCTCTCGCGTACCGCGGGGGACACCCAATAATTTCCTCGCGTACCGCGAGGAACCTCCCGTAACAGAAAGTTAAGCCAGTTTTTATACTTAGAAAAATTTTCAACTCTTAAGAATTTTTTCAACTTTTTTCAAAACTTGTTCCAGACTTAGAATTTTTTAAGTATGCTTACCTGGAACTGGTTTTTGATGGCTTTCTCCCCTTTCTATTGTCGCGATTCCCTGCAACACATGAAAACACAAAAACACACAAACCGAAAAAAAAAAAATGCACAAAAACTAGAGATATAAAATGTAGCACAAAAATCTACAAACTCTACACTCGGGCTCTTCCCCGAGGACTTGCTCTTCTTTACTTCATGATCCGGTCTTGTCGAAGAGGATCTCATCCCCCTCAACATTCTCAATCGGTCCTCCGATGTAATGCTTCAATCTATGACCGTTCACCTTCCACGAACTTCCTTCTCCATCATGTAGCTCCACCGTACCATACGGAAACACTTCTTTTACCGTGTACGGCCCTGTCCATCTAGACTTAAGCTTTCCTGGGAATAGTTTCAATCTGGAATTATATACTAGCACCTCCTCCCCACACTTGAAATCTTTCACTCCCTTCAATCGACGATCGTGCAACGCCTTTGTTCGCTCTTTGTAACTCCAAGAACGTGCGTATGCATCGTCACGCAACTCCTCCAACTCGTGTAATTGGAGAAACCGGTGTTGTGCTGCTTGTGGCATGTCAAGATTGACTGCCTTTAAGGCCCAATACGCATTGTGCTCGAGCTCCACCGGTAGATGACACGCCTTGCCATAAATCATCCTAAAGGGTGTTGTCCCTATAGGTGTTTTGAAAGCTGTTCTGAATGCCCAAAGCGCATCATCTAACTTGTCGGCCCAATCCTTCCTATTCTTCCCGACTGTTTTCTCCAATATCCTCTTGATTCCCCTATTTGCATTTTCGACCTGCCCACTAGTTTGTGGATGATAGGCAGTTGAAAACCGATGGGTGACCCCATAGCGTGACAACGCCTTCTCCATCTGGGCGTTGCAAAAATGCGTGCCCCTATCACTGATTAGGGCTCTAGGAGTACCAAACCTACTAAACAACTTCTTCAAAAATCCTACCACAACTCGGGCATCGTTCGTAGGTAGGGCTTGAGCCTCGACCCACTTAGATACATAGTCTATCGCCACGAGAATGTAACGGTTCCCTCTTGAGATCGGGAATGGACCCATGAAATCAATGCCCCAAATGTCAAACACTTCAGCTACTTGAATTGGGTGTTGGGGCATTTCCTTCCTGGATGAGATATTCCCGGTGCGTTGACACGGGTCACACCGCTTCACTAACTCATGAGCATCCTTAAACACCGTCGGCCAATAGAAACCAGAATCAAACACCTTCTTGGCGGTGTAGGAGGGTCCATTGTGACCTCCCGTCAGGCCCTCGTGACAATGCTTAAGGATCTCTACACCTTCTTCCTTGCTCACGCATCTCCTTAAAACTCTATCTGCTCCCACACGAAACAGATGTGGGGCATCCCAAATGTAGTGGTTGGCATCGGCAAAAAATTTACGCCTTTGTTGTGAAGTCATGCCCTTCACCACTACACCATCAGCTAAGTAGTTTGCTATGTCAGAAAACCATGGCAAACCTTGCGCCTCAGCACTCATATAAAATACCGGGTTCTCTACCGGTCTCGAACTCACCATCATCAAGGACTCATGGGGAAATGTGTCCCCTATGGCCTCCTCCCGGATTTCTTCTCTACCGGGGTCCTCTAGCCTTGACAAATGGTCGGCCGCCACATTCTCCGCTCCTTTCTTGTCTTTGATCTCAATATCAAACTCGGAAAGCAAGAGAATCCATCGAATCAATCTTGGTTTGGCATCCTTCTTTGCGAACAGGTATCGCAATGCCGCATGATCAGTATAGACGATGGTTTTAGAGAGCACTAAGTATGAACGAAACTTGTCAAAAGCAAACACTACAGCTAGCAACTCCTTCTCGGTAGTCGTGTAGTTCTCTTGAGCATCATTAAGAGTTTTACTAGCATAATAGATCGGGTGGAAGTGCTTCTCTCTTCTTTGTCCTAAAACAGCCCCGACTGCATAGTCACTCGCATCACACATGAGCTCAAAGGGTAAGCTCCAGTCGGGGGAGATCAAGATAGGAGCACAAACTAACTGCTCCTTCAAAAACTCAAATGCCGTCAAACAGTCCGCATCAAACTCAAATGGGACGTCCTTCTCTAAAAGGCGAGTCATGGGTCGGGTGATCTTTGAAAAGTCTTTAATGAAACGCCTATAGAAACCCGCATGACCTAGAAAACTACGAACTGATTTCACACTGGTCGGTGGTGGAAGACTACTGATCGTATCAATTTTTGCTCTATCCACTTCGATACCGGCACGTGAAACTTTGTGCCCTAGCACAATTCCCTCAGTCACCATGAAGTGACACTTCTCCCAATTAAGCATCAACTTCGTCTCTATGCATCTCCTCATCATCTTCTCGAGGTTTTGCAAACACTGATCGAAAGAACTTCCGAACACAGAAAAATCGTCCATGAAAACCTCCATGGAAGTCTCGATCATGTCCTGAAAGATAGCCACCATGCACCTTTGGAAGGTAGCTGGAGCATTACACAACCCGAATGGCATACGTCGGTATGCGAAGGTACCATACGGGCATGTAAATGTGGTTTTCTCCTGATCCTCCGGTGCGATGGGGATCTGGAAATAACCCGAGAACCCGTCAAGGAAACAGTAGAACTGCTGCCCTGCCAGGCGCTCCAGCATCTGGTCAATGAAAGGAAGGGGGAAGTGGTCCTTCCTAGTGGCATCATTCAGTCTCCTATAGTCAATGCACACTCTCCAACCGGTGACTGTCCTTGTAGGGATCAACTCATTCCTCTCATTCTTCACAACTGTCATCCCACCCTTCTTCGGGACGACCTGAGTTGGGCTAACCCATGTGGAGTCCGAAATCGGATATATCAATCCCGCATCTAGGAGTTTAAGGACCTCCTTCTTCACCACATCCGACATGTTCGGGTTAAGCCTCCTTTGAGGTTGCACAACTGGCTTGTGCTCCTCCTCCATCAGTATCCTATGCGTGCAGAAAGTAGGGCTGATGCCCTTTATATCAGTGAGTTTCCACGCAATAGCTTGTTTATTCGCCTTTAACACCTCAATCAATCTCTCCTTCTCCTCCTCCGTCAGTGCAGCAGAAATCACGACGGGTAGACCGGCCTCACCATCCAAGAAAGCATACTCCAAGTGGGAGGGTAGCTCCTTGAGCTCAAGGGATGGTGGAGCCTCGACCGAGGTCTTCTTCTCTTCCTCGTGGTTTGTGTAAACCTCTAGGACTTCTGGGTACTCGGGAGGTATAATAGCCGGGTGGCTCGGACTTTGCTCGGGGAGAGCATCAGTCTCAACCTCCTGGTCTTCCTCACCCAGGTGTTGTGTGTTAAGCAGATCATTCCCACACACGTAGTCAAGGCATCGATCCATATGAGATATAAAGGTGTCTAGAAAGAACACGGAATCGTCCTGACCACTTGAGTTTTTCATGGATTTCATGACATCAAAGGTGACATTCTCATCCCCTACACGAAGTGTAATCTTACCGTCGAAGACATCGATCAATGCCTTGGCGGTGCGCAAGAAGGGGCGTCCCAAGATGAGCGGGACTCTATCGTCAACCTCCATGTCAAGAATGACAAAATCCGCGGGGAAAACAAATTTATCGACTTTTACCAAAAGATTCTCCACTATTCCCCTTGGATATTTGACCGACCGATCGGCCAAAGAGATGCTCATGCGCGTAGGGGCCGGATCTCCAAGTCCTAACTTCTCAAAGAGAGAGTAGGGCATCAAATTGATGCTAGCGCCGAGATCGGCTAACGCGTGGTGCAAAGTTGAGCTACCAAACAAACACGGGATCGTAAAGACACCCGGGTCCGCTAGTTTCTCCGGTGGCTTATTCTGCACCACCGCAGAACATCTCTCATTGAGAGTGACAGTCGAAAGATCCTCCAGCTTCTTCTTATTGGAAAGAAGATCCTTCAAGAATTTAGCATATTTAGGCATATGCTGGAGGGCTTCAACAAAAGGCAGATTAATTTTTAGCTGTTTGAACAACTCCAGAAAGTGTCCATAATCCTTAGCAAATTTCTGCTGCATTAGGCGAGCAGGATATGGAACACGAGTAAGATCAACATTGGGAGTCTTCTTCTTCTCCCCACTCTTCTCCTTCACAGCAGGAGACTCACTATCGGGCACTGTACTTGCTGGGACTCGCCTCTCGTGCACCCCTCCAGGAGTCTCCATCTCTATCTCCTCATCTACCGGCTCATCATTATCAAGTGCCGGTGTCTGCTCACTTTCTACTCCTTTACCACTGCGCGTGGTAACCGCCTTCAATGTGGCTTTTGGGTTAGTCTCAGTACTACCCGAAAATGACCCTCCAGATCTATCAGTAAGCTGGCGCGCGATGTCTCCCACCGTGCGTTGCAGATCCAGGAATGCAGACTGATGACTCCTCAAAAGTGTATCATGCTCCTTAAGCTTGTTCTGTGTCTCCTGATCAGTCTTCACTAGTTGAGCAAGCAGCTGGGTCTGATTAGCTATCATCTCCTCTATCCTCTTCTCTCCTGGGCTACTACTAGACTGCTGCCCCTGCTCTCTATCACCTCCTCCATACTGATTTTGGCGGTTCTGAAACCCAGGTGGGTTCCCGCCAGATCTCCAATTAGAATTAGGGTAGTTCCTCCAGCCAGAGTTAAATAGAGGGGGCTTTTGGTTTCCCAAAAAGTCTACCTGCTCCTGTTGAGTAACAGGGCAGTCTATAGTATCATGGCCTCCTCTACATACCTCACACTTCATCGCGCTCATCTTCAGCTCCTTGATCTCCTTTGCCATAGCTGCAAGTGCAGCAGCCATGCTAGTCTCAGTGGTGACCTGATGAACACCTCTAGTGGCATAAGTAGGTGTCCTAGCACTAGGAGTGGAATTCCTAGTAGAAGGCTGCTGTTGCTCAGCTTGAGCAAAGCTCTCAAACATCTCTTCACACTCTTCCGGCTCCTTCTTCTCCATGATGTGGCCCCCTGCAGCAGTATTGAACATTTGTTGTTTCTCAAATGTGAGACCATTATAGAACTTTTCAACCAATGCCCAATCAGAGAGGCCATGTTGAGGGCACTTGCTCAGCAGAGTATTGAACCGCTCCCAAGCCATGTGGTAAGGCTCATCGGGGTCCATGCGGAAAGAGTGGATCTGATCCCTCAGACGGGCGGCCTTTGATGGGGGATAATACTTTTTCAAGAATTTGGCCTTCAGATCTTCCCAAGTGGTAATGGAATCCTGGGGCAGGGTATCCAACCAAGTGGCAGAGCGACCAGACAGGGTGAACGGGAAAAGACGCAACAGGATGGCGTCATCAGTAGCACCAGTAATGCGAAAGGTATCGCAAACACGCGCAAAGCGGGACAGATGTCCTGGCGCATCCTCGTCCTCGAGTCCGTGGAACTGAGTAGAGTTACTGATAGTGTTCATCACATGGGATGGAATCTGCCAAGTATTAGTGTTGGCCATAGCAGGTCGGGTAATAGAGGACCTAGTACCCGAGAAACCATCACTCGCCCTCTGGTGGACGGTACGTCTAGCTTGTGGATTAGCATCACCCATGTCAGCAATGAGAATCGAAATGTGTACCTTTTTGTCAAGTAGCTCGCTCAAACGACCGCGAAACTTCCGGCTGCGCTCCCGAAGCTCTCGCTCAGGCTCTGAATAGGCTTCAAAGTCAGGTGATCCTTGCGAGCGAGTATGTTGCATAAACTGGAACAGAAAACAAAAAGGAAATAGAAGAACTAAGAACAAAGAACAGACTCAAACTAAGACGCACACAAATACCAAATAAGGACACAAAACGAAAGAAACAAAAAAAAATAAAAAAAAAACAAATTAAGGAAATAAACTAGAAAGGAAAAATAAAAACAAATGACCAAACAAGAACTAATCAAAGCTAATTTTGCTATTGCAAAGTGTCCCCGGCAACGGCGCCAAAAACTTGATGTCAGTCAAACGGCCTATAAAATTAAACACACATTAACCTAGACACTCTAGTTAAACTCTAGACAACTCTACTAAACTAGACCACAAAGACAGGCAAGTGTACCTATCAATTGTAACACAGCTAAAAGAAGTCCGGATATCGAACCCACGAGACACTGACTCTAACACAAATTAGACTCTAACTAGGACTTACTATTTGGTTTGGTTTTGGGGGGGAATCTACGAACTAAGATTAAACTAGACAATGGATACTAAAGAAGACAAAAGACTGAAATAGCAAAGACTTAGAGTGAAATCAGCAACTAGACAAAGGACCACCTAGGCTATGAATCATGGATATTAAGAATGATTTCTACTGATTATGGGATATGACACAAACTGGGGTTCTAAAGATGAATCTCCTATAAGATACCTAATGGATTCCCGATCACTCTCGGTCTCAGGATGTGGCCAGAAAACAACTCATGGATACTAAACTTACCAGTCAATGGATTCACCTTTCGGTATCACCACTTATGCTAAAGACTCGATAGATAAGCTCACCTCTCGGTTATGCAATCTCAATACATCAGAGATGCAAGGAGCAACCTGAATTCAATATGCTTGACACGATATAGCAACAACACCAGAATTCTAAGGAAACAACCTCTCGGAAAGTTCACACTCAGAAACCCTAATACTGACGACTAATCGATTACCTATCACTTTTTAGGTTTTTAGATAAGAAGAACACTTATTATTAATTGATTATAATATGAGTATCCCATGGTGACTACGTCTAGACAACCATAAACTAATCGAAAACACAAAGTAGACGATCTACTACACACTAAATCATGAAAGACATTCACTTTAGCATGTATGGATAAATCAAACCACAAACAACCATTCATAAGCATGCATAATCATCAAACAATCAAACTCAGATCTGGACATTAACATAAATTCATAATCAAAATCCCAAAATCAATAAAAATCCAAACTTTATCATCCAATCATCGAAAACCTAGGTAGTTCTAATGGTTTTAGCCAAGAAACATCATAAAGACAAAAGAAACAAGTTTAATCAGAGAAAACATAGTTCAAATAGCAAATATCAAACGTAACCGAATGATTAAGCGTGATCTAAAGATTAATCTAACCGATATCGCTTCCAAACCTTCGATCTCCAAGCAAAATCCAATCTTGAATGCCAAAATCGCCCAAAGTTCCAAGCTTTTTCGTCTACAAGTCGATAATGATCAAGCGTAACCGACCAAATCTTAAAAAACCCTAAAATTCCCAAATTCTCGGTATAACGGACCTCTCGCGTACCGCGAGAGGAATTGGGTCACTACCTCGCGTACCGCGAGAGACAATTTAATCGGGTTGCTTTCTGGATCCCCTCGCGTACCGCGAGGGACTTCTCTCCTTTCTCTCGCGTACCGCGAGAGACCTACCTTAACAGAAAATTAATATTATTTATTCTTTTTGGCTCCAACTTCTGTGTGCTCGATACTTCTACATTTTTACTCGGTTTTCCGCTTCCTTAGCACACTGTACCCTGCAATTCAAACCCAAACTCAGTATGAACTTAAAACCACACAAAACTAATACAAAATTGGACAATTATACACAATTATACACGGATAAATGCATGTGTTTTGCAACACATCAGGCACCGACTGGTGAGGCGCCTAAAGGGTGTTTTGAGTGTGGCAAGGAAGGGCACTACAAGCGGGATTGCCCTCAACTGAAGAAAGCTGGTAATGGGAACGGAAACGGCAACCATCAGGGTGGTAATGGTAATGGCAACGGTAATGGTGCGAAGGGTCGGGCCTTCGTAATTGGTTCAAGTGAAGCTCGTAAAGATCAAAATGTTGTCACTGGTATGTTTCCTTTAAACGATCATTTTGCTTCTGTTCTCTTTGATACTGGTGCCGATAGGAGCTTTATTTCCGAAAACTTTAGTAAACACTTAGAGCTGACCAAAACCCCGTTAGAGCACAAATATTCCATAGAAATAGCTGACGGTAAACTAATCGAGGCAACTCATATCCTCGAGGGGTGTAAGTTGGGACTATCTGGTCACAAACTCGACATCGATCTCATGCCAGTTACACTTGGCAGCTTCGACATAATAGTTGGCATGGATTGGTTGTCCAAAAACCAAGCCGAAATCATCTGTAGGGACAAAATCGTTCGTATCCCTCTACCTAGTGGAGAGATTCTTTCTGTGAAAGGCGAGAAGAGTGGTGCCGTCGTGGGCATCATATCTTACATGAAAGCGCAGAAATGCCTACGCAAGGGTCATACTGCGATACTAGCCCTTGTCGTTGACAAACCTTCCGAGGAGAAGAAAATTGCAGATATCCCTATTGTTCGCGACTTCCCAGAAGTCTTTCCTGATGACTTACCCGGTCTTCCACCCCATCGACAGGTCGAATTTCAGATTGACCTAACCCCCGGAGCAGCACCTATTGCCAGAGCACCTTATAGACTTGCACCAAGTGAGCTGCAGGAGTTGTCCACACAGTTGCAAGAACTGTTGGATAAGGGTTTCATCCGACCCAGTTCATCACCATGGGGAGCCCCAGTCCTATTTGTCAAAAAGAAAGATGGGACTTTCCGTATGTGTATTGACTACCGAGAGTTGAACAAGGTAACCATCAAGAACCGCTACCCACTTCCCCGCATTGACGATCTATTCGACCAACTTCAAGGGTCGAGTGTTTACTCAAAAATCGATCTAAGATCTGGATATCATCAGCTACGAGTTCGTGATGAGGATATATCCAAAACCGCTTTCAGAACCCGGTACGGCCATTACGAGTTTTTGGTCATGCCATTTGGATTAACCAACGCACCCGCGGTGTTCATGGACCTCATGAACCGTGTGTGTAAGCCCTACCTCGATCAATTCGTCATTGTATTCATTGACGATATCCTTATCTATTCTAAGAGTAAGGAAGAACACGAAGAACATTTGCGCTTAATCCTTGAACTGCTTAGGCAGGAGCAGCTATACGCGAAGTTTTCCAAATGCGATTTTTGGATTCGCGAGGTTCAATTCCTTGGACATGTAGTCAACGAGAAGGGAATACATGTCGACCCATCCAAAGTAGAGGCCATTAAGAATTGGGCAGCACCAACGACTCCGACTGAGGTGCGACAATTTTTGGGATTGGCTGGCTACTACCGCCGGTTTATCGAGGGATTTTCTAAGCTCGCTCAACCCCTCACCGCCTTAACTCAAAAAGGTAAACCTTATACCTGGAGCGAAACCCAAGAATCAGCATTCCAACTTTTGAAACAGAAACTTTGCAGCGCACCCATCCTATCCCTACCTGAAGGAACCGATGATTTCATAGTGTATTGCGATGCATCGATCCAAGGTCTCGGTTGTGTGCTTATGCAACGTGAGAAAGTTATCGCATACGCTTCCCGACAATTGAAAATCCACGAGAAGAACTACACGACTCACGACTTGGAGTTGGGAGCCGTGGTGTTCGCACTGAAAATCTGGAGACACTACTTGTACGGTACCAAGTGCACCATTTATACCGATCACAAGAGTCTTCAGCACATATTCGAGCAGAAAGAGTTGAACATGCGACAGCGTCGCTGGATCGAACTTCTAAATGATTATGATTGTGCAATCAAATACCATCCGGGCAAAGCTAACGTGGTAGCCGATGCCCTAAGCCGAAAGGAAACTAAACCCCGACGAGTTCGAGCGTTGCAACTCACTATTCATACAGGATTACCCGAACAAATCCGCAATGCTCAACTTGAAGCACTAAAGGAAGAGAACTTAACTCTGGAAGCCACCCGTGGTATGGAGAAACAACTAGAGGTTAAATCCGATGGTATTCGCTACTTCGCAGAGCGAATATGGATTCCAGTGTACGGAAACCTGAGAGAGCTCGTTATGGATGAAGCTCACAAATCCCGATACTCTGTTCACCCGGGATCTGACAAAATGTACCACGATCTGAAAGTGTTGTATTGGTGGCCAAACATGAAAGCCGACATAGCCACCTATGTGAGCAAGTGTCTTACTTGTTCAAAAGTTAAGGTGGAGTATCAAAAACCATCCGGATTGCTTCAACAACCGGAGATTCCAATGTGGAAATGGGAACAAATTTCCATGGACTTTATTACCAAATTACCCCGAACTCCAACCGGTTGTGACACAATTTGGGTAATAGTGGATCGTCTGACCAAGTCCGCACACTTCCTTGCTATCAAAGAAACAGACAGAATGGAGAAGTTAACTCGCATTTACCTGAAGGAAGTAGTCTCTCGGCACGGAGTGCCAGTTTCAATCATCTCCGATAGAGACGCTCGTTTTACTTCGCGCTTCTGGCAATCACTGCAGAAAGCTCTAGGCACGCGTCTAGATATGAGCACAGCGTACCATCCCCAAACAGACGGCCAGAGTGAGCGTACAATTCAAACCCTGGAAGACATGTTACGAGCTTGCGTAATTGATTTCGGGAATAGTTGGGAGACTCACCTACCTTTGGTGGAGTTCTCTTATAACAATAGCTATCATACGAGCATCCAGGCAGCACCGTTCGAAGCGTTATATGGACGGAAGTGCCGATCACCTCTTTGTTGGGCTGAAGTTGGAGATAGCCAAATTACAGGCCCTGAACTTGTGCACGAAACTTCTGAAAAGATTGTGCAAATTCGAAACCGCATGGCGGCAGCACGTGACCGTCAAAAGAGCTACGCCGACAAACGCAGAAAACCATTAGAGTTCCAGGTAGGCGACAGGGTATTGTTAAAAGTTTCACCGTGGAAAGGGGTGATCCGTTTCGGAAAACGAGGCAAGCTTAATCCGCGCTACGTTGGACCATTCGAGATAGTGAAAAGGATCGGTCCAGTGGCTTATCAGTTAAACCTACCAGATGAACTAAACGGAGTACACAATGTATTTCATGTCTCAAATTTGAAAAAGTGCTTATCCGACGAGACACTAGTGATTCCACTCGAGGAGTTGGAAATCGACGAACAGTTGCGGTTCATTGAAGAACCAGTTGAAATCATGGACCGTGAGGTCAAAACACTCAAGCACAGCAAGATCCCAATTGTTAGAGTTCGCTGGAACTCAAAACGTGGACCCGAGTTCACATGGGAACGAGAGGATCAGATGATGAAGAAATATCCTCAGCTATTCAAACACTCAACGGCAAACACGAAAGGTACTAATTAAATTTCGAGACGAAATTTCTTTCAACAAGGGGATGATGTGACAACCCAAACTTTTTGTTTTAGACAACTAGCAACTTGGATTAATTTTCGGGACGAAAATTCTTTCAACAAGGGGATGATGTGACATCCGATATTTTTCAGGTTAACTCCGTTAACTCAAACACGTTATCTCGAACAGTTATTTATTCAAACTCAGTTATCTCGAACATTCATTCATGCATTACATTTAATTAAGATTAATTAGATGTGTCAGTTTCGCACAAACACTCACGTATCGGTAATCTGTAAAATTACCGGATCACACACGAGTCGAACCCGGAACGTTGGTGAACTAATAAAAATAATTAAGAATAATTATTTTATATATAAATTATGTGTATTTATATGTTCTGTGATTATTCTGTGAATTATGTGACTTTCGTGAAATCGCGTACTGTCACGCGAAACAGTCTGACTTTTACTGGTTTTGTGATTTTTATAAATGAGTTTTATAAAAATTAATTATTTAAAAATGATATTATCTGGTGGATGTAATTAATTAGTTTCTTTTCAAATTTAGAGATTATCCATTCTTGTTTTAAAAATAAAATGCATTTAAATTTAAATAAATAGAATTACAAAAGATAAACCCTAAGCTAATCTCTAATCTCTTTCTCTCTCTATCAATTACGATCCCAAACCCCCACCCTCACCATTTTCGTGAACCAAGAAGCACCAAGCACCCCTCATTCGATCTCCGATCTTGAAATTAATTGCGTATTCGGACTCTCCTCGACGTTTCTAACGCTAACACGTAAGTTGTTTCGTTCAATTTTGAGTTTTTATGATTTCAAGATTTTGAATCTAAACCCTAGTTCATCCAAGCTTTGATTTTTATGAAAAAGATTCAAACTTTATTGTTGATTTGTTGATAATTGTTGATTTTATGATCGTATGCAAAACCCTAGTTCCATATGTTTAGTAACTTGTTAGATAATTAGATTTTTTGATTATGTAATGGTACTAAATCGCATGTTAGAGATGTTATATGATTTCTATTGTTATAATCATGTTAGATGAATCCTATGGAATTGATTTGTGGTGTTGAAATTAGTTAAACAAGCATAAAAACCCTAGCTTTCCTATAATAGTAACTTTTTATGATTTCTATCTTGCGTATTAGAACTGATTATGATGATATGATGATGGTTATATGTTATTTAGTACAAGTATTAGTGATCTGTGAAGTTACATTTCTAAAACCTAGCTCGGTTTTGCAAACTTACTAAAAGAGGAAACTTTTTAGGTTTTGAAACTTGCATGCTAGACTTGAATTGCATGAGGTAGAAGTTGTTATGTATTACTTGATGCTTGGTTAGATGAATTATGAAATCGGATCTTTAATAGCTAACTCGGTTTGGTGAGCTTTCCAATTAAGGAAACTTTATTTTGCAAAAGTAGTCATAACTTGCTATTTAGACTTGCATGATTGGTTTATTGGATTTGAATATGTAGTATGAGACATAGTAACATGTTGAAACGTGCTAAGCGATGTAAAACACGCATGCTAGTCGTAGGTTACTAAAGATGGCAGCTTTATGTGAATTTATGAATTGCATGTTAGAGTGGTCTTATGAACATGTTAACAGTAATAGTTTCCAAGAAACACGAATCCCGAACATGCTTGCTAGTTATGGAAACTTTCTATTTATAGAAACCTGCTATTTATGGAAGCATGTTATTTATGGAAACCTGCTATTTTTGGAAAGTTGCTATCTTGCTAGAACAAATAGGATTTGTTGCTAAGTGATACAGCATGATCATGTGTGTACTATGTGTTAGTATTCAATTCGAACATTAAATCACAAACGTGTCACCAACGGGTCGTCGTGTCAAACTCGAGTCAAACTTGCAAACCTTTTCTAAAACACTTAAACAATAGTATTGTTTGGATGCTAAGGGTTTATATCAACTTGCACGAACACGCACTTATAGACTACGATTATAGGTGGCAGTTAGAGGTTCAGCTGTTTCTTAGCTTTCATTTGCATTCACACTCAGGTGAGTTTCATAACCCCTACTTTTACTTGTTTTCCTTTTTGGGGGAGAAAACATGCTTTCAAACATTTCAAACATTTTGGATTTTGTATTACTGTTTTACCGCTTGCGTACTGAAAGTGCACAAACATACCAAACAAGTCCTTACATTTCGAACCGTTAGTATTGGGGAGTAGCGAGGGGATTTTGAGTAGTACTACTGGGTTTTGACAAAGCCCCACCCGAGTTAGTCGCACTAACTATGATTGGAGGTCAACGGGTGTAAAATTTGCCTAAACATTTGCCAGTGTTCGGTAGACATGGCTGGAGGCATTCAAACATACAAACAGTCAGCTTCGGTTGCGAACACTTAAAGTAGCAATGCATTAGACTAGCTATCTATCGGTAAACAATAATTACTTTATCTGACAAACATTGAGCATGGGATGCTTGCGTTAAACAATTGGATTTACTTACATTACTTTATGAACTCACCAACCATTGTGTTGACACTTTTTAGCATGTCTTTCTCAGGTCACTAAGGTATCCAAGCACGAGCATAGGGCATGCATGGAGTCTTATCACTATCGAACATTGAATTTACGTTATTTACTTAAACTGCATGGTTTTGGGCGCTTTGTTTTGCGCAACTTACTTTTACTTGCATTGGTTTATGTTTACGCTTCCGTAACGTTTTCAAACTTGAACTTTTGTTGTCTCGTGACTATGAGCAGCATTAGTGGTTTATTTAAATTCATATAGAGTCGTTCCGTGTAACTAATGACTGAGATCCTGATGTGTCACCTTCCAAAACGGTAAAACTCCGTTAGTGGGATTTGGGGGTGTGACAGCGTACTTGCTAAGTGCGCAGGAA
The DNA here is from genome assembly GCA_023525975.1 of Smallanthus sonchifolius. Lineage (NCBI taxonomy): Eukaryota > Viridiplantae > Streptophyta > Magnoliopsida > Asterales > Asteraceae > Smallanthus > Smallanthus sonchifolius. Next base: position 49,394,760 of record CM042046.1, on the reverse strand, counting down.
GGGAAGTCTGCGCACTTGCTAAGTGCGCAGGAAGCAGTGTCTGCGCACTTGCTAAGTGCGCAGGCATCAGGACTGATTAAGTAAAGTCAGTATGTTAGAGTGGTTAAACCGTTTAGCACTAAGTTAAGTCTGATAAGTGTCAAATTGTTATGATTGTTCAGATTGTGTGAGATCCAGTAGACCGTTGCAGCTTAGATACCAGGTGAGTTCTAATCCCCTTTTTGCCTTCTTTAGGGGTGGTGTGCATACTTAGTGTAAATCATTTATTATATTTTATATATTATAAACTGAAGTGAAAAGCTATGTTTAGTGTAAAGTTTAAAAGAGGCAAAAGTATGTTTTCAGTAAAGTAAGATATATCATTTGGCAAGCGTTTACTATATTTTCATATACATAAACAAAGGCATGATATTTGTGCTAGTATGTTTTCAGTAAAGTAAGATATATCATTTGGCAAACGTTTACTATATTTTCATATACATAAACAAAGGCATGATATATATGGTAAGCTATGTTTCAGAAAGTAAGATGTATTTTATGATAAGCTATGTTTCAGAAAGTAAGATGTATTTTATGATAAGCTATGTTTCAGTAAAAGCAGAGATATATCATTTGGCAAGCGTTTACTATATTTTTATATACATAAACAAAGGCATGATATATGTGTTAAGATATATTTCAGTAAAAGCAAAGATATATCATTTGGCAAGCGTTTACTATATTTTTATATACATAAACAAAGGCATGATATATGTTAAGTTATGAACAAGATTTACAGAAAGATTTATGAACAGTAAAGTGAACAGTTTTTTCTTCGGGAATATGTACCAGCTATAAAGATCCTTGGGACAGATGTTACTTGTACAAGATGTCAGACATGGGTTCTACCCATTAGTAAGAACCTTTGGGTTCGTTAACGGTTGTACAACTGGGATGAGTGACGGCGGTTGCTCGAGAGGTCCACGCAACCTCCCCTTAGCGGTAATGTCGGTTCATGGACGTTAGCCATGGGGGCATTGACCAAGTACTCGTCGGTTCATGGACGTTATCCATGGGGGCGTTACAGTAGTAACAAAGGGAATTGACGGTTAAGCGGTATTGTCGGTTCATGGACGTTAGCCATGGGGGCATTGACCAGGTACTCGTCGGTTCATGGACATTAGCCATGGGGGCGGTACAGTAGTGACAAGGAATTGATGGATTAGCGGTAGTGTCGGTTCATGGACGTTAGCCATGGGGGCATTGACCAGGTACTTTTCGGTTCATGGATGTAAGCCATGAGGGCAGTACAGTAAAGAGGAATTAACGGTTTATTATATGTTTTAAACTGTTTGAAAAGTAAAGTATGTAAAGTTTAGCCATATGGGCAGTATATATATATGTTTTAGTAAATCTTTTGTATAATTGATTTAAAGTAAACGTTAGAACTCACTCAGCGTTGCTGATTTTTAGTATGCATATCAGTTAAGTGCAGGTTAGTTGATGGATGTGGATGCTTAGTTTAGAGAGAAGAGTTACCCGAAGATCAGTGTCTGGCATCCCGTTTATGTTTTATGTTATGTTTATTTTGATTATGTTGATTAAGACAAGTTTCAGTTGTAATTGGCTAGTTATGTTTAGACATGTATGTTCCGCTGCGTATGTTGAGATTTTAAAACGTTTCCGCTGTGTTAATGAATGTCTTATGTTTAAAAGTGCTATGTGTTGATGAGTAAATCCAATAAGTGAGGTCTCCCGGGTTTGGGGCCTCACAAAAATGTGATATATTTTTTGAATCAGACTTGAAACGTGAAACTTTAATGTACTAGTGATTAGAAGTATATAAGTGTATTATTAGCTAGGTTAGAATCTACTGTATTACACGGTTGAATAAATGTAATGTTATATATTTAGTAATAAAAAATTTATGTGTTTAATATTTCGTGTACTAAACGGATTGAATAATATAATGTAATATGTTTCATACGTGCACTCGTTAAATATGTCTTTAAAAATGTATTTTGACGTGACAATTATAAATTATGTTAAGTTAGTTTGTAAACATTTTTTTTTCAATTGGGTATTAATTTTTTTGCGTGTTGCTATTTACACTATAGTCTACAACACCCTAACTTTTTTTTAAAGCTACAATACTCTAACCTATAAAAGCATTAATTATTACCTATAAATTAAATACCTCTCATTAATTATTACTAAAGCATTTAATACTTATCTAATCATAGTTTATATATATAATTAAAACTAGTTTATACACCGTGTCTACACACGAGGTAAAAAATATTAATACATAAATTTTTTAAATCTTTATATATATATTTTAAATGTGTAAAAATGTATTATATATACTAAGGATAGAAACAAAATTCAAACAATGTAAAAATTAATATATAATTGAGTTTCGAAAATACGTTAATTACTATTTGATTGAAAATAAAAATTATATAATTTGATTTCAAAATTTTCTTATAATAAGTGATAATTTAAAATAAATGTGTTTTATTAGTATATTTAGTATTTTCTTTAAAAATATATTATTATTAAAAGATAAAGGTGTATTTAATAGGAAAGAGAGTCAGGAAAAAAAGAATGAGAATGAATATGAAGGCGACACGTGACATCCAAAAATTTTATTTATTATATAGTATAGATTAATACATACAACTACTTTTTTGTGTTCTTAATTTATTGTTAATAAATAAACATTTATATTTGGTTATTTTCTAAAAGGTTATTTTTGTTATAAAAGTATAACGTTTATTACATGTTAATTTCAAATTTGTAATTGTATTATAAATATTTTGCAATTGTATTGTTAAAACTTGTGTGTGTTCAGATTTGAATATAACAAGTTTTTAAGAAAAAGATTTAAAAAAATTTATATTGTTAATTTTAATATTTGTTCTTTTTTTATTATTTTTTTAACTATTAATTAGTAAAAAGTTATTAAAAGTAAAATAGTTTGATGTGTGGAATTATTTTTTTTATATGATTTAACCTTTTACACAAAAAGTCATGACACCATATTAAATAAAAGCATTTAATAACACTTTTTTTTGTTAAATGGGGCTGGACTCTGATTGGTAGGTTATTGTCAAACATATTTAATACAATATATTAGGGTGCAACTGGAAAATAGACATGGTTTAATTAGAAAAATCCTTTTTTTATGTAATTGATAAATGTTAATTCATATTAAACTAGGTTAAAATCTCGTGTATTACACGGGTTGATAAAATATAATATTATATACTTAGTAATAAAAAATTTGTATTTTAAAAAACCCGTGTATTACACAGGTTGATAAAATGTAATGTTATATACTTAGTAATAGAAAATTTATATTTTTAAAAACCCGTATATTACACGATTTGAATATACTAATTTCTATTTAATATAATTTGACTTACATCACTATTTAGTTAAAAAAACATAATTAAATTTCAAAGTTTTTTAACATAAAAGATAATTTAAAATAAATGTGTTTTATTAGTATAACTAATATTTTTATTTAAATATAAATC